>JAQISU010000090.1:2442500-3812500 GCA_029339505.1 Unio delphinus
AATGTGTTCATTAAATAGACTACCTGCATATCAGAGTCTGTTTAGGATTATAAGTAATTATAATGAAGAATTAGATTTAATGTTCCAAAAGGACATGTTTACATATGAGCCATTTTAGTGTAATTTCATTAGAGTGCAACTAATAAAACCTGAACTAAAATTCCTTTGGGATCAAGTATTAAAGACGAACTAATCCCGATTTATGCAGCTAACTAAAATGTATTTCTGGTGCAGGTTAAGAAAATGTAATAGTATAGGTCCAGATTGCTCATGCATCGTTTCATAATCAAAATACGTTTTGCTTTAATAAAAAACATTCGTGAATTAATTGAATGCTAAACTTTTTGTGGTTAAGTATACAATACTTACACTGTTGACAATGTGTAAGAGATATTCTCTTAGAAGTTTATGGGTTGTATCCTCTCTTTCGTGTGGTTCCGCGTATCGTGCTATTCCAAAAAATCTACAAGTAAAGATTGTATATAAACATATAATCGATTGGGTGGCCTTACTCTATAAATGCACGTGACCTAAATCTCAGACTCGTATCCAATTCTGCACTTTGTAAGTTTTCAACATCAGAATTTCGATAAAGATCATAAGCTCTCAAATGTTATTCAAAGATGAAGATCGAAACACACACAAACACACATACACACAGATAGATAGATAGATAGATAGATAGATAGATAGATAGATAGATAGATAGATAGATAGATAGATAGATAGATAGATAGATAGATAGATAGATAGACAGACAGACAGACAGACAGACAGACAGATAGATAGATAGATAGATAGATAGATAGATAGATAGATAGATAGATAGATAGATAGATAGATAGATAGAAACAGAGAGAAATGGAAAGATAGATTAATAGAAAGAGAAAAATAGATAGATAGATAGATAGATAGATAGATAGATAGATAGATAGATAGATAGATAGATAGATAGAAATAGAGAGAAATGGAAAAATAGATTAATAGAGAGAGAAAATAGATAGATAGATAGATAGATAGATAGATAGATAGATAGATAGATAGATAGATAGATAGATAGATAGATAGACAGACAGACAGACAGACAGACAGACAGACTGACAGACAGATAGATAGATAGATAGATAGATAGATAGATAGATAGATAGATAGATAGATAGATAGATAGATAGATAGATAGATAATTTATACACGTACAAATCCCATACACTTGAATCTGCCGCTGCAATTACATCGACATAGTAATTGTTCCGGTTTCGAGTTTTATCTGTGAATGGGATTTGTAAAGAAAATCACATTTAGTTTGCATCAATTGCCTTAGAAAAGAGGATTATAAAATCCTATATCATATTTTCATTTCTAAAATTGTTTTTGTACTGGACATATGTCTGTGTGAAATGATATTGCAATTCATAAAATGGTACTGGCTTATTAGACATTAATTACCTACAAATGTACAACGAAAATAATATATTTAATGCAAATTGCATTGTTACAGATTCACAATTCGGCAGCTGTATACATTGTCTTACTAGTTCAATCTGATTAAATAAATTCCATATCGCACCATTGTTGTTGTGTGTTCTACAATAGTTACGTTCTCCTATTTGTAATCGTACTCTAAGCGTGCAACGTTTCGGGTTGAAAACATACCTGCTGGTCTCATATAAGGATCTCGTTTGCCTTGTCCATATGAGATACGTCGTACACCATCTATGTATTTCTCTTGTACATTTTTCTCGATTACGTTTGTTTGTTCTGCAAATATAGACCTTATTTATCATACTAAGGACATTACTTTATTATGATATTGCATTTCTACAGGTAGCATCTGTCAAACATTGTTCCTAAAAATAACGAAATCTAATATGGTCCTAATTGGTACCTTCTATGACCGAAACGAAAGTTTTCATTTTTTCATCACTTTCTTTCTACTTTAATTTCCCTTTAATTTATGGAAAGAAATCTGGCATTAAACCATAAATGATATATCTGTGTTATTACAAAGTCATTCGAAATAATAGCAATTAACCAATGTTGTATACAGTGAAATAACTAAAAAGAACTGTTAATGCTTTTTCATTATGTCAATGGTCTGATGTAATGCATTTCTTGCCCTGATGCTTTAACACAACAAAGAGAAATTTCGTCCACGTATATATAATTCTTTAAATAAAGGAAACCATCGCCAACCGTTATTTTCCACTGTCATTCCACTTTGGATGTTTTCTTGATCCTGAAGAATATATCGTTTGCCACGAAGACCCATGATTTCCAAGAAGTCATTTTGTATAACGTCCGCCTCCGACGGCCGAAGATTGTAATTTCTGTCTCCCAATCGAATGTTTCCATTCTAGTTAATAGATAGATAGATAGATAGATAGATAGATAGATAGATAGATAGATAGATAGATAGATTGATAGATAGATAGATAGATAGATAGATAGATAGATAGATAGATAGATAGATAGATAAATGGATAGATATGTAGATATATATAGATAGATTCATATTCAGATATATATATATATATATATATATATGTGTGTGTGTTTGTGTGTGTGTGTATATATACATGCATAGATATCAATATATATATATATATATATATATATATATATATATATATATATATATATATATATATATATATATATATCTATATATATATATAAAGAGATAAATAGGCATAAAGATAGAGGGACATATGTGTCTGGGTGTACATGGGTGTGTATGTGTTATAAGTGTTAAGTGTGTCTTTGTGTGCGTTCTTCAAACATATCAGTCCAGTTTGGCTTCCATGGTCAAGTTGCATCCACTTTCGGAATGTGTTTTGTAATTTATTTCGACAGTAGTTGTGGTTCTTGTATGACTTTAAATGAATACATTATCATAGTGTTCATTTTATATTAAAAAAGACATGTTTCAATTGATAAAAGAGCTGATAATGATAGTAAATGTAAAGTTAATAAGTTGTTTTCAGATGAAAAGACAGAGAAATAAAATAGCAATTAAAATATGTGCAACGCATATAATTTGTTGGATCTCAAATCGTGAGTGTATAGTGTTTTATTTATTTAAACTGTTTATATACGTACCCAAACCACGATTAAACTATTGCCCTTGTCTGATAAAGATTTTGTATGCAGTGATGTAAAATCACTTTCACATTAACAAACAAAATAACTATAAGAGCTGTACTGGAATGTTGATTCACGTCAAAGCTCCTGACATCAGTTCAAACAAAAAATACGATATTATAATTTTACTAGAAATAATACGGTAGGCAGAGTATATATGACTGAAGGAATTAAATTATTTAAAACTAAAGGATCTATATGCCTGATATAGTTGTCTAAAAGAATTAACCCAGTTGACACTAAGTATATCAAGTTCACTAGAACAATAACCTGACTGTCACATACTTTAATCACTCATTTTGTGGATTCTTAATCGGTTTTTGTTAAATGTCTTTCCTAAAGCTGCTATATTCATACGTGAGCTATTGAGGAATTGTAGACTGACACCGCTTTCGAAGCATTTACTAATTCATATTAATTTTACGATGTCTCTATTCCATCACTGTTATAAATGAACCAGTCATGACTTTACTAGTCGAAAATGTTTCATACAATGAATATTCACACTGATATTGAGATCCTTTTCCTGATATAAATAAATATAGCTCCATAGACAAACAAATAGATGCATTATTACCAATAATAACTGGTCTTGTAAGAAATTGGTTGATACAAACAGTTAAATAAAGCGTTTGTGTCAATTGTGAACATATATATATATATATATATATATATATATATATATATATATATATATATATATATATATATATATATATATATATCACTACTATGCACATGGCAGAGCATTAACGATGACTTTAAGCTCGTCGTCAATAAGCTGTAGCAAACGGAATGCCCTTCCTTCTGACATAGAATATTCTTCAAACGAAAACCCTTTCCATCAAGTGACACCCTCTATTCAATACTAAGGGATGTGGTATAACCACGTATACAATTACTTTAGATCTCGAAAGAGAAGCAGGTGCATCATTAAAGAGCACAATTTGCCAGCATTTAATATTACAATGGTAATGCTATTACGAGCTAATAATGATGTCGTTTTCATGCTTGCAAGCTAATAATGAAGTAAATATCATTATCGCGTAAAGTTTGTGCATAGGATATTAACACTGCTTCAGAACAAATCACATGCGTTTGCTACAAATGGAGGCTTTTGCCATTGATGCAATTATTTTTCTACATTTATATGTCGAAATCTATAATACTGCACATGAAAATTCTGAAAAATTAAATTCTACCAGACATAGTTCGATATCTCTTAGGTTGGCAATATAATCACGAAGTGCTCGTGACCAATAAGGTATGTCTTCGTTTGGTGATATCGTCATTCGGAAATGGCGCATCTCTTTTGCAGTATTGCTTCATGAGCCGAAAACAATGTGGGAGAAAATATGTTTCGTGGCACAGCGTATATCTTGCAGACCAGCTTTAAACGTTTAACTCAAACATTTTCATAAAATCCACATTATGGTCGATGTTTGTGTGTTTTCATTCTTATCCAAAACAAATCATTAAGCGAGTCCGTTGTTCAAAGAGCCACTTAGGTTGTGTTGCGGAACAAGCCTTCAGCTTAGCCACCGTGTATTACTCCTTCTATTACTGACATGGTTTAGACTACATAATTATGACTATGTCTAACCAATTGCAAGAGATGGTAAAGAGTGTATCCTCCTCACGAGTTACATGTTTATTTCGGAGATAATACTTTATGTCCAATTCCATCTCAATCATTGTTGATTTCAACGAATCAAAAGTGACAATAATCTCAGCAACACTCGTGACGTTTGTACATCTCCCTGTTGCACAATGGATTATTTGGCTATATCTCAGTATTACAAGCAAACAAAACAGAAGACGAATCGACAAGTAATAAATCATTGTGAGAACAATCTCAGCAACCTAAGGAATGCAACAGAGTACAAAAGGAAACATTTAGTCTGGGCTTTGGTGGCGAGATGCTCATTATTCACACTGAAGACAAAAAATACTAACTTCTAATGTACAAAATATTTAGATGCTGAAGAAAACCTTAGATACACATGATGTACACACACAGAGTGAATGACTACCAAGACTTGTGCACTCTAAAGTAGTATATTACCGGTAGAATCTAGTAAGTGCACGCTAACAAGTTACCTTCTCCGAACGCAAGAAGACAATGGTATGTGCAAGTCTCGTTAATGAATATGTTGAACACACACAAACCCAATGCTAAAACACGTTACGTCGGCGGCGTACTGCAAGTTGTGTCCTTGGGCATGTATAACCATAGATTACTAGCAACTTACCTATAGTACTGGCTCATTTCTTTGTTTGACAAATAATTTGGGAACCGTGGATTTTACAACAAAGCTGATAATCTCACCGATTTATCTTGTACAAATCAAAATCGAAATATAAATATATGTTTGACATTTGGGTTGTTGAATCCTTCGCTCTAATGTAGAAGTCATCAAAACATGAGACTAAATGAAAAAGGTGATTTAAACTTAATAGCAATCCGTGAAGATCTGAAAACAAATGTATTCATATATATTACATTGGAGAATACAGACGCCATCCCTGAACATATATATATATATATATATATATATATATATATATATATATATATATATATATATATATATATATATATATATATATATATATATATATATATATATATATATATATACGGTTTGTATTCGATATTTGGGTCATCTTTAATTAAGCAGCACAATATAACCCATTTTCATGACGTGGCGCAGATCGAATGCATATCTTGATTCAAATAAAAATAACAATATATTACCAACAGCTATCGGTAATTTGATATAAACGCTACAGTTAGAGTTTACTAAGGCAGCAATGTTTCAATTGAGTCATGTATAATGCACGTC
This sequence comes from Unio delphinus, assembly GCA_029339505.1. NCBI lineage: Eukaryota > Metazoa > Mollusca > Bivalvia > Unionida > Unionidae > Unio > Unio delphinus. The sequence goes on from JAQISU010000090.1 coordinate 2,448,488, forward strand.
TGATCAATATTCCACAAATGTGTTGCCTTGTGATATTTTCCGGAACTATACTGCTTTATTGCACTTTAGTATGTTTGCAAATGTCTGTCTTCAGTGGAGTGGTTTCGTTACGTTCGGATTGCGTATAGTGGCTGTTCTGCGCTTTGTCTCTTCAGGTGACGTTGTTCAACATTAGACTACATTATTTTGAACGTCCTATGCTAAATATATTGCTACTTTTACCACACTTATTATTTACATATGACCTCATGACAGCAAACATACTTGTGTTGAATGCAGTCGGTAGATTTACTAATTGATAACTGAATACAATTGGTACCTTGAATACTTGATAATGCATAAATATTCTTACGATGATTATGTCACACTGCCCATTTGATCTTTTGACACATCTGGCTGTCATGAATGCTCCATTTTCCATGTCTTGGTAGTAAGCTACATCCTAGTTTTCAAAGAAAGCAGCTAAGGTTTAGATTTATATTTATGTATAGAGTGAACATGGTATTAAACTGTATTTAAATCAATCTCACACTACGCATTTTGGACTTAGGTAACTTTTTGAGGAGGTATGTTATTACGTAGGGAACTAAGTGGGTTAAATTATTGGAGTTAGTAATGAGGATGATTAGGTTGTGGTATTTGTAATATTAGCTATGGATGTAAATTACAAGGCAGAGTTGATCCTAGGATGAAGCTTAACTGATCAGGTGAACAGTTGTTTAATGTTTCATTTAAGGATAATTACTTGTAACATTTAGAACATGTAAAGCTTTAAAATAAGACATACGACTGTTATAACGAGTAACAGTTTATGTATAATCAATACCAAATTCGCACAATAAATGTTATATTAACCACACCATTAAGCTACAACAAAAGCTGTTTCAACAATATTCAACCGCTGCGGTGGCCTCGGTGTTAGCGCATCTGTCAAAAATGCAGAATTTCGCATTTTCGAATAACGGCCTGGTCATACCAAAGACAATAACATGACACTAGTAGTTGTCTTACTTTGCGCGACGCATTAAGAGTTTAGTGTTAGGACTGGACATCCTCGATGACCCTCGATGTAACATAATGCTAGATGCATGTGACATGATGCCTAAGTGCTAGACATCACTGTAAACTGCTACACTACTGACATCATTGCAATATCATTCAGAAAGAGTTTAAGCTACGTTACAAATCAAACTCACCAGTTCCAACACACACACTTGCACATTGACTACCCTATCAAGGAAGTTAATAACATTACAAATGTTGCAAAATGAAGTATTGCACAAATCTAACAACGTAGTGGAGAAAATTGAACATTTGTGTGGTACGATTTATTCCTTGCAAAATCAGAATGTAAAAGATAATAACTACTAAAACATTAAAAGAAAACAACAAAACGTGAAAATGCACTTATTTTAAATAAATGTAATCAAATCATGCAAATAAAACTGAAATAGAGACTATATGAAATATGTAAATCCTCCAACCCACTACTTAGAATTCTGTAACACAAGTAACGTGGTAAAGAGATCAGTCTGTTCTAAATTATCTTGAATAAAATATAATTTAACTACGATCATATACATGATTCAATCATGAGGCTGGTTGACGTATTTCAATTTTAATTTCAACAACGTATTGCAACAGTATATACAAGAACATTTATACATGTTGCCTGGACAAATCGTTCACCATGTACAATTTTAACAAAGCATTTTACAGCGAATATATACCACATACTGTATATTAGAAACGGCTACAATTAATGGTACGGATAGTTTTAGATAATTGTTGATACAAAAAACTTTGAAATTTATATATATATATATATATATATATATATATATATATAGAGAGAGAGAGAGAGAGAGAGAGAGAGAGAGAGAGAGAGAGAGAGAGGGGGGGAGAGGGAGAGAGAGAGCAAAGACAATCTAAAATGGAAATCGAAACAAGAAATGCGTTATACAATTAATCAAAGAATGTGTAAAAATAACACGCCCAAGTTCCTGTATTTCTTACAAGGAATAGTCAAACATTTGAGAACAAATTAAGACTGTATTATATGCGACAGTGATAAAACATAAATTAGGGGTTCAACATATATATAGATATTTAAAGTCAGGTATGCAAACGACATCCCTCAATCACAGTCATGTTAGGTGCAAAACACATTTTACCAACAAAACAAGCAAAACTCAAAAGCGACTAACCTTTCCAAGCATACAGTGTAGGCTAACAATATATAGATGAACATATAAACCCTTGGAAATTCCACTCTATGGGCTTGACATTATAAAGAAAGAATTTATGTAACTCCGTACAGATACAACAAGAGAGTATATGATTTTGAAGCACGATATAACAAATTAAACCAATGTATCATTGTTGCATACATACGCCTAACAACATGTTTTCCAGAGGCAACTATTCTACTAGACACTACACAAAACCATCATATATATATATATCCATACATGTATATGTATATGTATATGTGTGTTGCCCTTGCAAAGTCTAGCAACTCAAATCAGGTGTTAAATGTAATGTCTCAACGTCTCAAACACTATTGGACACGGTTAAATTAAACATGTATTATGATTAGGTCAAATTTATATCTTAATTCCCAGTGAGTGTTATTACAATGAACTGAAGCAAAGTTTCTGACTCGATATGATCGGAAATCATAAATGGTGATCATAGATCAATTTGCTGTGTAATTAAAGCAAGTTTATATCGCTCTGGCAAATACCATTACTTAAAAACAATCCTTAGCAGTGCAATTTGTAATGTCCAGCTCCACATTCGATTATTTTAAAACAAATGTTGTTGCATGTAATGAATGGTACAGTATCGATTCCAGAAGTCAAATATGGTGTGCGATATTGATTATTGAGAGGGTATTTTGCACAATAACCGAGTAACTACCAGAGAGATAAGTCTTCTCCGTGTGTTCAGGTTTCTCGCCGATCACTTTGTTCAATTTTTCACAACCGCCTTTCAAAAGAAGAACATCACATTGACATTAGAAAATCAAGATGAAATAAAATCTGATAGCGAATGCAATTGAACATGGATACAAATGGAACAAAGATCAGTCCATTTTGTCAGCCTCTACCACCCTCCTCGCAATAGCCAAAATATGACTGAATCGTTTTTGGAGCAGTTTCCAATCGTCCAGAGTATTGAAATTCGATAGGTGGCAACAAATGTATTCTTGGACATTTCAATTTTCTATTGTACTGTCCTGGAAACTCAAACACGTCAAAACTAACAGGTTCCATTCATGTTTTCAACCTTAAAATGTCTGTTAACTAACGCACGCATAAACTTGGTAACATTTTAGACTAGATTTGTAAAGGGCCTGATGATAATATTCTGCAATTCACCCTTGAATCTCAAGAACTTGCATCATATGCGCTCTGCATTATGTGCCATCTCGACGTATCAGTCACTAACCCTCCACCTTTATATGCTACTACGAGAAGCCTCCGTAATGATAATGATCGAAAGAACTGGACGACATCCAAGAAATACTAACAATTGTCTCACTTCATTCAGCAGGACAAATCAATAACTGCCCGCGTTCATTGATTGAAAAACATTCCCCAGCCACCAAGTGCAAAGTATCAATTACAAAGAGTTCTCCTTAGTATAGCAGTGTTTCGGACTAGCTTCGCACTGCTGAAAGACGGAACCGTAAAGAGCAAAGGCTTTGGCATTCCACCAGACTCTCCCAGTACAGTACTAATATCACTGAAAATTCTATTTTCTAAGAGTTCTTCGAGATAGCTTACTAACAAACGTCAAGGAACAAATGTACACCACATCCAGCTATCCTCTATCCAGTAGACCTTCCGTACCTATTTGCAAATTTCTTCCGTGACAAAGTATACACCATTAGTGATACGATTAACAACACAATTGACCTGTCGTCACGATACAGTTACGATACAGAATTTCAGCGACAACCATTAAGAGCATTGGAACTTGTCGATATGGATTTAGAACGGACGCTAGTGATGAAGAGTGAACCGAAGCAAAGCAGGATGTTTTGCCGCGACCGGTTTGGCGCCGACAATTTTGGCACAGGCCGGTTTGGCAACTGCCACATTGGCGCCGAGCAATTATTACTCTTGTCGAGAGGTAACCTTACATTTGTGGAGCAAGTAAGGAGAACATTCATTAACTCAGCGATCAAAGCGATGTAGTGTTTAAGTGAAATATAAAGTAAAAACGTAACATTATTCCAATGATCAGCCTGTGTGTTATACAAATAACTTTAACTAAAACCATAAGGAAATCATAAAAGTGAAAAGTTCTTGATTTGTACATTGTATTCAAACAGCAACATAGTTAAAAAAAACCTGAAGGCTAATGCCTTTCTCCTCATATAATTCACAATCTTGTCCACTTCTGCTTTTGCAACATCACTCCCATGATTATGTTCATTCACCAGTAGAACGAATTGGCCCTCATCTGAAGCTGTGTTAAGACGTACTTAACATTCGTTACTCAACTCTCATCGCCAAAACGTTTTAAGCATGGGTGCACTGTATTTATCAAAAACGTACCGATAGCCATCGTTCACGTACTTTTCTTGAACACGCTTCGATTTCATAACGCTCATTTCCAAAAGAATCTTTTACGTTAAATACATTCGACAGCAAACTTATATAAAAAACAACTATATAGATGTGGGGTTTGACCTGAATGGCTCAGTCGTTAATCCTTTGCGTGGCCTTCTTTTACCTTATCATAATTTTCATTTTCAAATTTGAATAACACGTTAGACATCAAAAGGTTGAATTTTTAATCCTTACATGCTCATAACTCACAGAACAATATACAAATAGAGTCAATTATCTTTAGCGTCCTGCTGATATTGATATTTCTTAATTCTTTTGTAAATGCCGACATTGCCTCTAATTATCTTAAGGATAATGTGTAATCGCTTGATGTTAATCCTGTTGTTGGTGACAAAAAGGCCGGCGCCAAAACGGCCCACGCCAAAATATCGTAGCGCCAAAACGGTCACGCAAAACCGGACTGCACCAAACAGGCGGCGCCAAAACTTCACGAACCAAACTAGAGACATGTGAACCTGATACAATTACAAGATCACTGCTGCTTGAGTGCTTATACCCAGTATTGCCTTCACTAACTGATGTTATTCATATTTCTTTCACTTGGAGAATTCCTCTGATTGTTCAAAATTGTCAAAGAAAAGCCTTTGCTGAGAAAGAACAAAACTCGACCAAAACGATTAAAAAAACTGCCGCCATGTTTCTAATCTCCCGTTCATATAAAAAAAAAATATTAGAAAAGGTTGTTCTGGCCCATATTGTATATAATTTGACTAACACAGTCTTTTCAGCAATGTACTGTCCGCCTATTGCCTTTGCTACACCACTGAAACTATTCTTCTGAAAGTATTTAATGACATGCTATCTGCATTGGATAGCATTAAGATTGCAGTCCCCATCCTCCTAGACTCGTCTGAAGCATTCGGCACATTATAAGGCAACATATAACTTGTTTATTGCTTATAACTACTTGACAATTTTCGTTGTACATGCGTACAATGTTTTCTTGGGTGAATAATTGTTGTTCCAGGTAAGCGACTGTATTAAAATGTATCTTGCATCAAATTACTTGCGACGAGGGACATTAAACTCATGATATCCAAGGGTATTTTACACTGACTATGCACACTCTCCTATGGATTTAAGGAATATCAATTACTAACTGACACACTGGTTAAACGACCAAACCAGACCTTTTCAAGGAGTGTACGCACTCTACCGTGTTCTCCAGCCATAGGGGTACTTATTAAATTTATTTTTGTATTCAATGTGTAATGTCATATCGTGTAAAGATTCATTTATTACAACACAGATTTGAAACGTTATGAACTTTTACAAGTTGATCTTAGAGTTTAATGTACTAGCATATATCTAGAGATTTTTGAGAACCAATTATTATGACCCTTTTTGTTTTTTTATTGTTGATGACTAGAGCTGATTACAGCTGACTAGATGCATAGAGCTGACTAGAGATAAATACATCTGTCAAGATCTGTCTGAAGTTTTTTGGAGCTGTTTATCGCTGACTGTATATGTTTAGAGTGGCTGTAAGCTGTTTAGAGCTGTTTGGAGTTTCGAGACATTTAGTGCTGTCTGCTGTCGATACGGATGTATATATGTATATACGTATGTCTGTACATGTGGTGAAATAACAAATGTTGACGACATGGCAATTATTGGTGTTGTATGATGTCTGTACGCGTTCATACGTATGAAAGTACATCTGGTGGATCTTGATATGGGCCAACCCAAGGAATTGGTGAATTTGTGCGGTTCATCAGTTTAGGAATCGTATGACTGTACAAGGGTCAACAAATATATACTTGTTCCAATGTTGTTAAAATTGTGTTCAATGTCATTTATATGACATAATTTTGAATTTAGTTGCCTTCCAGAAGAGAATTTGAATCGTACGAACAGTTCATACCATTTTTTGAAATATGTTTGAATACCTTTATATTATTTGAATCTTATTCCAAATCCATACTTGAGGTTATGTGAATCTATCTTACAGAGCATACTATTATTTAAAATGTATCTGCAGTCCAAGACGTTTCTTGAATCTGTGTTCTTTATTGAGTTTATATTTTTGGTTAATTTCCACAGTGTGAATGTGTAGAGGTATTTTTATCAATCGTATGTTAAAAACGTGTGATGATATTTGTATTTATACGCCATATATGTGTTGTATTATTTCATTTCATGAAGTTCCATATTTCAGACTTTGTGTCTATGTTAATCATTTAATCCAAAACATACTCGGTTTTTATTCTGCAACACATTTGACACTACATTCCAGGCTCTATTACATCACCAATCTAAGCATGTATTTTGACATTGACAATACCCCCTAATGTTGTTCGTGTTCTATTGAGTCAACAAGACACAAATTGTATATGCAAATTCAATACACTCCAGATCAGTTGATATATGATGTGATGTTCCACATGAGCATGTTCGTGGGCTTGATATTTTATATCATCACGCAGTGTATTACTGCTTTACTCTAAAAACACCCAAATACACAAGTCTAGGCACCCAATTACATTTGATGCTACCATCTAAGACATAGAGATGTGTATATCGGATGTGAAATCATGGATGACATGTAACAAACTGCAGACGAATGATGATAAAGCTAAGGACATTCTGATCACAACACAAAAATGTTCTCATTCACATCTTGTATCTCAAACAATAAATATCAGTAACACCAACGTTAAAGTCAGGCAGTCAGTACGAAAGCTAGGTTCTAATCTAGACAGTACTCTCACATTGCACTATCATGTCATCAACATTTGCAAGGCTGCATATCTTGAGCTGAGACGAAACACATCCATTTGCCAATATATTTCAATGCATGCCACTAAAACACTTGTGTTCATTAGTATTTTTTAGACTGGACTATTGCAACTCAAGTATATCTTGTTTTTCTCAATACCTACAGCAGAAATCTAAAATCGCTGAAGAAATATTTCCTACCTGAAATATATTTTCAGCATTTTTTTTGTTTTCCAATATGATGTTTGCAAACGTCATCTTTATAGCATGATCAGTATATAGTACCACTTGACGTTTTATCGCATTTTGCGATGTGTGTTCTGCATATTAGATATGGTCCATATCAGGGTTTTTTAAACTTGCGTTTAAAGCGTTAAATAGAAGTCTGTTATATGAAGTGATGGCATTGGTATGTTGGCATCAACAAATGCGTCAATTTGAAATTGTATTGATATTGTACCATTCTACGATCAAGGTTAGACTCTCCATAGTGTTTGTCAGACATTGGAGATTTTCAAGGTTTTAGTTATACTAGTCTTTAAGACATTTAATAGTGTGCGTTTATGAAACTCACTTTCATAAACATTATACCGTTACATTTCTTTTATGATATTTATAATCTTCCAAGAAACCACATATTTAACTAATATTTAATATACGATAAAAAGACAGTGATTACTATATCTTAATTAAATTGATTGTTTCACTGAACACACTTACCGCCTTTTCCAAATTTTGCTTCTTTTCCATTACGAATCGACCGTCTTTCAGTTTCTGCATAATATATATGTCAGTATTAGGATCAATCTGATAATTCCTCTTCAAGTTTAAGACGAGATTTTGTGTCATGCGTTTGAGATGGAAAGACAACTGGTCAGGGAGGTCAGGACCAGTGACTCCTCGTTTGTCGGTCTGTAATCGTGTGGTCACTTCACTCAGCCAGACCGTTTCTGCATCGGTTGCTGCTCCTATGATAAGGACAAGACAACGTTTGGGAATATAACATAAACAACCTTTCAACTCTCAGTGAAAACGTTTTATGCATCGCAAAAATATAAATGAAAATTGTAAGAAAACTGATAATCAAGATAACGTATGGTTTGTGTTTGTAATATGTATACAAATCATGCGACTCTCTCATTCGAAACGAAAATATATGGTAACTAGATAAGATAGCATCAATATGTACATATCTTGTAGTGAAGATTTACATTCACACCATATCAAGATAATTACATCTATGATGCATCTGTAAGCTCACTCAAACGAGGTTCCGCATCAATTTTAGTAATCGCTTTTGTAAAGTGTTTTCTTTGAAACGTATTACGATAGCAAATACTTGATTTCATTAGTTTTAAATGACCGGCAGTAACATGTTATTAAAAGAAGAGTATACATTTTCATCTAAATCAAAATGTATATACCTACACAATCAATTGCACACAAAACACACTTCTTTATTTTATCTTATGTACTTATAGATTTTCCATTGATTATTCCCGTTCTATCAAAATAAAATAAAAAAAAGTCTAGTAGTTCTAGAAACAATTCTGCTACTATCATCCATAAAAAAATGATTAAATGTTATATGTATTTAAAAAAATAACTAGAGCAATTGGGTCACAATGACAAAGGGTGCTGAAATTTTCAAACAATTTTTAGATTATCTGATATTTTACAATCATATTAGCGTGAAGACAATTATATATATATATATATATATATATATATATATATATATATATATATATATATATATATATATATATATATATATAATTGTTTGTATGTCTAATTATGTATATATATATTATACTTTTACAATAAATTATACTTATACGTATACATACCTTTCGGAAAACATGCAGAGAGGAAGAGAGCAAACAAAAATATTTTATTCTTCATTCTCAACTCAACGACTGCATAGAGTCTATGGTGTTATTGTTTGACTTAACGGTATATATATATATATATATATATATATATATATATATATATATATATATTACATAATATATCCGCTTGGGTTAGATTGCATCATCGAAGGATAAAGTATTGTATAGATTCATTTACTAATCAAAAATATTAGTTAAATCTTTTAAGATGATATTATATAACATCATTGTAGAATGTTTTTACTGACAACATATTGTGTGACGGTTTTTATCATGGCTTACATTGCCTAGTACGGCAAAATGGCAAAGGCCTATTCATCAAATAGTTTAGGTATAATCACGAGCCTTAAACAACACAACTAACAAAGACATGTGTAACCAGTTCGTTTTAGCATTGATATCTTTCATTAAATCCACCGAAGCAGAAACTGAAACATTTATGTTTAGTCAGTAAGATAAACAAAGTCTTTATATATACCATCTTAAATAATGAGTCTTGCTTTAATAATATTGGGTTAATATTGGTAAGAACCTAAAATTTCAAAGTGACCAGTCGTATTGATAACATTCAAAAATACATAATACAAATTGAATTATTTCAAATATATTGTTTATGCATAATGGAGGTATGCTTATCTGTATGTCATTGCATCTTCAACTGATCCTTTTATTCCCAGGTGAGCATTATACTCTTTACGTGTACTATTATTCTAATCAGTTTTATATGTTTTCTCTGTAAATAATAGTTGAGTTATCGAGGAAACGAAATAACAGCGACGAGATTTACAAGCATGAGAAAAACGTTTACCCAAGCTTTTGCTAATTTTATATGGATATTTTGGAATAAATACATATTTCTAGTGACGTTAATAGTACAACGTGAATAGTACAATGATATCCTCAGATTATCTTTCCAACATGCACGCATATGTGCTAGAATTAATATGAGGCGATAATAAAAAGATACATAAAGCTAATGCCTTGCACATTAAAATTAAAATAAAAAAAATGATAAATATTCAACGGCTAAAAGTTCAAACGTTGATGTGTTTAATATTTTTAAGTGTTGATCAGTGTTTCAAATAGCAGAATTGTGAAAGACATGCAATTTCTACAATCAAGTCAATTTCGTAGTCTCGGAAGGAATATTCTCTTCATGTGCTTTGGGATGTTTCAAAAATGTATTACACAACACATTTGTTTGATGGATGATGTACTTACAAATTAATTTAATACGAGATTAAGTCATCACAATTCAATTACTGGTTGTATAACATTAGGTCTCACTCACTATATATATATATATATATATATATATATATATATATATATATATATATATATATATATATATATATATATATATATATATATATCAGATTTACATGCGTTTGTGTTGCTCTCAGCGGTTGACAATTTCATAAACATTTTCAGTATAAATTGTAATACACTTTTCCGAGCATGCAAACAAGTACCTACAAAACCTAAAGTAGTGCAAAACGAATCACAAAAATAAACCATATGATCATAATTCACGCATTTTAGTCTCTGATACTGGTAACATAAAGTCCATAATATAGGCATTTTCAATTTTATAAAAGATAGTATAACCCATCGGTGATGGTTCCAAACGTTTTATGTTTGAATACCAAGCGAAATAAGAAGAGCTAGGACAGATTATTTTATGGCCGTACTTTACTTTCTCTAATATCAGACAATGACTCCAGTTGAGCGCCATTGCGTCAGTGTGAGGATGGTTACCGAACCAACTATACTACAATGCCTAATTCCTTGATTGCCATTGTGCGACCAGAGAAGATTCCTCATTAAATATGGCGCAATAATTTAGGATCGTTTGCAAAATTTTGGAAATCAGCCTTAATTTCAAAATTCAGTATCAAGCTTTCGATAATGTTATGCCACTTTTTCAAACAACGTCAGTCTATATAAAGCGACTGATGTTTCTATCTTGAGTCGTGTTTGATTCTCATGCAGTTACAGATAACATTTACATAGTTGCATATAGGTCTCATTAAACAGCGTCTTCATAAGTTTAAATAATATCAAAATAGTGACATAAATGAACTTTTGTTAAGTAGCACATTTTACTTTCAACATTTATTGGATTATAATGTATGCAATACAAATACAAGTAAAAAGTCTCCATTTGAGATCAACGATTACTAGTAGTGTCATGCAACCCCTGGTATTTAAGACTCAGTGAGCCAATTGTTAGGAAAAGACACGAGCCAATACGTGCATATAGCTTCAGTTCGTGTTTAGTAAGATGATTTTGTTAAATTTACATAACAAATGGAACTCGTTGCAGAATTGTTTTAATATGTTACGGAAATGTTGACAATACCCTGTTACCAGTTTAAAAAATGACGTACGTCAAGTTTGGGTTTCTTTTATATCTCTTAGGTTAAATTCAGAGAATTACACTATTGCCCGTTCCAAATTAACACGTACGACTGTCAATTACAGCCACTCTTTCAGTGACAAATCTATAACTAAAATTTGATACAAGATGGCAAATGTATTCACATTCATCGTTCAAACATGGTTTATGAACATATATCTTTAACTTAAGTTGATTTAAGATCTGCGTCACATTGTACCTAATATTTGCACATGTGATATTGTGATCGATTTAACAGACATGGTTCAATTGCACTTTTATGTTGTTTTCTACAAAAGCTACATTCCAAACCAAAATGATGTGTCTACTATATAAAATATTGTGTAAGTAATTGATAGCTAAAAAATAAATATTTAGGGGACAATTGATTCTTTGGTCGACCAGCGGTTCTCATTACGCTTAACAACAGCTTTCCACACTTCAAACAATAACGGATTAACAAGATACGACAAGATCAACAATTATTCATCTTCGACGATTGCGGTATCTTATTAAGTTTAATTGTTAGCAATGACCATGCTACTTCAGAGATAGCTTTAAATGCATGGCAAGCAAAACTGAAACAGCCAGCTGTTGACTTATGACACCTTCCTTTCACCAAAAGCTACTCCCGTTTAGAATAGGAAAATGACAGCTAGCTTTTCTTTAAAAACATTTCATATATATATATATATATATATATATATATATATATATATATATATATATATATATATATATATATATATATATATATATATATATATATATATATATGTATGTATGTATGTATGTATGTATGTATGTATGTATGTATGGTTGGTTGGATGGATGGATGTACGTATGTCTGTATATATGTATTATGTATGGATGGATGTATGGATGTGTGCGTGTGTTTGCGTGTGTGTGTATATATCTTGTGTTTCACCAACCTCTATTCACGCATGTCTAATAAATATACGAAAATCTTTACAACGCTTTTCTAAAGTTGCAAAAACTAACATCAATGAACGAATGAAAGCTCTCTTGTTTAAAGGTTTATTTACAGCTACACTGTATTGATGTTAAATGTTTTTTAAGTAGATCACGAACATAGGGTGCAACTGACTGCATCGCTTATTTGGAGCAACATAAAATATTCACCAAGAAGTGCACTGCATTGTATAACATTAATTACTTTTATAGAAAATGATGATGTGTACAGTGTGTTCCAATTGCACACGAGGTCTATTTATCATATTGATTGTGCAATGCATAGTTACATGGTAGCTCTTCGAAACTTCATTTCAAAAACAAAACTAGATACGATCCTTCAAAAACTAACAAATGCTTGGTAATGTCACAGTGAGGTATTTATATGAACGAGGTGAGCTCGAAGGATGTAGAAAAAGAGCGACTGATCCTATCTAGACTGTTACATCAAACGAAATATCTAACATAACAAGATTCACAGGAAAACCCGCAATCTATAGATGAGATTCAACTGCTCCTCAGCGTGGAATTACACCTGAACAGTTGCAAGTGATACCCGAGGATACACAATTACCACCGCGATCACTTAAATAGCACCTCCGCGTCTATTACATTCAAGACAGGTCAGCATAACATTTTCACGTGAATGACCACGACTACTATCGTTCTGTCCTACGGTAAACGTGCGTGGATTTTTATCTATAGACCAACACCATATCATTACACAATTACAGCTCGAACAGTGATTATTCTGCTGTTGTTTTAATGTCATTATAAATTCGTCATCAATATGAAATTCTATATTTTTTTCGCTTTGTTTATAACTAGCGAGTTTATGTTTTCTTTCTCTTTATATTGTCATTGCTGGTGTTGTCATTAGAATTTAAAATATCTTTCCGAAGTTTACTTTTTTTCTTCTAACATTTGACATTGCGCGATAGATTAAATTTTACTATTTGATGCGATCATCTACAGTCAAACAATTGTATTAAAGATGGTTAACCATTGAGATGACTATATTATCATTGCGTATCCTATCGTCCAGGAAAATTTTTCAGCGCGTGATGAATCTTTGACAACATCAATCTCGACAAGAGCATCATCATTAATACGAGATTTTGTTTTCCTGTTTGATCAGGAATAACATATTCAATATTCTTTCTACGTGTATAAGCTCGTCTATAACATAACGGCAATGGCAGCGTTGCGAACTTTAATTTATGGTTTTCAAATAAATGGTTCTTTGTGAAGCTCAACAACTTTCTCTGAAGTGTGTCCCTGACTATCTTTCTACTTGCCACTATCAATTCGTTTGGTCTGCGCGCTTCCCAAAAACCATTTAACGAGGTTTCTGAAATTAATTTACACGCTATTTCTCACTGGTATGCAAAACATGTAACGACATCTGTCAATCACAATCATGTCAGACGCAAACACATTTTACCAACAAAACTCAAAAGAGCCTAACTATTTCAAAGCATGCAGCGCACACTAACAATATATAGATAACCATATATATGTATATATATGTATATATAAATGTATATGTATATGTATATGTATATGTATATGTATATGTATATATAAATGTATATGTATATATGCATATGTATATGCATATGTATATGTATATGTATTTGTATATGTATATGTATATGGATATATGGATGTGTGTTGCCCTTGCAAAGTCAAGCCACTTAAATCAGGTGTTAAATTTAATGTCTCAAAGTTTCAAACAATGTTGTACATTACTTAATCTTCCAACTGTTTATTTGTTCTGCCATTTTCTCCGAAAAGCAAATGCCTTCAGAAAGCTATTATCAAACGTTAAAAAACATTATTCGACTATATCGTTTTCATTCAGGAACAGGTTTGTCTGATGGTGTTTATTTGTTATTTTATGTTAGGGAATCAGTTCAAGTTAATTAGCATTTGAATAGTTCTGAACTAGTTTCCGGACGTATAAAAACAGCAACGGAATTTAAAATAGGTGCTAAAAGTAATTATTCAAATTATGTCTTTGATTGGAAATATAAAGTGTCAAATTTGACATTCAAGTATGACATAAATATTGAGGATTGATTTTTTTCTGGTAATTGAGTATTGGTTCCATTACCATTCCTTAAAATAGTATTCGGGCTATATTGCATTTTGTATATGTAAGTGAAATGAATGTAAGTGATTTTGGTTCTATCATTACCTTTCCTGGATTGCAGACTGATACCCAACTTTGTGGTATAAATATACAATCACAATATTGTCGTAGAAATATAATCAATTCGAATGCAAACAGTGATGATAAAATAATGTAATTCAATTTGATGGTAGTGCCTTTAGTTTAATTAGTCATCTAAAGTCAAAATATGTAAATTAATATTTAGTGTTCCTACACGAACAAGTAACATCTTGTGTAATATTTTAATTGCAATTTATGCGCTAAGAATCGGTGTCCTAAAGAGTGTCTGCAATACCAAAAGCAATATTTACTGGAGAATGAATTCAAGTAGAGAAATAAACGTAGCTAGAGGTTACCATGTGAACTTCAGCTTAAACCAGATACAAATTTCAGCATGACTACTGTCGGTTAGCAATATGTCCAAAATTGCTTATTAAAACTTTTTACGAAATTCGAAATGTAAGATATGGTTTTCAAAAATGACATTTTGAACGAAATTGTGCAAATTGTGTAATATCAAAGAAAAATGATTTTGCGGATAAAACGTGATGTCTTTGGTATATATTATTATATATTAATATTCCAGTCTTTACCTAACATGATCACTTCTGGTCGATTTAATTACGACTTAAACTCGCAAAGTATTATGGTAAAAGTAAGTTTGACGTTGACGTACATGCATGTTTTACAGTTTCGGATATTTTGTTGGACACGATCAAAATTATATCTTAATTCCCAGTGATTGTTATTACAATACAAATGAAGCAATGTTTGTGTTTGAATCGATATGATCGGAAATCATAACTGTTGACCCTAGATCAATTTGCTGTGTAATTAAATTAAGTGCATTTTGCTCTGGCAAATACCATTGCTTAAAAACAATCCTTAGCAGCACAATTGGTAATGTTAAGCTCTACATTCGATTATTTAAAACAAATGTTGATGCATGTAATGAATGTTTGGTACAGTATTGATTCCAGAAGTCGAATATGGTGTGAAATATTGATTATTACGCGTGTATGTTGCTAACTAACTGAGCAAGTACCAGAGAGGTTAGTCTTCTCTGTGTAGTCAGGTTCATCGCCGATCAATGTGTTCAAGTTTGTACAACCGACTCACAAAAGATAGAGACTGTTGGGATTAAGATTGATGTTTCACGAAGATCACATTGACAGATAAAATATAATCTGATAGCGAATGCAATTAAATATGTACACAAAAATTAAACAAAGATCCGTACATTTTGTCAGCCACTACCACCCTCTTCCTAGTAGAAAAAAGTATGACTGAATCTCGCTGTTTGGAGCGTTTTCTATTGTCCAGATTATTGCGATTCAATAGGTGGCATCATTTTTATTCTTGGGCATGTCAACTTTCACTTTCTCTGTCCTGGAAACTCAAACACGTCAAAACTAACCGATTCAATTCATGTTTTCAACCTAAAACAGTATGTTAACCTACGCACCCATAAAATTGGTCACGTTTTAGAAAATATTTGTTAGAGGCCTGAAGATAATATTCTGCAATCCACCATTGTATCCAAAGAACCTGCATCATATGCGCTCTGCATTATATGCCATCTCGACCTATCAGTCCGTAACCCTCCACCTTTATTTAATACTAAGAAAAACCTCCTTTATGATAAAGAAAACAAAACAATTGTACGACGTCCAAGAAAACCTCACAATTTTCATAACTCATATAGTAAGACAAATAAATAACTGCCAGCGTTCATTGCTTAAAAAACATGTCCCAGGAACCAAGTGCAAAGTATCAATTAAAAAGAGTTATCCGCGGTATAGCAGAGTTAGGGACTAGCACTGCTAAAAGACTCCACCGTAAAGCAGAGAGGCTTTGGCGTTCCACCAGACTCATTATTCATGAACAAATACATGAAGCCGCTAAGAAGGACCTCACAAACATAGTCAATGTAGCCAAATTATTCCAGTACAGCACTAAGATCACGGAGAATTCCATCTACAAAGAGCTGTTCAAGATAACTTACACGCCAACGTCAAGGAACAAATGTACACCACATCCAACTACCTATATCCAGTATACCTTCCGGACCTATTTGCAAATTTCTTCCGTGACAAAGTATACACCATTAGTGATACGATTAACAACACAATTGACCTGTCGTCACGATACAGTTACGATACAGAATTTCAGCGACAACCATTAAGAGCATTGGAACTTGTCGATATGGATTTAGAACGGACGCTAGTGATGAAGAGTGAACCGAAGCAAAGCAGGATGTTTTGCCGCGACCGGTTTGGCGCCGACAATTTTGGCACAGGCCGGTTTGGCAACTGCCACATTGGCGCCGAGCAATTATTACTCTTGTCGAGAGGTAACCTTACATTTGTGGAGCAAGTAAGGAGAACATTCATTAACTCAGCGATCAAAGCGATGTAGTGTTTAAGTGAAATATAAAGTAAAAACGTAACATTATTCCAATGATCAGCCTGTGTGTTATACAAATAACTTTAACTAAAACCATAAGGAAATCATAAAAGTGAAAAGTTCTTGATTTGTACATTGTATTCAAACAGCAACATAGTTAAAAAAAACCTGAAGGCTAATGCCTTTCTCCTCATATAATTCACAATCTTGTCCACTTCTGCTTTTGCAACATCACTCCCATGATTATGTTCATTCACCAGTAGAACGAATTGGCCCTCATCTGAAGCTGTGTTAAGACGTACTTAACATTCGTTACTCAACTCTCATCGCCAAAACGTTTTAAGCATGGGTGCACTGTATTTATCAAAAACGTACCGATAGCCATCGTTCACGTACTTTTCTTGAACACGCTTCGATTTCATAACGCTCATTTCCAAAAGAATCTTTTACGTTAAATACATTCGACAGCAAACTTATATAAAAAACAACTATATAGATGTGGGGTTTGACCTGAATGGCTCAGTCGTTAATCCTTTGCGTGGCCTTCTTTTACCTTATCATAATTTTCATTTTCAAATTTGAATAACACGTTAGACATCAAAAGGTTGAATTTTTAATCCTTACATGCTCATAACTCACAGAACAATATACAAATAGAGTCAATTATCTTTAGCGTCCTGCTGATATTGATATTTCTTAATTCTTTTGTAAATGCCGACATTGCCTCTAATTATCTTAAGGATAATGTGTAATCGCTTGATGTTAATCCTGTTGTTGGTGACAAAAAGGCCGGCGCCAAAACGGCCCACGCCAAAATATCGTAGCGCCAAAACGGTCACGCAAAACCGGACTGCACCAAACAGGCGGCGCCAAAACTTCACGAACCAAACTAGAGACATGTGAACCTGATACAATTACAAGATCACTGCTGCTTGAGTGCTTATACCCAGTATTGCCTTCACTAACTGATGTTATTCATATTTCTTTCACTTGGAGAATTCCTCTGATTGTTCAAAATTGTCAAAGAAAAGCCTTTGCTGAGAAAGAACAAAACTCGACCAAAACGATTAAAAAAACTGCCGCCATGTTTCTAATCTCCCGTTCATATAAAAAAAAAATATTAGAAAAGGTTGTTCTGGCCCATATTGTATATAATTTGACTAACACAGTCTTTTCAGCAATGTACTGTCCGCCTATTGCCTTTGCTACACCACTGAAACTATTCTTCTGAAAGTATTTAATGACATGCTATCTGCATTGGATAGCATTAAGATTGCAGTCCCCATCCTCCTAGACTCGTCTGAAGCATTCGGCACATTATAAGGCAACATATAACTTGTTTATTGCTTATAACTACTTGACAATTTTCGTTGTACATGCGTACAATGTTTTCTTGGGTGAATAATTGTTGTTCCAGGTAAGCGACTGTATTAAAATGTATCTTGCATCAAATTACTTGCGACGAGGGACATTAAACTCATGATATCCAAGGGTATTTTACACTGACTATGCACACTCTCCTATGGATTTAAGGAATATCAATTACTAACTGACACACTGGTTAAACGACCAAACCAGACCTTTTCAAGGAGTGTACGCACTCTACCGTGTTCTCCAGCCATAGGGGTACTTATTAAATTTATTTTTGTATTCAATGTGTAATGTCATATCGTGTAAAGATTCATTTATTACAACACAGATTTGAAACGTTATGAACTTTTACAAGTTGATCTTAGAGTTTAATGTACTAGCATATATCTAGAGATTTTTGAGAACCAATTATTATGACCCTTTTTGTTTTTTTATTGTTGATGACTAGAGCTGATTACAGCTGACTAGATGCATAGAGCTGACTAGAGATAAATACATCTGTCAAGATCTGTCTGAAGTTTTTTGGAGCTGTTTATCGCTGACTGTATATGTTTAGAGTGGCTGTAAGCTGTTTAGAGCTGTTTGGAGTTTCGAGACATTTAGTGCTGTCTGCTGTCGATACGGATGTATATATGTATATACGTATGTCTGTACATGTGGTGAAATAACAAATGTTGACGACATGGCAATTATTGGTGTTGTATGATGTCTGTACGCGTTCATACGTATGAAAGTACATCTGGTGGATCTTGATATGGGCCAACCCAAGGAATTGGTGAATTTGTGCGGTTCATCAGTTTAGGAATCGTATGACTGTACAAGGGTCAACAAATATATACTTGTTCCAATGTTGTTAAAATTGTGTTCAATGTCATTTATATGACATAATTTTGAATTTAGTTGCCTTCCAGAAGAGAATTTGAATCGTACGAACAGTTCATACCATTTTTTGAAATATGTTTGAATACCTTTATATTATTTGAATCTTATTCCAAATCCATACTTGAGGTTATGTGAATCTATCTTACAGAGCATACTATTATTTAAAATGTATCTGCAGTCCAAGACGTTTCTTGAATCTGTGTTCTTTATTGAGTTTATATTTTTGGTTAATTTCCACAGTGTGAATGTGTAGAGGTATTTTTATCAATCGTATGTTAAAAACGTGTGATGATATTTGTATTTATACGCCATATATGTGTTGTATTATTTCATTTCATGAAGTTCCATATTTCAGACTTTGTGTCTATGTTAATCATTTAATCCAAAACATACTCGGTTTTTATTCTGCAACACATTTGACACTACATTCCAGGCTCTATTACATCACCAATCTAAGCATGTATTTTGACATTGACAATACCCCCTAATGTTGTTCGTGTTCTATTGAGTCAACAAGACACAAATTGTATATGCAAATTCAATACACTCCAGATCAGTTGATATATGATGTGATGTTCCACATGAGCATGTTCGTGGGCTTGATATTTTATATCATCACGCAGTGTATTACTGCTTTACTCTAAAAACACCCAAATACACAAGTCTAGGCACCCAATTACATTTGATGCTACCATCTAAGACATAGAGATGTGTATATCGGATGTGAAATCATGGATGACATGTAACAAACTGCAGACGAATGATGATAAAGCTAAGGACATTCTGATCACAACACAAAAATGTTCTCATTCACATCTTGTATCTCAAACAATAAATATCAGTAACACCAACGTTAAAGTCAGGCAGTCAGTACGAAAGCTAGGTTCTAATCTAGACAGTACTCTCACATTGCACTATCATGTCATCAACATTTGCAAGGCTGCATATCTTGAGCTGAGACGAAACACATCCATTTGCCAATATATTTCAATGCATGCCACTAAAACACTTGTGTTCATTAGTATTTTTTAGACTGGACTATTGCAACTCAAGTATATCTTGTTTTTCTCAATACCTACAGCAGAAATCTAAAATCGCTGAAGAAATATTTCCTACCTGAAATATATTTTCAGCATTTTTTTTGTTTTCCAATATGATGTTTGCAAACGTCATCTTTATAGCATGATCAGTATATAGTACCACTTGACGTTTTATCGCATTTTGCGATGTGTGTTCTGCATATTAGATATGGTCCATATCAGGGTTTTTTAAACTTGCGTTTAAAGCGTTAAATAGAAGTCTGTTATATGAAGTGATGGCATTGGTATGTTGGCATCAACAAATGCGTCAATTTGAAATTGTATTGATATTGTACCATTCTACGATCAAGGTTAGACTCTCCATAGTGTTTGTCAGACATTGGAGATTTTCAAGGTTTTAGTTATACTAGTCTTTAAGACATTTAATAGTGTGCGTTTATGAAACTCACTTTCATAAACATTATACCGTTACATTTCTTTTATGATATTTATAATCTTCCAAGAAACCACATATTTAACTAATATTTAATATACGATAAAAAGACAGTGATTACTATATCTTAATTAAATTGATTGTTTCACTGAACACACTTACCGCCTTTTCCAAATTTTGCTTCTTTTCCATTACGAATCGACCGTCTTTCAGTTTCTGCATAATATATATGTCAGTATTAGGATCAATCTGATAATTCCTCTTCAAGTTTAAGACGAGATTTTGTGTCATGCGTTTGAGATGGAAAGACAACTGGTCAGGGAGGTCAGGACCAGTGACTCCTCGTTTGTCGGTCTGTAATCGTGTGGTCACTTCACTCAGCCAGACCGTTTCTGCATCGGTTGCTGCTCCTATGATAAGGACAAGACAACGTTTGGGAATATAACATAAACAACCTTTCAACTCTCAGTGAAAACGTTTTATGCATCGCAAAAATATAAATGAAAATTGTAAGAAAACTGATAATCAAGATAACGTATGGTTTGTGTTTGTAATATGTATACAAATCATGCGACTCTCTCATTCGAAACGAAAATATATGGTAACTAGATAAGATAGCATCAATATGTACATATCTTGTAGTGAAGATTTACATTCACACCATATCAAGATAATTACATCTATGATGCATCTGTAAGCTCACTCAAACGAGGTTCCGCATCAATTTTAGTAATCGCTTTTGTAAAGTGTTTTCTTTGAAACGTATTACGATAGCAAATACTTGATTTCATTAGTTTTAAATGACCGGCAGTAACATGTTATTAAAAGAAGAGTATACATTTTCATCTAAATCAAAATGTATATACCTACACAATCAATTGCACACAAAACACACTTCTTTATTTTATCTTATGTACTTATAGATTTTCCATTGATTATTCCCGTTCTATCAAAATAAAATAAAAAAAAGTCTAGTAGTTCTAGAAACAATTCTGCTACTATCATCCATAAAAAAATGATTAAATGTTATATGTATTTAAAAAAATAACTAGAGCAATTGGGTCACAATGACAAAGGGTGCTGAAATTTTCAAACAATTTTTAGATTATCTGATATTTTACAATCATATTAGCGTGAAGACAATTATATATATATATATATATATATATATATATATATGTATATATATATATATATATAATTGTTTGTATGTCTAATTATGTATATATATATTATACTTTTACAATAAATTATACTTATACGTATACATACCTTTCGGAAAACATGCAGAGAGGAAGAGAGCAAACAAAAATATTTTATTCTTCATTCTCAACTCAACGACTGCATAGAGTCTATGGTGTTATTGTTTGACTTAACGGTATATATATATATATATATATATATATATATATATATATATTACATAATATATCCGCTTGGGTTAGATTGCATCATCGAAGGATAAAGTATTGTATAGATTCATTTACTAATCAAAAATATTAGTTAAATCTTTTAAGATGATATTATATAACATCATTGTAGAATGTTTTTACTGACAACATATTGTGTGACGGTTTTTATCATGGCTTACATTGCCTAGTACGGCAAAATGGCAAAGGCCTATTCATCAAATAGTTTAGGTATAATCACGAGCCTTAAACAACACAACTAACAAAGACATGTGTAACCAGTTCGTTTTAGCATTGATATCTTTCATTAAATCCACCGAAGCAGAAACTGAAACATTTATGTTTAGTCAGTAAGATAAACAAAGTCTTTATATATACCATCTTAAATAATGAGTCTTGCTTTAATAATATTGGGTTAATATTGGTAAGAACCTAAAATTTCAAAGTGACCAGTCGTATTGATAACATTCAAAAATACATAATACAAATTGAATTATTTCAAATATATTGTTTATGCATAATGGAGGTATGCTTATCTGTATGTCATTGCATCTTCAACTGATCCTTTTATTCCCAGGTGAGCATTATACTCTTTACGTGTACTATTATTCTAATCAGTTTTATATGTTTTCTCTGTAAATAATAGTTGAGTTATCGAGGAAACGAAATAACAGCGACGAGATTTACAAGCATGAGAAAAACGTTTACCCAAGCTTTTGCTAATTTTATATGGATATTTTGGAATAAATACATATTTCTAGTGACGTTAATAGTACAACGTGAATAGTACAATGATATCCTCAGATTATCTTTGCAACATGCACGCATATGTGCTAGAATTAATATGAGGCGATAATAAAAAGATACATAAAGCTAATGCCTTGCACATTAAAATTAAAATAAAAAAAATGATAAATATTCAACGGCTAAAAGTTCAAACGTTGATGTGTTTAATATTTTTAAGTGTTGATCAGTGTTTCAAATAGCAGAATTGTGAAAGACATGCAATTTCTACAATCAAGTCAATTTCGTAGTCTCGGAAGGAATATTCTCTTCATGTGCTTTGGGATGTTTCAAAAATGTATTACACAACACATTTGTTTGATGGATGATGTACTTACAAATTAATTTAATACGAGATTAAGTCATCACAATTCAATTACTGGTTGTATAACATTAGGTCTCACTCACTATATATATATATATATATATATATATATATATATATATATATATATATATATATATATATATATATATATATATCAGATTTACATGCGTTTGTGTTGCTCTCAGCGGTTGACAATTTCATAAACATTTTCAGTATAAATTGTAATACACTTTTCCGAGCATGCAAACAAGTACCTACAAAACCTAAAGTAGTGCAAAACGAATCACAAAAATAAACCATATGATCATAATTCACGCATTTTAGTCTCTGATACTGGTAACATAAAGTCCATAATATAGGCATTTTCAATTTTATAAAAGATAGTATAACCCATCGGTGATGGTTCCAAACGTTTTATGTTTGAATACCAAGCGAAATAAGAAGAGCTAGGACAGATTATTTTATGGCCGTACTTTACTTTCTCTAATATCAGACAATGACTCCAGTTGAGCGCCATTGCGTCAGTGTGAGGATGGTTACCGAACCAACTATACTACAATGCCTAATTCCTTGATTGCCATTGTGCGACCAGAGAAGATTCCTCATTAAATATGGCGCAATAATTTAGGATCGTTTGCAAAATTTTGGAAATCAGCCTTAATTTCAAAATTCAGTATCAAGCTTTCGATAATGTTATGCCACTTTTTCAAACAACGTCAGTCTATATAAAGCGACTGATGTTTCTATCTTGAGTCGTGTTTGATTCTCATGCAGTTACAGATAACATTTACATAGTTGCATATAGGTCTCATTAAACAGCGTCTTCATAAGTTTAAATAATATCAAAATAGTGACATAAATGAACTTTTGTTAAGTAGCACATTTTACTTTCAACATTTATTGGATTATAATGTATGCAATACAAATACAAGTAAAACGTCTCCATTTGAGATCAACGATTACTAGTAGTGTCATGCAACCCCTGGTATTTAAGACTCAGTGAGCCAATTGTTAGGAAAAGACACGAGCCAATACGTGCATATAGCTTCAGTTCGTGTTTAGTAAGATGATTTTGTTAAATTTACATAACAAATGGAACTCGTTGCAGAATTGTTTTAATATGTTACGGAAATGTTGACAATACCCTGTTACCAGTTTAAAAAATGACGTACGTCAAGTTTGGGTTTCTTTTATATCTCTTAGGTTAAATTCAGAGAATTACACTATTGCCCGTTCCAAATTAACACGTACGACTGTCAATTACAGCCACTCTTTCAGTGACAAATCTATAACTAAAATTTGATACAAGATGGCAAATGTATTCACATTCATCGTTCAAACATGGTTTATGAACATATATCTTTAACTTAAGTTGATTTAAGATCTGCGTCACATTGTACCTAATATTTGCACATGTGATATTGTGATCGATTTAACAGACATGGTTCAATTGCACTTTTATGTTGTTTTCTACAAAAGCTACATTCCAAACCAAAATGATGTGTCTACTATATAAAATATTGTGTAAGTAATTGATAGCTAAAAAATAAATATTTAGGGGACAATTGATTCTTTGGTCGACCAGCGGTTCTCATTACGCTTAACAACAGCTTTCCACACTTCAAACAATAACGGATTAACAAGATACGACAAGATCAACAATTATTCATCTTCGACGATTGCGGTATCTTATTAAGTTTAATTGTTAGCAATGACCATGCTACTTCAGAGATAGCTTTAAATGCATGGCAAGCAAAACTGAAACAGCCAGCTGTTGACTTATGACACCTTCCTTTCACCAAAAGCTACTCCCGTTTAGAATAGGAAAATGACAGCTAGCTTTTCTTTAAAAACATTTCATATATATATATATATATATATATATATATATATATATATATATATATATATATATATATATATATATATATATATATATGTATGTATGTATGTATGTATGTATGTATGTATGTATGTATGTATGTATGTATGGTTGGTTGGATGGATGGATGTACGTATGTCTGTATATATGTATTATGTATGGATGGATGTATGGATGTGTGCGTGTGTTTGCGTGTGTGTGTATATATCTTGTGTTTCACCAACCTCTATTCACGCATGTCTAATAAATATACGAAAATCTTTACAACGCTTTTCTAAAGTTGCAAAAACTAACATCAATGAACGAATGAAAGCTCTCTTGTTTAAAGGTTTATTTACAGCTACACTGTATTGATGTTAAATGTTTTTTAAGTAGATCACGAACATAGGGTGCAACTGACTGCATCGCTTATTTGGAGCAACATAAAATATTCACCAAGAAGTGCACTGCATTGTATAACATTAATTACTTTTATAGAAAATGATGATGTGTACAGTGTGTTCCAATTGCACACGAGGTCTATTTATCATATTGATTGTGCAATGCATAGTTACATGGTAGCTCTTCGAAACTTCATTTCAAAAACAAAACTAGATACGATCCTTCAAAAACTAACAAATGCTTGGTAATGTCACAGTCAGGTATTTATATGAACGAGGTGAGCTCGAAGGATGTAGAAAAAGAGCGACTGATCCTATCTAGACTGTTACATCAAACGAAATATCTAACATAACAAGATTCACAGGAAAACCCGCAATCTATAGATGAGATTCAACTGCTCCTCAGCGTGGAATTACACCTGAACAGTTGCAAGTGATACCCGAGGATACACAATTACCACCGCGATCACTTAAATAGCACCTCCGCGTCTATTACATTCAAGACAGGTCAGCATAACATTTTCACGTGAATGACCACGACTACTATCGTTCTGTCCTACGGTAAACGTGCGTGGATTTTTATCTATAGACCAACACCATATCATTACACAATTACAGCTCGAACAGTGATTATTCTGCTGTTGTTTTAATGTCATTATAAATTCGTCATCAATATGAAATTCTATATTTTTTTCGCTTTGTTTATAACTAGCGAGTTTATGTTTTCTTTCTCTTTATATTGTCATTGCTGGTGTTGTCATTAGAATTTAAAATATCTTTCCGAAGTTTACTTTTTTTCTTCTAACATTTGACATTGCGCGATAGATTAAATTTTACTATTTGATGCGATCATCTACAGTCAAACAATTGTATTAAAGATGGTTAACCATTGAGATGACTATATTATCATTGCGTATCCTATCGTCCAGGAAAATTTTTCAGCGCGTGATGAATCTTTGACAACATCAATCTCGACAAGAGCATCATCATTAATACGAGATTTTGTTTTCCTGTTTGCTCAGGAATAACATATTCAATATTCTTTCTACGTGTATAAGCTCGTCTATAACATAACGGCAATGGCAGCGTTGCGAACTTTAATTTATGGTTTTCAAATAAATGGTTCTTTGTGAAGCTCAACAACTTTCTCTGAAGTGTGTCCCTGACTATCTTTCTACTTGCCACTATCAATTCGTTTGGTCTGCGCGCTTCCCAAAAACCATTTAACGAGGTTTCTGAAATTAATTTACACGCTATTTCTCACTGGTATGCAAAACATGTAACGACATCTGTCAATCACAATCATGTCAGACGCAAACACATTTTACCAACAAAACTCAAAAGAGCCTAACTATTTCAAAGCATGCAGCGCACACTAACAATATATAGATAACCATATATATGTATATATATGTATATATAAATGTATATGTATATGTATATGTATATGTATATGTATATGTATATATAAATGTATATGTATATATGTATATGTATATGCATATGTATATGTATATGTATTTGTATATGTATATGTATATGGATATATGGATGTGTGTTGCCCTTGCAAAGTCAAGCCACTTAAATCAGGTGTTAAATTTAATGTCTCAAAGTTTCAAACAATGTTGTACATTACTTAATCTTCCAACTGTTTATTTGTTCTGCCATTTTCTCCGAAAAGCAAATGCCTTCAGAAAGCTATTATCAAACGTTAAAAAACATTATTCGACTATATCGTTTTCATTCAGGAACAGGTTTGTCTGATGGTGTTTATTTGTTATTTTATGTTAGGGAATCAGTTCAAGTTAATTAGCATTTGAATAGTTCTGAACTAGTTTCCGGACGTATAAAAACAGCAACGGAATTTAAAATAGGTGCTAAAAGTAATTATTCAAATTATGTCTTTGATTGGAAATATAAAGTGTCAAATTTGACATTCAAGTATGACATAAATATTGAGGATTGATTTTTTTCTGGTAATTGAGTATTGGTTCCATTACCATTCCTTAAAATAGTATTCGGGCTATATTGCATTTTGTATATGTAAGTGAAATGAATGTAAGTGATTTTGGTTCTATCATTACCTTTCCTGGATTGCAGACTGATACCCAACTTTGTGGTATAAATATACAATCACAATATTGTCGTAGAAATATAATCAATTCGAATGCAAACAGTGATGATAAAATAATGTAATTCAATTTGATGGTAGTGCCTTTAGTTTAATTAGTCATCTAAAGTCAAAATATGTAAATTAATATTTAGTGTTCCTACACGAACAAGTAACATCTTGTGTAATATTTTAATTGCAATTTATGCGCTAAGAATCGGTGTCCTAAAGAGTGTCTGCAATACCAAAAGCAATATTTACTGGAGAATGAATTCAAGTAGAGAAATAAACGTAGCTAGAGGTTACCATGTGAACTTCAGCTTAAACCAGATACAAATTTCAGCATGACTACTGTCGGTTAGCAATATGTCCAAAATTGCTTATTAAAACTTTTTACGAAATTCGAAATGTAAGATATGGTTTTCAAAAATGACATTTTGAACGAAATTGTGCAAATTGTGTAATATCAAAGAAAAATGATTTTGCGGATAAAACGTGATGTCTTTGGTATATATTATTATATATTAATATTCCAGTCTTTACCTAACATGATCACTTCTGGTCGATTTAATTACGACTTAAACTCGCAAAGTATTATGGTAAAAGTAAGTTTGACGTTGACGTACATGCATGTTTTACAGTTTCGGATATTTTGTTGGACACGATCAAAATTATATCTTAATTCCCAGTGATTGTTATTACAATACAAATGAAGCAATGTTTGTGTTTGAATCGATATGATCGGAAATCATAACTGTTGACCCTAGATCAATTTGCTGTGTAATTAAATTAAGTGCATTTTGCTCTGGCAAATACCATTGCTTAAAAACAATCCTTAGCAGCACAATTGGTAATGTTAAGCTCTACATTCGATTATTTAAAACAAATGTTGATGCATGTAATGAATGTTTGGTACAGTATTGATTCCAGAAGTCGAATATGGTGTGAAATATTGATTATTACGCGTGTATGTTGCTAACTAACTGAGCAAGTACCAGAGAGGTTAGTCTTCTCTGTGTAGTCAGGTTCATCGCCGATCAATGTGTTCAAGTTTGTACAACCGACTCACAAAAGATAGAGACTGTTGGGATTAAGATTGATGTTTCACGAAGATCACATTGACAGATAAAATATAATCTGATAGCGAATGCAATTAAATATGTACACAAAAATTAAACAAAGATCCGTACATTTTGTCAGCCACTACCACCCTCTTCCTAGTAGAAAAAAGTATGACTGAATCTCGCTGTTTGGAGCGTTTTCTATTGTCCAGATTATTGCGATTCAATAGGTGGCATCATTTTTATTCTTGGGCATGTCAACTTTCACTTTCTCTGTCCTGGAAACTCAAACACGTCAAAACTAACCGATTCAATTCATGTTTTCAACCTAAAACAGTATGTTAACCTACGCACCCATAAAATTGGTCACGTTTTAGAAAATATTTGTTAGAGGCCTGAAGATAATATTCTGCAATCCACCATTGTATCCAAAGAACCTGCATCATATGCGCTCTGCATTATATGCCATCTCGACCTATCAGTCCGTAACCCTCCACCTTTATTTAATACTAAGAAAAACCTCCTTTATGATAAAGAAAACAAAACAATTGTACGACGTCCAAGAAAACCTCACAATTTTCATAACTCATATAGTAAGACAAATAAATAACTGCCAGCGTTCATTGCTTAAAAAACATGTCCCAGGAACCAAGTGCAAAGTATCAATTAAAAAGAGTTATCCGCGGTATAGCAGAGTTAGGGACTAGCACTGCTAAAAGACTCCACCGTAAAGCAGAGAGGCTTTGGCGTTCCACCAGACTCATTATTCATGAACAAATACATGAAGCCGCTAAGAAGGACCTCACAAACATAGTCAATGTAGCCAAATTATTCCAGTACAGCACTAAGATCACGGAGAATTCCATCTACAAAGAGCTGTTCAAGATAACTTACACGCCAACGTCAAGGAACAAATGTACACCACATCCAACTACCTATATCCAGTATACCTTCCGGACCTATTTGCAAATTTCTTCCGTGACAAAGTATACACCATTAGTGATACGCTTAACAACACAATAGACTCGTCGTCACGATACAGTTACGATACAGAATTTCAGCGACAGCCATTAGGAGCATAGGAACCTATCGATATAGATTTAGTACGGACACTCGTGATCAAGATTGAACCAAAGTCATGTGAACCTGATACAATTACAACACCACTGCTGTTTGAGTGCTTATACCCAGTATTGCCTTCACTAACTGAAGTTATTAATTTTTCTTTCATCAAGGGAATTCCTCTGATTTTTCAAAACTATCATCGAAACGCTTTTGCTGAGAAAGGTCAAAACTCGACCATAACGATTTAATGAACTACGCCAATGTTTCTAAATTAGTAAGAAAGGTTGTTCTAACTCATATTGTTTATTATTTGACTAAAAACAGTCTTTTCAGCAATGTAAAATCTGCTTATCGCCTTTGCTACACCGCTAAAACTACTCTTCTGAAATTATTTAATGACATGCTCTCTGCTTTGGAGAGCAATAACATTGCAGACCTCATCCTCGGTGATCCGTCTGAATCATTTTGTCACAGGATAAGGCAACAGATAACTTGTTTATGCCTTTTAATAATTTACTTATCTTCCTTGTACATGCCTACAACGTTATATTGGGTGCAAACTTGGTATTCCAGGTAAGCGACTGTACTAATATGTATCTCGCATCAAATTACTTGCGACGAGGGACATTAAAATCATGATCTGCAAAGGTATTTACCCTGACTACTCCGCACTATCCTATGGATTTAAGGTATATCAATTACTAACTGACACACTGGTCAAACGACCAAATCAGATCTTATCAAGGAGTACACGCACTCTACTGTGTTCTCCAGCCATAGGGGTACTTATTAAATTTATATTTCATTTGAAATTAGACGCGTATTCAGTGTGTAATGTCATATCGTGTAATACTGCATTTATTACAACGCAGATTTGAAACGTTGTGAACTTTGAATTACAAGTTGCTATTAGAGTTTAATGTATTAGCATTTATCTAGAGATTTTTCAGAACCCATTAGTATGATCCGTTTGGTTTTATTGTTGCTTTCTAAAGCTTTTTACAGCTGATTAGATGTCTAGAGATGACTAGAGATAAATAAATCTGTCTAGATCTGTCTAAAGCTGTCAAGAGATGTTTCTCTTTTATGTAGCTGTTTAAGGTGGCGGTAAGCTGTTTAGAGCTTTTGGAGTTTCCAGAATACTTAGTACTGCCTGCTAATGATACGGATGTATGTATATACGTATTTCTGAACACTTGACACTATATACCTGGCTCTAATAATTCACCGCTCTCATCATGTATTTGACATTGACAATAACCTCTAATATGGTTCGTGTTCTATTTAGTCAACAAGACACATATTGTATAAGCAAACTGAATACACTCTAGCTCGGTTGATATATGGTGTGGTATTCCACAGGGGTATGTTGGTGCACTTGATATATTCCATAATCCCCCAGTGTGTATATATATATATATATATATATATATATATATATATATATATATATATATATATATATATATATATATAGTGTATTATTAAGCTGATAACACCTAAATATACAAGTCTAGCCATCCAGATAAAGTTGATGCTACCATCCAAGGAATAGAGAGGTGTATTTCTAAAGTGAAATCATGTATGACATGTAACAAGCTGCAGACATTACATATCAGTAACACCAACGTTAAAGTCACGCAGCCAGTAAAAATATTTAGGTTCTAATCTAGACAGTACTCTCACATTGCACAAACATGTCATCAACATTTGCAAAGCTGCATATCTTTAGCTGAGACGAAACAGCTCCATTCGAAAATATATTTCAAAGGATGCCACTAAAACACTCGTTTTCATAAGAATTTTCATGTCTGGAATATTGTAACTCAATTATATCTTGCTTTTCTCAATATCTACTCCAGACACCTCAAAAAGCTCAAGAAATAGTTTCTACTTTAAATATACTTACAGTATTTCTTTTGTTTTTATTCCGATTTCATGTTTGCTTTTCTTCTATATCTAAACATTTATAATATGATCAGTATATAGTACCACCTGACGTTTGATCGCATTGTGCGATGTGTGTTCTGCATATTATATATGGTCCATATTAAGTGTTTTTTTAAACTTGCGCTTTATGCAATAATTATGAGTCTATTATTTGAAATGATGGCATTGGCATGTTAGCATCACCGATGCGCCAATTTGAAATTGTATTGATAATATAGCATTGCACGATCAAGGTTAGACTCTTCATGGTATTTGTCAGACATTGGAGATTTTCAAGGTGTTTAGTTCCACTAGTCTTTAAGACATTTAATAGTGTGGGTTTATGAAACTCACATTCAAAAAATTTTTACAAACATTGCATTTCTTTAATGAGATTTAAAATCATATTTTAATATACGATAAAAATAACAGATGTTACTATATCTGAATTAGAACCCGCTAACCACCTTTTCGGAATTATGCTTCCTTTCCAGAACGGATCGACCGTCTTTGAAATTCTGCATCATATATATATATATATATATATATATATATATATATATATATATATATATATATATATATATATATATATATATATATATATATATATATATATATATATATATGTATGTATATATATGTATGTATGTATATATGTGTGTGTGTGTGTGTGTGTGTGTGTGTGTGTGTGTGTGTGTGTGTGTGTCAGTATTCGGATCAATCTGATAATTCCTCTTCAAGTTTAAGAGCAGATTTTGTGTCCTGCGTTTGAGATGGAAAGACAATTGGTCAGGGAGGTCAGGACCAGTGACTCCTCGTTTGTCGGTCTGTAATCGTGTGATCCAGTCTCTCAGCCAGACCGTTTCCTCATCGGTTGCTGCTTCTATGATAAGAGGACAAGATAAAGCTTGGGAAAATAGCAGAAACAACCTTTCAACTGTCAGTGAGAACCTTTAATGCGATGGAAAATTATCAATGGAAAATTGTAAGAAGATTGCTAATCAATGTAACAAATGGTTTGTGTTTGTAATTTTTCTACAAAATATGCGACTTTAATTCAAAACGAAATTATATAGTAACATGATCAGATAGCATCAATATGTACATATCTTGTAGTGAAGATTTACATTCACGCCATAGAAAGACAATTACATCTATAATACATCTGTAAACTCCCTCAACAGAGGTACCTTATCAATTTTAACATTCGCTTTTGTAAAGTATTTTCTGCGAAAAAATATTACGATAGAAAATATTTGTTTTCATTAGCTTCAAATGACCGGATGAAACATGTCATTAAAACAAGAGTATACATTTTCATCTAAATCGATAAGAATATACCTGTCCAATCAAGCCCACACATAACACACTTCTTCATCTTATCTTATCTACTTCTAGAGTTTCCATTGTTTCTCTCCGTTTTCTCAAAATCGCTGCATGAAAATTAATAAAAGGTCTAGTAGTATTAAAAACAATCCTGCTTTTATCATCCACAAAATAATTATTCAATTTTATAATAGAAAAGTGATTAGAAATAATATCCACGATATTGCCTAAGTTTAATAACTAGAGCAATTGGGTCAAAATGACGAAGGGTGTTGACATTTTAAAACCATTTTTGTGCAGACCATTATATTTGCATATATATATATATATATATATATATATATATATATATATATATATATATATATATATATATATATATATATATATATATATATATGATTGTGTGTATGTCTGTATATGTGTACATATATATGCAAACGTTTGCAATAAGTTAAACTTATACGTATACGTAACTTTCGGAAAACATGCGGAGAGGCAGAGAGCACATAAAAACATTGTATTCTTTAACTCGAACGACAGCCTAGAGTCTATGGTGTTACTGTCTGACTTAACTGTATATATATATATATATATATATATATATAAATATATATATATATATATATATATATATATATATATATATATCCGCTTGGGTTAAATTGCATTAGCGAAGCATAGAGCATTGTATAGAGACCTAATTTAATCCAAACTATTAGTTAAAGCTTTTAAGATGATCTTTAAAAACGTCAATTTAGAATGTTTTTATTAAGAACATATTGTGTGACGGTTTCTTTAATGGCTTACATTACTTATTACGTCAAAATTTCAATGACCCTTTTATCAAATTATTTAGGCATACTCATGAGCCTTAATTAACACAACTAACAAAGACATGGGTACCCAGTTCGTTTTAAAATTAACATCTTTCATTAAATCCACCGAAGCAGAAACCGAAACATCTATGTTTAGTAAGTAAGATAAACAAAGTCTAGGTTTATATATACTACCTTACGTAATGAGTCTGAGTTGAAGTATATTGGGTTAATATTGGTAGGAACCTAAAATTTCAAAGTGACCAGCCGTATTGATAAAAATCATATATACAAAATAAAAATTGAATTATTTCAAATATATTGTTTATGCTAAATGAGGTATGCTTATCGTTATCTCATTGCATGTTCAACTGATCCATTTATTCCCACGTGAGCATTATACTCTTTATGTATAACCATTCTTAAAAGAAGTTTTATATATCTTCTGTATAAATAATAGTTGAGGTATCGAGGAAACGAAATAACAGCGACTACATGTACAGCCATGAACAAACCGTTTACCCATGCTTTTGCTAATACCTTATGGATATTTTGGAATAAATACATATTTCTAGCGACGTGAATAGTATAATGATGTCCTCAGATTATATTTGCACCATGCATGTATTCGTGCTAGCGTTAATATGAGTCGTGAATACAAAGATAAATACAGGTTATGGCTTGTTGTACATTAAAATTAAAATAACAAAATGGTAAATATTGAATGGCGATAAGTTCAGAAGTTGATGTGTTTAATTTTTTTAATTACTGCTAAGTGTGTCAAATGACAGAATTGTGAGAGATATGCAATTTCTACATTCAAGTCCATTTCGTATTCTCGGAAGGAATATTCTCTTCATTTGGTTTGGTATGTTTTAAAAATGTATCACACAACACATCTGTTTGATGGTTGGTCTACGTACAAAATAATCTATAACGAGATTAAGTCATCATAATTCAATTACTGGTTGTATGACATTAGGTCTCACTCACTGTATATGTCTATTCCATGCAAACGTTGCATTTCGTAACAGTTCAAGCCTTTACTCTTACTATTATTCAGATTTGCATGCGTTTGTGTTGGTCTAACCGTATGACAATTTCTTAAACATGTTTCAGTGTAAATTTTTTTGTAGTACACTTTTCCGAGCATGCTAACAAGTACCTACAAAACCTAAAATAATACAAACAACAGACCACATAAAAAATCAGCCATATGGGCTTATTTGACACTTTTTAGTTTCTGACCTTGGTAACATAATGTCCATAACATAAGCATTTTCAATTTAATATATAATTGTATAATTCATCGGTGATAGTTCCGAACGTTTTATGTGTGAATACCAACCAAATTGAGAAGAGCTATGATAGATTATGTTATGGCAGTATTTTAGTTTCTCTAATATCAGGCAATGGCTCCAAATATGCGCCATTGCATCATTTTGAGGATGTTACCGAACCAACTGTGCTACTTTGGCTAATTCCTTGGTTGTCGTTGTGCGCCCGTTAAATATGGTACAATAATTTAGGATCTTTTGCAGAGATTTTGAACATCAGCCTTAATTTCAAATTCAGTATCAAGCTTTTGAGAACGTTATGCCAATTTCAAACAACGTCAGTCTATATAAAGCTACTGATGTCTCTAACTTGAGTCGTGTTTGATTATCATGCAATTACATATAACATTTACATATGTGCATATAGTTCTCATTAAACAGCATCTTCTTCAATTTAAATAATCTGAAAATAGTAACATAAATGAAAGTATGTTAGGTAGCATATTTTAATTTCAACATTTATTGGATTATAATGTGTGCAATACAAATAGAGGTAAATAGTCTCCAATTGAGATAAAAGGTGATTAATAGAAGTGTAATGTAACCCCTGCTATTTAAGAAGCAGTGCGCCAACTGTTTAGAAAAGACACGAGCCAATACGTGCATATAGCTTCAGTTCGTGTTTAGTGAGATGATTTTGTTAAGTTTACTAATAGTCATAACAAATGGAACTCGTTGCAGAATTGTTTTCATATGTTACGGAAATGTTGTTTTTGTTTTGACAGACATGGATCAAATGCACTTTTATGTTGTTTTCTACAAACGTTACATTTCAAATCAGAATAATGTATCTACTATATAACATATTGTATAAGCAATTGATAGCTCACAAAAAAAGATTTAAGGAACAACTGATTATTTGTGTTTGTGATTAGGCTTAACAACAGCTGTCGACACTTCAAACAATAACGGATTACCAAGATAAGACATGATTCATTTTCGATCCTTGCGCTGTCTTATTAAGTTTAATTATGAGCAATGACCATGCTACTATCAGAGATAGCTTTATATACATGGCAAGCAAAATTGAAACAGCCAGTTGTTGACTTATATTACCTTCCTTGCTGCAAAAGCTACTCCCGTTTAGAGTAGGAAAAGATGGCTAGCTTACTTTCTACAAACTGAATTGCTGTTGACAAGCATTTAATCGCAACGGGGAAAGCTCATCCGATTAAAAATATGTATATTTTCCAATATAATGCCTTGTTAAATCTGTCATATTGCAAGTATGCGATACTATAGTATCGATATGATTTCGATATTTGTCCTCTAGTGTGTGTGTATATATATATATATATCGTATCAAACAAGTATTACAGCATACGGGAAGTTGGAAAGTTGGATTTCAATGTACAGATAAATTGTAAATTTAATTCTATATTGCAAAGAGAATAAGGTAGTTTACAAATTTCTTATTGGCAATTCACACTCTTACAACCTTAGTAACTGTCAAGGAAGTTATATGTTTAGAACAACAGACACACACACACATACATACATATATATATATATATATATATATATATATATATATATATATATATATATATATATATATATATATATATATATATATAATAAAACTATAATATGTTATACTATATAAGTAATATGATACGTTATTAATTAATAATTTTGTCATAAACCTTCTTGCATAAACTATACACATTTTGTTATCTTGACCGACTGAAAAAAGTACAAGTTATTAATACAACCAGCATTGTGTACTCGATCACTGTATCTGCTACCTAATTTGTTGTATTCGTACGCTTGACAAACTAGTCCCAAACTGTCTTTCCTGAATAGTAGTATGAATACTAAACCCCATTCATCACACGCAAATAATAAAGCCTTGAGGGGTTTATTTAGTTGCTGCTTTATTTAAATCAGTGGAGACGTTACTGACACGATATTCTCAATCGTCTTTTTTTATAGATTTCTTAAACATGTTAAACCACATATCGAAAATGGTTATATATATGTTCTTGATATTTGCCAATATTGTATTTATGTCAAGAAAGGTTTGATCGTTTTGTTTAAAACTCTAGAAATATATCGTTTTTCATTCAGAGGTTTGGTTCAAATATGTATACGTAGCATAACAATATTCCTACCGTTTCCGCTATCATTGTAACAGCATTGACAATGTGCCCATACCATAACACTGCAATTTATTCAAAGTTGAAATGTTTTATTTTCAAACTTATTCATCGTCATAATCGTACCGTTTATAGTGTTAATAAATAATAGCTAATATCGTTGTAAACTTGTATAATTCGATTCAAAATGTAATATTCAATATCGCAATCCTTTTGCAACGTGTAACTAAAACCATATTGCCTGATAAATTCGTTATGTGAAAGAGTCATTCATCTAACTGTTTTGCAGCGTATCACTATAACAAAATGCTTGACAATTTCGTTAACGAAAAGCATTATCTATTACAACAATATGGGAAGGGCCTTTCATCAAAGTGTTTTGGTATGTTCACGTGCCATACACTATGCAATTAAACTATCATAGATAAGTGTAAAGTGTATATGTAAGTGATTTACAGTTTCTTTATAAGTTACGCCGAAGTATAAAACGAAATATCGCTGTGCTGTCAGTAAGATCAGCATATGTTTTGTTTATATTTATATTTTACGGAAGGAGTCTGAGGTTGAGATATTTGGGTTAATATTGGTATGAAAACAGATGTTCATATGCGCAATCTTTCTGTTGTAAATCGTAAATACGAAAGAATAATTACATTATTTCAATTAAACTGTTAATTCAATAAAGCATAATGTCTTTCATTTATATAGCCCAATCGACAAACATTACCTCATTTCAATGTTGTAGGCAGAAGAGGCCGTAGTATTACATGGGTCTAAAAATTAATAATTTTATGAGCAGAATGTTTTGGTCAAAAGGGCCTATTTTTAACATAAAGGCATTGCATTTCTTTATGTTCGAGGCACATATCAAGATACTTCGGAAGGTATATGTTTGCATTCATATATGTATACTTTCCACTTGCATCCTTTTATCAACGTCATAGTCGTTATTAGATATGTCCGAAAGTTAATCTAATGTAATAAAGAATATGAAACGATATTGCTCACACATTCGGAATGGTGTTTGTACTCTTCCCATAAGACAAATATACATTTTTTCGTAATGTACATTTTTAATTTTTTACCCAAATGTAGAAGGTTTAAAATAAAATCAACCTTGATGACCAAATCAATTTCCCTGTGATCGTTTGCGCTGGTAGGTTTCCATTTCCACATAGGTCAGCATACTAATAGCCATATTTCACGCATTTTGGTTCCTGTTCCTGGTAACATAAGAACCCTAATTGAAGCATTTTCAATTTCAAATATGAATGTACAATCCACTCGTGATTCACATATGCTTTATGTATGAATAACAAGTACAATGAGGAGAGCTAAGACAGGGTATAGGGTATATATTGTTGTATGGATGTAACTTTGTTTCTATGATATCATACACTGGCTCCAGTAATGTATCAGCGCTGCGCAATGTGGGGATTGTACCCGAACCAGCAATGCTACATTGACTGGTTCCTTGGTGGTCGTCATGCACCCACGTGGGATTCTTCAGTGAATATGAAACACTAATGTATGATTTTTTTCAACGATTTTCAAATTCAGCCTG
This sequence comes from Unio delphinus, assembly GCA_029339505.1. Classification (NCBI taxonomy): domain Eukaryota; kingdom Metazoa; phylum Mollusca; class Bivalvia; order Unionida; family Unionidae; genus Unio; species Unio delphinus. The sequence goes on from JAQISU010000090.1 coordinate 2,487,519, forward strand.
AACTTTAGATTAAGTATCAAGCTTCTGATAATGTTATGCTACTGTTTCAAGCACAGTCAATCCTATATAAAGGTATTAAAGTCTATAAATTGAGACGTGTTTGCTTTGCATACCATTACGCATAATAACATTTACATATATGCAGATATTTCTAGCACAATTAGATCTACGAACGCCGCTTCTAATATACTTTTTTTAGTAAATGTTACGTTCTATTTTTGTATGTTTACCTGCCCATTTACAATAATCTGTTTTTTAATTGTATTGTTTACAAAAAGAGAGCACAATTAGTTATTCTCAAAACAAAGATAAGGTATACATAAAGTTCATTGTCGTATATTAAGCAGACTTTCAAACAAAGTAATAATACAAATGACAACATGTTAGAATAAAGGAGAGAACTGATACCCGTACGTTCATTGAAAAGCAAAATCCCAGTGTTGGTAATTTTGATATACAACTTAGACATGATTTCCCAAAACAGAACAAGAAAACTTTGAGACATGACAAAATTCTTCAACACAACAAAATGATGAAGAACCGTTTGTTTAATGAAGCGTTTTACAAGCTGAGCTAATCGCCTGGACCTTTAATCTAATTACTTAAGAATAAGTTGGGTAGTGAATACATTGAAATGCATTGTTTTACACGAGCTTCATTGTTATTCACTAGTAGACATGATATACTATAATGTTGTTCCTATATATAATTGAATATATCTTTCCTGCATGACCCTTTTTGTAGTCATATTGTTAGCCAGTACCTCCATAACAGATAATATATTTGCAAAATTGTATCCTTCCCTTCAATATGTAATATTCAATATCACAATCATTTTGCAACGTGTCACTAAAACCAAATTGCTCCACAAGTTTGGTAATGGAAAGCATTAGCTATTATGACTATCAATGAAAAGGCTTTTCATCGAAGTGTTTTGCAACGTGTCACTAAACCACATTGCTTGGCAATTTTGTTAACGGAAACTATTAGCTATTACGGCAAAATGTGAAAGGGACTTTCATCAAAGTGTTTTGTAGGATCACGAGCCATAAACTATGAAACTCACCTAACATAGACAAATGTAAAGAGTGTATGTAAGTGATTTACAGTTTCGGTTTTCTTTACGCCGAATTAGAACCCGAAACATCGCTGTGCTATCAGTAAGATCTACGAAGTTTCGCTTTATCGTTTAAAGTTTCAGAAGGGTTCTGAGCTTGGGAAAATTGGCTTAATATTTGTATAAATCCAAACGTTCAAATGAACAATCTTAGTGCTGTAAGTTGTAAAGGCGAAAAATAATTAAATTATTTCAAATAAACTGTTAACTCAAATATGGGTGTATTTTTATGTATGTCACTTAATCTTCAATGTATCTGTTTATTAATACGTTAAAAATGCGCCTGATGTATTCACATTTATCTAACGAGTTTTATCTGTCAACTTACTGGTTAAGGTTTGGAGGTAAGAAAATATCAGCAACGAACGGTGCAGCCATGAGAAAACGTGTATCCCAGCTTTTGCTAACAGTATATGGTTGTATGAGATAAAGATATATTTGTAACGACTTGAGTACTATGATTATGTCATCAGCCTGTATATTCACCTTGCAAGCCTACATGCTATCTTTACTACGAGGCGTCAAAAGAAGATAAATGGAGATTATGGCTGGTTGTACATTAGAATGAAACTCAAACCGATGATAAATATTGAATAGCAAAAGGATCAAAATTTAATGTGTATAATATTTTAAACACCTGATGATTATATCAAATAGCAGAATTGTTAAAGATATGGTATTTCTATTTTCATGACAATTTTTGGTCACGGAAAGTATACAACCTTAATTTGCTTTGGGAGGTTTTAAACGTGTATCACACAACACATATGTTTGCTGGATGATCTCCGTACCAAACAAACTTGATTAATTCATCCTATTTGAATTACGGGCTAAATGACATAAACCTCACTAGAATGTCAAGCCCTTACATTTATTATCAATCAAATTTGCATGCGTTGTTGTTTCACTAAACGTTTGACAATTTCTTAAATATGCATCAGAGTAAATTGTATAATCAACGTTTCCGAGCAAGCAGATTAGGACCTACAAAAACCTATGCTGGTTCAAACACACGACGATCGTAACAGAGTTTAAACCGACACGGCAATTCGTATAATAATAGGATTGTTTGAAGGTTTGGTCACCCACACTATATTTTTCAATTAATATGAAAGAATGATTTAAAATCATTTGCAAATATATGCAAAATCAGACTGAACTACAGATTCACTATCATACGTCTCAAAGCGTTATGCATCTGTATCCAGCTAAGGCAATTCTCTCGAAAAGTATTGAAGTCTCTGATGTGAATCGTGTTTAGTTTAAATACCATCATAAATTAATATATCCACATATTTGGAAAATGGTTATCCAAAAAGTGTTCATACATTTTTGTAAAATATGAAAGTAGTGACAGAGATCCACTTATGTTAAGTAAACACATGCCGATTCCAACATGTATTGAATGTGAATGTCTGTCATAGGAATGTAAGCTCATATTCTGTATATGTGATCAAAGACGTTCGTTAGCAGCTTCACATACCCTCGAGCATTTATAACGCAGTGAGTCACATTTTAGGAACGATACATGCCAACACGGTCATTCATCACTAGGTCGTGTTTAGTGAAATAATTTCGTTAAGTTTATTAACAGAGTCATAGCATTTGTATACTTAACCTCAAATTTAGAGAATGACAGAGGATGTCCCGTTCCAAATTTACAAGAACGCCTCTCAATAACTGAAATCTGTCATTTCTAAAAGAAAGCAGCCTTGATTTCTTTCAAGCATATTTGTTTTGCTATTTACGTATAATGTTCAGAATCTTTATAAAATCGTAACACTATTTCGTGACCACTAATCATAAAGGTACTACAACACAAGGCCATTTGAAATGATGAAATGAATACATATGTTAAATTTTCATAATCTAACCAGCATAGTTACAATTGAAACAAATAGTAGTTCTTACCAGAAAAAATTAACTCCTTTTATAACCATGTATATTTTAATAAATCGTTCAAAAGCAATGAATTATATTCGGTATATTTTGTCAAGAATCATGAAAGCATATACACTATTGTGCAATCACTTGAAATCTTACAAATTGTTAGATTCCGAAATTGTAAACAAACAATGCATCTTAAATTTTAATATATGTATGATTAAAAACCTCTCAGTGCATTATTTATAATTTTAAATCAACATAAATACAAACTTTTCTCTTTAAATGTTATTCACAAACCGAAATGCATTCACCAGGTGGCAGCTTTAGGTGTTATTACATAATTTGATTTACAAACTGAGAAACAAATGATAACCGTTATTTCTAAACGATATGTAGTGAAATAGGACAAATGCAATTTTGAAACGTACACATTGCTAGAAATGCTAAAATGAATAGGAAGGAAACGGACACCGTGACAAGAAAAGTAACGTTTGAAATTTGTGCATCTATAATTATAGCACATACTATGATATTAGTAAATATTCACTATCAACATACTTGGTAGCAGCCTGAATACACCCATTGTTTATAATGGTTATTGACAAATACATTATAAATTAAACTACGGTTTAATGTGGTACATTTGTTTCAGCTCACATACAAAAGTCAGTTTTCGGTCGAAGATAATACACCCAAAACTTTGTTTCCTCAACAATTAGAATAAGTGTCCCATCCAGAGTGAGTTTAGGGTCATCATGATGTCTTTGCAACTGACAGAAATGCATGCATACTGTTTTCGATTTAGAAAATTTGAAACCGTTCTTACTGGCCCAATTGTGGATCTTATTGATATTTTGTTGAAGTCGCCTTTCAATTGTATGCATGTACTTTGATCGATAACAAATTAAAAAATCGTCTATATATAAAGAGCAGTCCACACTGAAAGTTAAGCACTTGATGATGCTATTGATTTTGATATTAAATAGCGTCACAGATAAAATACTGCCCTGAGGCACACACATCTCTTGCTGGTGCATATCGTAAAGGGTAGAGCCCACTCGTACTTTGAATTCTCTGTCGGAGAGAAAATTGGAGATGAAAGAGGGCAGACGGCCTTTTAGACTTAGATCGTGCAGGTCATTCAGTATCCCGTACTTCCATGTTGTATCATAGACCTTTTCTAAATCAAAGAAGACTGCTACTAAATGTTCCTTCTTGATAAATGCATCGCAAATAAATGTTTCCAGTCTAACCAGATGATCGTTAGTACTACGACAAGAACGGAAGCAACATTGGAAAGGAGAAATTAAATTGTTACTTTCCAAGTACCATACAAGCCGATAATTAATCATTCGTTCCATTGTTTTGCATACGCAGCTTGTCAATGCAATAGGCCGATAGCTGTTAGGATCTTCGTTATCTTTGTCTGGTTTGGGAATCGGTATCACTGTTGCTTCTTTCCAGCTCTTAGGTACATTACCAGCATGGGAGGTGTTTCAAAAGTTGTTAATGTACTTCGTCAGGCCCAGCGGATGTATCATGGGCCTTGTCTAATGCCTCCCTAAGCTCCAATGAAGAAAACAGCTGGTTATAATTTTCAGTGTTGTTCGATGTAAATTTTAAACGTGACTTTTCTTTTTGAGATTTTAATCTTCTAAAGGCATCTGAATAATTAGATGATGATGAGTTTTTCAAAAAACTATCGGCAAGAATATTTGCCATGTCAAGTTTCGAACTGAAATTGCTATTGTTTATTTTTAGGTGTCGAATAGAATTGTGTTTCCTCTTTCCATTTATTTTTCGAATGGTATCCCAAACTTGTTTCATTGAGGAACGAGAGTTTAAAGAAGAAATATATTTCTTCCAGGATGCACGTTTACATTCTTTGATTGTGCGTCAAGTTTTAGCCCGGGCAATACGATATTTATTTAAATTTTCGGGCGTTGGACGCTTGTTGAATGTTTTTAATGCTTCTCGGCATTGTCTAATGGCTTCTTTGCATTCCTTGGTTACCCAAGGTTTTTGCGATCTCTTACTGTTCGTTGAGGACTTGGGAATAGATTCATCTGCAATTGAAATTCGAACGGAGGTAAATTGCTGTATAGGATTAACAGCATTGAATACTGTACCATTATTTAGCTAGTTTTACATAGTGTTTCAAACATTGCCCAGTAGGCCTTCTTTATATTCCATTGTAGAATTGCATCATCAATTTTAGAGTTATTTTCAAGAGTGATTGGAAATCGATCACTGCTGTGAAGGTCATCAGCGACCTTCCATTCATAATCCAAAAGCAGTGAGGGAGAGCAAATTGTCAAATCTATGCATGTGTACGTACCCGTTCCTGGGTGTAAATATGTTGGTGAGTTAGTGTTATATACACACAAATCGTGTCTAGAAATTAAATCTTCTACTTTATGGCCTCTGTCGTTTATATGATTTGATCCCCATAAAAAGTTATGGGCATTAAAATCCCCGAGTAAAACGAAGGGCGCGTGAAGTTGTTCAACAAGATTGTCTAATTCCTTTTGTACTAGGTTGGTGTTTGGTGGTAAGTAAATGGAACAAAAAGTAATCACTCGATGTAGAGTGACACTTACAGCAATGGCTTGTAAATTTGTGTTTAAAGGAATGATTCTGTGAGGGGCTATATTGTTCACAGCAATAGAGACTCCTTCTGTACAGCAGGATCGTGTTCATTTAAAAGCAGAAGAATATCATTGTAGTTTGCTTTAAGTCCTCGACAATTCCATTGTATGATGGTGTTCTTCATTATAATGTTATGCTGGAGATTCTGGAGCTAGGTTAGACTATTTGCGGTGGAAGTATGTGTTGTTATTTGACTGGAGGAAGTACGGGGGTATATTTAGGTTTACTATGTTTGGAGCTACTTTGAGTACATGGAGCAGTTTCTTCTGCATAAATGCTCTCAACGTCTCCAAACCTGTTGCACAGTTTAATGGGGTCATCTGACCCCTTTTGCGGTTGATTTGTTTGTGCTTAGTGTTTCTGTTTTGGTGATTTTGGTGGTGTATTGTTATTAAATGTTGTCTGAGTTGATGTTGTGCTTTTCTGTGGCTTATAATTAGGGATATTGGCACTTGTGGTTGAATCATGCTGATCCGTCTGTGTTTGGGCGTCCTTCGTGCTTTTTGGATTGTGTTTTACGACTGTGGAAAATGATGGGCCAGGATGAGATGTTTTTGCCTGGACAAGTTTTGTATTCTCTGGGTAGGGAATGTTCGAGGTAAACTTTACCCGTTGAATTTCCTTCTTCTGTTTCCATGTATCACAATCCTTGGAACTGGCGATGTTCCTTGACACAGTTGACACAATGCGGAGTTGCTCTACAATCAGCTTCCTGATGAGAGTGGTATCCACATCGGCCACATACCTTGGCTCTGGAACATCGATCCTCGTGATGGCCGTATTTTTGACATTTATAGCATCGAAGGGGGTGTGGAATGTAGATCATGACATTTACTTGTAAAAACCCAACCTTGACCACTTTGGGCACTGTCGGTTTATTAAAGATGAGTACAAATGTATTGGTGTCCTGCAGGGTGTTATTACGTTTAATACGTATTCTTCGCACTGCATTGACACCTTCATGTTTCATCCCTTCGATGATATCTGCGTCGGTGACTCCAGCCAAGTCACGACATCGCATTACGCCTTTGAACGAATTCAGTGTAGTGTGGGCGAATGAGGTCACTGGAATATCAAAGAATGTTTTCATTTTCATGATATTGTCTGTTTGCCTCGTTTGCGCACACTCTACAAGAAGGCAACCCGATTTTAGTTTGTTCACACTTTTTGGTGTGCCAATCGATCCCGTAATAGTATTCTCGATAATACAAGGTGATAAACCTGAAAGCGGTTTAGCATCATCTTTTGACTGAATAACCATGAAGTGTAGAAATGATTCCACGCCAGATGGTTTTTCATCCGAGTCAGACAATGGTTTGGTACGTTTATTGTTGGTTTTTTTGTTGTGTTTGCCCTGATTAAGAATTTAAAATTTCAGCACCCATGCTCCCCACCCGCCACGGAGCCCAACGAGGGGACACTTGTCAAGGGCCAGGGATACATACATGCCATTCTCGTTAGATAAAATTACCTGGGATTGACCCATGAAGCTTCCTTCTAGGGTCGGTAAAACTACCTCTCGATTGACCCGTTGAGCCACCGCTATCTAAGAAGTCTTCTAATACTTGGGAAAGTGAAAGCTAAAGGAAAAGAATGTAGGGGCAGCGGTGGTATCAAGAGAGATACAAGAAAGAATGAGAAGATCAGTAAGTAAAAAAAGACATCCTAGTGCACAGCGTGACCAGCCGATTTGTCGAGACCGGGCCCATCTATGCCACCCGTCTAAGAGAAGTAGAGGCCAAAGTAGTGTGTTCCATTTACCAGGATCCTTTCCTCCTCCGACACGGGACGCAACCCATGGCAAACTGGTTGCCTCTACTTAGTCGCATTTTACGACACGTGGCGAGGCACGTCGGGCCAATTCTACAACCCCGAATCCGCAGTGGGGCCACGTAGTAGTAATTATTTTGAATCGTATTTGTTAGCCCCACCAAAAGAATATTTAAAATATATTACTATAGAACAAACTACTCAAGATTGTTATTCAACGCTAGCAACAAAGGCAATAAATGACCCAACAATATGCGGCAGAGAAGAAATTGCTTTACTCGAGTCCGTATCAAAATCAACCAAACCACCTCATAAAGCTGTACACGATTATACAAGTCAGCGTTGTAAATCTATAATTTCGTCCTCCAAAGATTTTTGTTAAAAAATTAATCTAACTAAAATGTAGGATATTTACGGATGGCCTATCTCGTGTCAAAGCCAACTGAAGGAATATCAGGCGAGAATGTGAAACAAATCATTCAGGAAGATGTATTCGAATTGTTATATCTAGCAAATGTAGATCCAAACGAGCAGCAGAGGGGGTTAACCCTACAACTTTTTCCGACAAAATTGATTGAGCCCTCAAAACGGCAAATAGAGCCTTCCTGCGAATCTCATATTTAAAAAAAAAAAAATAAGTCTCCATTTAGCAAACGGGGACTTTTCGATTTTTTAATCAATTTTGGTCGCAACGATGTTGTCATCGCCCCCTCTGCTTCTACAGGTTAACCAAATATTTGATCAAGTCTTTAGGATCTCACAAACAGTCTAATCGCTAACACCTCCTCTTGTAGATCAATTAAATTATTTGAATGGTCAGTGAGCCTAAAATTAATTCTCGTCAGCGAATTATTATGGCATCGCATGTAGACAGGATTAATTGGGTTTTCAATAATTAGGAATCCTGGAGGAGCTGTTGGTGCAAACGAATAAAGAATATATCCTTGCTGAGCTTGATTTGATTGCTCTAGATTAATTTGATAGCTTCCTTCAATTGCATCACATACTAAATTGAGCACAATCACCGCTGAAATATTTACATTGTGTGGGGCAGTATTCCTACCGCCGCCATCTGGGTCATTATTATATTTGAGGATAATTGAATCTTGTACTTGTAATACCTTGATAACATTTCTAACAGATTCTTTAAGTTCCTCAGCGTTATATCCGGGAAACTTGAAATTATGTAGATCGGCTTCTGTGATATTGTAACCGGTTAGGAATCGTTGTTTATTGTCACTGTTCTCATTAATTATTGTTTGAGTAATTCGTTCGTTGATATATTCCATATCAGATACAAGCTGATTTAATATTTCAACGTGTTTTCGCGATTTTGTTTGCCGTAGTTGTTCTAGTTGTGTTTCATATAATTGATTAATTACACTAAAATAACCAGTGATGTCAGTTAGCGTAAATGAAATAGGAACAGTTGACTCATCTGTTATTTTAATAATAAAATCCCATTGCCACGTGTTTTTGTTGGTAAATATGAATCTATCGGCGATTTTTACTTTTCGTATATCAGATAAATCATCTCGATATACGGGATTGACTTCATGATATGATTGTACGTCTGTGGTTAAGTCGGCGGTTCCGGGTGGCTTTTCAGGCCATCCTAACACTGTTCTTAACGAGCTGTTATAGATATCCACGGCATAATCAGGGGAGTTTATTTCAATCGACGACGAGAGCGTCGGTTCATGAACTTTAATAGCTATGCTTGATTCTTTTCCAGTGATTGATTTTATTCTACGCTTAATTTCAGCATCGATTTGCTCAATTTGGTACGACCCAGTTGGTAACGAAATAACGTTCCAGTCTGGAGTACTATCGGTTTTATTCTTATACGAGAACACCAGTGCGTTATTCGGTTGCTGACCGCCAAATGCAACCGATCTGATATTGAGCCGGCTATGATATATTCGTAATTTTGCCAGCGCGATCTCGCGCACTGGAATCGGAGAGGGAAAGTTCACACTAAATTGCGGATTCGTTGATATTATTGATATCATGCTTGTTCGTATCGGAGTGGTATTCTCCGCGATTCGTTGAAGCAGTTCGAGTGACATTATTATTAACGCTGTCTTCAATTTCCAATTTCAACATCGCGGGGTTATACAAATGGGTCATCGCGGAAAATTCAACATCGGATATGAACGAATTATCTATCGACAGCGAGATCAACTCTGATAATTTCGAGTACGCGTCAAATACCACCCGTCCGCGCTGGCCATCACACCGGACACCGAGTATACGGTGATGTCGATGATTGTTACGCTGTGTCGGTATTTTTTCATTTTTTCACGAAAACGCTCAGAAAGTGATTTCAAGTTCGCGGAAAATTCTTTCACGGTATCATATCGATATCGATGCGATTGTGATACCTCTGACACTATTATCGGTTCAATTGATTTCATCGATGTCATTGTTATTTTAAACCCGATGTCATTGTTGTTTTCAATTATTCGCTATCGTTAATGGGTTGGGATGTCGTGGGTATGGAAGCTTCAGCCGGAAAAATCATCTACAAATTCTAAACACCAGGTTATTTTTGATCTAATGGTGGAGCTATTAACCGCGACGACATTAAAGGCTTGTCCGAGACCATTAAAAATAAACGTCGCGGTGCCACCAGAGTAGGTTTTACCGTCCGCGATCATATTAAATTGATCCACGTTAGCCTGTAGATACCATCGAACCACGTTATCCTGAGGATATCATCGAAACTCTCTCCGCCACTCATGGGACCGATGGATAATGTAGTATAAACGTCTCTTGTCCAATCCATGGTTCCATGCTCGACCGTATACACGATATTTTTAACGCCTATGTCTAGATGCGGCATCTTTATCTTTTCAAAATTTTCTTTTAGTTTAAGAAGATCGTTGTAAATCTCGAGATAATTCGCCCTGATTCTGGTAGGATCTATTGTTTTCCCCCTCGCCTCCTTGTTAGAAAAGAATGAAATCAGAAGGTCGTTGATTCTAAGCTGTGCTTAGGTTTTAATATGCTGGTCGATGTTAGAAAAATTCGTCGTGATATCTTGGGGTTTACTGCCCACAAAGAACTTATTAATGATTTCGCTAGTGAGCTTTTGTTCGTCAATAGCGCTTTTAATTTCAGCGAGGGTCGGGCCTGTCAAAGATGTGGTTTCAGACACAGGTGTTTTCCCCAAAAATTTATCAACGATGGTATTGCGTGTTGTTTGTCTCACCATAAACATATTAATATCTTTGAGAGTTATTGTAGATGTAGCCGGGACACCAAAGAAATTATTAGCGACGTAGGTATTTTGAATATGTTTTCTAATAAAGTCGATAATTTCAGCGAGAGTCATACCTGGCAGCGGCGGGGTTCCAAAAAACTTATCAACGATGTCGTTGGTGGGTTCTTGTACCTTTTCGAAATTTTCTTTTAGTTTAGAAATATCGAGATAATTTGCCTTCATTTCGCCAGTACTCATTATCCTCCCCTCCTTCATGTTAAAAAAGTTGTGTTTGGTCTTTAATATACCGGTCGATGTCAGAAAATTTTGTCGTGATATCTTGAGGTTTACTACCCTCAAAGAACTTATTAACAATTTCGTTAGTGAGTTTTTGTACCTTTTCAAAATTTTCTATTAGTTTAGAAATATCCGTGTAAATATCGAGATAATTTGCCTTGATTTCGGCGGCCGTTATTATCCTCCCCTTCTCCGTGTTAAAAAAGAATAAATTCAGAAGGTCTTTGATTTCAGCGAGAGTCATACCAACCGGAAGCGGGATTCCAAAGAATTTATGTACGACATTTTTTCGAAAAGTATTATAACCTCGTATATAATCATCTAGATCACGGCCGTGGGCGGCAATCGTGTCGGTGATCGTAGACACAAGTGCGCCTGGTTTAAGTTGTCCGTCGCTTGAATACAGCGCAATAGAGTTTTCAGCGGCGTCGCGCTGCCGTATCAAAATGTAATCCGCGGATAAATTACTGCATTTCAATTTACCCCGGCGATCTTGAAATACAACTATTTCGTTCGGGTCAACACTTGCTAAATTCAACGTCTCAGCGATTTCATCTTCAATTATTTTTTTTTCATCCTCGATAGAACCCGCAGATGTTTTCGCGGTGGGTTTCGACATTGACAGAGATCGTCCCAAAATATTCACCCTCTTTGCTGCTACAGGAGACCCAGAGGTGCTTGAGGTTCCAAACTCCACTAATAATGATGATTTCCCCATTCTCAAAGAAGAGGTGGCGCCAGCTTTAAAAGCACTGAAGAATGGAAAGGCAGCTGGAGTAGACAACATCCCATCTGAACGTATCAAGAATAGTGGGGAATCAGTGATATAACTACTAACAAAAATATGCAACAAGATCTAGCAGACAGTCGAATGGCCAACACAGTGGACCCAGTCACTAATTATAACACTCCCCAAAAAAGCAATCTCTAGCTGTGCCAAAATTACAAAACTATCAGTTTCATCAGCCATGCTAGTAAGGTGATCATGAAGATCATCTTGAACAGATTGAACCCACAAACAGAAGAAATACTCGCTGAAGAACAGGCAGGGTTCCGTAGTGGAAGAAGCACAACAGACAAAATTTTCAATCTTAAGGTTCTGTGTGAAACGTACTCACAACATCAACAAGACATCTATCATGTGTTAATAGATTTCAAAAAGGCTTTTGACAGTGTGGCATGAGGCATTGTGGGCCAAAATGAAGAAGTACAACATGGGTCAAAAGTTAACCAATACCATCAAGCAGCTGTACACCAAGGCTACCAGTGCAGAAATTGCTGAAGGTTCGGGGGGGGCCGGTTAAAGATACAGTTGGGGTACGGCAAGGCTGTCTCCTGTCACCCACGCTTTTCAACATCTACTTAGAGCGTATCATGAGCGAAGCCCTGGATAACCACTGTGGGACAGTCAACATTGGAGAGCGTAACATCACCAACCTCCGCTTTGCAAATGACATTCATGAGCTGTCAGGCATTGAAGATGAGCTTGCCACCATAGTGAAGAGCCTGGATGAAACATCTGCTAGATTTGACATGGAGATAAGTACCGAGAAGACCAAGCTGATGACAAACAGTGGCAAACAAATATCAACCAAGATTAACGTCAGAGGACAGGAACTGGAAACAGTGGGCCAATTCAAATAACTTGGTTCCATAATCACCGAAGAGCGATCAAGAGCAGAAATTTTGTCACAAGCAGCACAAACAACGGCAGCTATGTCAAAGCTAAGACCCATCTGGAGAGACAAGAATATTTGTCTGAACACTAAATTCAGACGATTGAGAGCACTAGTCATCTCAATCGTTCTGTATTCATGTGAGGCCTGGACCCTGAGAGAATTACAACGAAGAAAGCATGCACTTGAAATGAGATGCTACAGAACCATCCTTGGCATCTCTTACATTGACCACATCACAAATGCAGAAGTGCGCAACATCATTAGGCACAAAGTAGGCCATAATGAAAACCTCCTCACCATTGTCAAAAAGAGAAAGCTGAAATGGTATGGCCATGTCACTAGAACCAACAGTATATCCACAACAGTGCTGCAGGGTTGTGTCCTAGGTGGTATAAGGAGAGGTGGACAGAGACAAAAGTAGAGTGACAACATCGCAGAATGGACCAGGAAAAGTTTTGCAGAGACACAGGCATTGGCACATGATCGAGTCAAGTGGAGGGAACTGGTCAGATGTGCAGCAGCACAGTGCCTCAACGACCACGCTAGGTCAAGAGGCTGATGATGATGATGACGCAACACGTTAAAGTTTTGGCTGCAAGTATGGTAAAACATGACTCCGCAAAAAATGTGTACGACAAAATAAACCAAGGAGAAGATGTTTATGACATTCCCAGAAATATCAAGGTTGTCGAAAACATTAAACACAGACAAAAAAGACAAGAACGTCAACCGTACAAAGACGTTTACAACAGAAATCTGGCCGACTACATTCTTAATGTAGAAAGTAAAGTTTATTTACATCACCATTTCATTAGAGTTGTCCGACACGTTGATTCTGGTCCGTCCATCATACTGTACACTGACGCACAGATACAGGATATTAAACGGTTCTGCTTTACGATGGATGGAACGGTATTAGATGTGGACAAAACATTTAATCTTGGAGAAATGTACGTTACATCAACAGTTTTTTTTTAAAACCGAGCACTTTTACGAACCGATACCGGAAAGACTCTTATTTCTTCGGTCACTCCTTTCTACATGGTAAATCTGACTTTGAAACTTACAATGCTTTCTTCTCACAATTGTCAGTCATTTCACAGATGAAGAAATATAACACATGACTGTCAGCTCAGATGACGACACTGCGATTTGAAAAAGTTTAAAGCGGTCATTCTATGGAGCGATACAGATTGTTTGTACACTTCACTTGGCAAAAAATGTAACTGGTTATTTAAAAAATAGGGTCGGCGTCAACGTGCAAGATAGAAAATCAATTTTAAACACCCTTTTCGGTGACGAAGGAATTGCACAAGCCGATAATTCAGTAGTATTAGAAGATAAAATATATCATGCAACAGATTTCATTTCGGAAAAAGCGATGGGTTTCCAGCCATACTTCGACAAACGAATGATACTAATACTGAAAGACCATGATAACTATCTTGCGAGGGTAAAAAATGTTTACGCCCACTGGACAAATAATAATGCAGAGTCTGCGAATAATATCACGAAGATTGGAATCAAATTGAAGCAATAAAATATATCCGATCTGATAGACGTACTACAATCGATTGTCAGTTCCCAGTATAAAGACGCCAATAGATCATTGATTGGAAGAGGCAATTTCAAGCTGACATCCAATTATATGCATCACAGAGTTTCTATTGACGTTTGATGTCAAGAAACTGAAACTGAAATACAAGCAATATTTAGAAAGTTTCTCAAAGACAAGGGTATAAATAAGGTAACAGTAAGGTCGAAAAATGGTAAAATCACTATACAAAGACACCTTCAGGAAGGAAACAAAAACCTCACCAGAGATGTACATTACTTTCCATTCCAGCCCATTACTGTACATTAATGTGTTTAGGGAGACCCTCTTTTAGCATAGTGTGACTTGTTAACTACGTCAAACTGGGTCCTACTAAATACTGCTAAGCCCAAACAAAGTGACACAAAGCCTGACAGAGCCTCGCAAAACCATGCAGAGTCAAACTACAAAACTGTATTATTAAAAGTGTTAATTATATTGATGAAAAAATTAACCCATCTAAAAGACTACTTTTCAACATAATTATCTCGCATTGTCACGGAATGATGTAGTTTTTATTCAGGAAATACATGTACTCGGGTTTTGTTTATCGTGTGCAACGATACCTTAGGGTGATTTTTATAAATGGGCAGTTGTACTTCGGAATCGTGAGTACAATTCGCTTTATGCCGCACGTGCAGAGTGTTCTCGATACGAAGAACGAATCCGTATAAATACTTTGCTATATGTGAAGGATCTTTACATTACTAAGGGTTTTGTCAACAAGCGGCTGGATTAAAGGAATGTAGCTGTAGGGCAAGAGAGACAAAACACCATTATCAGACTCAACCGTTATCTCCATTGTCGTGGTATCAAACCATAATTTCACATTTGACTTGAATTGCTGAATGCCAAATTATAATGCATAATAGGCTAGAACGTTCCATATCTACATTATGACCTTTGACCCAATTGGGCAGGTTTAGGACGACAAAATTGAGAAAAAAATATCAAAACTTTTACTAATGTTTAGATTTAAAATCTCTCAAAGAAATTACTTCTGAAAACCTTGCTGACGCATACATAATGGTCAACAGTTCTTTGCTACCTGACTTGGTCTTGGATAATGGACTAACACAATCTACCATTATTTTGCTATATGGTTCGTCTAATGCATGAATAGGTTGCAGATGAGCCCTTGTGAATCTTTCGATTCAGCTTTCCTACCATTTGGCAAATATGACAATATCTACAATATTTTGGCAACATCACGCTTGATGTTTGGCCAATAAAAGTGAGTTAAGACTTGTGATAAGTCTTATTAATCCCGAAATGACCAGCCAAAGGAGTTCCATGCGCCATATTAAGTATTTCATGTCTGTAAGGTTTTGGAACTTCAATTTCACTGACCACTCATTACCAGCATGCACTTCTAGATATCTCCATTTTCTGATAATAATTCCATTTTTAATGAAATGACAGAAATGTATCTTCAGAGGCTTGTTCAGTAATGAAAGGGAGATCTCAGGATCTTGTTCCTATTCGACGACAAGTGATTGTCGTTTATCACCCGGATTGTAATAATGAAAATGCTCAGTTAAAATATGAGCATTGTGATCAATACCTTCTTATAAATCCAAACAAAGAAGGAGTTAAAGTGACTTCTTCAAAAGCCTGATCAATACATGTGTCAGCTTGAGGCATACATGCCTCATCTACAACATTCTCAAAAGATTTTTTTTGTTGTGCTCATGTTCTTGTAAATGCACAAGCTGATAATAAATCAGGGATATATTTTTCAATTAGATCAATTTTCTCATCCAAATAAATAAGGCATGTCATTTACAAGAGAATTAATCACAGCCTTGTCTCCAGCTACATCGTTGCTTAGTAATAAAACGAATGCCCTCCACGGGTAAAACGCATACTGTTCCACCTGTCATGGTACAGAGACTGTCTGGTGACAAATTTACACTATGAAGCGCAACATTAACAAAACCTCACTTTACTCTCATAATAAAACGACTCTCATTAGAAGAAGACTTCTCAGAAAAAGGCGAAAGTACCTGACAATAAAAGACTGATAACCTTATTGTGCCTTTTAGAATTTCAATAGAGATGGGATTGGCTAAATTACACGAGTGAAATAGAACCCTTTGAGCAGCAGAGAGGGCGAACCTCACAACGTTTTTAGACAAAATTTTGATTGAAATCTTAAAACGAGCCTTCCTACGATCTCATTTTAACCAAAAAAGGGCGAACCTCACAACTTTCCGGCAAAAAAAATATCTCCATTTGCAAAAACGGAGACTTTTACGATTTTTTAATTAATTTTGGTCGCAACTTGTTGTCATTCACCCTCTCTGCTGCTGAACTTTCAGTTCTGGTTTAATAATTTTTTTACGATGAAAATCACTAAGATTTCACAAACAGACTAATCGCTAACACCTCATCTTGTAGATCAATCAGATTATTGGACTGGTCAGTGAGTTTGAAATTAATTCTGGTTAGCGAATTATTATGACACCGCATATAGACTGGATTAACCGGAGACTCAATAATTAAAAATCCTGGAGGAGCTGTTGGTGCAAATGAATACAGAATATATCCCTGCTGAGCTTGATTTGATCGTTCGAGATTTATTTGATAGCTTCCTTCGATAACGTCAGACACTAAATTTAACGCTATCACCGAGGATATATTCACGTTGAACGGAGCGATATGTCTGCCGCCACCGTCTGGGTCATTATTGTGTTTAAGGGTTTTTATTTCCGATAATGCTGTTTTTTTCATGCATCATGAATTATTTTGAAACCAACATCGATGGTATCACTGAGAAGTTTTTTTAGTTCTGGTACGTTATATCCTGGTAGTTTAAATGTTGGAATATCATTGACGGGGATATTAAATTTTGTTGCAAACTCTGTTCTCGATAGGGGATTATCGTCATCTAATATACCCTGAATAATTTTCAAATTAAATGTTTCCATATCGTCGATAATTTTATTGCATGTTTCTACGACGTTGATAAATTCATCTCGGGTGAGAGAGCCGGATTTAATAGATATTAACAACAGTGAAAAATCATTATTCATCGCTGTGAAATTTTCAACGATTCTAGGTTCGTTAACAAAATGATACACACTCGATAGTCCACTCCCTATAAAATGTTCATGTCCTAACCCAAAAAACTCTATAGCTATACTGTACTCTCTATAACTTTTTACTGGATTATCGGGTTTTATCACGTTGGTGATATAATCAGATTTTTTAGGTTCGGGTACAACAATGGTTTTTCCCCCGGGTGGTAATTCAGGCCATCCTAGTACGGTTCTAATAGAACTCTGATAGATATCTACGACGTATCCTTCTGTGCTTATTTCAATTGCGGATGATAGTGTCGGCTCATGAACCGTTATAGCGATTTTTGATTCTTTTCCAGTAATCGATTTTATTCTACGCGCGAATTCATTATTGATTTGTTCAATTTGATATGATCCGGTTGGTATTGAAACGACGTTCCAGTCTGGAGTCCCGTCTTCTTTATTCTTATTCGCGAAAACCAAGGAATTATTCGGTTGTTGACCACCAAATGATTTTGATCTGATATTAGGCCAACTGTGATACACTCGTAGTTTTGCTAGCGCTATCCCCTTCACGGGGACTGGGCTAGGAAAATTTACACTAAACTCGGGTTTCGTAGATGTTATTGATATCATACTTGTTTGTACTGGTTTGTATTTTCTACTATTCGTTGAAGTAATTCTATCGGTGTTGTCATAGTTGCTATACTGTTGTTGTCTCTCTAATTTTGACATCGTGGAATCAAAAATACTGACCATCACTGAGAACTCAGGATCTGATATCGTTGATGTTATTGATATTCTGGTTTTTGGGTTCGTGTTTTCTAATTCCATCGGTGTTGTCATCGTTGCTATACTGTTGTTGTCTCTCTAATTTTGATATCGCGGAATCAAAAATACTGAGCATCGCTGAGAACTCACTATCTGATATATTTGTATTATCGAGTGACGACGATATCATCGAGGATAATTGCGAGTACGCGGTTGATACAATATGAAATTGAATTAAGTAATCTTGCAGTTTACTCTGGCTGCATGATGATATCTTTTTTGTTATCCCGGTTGATATACCCGCGATTGTAGCCACCGCAGAAATGCAAATTGGAACTACGACCGGGGCAATCATTGTAGCAGATGCTAGTATTATTCCGGCACTAGCGAGAACGCTTGACACCGAGTACATAGTAATATCAATCGCGGTGATTCTTCGTCGGTATTGTTTTATTTGTATTTGATACTCCTCGGCGAGGGTTTTGAGTCTAGTTTGAAATTCTCTGACCTGATAATAGCGACATTGCGTTGATGAAATCATTTTTATTTTAAATCTGCTAGCGTTTTCAATTGTGAAATCTAAAGGATTTTCCTTTCAATTTAGTTATTTACTTCGCAAACGAATTCTAAACACCAGGATATTTTTGATCTAACGGTGTTATCAACCGCGACAATCTCAAATTCTTCTTCACCTCCGATAATTACTGTCGCGGTGCCACCAAAGTAGGTTTTACCGCTTACGATGATATCAAATTGCTTGTTAGAGATTAACGTCATCCTGTAGATAGCATGAGGCCACTTCTCGATATTGACCTTCAATTTAGCATTAGATTCTTTTACCCAATCAAAGGTCCCATACTTTACCCTTTCAGATGTTTCTTTTAGTTTAGCAATATCGTCGATGACGTCGAGATAGGTTTTTTTGATTTCAGCGAGAGTCGGGCCTGTCAACGATGTGGTTTCAGAGACAGGTGTTCTCCCTAAAAATTTATCAACGATGGTATTAAGAGTTGTTTGTCTCACCATAAACATATTAATATCTTTGAGAGTCATTGTAGATGTAACCGGGACACCAAAGAAATTATTAGCGACGTAGGCATTATGAGTATGCTTGCCGATAAACTCGTTGATTTCAGCGAGAGTCATGGCAGCCACAAGTGGGGTTCCAAAAACTTAACAACGACGTCATTAGTGGGTTTTTGTACTTTTTCAAGATTTTCTATTAGTTTAGAAATATCATTGTAAATATCAAGATAATTTGCCTTGATTTCATTTTCATTCATCATCCTCTCCGCGTCCTTGTTAAAAAAGAATAGCGATAGAAAGTTTTTGATTTCAGCGAGAGTCATGCCAACCACAAGCGGGGTTCCAAAGAATTTATGAATGACATTTTTGTGAAAATTATTATAACCTCGTATATGATCATCAAGATTACGGTCTTGGGCGGTAATTGCGTCGGTGATCGTAGACACAAGTGCGCCTGGTTTAAGTCGTCCGCCGCTGGAATACAGCGCAATAGAGTTTTCAGCGGCGTCGTGTTGTCGTATCAAAATATCATTCAACGACACATTACTGCTTTTTAATTTACCCTGACGATCTTGAAATACAACTATTTCCCCGGGATCAACATCTGTTAAATTTAACGTCTCAGCGATTTCATCTTCGATTAGTTTTTTTATATCCTTGTTAGAATCACCGGTTGCAACGCCATCGGGTTTAGGTTTCAGAGGTCTTCCCCAAATATCAATCATATTATTGTAAAACTCTCTCTCTCTCTCTAAAATCTTTGATTTCCAGCGATTGCTGGTGTATTCATTCACGACAACATGAGGTGGTTTTCCCCTTGGGTTACCCAAGGAGTTAGAAATAGCATCAAGGCTATTTAATACTTCGCTGCCGCATATTGGTGGATCATTCATTTGTTGTGTTGGTAGCGTAGAATACCAAGTCTTCATTGGATAAGTTTTTATATAACGCATGAATTCCTTCGGCGGTGCTAATCCATATGAATCAAAATAGACAATCCCACGTGGATCAATAGCGTATGCAACCCAGTGAGTACCAGGTCCGGTGCTGTTATCGAGATTAATGATACCGGTTTCAACGCTGTTGGGTTGTGTCGGTAATTGATCTTTCATAAAAACACCTCTGAAGTTTTTTATGGCGAGTTTTTTAGCAGCATCAATTAAATCAAAATTGGACATAGGAACCATCGGTTCCTCAACTAGTAAACCGGTCCTAGTCTTAGACCTTTTCCGCTGTACCACGAATACGGGGTTCCTGGTAGTCTTAGACCCTTTCCCTTGTTTTTTATACCCCTTCCCAGTTGCTTTCTTTAATGCCATCCCTGCCGCGGTACCAACAGCCCCTAACGCTTACGCTTTAGCTACCGCTGGGGCTGCTGCCGCAATCAACGCTGGAATCGCAGCTAGCAACGGGAATATACCGCCTGTTTTTTCCATGTTTTTGATAGCAGCCGCAGAAATAGTAATCTGGACACCCTTTTTTTGCTACAAGTGCATCATTGAAATGTTTTACTTGACGAGTTGTAAGCGATAATTTATTCGACCCGCCAGTCATTTGATTGGGTTTCAGCGTAATTGTGGTTCCACATTGCTTAGCTGATTTGGATTGCAATTTTTTTAATTGACCAGGTGTCAACGACACATTGATATTACTATACGACATTATACAATAACAGATTAATTCTAAATCGAGGATTTCAATTACATGTTTTCCACTGGCGCATCTACCACTCTCATTCTTCCTCCAACACCTTCAAGTAGCATTGATTTGTCGCTGAGAATGACAGCAACCGCTCTATAATTAGCAATAGCACCACGAGTCACATTAGCTCTAAAGTGTATATCAACGACAGACTGTCTTGTTAAATCGAGATGTTCCAGCGAAAAGTAATAGATCGGATATAGATTCTTTAAATCAAATTGTGATATTTGCAAACCAGTATCGACATTTTGATCGCGTACCATGAACGACAACAATCTATGATACACGCGTGCAATATTATTTTGACCGTAATCAAGTTGCACATCTTCGGATGGTTCCTGCTGCCCGTTTATTTTCAGTGAGACGTCTTTAACACCTAATGGATCAAATATCATATGACTGAAACGTTGATCGCCAACTCGTGTGTTATCCTGTAGCGCTACAAATATATGACGTGGAGCTGAAACACCTTGTTTTGATGCTAGATTCCACGTGAATAACCCGTTCAGATTTGATTGTTTAACATCTGTACTCACGGTTAACCAACTTAACAACGACTTTCCTCCTTGGTCCATAAATGATAGTAATCGTCCTTCAGCGGTGATTGATGGAGTCAACATTGGCATCCACAATGATATTTTTGTTAAAATAACTTTACCGGCATCAGCATTGGGATTTGCATTGTCTGCTGGAATCCTCCAAATTGCGTCATTGTCATCACTCTTTCGAACAAGCGCTACTGTATGCTTCGCCCCGTAGATAACTTTTCGGACGTTTCTACAGAATCCAAATATGTGATGCAGTGGAATCGCGCATGAAAATGATTTACGAGCCCCTTGCAACATTGAAATACGTGTTGCGGCTCCTAGATTGAAATTAACGTCGTTGCTTATAATCATATCCTCGGCATTAATATTAGCAGTGCCAGCATTATTCTTTGGTCGTCTTACAACAAATTGAATTCCTCCAGCGGTATTTTTAACATCTTTTGCAAACATCATAGAAGGTCCTGCTGATCTTGTATAATCATCAGAATATCTCGCTAACCCGATTATTGTTGTAGCCACATCAACATCGCGATCTATCGACTCGATTATTTTTCCATCGATGAGATATCTTGCACTCTCAAATAACGCCATAATACCATTATTGACAAAACCGACTTGAGTACCAGCTGGATACGGTGCTGCTACAGCAGCAGTATCAGCAGCTGTTACAAGTTCACCTTCTACTTCAATAAACGCTTCAGCGGGTAGAAAGTATTTACTGGTATCATGGACTTGAAGTTCAATTCGCGATCGACTATTTGCGTCTATTGCATGATAGGCGTAATATTGATAATCGCGTACAGAATCATCCTTGCCAACTGGGGCGTCTATATCAAACGCCGGATCATGTGACTTTTTGAACATTTTATTCTATTTATCAGAGTCTAAATCGTAAACGATTTTCATCGTGAAAAACGCTAGCGTGAAAATCCGTAGGATTTCAACGACGTAGTTTTTTAAAGCCGCTTCCTGCTATCATATTTGCAATATTGCTTTGGTCTGGAGTTATCAACGATGGTAAAGCCATCGACGCTAGTTTTTCGTCTACTGCGTTATTTATTATTTTACTAACCCATGCAGGCATTTCCGCTGTAGACGGTAACAGTTTCTTTTTTCGTGATTTCACCAATGATGTTAATTTATTCTTTGCGGCTGAAAACGCTTTCCCGGCAAAATCTCCAACGAAATCTCCGATTTTGCTGGTACCCTTATCACGAATAACATCAATTGCTTTCATTGATAATTGTTTAGCTAACGGCATCACTTTTGGAGCCATTCTTGCAAATAACCCCGCAATGGTATTACCTAAACCATCACCATAGTATGCTTTATAAACTGGAAACCGTGAATTAACTACATAGACGGGGGTTGGTTTATCATGATTGTAATGTATGATCATTATTTGAAATCAGAAACAATTTTTCAATTGGAAACGCTAGCGTTTTTATTCAATCCCGGTGATTAATCACTGTGATAATCCTCCACTAACTCGCCAATGAAATCTCGATATGTGCTGATATCTATGATACCGCCTTGAAATAAACGTCTACAGATATCAGATGCTTCATTAATTATTTCCGGTGAGTTGTTTCCAGCTCGGAATCCTCCTACAAGAACTTCTAATCGTGATATATCACTGAGAACACTACCAGGACATGAAATCCAAGGATTTTCCCTCGAAGAGTTTTCAACTAAACCACTGCCTGTTTTCGAAAATCTTTTGGTTTTATCAGTGATACCGGTTGCACCTTTTTCATGATCAGCTTCTCTCGTTATTTTCATCTGTTGGGGGGATTGTGTTATATCAATAAATTTTGATTGTTCTGGTAGTCTAAGAAATCCGGTATCCGATTGCTCCCCTATAGATGATTCAGCTTTTTTTTATTGCTGCCATATATTCCTGAAATGTTTTATCATCTCCTTTTGCTTGAGAGGAACCTGATAGTATACGATATAACCCCCTATACCAATCTTTTTTAGGGGGAAGATTATAATCACCGTAAATATATTTTCTTCTCTGATGAAAACTCCTAGTGACAAATTGGGCTAATTCTTTCATAGAATCAAATTTTTTATTTCTCAATTCATCTAATTTACCGGGAAGAAGTTTTTCATTGAATGCAACTCGTCCACTAGTAGTATCCTCCCCTTCTTCTTGAAATTCGGGTGGGGGGATATCTTCTTGAAGTTCTCGTTGTTGTTCTGAAGCGGTTGATATATCCTGAGGAAGTGTTTTCAATGATTTTTTTGTTTGTTTTGTTCTTTTTGCTATTTTTTCTAACACAGGAAGAAAAGACTCTTCTTGTTTTTTTCCTTCTTCAGAGATTGTTGACACTATTTGTTTCGTTGCTGTGGTTACTGGTTTAAACAATTCTTCAGACCCCACAGCAAAATCAGTTTGTAAACTCTGTCGTTGTTGCAGTTTATTTCTTACAGAGTCGCGAATTGGTATAAATTTCTTGATTGCATCAAGTCGTTCACGAGCCAATCGGGTCGTTAATGCTTCATTGACCATTATTTGAAATCGCAAACAATTTTTCAATTGTAAAATAATTTTCCGAACCTGACCTAACCGACAAAAGTACTTCGACCCGTCGGATGATTTTTAACACGATCATGGAAGCGTTTTAACAGCATTATCATTGATGGGGAAAGTCACATATTTCCTAATAAAATAATTAATTATGTGACTTTCCCCATTTTACGCTGATCAATCTGACATATCATATCGAGAAAACCAACCATTAACGGCCTATCGATTTTGTTGTTTTCAATCAAACAATGCTAAAAAAAAAATGAAAATCTCTCTGAGGGTCGGTCACAATCAAAATCTCTTTGAAGATCGGTCACGGTCAAAATTGTTCATTTTCTAAAATTAACGCCCGTAGGTTTCTAATTTTAGAATTAACCTCCTTTTTCAATTCGTATTCGTTACCTAATTCTTTTCGTATTCGTTCTACGATAGTATATAACGGAGCGAACACACTTACGTCACTGGAGAATGCAAGAGAGTCCCGAATAGAATTCTGAATTCTTTTGATGAGCGCGTATTGCTTTGGCAGCATATATTTATTGTTGTTAACTCCGTATTCTATATCCTGAAAATCTGACATGATTTGATCAGGATTTAAACCATCTGATAGTTTGATATCCTGACTTTTCAATTTTGAAATTTCATCAATAATGCTATTCATTTTTTCAGAATTCATTATTCTATAACAATTATATATTTCTAAATGAAAAATATGACGCATCAGACATAACTAAATTTAATTTAATGTCCGCGATTTTTTGAAATCGCCGTATTGGTTATTCCCTCTGCAACTCTTTGAACAGAAGGTGAACAAATATCAAAGTGCCTACCGGCGCTAGTTATTGATGAAAATACTTTTTCCTCGTTAGTTGCCGTATTAAAAGATTTTACGAGTCTCGCTTTTTTCGAGTATTTTCCAGTCTTTCCTCGTTTCAAATTCTCACTTTGTGTGATAGCTTGCAGATTTGATAAAGAATTGTTCATTGGATTAGAATCAATGTGATCAATGACAGAATCATCCTCGATCAATCCATAAAAGCATTCAAATACGAAACGATGATTGAGATAAGTTTTCTTTTCTTTCCTCCACCATACAGTAAACCTCAAATACCCTTGATTAGTCACAACACCAACTGGGTTCTTCAGTTTACGGTTTCTTACGATACCATCACTGGATGCTTCATAGTTTGTAATCACAGGGTGTGGTCTGAATTCTTGGTTCATTCGTATACTAATAATATTGTTTGTCTAATTCATTGTTTGGTCTAATGATTACATCTTTGGAAAATCTTTCGATGTAGTCTTGGGGGGTTCTTATGACTTTATCCTTGACTTTGTCAACGTCAAGGACTTTTTCAGGGCCATAATTTCTGATTGATTGTCCATTTTTGATTCTTTTGTCATAATAACGCTTCAATTCCCTGTATCGTTTACCAACACAACTCAAACACAACTGCGATTCTCCCCTGACCCCAACCCCACATCGTATGCAGGGTAATGGACCAAGGCTTCCACGACGAAAGCATTGCATATGATACCCACAGAATTCCTTTCTACATGATTTGTTACACGGAGTCGTTGATCCAATCATGAGCCATTTGCAGTGATTCATTATATATAAATCTTTCATTTAAATGCTTGTTTTAATTATAGCATGAAGAAGTTCGAGAGATTATCGAAAATTAAGCCTTGGAAAAATGCTCAATTCAATCCTGATAAAGAGTTTAAGAGATTATTAAAAATTAGTCCTAGATTTAATCTCGATAAACCAAAAAAACGTCTAGTGGACGGAAACATGAAAGAGTTTAAGAGATTATTAAAAATTAGTCCTAGATTTAATCTCGATAAACCCAAAAAACGTAACAAAATTAATCTCAAACGTCCAAGAGACGGTAACATGAAAGAGTTTAAGAGATTATTAAAAATTAATCCTAAATTTAATCTCGATAAACCAAAAAAACGTAACAAAATTAATCTCAAACGTCCAAGAGACGGAAACATGAAAGAGTTTGAGATTATTAAAAATTAATCCTAAATTTAATCTCGATAAACCAAAAAAAACGTCAAAGATATTACCCTGGAAAGATGCTCAATTCAATCTTGATATAGTTTCTAATACACCAAAGAATACAATTCTTGATAAAGCCATGATTAGTAAAATCAGAGACTGTTTTAATGAATTCAAGCGTGATGGAGCATCTTATTGTTGGTCAACATTTCGAATTGATGGTGTTGTTGACGCTACCATGAATGATGAAAAAGCAGCAGTGATAATTTCACGTGTTGGGGAAAAAAGGTATTTTTTCCGAATAAAATTCATTATCGAAGTCGATGGCAAATGGATTATTAGGGATAAATTTGAACCAATCCTCAAGAATAAAAAAACGATCACACTGAGTAGAGATTCCAAACCAGGAATTCTAACTGGAATCGACAAACCATACTACGAGAGATCTTATCCTGTAACAGCAGTCGTTTATGGAATATACCCGCTAAATGATAAACCTGATATTACAAAACTAGCTTCTATGAAACTATCTTCGACGTTGAATTGTGTAGCAACACGGGTAATGGAACACTTCATAAATTCCCCCCGAGGAAATAAACTAACTGATCTGCGACGTAGGAAAATAACCGAATGGGAACTGACAGTGAAACAGAACGGTGCAAAGATTTCCGATATAGCTAAATTAGAAACATCATTAAAATTCCCAATAACCGTTATGACGATAACCGGAGAAGTATTACACGAACCGAAATATAAATTACAAGGAGCGCCAATACAAATTATTGATCATAACGAACACGCGTGGACGGCTGCAGTAACAATATTTCCACGAGAACGAATCGTGAAATATATCCCCAAGGAATTTTCCGGGGATGTTTTCTATGAAGAGAAATTATTCGATGCTATTCAGACGCCGTGTAAGGATGATCCTGTGTCAGTGTGGTTACTTAGAAGTGATGAAGATCCCGAAATAGGATTCGATCAATTTGTAAGACCAAATGGTGAATTATATCGCGTTGAAGAGTTAGATAACAGAATGAGAAAAATTGCAAATGATTTTTCACCGGAGAGTTTCCATGAAAAACTCCTCACGGATAGTTTTACTATTCCATCAGTGGTAGCTCACTTTGCAAGAGAAAAAAACTCATGGCGTCCAACACGAAGTGATTTTCTCGAACACGTTAAATTGAGTTGCGTCGAATTTAGTCATGGAGGACTGTGGAATACGAAATACGCACGTGATGGTATGATTTCAATTGATATATCCGCGTGTTATCCTGGAAGTTTTCTCGGGTATGGGGAATGCTCTGAGTACTTTAAACGATTTGGACACCCCACGCATGAAATGACTCGTGTTGCGATTAATGGTCGTTTGCCTGATTTTGATTTAACTGGATTCGCTCGTGTGATATCATTCGAATTAGCTACAGGGTTACATCCGTGTAGCTATCTTTGGCTTGGTAGACACCTATCTCAAAAGACCTAGATGCCAATAGTGTTATTGCGGTATATGATCGATTGTGGTATGCTAATATCGATAATTGTCAGTGAGGCGATTATATCCTATCGAGCTCAGAAAGAAGTTTGGCTACCACAACCCAATCTAGATAGAATAATTAGCGAACAGCGAAAACTGTTTCCAGATTTCAATGAAGAACAAATCATGGATAGGTCTAAGAAGGTATTTGAAATTAAAAAAGAACAAGCAAAGGATTTTGGACGAAGAATAATCGGTAAATTTACCCAGGGTGGAAGATACGACAATGCAAAATATTCTTCGCGGTTGATCATAGACGTCGCTGAATACGATTTTATTGTAGCGGATTTAACGAAACAGGGAAAACTTGTATCCCGTAAGGATGCTTTTCTATCCAATGGTGAAAAATTAGGTACGGTTGTTACCTACTGTGATGGATATAATTCCCAGTACACACACTTAAGAAGTTCTATGCTAGCCTATGCTTGTATTAATCTTTTTTCGATGATAAATAGATTTCCTAATACCGCAGTTAAAGTAGCCACTGATTCGATGTATATACATAATAAATACAAATCAGCTGTAGCGGCATTCACAGATCCCGAGGAAGCGTGGGTATGTTGGCGATTTAAAAAGGAAACACTATATGAGTATTGCGAATCCGCAGACGTTGCCATGGATGATAAATATCTTTGTTGTAACCGTATTGAAATTCAATCAGAATTTTCTAATGCACCACCTGTCTCTGATCCAATCTGTAGATATAAGACAGTTTATTTAAACGGTTGTGGTGGGTCAGGAAAGACAACTCGTGCAATCGAATTATTCCGTGGGAAAAGTCCTACGGATTTCACAAACATGATTGTGTTAACACCGACTCACAGACTCGCCAGAGAGATGAAACAACGAGGGGTAAATGCCTGTACTTATCACAGCTTCTTTCGATGGAAGGGTGACAAATGGACTCCTGAGCGTATGGGTGATAAATTCATTCCTGAAATCATAATTTGGGACGAAATATGCACAGTATCATTAGATGTATTACAAACATTTCTTGAGTGGTTGTTAAACAAAAACACAAAAGTCGTCATGTGCGGGGATCACGGCCAACCACCACCATTTGTTGGTGGATCCCCACATGAATGGCTAAAGGGTTTTGTAGACTATTACGAAGAAATTAACACTGAATTTAGATCACTTGATGAACGATTACGAGAATTCAAAACGCTAATTAGATTACAACCGGATAGAATCCAATGTGAAATAGCGCGTGAAGTGATTTCAGAGACTCCAATGAATGATTTTTGGAAAACGTGGAGACCAAACGATTTGATAATCGCGAGTAGAAAAATTGTCAGAGACGCACTTCAGATGAAGTTATTTAAATTGCATAAAGAAAAATTTGCAACGCTTCCAGTACCGTTGTGTTATAGGCCTTCGGTTAAACGAAAACAGAATATCGAAGTTGATATTCCAGGACAGAGTGAAAAACAAATTCTCGTATTAAATGATATTGTGCTGGTTGATATCAGCGTCGTTGAAGATGCATTGCGTGCTAATAAATCCCTGTGGACGCTAGGATACGCAGCGACGATACATTCTTCACAGGGATTGACTATATCGGATACAATTGTTTGGATGGTAGATAATCGCATCGAATGGTCAAATTTAGTCTATCTCGCAGTATCCAGAGTACGAAAAATAAATCAACTTCGAAGAATTGTCCTGACAGAGTCAGGCGATGATAATGACTCAACAATGGATGATATTGATGTCAAAATTATTGATAAAAAATTATCCGGTTACAAACAACAAAACAAAAAAAAACAACGAGAATTTGACATTGATGCTGGATTAATAATCACGCTGAAACAACAACAGAATAATCACTGCGCAAGTTGCAATTGTATAATGCGTTGGCGTTATTTAGATAAGGATCCTCGCCAATTTACCGTTGACAGAAAAAATAAGTCTCGGTCATGTCAGAAACAATGTGATGTTGACTTGTCTTGAGTGCAATAGACGCAACGGCGCTAGTTAAGACCCTGTGGTGGTAATTGAGTATCGTCAGGAATCACTTGGAGTTGTTCGCGTGTAAAACCCCGTTGAGGGGCAGTTGAATCCAGTTTATAGATTGGAGGTCTACCTGTTGATCGTGTTAAAGTAGATATCTTGTGTGCAGTAACACTCCAAATAGGATCAGTAGCCCTTTTTGTGCCACCTTCCAGCTCTCCTGGTTCGTATAAATACCTAACAGTGGCATTACTACCAAGAATTTGTTGGGAAACGCTAGAATCATTTTGCGAAATTCCTTTTATTTCCATTTTAGGTATAGACTTCTTTTTAATCGCGTTGATAGGTTTCATGTTAATTGTTCGAGTAATCTCGTTATTGAGCGCGGTAATCACAGCTGGTAATCTCTTAACCCATTCACGGGATCTTTTATCCTGAATAAACTCCTTCGCGTATTGATATCCAAATAACCGCTCTGCAAGAGTCCGATTAAATCGTTCTACAATTGCCTGATCACGATGTAACGCAGTATGCCCCCGTCTGATGGTGACTTTGTGATGTTTCATCGCTGATAAAACAGCGCCTTGAAATTCCTTGCCAGGATCAACTTGCAATAGATTTGGCCAACTCAGAGGACCCTTTCGATAAATCCTTTCAAATGCAGAAGCGACTTCAGTAGATGATTTTGTCTTCAGCGGTTCTGTTTCTTTGTATCGACTCGCAACATCAACTACCGTTAACGCGTATTTGTAACCACGATCATGTGGCAAAAATAATATATCAGCCTGATGAACTTCATTAGGGACAGTCACATCAAAATGCGAGTAATTAATTTGTTTAGGCGGTGGTAGATAAATTTGCCATATAGCTTGTTTGGATAACCAATTAGCCGCAGTGGCCTTTTTCACTTTTGCGGCGCTAGCGAGTTTATTGATTGCAGCGTTACCCCGCCAGTATCCTTTTGGAGAATAATAAATAGATTCCATGTTGTTATTAATTACCGGCACCTAACATCAATTTGCTTTTCATAACCGGTTTTATTAACCATGAAGCTAATTTTTCTTTGAAAGATTTATCAGGAATAGCATTTAATGCATGAATTAATTTCACATCTGCGAGATGTCTTTGTTGCAAATTGCTGCTCCTATATGCAACATCATGAGCATGACACGCCTTATCAATAGCGTTTATCGGTTCTTCCCCACGTCGAGGTTGATTTTGATCATCAAGTCTGATATCTAATCGTGTTCCGGGGCCACAGTATCTATATCCTGGAAGGTGCTTTTCTCCGGGGTACTTTGCCCATGGGGTTCCAGGGAGCTTTGCCAATTTGGCTGCGATATCACCTCCTCTTTTTTTTTTAAAGGTTCCTTGGGTTTACCAAGTGAAATAAATCTAAATTTCTTTGTACTACATTGTACGCATTTACCAGAAAGCGCTGATCGGTTATTTTTAGTTGTAATCGTCATCAAGTCATCTGTGCCAGTACGCGTTTTACACTTCATACAATATAGATCCATAATTTATGTATAGAAATATGGATATAATTGATTTTTCAGCGACTAAAACAAGAGAACCAGTTAAGCATCATGCAGCGCTACCAAACTCTATCCGGATGATTATAATCGGACCATCTGGATCCGGTTAAACGCAATTGTTGCTCAATTTAATAATGAGATGGATGAAGTGGGATAAGTTGTATTTAATTGCCCCAAGCGTAGATGATCAACGATGCTATGAAGTGTTAAAAGATTTTAATGAAAACGCTTCAGAGATTAAAGATGAAAACGTCGTTGATTTTATTACCGATATTGACGAGGCGCCATCAGTAGAAGATCTCGATGGAAACATTAACAATTTAATCGTATACGACGATGTGATGTTAGATAAACAAAAAAATCCTACTAGAATATTTTCCCGAGGCAGGCATAAAAACACGGACGTGATATATGTCACTCAACGCTACACACAGATTCCAAAAGTGATCAGAGATAACTGCAATTTATTGTGTGTATTCAACGGAGTTGATACTCATACTCTTAGAAATATTTGGCAAACTTGGTGCTGCGGTGATATGGATCATAATCAATTTAGAAATTTCTTTAGTAACGCTCAGTCAACCCCGCACGGATTTGTAACGATAAATTTACATGATCCTCGGACACGATATCGTATCGGACTCGATCAAATATTCGGTTGAAATCATTTATTATTTTTTGTAAACCAGAACTGAAAGTTCAGCAGCAGAGAGGGTGATTGACAACAAGTTGCGACCAAAATTTATTAAAAAATCGTAAAAGTCTCCGTTTTTGCAAAAATGGAGATATTTTTTAGTTAAAATATGAGATTTTTCAATCGACTTTTTTGCCGGAAGGTTGTGAGGTTCGCCCTTTTTTGGTTAAAATGAGATCGTAGGAAGGCTCGTTTTAAGATTTCAATCAAAATTTTGTCTAAAAACGTTGTGAGGTTCGCCCTCTCTGCTGCTCTTTGATATGAATGGTTCATAATTCTCCATAATAAAATCAGACTGGGGTTTATTAGACCCAACAAATGAATTGCTTTCAATACATACCGGGACCCTGACCGATTAAAAAATAAGAGCATTTGAAACACATACATCTTGATTCCGATAGCTATTTTCAATTTGTGGCAATCAGAAATAACGTGTCCTTGCTCTTGCAATAGGTAAACGTAGAAAGATGCAAGGATCTAAAATCAAACTTCTCTGAAGTATTATTTTTTAAAGGTGTGCCAGGTTGAGTTTAAGAAGGGTTTGCGTTAGACTGAAATCGTTTTTTTTGCCAAAAGACTGTTGAGTAGAGGTCTTATTTACAAAACGAACTTTATGAGTTAAAGAGTACGCGTTTGTGGCACAAGCAACATTTTCCAAGGTTGCGATCTTAACGCTCGTCAAGATAAATGTTGATGTCACTATGGACACACTTGA
Source organism: Unio delphinus (assembly GCA_029339505.1). Taxonomy (NCBI): domain Eukaryota; kingdom Metazoa; phylum Mollusca; class Bivalvia; order Unionida; family Unionidae; genus Unio; species Unio delphinus. Next base: position 2,519,764 of record JAQISU010000090.1, read on the forward strand.
TGAACGCTTCTTTGAGACTTTCAATATCGTTTTTATCTTTCTGGGCTTTGCACCATCTATCAAATAACTGCTTCGTTTATTTATTGCAAATTCGACATGATTTTGTTCACGTTCTTTTTTTAAAAAGAGTTTTTGAATTTGTGCCGATAAGCTTCAGGGACTTACGCACAACTCCTGAAGATGTATTCTTTGACCATACCATAGTCAACACTTTAGTGAACTTACAGTGTATGGTAAATATCACTTGCCTTACCAGTGAGTACACATTGTAATTCTTGAGTTCAATGTTCCCTTTGACGTTTCAAATTGTTAAGCAATTTGTTTCCAAACAAGTGAAATGATTGTCTTCTTCTCTTTCTCTGATCTAATGTTCTTTGCGAGACCAAAACGTAAATATTGATTTGATTAAAAATGTGCTTTTCACTTGCCAGCACAATTTCTTTCATTCTACATTGATATTCCCTCTCTTCGTTCTCACTTTGCATCCGCATAGAGTTTTCTTCTAACTGTATTCGTCTTATTTTCTATCATAGCATACTACATTCTCATTTGGTTTTCTTCCTTATCTAACTGCATTTGCCTTTGTTTTTTCATGTAGCTTTTTTAACTAAAATTCCTTTTTTTATTTTCAATTTAGTTCTTTTACTTTTAGATAAGAGTCTCATACAGACTTACTGATCGACAGCAAAATTTGTTTATCCAAAAGATTCTTTTCTACCAAATACTGAAGGAAAATAAGTCTTATTTCTTGTTTCCTTCAGAAAGCTTTCACTTCAGAAAGATTGTATTTTTGGCAAGTTGAATGAATTCATCTTTTCTTGAAAAGGTCTACTTGCTCTTGGGTAAGATTTGAAAGTTAGATTTCCGCTTTTAATGACATTTTACTAATAGCTTATCGATCTCACTTGATCGTATTTTAAAACTAGGGGAATTCAAATTTAAAAAAGCACAAGGTTTGAATAATACTTTAGGCCATATTCCAATCATAACGGAAATACTACCGATTTTTTTATTACGAGTTTAGACTAATAAATGGCAACAAAAACAGCACAAACAAAAGGATTTGTAAACTTTATCAAATAAGTTATCTCCAGCGAGAACCTATAGCTCATCATGTTGATAGGAGGATGCATATGACTGGGGACTGATGAATAGCTGAATTACATATACATTCATAGTACATATTCGATCTAATGAGAGCTGTATATAGAATTATCACTGTTTCTTGATTAGAACTCCATGTAGTTCCTTTCAGGTTTTTTGTAAGCAGGTTTTAGTCTTTATTACAGCTATTTATCAGGTGTTGGATCTGATGATCCTAATTTAGATGGTCATCATAGTACATATGCAGGAATCTTACAACCTTTACAAATTTGATTAGTTTGATAGTAATATAATTGTGATAATTATTACTGTTTTAATGTAAATTTAAAACCCCATAGTATCAGCCCATCTCCCTATTTTTTTCAAGGCTTAGCTGGGTTTGTTAAATTATCTGGTGATTTGCCAGCTCTCCAGATAAAGTTCTCATCTGCGAATTGCAATATATCTCTTTTATTTGAGGTAAAGTTTTGGTATAGGTCATTAATCATGAAGTTAACTGTGAGGATCTGTATGGGTCTGTATGAGTTGATATTATTTGGCAAGTTAGGGACCCGGATTACACTATTTTCCATTTGTTGGGTAGTTCTTCAATGGTCCAGATAATATTTAACAGCTGAAGAATTGATGTTTACATATTACATAGCCGATTAGGTCTTTTACAGGGTATATTGCATATTTAGATCCTAACGCTATTTCCTCTTCATGTAGTGTAATTTTGCTATTTAAATTTGATGGTTTTTGGATCTACATCTATAATACAAATATCTCAAATATTGTATCAATGCATAATTGAAATAATGAAGATATACTGGTTATCATAGAAAGAAAATAAATAGCTTGTATAAAAAATACAAACCAAACTAAGGCCATAGTTACATTTACATATGGAGAAGACAAGGGGGGTTTACCCAAATGCATATGCTTGTGTATGGGGGTGGGTGGTCTACTGATAACATATGTACACATATACCTTGATAGTAACTTATCTAATATTTAACCTGCTTGACTGGGTTCAGTTGTTGTTTGAATTTTAGTGGACAATAGACAAACTTTTTAAAGTGATGCAGCTTATTTCTTTGATCCAGCCCGACATTCAACATTGGTGGACTATCTGTTGTATTAAATACACAATATTATTAATCCTTGATCTTTTCTGTGTGGATTAAATATAGACTTTTCTATAGAATGGGGAGGGTTCCGGCAAATGCATGTACACAGGTGGGGTGTGTGTAAACAAAAGTATGCATCTGTACAGGGAGGGAGGGATCGAGCTTTGCCAGATTTTTGCGCATATGCCCATTGTTGGAATCAGATATTTTGTCCAGATTTTTACTTTTTTTGCTTGCAATCAAATTCGAACCGGTCTGGGCTATACACAGACATGTGAGCATTTGCCAAAAGTAGGATAAATTGGGGATTTGAAGTAAAGAGTGGCCAGGAGGAAAATGATGGGTCAGAAGGAAAAACTCAAACTTTTGCCCTTATGTAGATGCCGAACGATGTTTCTAGCACACCTATGCATATATCTAAACAAAAACTCCTGGAAGCAGATGTTTTTCGATGTGTTCAAAATTAGCCCACAAATGCGTTCCATACCCATCCACCATCCACATTTCAGGTTACAAGGAAAATAATTGCTGTGGTAGAATGAGTTGATTAAATAACACTATCAGTGAAATTTTTTGCATTTTCTTGTCAGAAACCAAAGGTCATTCAACAAAAAAGTGCGATATAGTCTACAAAACCAAAAAAAACCTGATCAACAGTACCTTTTTTTCCCGGAAATAATTAAAAAGATATTGAAAATGGGGTGAGATGATAGAGTTGGCTAGAACCAGACAGTTGTTTTGGACAAAAAAGATCCAAGGTGAATATCTGATGTACTTGCTAAAATACCACCACCTCCTACATAAGAGATTGTTACAAAGCAGAAATCTCATTTACAGTAAGAATGATTTAAGCCTTTTAGTCAGGAAACACCTATTGATATCCAATGGTTATGGAGAGACTATTCTAGTGATTGTATAGTAAAAAATGATCCTTATCATGGACCCATATAGACTTTTGACTAAGTCTTTCTTGAAGTGCCTACCATAAGCCAAAGTCCAGCATCTGTTTGATTTCCAAGTAGCAGTTTATCGTCAGACCACTGTTGATTATGTTCTTAAAGCTTTTAAAAACATGCATTTGAACAACAACATGTAAGACCTTTTCTAACTTTTCATACCCATTGTATTTATACATGTACTTGTTTTATATGTATGTTTAGATTGAGGTAAATGCAGTGTATTTTGGAATCAGATTTTGTGTCCGGATCTTTTACTTTTTTGCTTGCAATCAAATTCGAACTGGTCAGGTGAACAAATGCAAACGTAGGATAAATTGGGGATTTGAAGTAAAAAGTGATTTCCAAGTAGCCATTTATCTTCAGACCATTGTTGATTATTTTAAAGACATGCATTTGAACAAAAAGAAGTAAGACCTTTTCAAACTTTTCATACATATTGCATTTATACCTGTCTTTGATGTATATTTAACTGTTCATAACCATTGCATTTATACGTGTCTTCTATGTATATTTAGATTGAGACAAATGCAGTGTAATTTTGGCTATATGATGTAAAAAAAAAAAAAACACAGCAGAAACTAAACATTGTAATTCATTTAATCTTATAGGAGTAAGATTAAAATCATGTAATTGCCAGTCGGTATTATTGCATAATAAAGTACCTTTTAATTATTTTATTTTCTAAATGTTTGTGTAAAATTGCAGTCAGAAAGATTTCTAGCATACCTTGAAGGGAAAAATAACGTACAGCATGTACATTGGAGCAAATGAGTTTAATCCATACTCTTCATCTTGATTAAATTGCTAAACATTACTGTACCTATCGATAGAAGCATCAAAATCGATTTATAACCGAACTGGACCCTTTTTTTCCAGCTACACCCATCAAAGAACATGTGTTGTGCCATGTGACTGCAACTTAATTTAACTACACGCTTTTTAGATTTATTACAAACATCCAATATTAGAACTGCATATTTATGGTTTTATTATTTGCCTAATTACTGATAGCAACGATATGCATCAGAAAGCAGCACTGAGCTTAACAAGATTGTTTCGAATTTTTGACCTACGTTATTAAATATTTAGGCTGAATCTTCTAAGACAAAAAAAGTAGACTTTGTTAAAATTAGATTATATATTTACCTGAATTTATTTGCACAATTTTTTAAGAATACAATGTAATGAAGTGTTTTTTTCACAGGCACAGCGATATCTGCCATTACAGATTCATGTACGGTTTCAAACTGATTTTGTAAAGAAAATAATGCTGTTAAATTCTCCGTTTTTAAAAAGAGAAATACATTAAATATGATCTTCACCGATTATATTAACAACAAATTACTATTTACATTCTGCATACTGGTGTTGACCGTTCCAGTGGCCTAGTGGTAAGAGCAGCCACCTCGGATGCGAGAGGTTGTGGAGGCCTAGATCCTGGCCAAGTCATATCAAAGACATAAAAATGGTATTAACAGCTGCCTCATTTGGGGCTCAGACTTAATAGGCTATTGTATGGACTGGTCGGCCTACTGTCAGGATAAAAGAGATAGAGTACAGTAGGCCCAATTTTATGAACTCGAGCAGTGATATATTGCTGCAAACAGGTTTAATGGTCAGTTAGCAATGAAAACACCCCCGTGAATGTGCAAGAGTTTGTTTGTCTGCGTGGGGTAATTGGTATCATTACTGCATAAATACATTTTGCCTTGTTCTATAGCACTGCCAGAGCTTAATGGGTTCAATAAGGAAGGTATGAACTACAACCAGTCAGTTTACGTCTTCAAGTGCCGCTGACAAGTGGCTGATTGAAGTCTTCCAGGGTCCGTTGTACAAACTGATTTGTTTGGGTCAAGTCGAGGGTAACAGATATGACATCCGTGAAATAAGCACCATAAAACTCATACATGATCTGAGCCTTTTCTAAGTCTCAACCATCCACCGAATACGTTCCGATGGTCTTTTTTCCTCCTGTTTCTGGCATGTTGAATCCAAATGTCTTACTTGATGCACTACTAATCTAGCCAGAGATGGGCTTAAACCATAAATTGAAGTCTGACAGAATTGGACACTTGAAGGGTTATGACAGCCAGGGTGTTTTCCGATATGAATCATTGACGGTAGACTAAGGGACACACTTTGGCAATGGATCACCTTTCATTCAAAGGATAGATCCCTTCGTGCTCCATCAGTAGTTCGTGCAATGTTCCAGAGCAAAGCTGTACAATGTCCACGTCGGATTCAAAATACTTAAAATTCTCTGTGTGACAGTCGAAGAGGTACTAAGAGAATGGTACCAAGATAAGAAAACTTCTCCTCGTTGTTTAGTGCGCATAATGTCGGGTCGTAGATGAGTTTCGTGTAAATGGGTTTGAATGGCGTGTTGATTCGCTTTATTATTGCAAAAGTGGCAAAATAACCTTAGACCATTTCTGTTATTCCATTTATGCGATCGGCTCAAATACATGGCCAAGTTACCCATTGAATTTTGCACCGTATACAGTCCGTTGACAACAGTAGCAGCACTGGAATTAAACCCACCAGCGCACTGGACTAAACCCACCCCCTTTCGATAATGTAACTTCCTAGAACCCTTATCGTTGTAAAATAACAGTAAAACAAACATAGTTACCAAGACTGCATCATCGATGACCCCCACCTTTCTTGTGTGATCTGAGGGGTTGCAATGATGTAACTTCATAGAACCCTTAACGTAATTATCAAGGCGGCATTATCGATAAGAGAGGTTGAACCTGTTTTTTAGCGTTGAGGAGGGTTCGCAATAATAAAGAAAAAATTAATTATCGATGATATCAATTAAATTATCCATAAATACGATCCAATCCGACTCGATATCTTGTCCGAGGATCGTGTATATTTATCGTTATAAATCCGTGTGGGGTAGCTCTGGCGCCGCTAAAGAAATTTTGAAATTTGTTATAATCCATATCTGGACACCAAGTTTGCCAAATATTTCTTAACGTATGAGTATCAACTCCATTAAACACACATAAAAAATTACAGTTATCTCTGATTACTTTAGGAATTTGAGTGTAACGCTGAGTTACATATATCACGTCAGAGTTTTTGTGACGCCCTCGGGAGAATATTCTAGCTGGATTTTTTTGTTGGTCCAACATTAAATCATCGTACACGACAAGATTGTTAATGAATGGATCTAAGTCTTCCACGGATGGCGCGTCGTCAATATCTGTTATAAATTTAATTACGCTTCCACCGTAAGCTTCTTCAACGGTTTCGTCGTAATCTTTTAACACCTTATAACAGTGTTGATCATCTACACTTGGAACAACCAAATACAATTTATCCCAGGTGAGATATGTCATTATCATCGTTAACAATAATTGAGTTTTACCGCTTCCGGAAGGTCCTATGATAATCATTATTATAGAATCTGGTAGCATCAGATGATGTTTTACCGGTTGTTTCTTTTTCAACGCGGAGAAATCAATCACTTCCATTAGATATAATATATAATAATAGTATGGATTTATATTGTGTTAAATGTAAGGCGCGTACACCAACGTTAAACCTGACAAATGTTACTACGAAAAATAATCAAAATGCCGTTGCTGGCAATTGTGAGGTATGTAACATAAAAAAATATAAATTTGTGAAAAATCCTCTGAGGGAAAATTCAGCAAAAAAAAAAACAGAGGAGGTGATATAACCGCTAAGTTAGCTAAACCTCCAGAGCTACCGTGTTCAAAGTATCCCGGAGAAAAACATCTTCCCGGATATAGTTATTGTGGACCGGGAACACGACTCGATATTAGACTCGATGATCAAAACCAACCCCGACCTGGAGAATCGCCGATAAACGCTATCGATGAAGCATGTCGTGTACACGATATAACTTACCGGAGCGGTGATCTACAACAACTTCATCTCGCAGATATAAATTTGATTCATGCGTTGAATGCCATTCCTGATAAATCGTTCAAAGAAAAATTAGCTTCGTGGTTAATAAAATCCGCCATGAAAGGTAATTTATTGTTTGGTGCAAGTATATAACATGGAAAAAATTTATTATTCCCCGACAGGATATTACACGGGTAAATCTGCTATAAACAAATTAGCTAGTGCCGCTAAAGTCTCACGTGATGTTGCTGCAAATTGGTTGGCTCGACAAGCAATATGGCAAATTTATCTACCTGGTCCAACATCAGTCAAATATGGATCGTTTGATGTTCATGTTCCAAATGAGGTTCATCAAGCTGATATATTATATTTACCACATGATAAACAAAAACGTGTTTACAAATACGCGTTGACTGTTGTTGATATAGCCAGTAGATATAAACAAGCCGAGCTGTTATCAACAAAATCATCATCAGAGGATGCTGCGGTATTTAAACAAATCTATCGACGAGGTCCTTTACGTTGGCAAAATTTATTACAGGTTGATCCTGGTAAGGAATTTTTCGGTGAAGTATCATCATTGATGGCTCAACATAATGTTGTAATTCGACGAGGGCATACTGCAATACATCGTGATCAGGCAATTGTCGAACGATTCAATAAAACATTCGCTGATAAATTATTTTATTATCAAACCGAAAAAGGAATTTATTCAGCAAGATAGATCTCGTGAATGGGTAAAACGACTTCCTGATGTGATTTCATCACTTAATAATCAAATAACTTTATCGATAAATGACAAACCGGCCACCGCGATAACAAAAAAATATATACCTGGAAAAATATCATTGGGTAATGATACGCCATTATCGTGGAATGCTACTGTGAGATATTTATATGAACCTGGTGAACTTGAAGGTGGTGTCAGACGGTCAACATATCCTATATGGAGTATTACTACTCATAAAATATATTCTATGGTGTCATCAACACATAGACCAACGTATTATAAATTAGATCCAACTGCACCTCAAAGAAGTTTTACTCGATAACAGCTTCAAGTTATTCCAGATGATACTCAATTACCACCGAAAAATTTACGATGATATTAATTGTTGTAGTGTAACTGCGACTCGTCTAAGTTGATTTATCCTCCGCACTCGTGATACAGCTAAGTAGATTACATTATTCCATTCGATGAAGTCATCGATGATCCACATTGTTGTATCTGTGATAGTTAATCCTTGTGATGAATGTATCGTTGTAGCATATCCTAACCGCCACGGAGAATTAGTCGCATTTATTGCTTCTCTAACCACCGATAAATTAACTTCAACGATATCATTTAATACAAGTTTTTGTTGTTGTTGTCCTGGAATGTCAACGAGGATATTTTGTCGTCGAGTGTCGTTAGGTCGATAACATAACGGAACAGGTTCGTCAGGAAATTTATATTCATGAAGATAAAATAATTTTCTCATGATGATATCTCTGGTGGCTTTTCTACAAGCTACAAATATATAAGATGGTTTCCAGGTGTTATAAAATTCGTCTAGTGGTGTTTCTGGTATTGTTTCACGTAATTTTACTCCTTGATTTTTACTATATGTACATCTTATCACGGTTTTCAATGCTGCTAATTCTTCATCGAGAGATCTGTGATCGATTGTCATTTCTTCATAGTAGTCCACGTATAATTTTAACCAACAATGCGGTGATATACTTGTAAATGGCGGTGGTTGCCCATGATCTCCATAATATCACAGTGGTATTTTTTGTTTTTAACCATTCGATAAACATTTTTAATATTTTTTTTTATACCGTACAAACTTCATCCCATAGCACCACATCAGGGATAATTTTAGTTCCCATTCGTTCAGGTGACCAATCATCTCCACTATATCTGAAAAAGCTATGATATGTACTTGCGAAAACTCTCTTTTCGCGAAAATCTCTGGCAAGTCGATGAGTTGGTGTCAGCGCAATTAAATTAGATCCGCGAAACAACTCAATTACTCGCGTTGTTTTTCCACAACCACCTGGACCATTCAAATAAACAAGTTTATGTCGCGCTGTAACATCATGTATACTCGGACACGTTGAGAGTTTTTCGATGATATCACCGTGGTATTCAGGTTTATCTTGAACATCTGCGTGTGATCGGTATATATGTAATTGTTCATTTTTAACGCGCCAAGTCCCCCATGTTGTACCATCGCCGAGATATTTTACAACTTCATTCTGATGTTTTTTTATCGTAATAAAATGAGTCAGTTGCAACTCTCACTGCGATATCAGGAAATCGATTTATCATCGAGAATAAATTTATAGTTACATATCCGAGCATGTATGATCTTAAATGGGGATATTGTGGCATTTCATCGCTGAAATATTCTACAATTGTTCCAAATTATTCTCCTGATAATAATTTCGCAGTGATTTGTTTAGCAAATACTCCCTTGGACACTGCATTATCGATGATGAATTTCAATTCGCCAGGATCTAATACTAATTTAGTTGTTTTACGTCTACGGATTTCATCTTCATTGGCACTTTCTCCTTGTGTGAATTTTCCAATTATAATTCTTCCCATTGCTATACACTCACTGGTTATCACATCACGAAGAAATTCTATCTCGTATCGGGGAAATTTATCTGGTGTTTGTAGCCAAACATCAGTTTGTTTATCACAGCTGAATATTATTTCAGATATAGTTAACGATGATAGTATATGATTATCTAACATCCATCTCAGTAGCACCGTTGGAGTCCATCGTTTTTCATGTAAATGCCGTCCAATCCATAAATAACACACAAGATGTCGTCGTTCAGCAAGTTTAAATGAAATTACTTCAGCAAACTCCGGTAAGGTATAATCAGGTAATGGTCCATTAACAGCTCTTAGTACCATTTTATGTGTTGGTAACCCAAACTGTGTAAAATATTTATTACATTCACCACCACCAAGAAAACTTCCTGGATAACATGCAATCATATCGACGGATATCATCGTGTCAAGATCATATTGTGTATTCCACAAACCACCATGACCATATTCGATACAACTCGCTCTAACATCGTTGATAATTTTTTTCTTAGTTGGACGCCATGAGTTTTTCTCTCTGGCAAATTGAGATGCAATTGATGAAACTGTAAAACTTGACGTGGTAGGTTTTACAATTTGATTATCTTTAGAAGATTCATTGATGTATTTACTGGCAAATTTTTCCATGGATTGTTGCAATGATTCTCTTCGATAGATTTTCCCAGCTGCGGTTACAAATTGATCATATTGTTCACCATCACTGGAAAATAACCATACATTTACTGGGTTATCGTAGTTATTTTTGATCCAATCGAACATATCACCGTGATAATATTGTATAGTTTTATCACGGGGAAAATCTCCTTCGTTGATTCCCCACGCATGACAATTATGATCGATAATTTCAATAGGGCTTCCAGCTTTACGATAACAACCAGACTCATAAAATATTCGATCCGGAAACATCTTTACAACAATTGAAACTTTTAACTTTTTCTCCAACAACACAATATCGGTTCTTTTTGCGCCTGTTCCTTTTTCAGTGATATATTTATCCCACGCGGTGATCTTCGCGAGTCTAAACGCGGTGAGGCCGTTTCCTCGCTTCGATGTTTCAAAATGTTTTATTACTTGTTCGGTTACACAATTTAACGTTGATGACAATCTCATTCCGGCGACTTCATGATGTTTAGGACTTTCTACGGGAAATATTCCATACGTGATAACGTTAAATGGATATGCTATGTTGTAGTATTGGTAGTCAATATTAACTAGCGCCATTGGTTTTGTGTCTCTGGTTAAAACAAATAATTGTTTGTTATATGTTACTCGGCGACGATGATGAAATATCTTCCATGATGTAGGTTTTCCAAAAAGTTCAACGATGGTATCTGACTGTGCTTGCGCGCGTGATGGTTTTTTCTCAAATGTTGTATAAATTACATCGATGGTGTATCTGCGACTATTAGTAAAATCTATCATTGATATAATATCGGTGGCACAATCTTTCGTTAATGTGTTGTCGTCGAAATTTGTCATATACGTTGAATATGTATATGAGTTACCATTCAACCGGTGTTGATATTTTGCCTCACGAATACTTTGTACAATTCTAGATTTATAGCGTGTTGGTGATATTTTCTCGTCTAGGTCATATCGGGTACGTACCCGTGATGGGTATTCTAGGGAAATCTTCGATAATTTTGTCAAATAAATAATATTAATCAGTATTCAATTAAAAATTTTGATATCGTATAATGACATTAAATAAATGTTCATGGAGACATCTTCGCAATGATGGTTTTTGTGATCGACGTTGTATTGGGGAATATTGTGCGTTACATAATTATTTAATTAAAAAAGGTTCCACTGGGGTGTTAATTTGCATTAGCTGTTCCAAGGGAGTTAAATGAAAAACTTGTCTATGTGCTGATTGTGGTAATCATAGATTTAAAGAACTAGCTAGATATTATAAACGTCGATACAACATTGTAATTACCGAACAGGATTATATAACTGGTAATTATCGAAAAATAAAAAATTGAAAGTTGATTTTGTATATGGAAATATGAATCAAATTACATTTACATCTCATCCAATTTACACCAATTACAAGGCTTCACGTGAAGGTATTATCAGACATTGTCGACTTAAGAAAAATATTGGTCGGATTAACAACGCAGGTTATATGATAATCTGTATTTATTTTAATAAAAAAATAAAAGTATATTTATCTCATAGATTTATATACGAATGTTACAATGGTTTAATTTCAGCCGGTTAGTTATCGATCACATTAATCGGAATCGACTCGATAACATACTAGATAATCTCCATGTTGTAACTCCACGAGAAAATAATTTGAATTCTGCACCAAAAATTAAATTACAGCGACGATGACCTGTTATAGGTTTCATGGATACACAAGAATTATATTTTCCTTCAGCGTATTCTGCTGGCAAAATATTACGATGTTAATAAACGATCTGTCTTCCATGTTTCCAATGATATTTATCTCTCTGCGTATTCGAAACGATTTCATTGTAGGGTTTCTTTTTTATACATGTAGGATTATGTATATTACTTATAAACAATTAAACATAAGATTTTCTATACGTATATGAACGACAAAAATATTGCTCAGTTTACTGACGAACTTGCCAAACTTCTTCCATTGGTCCCCCCCCCGGCAACACATTTACCAGTGAATGGCTTGAACAAGAATATCTCCGTGTTACATCAATGAGAGAGCAAGGAAAACCATCTTATCGAAACGAATACAGAATCATAAAACTTCTCATTGGAGCACGAACAAAAGTATTACTGAAAAACAGAGATAAATTGGCGTTGTTTGTTCCAGCAGGTAGAATAATTAAAGCTATTGAAGATGAACTTAAAGAAACATATAACGAGCAAGCACAAGCTAAAGCTATTAATGCTGATTTTGAGAAGTTGTTGAATGCATCATTGTAAAGTCTTCGTTGAAAATCTTCAACTTTCCATTGAAACATTATGTAAAAATCGTTTGATATATTTTCAAGAATTTTCATAATTAATTTATTTAATTATTTTTTCTGCGTGAAACTATATCAACGATTGTTACTGTGATTGTATATTGTAATTACCATAGCAATTACTCAAGTAATCAATCACAGTAAAATTGCGGTGAAAAAATTTCAAATTTACTTTTTTTTTCGTTACTCGATTTTTTTTGTTTCCCAAACAACAACGTTATCATAATTTCCCTATTCGACATTATCAAACGGTAATATTGACCGGTAAGAAACATAAGTAACAAACACAGATAACCCACATCGGTAACGGGAAATTTATATTGGTAAATCTTCGATTTTCGGTAACGGAAAAAGAACTCTGGTAACAAGAAAATCTACGTTTGTTGAAAAAAATATTACCGAAAAATTTAAAATATTTTCCGTTACCGATGTGGGCTATCTGTGTTTGTTACTTGTGTTTGTTACCGGTCAATATTACCCACGTTGTATAGTATCGGTAATATTATCAATATTACTTTGTTAGGAAATATTCAAAATTTTCGGGTAACAAAAGAAAATATTTTTGTTTTAAATAACATGCCAAACAAAGCAAGATATTTAACGGCACACGATGAAAGAAAAATCATCGAATCACGAGGAAAAATTAGACCGATTCATATAGCGAAACAATACAGGATTTCACTTCGACGTGTCTATAAAATTTGGAGGGATTTTTACCCCGATGAGAAATTCATCGCGGGATACGCAGCAACGGAACGAGGAGCACATCTAACAAAATACATAGCAGCGTTAGATAAAAAAGCGATAAGGTAAAACCGAATTGTTAAAAGATTATGAAGAATACAAAGAATACCTTGCAGCGGTAGAAAATCTTGAAAAAGAACAAAATGACGCCCATGATAGATTAATTAACGCGTTAAAAAAGTTAAAAATATTTGAGGAGTATTTGAAACCAATCGACGCAATAACACTCGAAATGGAAAAATTAGCTCAGTTAGAAACTATGCTACAGCAAACAACGGAACAAATTTCCGCTCGAGAACAGAAATTAATGAAATTAACCAAGAAAAATAAAGATCGTTATATGAAAATCTCAGATTGGGAAAATCCTACAAATTTGGAAAATCCACGGCAAGATTTTACATTTGATGAATCACGATACTCTAATTTTTTCTGAAAATGTAAAATTTAACTAATCTGTAAAATCTTTTTAAGATTTTCCACGGATAAGCATGAATGAACATATTGCATTATTTGATCACGGGTTAATCTCACCGCGGTCATAACATTTTGTTGAAGTTGTAAACGTTGATAATCCGTCAATAAAAACTTCTCCGTACCTAGGTTATCTATGACTATATCCACGTAGAACTCACATTGCGTTTTCATACTAAATATCTCTATGATAGCGTGTTCAAGAAGATCTTTGTCGTGAACTGATACTAAGGAATGTTGATACATTATTGAAATCTTATAGATTTTCATTTCTAATTGTGAAAATCTTGAGAAGAATTTTCATTTTTTTCAAGATTTTTCCATTGGAAATCTTACGGATTTTTACTTTGAAGATCTCTTTGAAAATCTCTGTGAGATTTTCATTTTCATTTTCATTTTCACATCTACTTCCCTGGGAAACATCCGGAGAAAACGTGTATAGGATGTATCCTAGATCAGCATTATCTGATCTTGAAACTTCAACTGCGAAACTCCCTAGGATTGCATCACAAATAACGTGTATCGCAATAACAGATGATATATCAACGTTACCGGGAGATCTATGTTTACTGTTGAGGTACACCGAATTCGTCGATGTTAAAATTGCTTCTGGAGGAATCGATTCTAACCAATGTGTGAAAATCTGTGGGAAGAATTCGTCAATGAGTTTAGTAAACGAAATCTTCAGTGTTGGCATATCCTACACTGGAAATTTATAATCAGGTACAGTTTTATCTGTTAGCGAAAACAATCTTAGAAAATCTTGTTTTTAATACTGTTATCATCATCATTGATTACCATATTGAGTAATACCTTTTTAGATAATTCATGTCAGCGATAATTTGATTTAATACTTTAACTCGATTAATAATTCCTTCACGTGTAACTGTTACATCAGTGAAAATAGAAGAATCTCCAAGGGAACGTTGAAGAAAACTTCGGAGTTCTTGTAGGTACTTTCGAAATAGTTTTATGATTTTACCGAATTTCTTATATACACTATTATACGTTACGTGGAAACTTGTTCCATGAACATGTGACGAAAACCCCCATGATACAGGACCATCTGTGATATACTCATAACTCTGGTCGTTTGTTATCACACGGTAATCTTTTATTATTACTATACCCATCATATCGTCTTTTAAAATATTAATAAAACCTTCATCATCTGGGTAATCTAGCTGTGTTTCAACAACGGGTAAATCATCAGTGAAAAAGTCAGCGCGTTTAGGCTCTGGTAATCTCGGGTGAACCGGAGGAAGACTATCCAACCATACTTTTTGGATCCGTGGGAAGAATTCATCGATGGTATCGCTGAGTTTTCCTCTCATCCATGGTACATTATATCCGAGGAGTTTATAATCAGCGGTGATATTCTCCATACGGATATTGTTTTTTGTTGCAAAATCTTCCCTGAATATAAGCTCCCTGAGGAGGGTATTGACAACATCCCGATTTACATATTAGTATTCCATTTTGCCGATAATTGCATTACACACTTCCATGTACTTTATGACGCTATCTTGGTCAGGTGGGATTGTACTGATAGCTGTTATCAAATAACCTAAAAATTGATTAAAATCTCTACCTATCGCCGTAAACAGTTGAGTAATAACCGATCCATCTACTTCATAAATTACAGGAATCCCATGTATATTATTTCTTGTTAAAAAATAATTAAAATTTTCATAATTTGTTAACTTAGGTATACTACCAGCATCACCAAGATTAAATCCGTGATAATTCTCCTTCGTGGAAACATAGTCGGATTTTAATGGTTCACTTGGTAGATCCTTTATATCAACGGTACCTGGAATAAATTCAGGATACCCCAATAGAATAATAATTGAGCTGTTGTATATATCTACGGAGTAATCAGGTGAATTTATCTCTATGACCGTCGATAGCAATGGCTCGTGTCCTTTTATCTCAATGGAGTATTTATCAGGTTCATCTGGAACGTCAATGATATTTTTTCCTGTGATTGCTTCGATGGATTTTATGATTGCGTCGTTGATATTTTCGATGTCATCTGAGCCCGTGGGTAAATGTATTGTATGCGTTTCTGGTTCACCTTTAGTATTATCTGGTTTGATTTTCCTATACGAAAATGTAAAACTGTTGTTGGGAAGATTATCACCAAATGGTTCTAATCGCGCATTAGGCCAACTGTAGTAACATCTTGTGTTAACGCTATCACAGATGCTGCCAGAGGAGGGTTAAATTCAACGCTGAACTCTGGTGTTTTTGTTACCAGTGAGATTAACTTTGTTTTTGTCGTGGTAGTATTTTTTGCTATTTGTTGAAGCAGTTCTTGTGACATTATTATTGAAATTACTTTGTAATTTCCAATTATCGTTTTCACGCTCCAATTTCGACATCGTTGAATCATACAACCGAACCATTTTCGAAAACTCATCGTCGGATATTACCTGATCATCAATCGACCTCGAGATCAACATTGACAATTGCGAGTATGCGTTTGACACGGTAACGAGTGTAATCGTGTAATTTTTGTTGAGAACACGATGATAATTTTTTTGTTATCCCGTTAAACACTCCAGCGATTGTTGCAGCCGCGGATATACAAATTGGAACAACAACCGGAGCTATCATAGTCACCGAAGATAATATTATTGCAGCGCTGGCAATTATACCAAACACCGAGTACGCAGATACATCTATGACGGTGATTCACCGCTGATATTTTTTCTTTTTATTTCTATATTCTTCCATTAATGCTTCAAGTTTAGCAGCAGAGAGGGTGAATCAGACAACATTTTTAGACAAGTTTTCACTGAAATCACGCTTAAAAACAATGAAACCAATGACATCAGTCCCCAATGTGTGTGTGAATCTGATATCGTTTCATGGATTAGGTCCAAAAAAAATCGATGAAATTAATGAAATCCTCCATCGATTTTTGCGAAAAAGGGACTACAACATCGTTGTCACTCACCCTCTCTGCTGCTAGAACTTTCAGTTCTGGGTTAACCGAATATTTGATCCAGTCCGATACGATATCGTGTTCGAGGGTCATGTAAATTTATTGTTACAAATCCGTGTGGGGCAGACTGAGCATGACTAAAGAAATTTCTAAATTGATTGAAGTCCATATCAGAACACCATGTCTGCCAAATATTTCGTAGCGTATGTGTATCAACGCCGTTGAATACAGCAAGCATATTACAGTTATCTCTAATCACTTTTGGAATCTGAGTGTATCGTTGAGTGACATAGATCACATTCGTGTTTTTATGCCTGCCTCGGGAAAATATTTCAGCAGGATCTTTTTGTTTATCTAACATGACATCATCGTATACAACTAAATTGTTCATACTTCCATCGAGGTCATTCACGGATGGTGCCTCGTCAATATCGGTTATAAATTCAATAACATCCTCGCCGGCAATCTCTGAAGCGTTTTCATTAAAATCTTTCAGCACTTCATAGCATCGTTGGTCATCTACGCTAGGGGCAATTAAATACAACTTATCCCACTTCATCCATCTCATTATTAAATTGAGCAACAATTGCGTCTTGCCGGATCCAGATGGCCCGATTATAATTGCGCGGATAGAGTTTGGTAGCGCTGCATGATGCTTCACTGGTTCTCTTGTTTTAGTCGCTGAAAAATCAATTATATTCATATCTCTATACATAAATTATGGATCTATATTGCGTGAAGTGTAAGGCGCGTACTGGCACAGATGACTTGACGACGATTACAACTAAAAATAATCGATCAGCGCTTTCTGGTAAATGCGTACAGTGTAGTACAAAAAAATTTAGATTTGTTTCTAAACCCAAGGAACCCAAGGAACCTTTAAAAAAAAACGAGGAGGTGATATCGCTGCCAAATTAGCAAAACTCCCTGGAACCCCATGGGCAAAATACCCCGGAGAAAAACACCTTCCAGGGTATAGTTATTGTGGACCGGGAACAAGACTTGATATCAGACTCAATGATCAAAATCAGCCCCGACCCGGTGAGGAACCAATAAACGCTATTGATAAGGCCTGTCACCTTCATGATGTTGCTTATAAAAGCAGCAATTTGCAACACAGGCATCTAGCAGATGTGAAATTAATTCATGCGTTGAATGCCATTCCTGATAAATCCTTCAAAGAAAAATTGGCTTCATTTTTGATAAAATCGGCAATGAAAAGCAAATTGATGTTAGGTGCTGGTAATTAATAGCAACATGGAATCTATTTATTATTCCCCAAGAGGATACTGGAAGGGTAACGCTGCAATCAGTAAACTCGCTAGCGCCGCAAAAGTGAAAAAAACCACTGCGGCTCATTGGTTATCCAAACAGGCACTATGGCAAATTTATCTACCACCGCCTAAACAAATTCAATTCTCGCATTTTGATGTAACCGGACCCAATGAAGTTCATCAGGCTGATATATTATTTCTGCCACATGATCGTGGTTACAAATATGCGTTAACTGTAGTTGATATTGCAAGTCGATACAAAGAAGCAGAACCGTTAAAAACAAAATCAGCCACTGAAGTGGCTTCTGCATTTGAAAGGATTTATCGAAGGAGCCCTCTGCACTGGCCAAATCTGTTACAATTTGACCCGGGCAAGGAATTTCAGGGTGCAGTGTTATCTACAATGAAATATCACAATGTCGCTATCAGACGAGGGCATACTGCACTGCATCGTGATCAGGCCATTGTAAAACGATTTAATCGGATTCTTGCTGAACGGTTATTTGGATATCAATACGCAAAATAATTCATCCAAGAAAAAAGATCCCGTGAATGGGTTAAGAGATTACCAGGTGTAGTTACCGCACTGAATAACGAGATTACTAGAACCATCAACATGAAACCTATCAACGCGATTAAAAAGAAGTCGATACCTGAAAAACCACAAAAGGATTTTAGCGTTTCCCAACCAATTCTTGGTAGTAATGTCATTGTGAGGTACTTATACGAACCAGGAGAGCTTGAGGGTGGCACAAAAAGGGCTACTGATCCTATTTGGAGTGTCACTACGCATAAGATATCTAGTATAACACGATCTACGGGTAGACCTCCAATCTATAAACTGGATTCAACTGCCCCTCAACGGGGTTTTACTAGACAACAATTACAAGTGATACCCGAGGATACTCAATTGCCACCCCATGGTCTTAACTAGCACCCTTGCGTCTATTGCATTCAAGACAAGTCAACATCACATTATTTCTGACATGACCGAGATTGTTATTTTTTCTGTCTACGGTGAATTGGCGAGGATCCTTATCCGAATACTGCCAACGCATTATACAATTGCAACTCGCGCAGTGATTATTCTGTTGTTGCTTCAAAGTGATTATTAATTCAGCATCAATATCAAATTCTCGTTGTTTTTTTTTTGTCCTGTTGTTTGTAACCGGAGAGTTTTTTATCAATAATATCATCTATTGTGGTGTCATTATCATCGCCAATGATTTCATCATCGCCACTGGCTTCGCCATCGACAATTCTTCGAAGTTGATTTATTTTTCGTACTCTGGATACTGAAAGATAGACTAAATTCGACCATTCTATGCGATTATCTACCATCCAAACAATTGTATCCGATATAGTCAATCCCTGTGAAGAATGTATCGTCGCTGCGTATCCTAGCGTCCATGGGGATTTATTAGCACGCAATGCATCTTCAACGACATTTATATCAACCAGCACAATATCATTTAATACGAGAATCTGCTTTTCACTCTGTCCTGGAATATCAACTTCGATGTTCTGTTTTCGTGTATCCGATGGCCTATAACATAACGGTACTGGAAGTGTTGCAAATTTTTGTTTATGCAATTCAAATAACTTCATCTGAAGTGTGTCCCTGACTATTTTTCTACTTGCAATGATTAAATCATTTGGTCTCCACGCTTCGCAAAACTCATTCATGGGAGTTTCCGAAATTATTTCACGGGTTATTTCACACTGGATTCTATCCGGTTGTAATCTAATTAGTTTCTTCAATTCTTTTAATTCTTTATCAAGTGATCTATGATCGGTATCAATTTCTTCATAATAGTCTACAAAACCCTTTAGCCATTCATGTGGAGATGCACCGACAAATGGTGGTGGTTGGCCGTGATCACCGCACATGACGACTTTTGTATTCTTCAATAACAACCACTCAAGAAATATTTTTAAGACATCTTCTGACACTGTGTCTATTTCATCCCACATGATGAATTCAGGAATAAATTTCTCTCCCATGCGCTCAGGAGTCCGTTTATCTCCCTTCCATCAGAAAAAGCTGTGATAAGTGCAAGCATTTACCCCTCTCTGTATCATTTCTCTTGCAAGTCTATGAGTTGGTGTTAGCACAATCATGTTTGGATTGGAAACGCTAGCGTTTCTACGGAATAACTCAATTACCCGGGTTGTTTTTCCTGACCCGCCACAACCGTTTAAATAAACTGTTTTATATCTACAGATTGGATCAGAAATCGGTGGTGCACTAGAAAATTCTGAACACTGATTGCTTTCTAAGTAATTATTTTCAATGGTAACATCTGCTGATTGAATATAATCATGAATCATTTCTTTCTTAATTCTCCATGTTCCCCATTTCTCGTTGCCAGTAGCCTTAAAATCAACCATTTTGCTATTTATGTAAAATGAGTCAGTAGCAACTCTAACTGCGGTGGTAGGAAATTTATTGATCATCGAAAACAGATTAATAGAAGCATAACCGAGCATAGAAGCTCTCAAATGTGTGTACTGCGGATGGTATCCATCATTGTAGGTAACAATTGTACCCAATTTGGTTCCATCGGACAGAAATGCGTCCTTACGATTGACATATAGGCCCTTATTCGTTAAATCCGTGATTACAAAATCGTATTCAGCATTGTCTATAATCAATCGTGAAGAATATTTCGTATTATCATCTTTGCCACCTTGGGTAAATTTACCGATTATTCTTCGTCCAAGATTTTTTGCTTCATTGTTTCTGATTTCAAATAACTGTTGGGACCAATCCATGATTTGTTGTTCATTAAAATCAGGAAACAGTTTTCGCTCTTCGCTAATTATATTTTCTAGATCAGGTTGTGGTAACCAGACTGATTTCTGTGCTCGATAGGATATAACTGCTTCACTGACAATTAATGATTTTAACATCTTACAATCAAGCATATACCATAATAACACTATTGGCATCCAGTGTTTTTCAGACATGTGTTTACCAATCCAAAGATAACTACACGGATGAAGCCCTTCAGCCATTTCAAATGATACTACACAAGCGAATCCGGTTAAATCAAAATCAGGAAGTGGTCCATTAATAGCAACACGGGTCATTTCGTGTGTAGGGTGTCCAAATCGTTTGAAATATTTCTCACACTCTCCATACCCAAGAAAACTTCCTGGATAACACGCAATCATATCAACGGAAATAACGGTATCAGCGGCGTATTTTGTGTTCCATAATCCGCCGTGGCTGTATTCAAGACAGGACAATTTGACATCTGATAAAAACTCACTTCGTGTTGGTTTCCACGCGTTTTTCTTTCTAGCAAAATGTGCAGCAATGGATGGTACTATGAAACAGTTTGCTAATAATTGATCGTTGTCTTCTCCGTCCCCAGAAAACTCACTAGCTAGTTGTTTCATTTGATTCTGCAGCTCTTCAGTACGGTATAATTCTCCGTTAGGCCTTACAAATTGATCAAATTTGCATTCTTCGTCTGAATTACTATGAAATAGCCACACTGACACAGGATCGTTTTTACTCAAATGGTACATAGCATCAAATAATTTCTGCTCTGAAAAAAACTCTTCGGTTTGGGATAGATATCTTACGGTTCTATCCCGTGGGAATATTTTTACTGCAGATGACCACGCGTGTGTGTTATGATCAATAATTTCAATGGGGGTTCCCTGTGATTTATATTTCGATTCGTATAATACTTCTCCGGTGATTGTCCTTACCGATATTGGAAATCTTAATGATTTTTCTAATTTAGTTATATCCTGAATTGTTGCCCCATGCTCTTTTACCGTGAACTCCCACTCGGTTATTTTTTTTCGTCTTAGATCAGTTAGTTTATTCCCCCGGGACGCATTTGTGAAGTGTTCTATTATTCGTTCTGCTACACAATTTAGCCCTGTCGAATATTTCATGGGTGCTAGTTTTGAAATATCAGGTTTTTCATTGAGCGGATAGATCCCGTAAACAACTGCTGTGACAGGATAAGATCTTTCGTAGTAGGGTTTATCAATTCCAGTCAAAATTCCCGGTTTTGAATCCTGATTCACGGTGACAGTTTTTTTGCCCCTGAGAATGGGTTCAAATTTATCCCTAATAATCCATTTGCCATCCTCACGGATAATGAATTTGATTCGGAAAAAATGACTTTTTTCTCCAACATTTGAGATTATCACTGCTGCTTTTTCATCATTCATGGTAGCGTCAACAACACCATCAATTCGAAATGTTGACCAACAATAAGATGCTCCATCACGCTTGAATTCATTAAAACAGTCTCTGATGGGTTTATCAAGAATTTTATTCTTGGGTGTATTAGAAACTATATCAAGATTGAATTGAGCATCCTTCCATGGTGATCTCATGTTTCCGTCTCTTGGAAGTTTGTTACGTTTTTTGGGTCTATCGCGATTAAATCTAGGATTAATTTTCAATAATCTCTTAAACTCCTTCATATTTCCGTCTATTGGAAGTTTGTTACGTTTTTTGGGTTTATCGATATTAAATTTAGGATTGATTTTAATAATCTCTTAAACTCTTTCATGTTTCCGTCTCTTGGACGTTTGTTACGTTTTTTGGGTCTATCGCGATTAAATCTAGGATTAATTTTCAATAATCT
Organism: Unio delphinus; assembly: GCA_029339505.1. NCBI lineage: Eukaryota > Metazoa > Mollusca > Bivalvia > Unionida > Unionidae > Unio > Unio delphinus. The sequence goes on from JAQISU010000090.1 coordinate 2,542,435, forward strand.
CTTAAACTCTTTCATGTTTCCGTCTATTGGACGTTTTTTGGGTCTATCGAGATTAAATCTAGGATTGATTTTCAAGAATCTCTTGAACTCTCTATCGGTATTGATTTTAGCATTTTTCGAAGTCAATCTCTTGAACTCTTTCATGCTATATATAAAACAAGCATTTAAATGAAAGATTTATGTATAATGAATCACTGCAAATGGCTCATGATGGGAAATGTAACCCGTGTAACAAATCATGCAGAAAAAATGAATACTGTAGGTATCATATGCAAAGTTTTCGACGTGGAAGTCTTGGTCCGTTACCCTGTATTCGATGTGGTGTTGGGGTTAAGGGAAGATCACAATTATGTATTGATTGTGGGGGTAAGCGATATAGAGAATTGAAGCGTTATTATGATAAAAGAATAAAAAATGGACAATCCATCAGAAATTTTGACCCTGAAAAAGTCTTTGACCCTGATAACGTCACTGACAAAATCATAAGAACCCCGCAAGACTACATCGAAAGATTTTCCAGTGATGTAATTATTGAACCAAACACTGAATTAGACAAACAATAGAATAGTATATATGAACCAAGAATTCAGACAGCATCCAGTGATTACAAATTATGAAGCATCCAGTGATGGTACTGTCAGAAACCGTAGACTAAAGAAACCGGTCGGTGTTGTGAGTAATCGAGGGTATTTGTTGTTTACTGTTAGGGAGGGAAAAGAAACGAAAACTTATCTCAATCATCGTTTCGCATTTGAGTTTTTTTATGGATTGATCGAGGATGGTTTTGTTATTGATCACAAGGATTCTAATCGAAAGAATAATTCTGTATCAAATTTACGAGTTGTTACACAGAGTGAAAATAATTCATCTGGAAGGACTGGAAAATGCAAAACGGTTGGGAAGAGACTTGTGAAATCTTTGAATACGATAACTAACGAAGAAAAAATATTTTCATCTATGAATGAAGCCGGTAGGCACATCGATATTTGTTCGCCTTCTGTTCAAAGAGTTGCAGAGAGGATTTATCGATCGGCTATTTCAAAAAAGAGCGGGCAAAAAGTTCAATTTAGTTATGTCTAATGCGTCATAATTTCCAATTAGAGATATGTCATTCTTATAGAATAATGAATTCTGAAAACATGAATAGCATCATAGTTGAAATAGCAAAATTGAAAAATCAGGATATCAAACTATCAGATGGATTAAATCCTGATCAAATTGTGTCTGATTTTCAGGATATAGAATACGGGGTTAGCACTAACAAGTATATGCTACCCAAGAAGTATGCACTCATCAAAAGAATTCAGAATTCTATTAAAGACTCTCTTTCATTTTCCAGTGACATCAGTGTGTTCGTTCCGTTGTATACTATCGTAGAGGGAATACGAAAAGAATTGGGGTACGAATACGAATTGAAAAAAGAAGTCAACTCTAAAAATAGAAACCTACGAGCATTAATTCAAGAAAATTGATTACCCGACCATTGATTGCCCGACCATTATCATTTTTGGATTGCCCGATCATTTATCATTTTTTTTAGCCGACCCTCAACGGGAATGTCAAAAAAGTGGCGAAAGTCACAGTATTATTTATTTTATATACAATTATGTGACTTTCGCCATCAATGATAGAGCCGTCAAAACAATCAAATAACACTTCCACGGTGGTATCAAAAATCATCCGACATGTCATTGATGTCAAAATAGAATGGAGCAAGTGTCAGTATTATTTATTTTATATACAATTATGACACTTGCTCCATCATTGATAGAAGGTGTCTCACGATGAAATAACACTTCCATGACTGTGTTAAAAAATCATCCGACATGTAACAAAAGTGGGAAAAAGTGTTTTACAATTGAAAAAGTGTTTCTGATTTCAAATAATGGTCAATGAAGCATTAACAACCCGATTGGCTCGTGAACGATTAGATGCAATTAAGAGATTTGTACCAATTCGTGACTCTGTAAGAAATAAACTGCAACAACGACAGAGTTTACAAACTGATTTTGCTCTGGGGTCTGAAGAGTTGTTTAAACCAGTAACCACAGCAACGAAAGGGGTAGAGCGTGCTTTACTGGGAGATGTTCCCGAGACGGGAAAATCTGTTATTGGTGAACTTGAAAAAATAGCAGCGAAAACTGAACAAACAAAACAAATAGAATCAAAAAGAACAGTAGATGATTTACGCATGAGATTTTACGAAGAACGGTTAGCAGCAATTGATGAGACTGATCCAACAGAAATTCCTACGCTTGTTGTTACTTCTTATGAAAACAGAAAAAAAATGTTGAAACCAGAACATCATAAGTTTGTTAAGAATTTCACTCACTGGGCTGATATATTCTACAAAATCAAAACTGGAAAAAGTCAAAAAAAGACAAATAGTGCATCATACATCGAATATATCGATGCGGTGGATCTAGTGTATAATCAATACGAAGAGTTTAAACAACCAAAATTGCAAAGGCAGCGACAGCAACCTGCAAAGAAAGTACTCTCTCCTAAAAAACAACAACTACCACCTGATGATGATGATGATTTAGAAAAACTAGATGAAGCAGCTGGTTATAGCGGAAGTGGACTGCAAAATCCAAGGATTGGAAACACTTGTCCTGATAGTGTTATCAATGATATATCACGATTAGATGTTCTTGTAGGAGGATTCCGAGCTGGAAATAACTCTCCAGAAATAATTAATGAAGCAGCTGATATCTGTAGACGGTTATTTGCCGGCGGTATCATGGATATCAAAACATATCGAGATTTCATTGACGAGTTAGCAAATGGGTATCATAGTGATTAAATAACAATTGAAAACACTATTGTTTTTATAATAATGATCGTACACTACAATCATGATAAACCAACCCTCGTCTATGTAGTTAATTCACGGTTTCCAGTTTATAAAGCATACTATGGAGATGGCCTCGGCAATACCATTTTAGGATTCTTTTCAAGAATGGCCCCAAAAGTGATGCCGTTAGCTAAACAGTTATCAATGAAAGCCATTGATGTTATTCGTGATAAGGGTATTAGTACTGTTGGAGATCTTGCCGGGAAAGCGTTTTCAACTGCGAAGGATAAAATAACATCATTAGTGAGGCGAAAAAAGAAACCGTTACCGTCTACAAAAGAAATGCCTGCAAGTGTTAGTAAAATTATAAATAACGCAGTAGATGAAAAACTAGCGTCGATGGTAAATCAAGGGGACCAAAGCAATATTGTAAATATGATAGCGGGAAGTGGCTTTAAAAAACCACGTCGATGAAATCCTATGGATTTTCACGCTAGCGTTTTTCACGATGAAAATCACGATTTAGACTCTGATAAATAGAATAAAATGTCCAAAAGGTCATCTGATCCAGCATTTGATATAGACGCCCCAGTCCCCAAGAATGATTCTGTACGCGATTATCAATATTACGCCTATCATGCCATAAACTCAAATAGTCGAGCAAGAATTGATCTTCAAGTCCATGATACCAGTAAATACTTTTTACCCTGTGAAGCATTTATTGAAGTAGAAGGAGAAATTGTAACAGCTGCTGATACTACTGCTGTACCAGCACCGTATCCAGCTGGTACTCAAGTCGGTTTTGTCAATAATGGTATTATGGCGCTATTTGAGAGTGCTAGATATCTCATTGATGGAAAAGAAATTGAGTCCATAGATCGTGATGTTGATGTGGCTACAACAATAATCGGGTTAGCGAGATATTCTGATGATTATACAAGATCAGCAGGACCCTCTATGATGTTTGCAAAAGATGGTAAGAATACCGCTGGAGGAAATCCATTTGTTGTAAGACGACCAAAAAAACGTGATAATAGTGATTCTGATGTCGAGAATATGATTATAAACAACGATGCTAATTTCAATCTAGGAGCTGCAACACGAAACGCAATGTTGCAAGGAGAGCGTAAATCATTTTCATGCGCGATTCCACTGCATCACATATTTGGATTCTGTAGAAACGTCAGAAAAGTTATCTACGGGGCGAAGCATACAGTATCGCTTGTACGAAAAAGTGATGATAATGATGCAATTTGGAGGATTCCAACAGATGCTGCAGCCCCCAATGCTGATGCCGGTAGAGTCGATTTAACAAAAATATCATTGTGGATGCCAGTGTTGACTCCAGCAATCACCGCAGAAGAACGATTACTATCATTTATGGATCAAGGAGGAAAGTCGTTGTTGAGTTGGGTAACCGTGAGTACAGATGTGAAGCAATCAAATATCAACGGGTTATTCACGTGGAATCTAGCATCAAAACAAGGCGTTTCTGCGCCACGTCATATATTCGTAGCGTTACAGGATAACGCACGAGTTAGTAATCAACTCTCCAGCCATATGATATTTGATCAATTAGGTGTGAAAGACGTCTCACTGAGAATAAACGGCCAACAGGAACCATCTGAGGATATACAACTTAATTACACAGAAAATCATATTGCACGAGTTTATCATCGTCTGTTGTCATTTATGGCACGCGATCAAAATGTGGATACTGGTTTGCAAATATCACAATATGATTTTAAAAATCTGTATCCGATCTATTACTTCTCACTGGAACATCTCGATTTGACAAGACAGTCAGTTGTTGATATACACTTTAGAGCTAATGTGACTCGTGGTGCTGCTATTGCTGATTATAGAGCGGTTGCTGTCATTCTCAGTGATAAATCAATGCTACTCGAAGGTGTTGGTGGAAGAATGAGAGTGGTAGATGCCCCAGTAGAAAATCTTTGAACGATTTTTCTCGATTTTTCATTGAATTAGAATCAATCTATTATGTATAATGTCATATAGTGTTATTAGTGTTGCGTTAACTCCTGGTCAAATCAAAAAATTGCAATCAGAATCGGCTAAAAAATGTGGAACCGCAATCACGTTGAAACCTAATCAAATGACTGGTGGTGCAAATAAATTATCGCTGACAACTCGGCAAATAAAACATTTCAATGATGCACTTGCAGCCAAAAAAGGGGTTCAGATTACTCTTTCTGCGGCTGCTATCAAAAATATGATTAAAACAGGCGGTATATTCCCGTTGTTAGCTGCGATTCCAGCATTGATTGCAGCAGCAGCCCCAGCAGTGGCTAAAGCAGCGGCGTTAGGAGCCGTTGGTACTGCAGCAGGAATGGCACTTAAGAAGGCAACTGGGAAGGGATATAAAAAAAAGGGACGATCCGTTCACGGATTGGGTCTAAGACTACCAGGAACCCCGTATTCATGGTACAGCGGAAAGGGTCTAAGACTACCAGGAACCCCGTATTCATGGTACAGCGGGAGATCCGTTCACGGATCAGGCCTGAGACTACCAGGAACGGTTTATTAATTGAGGAACCTATGGTTCCCATGTCCAATTTTGATTTAATGGATGCGGCTAAAAAACTAGTGATTAAAAATTTCAGAGGTGTTTTTATGAAAGATCAATTACCACATCAACCAAACAAAACTGAAACAGGTATTATTAATCTCGATAACAGCACCGGACCTGGAACTCACTGGGTTGCATACGCTATTGATCCACGTGGGATTGTCTATTTTGATTCATATGGATTAGCCCCACCAAAGGAGTTTATGCGTTACATAAAACAATTTCCAATGAAGACTTGGTATTCTACGCTACCAACACAACAAATCAATGACCCACCAATATGTGGCAGCGAAGTATTAAATGTCCTTGATGCTATTTCTAACTCCTTGGGTAACCCAAGGGGAAAACCACCTCATATTGTCGTAAATGACTACACCAGCAATCGCTTTTTAGAGAGAGAAAGAGTTTTACAATAACATGATTGATATTTGGGGGAGATCTTTGAAACCCAAACCCAATGGCACTGCAACCCCTGATTCTATCAAGGATATAACAAAAAAAATTAAAGATGAAATCGCTGAGACGTTGAATTTAACAAGTGTCGACCCGAACAAAATAGTTGTATTTCAGGACAAACAGGGTAAATTGAAAAGCAGTGATGTGTCATTGGATGATATTTTAGTTAAACAACAAAACGCAATCGAGAACACCGTTGCGCTATTTTCCGATCAGGGTAAATTGAAAACCAGTAATATTTCTCTGGATGATATTTTAGTTAAACAACAAAACGCAATCGAGAACACCGTTGCGCTATTTTCCGATCAGGGTAAACTCAAACCGGGTGTACTCGTTTCGACGATTACAGATCGATTAAAAATTCTCAACGATGAGTTAAACAATTCTGTGGTTGTACTAACAACACTTGAATCTAGAATTGAAGAACACATAAAACAGTTTACCGCATTTCGTAGAAATATCATTGATAAATTTATTGGAACTACATTCGATAAAATTGAACTAAAACTCCCTGATATTAAAAAATCCATCGATGAGACGAAAACTTTCATCGAAGCCGTCAAAGGTGATTTTTCGAGGATGATAACAATCATTGAAAAAACAAAAATTCCTCATGAGAAAACCAACAACGTGGTATACACAATCCAACACGGATCATTTGCGTGGACACCTACAAACAACAAATTAGATATCACTGCAACCGTTAAAGGTATTTATCGATTAACACTAGTAACACCATGGACTCAATTTAATATATCATCGTCCAGTTCATCCGGGGTCAATAATACGATTTCAACGATCATCGACAAGGATACAACTGAACAGTTCACGTTAACAACTACTGATAAACATTTGGCTAAAACTCCGGTATCATGGTATGTGGAATTCGTAGCGGATTTAAGTTGAAAATTGAAAGGATTTCACAATTGAAAACGCTAGCGTTGTTAAAATAAAAAATGATTTCATCATCGCAATATCGCTATGATCAGGTCAGAGAATATCAAACTAGACTCAAAACCCTGTCTGAGGAGTATGCAATGAAAATTAAAAAATATCGCAGGAGAATTACCGCAATTGATGTTACTGTGTATTCAGTGAGTGGTGTAATCACCGGAGCCGGTATTATAGTGTCTTCAGTGACAATGATGGCTCCGATAGCTGTTCCAATTTGCATTTCTGCGGCAACAACAATCGCTGGAATTATTTCAATAATCACAAAAAAAATATCCTCATGCAGCCAACGGAAACTACAAGACTACATAATTCAATTTCATGTTGTGTCCACTGCATACTCGCAATTATCCTCATTGATATCGTCATCGCTCGATGATACAATTATATCAGAGAGTGAGTTTTCAGCGATGGTAGATATATATGATTCTGCGATGTCAAAATTAGAAGTACAAAAACATGAGTATAATAACAATGACAACACAGATGGAATTACTTCAACAAATAGTGGAGAACACAAACCCAGTACAAACCAGCATGATCTCAATAACCTCAACGAATCCAGAATTCAGTGTGAATTTCCCCTCTCCAGTCCCAGTGAAGGAGATAGCGCTAGCAAAATTACGAGTATACCACAGTTGGCCAAATATTAGGTCAAAATCATTTGGTGGTCAACAACCCAATAATTCACTGGTATTTGCAAATAAGAATAAACCAGACGGTACCCCAGACTGGAATGTTGTTTCCATACCAACCGGATCATACCAAATCGAACAAATCAATAATGAATTCGCGCGTAGAATAAAATCTATTACTGGAGTAGAGTCAAAAATAGCTATAACAGTTCATGAACCAACACTATCATCTGCCATTGAAATAAGCACAGAGGGTTATGTCTTAGATATCTATCAAAGTTCTATTAGAACCGTACTAGGATGGCCTGAAATCCCACCCCGGGAAAAACCCGTTGATTTACCAGAACCAAAAAAATCTGATTATGTCACAGACAGGATAAAATCTGATAATCCAGTAAAGAGTTATAGAGATTATGACAAATTGAATTTTTTTCTTAAAACGATAGATACCGTCACTAATAAAAGATACCACACACTTCTACAGAGTAAAACCACTGAAAATTTCAGAGCGTTCAATAACGATATTTCGTTGTTGTTAATATCCCTTAAATCCGGTACTCTCACCCGAGACGAATTTATCAGCGTTGTAGAAACATGTAACAAAATCATCAATGACATGGAAACATTTCATTCACAAATTATTCAGGGTATATTAGATGACGATATCCCCCTATCGAAAACAATATTTGCAACGAAGTATAATAATAGAAGATATCCCCACATTCAAACTACCAGGATATAATATCTTAGAACTACAAAAATCTCTCAGTGACACCATCGATGTTGGTTTTAAAATAATTCATGATGCATGGAAAAAAGCAACATCACCGGAAATAAAAATCCTGACCCATAATAATGACCCAGATGGTGGTGGCAGGCATATTGCTCCGTTCAATGTGAATATTTCAACGGTGATTGCGCTCAATTTAGTGTGTGATGTGATCGAAGGAAGCTATCAAATTAATCTAGAACGATCAAATCAAGCTCAGCAAGGATATATTTTGTATTCATTTGCACCAATAGCTCCTCCAGGGTTTTTAATAATTGAGTCCCCGGTGAATCCAGTCTATATGCGATGTCATAATAATTCATTAACCAGAATTAATTTCAAACTCACTGACCAGTCTAATAATCTGATTGATTTACAAGAGGAGGTTTTACAAATTAGTCTATTTGTGAAATCTTAGGATTTTCGTCGTAGTGATTTACATGACCCTCGAACACGATATCGTATCGGACTGGATCAAATATTCAATTAACCCCAACTGAAAGTTCTAGCAGCAGAGAGGGTGAGTGACAACGACGTTGTAGTCCCTTTTCCCAAAAATCGATGGAGGATTTCATTAATTTCATTGATTTTTTTTGGACCTAATCCATGAAACGATATCAGATTCACACACACATTGGGGCCTGATGTCATTGGTTTCATTGTTTTTAAGCGTGATTTCAGTGAAAACTTGTCTAAAAATGTTGTCTGATTCACCCTCTCTGCTGCTAGTTTATCTTGAAATTCTTTGACGGTGTTATATCGATAATGAAACACCGATGGTATTATTGTTGACATTTTTATTTATTTAACGAGTTAAACAATTTCAATTGAAACTTTGAAAATCAATTGGTGAAAATTCTACGAATTTCAGTTTAGTTGTTTACTTAAATCCGCTACGAATTCAACATACCATGACATTGAAACCCTAGCTAGGGTGTTATCAGTGGATGTAATCGTGAATTGTTCAATCGTATCCTTGTCGATGATCGTTGATATCGTATTATTGACCCCGGTTGAACTCGATGATGATATCGTGAAAAATGTTGAAGTTACCAACGTTAATCGATAAAATCCTTTGACGGTTGAAGTAATATTTAATATATTATTTAGTGGCGTCCACGTATATGATCCGTATTGAACACTACATTGATAGTTCTATCATGAGGAATTTGTGTTTTTTCAAGTATAGTTATCATCCTTGTTGCATCTTCTTTGATGGCGTTGGTAGCAGTTTTAAGATCATCGAGGGATTTTTTATATCTGGAAGTTTCATATCGAGTTTATCAAGTGGATTTTCAAAATATTTATCGATGATATTTCTCCGGAATACAGTAAACGCCTTTATATGATCTTCATACTTTCCCTGTAACGCTGTCAGCTCCTCCAGAGAACCCTTTATCGTGTTGAGATTCGGTATAGTCACACGCGAAACACAAAAAAAATCTGTCAAGGGTTTATCGATGTTATCCACGAGGGAATTTTGTAAACCGGTAAAAGTATTAAATGTCTTTATGTGATTGTCATATTGTTCACGTAGGAATTTTTACATCGACGATGTTGTCGTCGACGGATTTTTGTAAACTTGTTTGATTTGGTAAATTTGTTATCGATGAAATAGCTTTTCTGATCATTTGTTTTACTTGTCCGATAGTAACCGCTTCAGAAACACGTTATACTGATCTTCCAAAAATATCTGTCATTATATTAGATATTTCTTTTTAAACGATTGGAAAATCTACGAATTTTTCACCATCGTGTAATCGTGGATAGCTTTGTGAGGTAATTTAGAACTCGTCGAGATAGCTATTAACGCGTTAAGAGTTTCTTGTCCACATATTGGAGGATCTGTTAATGTCTGTGTGGGTAACGTTGAATACCAAACTGGGATTGATTTTGACGAAATCATAGATACATACTTGACAGATTCAATCGGGGGTGGTAATCCATATGAATCAAAATAAATAATCGATGTTGGATATATTGCGTAACAAACCCAATAAGTTCCAGGTCCAGTGTTGTCATCGAGATTAATTATACCAGTTTCTGTTATTTGTGGTTGTGCTGGTAATTGATCTTTCATGAATACACCTCTGAAATATTTCACTGGGAGTTTATTTACAGCGTTAAGTAAATCAAAATTTGACATTGGTGTAAATGGAAATTCTTTAGAATTTTTCATTTACGTCTTGTGAATCGACTTTCTGGTAGTCTGAATCCCTTTCCCTTTTTTTTTATATCCATTTCCAAAAATTTGACCTATAAGATTGCTACCAACAGCACCATCAGCGCCTAGTCAAAGTGCTTTAAGAGCAGGAATAGCTAGTGCAGCAAGAGGAAATATACCACCGGTTTTAACCATATCGTTGACCGCGGCTGGTGAAAAAGTAAATTTAACTCCTGTGTTACCCTTTAACGCGCTATTGAAATGACCAAGTTGAGTTTTCGTCAGTGATAACTTATTTGATCCACCTGTCATCGCGGTTTTTTTAAGCGTTATTGTTGCTCCACACGCAATAAAATTTTTCGATTGAAGTTTCTTCATCTGACCAGATGTCAAGGTGACATTAACATGATTGTACGAAATTTTATTTAGATAGTGATCATCTAATTGTCCAGTTACATGTTTGGATGAAAAATCCAAGAATTACATGTTTTCAACCGGTGCATCAACGACTCGCATGTTTCCACCACCACCTTCAAGTATCATAGATTTATCATTAAGAAGAACAGCAATTGCCCTAAATCCTCCAAGGGCATCACCGATACGAGCCTGATATTTTACATCAACGGTTGAGTGTTTAGATAGATCAAGATGTTGCAATGAAAAGTAATAAATCGGGTATAATTCTTTAAAATCCAATTGTGATATTTGTAGTCCCGTATCAATGTTTTGATCACGACCCATAAAAGACCACAACCGATGATAAACCCGTCCTATTTGATTATTACCGTAATCGATAGCAAGTTGTTCTGCGGGCTCTTGATGATTACTTATTCGCAATGATACCTTACTAACATTACATTTATCATATGAGACCGTAATTGTAAACTATCATCTGCAGCCCCAGCTCGCTTTTGAGTTCTATTAATATTTTGTAGCGCAACAAAGACATGTCTTGGCGCGGAAATATTTTTTGTTAACGCAAGTTGCCAAGTAAAATTTTCAGCAACGGTACTGGTTGTTGTAGCTGTTGTAACATCACACCAACTCAGTAATGATCTTCCTCATTGATCCATAAGAGATAGCAGCCTAGTCTCAACGGTCAACGATGGATTAATAACTGGCATCCATAGCGTTAATTTTGTCAATTCTACATTACCATCTCGAACAGGAGCAGCACCACGGTGAAGAGCATAATCATCAGTTGATCTTACAGTATGATGAGCACCAACGATAACTCTTCTGGTGTCTCGACAAAATCCAAATATATGCGACAGCGGAATCACACATGAAAATCTACCAAGGGGGTCTATGTTCTTTTTTCGTGTTGCAAATCCTGCGTTGTAAGTATCATATTTACTAATAATCATATCCTCGACTTCATCATTATTAGCAAGATTAGGAGCAGCACGATTCTTTGGTTGTCTGAAAATAAATTCAATATGATTAGCATTATCGGTAGTATCCTTCGCAAACATCATTGAATGATCAGCAGATTTAATAAAAACATCTGCGTATCTAGCTAAACCTATTATTGTGGTTGCAACATCAATATCATTATCGATGGATTCAATTCTAGAAGAAATAATCATATACTGCGCGCTGTTAAATAATGCCATTATACCATTGTTTACAAACCCGATCGGAGTAGTTCCAAGATTATCACCGACGACAAATTCAGTATTATCATGTTTTGTTAGTCGTCCCTCTACTTCGATGTACGTTTCACACGGCAAGAAGTATTTAGAGGTATCATCAAATCTAAGTTCAATTCGTGATCTTACATTTGGATTCTGTGCTTGATACGAAAAATACTGATAATCCCGTATAGAATCATTTTTTCTTACAGGAGCATCTACATCAAAAGCATCATCGACTTCTTGTTTAAACATTTATGCTATAACGTAGTTGATCTAAATGTTTAACTGTTTCTAACCGGAGCCAGTAATTGTTCTCAATCTTGCTCTTGCTATTTTATTAATTGAGCTACCTATTTTAGGTGGCATTTGCTCCGTAGATTGTAATTTTACTTGTTTTCTTCCCCTCACCAACGACATAAGTTTTTCTTTTGCATCACCCAACACATCAAATGCTTTATTATCAATCTCTGAGCCGACCTTATTACTGAAAACCCCAATAGCTTTTGCTGCTATTTCTTTACCGATCGGTAACACTTTTGGAGCAACTCGAGTAAATAATCCGGTAACAACATCACCGAGTCCATCTCCGTATGTGAGTTTGTAAACTGGTAGTCGTGAATTTACGACATAAACAGGTCTTGCTCTGTGCATACTACGATGTACTATCATTTTATTTAAATGTTATATATCTAATCGGTGATTGTAAAAGCAATTTCAATCACTGTAATAATCATCGGTAAACTCATCGATGAAACTACGATATAATCACACTTCCATTACATGACCTTGAAAGAACCGTTGACAGATTTCAGTAGCTTCATTAATTATTTCCGGAGAATTATTTCCAGCTCTTTTTCCTCCAATAAGAACTTCTAATCGTGATATATCATCGAGAACACTTCTTGAACGGGGCATTAAATTACCACCGCGATAACCCTCACCGGATTTTTCAGGTATATCAGCTTCAACTTCAGCTTGAGGTTCTTCTTGTTGTTGTTGTTGAGGATATTCTTCCATAACAGGATCCGTTTGTTTTCGTAGTCGTCGTCCTCGTTTTCGTTCTTTTTTTTCGTTCTCGTTCTTCTCATTTTCATTCTCGTTTTATTATAGTTAGTGGTATAAGTTCTTCTTGAGCTTCTTTTTCAATATATTTTAATCTAACAGCAGCACTAAATACACTATACCGTTTATCGATTCTGCTAACTTGGTTTCACCCTGTACTAATCTTATAAACCGCATCGGTATATCCTTTAATATCACCAATAAAACCTTTTTTTACTCCTGGGTTTAAATGATTATATCTATCAATAACACTATCAGCTGAAAATTGTATCAATTCTTCAGGATCATTTTTTAACTTATCGATATGTGCTAAAAAATCTTCAGTAAATTTATTTCGTAGCTCTTGATTTCTACTATCAATTTTCTTTATCGATTTTTCCACAGGTTCAACCACAGGTGCAACCGCAGGTTTAGATTCTTTTATCGCGGATACAACCTCTCCAGTTGCCGTAGTTATAGGTTTAAATAATTGTTCAGTATCGGTGGTAAAATCTAACTTTGCTTGTTGCCGTGCTTGTAAATTATCTCTGAAAGAATCTCTCACCGGGAGAAATTTCTTAATTGCAGCTAATCGTTCTCGAGTTAATCTAGTTATTTGTGCTTCTCCAATATTTGTCATTTATATAAATAAAAATCGAAATTTTCAATTGCTAATTCGGTTAACCCGTTAACAGCAATGGATCTACGACAACGACAACATCGAAGATATCATCGATAATTAATTTTTTTTTTATTATTGCGAACCCTCCTCAACGATTAAAACAGGTTCAACCTCTCTTATCGATAATGCCACCTTGATAATTACGTTAAGGGTTCTATGAAGTTACATCATTGCAACCCCTCAGATCACACTAGAAAGGTGGGGGTCATCGATGATGCAGCCTTGATAACTATGTTTGTTTTACTGTTATTTTACAACGATAAGGGTTCTATGAAGTAACATTATCGAAAGGGGGTGGGTTTAGTCCAGAGCGCTGGTGGGTTTAATTCCAGTGCTGCTACAGTCAAGGATAAATATTATCAGCTGATTCACCACTTAATTCAAAATGTCATGGGGTAAATGATACTAAAAAAATGAAAGTCAATCAGGTTTTATAATATCATAGGGTAAATGATGCTGATAATGAAAATCCTATTGAAAACAATTATCCAATAACTATTGTCAGAATGAAAAATAAATCTAAATCATTTGCCACGGTCAAGGCAAATAATAATAAATATTCTATAATCTAAATAAATTGTACATGTTATTATTCGATGTTTCACAATCACACTCTGAGAGATTTTTTATGGAATTTAATAAGTAAATTAGCGTCACATCTGCAATATGCTGATGTAATTCCTGGTTTTTTCAACGCTACATCATGAATGTAAAATGCTTGATAAATCGCATGTATTGGATACTCTGCGGGTCTCCATTGATCTTGCTCGTCACGTCGAATATAAAGCATGGTTCCAGGACCGCAATATTCATATATGCTCTAAGATGTTTTTCTACTGGATACTTAGCCAAAAAAGGTTCTGGTAATTTTCCAGATGAAGCAGCGATATCACCACTACCAATACATTTATTACTGGCGGTGATTCATTTGTATTTGCCTGTACCACATTTAACACACTTGCCTGTAAGTGCAATCTTTATTTTTTGTTATTATTGTTGTTAATCCAATTGTTGGGGTGGATTCTCTGAATGAAACACAATATAAATTCATATTATTTATTATATTTGTACAACATGTATGTCATTGAGTTCTCAGTTAAACACAAGTATGAGGCAGTCAAGCAAGTGCAATCAAATTCTATCAGAGCAATTATCATTGGTCAATCTGGATATGGTATGACACAATTGTCCTTAATCTAATAAGAGATGGTTTAATATGAACAAATTTTTTTTAATAAAACCATCCACTGAATATCAATGATGCTATTATGTTCTTAAAAATTTAATCAAAATGCAAAATTGTTTACTGAAGATGGCATTGGCATTGATTGTATTACTGATATTGATGAAACCATCTGTAGATGACCTCAGTGAATTTATTAATAATCTTGTAATATACGATGATGTGATGCTGAACAATAAAATCCAGCCCAGATATTTTCTTGAGGCAGACACAAAAAGACAGACAAGATTTATGTTGCTCAACGATATAAACAAATACCAAAAGTGATTTTAAATTTTTGTATTGTTTTAGCTAAATTTAATGGAGTCGATACAAGTTATCTGCGAATTATTGTTCAGACGTAATGTTCTTGAGATATAGATATAATTAAGTTAAAAAATGTCTATACAAATTTGAAAACAATAAACGACAAAAATAAAGTAACAAACTGAGCTAATCCAATTAGAGAAACTCTCGATGTTTTTAGAGGCTTCATTTTGGAGTTATTACATTAATATTTATCATTTTTGTATGAAGTATTATTTTTTCATAATGTTCACTTCCTCTTGTCCAAATATGTACTTGGACAACAATAAAATGAATAGGTATAAAAGATTTTCAAAATAGCAGTATTTTTTCAGAGGGAGATAATAATAATAATAATAATAATAATAATAATAATAATAATAATAATAATAATAATACTAATGAGGACTTTATATAGCGCCTAATCTTTCGAAGCTCTAAGCGCTTTACACCATCAATAATGATATGACTACACTACTCAACAACAAATGACAAAAACAATGAAATTGGAAAACATAAAAACATGCTGAAAACATATAAGATACAAAACATGATTAGGTCGCTAAGTTTGTGCCTGCAGTCGAAACAAGTGAGTCTTGAGAGCACTCTTAAAAGGGACCACTGTGTCTTTGCGTCTAATTTCAATGGGCAATTTGGTCCACGTCGCCGGGCCATGGTGTGCAAACAAACCTTGTCCATATGACTTTGTTTTCACCTTGGGAACAATGAGTAGACGATTATCAGAAGAAGAGCGTAAGGATCTAGCTGGTGTATACACATGGGTGAGGCTGGATAGGTATGTTGGACTGGAGTCTTTCATTGAAATATAGCACAGAGAACAAATTTTGTGTTTGATTCTGTATCGAATCGATAGCCAGTGTAGGGTACAGCGCAGTGGTGAGGTGTGCTCTGATCAAGCTACTCTAAAGATGATCCGTGCAGCTGTGTTTTGAACATTTTGAAGTTTCTGGAGTAAATATTGTGATGAACCATACAAAATTGAGTTACAATGGTCCAGTCCTGAAAGTACTAATGATCACACATGTGTTTTAGTAGCATCAACTGAAAGATATTTACGAATGGAACTGATGCGTCTCAATTCAAGATATGCAGCCCTGCAGATATTCATGACATGTTGGTGCAATGTGAGAGTACTGTCTAGAGTAAAGCCTAGATTCCGTACTGACTGTGAGAATTTAATGTTGGTGTTGCTGATATTTATTGTCTAAAGTAAAGGATGTGAATGAGAAAGTCTTTGTGTTGTGATCAGAATAGCCTCAGTTTTATCATCATTCATCTGCAGCTTGTTACATGTCATCCTTAATTTCACATCCGAAATGCACTTCTCTACTCCATGGATGGTAGCATCATCTTCAGTTGGGTGGCTAGACTTGTATATTTGGGTGTCAGCAGCGTACAATTGGTGCGACACTGGGTGATGATCTATGACACTTGAGAGCGGCTGAGTGTACAGAATGAAGAATTAGGTCCAAGAACAGATCCCTGTGGAACACCACAACATACGTCAGCTGGGCTGGAGTGTATTCCATT
Organism: Unio delphinus; assembly: GCA_029339505.1. Classification (NCBI taxonomy): domain Eukaryota; kingdom Metazoa; phylum Mollusca; class Bivalvia; order Unionida; family Unionidae; genus Unio; species Unio delphinus. Next base: position 2,559,236 of record JAQISU010000090.1, read on the forward strand.
TGCAGATATAATTTGTGTCCTGTTCACTAAGTAGGACTTGAACCACTGTAAGGCTATATTCTAAATGACAAATACATGCTGGAGACGGTGAAGTAATATATCAAGGTCTATTGTGTCAAATGCTGAAGATAAATCTAGGAGAGTGAGGACTGTAATCTTTCCACTATCCAAAGCAGAGAGAATGTCATTAAATACTTTCAGAAAAGTAGTTTCCGTACTGTGACAGGGGCGATATGCAGACTGTACATTGCTAAAAAGACTGTTTGAATTCAGATGAGATACAAGTTGAGTTAGAACAACCTTTTCTAAGATTCTTTATATGAAATGGAGATTAGAAACTGGGCGGTAGTTCTTTAAATCGTTATGGTCAATTGTTGGTTTCTTCAGCAGTGGCTTTACGATGGCAGTTTTGAAAAATGATGGGAATACCCCTGATAAGAGAGAGATATTAATAACATCAGTTAGTGAAGACAATATCGGGTCTAAGCACTCAAGCAGCAGTGATGTCGGAATTGGATCAAGTTCACAAGACTTTGGTGCACTTTTCATCACGATTGTCCGTACTAAATCTATAGAAACAGGTTCAAATGCTCCTAACGGTTGTCGTTGAAATTCTGCATCATAACTTTAATGTGACGAATCAGTTGAAATTTTGCTGTCAAGCGAATCTCTAATGGTTTGAACTTTGTCATCGAAGAAATTTTAAAATTGGTCTGATAGGTCTAGTGGAGAGAAGGTTGTTGAAAGTGATGTACATTTGTTCCTTGACATTAGTTTGTTAGTTATCTCGAAGAGCTCTTTGCAGCTGGAACTCTCCGTGATCTTAGTACTGTAGTGGGATGATTTGGCTAAATGGACTATGTTTGTGACGTTCTTCTGAGCGGCTTCGTAGATTTGTTTATGAATAGTGAGTCTGGTGAAAAGCCAAAGCCTCTCTGCTTTTCGGCGATTTCTTTTAGCAGTGTGAAGCTGGTCCCTAACACTGCTATACCAAGGAGAACACTTTTTTGTGGATACTCTGCATTTGGTGGCTGGGACATGTTTTTCAAGCAATGAACGCAGGCTGTTATCAAGTTGTTCCGCTGTTGGATGTAAGAAAGTTGTTAGGTTTCAATTAAATGGAAGTTAATTAGTTTTATTACTCAAAACTCAGCAATTTTGTAACATGTATTTCATAAGTTTATTTAACAATGAGCACATAACTGCCTTCAAAACAACAATATCCACTGACATTTGAGAATCAAATTTTGAGAATGGGTTGGGAATACATAGCTTTGTCCTTTTATTTCCAATGAATACACCCACAGAGAAGGCTAACTTAAAACCTGAAAATCATCAAATCTATGATACATGCAAATACTATGATTACACTCTAAACGTTAAGATATAAATTTTTATTCTTGAATTGTCAACACATGCTATAAATTGTAAATAGTCTAATTATCTTGTCATGGGTAGGAAATACAAGACTGAAATTAAACACTGATTACGAAACTGAAATCATACAAAGAATAGATTAAATAAATTGTAGCCAGGTATGTAGAAGGATCTACTGCATATAAACGCTATAAAACAAAGGCCTTGATATATGAATTCTTTTAAGATCACATTATACAAATATTGCAGAACATAAGGAAGAGGGAACTGAACACAGCCTGTTGTTGTCAAATTAGCTCTCAGAGTTACTGTATTTTAACCAGACATTTATGTTCGATAAATTTTCTTACATCTTGTATATCACTCTAAATTTTGTGCACTTGCTCCAGGGAGAGTGCTTTGCAAGTTTGAGCTTGCCCACACGGATTTTAGCTGACTCAGCAGATGACTAATTGGATCTGTAAATCTCTGCTTTTAAATATTTGACCGTTATAGCTGTCAATAAATCAAATATCTTGGATCTCAGTCTCACACGTATTTTTGAACTTTCACATGCTTAAAATAAACTTGTTGAAGGGTCTGGGCCAGGTAATTTGTAAATACCTGAACATCTACATTCTGATTTACCAAAAATACCTATAAAAAATCTAACAAATAACGATTGTTTCTTCAGCATGAAATGTCTGTTTATTTGGAGGCTTTTACCTTAACCACACATTTTAGCACATATGTCGTCCCTTAATTTTTCTCCTGCATTATGTATATTCATGTGTACATTCTGATTTCTGCTTCAACAAAGCATCCGATCATTTACCTAATATTTAAATTGTATCTCTCCATTATGTTTTCTCTTGTGCAGTTTGAGATCTCCACTCTAACTAAACATATCAGCATATTTCTCATATTTAAATGGTATTTCTCAAGTACGTGTCCATACTTAATGATTAAATGATTTCTATCCATTATGAGTACTCATGAATGTCACAAACATTCACTCTTATTGTACCTTCCATCCCCATCTTTGCTAGCCATGGTATGATCTGTTGTTATCTTCACATTGGCAGATCTATCAAATGTTTCAGTGCTACAAGTCTGTGAATTTCATTAGTTGTAGCACCAAGTTACAGCACCATATCAAAATCAAGATTTTCAAAATTGTTTTATGTGATCTAGACAACTGGAGGCCCACAACTGGAATGTACTCATAATAAAAATTCACTGACAAATGTGTTGGCACAATGCATAATTTCCCTACAATGTATTACTTACCTACAATTCACCTGTATTACTTTGAATGTTATTTACATTTATTCTTATCAATTCTTTAGATATCTTTTCCCAGTGATACTGCTTAAACGCTGTACTCTAGTATGCATCCTTGTATACTTGTTTCTATTTCCCCTTTGAGTAAATTTTATATTCAATATTAACATTGTAAGCAGATTTTCTCCAGTACTAATCATCTTGTGCTAACTTAGATTCGCACTACCACTAAACATTTTAACACATACTTCACACTTAATAAATGGATTTTCTCCAGTATGCATCATCATTTGATCTTTTTAGAAATTCACTCTGCTTAAATATTGAATGACACACCTCATACTTCAGTTGGTTTCCCATGGATGTACCCTTATATGAACAAAATTTAATGATATTTCTCCTTATGAGTTTTTAGGTGCTTCAACTAATCATTTCATTGCATACTTCACACTTAGATGTTTTATCCAGTATGCATCATCATGTACAGATTGATGTCTTCAATCTGATTAAACATTTTACTACACACCTCACAGCGACTTTGTTTTTTCTCCAGTATGTATTTTCAGGTACCTCCTCAGGTGTCCACATCGGCTGAACTTAACATCACATATTTCAATGAAATGGTTTTTTCTTCATTACATATTCTCATGTGCCCCTTTCGGCTTTCTGGATGACGAAACATTTTATTACATACCTCACACTTATATGTTTTCACTCCTGTATGTATTCCCATGTGCCTCTTTAGACTTTCTGGATGATGAAACATTTTATTACATACCTCAAATTTATATGTTTCACTCCTGTATGTATTCTCATGTGCCTCTTTCGACTTTCTGGATGACAAAACATTTTATGACATACCTCAAACGTATATGTTTTCACTCCTGTATGTATTCTCAATGCCTCTTTCGACTTTCTGGATGACGAAACATTTTATTACATACCTCACACTTACATGTTTTTACTCCAGTATGTATTCTCATATGCCTCTTTAGCTGTTCACTCTGACTGTACATTCCACCACATATTTCACACTGAAACGGTTTTTATCCAGTATGCAACATTATGTGCTGTTTCATACGTCCACGATGACGAAACACTTTGTCACATACTTCACATTTAAACGGTTGTTCTCCAGTATGTATCCTCGTATGAAGTTTCAAATCTCCATTACGCCTAAGCAATTTGTCACACACTAAGCATTTGAATGGTTTTTCTAGAGTATGTATCCTCATGTGCATTTCTAAATGTGCGAATCTATTAAACCCTTTATCACATGCTTCACATTTAAACAGTTTTTCTCCAGCATGAACCCTCAAGTGCTGTTTCATATGTCCACATTGACTAAACCCTTTATCACACACATTACACTTAAATGGCTTCTTTTCAGTATGAATCCTCATGTACTGTTTTATATATCCATGGTGTCTAAACACTTTATCACATACTTCACATTTAAATGGCTTTTCTTCTGTATGTATTCTCGTGTGCTGTACTACATTTCCGCATTGACTAAACCCTTTAGCAGCAGAGAGGGCGAATCGGACAACTTTATAGAAGCGTCTATTTGGCAAACCAAGGCTTCCTCCAAAATCTAAAATATAAGTTTCCTTTGGAGACGCAAAGTCGTTGTCGCGTCCTCTCTGCTGCTATGGGGGTAAAAATCCTTTTAGGATTTCACAAACAGACTAATTTGTAAAACCTCACCTTGTAAATCAAGAGATCCAAGATATTTGATTTATTGACAGCTATAACGGTCAAATATTTAAAAGCAGAGATTTACAGATCCAATTAGTCATCTGCTGAGTCAGCTAAAATCCGTGTGGGCAAGCTCAAACTTGCAAAGCACTCTCCCTGGAGCAAGTGCACAAAATTTAGAGTGATATACAAGATGTAAGAAAATTTATCGAACATAAATGTCTGGTTAAAATACAGTAACTCTGAGAGCTAATTTGACAACAACAGGCTGTGTTCAGTTCCCTCTTCCTTATGTTCTGCAATATTTGTATAATGTGATCTTAAAAGAATTCATATATCAAGGCCTTTGTTTTATAGCGTTTATATGCAGTAGATCCTTCTACATACCTGGCTACAATTTATTTAATCTATTCTTTGTATGATTTCAGTTTCGTAATCAGTGTTTAATTTCAGTCTTGTATTTCCTACCCATGACAAGATAATTAGACTATTTACAATTTATAGCATGTGTTGACAATTCAAGAATAAAAATTTATATCTTAACGTTTAGAGTGTAATCATAGTATTTGCATGTATCATAGATTTGATGATTTTCAGGTTTTAAGTTAGCCTTCTCTGTGGGTGTATTCATTGGAAATAAAAGGACAAAGCTATGTATTCCCAACCCATTCTCAAAATTTGATTCTCAAATGTCAGTGGATATTGTTGTTTTGAAGGCAGTTATGTGCTCATTGTTAAATAAACTTATGAAATACATGTTACAAAATTGCTGAGTTTTGAGTAATAAAACTAATTAACTTCCATTTAATTGAAACCTAACAACTTTCTTACATCCAACAGCGGAACAACTTGATAACAGCCTGCGTTCATTGCTTGAAAAACATGTCCCAGCCACCAAATGCAGAGTATCCACAAAAAAGTGTTCTCCTTGGTATAGCAGTGTTAGGGACCAGCTTCACACTGCTAAAAGAAATCGCCGAAAAGCAGAGAGGCTTTGGCTTTTCACCAGACTCACTATTCATAAACAAATCTACGAAGCCGCTCAGAAGAACGTCACAAACATAGTCCATTTAGCCAAATCATCCCACTACAGTACTAAGATCACGGAGAGTTCCAGCTGCAAAGAGCTCTTCGAGATAACTAACAAACTAATGTCAAGGAACAAATGTACATCACTTTCAACAACCTTCTCTCCACTAGACCTATCAGACCAATTTTAAAATTTCTTCGATGACAAAGTTCAAACCATTAGAGATTCGCTTGACAGCAAAATTTCAACTGATTCGTCACATTAAAGTTATGATGCAGAATTTCAACGACAACCGTTAGGAGCATTTGAACCTGTTTCTATAGATTTAGTACGGACAATCGTGATGAAAAGTGCACCAAAGTCTTGTGAACTTGATCCAATTCCGACATCACTGCTGCTTGAGTGCTTAGACCCGATATTGTCTTCACTAACTGATGTTATTAATATCTCTCTCTTATCAGGGGTATTCCCATCATTTTTCAAAACTGCCATCGTAAAGCCACTGCTGAAGAAACCAACAATTGACCATAACGATTTAAAGAACTACCGCCCAGTTTCTAATCTCCATTTCATATAAAAAATCTTAGAAAAGGTTGTTCTAACTCAACTTGTATCTCATCTGAATTCAAACAGTCTTTTTAGCAATGTACAGTCTGCATATCGCCCCTGTCACAGTACGGAAACTACTTTTCTGAAAGTATTTAATGACATTCTCTCTGCTTTGGATAGTGGAAAGATTACAGTCCTCACTCTCCTAGATTTATCTTCAGCATTTGACACAATAGACCTTGATATATTACTTCACCGTCTCCAGCATGTATTTGTCATTTAGAATATAGCCTTACAGTGGTTCAAGTCCTACTTAGTGAACAGGACACAAATTATATCTGCAAATGGAATACACTCCAGCCCAGCTGACGTATGTTGTGGTGTTCCACAGGGATCTGTTCTTGGACCTAATTCTTCATTCTGTACACTCAGCCGCTCTCAAGTGTCATAGATCATCACCCAGTGTCGCACCAATTGTACGCTGCTGACACCCAAATATACAAGTCTAGCCACCCAACTGAAGATGATGCTACCATCCATGGAGTAGAGAAGTGCATTTCGGATGTGAAATTAAGGATGACATGTAACAAGCTGCAGATGAATGATGATAAAACTGAGGCTATTCTGATCACAACACAAAGACTTTCTCATTCACATCCTTTACTTTAGACAATAAATATCAGCAACACCAACATTAAATTCTCACAGTCAGTACGGAATCTAGGCTTTACTCTAGACAGTACTCTCACATTGCACCAACATGTCATGAATATCTGCAGGGCTGCATATCTTGAATTGAGACGCATCAGTTCCATTCGTAAATATCTTTCAGTTGATGCTACTAAAACACATGTGTGATCATTAGTACTTTCAGGACTGGACCATTGTAACTCAATTTTGTATGGTTCATCACAATATTTACTCCAGAAACTTCAAAATGTTCAAAACACAGCTGCACGGATCATCTTTAGAGTAGCTTGATCAGAGCACACCTCACCACTGCGCTGTACCCTACACTGGCTATCGATTCGATACAGAATCAAACACAAAATTTGTTCTCTGTGCTATATTTCAATGAAAGACTCCAGTCCAACATACCTATCCAGCCTCACCCATGTGTATACACCAGCTAGATCCTTACGCTCTTCTTCTGATAATCGTCTACTCATTGTTCCCAAGGTGAAAACAAAGTCATATGGACAAGGTTTGTTTGCACACCATGGCCCGGCGACGTGGACCAAATTGCCCATTGAAATTAGACGCAAAGACACAGTGGTCCCTTTTAAGAGTGCTCTCAAGACTCACTTGTTTCGACTGCAGGCACAAACTTAGCGACCTAATCATGTTTTGTATCTTATATGTTTTCAGCATGTTTTTATGTTTTCCAATTTCATTGTTTTTGTCATTTGTTGTTGAGTAGTGTAGTCATATCATTATTGATGGTGTAAAGCGCTTAGAGCTTCGAAAGATTAGGCGCTATATAAAGTCCTCATTAGTATTATTATTATTATTATTATTATTATTATTATTATTATTATTATTATTATTATTATTATTATCTCCCTCTGAAAAAATACTGCTATTTTGAAAATCTTTTATACCTATTCATTTTATTGTTGTCCAAGTACATATTTGGACAAGAGGAAGTGAACATTATGAAAAAATAATACTTCATACAAAAATGATAAATATTAATGTAATAACTCCAAAATGAAGCCTCTAAAAACATCGAGAGTTTCTCTAATTGGATTAGCTCAGTTTGTTACTTTATTTTTGTCGTTTATTGTTTTCAAATTTGTATAGACATTTTTTAACTTAATTATATCTATATCTCAAGAACATTACGTCTGAACAATAATTCGCAGATAACTTGTATCGACTCCATTAAATTTAGCTAAAACAATACAAAAATTTAAAATCACTTTTGGTATTTGTTTATATCGTTGAGCAACATAAATCTTGTCTGTCTTTTTGTGTCTGCCTCAAGAAAATATCTGGGCTGGATTTTATTGTTCAGCATCACATCATCGTATATTACAAGATTATTAATAAATTCACTGAGGTCATCTACAGATGGTTTCATCAATATCAGTAATACAATCAATGCCAATGCCATCTTCAGTAAACAATTTTGCATTTTGATTAAATTTTTAAGAACATAATAGCATCATTGATATTCAGTGGATGGTTTTATTAAAAAAAATTTGTTCATATTAAACCATCTCTTATTAGATTAAGGACAATTGTGTCATACCATATCCAGATTGACCAATGATAATTGCTCTGATAGAATTTGATTGCACTTGCTTTGACTGCCTCATACTTGTGTTTAACTGAGAACTCAATGACATACATGTTGTACAAATATAATAAATAATATGAATTTATATTGTGTTTCATTCAGAGAATCCACCCCAACAATTGGATTAACAACAATAATAACAAAAAATAAAGATTGCACTTACAGGCAAGTGTGTTAAATGTGGTACAGGCAAATACAAATGAATCACCGCCAGTAATAAATGTATTGGTAGTGGTGATATCGCTGCTTCATCTGGAAAATTACCAGAACCTTTTTTGGCTAAGTATCCAGTAGAAAAACATCTTAGAGCATATATGAATATTGCGGTCCTGGAACCATGCTTTATATTCGACGTGACGAGCAAGATCAATGGAGACCCGCAGAGTATCCAATACATGCGATTTATCAAGCATTTTACATTCATGATGTAGCGTTGAAAAAACCAGGAATTACATCAGCATATTGCAGATGTGACGCTAATTTACTTATTAAATTCCATAAAAAATCTCTCAGAGTGTGATTGTGAAACATCGAATAATAACATGTACAATTTATTTAGATTATAGAATATTTATTATTATTTGCCTTGACCGTGGCAAATGATTTAGATTTATTTTTCATTCTGACAATAGTTATTGGATAATTGTTTTCAATAGGATTTTCATTATCAGCATCATTTACCCTATGATATTATAAAACCTGATTGACTTTCATTTTTTTAGTATCATTTACCCCATGACATTTTGAATTAAGTGGTGAATCAGCTGATAATATTTATCCTTGACTGTAGCAGCACTGGAATTAAACCCACCAGCGCTCTGGACTAAACCCACCCCCTTTCGATAATGTTACTTCATATAACCCTTATCGTTGTAAAATAACAGTAAAACAAACATAGTTATCAAGGCTGCATCATCGATGACCCCCACCTTTCTAGTGTGATCTGAGGGGTTGCAATGATGTAACTTCATAGAACCCTTAACGTAATTATCAAGGCGGCATTATCGATAAGAGAGGTTGAACCTGTTTTAATCGTTGAGGAGGGTTCGCAATAATAAAAAAAAATTAATTATCGATGATATCTTCGATGTTGTCGTTGTCGTAGATCCATTGCTGTTAACGGGTTAACCGAATTAGCGATTGAAAATTTCGATTTTTATTTATATAAATGACAAATATTGGAGAAGCACAAATAACTAGATTAACTCGAGAACGATTAGCTGCAATTAAGAAATTTCTCCCGGTGAGAGATTCTTTCAGAGATAATTTACAAGCACGGCAACAAGCACGGCAACAAGCAAAGTTAGATTTTACCACCGATGCTGAACAATTATTTAAACCTATAACTACGGCAACTGGAGAGGTTGTATCCGCGATAAAAGAATCTAAACCTGCGGTTGCACCTGTGGTTGAACCTGTGGAAAAATCGATAAAGAAAATTGATAGTAGAAATCAAGAGCTACGAAATAAATTTACTGAAGATTTTTTAGCACATATCGATAAGTTAAAAAATGATCCTGAAGAATTGATACAATTTTCAGCTGATAGTTTTATTGATAGATATAATCATTTAAACCCAGGAGTAAAAAAAGGTTTTATTGGTGATATTAAAGGATATACCGATGCGGTTTATAAGATTAGTACAGGGTGAAACCAAGTTAGCAGAATCGATAAACGGTATAGTGTATTTAGTGCTGCTGTTAGATTAAAATATATTGAAAAAGAAGCTCAAGAAGAACTTATACCACTAACTATAATAAAACGAGAACGAAAATGAGAAGAACGAGAACGAAAAAAAAGAACGAAAACGAGGACGACGACTACGAAAACAAACGTATCCTGTTATGGAAGATAATCCTCAACAACAACAACAACAAGAAGAACCTCAAGCTGAAGTTGAAGCTGATATACCTGAAAAATCCGGTGAGGGTTATCGCGGTGGTAATTTAATGCCCCGTTCAAGAAGTGTTCTCGATGATATATCACGATTAGAAGTTCTTATTGGAGGAAAAAGAGCTGGAAATAATTCTCCGGAAATAATTAATGAAGCTACTGAAATCTGTCAACGGTTCTTTCAAGGTCATGTAATGGAAGTGTGATTATATCGTAGTTTCATCGATGAGTTTACCGATGATTATTACAGTGATTGAAATTGCTTTTACAATCACCGATTAGATATATAACATTTAAATAAAATGATAGTACATCGTAGTATGCACAGAGCAAGACCTGTTTATGTCGTACATTCACGACTACCAGTTTACAAACTCACATACGGAGATGGACTCGGTGATGTTGTTACCGGATTATTTACTCGAGTTGCTCCAAAAGTCTTACCGATCGGTAAAGAAATAGCATCAAAAGCTATTGGGGTTTTCAGTAATAAGGTCGGCTCAGAGATTGATAATAAAGCATTTGATGTGTTGGGTGATGCAAAAGAAAAACTTATGTCGTTGGTGAGGGGAAGAAAACAAGTAAAATTACAATCTACGGAGCAAATGCCACCTAAAATAGGTAGCTCAATTAATAAAATAGCAAGAGCAAGATTGAGAACAGTTACTGGCTCCGGTTTGAAACAGTTAAACATTTAGATCAACTACGTTATAGCATAAATGTTTAAACAAGAAGTCGATGATGCTTTTGATGTAGATGCTCCTGTAAGAAAAAATGATTCTATACGGGATTATCAGTATTTTTCGTATCAAGCACAGAATCCAAATGTAAGATCACGAATTGAACTTAGATTTGATGATACCTCTAAATACTTCTTGCCGTGTGAAACGTACATCGAAGTAGAGGGACGACTAACAAAACATGATAATACTGAATTTGTCGTCGGTGATAATCTTGGAACTACTCCGATCGGGTTTGTAAACAATGGTATAATGGCATTATTTAACAGCGCGCAGTATATGATTATTTCTTCTAGAATTGAATCCATCGATAATGATATTGATGTTGCAACCACAATAATAGGTTTAGCTAGATACGCAGATGTTTTTATTAAATCTGCTGATCATTCAATGATGTTTGCGAAGGATACTACCGATAATGCTAATCATATTGAATTTATTTTCAGACAACCAAAGAATCGTGCTGCTCCTAATCTTGCTAATAATGATGAAGTCGAGGATATGATTATTAGTAAATATGATACTTACAACGCAGGATTTGCAACACGAAAAAAGAACATAGACCCCCTTGGTAGATTTTCATGTGTGATTCCGCTGCCGCATATATTTGGATTTTGTCGAGACGTCAGAAGAGTTATCTTTGGTGCTCATCATACTGTAAGATCAACTGATGATTATGCTCTTCACCGTGGTGCTGCTCCTGTTCGAGATGGTAATGTAGAATTGACAAAATTAGCGCTATGGATGCCAGTTATTAATCCATCGTTGACCGTTGAGACTAGGCTGCTATCTCTTATGGATCAATGAGGAAGATCATTACTGAGTTGGTGTGATGTTACAACAGCTACAACAACCAGTACCGTTGCTGAAAATTTTACTTGGCAACTTGCGTTAACAAAAAATATTTCCGCGCCAAGACATGTCTTTGTTGCGCTACAAAATATTAATAGAACTCAAAAGCGAGCTGGGCTGCAGATGATAGTTTACAATTACGGTCTCATATGATAAATGTAATGTTAGTAAGGTATCATTGCGAATAAGTAATCATCAAGAGCCCGCAGAACAACTTGCTATCGATTACGTAATAATCAAATAGGACGGGTTTATCATCGGTTGTGGTCTTTTATGGGTCGTGATCAAAACATTGATACGGGACTACAAATATCACAATTGGATTTTAAAGAATTATACCCGATTTATTACTTTTCATTGCAACATCTTGATCTATCTAAACACTCAACCGTTGATGTAAAATATCAGGCTCGTATCGGTGATGCCCTTGGAGGATTTAGGGCAATTGCTGTTCTTCTTAATGATAAATCTATGATACTTGAAGGTGGTGGTGGAAACATGCGAGTCGTTGATGCACCGGTTGAAAACATGTAATTGAAAATTCTTGGATTTTTCATCCAAACATGTAACTGGACAATTAGATGATCACTATCTAAATAAAATTTCGTACAATCATGTTAATGTCACCCTGACATCTGGTCAGATAAAGAAACTTCAATCGAAAAATTTTATTGCGTGTGGAGCAGCAATAACGCTTAAAAAACCGCGATGACAGGTGGATCAAATAAGTTATCACTGACGAAAACTCAACTTGGTCATTTCAATAGCGCGTTAAAGAGTAACACAGGAGTTAAATTTACTTTTTCACCAGCCGCGGTCAACGATATGGTTAAAACCGGTGGTATATTTCCTCTTGCTGCACTAGCTATTCCTGCTCTTAAAGCACTTTGACTAGGCGCTGATGGTGCTGTTGTTAGCAATCTTATAGGTCAAATTTTTGGAAATGGATATAAAAAAAAGGGAAAGGGATTCAGACTACCAGAAAGTCGATTCACAAGACGTAAATAAAAAATTCTAAAGAATTTCCATTTACACCAATGTCAAATTTTGATTTACTTAACGCTGTAAATAAACTCCCAGTGAAATGTTTCAGAGGTGTATTCATGAAAGATCAATAAAAAAAATGATAGTAATCGTTCTTCTGCGGTAAGTGCTGGAGTCAACACTGGCATCCACAATGATATTTTTGTTAAAATAACTTTACCGGCATCAGCATTTGGATTTGCATTGTCTGCTGAAATCCTCCAAATTGCGTCATTATCATCACTTTTTCGTACAAGCACTACTGTATGCTTTGTCCCGTAGATAACTTTTCGGACGTTTCTACAGAATCCAAATATGTGATGCAGTGGAATCGCGCATGAAAATGATTTACGCGCTCCTTGCAACATTGAAATACGTGTTGCAGCTCCTAGATTGAAATTAGGATCGTTGTTTATAATCATATTCTCGACATCAACATTAGCAGCACCAGCATTATTCTGTGGTCGTCCTATAATAAATTGAATTCCTCCAGCGGTATTTTTAACATCCTTTGCAAACATCATAGAAGGTCCCGAAGATCTTGTATAATCATCAGAATATCTCGCTAACCCGATTATTGTTGTAGCCACATCAACATCGCAATCTATCGACTCGATTTCTTTTCCATCAATGAGATATCTTGCACTCTCAAATACCGCCATAATACCATTATTGACAAAACCGACTTGAGTACCAGCTGGATACGGTGCTGGTACAGCAGGAGTATCAGCAGCTGTTGCAAGTTCACCTGCTGCTTCAATAAACGCTTCAGCGGGTAGAAAGTATTTACTGGTATCATGAACTTGAAGTTCAATTCTTGATCGACTATTTGAGTCTATTGCATGATAGGCGTAATATTGATAATCGCGTACAGAATCATCCTTACCAACTGGGGCGTCTATATCAAACGCTGGATCAGGTGACTTTTTGAACATTTTATTCTATTTATCAGAGTCTAAATTATGAAATCGTAAACGATTTTCATCGTCGTGGTTTTATAAAGCCGCTTCCTGCTATCATATTTGCGTCGGGAGTTATCAACGATGCTAGTTTTTCATCCACTGCGTTATTTATAATTTTACTAACACTCGCAGGCATTTCCGCTGTAGACGGTAACGGTTTCTTTCTCCGTGATTTCACTAATGATGTTAATTTATTCTTCGCGGCTGAAAACGCTTTCCCGGCAAAATATCCAACAGCACTAATACCCTTATCACGAATAACATCAATTGCTTTCATTGATATTTGTTTAGCTAACGGCATCACTTTTGGAGCCATTCTTGCAAATAACCCAGCAATGGTATTACCTAAACCATCACCATAGTATGCTCTATAAACTGGCAACCGTGAATTAACTACATAGACACTGGCTGGTTTATCATGGTTGTAGTGTATGATCATTATTTGAAATCAGAAACAATGTTTCAATTGTAAAACAATTTGTCAATTGTGAATTCAGTCACTGTGATAATCCTCCACTAACTCGCCAATGAAATCTCGATATGTGCTGATATCCATGATACCACCTTGAAATAATCGTCTACAGATATCAGCTGCTTCATTAATTATTTCCGGTGAGTTATTTCCAGCTCGGAATCCTCCTACAAGAACTTCTAATCGTGATATATCACTGAGAACACTACCAGGACAGAAACCCGAAGAATTTCCAACGCTAGCGTTTTCACTGGAATCTTGCAATCCACTTCCGCTATAACCAGTTGCTTCATCCAGTTCTTCTAAATCGGTTTTTTGTAAATAATCAGAAACATCATCATCTCGATCAGGTGGTAGTTGTTGTTTTTTAGGTGAAAAAGATATTTTCTTTGCAGGTTGCTGTCGCTTTCCTCGCAATTTTTGCGGTTTTTGTTGTTGTTTAAACTCTTCGTATTGTTTATACACTATATCCACCGCATTGATATATTCAATGTATGATGCACTATCTGTCTTAATTTGACATTTTTTAGTTTTGATTTTGTAGAATATATCAGCCCAATGAGCTAAATTCTTAACAAACTTATGATGTTCTGGTTTCAACATTTTTTTTCTGTTTTCATAAGTCGTAACAACAAGCGCAGGAATTTCTGTTGGATCAGTCTTATCGATTTCTGCTAACCCTTCCTCGTTAAACCTCACGCGTAAATCATCTACTGTTCTTTTTGATTCCATTTTTTGTACAGCCTGTTTTGTTTGTTCAGTTTTCGCTGCTATTTTTTCAAGTTCACCAATAACAAATTTCCCCGTCTCGGGAACATCTCCCAGTATAGCACGCTCTACCCCTTTCGTTGCTGTGGTTACTGGTTTAAACAATTCTTCAGATCCCACAGCAAAATCAGTTTGTAAACTCTGTCGTTGTTGCAGTTTATTTCTTACAGAGTCTCGAATTGGTATAAATCTCTTAATTGCATCTAGTCGTTCACGAGCCAATCGGGTAGTTAATGCTTCATTGACCATTATTTGAAATCGCAAACAATTTTTCAATTGTAAAACCTGACCTAATAGACGAAAACACTTCGACACGTCGGATGATTTTTAACACGATCATGGAAGTCTTTAACAGCATTATCATTGATGTGGAAAGTGTGGAAATTGTATATAAAATAATAATACTGACACTTTCCTCACTTTTTGTTACATGTCAGACATGTCAGATGACTTTTAACACCACCGTAGAAGCGTTATTTTGTTGTTTTAATAGCCCTATCATTGATGGCGCAAGTGTCATAATTGATGTTTTATTAAGAAATCTGACACTTGTGCCATTTGACATTTGATCAATCGGAATCATCATATCGACTAAACCATCCATTAACGGCCTATCGATTTTTTATTCAGTGTGTGTGAAATATTTTGTATTCACTGATTTTGTTGTTTTCAATCAAAAAATGCTAAAAAAATGAAAATCTCTCTGAGGTCGGTCACAATCAAAAAATGACAAAATCTCTTTGAGGGTCGGTCACGGACAAAATCTCTTTGAGGGTCGGTCACGGTCAAAGTCGTTCATTTTCTTGAATTAACGCTCTTATGTTTCTAACTTTAGAATTGACATCCTTTTTCAATTCGTATTCGTTACCTAATTTTTTTCGTATTCGTTCAACGATAGTATATAACGGGACAAACACACTTACGTCACTGGAAAATGAAAGAGAGTCTCGAATAGAATTCTGAATTTTTTTGATTAGCGCGTATTTCTTGGGCAGCATATACTTGTTAGTGTTAACTCCGTATTCTATACCTTGAAAATCTGGCATGATTTGATCAAGATTTAAACCATCTGATAGTTTGATATCCTGACTTTTCAATTTTAAGATTTCATCAATAATGCTATTCATTTTTTCAGAATTCATATTCTATGGTGATTACATATTTCTAAATGAAAAATATGACGCATCAGACATAAATGAAATGAATTTTTTGTCCTGTCTTTTTTTAAATCGCCGTCTTGGTTATTCCCTCTGCAACTCTTTGAACAGAAGGTGAACAAATATCGAAGTGCCTACCGGCGCTAGTTATTGATGAAAATACTTTTTCCTCATTAGTTATTGTATTCAAAGATTTTACGGGTCTCGCTTGGAGTAACAGCTTGCAGATTTGATAAAGAATTATTCTTTGGATTGGAATCTTTATGATCGATAACAAAATCACCCTCGATCAATCCATAAAAGCATTCAAATACGAAACGATGATTGAGATAAGTTTTCTTTTCTTTCCTCCCCCATACAGTAAACCTCAAATACCCTTGATTATTCACAACACCAACTGATTTCTTCAGTCTACGGTTTCTTACGATACCATCACTGGATGCTTCATAATTTGTAATCACAGGGTGTGGTCTGAATTCTTGGTTCATTTATATACTATACTATTGTTTGTCTAATTCAGTGTTTGGTCTAATAATAACATTTTTGGAGAATCTTTCGATGTAGTCTTGGGGAGTTCTTATGACTTTGTCGCTGACAGAGTCGAGGTCAGAATTTTTTTTTGAAAATTCATATGATTTTCCATTTTTGATTCTTTTGTCATAATAACGCTTCAATTCCCTGTATCGTTTACCACCACAATTCAGACACAACTGCGATTTCCCCCTGACCCCAACCCCACATCGTATGCAGGGTAACGGACCAAGGCTTCCACGACGAAAGCTTTGCATATGATATCCACAAAATTCATTTCTGCATGATCTGTTACACGGTGTCGTCGATCCAATCATAAGCCATTTGTAGTGATTCATTATACATAAATCTTTCATTCAAATGCTTGTTTTAATAATAATATGAAGAAGTTTGAGAGATTATCGAAAATTAAGCCTTGGAAAAATGCTCAATTCAATCCTGATAAGGAGTTTAAGAGATTATTAAAAATTAGTCCTAGATTTAATCTCGATAAACCAAAAAAAACGTCTAGTGGACGGTAACATGAAGGAGTTTAAGAGATTATTAAAAATTAGTCCTAGATTTAATCTCGATAAACCAAAAAAACGTCTAGTGGACGGCAACATGAAGGAGTTTAAGAGAATATTGAAAATTAGTCCTAGATTTAATCTCGATAAACCAAAAAAACGTCTAGTGGACGGCAACATGAAGGAGTTTAAGAGATTATTAAAAATTAGTCCTAGATTCAATCTCGATAAACAAAAAAAAACGTCTAGTAAACGATAAACCAAAAAAACGTCTAGTGGACGGCAACATGAAGGAGTTTAAGAGATTATTAAAATTTAAGCCCTGGAAAAATGCTAAATTCAATCTCGATAAGGAGTTCAAGAGATTATCGAAAATTAAGCCCTGGAAAAATGTTAATTTCAATCTCGATAGAGTCTCTGGTACATCAAAACGTCTAATCGGTGATAGAACTATACTGGGTAAAATCAGGGAGTGTTTTAATGAATTCTACCGAGACGGTGCAGCACACTGTTGGTCGACATTTCGAATTATCAATGATGATGTCAATGTACCCATCATCGATGCTACTATGAATGATAAAAGAGCAGCCGAGATAATTTCACACCTTAGTGGGCCAAGCAATTCTCAACAGAAGTATTTTTTCAGAATAAAATTCATTATCGAAGTCGAAGACAAATGGATTATCAAGGATAAATTTGAACCAATCCTTAGGAATAAAAAAGCTGTCATTGTGAATAGAGATTCCAAACCAGGAATTCTAACTGGAATCGACAAACCATACTACTAGAGATCTTATCCTGTAACAGCAATCGTTTATGGAATATACCCGCTAAATGATAAACCCAATATTGCAAAACTAGCTCCTATGAAATATTCTAGTTCACTGAATTGTGTAGCAACACGGGTAATGGAACACTTCACAAATGCATCCAGAGGAAATAAACTAACTGATCTGCGACGTAGGAAAATAACCGAATGGGAACTGACAGTGAAACAGCACGGTGCAAAGATTTCTGATATAGCTAAATTAGAAGCATCATTAAAATTCCCAATATCAGTAACGACAATAACCGGAGAAGTATTATACGAACCGAAATATCAATCTTGAGGAGCTCCAATTGAAGTTATTGATCATAACGAACACGCGTGGACACCTGCAGTAACAATATTTCCACGAGAACGAACCGTGAGATATATCCCCAAGGAGTTCGTCGGGGATGTTTTCTATGAAAAGAAATTATTCGATGCTATTAACGCGTTATGAAAAGATGATCCTGTGTCAGTATGGTTACTTAGTAGTGCTGGTTCCGAATTAGGATTCGATCAATTTGTAAGACCAAATGGTGAATTATATCGCATTGAAGAGTTAGATAACAGAATGAGAAAAATCGCTAATGATTTTTCACCGTAGAGTTTCCATGAAAAACTACTCACGGATATTTTTACTATTTCATCAGTGGTAGCTCACTTTGCAAGAGAAAAAAACTCATAGCGTCCAACACGAATTGATTTTCTCGAGGACGTTAAATTGAGTTGCGTCGAATTCGGTCATAGAGGACTATGGAACACAAAATACTCACGCGATGGCATGATTTCAATTGATATATCCGCGTGTTATCCTGGAAGTTTTATCGGGTATGGGGAATGTAGTAACTATTTTAAACGATTTGGACACCCCACGAATGAAATGACTCGTGTTGCGATTAATGGTCCATTGCCTGATTTTGATTTAACTGGATTCGCTCGTGTGATATCATTCCAATTAGCTACAGGGTTACATCCGAGTAGTTATGTTTGGCTTGGTAGACACCTATCTGAAAAGGCATGGATGCCAATAGTGTTACTACGATATATGATCGATTGTGAGATGTTACAATCGTTAATTGTCGGTGAAGCGATTATATCCTATCGAGCTCAGAAAGAAGTTTGGCTACCGCAACCCCATCTAGATCAAGTAATTAATGAAATACGAAAACAATTTCCTGATCTCAGCGAGAAAGAAATCATGAATTTGTCTAAGGAGGTATTTGAAATTAAAAAAGAAGAAGCAAAAGATTTTGGACGAAGAATAATCGGTAAATTTACCCAAGGTGGAAGATACGACAATGCAAAATACTATTCGAGGTTGATCATAGACGTCGCTGAATACGATTTTATTGTAACGGATTTAACAAAACAGGGAAAACTTGTATCCCGTAAGGATGCTTTTCTATCCAATGGTGAGAAATTAGGTACGATTGTTACCTACTGTGATGGATATAATTCCCAGTACACACATTTGAGAAGTTCTATGCTAGCCTATGCTTGTATTAATCTATTTTTGATGATAAATTGATTTCCTAATACCGCGGTTAGAGTAGCCACTGATTCGATGTATATACACAATAAATATAAATCAGCTGTAGCGGCATTCACAGATCCCGAGGAAAATTGGGGACGTTGGCGATTTAAAAAGGAAACACTACATGAGTATTGTGAATCCGCAGACGTTACCATGGATGATAAATATCTTTGTTGTAACCGTATTGAAATTCAATCAGAATTTTCTAATGCACCACCTGTCTCTGATCCGATATGTAGATACAAGACAGTTTATTTAAACGGTTGTGGTGGATCAGGAAAGACAACTCGTGCAATTGAATTATTTCGTCGGTCAAACATGATTGTCCTAACACCAACTCACAGACTCGCCAGAGAGATGAAACACCGAGGTGTAAATGCCTGTACTTATCACAGTTTCTTGCGATGGAAGGGTGACAAATGGACTCCTGAGCGTATGGGTGATAAATTCATTCCTGAAATTATAATTTGAGATAAAATATGCACAGTGTCATTAGATGTATTATAAACATTTCTCGAGTGGTTGTTAAACAAAAACACAAAAGTCGTCATGTGCGGTGATCATGGCCAACCTCCACCATTTGTTGGCGGATCTCCACATGAATGGCTATAGGATTTTGTAGACTATTATGAAGAAATTAACACTGATTATAGATCACTTGATGAACGATTACGAGAATTCAAAGCGCTAATTAGATTACAACCGGATAAAATCCAGTGTGAAATAGCAAGTGAAGTGATTTCAGAGACTCCAATGAATGATTTTTGGGAAACGTGAGGACCAAACGATTTGATAATTGCAAGTAGAAAAATTGTCAGAGACACACTTCAGATGAAGTTATTTGAATTGCATAAAGAAATATTTGCCGTACTTCCAGTACCGTTGTGTTATAGGCCTTCGGATACACAAAAACAGAATATCGAAGTTGATATTCCAGGACAGCGAGAAAAACAAATTCTCGTATTAAATGATATTGTGTTGGTTGATATCAGCGTCGTTGAAGATGCATTGCTTGCTAATAAATCCGCGTGGACGCTAGGATACGCAGCGACGATACATTCTTCACAGGGATTAACTATCACAGACACAATTGTTTGGATGGTTGATAATCACATCGAATGGTCGAATTTAGTCTATCTCGCAGTATCCAGAGTACGAAGAATACATCAACTTCGAAGAATTATCCTGACAGAGTCAGGCGATGATGACACCACAATAGATGATGCTAGCATCGTTGATGTTAAAACTATTAATAAAAAACTATCCGGTTACAAACAGCAAGACAAAAAAAAAACAACGACAATTTGATATTGATGCTGAATTAATAATTACGCTGAAACAACAACATAATAATCACTGCGCAGGCTGCAACTGTATAATGCGTTGGCGTTATTCGGATAACGATCCTCGCCAATTTACCGTAGATAGAAAGAATAGCAGTCTCGGTCATATCAGAAACAATGTGATGTTGACTTGTCTTGAGTGTAATAGACGCAACGGCGCTAGTTAAGACCCCGAGGTGGTAATTGAGTATCGTCAGGAATTACTTGTAATTGTTCGCGTGTAAAACCCCGTTGAGTGGCAGTTGAATCCAATTTATAGAGTGGAGGTCTACCAGTTGATCGTGTTATAGTAGATATCTTGTGTGCAGTAACACTCCAAATAGGATCAGTAGCCCTTTTTGTGCCACCTTCCAACTCTCCTGGTTCGTATAAATACCTGACAGTGACATTACTACCAAGAATTGGTTCTTTGAAATCTTTTTGTGAAATCCCTTGAATTTCCATTTTAGGTATAGACTTCTTTTTAATCGCGTTGATAGGTTTCATTTGGATTGTTCTAGTAATCTCATTATTCAGTGAGGTAATCACAGCTGGTAACCTTTTGACCCATTCACGGGATATTTTATCCTGAATAAACTCCTTCGCGTATTGATATCCAAATAACCGCTCAGCAAGAGTCCGATTAAATCGTTCTACAATTGCCTGATCGCGATGTAACGCAGTATGCCCCCGTCTGATGGTGACTTTGTGATGTTTCATCGCTGATAAAACAGCGCCTTGAAATTCCTTGCCAGGATCAACTTGTAACAGATTTGGCCAACTCACAAGACCCTTTCGATAAATCCTTTCAAATGCAGAAGCGACTTCAGTTGATGATTTTGTTTTCAGCGGCTCTGCTTCTTTGTATCGACTCGCAACATCAACTACGGTTAACGCGTATTTGTAACCACGATCATGTGGCAAAAATAATATATCAGCCTGATGAACTTCATTAGGGACAGTCACATCAAAATGCGAGTAATTAATTTGTTTAGGCGCTGGTAGATAAATTTGCCATATAGCCTGTTTGGATAACCAATTGGCCGCAGTGGCCTTTTTCACTTTTGCGGCGCTAGCGAGTTTATTGATTGCAGCGTTACCCCTCCAGTATCCCCTCAGAGAATAATAAATAGATTCCATGTTGTTATTAATTACCAGCACCTAACATCAATTTGCTTTTCATAACCGGTTTTATTAACCATGAAGCTAATTTTTCTTTGAAGGATTTATCAGGAATAGCATTTAATGCATGAATTAATTTCACATCTGCTAGATGTCTTTGGTGCAAATAGCTGTTCTTATATGCAACATCGTGAGCATGACACGCCTTATCAATGGCGTTTATCGGTTCTTCACCGGATTTGGGTTGATTTTGATCATCAAGTCTGATATCTAATCGTGTTCCTGTGCCACAGTAGCTATATCCTGGAAGGTGTTTTTTCTCCGGAGTACTTTGCCCATGGGGTTCCAGGGAGCTTTGCCAATTTGGCTGCGATATCACCTCCTCGTTTTTTTTAAAATCATCTCCGGATTTCATAGACACAAATCTAAATTTCTTTGTACCACATTGTACGCATTTACCAGAAAGCGCTGATCGGTTATTTTTTAGTTGTTATCGTCGTCAAGTCATCTGTGCCAGTACGCATTTTACACTTCATACAATATAGATCCATAATTTATGTATAGAAATATGGATATAATTGATTTTTCAGCGACTAAAGCAAGAGAGTCGGTTAAGCATCATGCAGCGCAACCAAACTCTATCCGGATGATTATAATCGGGCCATCTGGTTCCGGCAAGACGCAATTGTTGCTCAATTTAATAATGAGATGGATGAAGTGGGATAAGTTGTATTTAGTTGCTCCTAGCGTAGATGATCAACGATGCTATGAAGTGCTAAAAGATTTTAATGAAAACGCTTCAGAGATTGCCGGCGAGAACGTCGTTGATTTTATAACTGATATTGACGAGGCACCATACGTGGATGACCTTGATGGAAGCATTAACAATTTAGTCGTATACGACGATGTGAGGTGAGATAAACAAAAAAATCCGGCTAGAATATTTTCCCGAGGCAGGCATAAAAGCATGGACGTGATATATGTCACTCAACGCTACACACAGATTCCAAAAGTGATCAGAGATAACTGCAATTTATTGTGTGTATTTGATACTCATACTCTTAGAAATATTTGGCAAACTTGGCGCTGCGGTGATATGGATCATAATCAATTTAAAAATTTCTTTAGTAACGCTCAGTCAACCCCGTACGGATTTGTAACAATAAATTTGCATGACCCTCGGACACGATATCGTATCGGACTCGATCAAATATTCGGTTGAAATCGTAGTGATTTTCATCATAAAAAAATTATTAACCCATAGCAGCAGAGAGGGTGATGCCAACGACAATGACAACATCGTTGTAAGATTGACCGCTTATAAAACGTCGCCTTGGAACGTTGTAGTGTCGCCCCTCTCCCCCCTGTGTTTGTGACCACTATCATCGTAAGATTTAGTTTTAAACCCAATCGCTTACGAAATTTTTGTCTAAAAAGGTTGGTCTGTTCACCCTCTCTGCTGCTGTCCCACTTACTCATACTCATGTTTTCATTTTCTTTGCATTGCTACCCATGAAAGGAATTAATATGTACATACACCTATTATAGTGGAGTATTGAGACTCACACATCACTGTTATTCAAATAAAATCACTGAATAAAAACTTTGTCAGTCAAGTCTGCTGGTAAATATAATGATTTTCGGGTATAAGTGTGTCAATGGGAACCAGCGTATGTGGGTAATAGCCCGTTCTTTATTACCTGGGTTATAAAATGATCTATAGGGTACACGTTTCATCTATGTACATGTACAAAAACATAAAAAAACAAATGCCCCATCTGCCCCCCCCCCCCAAAAAAAAAAAATGTTTCCAACTTCAGATCAAAGATTATATCTTGCCACGTCTGGAATGAGCGAGACACATAATAAGGAGTACGGTTTGAAGCTCATCTAATATGCTCTATAATATACCCTAGCTGTGATCGATATGCTCAGCTAGGTACTTAGACTTTTAAACTGCAGGCGATTTGCACATGCAGCATGATCTGAGTTTTGCTCGCTATTTCGAAATAACTAGAGACGATAATTATTAAACCACCCTTGGTGTACATGGTGTACATGGTGTACATGGTGTACATGGCAGCGAAACCCGAGTACATTATTGACCACATATACATATTGATGAAAATTGCTTTATATGATCTATAAAGTTTCAATTATATAATAAGACAACACTTTTGGCAGTAATTGTTGTTTTGCAGTCAAGTTTTCACCGCTATTGTGACTGACATATAGCAACAGATTAATGTCATTTTGAGGCCTGAACTTTCTTCCTTGACGCATTGCGGATACTGCCTACACGTAGAGCAGACTTCATGGTTAGATTAGTGGGCAAAGCTAAGGTGTTGGAGGAGAAAATCTTGGTGTTGTTACTCACCTCTCTCTTTTTGTTCTTTTCTTTGGAGTTTTTAGCCTGAAAATCTGATGATGACTTCATGCTGTTCCTATTGACCTCTGTAAAAAAAATGTATATTATTCAGGTGTGGCTAATCTTGTATTTATGAATTTACATAGCAATCATTGTAATAAAATGAACATTGATATCAATATCAAAGCCATGGGTAATACAAATGTTTATTATAAGCAATAAACTGGACTATGTTCTACTACACAATTTTAGTTTACATACCAAAAGTCCAAAATTTAATCACAACATTAATCTGTGTGATTTGGGTTTTTAACAAAGCTTTAAAAATTTTCTATCATATCCTAACTCTAAACTCTTAAAGCTAAGCAGTAAGTGAGGCAGCTGTTAGTACCGTTTTAAATGTCTTTGGTATATCTTGGCATGGGATTGAACCCAGTACCTCCAAGATCCATGGCAGTTGCTCTAACCACTTGGCCACCAGAATGATCAACAATAGTCTAATAAATCACTGTGACTCTTTAGCAAATCAGCAACCTGAATATTTTTTATTTCTGTCCAAATATGTTTTGTATTGGCATTTTCTAATGAGCAATTTATGTTAAAATGTTTAAATGACATTTTCATTTCAAGCCTTTGTTATATACCGTGGAGCACAATTCAATCAACCTATCATAATTAGTACTTTATGAGCATTACTTACTCTGTCTCCAGGGCAGTAGTGACCTTCTCCTCTTTCCTTTATCCCCATTTTCCTCCTCATTTGTCTGATAGAAAGAGAAAGAATAATTATAACAGATAAAAACTGCTCTGATCAACAAAAATGAGTCAAACAGCTCTTTTCAATTGGTTAAATTCAATGATGACATAGAAGAATAACAACATTTTGACCAAATCTATCTGATGCAAGATGAGCAGAAAAATATAACCGTTCATCAAAATGTCTGTCATTTAAACACTGAATCTGAACTCAGTAAAATAAATATTAGGGTAGATACAGGTTGTTTATAGGAGATGCAATACCCATCCTCTTTTATTGGCAGTGTTTAAGCATTTGTAAGCTTGATAAATCTTGGAAAGTGGGTCACATTAGCACAGTTTATTGTTTTTAAAAAATGTACGGTAAAAACTGGCTCCATGAAGGATCTAGCACTGACCTTCTAAGAAAATAAATTGGTGTATACCTTCTTTGACTCTTTTTATTTCTCATCAGTTTATTTCCTGTTTTTATTTTCTTCTCTTGGGATATCCAGTGGTTTCCTTAAGCAGACAGGTCTTATACGGTTCGGACTTGATGAATTGGGTATAGCTGTCCTGCTTCATTAGTCGGTAGATCTACAATACAGAATTGACACTAACCATCTACTACTACCAACTTTGTTTGTACTTTACTTGCACCATATTATGTCACACACACACACACACATATGTCTTAATATTTGAATCTACACCCTGGCTATGTGGCAAATGCTTTAAACCACACACACAAAGACAATTAACTAACATTCTTACACTTTGCATGAGCACAGGGCATATGACGCCATAGAGCAATGGATGGACAAACTATAGATACCAGTACTTTCAATATTTCTGATAAAGTAATGAAAATAAAAAACAGGTTATCCAAAATTTTGTCTTTTGCTGCAACATTGATCGTTCTTACCTGAGGCTGGGCCACATCAAATATTCGGAGAGTTGGGATGTCCAATTGAGAGTCTGTTGCCTAGCAACACTATCAGTATTCACAGGAGCTGAAGCACGCACATACAGATGTTTGTTGCAGATGTCTTTTGCTTGCACATGTCTCTGAAACAGAGATAAATAAAAAATTAAATAAATATTTTTAGATGGTACCATTCATTTCAAGACTGATGCTAGAGATTAACTAATTCTCAAGTAACAAAACTATTAGCTAAAAGTTTTTCAACACATGTAACTTTTAAACAATCAAACTCAATTAATAAACTACCAAGGTACTTTGGTTTTCATTTAGTAGTATTTTCTTAATGTACCAAGAATGACAATCTTATGTATTTGGTGGGTGGGGAATAAATAAAATGCCATAGAATCATAGTATTATTTTCAGGTGATGTAAATGTTTTTTTTTTCATATGCAGCTTTTAAATAATCTACAGAATTAATAAACTACCATGGTACTTTGATTTTAATTGGTAGTATTTTTCTTTAATAGCAAGAATAATAAACAATTGGAGTTAAAAGGTAAGCGAATGTTATGCAAACATAAATTAAATTTTGCTTATGTAAATGATAAAAATCTTTAACTTTGATTTTTTTGTGCAAATACTTTCTATTGATGTTTAAAAAGAGAAAATATCATTACTATGCAGTGATTTAGATTTTGTTAGTAGCTTCAACAATTTAGAAGGATTTTTCTGCTGGAAATATATGCAATGAACCAATCAATGGTCATGTTACATGTAAGGAATTTCTTATTATATCAGTCAATAAGCAGCCTGCATTAGGATGACAGTCCCAATCTAGCATTCACATAACAAGTGGGAATAACAATTGCTGGTTGTACAGCTAAGCTTGTAGATCATGTGCAGCAATCTACACATAATTTAGGATTAATTAAGAAAATTGTTTACTGTACCAGTTAATGTGTAATGCGTGTCTTAATTCCAGTTAATGTGTAATGCATGTCAGAACACCAGACAATGTGTAATGCATATATGAATTCCAGTTAATGTGTAATGCATATCTTAATGCCAGTAAATGTGTAATATATCTCTTAATACCAGTTAATGTGTAATGCATATTAATACCAGTTAATGTGTAATGCCTGTCTTAATACCAGTTAATGTGTAATGCATGTCTTAATACCAGTTAATGTGTAATGCATATCTTAATGCCAGTTGATGTGTAATGCATGTCTTATTACCAGTTAATGTGTAATGCATGTCTTATTACCAGTTAATGTGTAATGCATGTCTTATTATCAGTTAATGTGTAATGCATATCTTAATACCAGTTAATGTGTAATGCATATCTTAATATCAGTTAATATGTAATGCATGTCTTAATTCCAGTTAATGTGTAATGCATATCTTAACACCAGTTAATGTGTAATGCGTGTCTTAATATCAGTTAATGTGTAATGCATGTCTTATTATCAGTTAATGTGTAATGCATATCTTAATACCAGTTAATGTGTAATGCATGTCTTATTACCAGTTAATGTGTAATGCATATCTTAATATCAGTTAATATGTAATGCATGTCTTAATTCCAGTTAATGTGTAATGCATATCTTAATACCAGTTAATGTGTAATGCATATCTTAATACCAGTTAATGTGTAATGCGTGTCTTAATATCAGTTAATGTGTAATGCATGTCTTAATACCAGTTAATGTGCAATGCATATATTAATACCAGTTAATGTGTAAGGCATATCTTAAAACCAGTTAATGTGTAATGCATATCTTGATACCAGTTAATGTGTAATGCATATCTTAATACCAGTTAATGTGTAATGCATATCTTAATACCAACTAATGTGTAATGCATATCTTAATACCAGTTAATGTGTAATGCGTGTCTTAATATCAGTTAATGTGTAATGCATATCTTAATATCAGTTAATGTGTAAAGCATATCTTAATACCAGTTAATGTGTAATGCATATCTTAATACCAGTTAATGTGTAATGCATATCTTAATACCAGTTAATGTGTAATGCATATCTTTATACCAGCTAATGTGTAATGCATATCTTGATACAAGTTAATGTGTAATGCGTGTCTTAATATCAGTTAATGTGTAATGTATGTCTTATAATCAGTTAATGTGTAATGCATATCTTAATATCAGTTAATATGTAATGTATGTCTTAATTCCAGTTAATGTGTAATGCATATCTTAATACCAGTTAATGTGTAATGCATATCTTAATACAAGTTAACGTTTAATGCGTGTCTTTATGTCAGTGAATGTGTAATGCATGTCTTAATACCAGTTAATGTGTAATGCATATCTTAATACCAGTTAATGTGTAATGCATATCTTAATACCAGTTAATGTGTAATGCATATCTTAATACCAGTTAATGTGTAATGGATCTCTTAATTCCAGTTAATGTGTAATGCATATCTTAATACCAGTTAATGTGTAATGCGTGTCTAAATATCAGTTAATGTGTAATGCATATCTTAATACCAGTTAATGTGTAATGCATATCTTAATACCAGTTAATGTGTAATGCATATCTTAATACCAGTTATTGTGTAATGCATATCTTAATACCAGTTAATGTGTAATGCATGTCTTATTACCAGTTAATGTGTAATGCATTTCTTAATATCAGTTAATATGTAATGCATGTCTTAATTCCAGTTAATGTGTAATGCATATCTTAATACCAGTTAATGTGTAATGCATATCTTAATACCAGTTAATGTGTAATGCATGTCTTATTACCAGTTAATGTGTAATGCATATCTTAATGCCAGTTAATGTGTAATGCGTGTCTTAATATCAGTTAATGTGTAATGCATGTCTTAATACCAGTTAATGTGTAATGCATATATTAATACCAGTTAATGTGTAATGCATACCTTAAAACCAGTTAATGTGTAATGCATATCTTGATACCAGTTAATGTGCAATGCATATCTTAATACCAGTTAATGTGTAATGCATATCTTAATACCAGTTAATGTGTAATGCATATCTTAATACCAGTTAATGTGTAATGCGTGTCTTAATATCAGTTAATGTGTAATGCATATGTTAATACCAGTTGATGTGTAATGCATATCTTAATACCAGTTAATGTGTAATGCATATCTTAATACCAGTTAATGTGTAATGCATATCTTAATACCAGTTAATGTGTAATGCATATCTTAATACCAGTTAATGTGTAATGCATATCTTAATACCAGTTAATGTGTAATGCGTGTCTTAATATCAGTTAATAAGTAATGCATGTCTTATTATCAGTTAATGTGTAATGCATATATTAAGATCAGTTAATATGTAATGTATGTCTTAATACCAGTTAATGTGTAATGCATATCTTAATACCAGTTAATGTGTAATGCATATCTTAATACCAGTTAATGTGTAATGCATATCTTTATACCAGTTAATGTGTAATGCATATCTTAATACAAGTTAATGTGTAATGCGTGTCTTAATATCAGTTAATGTGTAATGCATGTCTTATAATCAGTTAATGTGTAATGCATATCTTAATATCAGTTAATATGTAATGTATGTCTTAATTCCAGTTAATGTGTAATGCATATCTTAATACCAGTTAATGTGTAATGCATATCTTAATACCAGTTAATGTGTAATACATATCTTAATACCAGTTAATGTGTAATGCATCTCTTAATTCCAGTTAATGTGTAATGCATATCTTAATACCAGTTAATGTGTAATGCGTGTCTAAATATCAGTTAATGTGTAATGCATATCTTAATACCAGTTAATGTGTAATGCATATCTTAATACCAGTTAATGTGTAATGCATATCTTAATACCAGTTATTGTGTAATGCATATCTTAATACCAGTTAATGTGTAATGCATGTCTTATTACCAGTTAATGTGTAATGCATATCTTAATATCAGTTAATATGTAATGCATGTCTTAATTCCAGTTAATGTGTAATGCATATCTTAATACCAGTTAATGTGTAATGCATATCTTAATACCAGTTAATGTGTAATGCATGTCTTATTACCAGTTAATGTGTAATGCATATCTTAATACCAGTTAATGTGTAATGCGTGTCTTAATATCAGTTAATGTGTAATGCATGTCTTAATACCAGTTAATGTGTAATGCATATATTAATACCAGTTAATGTGTAATGCAGACATTAAAACCAGTTAATGTGTAATGCATATCTTGATACCAGTTAATGTGTAATGCATATCTTAATACCAGTTAATGTGTAATGCATATCTTAATACCAGTTAATGTGTAATGCATATCTTAATACCAGTTAATGTGTAATGCGTGTCTTAATATCAGTTAATGTGTAATGCATATGTTAATACCAGTTAATGTGTAATGCATATCTTAATACCAGTTAATGTGTAATGCATATCTTAATACCAGTTAATGTGTAATGCATATCTTAATACCAGTTAATGTGTAATGCATATCTTAATACCAGTTAATGTGTAATGCATATCTTAATACCAGTTAATGTGTAATGCGTGTCTTAATATCAGTTAATAAGTAATGCATGTCTTATTATCAGTTAATGTGTAATGCATATATTAATATCAGTTAATATGTAATGTATGTCTTAATTCCAGTTAATGTGTAATGCATATCTTAATACCAGTTAATGTGTAATGCATATCTTAATACCATTTAATGTGTAATGCATGTCTTATTACCAGTTAATGTGTAAACATATCTTAATACCATAATACCAGTTAATGTGTAATGCATATCTTAATACCAGTTAATGTGTAATGCATGTCTTAATACCAGTTAATGTGTAATGCATATCTTAATATCAGTTAATATGTAATGCATATCTTAATACCAGTTAATGTGTAATGCATGTCTTAATATCAGTTAATGTGTAATGCATATCTTAATACCAGTTAATGTGTAATGCATGTCTTAATATCAGTTAA
Source organism: Unio delphinus (assembly GCA_029339505.1). Classification (NCBI taxonomy): domain Eukaryota; kingdom Metazoa; phylum Mollusca; class Bivalvia; order Unionida; family Unionidae; genus Unio; species Unio delphinus. The sequence continues at coordinate 2,590,138 of JAQISU010000090.1, forward strand.
TGTGTAATGCACGTCTTAATTCCAGTTAATGTGTAATGCATGTCTTAATACCAGTCAATTTGCAATGCATGTCTTATTACCAGTTAATGTGTAATGCATGTCTTATTATCAGCCAATGGGTAATGCATATCTTAAGACCAGTTAATGTGTAATGCATATCTTAATATCAGTTAATATGTAATGCATGTCTTAATTTCAGTTAATGTGTAATGCGTGTCGTAATACCAGTTAATGTGTAATGCATATCTAAATACCAGTTAATGTGTAATGCATGTCTTAATACCAGTTAATGTGTAATGCATATCTTAATACCAGTTAATGTGTAATGCGTGTTTAAATATCAGTTAATGTGTAATGCATATCTTAATACTAGTTAATGTGTAATGCATATCTTAATACCAGTTAATGTGTAATGCATATCTTAATACCATTTAATGTGTAATGCGTGTCTTAATATCAGTTAATGTGTAATGCATGTCTTATTATCAGTTAATGTGTAATGCATATCTTAATATCAGTTATTATGTAATGCATGTCTTAATTCCAGTTAATATGTAATGCATATCTTAATACCAGTTAATGTGTAATGCATGTCTTAATACCAGTTAATGTGTAATTCATGTCTTATTACTAGTTAATGTGTAATGCATATCTTAATACCAGTTAATGTGTAATGCATATCTTAATACCAGTTAATGTGTAATGCATGTCTTATTACCAGTTAATGTGTAATGGATATCTTAATATGAGTTAATATGTAATGCATATCTTAATACCAGTTAATGTGTAATGCATGTCTTAATATCAGTTAATGTGTAATGCATATCTTAATACCAGTTAATGTGTAATGCATGTCTTAATATCGGTTAATCTGTAATGCATGTCTTAATTCCAGTTAATGTGTAATGCATGTCTTAATACCAGTTAATGTGTAATGCATGTCTTAATACCAGTTAATGTGAATGCATTTCTTAATACCAGTTAATGTGTACTGCATGTCTTATTATCAATTAATGTGTAATGCATGTCCTAATTCTAGTTAATGTGTAATGCATATCTTAATACCAGTTAATGTGTAATGCATGTTTTATTACCAGTTATTGTGTAATGCATGTCTTATAATACCAGTTAATGTGTAATGCCTGTCTTATTACCAGTTTTTGTGTAATGCATGTCTTAATACCAGTTAATGTGTAATGCATGTATTAATACCAGTTAATATGTAATGTGTGTCTTATTACCAGTTATTGTGTAATGCATGTCTTATAATACCAGTTAATGTGTAATGCATATCTTATAATACCAGTTAATGTGTAATGCATTTCTTAATACCAGACAATGTGTAATGCATATCTTATAATACCAGTTAATGTGTAATGCATATCTTAATACCAGTTAATGTGTAATGCATGTCTTATTACCAGTTAATGTGTAATGCATGTCTTAATACCAGTTAATGTGTAATGCGTGTCTTAATAGCAGTTAATGCATAATGCATGTCTTAATTCCAGTTATTGTTTAATGAATGGGTATATAAGCTCTGAAAGTTTTCTTGAATTAAGACTTAAACAATGGATACCCAAATATAAAAATTCATGAATAATTAGTATGGGTCTACACAGTTCCAGTTTCAAAAGATTACGGTTAAAATGATCATAATGCAGAGATTTTTAAGGAATTTAAAGAGATATACATTTTCATAACTACTATTATTATTTGTGCTGACTGAAATATTGTTCTCGACATCGAGGTTGACTCTCATAATATCCTGCATGATAAATAGTGTATGGCTCGAGCACCAGTCCAGTGGGTATCACTAAACAACCCAAGATTCTTCAAGAACACCTTAAACTTTACACAATATCTACTTAAAATTTCAACAACAGCACAAACTAAACGCCAAAACAAACAAAGAACAACAAGAAAAAATGCGAATAACGATATTTTGTTTAACAGGAAAATTAGTGAGGCCTAGTCCCTGCTTAGTACGCTCGCTGCGCTTTACTGTGCCATATTGTCACGTGATCAAAACAATTGTCCTCGAACGGAGAGATCTAGTTAATTGAACAGCGGCACATTTATTCCTTTAATATTCTCTATTTTAGTGACACAATGTGAACGTTACTAATACTGTTGATTTGAACTATAGCAGTCGTTATCTTGTGTTCAAGGTTAACTACCAATTAGATCATATAATAAGGTTTACAAATATTTTTACTAGCAGGCGAAGATGAAGGATTCAAGCGTGCGCACAACGATATTTTGTTAATACTGCATATTTTACAGAGCGCCATCTTCAAACGTTAATTTTCCTTGATAAATTTTACATCGAAATTCATATGAGGTGATGTATGAGAGCTTAAATATAGCCAAAAATTAACGAAAATATCACCCTTCTTTCAGGAAGGGATTGAGGACAAACCTTGTTTTGCAAATATTGCACACTTCACACTATGTCAGCTACAATATTCTGGATGCAATAAATTCCTTGATCAATTTTACATCGATATTGATATATCGCTCTACATAACACTTCAGACTTGTCCAAATATTAGGATTGAAATAACACCCTTATTCCACGACGGTGCGAATGTGACGATATTTGGTCCAATATTGTGCAGTCGTACTGCATCGTGTAATTTGTAAAAATATTCCATTTGCAATTAATTCCTTGATACTTTTTACATCAAAATTGATTTAAGTCGACAAATGACAAATTGTATTTGTCAAATATTAAGACCAAATGCTATCTCTTTTATGAAGTTAGGGGAATGATGCATGGAGTGGGGTTTCTGGGTACCCTATGTTGTTGTCTGGTTGCACCATATTCTACGAGGAGATGAATCTGACGATATTTATTGCAATATTGAACATTGCGACTGCATCATGTAACAAACATCAATTACAATCAATATCTTGATACTTTTCACTTTAGAATTGACGTAATGTGACAGACAACAGCTTTCATTTGCAGAAAATATAAGACCAAAATGCCAGATCTTCGATGTAAAAGAGGTGTGGGGTGAATATATTGTGAAATAAGTGTTTCTTAGAATACATCAACTGAAAGTTAGATCTGTAATTGATTCCTTGATCACTTGTACATTGATACTGATGTATCGTTCATGACAATCCAGATTCTAACAAACATTAAACACCAACCATCTTCATACCAAATTCTTTTAAAATTGTTACTAACAGCCGTCTCGCTAGTCAATCAGCATTAAGAGGTTAGTAGTGTTAGGATTGGTCGGCCTGGTGTCATGATGCCCTAGTGCTAGACATCACAATAAACTGCCACACTTACGTCATAAGATATGACTGATTTTTTAAAATACAACTACGTTACAATTCCAAATCTCTCTCTCTCTCTCTCTCTCTCTCTCCCTCTCTCTCTCTCTCTCTCTCTCTCTCTCTCTCTCTCTCTCTCTCTCTCTCTCTCTCTCTCTCACACACACACCATCTTTTATGAGACTCTCTCTCTCTCTCTCTCTCTCTCACACACACACACCATCTTTTATGAGAGGGTTAGGCTGATTATTTGTACACTATTTCTGACTGTCACATATAAAATTCCGTTTGCAACTGAATCCTTCAGCAAAGTGGCTTCGCAGACGCCCAGCCAACTGGGAGTTTGAACTATAATTACGATCAAACAGTCTTTATTGTGTGTGTGTGTGTGTGTGTGTGTGTGTGTGTGTGTGTGTGTATGGTCATTAGACTTAAGTTTGGGTGGAGTAATGTTAGAAGTCCTTGCTATGCCACTAATTGAACACTTTTACATTGATACTGATGTATTATTTTACATAAATTATATTCATTGTGTTATTAGGAATGGCACGTATTTTGCCTCAACATGATGCAAACTGTATTGTGCTGCTGTGTTTTTAATTAATTATAAATTAATTAAATTAATTTCATTAATTAAACATAAAATACTACTAACGTTCTAATTTATACACGTGATTACCAAAAATTAAGATTTGTTTCTATGAAATCTGGAGATGTTTTAAAAAAACGAGGAGATGACATTGCAGCCAAGTTAGTAAAATTACCAGGAACAAAATGGGCAAAATATCCAGGAGAAAAACACCTTCCAGGGTATAGTTATTGTGGACTCGGGACCAGACTCGATATCAGACTCGATGATCAAAACCAACCCCGACCCGGTGAAAACCCAATAAACGCTATTGATAAGGCGTGTCATGCTCATGATGTTGCTTATAAAATCAACAATCTGCAACACAGACATATCGCAGATGTGAAATTGATTAATGCGTTGAATTCTATCACTGATAAATCCTTCAAAGAAAAATTTGCTTCATGGTTGATATAATCGGCGATGAAAAGTAAATTGGTGTTGGGTGCTGGTAATTAATGACAACATGGAATCTATTTATTATTCTCCAAGAGGATACTGGAGGGGTAAATCAGCAATCGGTAAACTCACTAGCGCCGCAAAAGTAAAAAATACCACTGCAGCGGATTGGTTATCCAAACAGGCGATATGACAAATTTATCTACCACCGCCTAAACAAATTAACTACTCGCATTTTGCTGTCAGCGCACCTAATGAGGCTCATCAGGCTGATATATTATTTCTGCCGCATGATGGTTTTTACAAATATGCGTAATTTATTCAGGATAAATGATCTCGTGAATGGGTCAAGAGATTACCAGGCGTAATTACCCCGTTGAATAATGAGATTACTCGAACAGTTAATATGAAACCTAACAACGCGATTAAGAAAAGTATATACCTGTAAAACCGCAAAATGAGTTTTCAAAACAACCAATACTCGGCAGAACCAGGAGAGCTCGAAGGTGGCAAAAAAAAGAGCTACTGATCCAATTTGGAGTGTTACTGAACATAACATATCTAGCATAACAGAATTTACGGGTAGACCGCTAGTCTATAGGTTGGATTCAACTGCTCCTCAGCGAGGATTTACTCGTGAACAACTACAAGTGATACCCGAGGATACTCAATAACCGCCGCGTGGTCTTAACTAGCACCTCTGCGTCTTTTGCACTCAAGACAAGTCAGCATCACATTATCTCTGGTATGACCAATACTGCTCTTTTTCTGTCTACGGTAAATTGGCGAGGATCTTTATCCGACCAACACCAATGCATTATACAATTGCAACTCACGCAGTGATTATTCTGTTGTTGTTTCAGTGTGATCATAAATTCGGCATCAATATAAAATTTTCTGTTAATTTTTTTGTCCTGTTTATAACCAGATAGTTTTTTTTCTTCTGCTTATATCATCGCTGACAATATCATTTATTGTAGTGTCATTATCATCTAAAACAACTCTTCGAAGTTGATTTATTCTTCGTACTCTGGACACCGCAAGATAAATTAATTCGACCAATCGATGCGATTATCTATGATCCAAACAATTGTATCGGATATAGTCAACCCCTGCGAATAATGTATCGTTGCTGCGTATCCTAACATCCATGGGGATTTATCAGCACGCAATGCATCGTCGACGACATTGATATCAACCAGCACCATATCATTTAACACCAGAATCTGTTTTTCAATTTGTCCAGGATTATCAGCTTCGATATTTTGTCTTCGTATATCCTTAGGTCTATAACACAGCGGCCCTGGAAGAGTTGCAAATTTTTCTTTGTGTTTGTTAAATTACTTCATCTGAAGTGTATCTCTGACTATCTTTCTACTTGCCACTATCAAATAATTTGGTCTCCACACTTCCCAGAAATCATTTAATGGGGTTTCCGAAATTATTTCAAGCGCTATTTCACACTGTATTCTATCCTGTTGTAATCTGATTTTTTTTTGAACTCGCGTAATTCATTATCAACTGCTCTATGATCGGTATTAATTTTTTCCTAATGATCTACAAAATTCTTTAGCCAATTATGTGGAGACAAACCGATAAATGGTGGTGGTTGATATTAATCGCCACACATTATCACTTTTGTATTCGCTAGCAATATCCAATCAAGAAACATCTGTAATACATCTAACGACACTGTGCATATCTCATCCCAAATGATGATTACAGGAATAAATTTCTCGCCCATTCGATCAGGAGTTCATTCGTCACCTTTCCATCAAAAGAAACTATGATAAGTGCAAGCATGAACTCCTCGCTGTTTTATCTCTGTTGCAAGTCTGTTTGTTGGTGTTAGCACAATCATGTTTGATTTCCCTCGAAATAATTCAATCACACGAGTCGTCTTCCCTGACCCACCACAGCCGTTTAAGTAACTGGTTTTATATCTGCATATTGGATCGGAACACGAAGGTGCATTAGATAGTTTTGATATCTGATTATTTTTTTAAGTAATTGTTTTCAATCGTAACATCTGCTGATTTGGAGTAATCACGCAGTACTTCCTTTTTAATTCTCCATGATCGCCAACTCTCGTCTGAATTAGCGAATTCAGCCACTGCTTCTTTATATTTTACGTCTATATAAAATAATCAGTGGTTACTCTAACTGCGGTGTCAGGAAATCTATTTATCATCGAATGTAAATTAATAGAAGCATAAGCCATCATATACGACCTTAAGTACGTATACTGAGGATTTCCTCCATCTGTGTAAGTAACAATTGTACCTAATTTGGTTCCATCGGACATGATAGCGTCTTTACGATCGACATATATACCCCTAAATGTTACATCTGCGATTATTAAATCGTATTCAGCATCATTTATAATCAACCGCGTAGAATATCGTTTGTGGTCGTATTTTCTACCTTGTGTGAACTTACCAATTATTCTTCTACCGAAATCTTTTGCGTGTTTATTTCTAACTTCAAAGATTTCTTAGTTTCATTTCACGATATATTCTTCGTCGAGATCGGGGAATTGTTTTTGGTTTTCGGTGATTATACTATGTAGACTATCGGGTTGTGGTAACCAGACTTCAGTTTGTTTCCGATATGATATAATTGCTTCACTGACAATCAGCGATATCAGCATTTTAGAATCAATCATATACCATAATAACACTATTGGCATCCAGTGTTTTTCAGAGATGTGTCTACCAAACCAAACATAACAGCAACGATGAAGTCCTTTAGCCAATTCAAACTATACTACACGAGCTATCAAAATTAGCCAGTGGTCCATTAATAGCAACACGGGTCATCTCATGTGTGGGATGTCCAAATCTTTTGAAGAACTCATAACACTCTCCATAACCAAGAAAACTCCCTGGATAACACGCAATCATATCAACCGAAATAATATTTTTAGGGCAGTATTTTGTATTCCATTATCCGCCATGGCCGTATGCAATGCAGCGTGATTCGATATTTGAGAGAAATTCTGCGCGTGTTGGTTTCCATAGGTTTCTCCTTCGCGTGAAATGAGCTGCAACTGACGGAATTGTAAAACAGTTTGTTAGTAAATGTTCATCGTAATCCGTTGAAAAACCACTAGCTAGTTTTTCATCTCGTGTGGATGACTTCAGTACGGTATAATTCGCCATTGGGTCTTACAAACTGATCGAATTTACCCTCTTCGTCTTCAAAACTCTGAAATAACCACACTGACACAGGATCGTTTTTACTTAACTCGTAACTAAAATCAAATACATTTCCCCCAGAGTTCTCTACGGGTAGATATTTTATTGTTTTATTCCGCGAAAATATTGGTACCGCTGGTGTTCATTATGGTCAATAATTTTGATTGGAGCTCTTTTTGATTAATATTTCGATTCGTGTAATACTTCTCCTATTATCGTCATTACGGTTATTGGGAATCTAAATGATGTTTCTAATTTGGATATATCTTGAATTTGTTGCGCCGTTCTCCTTCACTGTTAATCCTCATTCGTTTATTTTTGTGTGTGTCTTAGGTCCGCCAATTTGTTTCCACGCAACGCATTTGTAAAATGCTCTATAATTCGTTCTGCTACACAATTTATTCTCCCTGACAATTTCATGGGTTTTAATTTTTCAATACTTGGTTTATCATTTATCGGATAGATCTCATAAACAACTGCTGTTACAGGATAGGATCTCTCGTAATACGGTTTGTCAATATACCAACACGGAGACAAACACGGAGACAAAAAAAAACAAGACAAAGAATCTAAATGGGATACATCACTTGACCAACTCAAAGATGATGATTTAGAAAGAATTAACAGATCACTGGATGAATTATCTCGCGAGGAAGGTGCAACTGGTACAACTGATAAAGATGAAGATGGATATCCAAGAGGGTTTTCAGGTAGTGGTCTAGTTCGTTGTCCTAATAGTAATCTCGGGGATATATCACGATTAGAAGTTCTCGTAGGAGGGAAACGAGCCGGAAATAGCTCACCGGATTTAATTAGTGAGGCAGCTAATATCTGCAGACGACTTTTTGAGGGTGGTATCATGGATATTAGTGTATACCGAGAGTTTATTGATGAGCTAGCAGACGGTTACCATAGTGATTAATTTGATGACTTCGTCGAAAATTCTTCGAATTTGGCGATTAGATAAATAGCATTTAAATAAGATGATCAAACACTACAACCACAACAAACCAACCATGGTCTATGTAGTAAACTCACGATTGCCTGTTTATCGAGCGTACTATGGAGGTGGTCTCGGCAATACCATTGCAGGGTAATTTGCGAGAATGGCTCCCAAAAAAGCACCAATCGCAAAACAGTTATCAATGAAAGCTATTGATGTTATTCGTGATAAGGGTATTAGCGCTGTTGGTGATATTGCCGGGAAAGCATTTTCGGCGGCTAAAGAAAAACTAGTAGCATTAGTTCGGCGGCGAAGGAAACCACCGATGACAAAGTCACTAGGACCACTACCATCTACGGAAATTATGCATGAAAGTATTAGCAAAATAATAAACAACGCAGTGAATCAGAATATAGCAACACGGTATGACACTCAGGGAAATATTCTGCAAATATGATAGCGTTAAGTGGCTTGAAATTGCGAGCGAGATCACGATTTAGATCAAGAAATATATAATATGTTCAAATCGGCTCCTGATACAGCGTTTGATATGTACGCCCCAGTGCCCAAGAATGATTCTATACTCAATTATCAGTATTATTCCTATAATGCAATACAACCAAATAGTCGATCAAGAATCGAACTTCAGGTCCAGGATACCAGCAAATACTTTCTACCCTCTGAAGCGTTTATCGAAGTAGAATGAGAAATTCTAACAGCTGCTGATACTCCTGCTGTATCAGCACCATATGCAGATGGTGTTAAAGTCGGCTTTGTCAATAATGGTATCATGGCGCTATTTGAGAGTGCTATATACATGATTGCTGGAGGAGAAATCGAGTCTATAGAACATGATGTTGATGTTACAACAACAATAGTGGGGTTGGCAAGATACTCCGATGATTATACAAGATCGGCAGGTCCATCTATGATGTCTGCTAAGGATATTACTGATTACGCGGATAACAATAAGTATCTTAAAGTAAGGACACCAAGAGATACTGCATCCGATCCACAACCAGTAGCAGTTGGTGAATACGAACCAAGACCAGCTGCTGTCTCTGATATTGTAAAATATGATAATACTCGCTACAACGTAGGGTTTGCAACACGCGTATCAATGTTGGAAGGACAGCGTAGATTATTCTCATACACAATTCTACTACATCATATATTTGGATTCTGCAGAAATGTTAGAAAAGTTATCTATGGAGTCAAGCATACAGTAGTACTCGTACGAAGGGGTAGTGATAATGATACAATCTGGAGGATTTCAGCAGATCCTGCACTTCCGGATAATGACAGTGGCAAGGTGAATATAACAAAACTGTCACTGTGGATGCCAGTAATGACTCCATCAATCACCACAGAAAACAGATTACTATCATTTATAAGTACAGGCGGCAAATCATTACTAAGCTGGCTAACAACTGCCACTGATACCATGGATAGTACTGTTAATGGTATATTTACTTGGCAACTGGCATCAAAACAAGGTGTTTCTGCGCCGAGGCATATATTTGTTGCGTTACATGATAAGGCGCGATTGGGTTCACAAACACGCAGCCATATGATATTTGATAATTTTGGTGTTAATAAAGTCTCGTTGAATATAAACGGCCAACAGGAACCAACTGAGGAAATTTTACTTAATTACGGACAAAACCAAATAGCACGCGTGTATCATCGTTTGCTATCATTTATGGGACGCGATAATAATGTAAATACCGGTCTGCAAATATCACAACGGGATTTTAGAAATCTATATCCCATCTATTTCGTCTCGCTGAAACATCTTGACTTAACCAGACAACCCGTCCTTGACATACACTTTCGAGCTCGTGTAACCGCTCCTCCTGCTGGTGGTTACGGAGCAGTTGCTGTAATTCTCAGTGACAAATCAATGACTCTCGAAGGTGTTGGTGGACGAATGAAAGTAGTTGATGCACCAGTGGAAAATATGTAATGTAACAATTAGATCAATCTGTTATTAAATAAAATGTCATATAATCATGTTAGTGTTACGTTAACTCCTGGTCAAATTAAAAACATTTTTGCAATCAGAATCAGCTAAAAAATGTGGAACCATGATATCGCTGAAGCACTATCAGATGTATGGAGGGTCAGAATAAACTATCATCGACAGCTCGTCAGATAAAACACTTCAATGATGCCATCAAAGATAAAAAAGTTGTTTTGATCACTCTCTCTGCGGCCGCAATTAAGAACATGATAAAATCAAGTGGTATATTCCCGTTGTTAGCTGCGATTCCAGCATTAATTGCGGAAGCGGCCCCAGCGGTAGCAAAAGCCGCCGCGCTAGGAGCCGTTGGTACAGCGGCAGGGATGGCACTAAAGAAAGCCACCGGACATGGATGCAAAAAAAAAAAAGAAACGATCAGGAAAGGGTCTAAGATTACCAGGAACTCCGTATTCATGGTACAGCGGAAAGGGCCTGAGACTAGAAACAGTTTACTAACTCGAGAACCGAAGGTTCCATCGCAGATATCGCCGATGTCAAATTTTGATTTACTCGAGGCTGCTAAAAACTTTAGAGGTGACTTTATGAGAGATCAATTATCACAGCAACCAAACAGCGTTGAAACCGGTATCATTAATCTCGATAACATCAGCGGACCTGGAACCCACTGGATTGCATACGCGATTGATCCGCGTGTGATCATTTAATTTCGATTCATATGGATTAGCGCCGCCTAAAGAATTTATGCGTTATATAAACCGCTTAAAAACTCCTATGTGGTATTCTACGCTATCAACACAGAAAATGAATGACCCACCAATATGCGGCATAGAAGTATTAAATGTACTCAACGCTATTTCATCATCGTGAAAACCATCACATAAAACCGTACACGAATATACGAGTAATCGTATTTTAGAGAGATTTTAGAGTATAATGATTGATATTTGGGGGAGATCTTTATCAAGTCTGAAAAAACCCACCACGGAAATATCTGCAAGCGGTGATGTAAAAAAAATAATCGAAGATGAAATATCTGAAATGTTAAATCTCGCAAGTGTTGATCCCAATGAAATAGTTTTTATTTCAAGATCGTCAGGGTAAATTGAAAACTAGTAATGTTTCCCTTGTTGATATTTTAGTTAAACAACGCGGTGTAACGGAAAATGCTATCGCGGTATTTTCCGATCAGGGTAAACTCAAACCAGATGTACTTGTTGCAACTATTGTGGATAGAATTAGCAATTTAGAACCATTAAAAAAACTATGCGATGAATACGACGACCATATAACAACATGAGTATAATAACAATGGCAACATCGCAAGAACTACTTCAACGAATAGCGGAAAACACAACCCCGGCGAAAACCAGCATGATATTAATAACCTCAACAAATCCTGAATTCAGTGTGAATTTTACTTCTGCGGTTCCCGTGAAGGAGATAGCACGAGCAAAATTACGAGTATACCATAGTTGGCCTATTATTAGATCATCACCTTTCGATGGTCAACAACCGAATAATTCCCTGGTGTTTGCGAGTAAGAATAAACCCGATGGTACTCCAGATTGGAACATTGTTTCACTACCATCTGGGTCATACCAAATCGAACAAATCAGTAACGAATTACAACGCAGAATAAAATCCATTACTGGAAAAGAATCGAAAATCGCTATAACTGTTCACGAGCCGACGTTATCATCTGACATTGAGATAAACTCGCCCGGGTATGTCGTAGATATCTATCAGAGTTCTATAAGGACAATACTAGGGTCGCCTGAAAAAGCACCTCCATCTGAACCGAAAAAATCTGATTTTACCATAGATGAGATTAATGAAAAAGATAGAGATGCAGTTTCTTATCTTCTAAAAGGGGAAGATATAACAAAAGTAAAGAAAATATATTTTGAATTCTATAGGAAGGGTTGCTCTGGGGTGCATTTTGAATTTGAATACGATGGTGAAGAAAGTACAAAAATGATTCTATTAGATGAACATATTAATGTGCTTTTGAAAACAATAAATGAATCTTTCGAATCTGATAGAGAGAGACTACTGCAAAGTTTTCAAAAATATCTTTTGGATGTAACGGGTTCACGTGATGACATCATAAAAATAATAAAAATGATATGAACACTTATATAAAAGATATTAAAAAATTAAATGATTTTTTTAAATAAAATCTTTTGATGAATCTATTGACGAGCGAGAAGGAGAAAAACAAAAAATTTCTATCCGCATATAATATAACAAAATAGGAGTTATTAAATTTTAAATTAGCAGGATATAACGTCCCAGAGATGGAAAAACCTCTCAGTGACACCATCGATGATGGTTTTAAAAGGATTCACGATGCATGGAAGAAAATAGCACAACCACAAACAACAACCATCCTTAAACATAATAATGACCCATATGATGGTGGACGAAATATCGCTCCTGAAAACGTCAATATATCCTCGGTGATTGCATTGAATTTAGTTTGTAATGTTATCAAAGGAAGTTACCAAATAAATCTCGATAGATCAAATCAAGCTCAACAAGGATATATTTTATATTCATTTGTACCAACAGCTCCACCCGGATTTTTAATAATTGAGGATCCAACTAATCGAGTCTATATGCGATGTCATAGTAATTCGTTAACGAGAATTAATTTTCAATGAAACCCTTACTTTTTCTTTACTTTTGTTATATCTTCCCCTTTTAGAAGATAATAAACTGCATCTCTATCTTTTTCATTAATCTCATCTATGGTAAAATCAGATTTTTTCGGTTCAGATGGAGGTGCTTTTTCAGGCGACCCTAGTATTGTCCTTATAGAACTCTGATAGATATCTACGACATACCCGGGCGAGTTTATCTCAATGTCAGATGATAACGTCGGCTCGTGAACAGTTATAGCGATTTTCGATTCTTTTCCAGTAATGGATTTTATTCTGCGTTGTAATTCGTTACTGATTTGTTCGATTTGGTATGACCCAGATGGTAGTGAAACAATGTTCCAATCTGGAGTACCATCGGGTTTATTCTTACTCGCAAACACCAGGGAATTATTCGGTTGTTGACCATCGAAAGGTGATGATCTAATAATAGGCCAACTATGGTATACTCGTAATTTTGCTCGTGCTATCTCCTTCACGGGAACCGCAGAAGTAAAATTCACACTGAATTCAGGATTTGTTGAGGTTATTAATATCATGCTGGTTTTCGCCGGGGTTGTGTTTTCCGCTATTCGTTGAAGTAGTTCTTGCGATGTTGCCATTGTTATTATACTCATGTTGTTATATGGTCGTCGTATTCATCGCATAGTTTTTTTAATGGTTCTAAATTGCTAATTCTATCCACAATAGTTGCAACAAGTACATCTGGTTTGAGTTTACCCTGATCGGAAAATACCGCGATAGCATTTTCCGTTACACCGCGTTGTTTAACTAAAATATCAACAAGGGAAACATTACTAGTTTTCAATTTACCCTGACGATCTTGAAATAAAAACTATTTCATTGGGATCAACACTTGCGAGATTTAACATTTCAGATATTTCATCTTCGATTATTTTTTTTACATCACCGCTTGCAGATATTTCCGTGGTGGGTTTTTCAGACTTGATAAAGATCTCCCCCAAATATCAATCATTATACTCTAAAATCTCTCTAAAATACGATTACTCGTATATTCGTGTACGGTTTTATGTGATGGTTTTCACGATGATGAAATAGCGTTGAGTACATTTAATACTTCTATGCCGCATATTGGTGGGTCATTCATTTTCTGTGTTGATAGCGTAGAATACCACATAGGAGTTTTTAAGCGGTTTATATAACGCATAAATTCTTTAGGCGGCGCTAATCCATATGAATCGAAATTAAATGATCACACGCGGATCAATCGCGTATGCAATCCAGTGGGTTCCAGGTCCGCTGATGTTATCGAGATTAATGATACCGGTTTCAACGCTGTTTGGTTGCTGTGATAATTGATCTCTCATAAAGTCACCTCTAAAGTTTTTAGCAGCCTCTAGTAAATCAAAATTTGACATCGGCGATATCTGCGATGGAACCTTCGGTTCTCGAGTTAGTAAACTGTTTCTAGTCTCAGGCCCTTTCCGCTGTACCATGAATACGGAGTTCCTGGTAATCTTAGACCCTTTCCTGATCGTTTCTTTTTTTTTTTTGCATCCATGTCCGGTGGCTTTCTTTAGTGCCATCCCTGCCGCTGTACCAACGGCTCCTAGCGCGGCGGCTTTTGCTACCGCTGGGGCCGCTTCCGCAATTAATGCTGGAATCGCAGCTAACAACGGGAATATACCACTTGATTTTATCATGTTCTTAATTGCGGCCGCAGAGAGAGTGATCAAAACAACTTTTTTATCTTTGATGGCATCATTGAAGTGTTTTATCTGACGAGCTGTCGATGATAGTTTATTCTGACCCTCCATACATCTGATAGTGCTTCAGCGATATCATGGTTCCACATTTTTTAGCTGATTCTGATTGCAAAAATGTTTTTAATTTGACCAGGAGTTAACGTAACACTAACATGATTATATGACATTTTATTTAATAACAGATTGATCTAATTGTTACATTACATATTTTCCACTGGTGCATCAACTACTTTCATTCGTCCACCAACACCTTCGAGAGTCATTGATTTGTCACTGAGAATTACAGCAACTGCTCCGTAACCACCAGCAGGAGGAGCGGTTACACGAGCTCGAAAGTGTATGTCAAGGACGGGTTGTCTGGTTAAGTCAAGATGTTTCAGCGAGACGAAATAGATGGGATATAGATTTCTAAAATCCCGTTGTGATATTTGCAGACCGGTATTTACATTATTATCGCGTCCCATAAATGATAGCAAACGATGATACACGCGTGCTATTTGGTTTTGTCCGTAATTAAGTAAAATTTCCTCAGTTGGTTCCTGTTGGCCGTTTATATTCAACGAGACTTTATTAACACCAAAATTATCAAATATCATATGGCTGCGTGTTTGTGAACCCAATCGCGCCTTATCATGTAACGCAACAAATATATGCCTCGGCGCAGAAACACCTTGTTTTGATGCCAGTTGCCAAGTAAATATACCATTAACAGTACTATCCATGGTATCAGTGGCAGTTGTTAGCCAGCTTAGTAATGATTTGCCGCCTGTACTTATAAATGATAGTAATCTGTTTTCTGTGGTGATTGATGGAGTCATTACTGGCATCCACAGTGACAGTTTTGTTATATTCACCTTGCCACTGTCATTATCCGGAAGTGCAGGATCTGCTGAAATCCTCCAGATTGTATCATTATCACTACCCCTTCGTACGAGTACTACTGTATGCTTCACTCCATAGATAACTTTTCTAACATTTCTGCAGAATCCAAATATATGATGTAGTAGAATTGTGTATGAGAATAATCTACGCTGTCCTTCCAACATTGATACGCGTGTTGCAAACCCTACGTTGTAGCGAGTATTATCATATTTTACAATATCAGAGACAGCAGCTGGTCTTGGTTCGTATTCACCAACTGCTACTGGTTGTGGATCGGATGCAGTATCTCTTGGTGTCCTTACTTTAAGATACTTATTGTTATCAGCGTAATCAGTAATATCCTTAGCAGACATCATAGATGGACCTGCCGATCTTGTATAATCATCGGAGTATCTTGCCAACCCCACTATTGTTGTTGTAACATCAACATCATGTTCTATAGACTCGATTTCTCCTCCAGCAATCATGTATATAGCACTCTCAAATAGCGCCATGATACCATTATTGACAAAGCCGACTTTAACACCATCTGCATATGGTGCTGATACAGCAGGAGTATCAGCAGCTGTTAGAATTTCTCATTCTACTTCGATAAACGCTTCAGAGGGTAGAAAGTATTTGCTGGTATCCTGGACCTGAAGTTCGATTCTTGATCGACTATTTGGTTGTATTGCATTATAGGAATAATACTGATAATTGAGTATAGAATCATTCTTGGGCACTGGGGCGTACATATCAAACGCTGTATCAGGAGCCGATTTGAACATATTATATATTTCTTGATCTAAATCGTGATCTCGCTCGCAATTTCAAGCCACTTAACGCTATCATATTTGCAGAATATTTCCCTGAGTGTCATACCGTGTTGCTATATTCTGATTCACTGCGTTGTTTATTATTTTGCTAATACTTTCATGCATAATTTCCGTAGATGGTAGTGGTCCTAGTGACTTTGTCATCGGTGGTTTCCTTCGCCGCCGAACTAATGCTACTAGTTTTTCTTTAGCCGCCGAAAATGCTTTCCTGGCAATATCACCAACAGCGCTAATACCCTTATCACGAATAACATCAATAGCTTTCATTGATAACTGTTTTGCGATTGGTGCTTTTTTGGGAGCCATTCTCGCAAATTACCCTGCAATGGTATTGCCGAGACCACCTCCATAGTACGCTCGATAAACAGGCAATCGTGAGTTTACTACATAGACCATGGTTGGTTTGTTGTGGTTGTAGTGTTTGATCATCTTATTTAAATGCTATTTATCTAATCGCCAAATTCGAAGAATTTTCGACGAAGTCATCAAATTAATCACTATGGTAACCGTCTGCTAGCTCATCAATAAACTCTCGGTATACACTAATATCCATGATACCACCCTCAAAAAGTCGTCTGCAGATATTAGCTGCCTCACTAATTAAATCCGGTGAGCTATTTCCGGCTCGTTTCCCTCCTACGAGAACTTCTAATCGTGATATATCCCCGAGATTACTATTAGGACAACGAACTAGACCACTACCTGAAAACCCTCTTGGATATCCATCTTCATCTTTATCAGTTGTACCAGTTGCACCTTCCTCGCGAGATAATTCATCCAGTGATCTGTTAATTCTTTCTAAATCATCATCTTTGAGTTGGTCAAGTGATGTATCCCATTTAGATTCTTTGTCTTGTTTTTTTTGTCTCCGTGTTTGTCTCCGTGTTGGTATATTGACAAACCGTATTACGAGAGATCCTATCCTGTAACAGCAGTTGTTTATGAGATCTATCCGATAAATGATAAACCAAGTATTGAAAAATTAAAACCCATGAAATTGTCAGGGAGAATAAATTGTGTAGCAGAACGAATTATAGAGCATTTTACAAATGCGTTGCGTGGAAACAAATTGGCGGACCTAAGACACACACAAAAATAAACGAATGAGGATTAACAGTGAAGGAGAACGGCGCAACAAATTCAAGATATATCCAAATTAGAAACATCATTTAGATTCCCAATAACCGTAATGACGATAATAGGAGAAGTATTACACGAATCGAAATATTAATCAAAAAGAGCTCCAATCAAAATTATTGACCATAATGAACACCAGCGGTACCAATATTTTCGCGGAATAAAACAATAAAATATCTACCCGTAGAGAACTCTGGGGGAAATGTATTTGATTTTAGTTACGAGTTAAGTAAAAACGATCCTGTGTCAGTGTGGTTATTTCAGAGTTTTGAAGACGAAGAGGGTAAATTCGATCAGTTTGTAAGACCCAATGGCGAATTATACCGTACTGAAGTCATCCACACGAGATGAAAAACTAGCTAGTGGTTTTTCAACGGATTACGATGAACATTTACTAACAAACTGTTTTACAATTCCGTCAGTTGCAGCTCATTTCACGCGAAGGAGAAACCTATGGAAACCAACACGCGCAGAATTTCTCTCAAATATCGAATCACGCTGCATTGCATACGGCCATGGCGGATAATGGAATACAAAATACTGCCCTAAAAATATTATTTCGGTTGATATGATTGCGTGTTATCCAGGGAGTTTTCTTGGTTATGGAGAGTGTTATGAGTTCTTCAAAAGATTTGGACATCCCACACATGAGATGACCCGTGTTGCTATTAATGGACCACTGGCTAATTTTGATAGCTCGTGTAGTATAGTTTGAATTGGCTAAAGGACTTCATCGTTGCTGTTATGTTTGGTTTGGTAGACACATCTCTGAAAAACACTGGATGCCAATAGTGTTATTATGGTATATGATTGATTCTAAAATGCTGATATCGCTGATTGTCAGTGAAGCAATTATATCATATCGGAAACAAACTGAAGTCTGGTTACCACAACCCGATAGTCTACATAGTATAATCACCGAAAACCAAAAACAATTCCCCGATCTCGACGAAGAATATATCGTGAAATGAAACTAAGAAATCTTTGAAGTTAGAAATAAACACGCAAAAGATTTCGGTAGAAGAATAATTGGTAAGTTCACACAAGGTAGAAAATACGACCACAAACGATATTCTACGCGGTTGATTATAAATGATGCTGAATACGATTTAATAATCGCAGATGTAACATTTAGGGGTATATATGTCGATCGTAAAGACGCTATCATGTCCGATGGAACCAAATTAGGTACAATTGTTACTTACACAGATGGAGGAAATCCTCAGTATACGTACTTAAGGTCGTATATGATGGCTTATGCTTCTATTAATTTACATTCGATGATAAATAGATTTCCTGACACCGCAGTTAGAGTAACCACTGATTATTTTATATAGACGTAAAATATAAAGAAGCAGTGGCTGAATTCGCTAATTCAGACGAGAGTTGGCGATCATGGAGAATTAAAAAGGAAGTACTGCGTGATTACTCCAAATCAGCAGATGTTACGATTGAAAACAATTACTTAAAAAAATAATCAGATATCAAAACTATCTAATGCACCTTCGTGTTCCGATCCAATATGCAGATATAAAACCAGTTACTTAAACGGCTGTGGTGGGTCAGGGAAGACGACTCGTGTGATTGAATTATTTCGAGGGAAATCAAACATGATTGTGCTAACACCAACAAACAGACTTGCAACAGAGATAAAACAGCGAGGAGTTCATGCTTGCACTTATCATAGTTTCTTTTGATGGAAAGGTGACGAATGAACTCCTGATCGAATGGGCGAGAAATTTATTCCTGTAATCATCATTTGGGATGAGATATGCACAGTGTCGTTAGATGTATTACAGATGTTTCTTGATTGGATATTGCTAGCGAATACAAAAGTGATAATGTGTGGCGATTAATATCAACCACCACCATTTATCGGTTTGTCTCCACATAATTGGCTAAAGAATTTTGTAGATCATTAGGAAAAAATTAATACCGATCATAGAGCAGTTGATAATGAATTACGCGAGTTCAAAAAAAAAATCAGATTACAACAGGATAGAATACAGTGTGAAATAGCGCTTGAAATAATTTCGGAAACCCCATTAAATGATTTCTGGGAAGTGTGGAGACCAAATTATTTGATAGTGGCAAGTAGAAAGATAGTCAGAGATACACTTCAGATGAAGTAATTTAACAAACACAAAGAAAAATTTGCAACTCTTCCAGGGCCGCTGTGTTATAGACCTAAGGATATACGAAGACAAAATATCGAAGCTGATAATCCTGGACAAATTGAAAAACAGATTCTGGTGTTAAATGATATGGTGCTGGTTGATATCAATGTCGTCGACGATGCATTGCGTGCTGATAAATCCCCATGGATGTTAGGATACGCAGCAACGATACATTATTCGCAGGGGTTGACTATATCCGATACAATTGTTTGGATCATAGATAATCGCATCGATTGGTCGAATTAATTTATCTTGCGGTGTCCAGAGTATGAAGAATAAATCAACTTCGAAGAGTTGTTTTAGATGATAATGACACTACAATAAATGATATTGTCAGCGATGATATAAGCAGAAGAAAAAAAACTATCTGGTTATAAACAGGACAAAAAAATTAACAGAAAATTTTATATTGATGCCGAATTTATGATCACACTGAAACAACAACAGAATAATCACTGCGTGAGTTGCAATTGTATAATGCATTGGTGTTGGTCGGATAAAGATCCTCGCCAATTTACCGTAGACAGAAAAAGAGCAGTATTGGTCATACCAGAGATAATGTGATGCTGACTTGTCTTGAGTGCAAAAGACGCAGAGGTGCTAGTTAAGACCACGCGGCGGTTATTGAGTATCCTCGGGTATCACTTGTAGTTGTTCACGAGTAAATCCTCGCTGAGGAGCAGTTGAATCCAACCTATAGACTAGCGGTCTACCCGTAAATTCTGTTATGCTAGATATGTTATGTTCAGTAACACTCCAAATTGGATCAGTAGCTCTTTTTTTTGCCACCTTCGAGCTCTCCTGGTTCTGCCGAGTATTGGTTGTTTTGAAAACTCATTTTGCGGTTTTACAGGTATATACTTTTTTTAATCGCGTTGTTAGGTTTCATATTAACTGTTCGAGTAATCTCATTATTCAACGGGGTAATTACGCCTGGTAATCTCTTGACCCATTCACGAGATCATTTATCCTGAATAAATTACTTCGCGTATTGATATCCAAATAACCGCTCAGCATGTGTCCGATTAAATCGTTCAACAATTGCCTGATCGCGATGTAGTGCAGTATGTCCTCGTTTGATGGTGACATTATGATGCTTCATTGTTGATAACACTGCACCCTGAAATTCCCTGCCAGGATCAACTTGTAATAGATTTGGCCAATGCAGAGGACCTCGTCGATAAATCCTTTCAAACGCAGAAGCAACTTCAGTTGATAATTTTGTCTTTAGAGGTTCTGCTTGTTTGTATCGACTCGCAACATCAACTACTGTTAGCGCATATTTGTAAAAACCATCATGCGGCAGAAATAATATATCAGCCTGATGAGCCTCATTAGGTGCGCTGACAGCAAAATGCGAGTAGTTAATTTGTTTAGGCGGTGGTAGATAAATTTGTCATATCGCCTGTTTGGATAACCAATCCGCTGCAGTGGTATTTTTTACTTTTGCGGCGCTAGTGAGTTTACCGATTGCTGATTTACCCCTCCAGTATCCTCTTGGAGAATAATAAATAGATTCCATGTTGTCATTAATTACCAGCACCCAACACCAATTTACTTTTCATCGCCGATTATATCAACCATGAAGCAAATTTTTCTTTGAAGGATTTATCAGTGATAGAATTCAACGCATTAATCAATTTCACATCTGCGATATGTCTGTGTTGCAGATTGTTGATTTTATAAGCAACATCATGAGCATGACACGCCTTATCAATAGCGTTTATTGGGTTTTCACCGGGTCGGGGTTGGTTTTGATCATCGAGTCTGATATCGAGTCTGGTCCCGAGTCCACAATAACTATACCCTGGAAGGTGTTTTTCTCCTGGATATTTTGCCCATTTTGTTCCTGGTAATTTTACTAACTTGGCTGCAATGTCATCTCCTCGTTTTTTTAAAACATCTCCAGATTTCATAGAAACAAATCTTAATTTTTGGTAATCACGTGTATAAATTAGAACGTTAGTAGTATTTTATGTTTAATTAATGAAATTAATTTAATTAATTTATAATTAATTAAAAACACAGCAGCACAATACAGTTTGCATCATGTTGAGGCAAAATACGTGCCATTCCTAATAACACAATGAATATAATTTATGTAAAATAATACATCAGTATCAATGTAAAAATGTTCAATTAGTGGCATAGCAAGGACTTCTAACATTACTCCACCCAAACTTAAGTCTAATGACCATACACACACACACACACACACACACACACAATAAAGACTGTTTGATCGTAATTATAGTTCAAACTCCCAGTTGGCTGGGCGTCTGCGAAGCCACTTTGCTGAAGGATTCAGTTGCAAACGGAATTTTATATGTGACAGTCAGAAATAGTGTACAAATAATCAGCCTAACCCTCTCATAAAAGATGGTGTGTGTGTGTGTGAGAGAGAGAGAGAGAGAGAGAGAGAGAGAGAGAGAGAGAGAGAGAGAGAGAGAGAGAGAGAGTCTCATAAAAGATGGTGTGTGTGTGAGAGAGAGAGAGAGAGAGAGAGAGAGAGAGAGAGAGAGAGAGAGAGAGAGAGAGAGAGAGAGGAGATTTGGAATTGTAACGTAGTTGTATTTTAAAAAATCAGTCATATCTTATGACGTAAGTGTGGCAGTTTATTGTGATGTCTAGCACTAGGGCATCATGACACCAGGCCGACCAGTCCTAACACTACTAACCTCTTAATGCTGATTGACTAGCGAGACGGCTGTTAGTAACAATTTTAAAAGAATTTGGTATGAAGATGGTTGGTGTTTAATGTTTGTTAGAATCTGGATTGTCATGAACGATACATCAGTATCAATGTACAAGTGATCAAGGAATCAATTACAGATCTAACTTTCAGTTGATGTATTCTAAGAAACACTTATTTCACAATATATTCACCCCACACCTCTTTTACATCGAAGATCTGGCATTTTGGTCTTATATTTTCTGCAAATGAAGGCTGTTGTCTGTCACATTACGTCAATTCTAAAGTGAAAAGTATCAAGATATTGATTGTAATTGATGTTTGTTACATGATGCAGTCGCAATGTTCAATATTGCAATAAATATCGTCAGATTCATCTCCTCGTAGAATAGGGTGCAACCAGACAACAACATAGGGTACCCAGAAACCCCACTCCATGCATCATTCCCCTAACTTCATAAAAGAGATAGCATTTGGTCTTAATATTTGACAAATACAATTTGTCATTTGTCGACTTAAATCAATTTTGATGTAAAAAGTATCAAGGAATTAATTGCAAATGGAATATTTTTACAAATTACACGATGCAGTACGACTGCACAATATTGGACCAAATATCGTCACATTCGCACCGTCGTGGAATAAGGGTGTTATTTCAATCCTAATATTTGGACAAGTCTGAAGTGTTATGTAGAGCGATATATCAATATCGATGTAAAATTGATCAAGGAATTTATTGCATCCAGAATATTGTAGCTGACATAGTGTGAAGTGTGCAATATTTGCAAAACAAGGTTTGTCCTCAATCCCTTCCTGAAAGAAGGGTGATATTTTCGTTAATTTTTGGCTATATTTAAGCTCTCATACATCACCTCATATGAATTTCGATGTAAAATTTATCAAGGAATCGGTTGGAAAATTAATGTTTGAAGATGGCGCTCTGTAAAATATGCAGTATTAACAAAATATCATTGTGCGCACGCTTGAATCCTTCATCTTCGCCTGCTAGTAAAAATATTTGTAAACCTTATTATATGATCTAATTGGTAGTTAACCTTGAACACAAGATAACGACTGCTATAGTTCAAATCAACAGTATTAGTAACGTTCACATTGTGTCACTAAAATAGAGAATATTAAAGGAATAAATGTGCCGCTGTACAATTAACTAGATCTCTCCGTTCGAGGACAATTGTTTTGATCACGTGACAATATGGCACAGTAAAGCGCAGCGAGCGTACTAAGCAGGGACTAGGCCTCACTAATTTTCCTGTTAAACAAAATATCGTTATTCGCATTTTTTCTTGTTGTTCTTTGTTTGTTTTGGCGTTTAGTTTGTGCTGTTGTTGAAATTTTAAGTAGATATTGTGTAAAGTTTAAGGTGTTCTTGAAGAATCTTGGGTTGTTTAGTGATACCCACTGGACTGGTGCTCGAGCCATACACTATTTATCATGCAGGATATTATGAGAGTCAACCTCGATGTCGAGAACAATATTTCAGTCAGCACAAATAATAATAGTAGTTATGAAAATGTATATCTCTTTAAATTCCTTAAAAATCTCTGCATTATGATCATTTTAACCGTAATCTTTTGAAACTGGAACTGTGTAGACCCATACTAATTATTCATGAATTTTTATATTTGGGTATCCATTGTTTAAGTCTTAATTCAAGAAAACTTTCAGAGCTTATATACCCATTCATTAAACAATAACTGGAATTAAGACATGCATTATGCATTAACTGCTATTAAGACACGCATTACACATTAACTGGTATTAAGACATGCATTACACATTAACTGGTAATAAGACATGCATTACACATTAACTGGTATTAAGATATGCATTACACATTAACTGGTATTATAAGATATGCATTACACATTGTCTGGTATTAAGACATGCATTACACATTAACTGGTATTATAAGATATGCATTACACATTGTCTGGTATTAAGACATGCATTACACAATAACTGGTAATAAGACACGCATTACACATTAACTGGTATTAAGACATGCATTACACAATAACTGGTAATAAGACAGGCATTACACATTAACTGGTATTATAAGACATGCATTACACATTAACTGGTATTAATACATGCATTACACATTAACTGGTATTAAGACATGCATTACACAATAACTGGTAATAAGACAGGCATTACACATTAACTGGTATTATAAGACATGCATTACACAATAACTGGTAATAAGACACACATTACATATTAACTGGTATTAATACATGCATTACACATTAACTGGTATTAAGACATGCATTACACAATAACTGGTAATAAGACAGGCATTACACATTAACTGGTATTATAAGACATGCATTACACAATAACTGGTAATAAAACACGCATTACACATTAACTGGTATTAAGATATGCATTACACATTAACTAGAATTAAGACATGCATTACACATTAATTGATAATAAGACATGCAGTACACATTAACTGGTATTAAGAAATGCATTCACATTAACTGGTATTAAGATATGCATTACACATTAACTGGTATTAAGACATGCATTACACATTAACTGGAATTAAGACATCCATTACAGATTAACCGATATTAAGACATGCATTACACATTAACTGGTATTAAGATATGCATTACACATTAACTGATATTAAGACATGCATTACACATTAACTGGTATTAAGATATGCATTACATATTAACTGATATTAAGATATCCATTACACATTAACTGGTAATAAGACATGCATTACACATTAACTGGTATTAAGATATGCATTACACATTAACTAGTATTAAGATATGCATTACACATTAACTAGTAATAAGACATGCATTACACAATAACTGGTAATAAGACATGCATTACACATTAACTGGTATTAAGATAAGCATTACACATTAACTGGTATTAAGACATGCATTACACATTAACTAGTAATAAGACATGCATTACACATTAACTGGTATTAAGACATGCATTACACATTAACTGGTATTAAGATATGCATTACATATTAACTGGAATTAAGACATGCATTACATAATAACTGATATTAAGATATGCATTACACATTAACTGATAATAAGACATGCATTACACATTAACTGATATTAAGACACGCATTACACATTAAATGGTATTAAGATATGCATTACACATTAACTGGTATTAAGATATGCATTACACATTAACTGGTATTAAGATATGCATTACACATTAACTGATATTTAAACACGCATTACACATTAACTGGTATTAAGATATGCATTACACATTAACTGGTATTAAGACATGCATTACACATTAACTGGTATTAAGATATGCATTACACATTAACTGGTATTAAGATATGCATTACACATTAACTGGTATTAAGATATGCATTACACATTAACTGGTATTAAGACATGCATTACACATTAACTGACATTAAGACACGCATTGCACATTAACTTGTATTAAGATATGCATTACACATTAACTGGTAATAAGACATGCATTACACATTAACTGATATTAAGACAGGCATTACACATTAACTGGTATTAAGATATGCATTACACATTAACTGGAATTAAGACATGCATTACATATTAACTGATATTAAGATATGCATTACACATTAACTGGTAATAAGACATGCATTACACATTAACTGGTATTAAGATATGCATTACATATTAACTGATAATAAGACATGCATTACACATTAACTGTTATTACGACATGCATTACACATTAACTGGTATTAAGATATGCATTACACATTAACTGAAATTAAGACATGCATTACATATTAACTGATATTAAGATATGCATTACACATTATCTGGTCTTAAGATATGCATTACCCATTGGCTGATAATAAGACATGCATTACACATTAACTGGTAATAAGACATGAATTGCACATTAACTGGTATTAAGACATGCATTACACATTAACTGGAATTAAGACGTGCATTACACATTAACTGATATTAAGACATGCATTACACATTAACTGGTATTAAGATATGCATTACACATTAACTGATATTAAGACATGCATTACACATTAACTGGTATTAAGATATGCATTACATATTAACTGATATTAAGATATGCATTACACATTAACTGGTATTAAGACATGCATTACACATTAACTGGTATTAAGATATGCATTACACATTAACTGGTATTATGGTATTAAGATATGTTTACACATTAACTGGTAATAAGACATGCATTACACATTAAATGGTATTAAGATATGCATTACACATTAACTGGTATTAAGATATGCATTACACATTAACTGGAATTAAGACATACATTACATATTAACTGATATTAAGATATGCATTACACATTAACTGATAATAAGACATGCATTACTTATTAACTGATATTAAGACACGCATTACACATTAACTGGTATTAAGATATGCATTACACATTAACTGGTATTAAGATATGCATTACACATTAACTGGTATTAAGATATGCATTACACATTAACTGGTATTAAGATATGCATTACACATTAACTGGTATTAAGATATGCATTACACATTAACTGGTATTAAGATATGCATTACACATTAACTGGTATTAAGACACGCATTACACATTAACTGGTATTAAGATATGCATTACACATTAACTGGTATTAAGATATGCATTACACATTAACTGGTATTAAGATATGCATTACACATTAACTGGTATCAAGATATGCATTACACATTAACTGGTTTTAAGGTATGCATTACACATTAACTGGTATTAATATATGCATTACACATTAACTGGTATTAAGACATGCATTACACATTAACTGATATTAAGACACGCATTACACATTAACTGGTATTAAGATATGCATTACACATTAACTGGTAATAAGACATGCATTACACATTAACTGGTATTAAGATATGCATTACACATTAACTGGTATTAAGATATGCATTACACATTAACTGGAATTAAGACATGCATTACATTTTAACTGATATTAAGATATGCATTACACATTAACTGGTAATAAGACATGCATTACACATTAACTGGTATTAAGATATGCATTACACAATAACTGGTATTAAGATATGCATTACACATTAACTGGTATTAAGATATGCATTACACATTAACTGGTATTAAGATATGCATTACACATTAACTGATATTTAGACACGCATTACACATTAACTGGTATTAAGATATGCATTACACATTAACTGGAATTAAGACATGCATTACACATTAACTGGTATTAAGATATGCATTACACATTAACTGGTATTAAGATATGCATTACACATTAACTGGTATTAAGATATGCATTACACATTAACTGGTATTAAGACATGCATTACACATTCACTGACATTAAGACACGCATTGCACATTAACTTGTATTAAGATATGCATTACACATTAACTGGTATTAAGATATGCATTACACATTAACTGGAATTAAGACATACATTACATATTAACTGATATTAAGATATGCATTACACATTAACTGATTATAAGACATGCATTACACATTAACTGGTATTAAGACACGCATTACACATTAACTTGTATTAAGATATGCATTACACATTAACTGGTATTAAGATATGCATTACACATTAACTGGTATTAAGATATGCATTACACATTAACTGGTATTAAGATATACATTACACATTAACTGGTATTAAGATATGCATTACACATTAACTGGTATTAAGATATGCATTACACATTAACTGATATTAAGACACGCATTACACATTAACTGGTATTAAGATATGCATTACACATTAACTGGTATTAAGATATGCATTACACATTAACTGGTATTAAGATATGCATTACACATTAACTGGTATCAAGATATGCATTACACATTAACTGGTTTTAAGATATGCATTACACATTAACTGGTATTAATATATGCATTACACATTAACTGGTATTAAGACATGCATTACACATTAACTGATAATAAGACATGCATTACACATTAACTGATATTAAGACACGCATTACACATTAACTGGTATTAAGATATGCATTACACATTAACTGGAATTAAGACATGCATTACATATTAACTGATATTAAGATATGCATTACACATTAACTGGTATTAAGATATGCATTACACATTAACTGATAATAAGACATGCATTACACATTAACTGGTAATAAGACATGCATTACACATTAACTGGTAATAAGACATGCATTACACATTAACTGGCATTAAGATATGCATTACACATTAACTGGTATTAAGACATGCATTACACATTAACTGGTATTAAGACAGGCATTACACATTAACTGGTATTAATATGCATTACACATTAACTGGTATTAAGAGATATATTACACATTTACTGGCATTAAGATATGCATTACACATTAACTGGAATTCATATATGCATTACACATTGTCTGGTGTTCTGACATGCATTACACATTAACTGGAATTAAGACACGCATTACACATTAACTGGTACAGTAAACAATTTTCTTAATTAATCCTAAATTATGTGTAGATTGCTGCACATGATCTACAAGCTTAGCTGTACAACCAGCAATTGTTATTCCCACTTGTTATGTGAATGCTAGATTGGGACTGTCATCCTAATGCAGGCTGCTTATTGACTGATATAATAAGAAATTCCTAACATGTAACATGACCATTGATTGGTTCATTGCATATATTTCCAGCAGAAAAATCCTTCTAAATTGTTGAAGCTACTAACAAAATCTAAATCACTGCATAGTAATGATATTTTCTCTTTTTAAACATCAATAGAAAGTATTTGCACAAAAAAATCAAAGTTACAGATTTTTATCATTTACATAAGCAAAATTTAATTTATGTTTGCATAACATTCGCTTACCTTTTAACTCCAATTGTTTATTATTCTTGCTATTAAAGAAAAATACTACCAATTAAAATCAAAGTACCATGGTAGTTTATTAATTCTGTAGATTATTTAAAAGCTGCATATGAAAAAAAAAACATTTACATCACCTGAAAATAATACTATGATTCTATGGCATTTTATTTATTCCCCACCCACCAAATACATAAGATTGTCATTCTTGGTACATTAAGAAAATACTACTAAATGAAAACCAAAGTACCTTGGTAGTTTATTAATTGAGTTTGATTGTTTAAAAGTAACATGTGTTGAAAAACTTTTAGCTAATAGTTTTGTTACTTGAGAATTAGTTAATCTCTAGCATCAGTCTTGAAATGAATGGTACCATCTAAAAATATTTATTTAATTTTTTATTTATCTCTGTTTCAGAGACATGTGCAAGCAAAAGACATCTGCAACAAACATCTGTATGTGCGTGCTTCAGCTCCTGTGAATACTGATAGTGTTGCTAGGCAACAGACTCTCAATTGGACATCCCAACTCTCCGAATATTTGATGTGGCCCAGCCTCAGGTAAGAACGATCAATGTTGCAGCAAAAGACAAAATTTTGGATAACCTGTTTTTTTATTTTCATTACTTTATCAGAAATATTGAAAGTACTGGTATCTATAGTTTGTCCACCCATTGCTCTATGGCGTCATATGCCCTGTGCTCATGCAAAGTGTAAGAATGTTAGTTAATTGTCTTTGTGTGTGTGGTTTAAAGCATTTGCCACATAGCCAGGGTGTAGATTCAAATATTAAGACATATGTGTGTGTGTGTGTGTGTGTGTGACATAATATGGTGCAAGTAAAGTACAAACAAACTTTTGGTATGTAAACTAAAATTGTGTAGTAGAACATAGTCCAGTTTATTGCTTATAATAAACATTTGTATTACCCATGGCTTTGATATTGATATCAATGTTCATTTTATTACAATGATTGCTATGTAAATTCATAAATACAAGATTAGCCACACCTGAATAATATACATTTTTTCTACAGAGGTCAATAGGAACAGCATGAAGTCATCATCAGATTTTCAGGCTAAAAACTCCAAAGAAAAGAACAAAAAGAGAGAGGTGAGTAACAACACCAAGAACTTCTCCTCCAACACCTTAGCTTTGCCCACTAATCTAACCATGAAGTCTGCTCTACGTGTAGGCAGTATCCGCAATGCGTCAAGGAAGAAAGTTCAGGCCTCAAAATGACATTAATCTGTTGCTATATGTCAGTCACAATAGCGGTGAAAACTTGACTGCAAAACAACAATTACTGCCAAAAGTGTTGTCTTATTATATAATTGAAACTTTATAGATCATATAAAGCAATTTTCATCAATATGTATATGTGGTCAATAATGTACTCGGGTTTCGCTGCCATGTACACCATGTACACCATGTACACCATGTACACCAAGGGTGGTTTAATAATTATCGTCTCTAGTTATTTCGAAATAGCGAGCAAAACTCAGATCATGCTGCATGTGCAAATTGCCTGCAGTTTAAAAGTCTAAGTACCTAGCTGAGCATATCGATCACAGCTAGGGTATATTATAGAGCATATTAGATGAGCTTCAAACCGTACTCCTTATTATGTGTCTCGCTCATTCCAGACGTGGCAAGATATAATCTTTGATCTGAAGTTGGAAACATTTTTTTTTTGGGGGGGGGGGGCAGATGGGGCATTTGTTTTTTATGTTTTTGTACATGTAAATAGATGAAACGTGTACCCTATAGATCATTTTATAACCCAGGTAATAAAGAACGGGCTATTACCCACATACGCTGGTTCCCATTGACACACTTATACCCGAAAATCATTATATTTACCAGCAGACTTGACTGACAAAGTTTTTATTCAGTGATTTTATTTGAATAACAGTGATGTGTGAGTCTCAATACTCCACTATAATAGGTGTATGTACATATTAATTCCTTTCATGGGTAGCAATGCAAAGAAAATGAAAACATGAGTATGAGTAAGTGGGACAGCAGCAGAGAGGGTGAACAGACCAACCTTTTTAGACAAAAATTTCGTAAGCGATTGGGTTTAAAACTAAATCTTACGATGATAGTGGTCACAAACACAGGGGGGGCGACACTACAACGTTCCAAGGCGACGTTTTATAAGCGGTCAATCTTACAACGATGTTTTCATTGTCGTTGGCATCACCCTCTCTGCTGCTATGGGTTAATAATTTTTTTATGATGAAAATCACTACGATTTCAACCGAATATTTGATCGAGTCCGATACGATATCGTGTCCGAGGGTCATGCAAATTTATTGTTACAAATCCGTACGGGGTTGACTGAGCGTTACTAAAGAAATTTTTAAATTGATTATGATCCATATCACCGCAGCGCCAAGTTTGCCAAATATTTCTAAGAGTATGAGTATCAAATACACACAATAAATTGCAGTTATCTCTGATCACTTTTGGAATCTGTGTGTAGCGTTGAGTGACATATATCACGTCCATGCTTTTATGCCTGCCTCGGGAAAATATTCTAGCCGGATTTTTTTGTTTATCTAACCTCACATCGTCGTATACGACTAAATTGTTAATGCTTCCATCAAGGTCATCCACGTATGGTGCCTCGTCAATATCAGTTATAAAATCAACGACGTTCTCGCCGGCAATCTCTGAAGCGTTTTCATTAAAATCTTTTAGCACTTCATAGCATCGTTGATCATCTACGCTAGGAGCAACTAAATACAACTTATCCCACTTCATCCATCTCATTATTAAATTGAGCAACAATTGCGTCTTGCCGGAACCAGATGGCCCGATTATAATCATCCGGATAGAGTTTGGTAGCGCTGCATGATGCTTAACCGACTCTCTTGCTTTAGTCGCTGAAAAATCAATTATATCCATATTTCTATACATAAATTATGGATCTATATTGTATGAAGTGTAAAATGCGTACTGGCACAGATGACTTGACGACGATAACAACTAAAAAATAACCGATCAGCGCTTTCTGGTAAATGCGTACAATGTGGTACAAAGAAATTTAGATTTGTGTCTATGAAATCCGGAGATGATTTTAAAAAAAACGAGGAGGTGATATCGCAGCCAAATTGGCAAAGCTCCCTGGAACCCCATGGGCAAAGTACTCCGGAGAAAAAACACCTTCCAGGATATAGCTACTGTGGCACAGGAACACGATTAGATATCAGACTTGATGATCAAAATCAACCCAAATCCGGTGAAGAACCGATAAACGCCATTGATAAGGCGTGTCATGCTCACGATGTTGCATATAAGAACAGCTATTTGCACCAAAGACATCTAGCAGATGTGAAATTAATTCATGCATTAAATGCTATTCCTGATAAATCCTTCAAAGAAAAATTAGCTTCATGGTTAATAAAACCGGTTATGAAAAGCAAATTGATGTTAGGTGCTGGTAATTAATAACAACATGGAATCTATTTATTATTCTCCGAGGGGATACTAGAGGGGTAACGCTGCAATCAATAAACTCGCTAGCGCCGCAAAAGTGAAAAAGGCCACTGCGGCCAATTGGTTATCCAAACAGGCTATATGGCAAATTTATCTACCAGCGCCTAAACAAATTAATTACTCGCATTTTGATGTGACTGTCCCTAATGAAGTTCATCAGGCTGATATATTATTTTTGCCACATGATCGTGGTTACAAATACGCGTTAACCGTAGTTGATGTTGCGAGTCGATACAAAGAAGCAGAGCCGCTGAAAACAAAATCATCAACTGAAGTCGCTTCTGCATTTGAAAGGATTTATCGAAAGGGTCTTGTGAGTTGGCCAAATCTGTTACAAGTTGATCCTGGCAAGGAATTTCAAGGCGCTGTTTTATCAGCGATGAAACATCACAAAGTCACCATCAGACGGGGGCATACTGCGTTACATCGCGATCAGGCAATTGTAGAACGATTTAATCGGACTCTTGCTGAGCGGTTATTTGGATATCACTACGCGAAGGAGTTTATTCAGGATAAAATATCCCGTGAATGGGTCAAAAAATTACCAGCTGTGATTACCTCACTGAATAATGAGATTACTAGAACAATCCAAATGAAACCTATCAACGCGATTAAAAAGAAGTCTATACCTAAAATGGAAATTCAAGGGATTTCACAAAAAGATTTCAAAGAACCAATTCTTGGTAGTAATGTCACTGTCAGGTATTTATACGAACCAGGAGAGTTGGAAGGTGGCACAAAAAGGGCTACTGATCCTATTTGGAGTGTTACTGCACACAAGATATCTACTATAACACGATCAACTGGTAGACCTCCACTCTATAAATTGGATTCAACTGCCACTCAACGGGGTTTTACACGCGAACAATTACAAGTAATTCCTGACGATACTCAATTACCACCTCGGGGTCTTAACTAGCGCCGTTGCGTCTATTACACTCAAGACAAGTCAACATCACATTGTTTCTGATATGACCGAGACTGCTATTCTTTCTATCTACGGTAAATTGGCGAGGATCGTTATCCGAATAACGCCAACGCATTATACAGTTGCAGCTTGCGCAGTGATTATTATGTTGTTGTTTCAGCGTAATTATTAATTCAGCATCAATATCAAATTGTCGTTGTTTTTTTTGTCTTGCTGTTTGTAACCGGATAGTTTTTTATTAATAGTTTTAACATCAACGATGCTAGCATCATCTATTGTGGTGTCATCATCGCCTGACTCTGTCAGGATAATTCTTCGAAGTTGATGTATTCTTCGTACTCTGGATACTGCGAGATAGACTAAATTCGACCATTCGATGTGATTATCAACCATCCAAACAATTGTGTCTGTGATAGTTAATCCCTGTGAAGAATGTATCGTCGCTGCGTATCCTAGCGTCCACGCGGATTTATTAGCAAGCAATGCATCTTCAACGACGGTGATATCAACCAACACAATATCATACGAGAATTTGTTTTTCTCGCTGTCCTGGAATATCAACTTCGATATTCTGTTTTTGTGTATCCGAAGGCCTATAACACAACGGTACTGGAAGTACGGCAAATTTTTCTTTATGCAATTCAAATAACTTCATCTGAAGTGTGTCTCTGACAATTTTTCTACTTGCAATTATCAAATCGTTTGGTCCTCACGTTTCCCAAAAATCATTCATTGGAGTCTCTGAAATCACTTCACTTGCTATTTCACACTGGATTTTATCCGGTTGTAATCTAATTAGCGCTTTGAATTCTCGTAATCGTTCATCAAGTGATCTATAATCAGTGTTAATTTCTTCATAATAGTCTACAAAATCCTATAGCCATTCATGTGGAGATCCGCCAACAAATGGTGGAGGATGGCCATGATCACCGCACATGACGACTTTTGTGTTTTTGTTTAACAACCACTCGAGAAATGTTTATAATACATCTAATGACACTGTGCATATTTTATCTCAAATTATAATTTCAGGAATGAATTTATCACCCATACGCTCAGGAGTCCATTTGTCACCCTTCCATCGCAAGAAACTGTGATAAGTACAGGCATTTACACCTCGTTGTTTCATCTCTCTGGCGAGTCTGTGAGTTGGTGTTAGGACAATCATGTTTGACCGACGAAATAATTCAATTGCACGAGTTGTCTTTCCTGATCCACCACAACCGTTTAAATAAACTGTCTTGTATCTACATATCGGATCAGAGACAGGTGGTGCATTAGAAAATTCTGATTGAATTTCAATACGGTTACAACAAAGATATTTATCATCCATGGTAACGTCTGCGGATTCACAATACTCATGTAGTGTTTCCTTTTTAAATCGCCAACGTCCCCAATTTTCCTCGGGATCTGTGAATGCCGCTACAGCTGATTTATATTTATTGTGTATATACATCGAATCAGTGGCTACTCTAACCGCGGTATTAGGAAATCAATTTATCATCGAAAATAGATTAATACAAGCATAGGCTAGCATAGAACTTCTCAAATGTGTGTACTGGGAATTATATCCATCACAGTAGGTAACAATCGTACCTAATCTCTCACCATTGGATAGAAAAGCATCCTTACGGGATACAAGTTTTCCCTGTTTTGTTAAATCCGTTACAATAAAATCGTATTCAGCGACGTCTATGATCAACCTCGAATAGTATTTTGCATTGTCGTATCTTCCACCTTTCGGTAAATTTACCGATTATTCTTCGTCCAAAATCTTTTGCTTCTTCTTTTTTAATTTCAAATACCTCCTTAGACAAATTCATGATTTCTTTCTCGCTGAGATCAGGAAATTGTTTTCGTATTTCATTAATTACTTGATCTAGATGGGGTTGTGGTAGCCAAACTTCTTTCTGAGCTCGATAGGATATAATCGCTTCACCGACAATTAACGATTGTAACATCTCACAATCGATCATATATCGTAGTAACACTATTGGCATCCATGCCTTTTCAGATAGGTGTCTACCAAGCCAAACATAACTACTCGGATGTAACCCTGTAGCTAATTGGAATGATATCACACGAGCGAATCCAGTTAAATCAAAATCAGGCAATGGACCATTAATCGCAACACGAGTCATTTCATTCGTGGGGTGTCCAAATCGTTTAAAATAGTTACTACATTCCCCATACCCGATAAAACTTCCAGGATAACACGCGGATATATCAATTGAAATCATACCATCGCGTGAGTATTTTGTGTTCCATAGTCCTCTATGACCGAATTCGACGCAACTCAATTTAACGTCCTCGAGAAAATCAATTCGTGTTGGACGCTATGAGTTTTTTTCTCTTGCAAAGTGAGCTACCACTGATGAAATAGTAAAACTATCCGTGAGTAGTTTTTCATGGAAACTCTACGGTGAAAAATCATTAGCGATTTTTCTCATTCTGTTATCTAACTCTTCAATGCGATATAATTCACCATTTGGTCTTACAAATTGATCGAATCCTAATTCGGAACCAGCACTACTAAGTAACCACACTGACACAGGATCATCTTTACATAACGCGTTAATATCATCGAATAATTTCTTTTCATAGAAAACATCCCCGACGAACTCCTTGGGGATATATCTCACGGTTCGTTCTCGTGGAAATATTGTTACTGCAGGTGTCCACGCGTGTTCGTTATGATCAATAACTTCAATTGGAGCTCCTCAAGATTGATATTTCGGTTCGTATAATACTTCTCCGGTTATTGTCGTTACTGATATTGGGAATTTTAATGATGCTTCTAATTTAGCTATATCAGAAATCTTTGCACCGTGCTGTTTCACTGTCAATTCCCATTCGGTTATTTTCCTACGTCGCAGATCAGTTAGTTTATTTCCTCTGGATGCATTTGTGAAGTGTTCCATTACCCGTGTTGCTACACAATTCAGTGAACTAGAATATTTCATAGGAGCTAGTTTTGCAATATTGGGTTTATCATTTAGCGGGTATATTCCATAAACGATTGCTGTTACAGGATAAGATCTCTAGTAGTATGGTTTGTCGATTCCAGTTAGAATTCCTGGTTTGGAATCTCTATTCACAATGACAGCTTTTTTATTCCTAAGGATTGGTTCAAATTTATCCTTGATAATCCATTTGTCTTCGACTTCGATAATGAATTTTATTCTGAAAAAATACTTCTGTTGAGAATTGCTTGGCCCACTAAGGTGTGAAATTATCTCGGCTGCTCTTTTATCATTCATAGTAGCATCGATGATGGGTACATTGACATCATCATTGATAATTCGAAATGTCGACCAACAGTGTGCTGCACCGTCTCGGTAGAATTCATTAAAACACTCCCTGATTTTATCCAGTATAGTTCTATCACCGATTAGACGTTTTGATGTACCAGAGACTCTATCGAGATTGAAATTAACATTTTTCCAGGGCTTAATTTTCGATAATCTCTTGAACTCCTTATCGAGATTGAATTTAGCATTTTTCCAGGGCTTAAATTTTAATAATCTCTTAAACTCCTTCATGTTGCCGTCCACTAGACGTTTTTTTGGTTTATCGTTTACTAGACGTTTTTTTTTTGTTTATCGAGATTGAATCTAGGACTAATTTTTAATAATCTCTTAAACTCCTTCATGTTGCCGTCCACTAGACGTTTTTTTGGTTTATCGAGATTAAATCTAGGTCTAATTTTCAATAATCTCTTAAACTCCTTCATGTTGCCGTCCACTAGACGTTTTTTTGGTTTATCGAGATTAAATCTAGGACTAATTTTTAATAATCTCTTAAACTCCTTCATGTTACCGTCCACTAGACGTTTTTTTTGGTTTATCGAGATTAAATCTAGGACTAATTTTTAATAATCTCTTAAACTCCTTATCAGGATTGAATTGAGCATTTTTCCAAGGCTTAATTTTCCAAGGCTTAATTTTCGATAATCTCTCAAACTTCTTCATATTATTATTAAAACAAGCATTTGAATGAAAGATTTATGTATAATTAATCACTACAAATGGCTTATGATTGGATCGACGACACCGTGTAACAGATCATGCAGAAATGAATTTTTTGGATATCATATGCAAAGCTTTCGTCGTTTAAGCCTTAGTCCGTTACCCTGCATACGATGTGGGGTTGGGGTCAGAGGGAAATCGCAGTTGTGTCTGAATTGTGGTGGTAAACGATACAGGGAATTGAAGCGTTATTATGACAAAAGAATCAAAAATGGAAAATCATATGAATTTTCAAAACAAAATTCTGACCTCGACTCTGTCAGCGACAAAGTCATAAGAACTCCCCAAGACTACATCGAAAGATTCTCCAAAAATGTTATTATTAGACCAAACACTGAATTAGACAAACAATAGTATAGTATATAAATGAACCAAGAATTCAGACCACACCCTGTGATTACAAATTATGAAGCATCCAGTGATGGTATCGTAAGAAACCGTAGACTGAAGAAATCAGTTGGTGTTGTGAATAATCAAGGGTATTTGAGGTTTACTGTATGGGGGAGGAAAGAAAAGAAAACTTATCTCAATCATCGTTTCGTATTTGAATGCTTTTATGGATTGATCGAGGGTGATTTTGTTATCGATCATAAAGATTCCAATCCAAAGAATAATTCTTTATCAAATCTGCAAGCTGCTACCCCAAGCGAGACCCGTAAAATCTTTGAATACAATAACTAATGAGGAAAAAGTATTTTCATCAATAACTAGCGCCGGTAGGCACTTCGATATTTGTTCACCTTCTGTTCAAAGAGTTGCAGAGGGAATAACCAAGACGGCGATTTAAAAAAAGACAGGACAAAAAATTCATTTCATTTATGTCTGATGCGTCATATTTTTCATTTAGAAATATGTAATCACCATAGAATATGAATTCTGAAAAAATGAATAGCATTATTGATGAAATCTTAAAATTGAAAAGTCAGGATATCAAACTATCAGATGGTTTAAATCTTGATCAAATCATGTCAGATTTTCAAGGTATAGAATACGGAGTTAACACTAACAAGTATATGCTGCCCAAGAAATACGCGCTAATCAAAAAAATTCAGAATTCTATTCGAGACTCTCTTTCATTTTCCAGTGACGTAAGTGTGTTTGTCCCGTTATATACTATCGTTGAACGAATACGAAAAGAAATAGGTAACGAATACGAATTGAAAAAGGATGTCAATTCTAAAGTTAGAAACATAAGAGCGTTAATTCAAGAAAATGAACGACTTTGACCGTGACCGACCCTCAAAGAGATTTTGTCCGTGACCGACCCTCAAAGAGATTTTGTCATTTTTTGATTGTGACCGACCTCAGAGAGATTTTCATTTTTTTAGCATTTTTTGATTGAAAACAACAAAATCAGTGAATACAAAATATTTCACACACACTGAATTCGATAGGCCGTTAATGGATGGTTTAGTCGATATGATGATTCCGATTGATCAAATGTCAAATGGCGCAAGTGTCAGATTTCTTAATAAAACATCAATTATGACACTTGCGCCATCAATGATAGGGCTGTTAAAACAACAAAATAACGCTTCTACGGTGGTGTTAAAAATCATCTGACATGTCTGACATGTAACAAAAAGTGAGGAAAGTGTCAGTATTATTATTTTATATACAATTTCCACACTTTCCACATCAATGATAATGCTGTTAAAGACTTCCATGATCGTGTTAAAAATCATCCGACGTGTCGAAGTGTTTTCGTCTATTAGGTCAGGTTTTACAATTGAAAAATTGTTTGCGATTTCAAATAATGGTCAATGAAGCATTAACTACCCGATTGGCTCGTGAACGACTAGATGCAATCAAGAGATTTATACCAATTCGAGACTCTGTAAGAAATAAACTGCAACAACGACAGAGTTTACAAACTGATTTTGCTGTGGGATCTGAAGAATTGTTTAAACCAGTAACCACAGCAACGAAAGGGGTAGAGCGTGCTATACTGGGAGATGTTCCCGAGACGGGGAAATTTGTTATTGGTGAACTTGAAAAAATAGCAGCGAAAACTGAACAAACAAAACAGGCTGTACAAAAAATGGAATCAAAAAGAACAGTAGATAATTTACGCGTGAGGTTTAACGAGGAAGGGTTAGCAGAAATCGATAAGACTGATCCAACAGAAATTCCTGCGCTTGTTGTTACGACTTATGAAAACAGAAAAAAAATGTTGAAACCAGAACATCATAAGTTTGTTAAGAATTTAGCTCATTGGGCTGATATATTCTACAAAATCAAAACTAAAAAATGTCAAATTAAGACAGATAGTGCATCATACATTGAATATATCAATGCGGTGGATATAGTGTATAAACAATACGAAGAGTTTAAACAACAACAAAAACCGCGAAAATTGCGAGGAAAGCGACAGCAACCTGCAAAGAAAATATCTTTTTCACCTAAAAAACAACAACTACCACCTGATCGAGATGATGATGTTTCTGATTATTTACAAAAAACCGATTTAGAAGAACTGGATGAAGCAACTGGTTATAGCGGAAGTGGATTGCAAGATTCCAGTGAAAACGCTAGCGTTGGAAATTCTTCGGGTTTCTGTCCTGGTAGTGTTCTCAGTGATATATCACGATTAGAAGTTCTTGTAGGAGGATTCCGAGCTGGAAATAACTCACCGGAAATAATTAATGAAGCAGCTGATATCTGTAGACGATTATTTCAAGGTGGTATCATGGATATCAGCACATATCGAGATTTCATTGGCGAGTTAGTGGAGGATTATCACAGTGACTGAATTCACAATTGACAAATTGTTTTACAATTGAAACATTGTTTCTGATTTCAAATAATGATCATACACTACAACCATGATAAACCAGCCAGTGTCTATGTAGTTAATTCACGGTTGCCAGTTTATAGAGCATACTATGGTGATGGTTTAGGTAATACCATTGCTGGGTTATTTGCAAGAATGGCTCCAAAAGTGATGCCGTTAGCTAAACAATTATCAATGAAAGCAATTGATGTTATTCGTGATAAGGGTATTAGTGCTGTTGGAGATTTTGCCGGGAAAGCGTTTTCAGCCGCAAAGAATAAATTAACATCATTAGTGAAATCACGGAGAAAGAAACCGTTACCGTCTACAGCGGAAATGCCTGCGAGTGTTAGTAAAATTATAAATAACGCAGTGGATGAAAAACTAGCATCGTTGATAACTCCCGACGCAAATATGATAGCAGGAAGCGGCTTTATAAAACCACGACGATGAAAATCGTTTACAATTTCATAATTTAGACTCTGATAAATAGAATAAAATGTTCAAAAAGTCACCTGATCCAGCGTTTGATATAGACGCCCCAGTTGGTAAGGATGATTCTGTACGCGATTATCAATATTACGCCTATCATGCAATAGACTCAAATAGTCGATCAAGAATTGAACTTCAAGTTCATGATACCAGTAAATACTTTCTACCCGCTGAAGCGTTTATTGAAGCAGCAGGTGAACTTGTAACAGCTGCTGATACTCCTGCTGTACCAGCACCGTATCCAGCTGGTACTCAAGTCGGTTTTGTCAATAATGGTATTATGGCGGTATTTGAGAGTGCAAGATATCTCATTGATGGAAAAGAAATCGAGTCGATAGATTGCGATGTTGATGTGGCTACAACAATAATCGGGTTAGCGAGATATTCTGATGATTATACAAGATCTTCGGGACCTTCTATGATGTTTGCAAAGGATGTTAAAAATACCGCTGGAGGAATTCAATTTATTATAGGACGACCACAGAATAATGCTGGTGCTGCTAATGTTGATGTCGAGAATATGATTATAAACAACGATCCTAATTTCAATCTAGGAGCTGCAACACGTATTTCAGTGTTGCAAGGAGCGCGTAAATCATTTTCATGCGCGATTCCACTGCATCACATATTTGGATTCTGTTGAAACGTCCGAAAAGTTATCTACGGGACAAAGCATACAGTAGTGCTTGTACGAAAAAGTGATGATAATGACGCAATTTGGAGGATTTCAGCAGACAATGCAAATCCAAATGCTGATGCCGGTAAAGTTATTTTAACAAAAATATCATTGTGGATGCCAGTGTTGACTCCAGCACTTACCGCAGAAGAACGATTACTATCATTTATGGACCAAGGAGGAAAGTCGCTGTTGAATTGGTTATCAGTGACCACGGATATTAAACAATCAAATATCAACGGGTTATTCACGTGGAATCTAGCATCAAAACAGGGTGTTTCAGCTCCACGTCATATATTTGTAGCGTTACAGGATAACACACGAGTTGGCGATCAACGTTTCAGTCATATGATATTTGATCCATTATGTGTTAAAGACGTCTCGCTGAGAATAAACGGCCAGCAGGAACCATCTGAGGATGTACAACTTGATTACGGTCAAAATCATATTGCACGCGTGTATCATAGATTGCAGTCGTTTATGGCACGCGATCAAAATCTTGATACTGGTCTACAAATATCACAATTGGATTTTAAGAATCTATATCCGATCTATTACTTTTCGCTGGAACATCTTGATTTAACAAGACAGTCTGTCGTTGATATACACTTTAGAGCTAATGTAACCCCTGGTAGTATTGCTAATTATAGAGCAGTTGCTGTCATTCTCAGCGACAAATCAATGCTACTTGAAGGTGTTGGAGGAAGAATGAGAGTGGTTGATGCGCCAGTGGAAAATATGTAATCGAAACTTTATAGCAATTAGATCAATCTGGGCTTGTATAATGTCGTATAGTAATATCAATGTGTCTTTGACACCTGGTCAATTAAAAAAATTGCAATCCAAATCAGCTAAGCAATGTGGAACCACAATTACGCTGAAACCTAATCAAATGAATGGCGGGGCGAATAAATTATCGCTGACAACTCGTCAAGTAAAACATTTCAATGATGCACTTGTAGCACAAAAGGGTGTCCAGATTACTCTTTCTGCGGCTGCTATGAAAAACATGATTAAAACAGGCGGTATATTCCCGTTGTTAGCTGCGATTCCAGCATTGATTGTGGCAGCAGCCCCAGCGGTAGCTAAAGCGGCAGCGTTAGGGGCTGTTGGTACCGCGGCAGGAATGGCACTAAAGAAAGCAACTGGGCAGGGTTATAAAAAAAAAGAAAGGGTCTAAGACTACCAGGAACCCCGTATTCATGGTACAGCGGAAAAGGTCTAAGACTAGGACCGGTTTATTAACTCAAAAATCTTCGATTTCCAAACCTTTGGTTCAGGAATCTTCGATGGTTCCTATGTCCAATTTTGATTTACTCGATGCTGCTAAAAAAACTCGCCATAAAAAACTTCAGAGGTGTCTTTATGAAGAATCAATTACCGACACAACCCAACAGCGTTGAAACAGGCATCATTAATCTCGATAACAGCACCGGACCTGTTACTCACTGGGTTGCATACGCTATTGATCCACGTGGGATTGTCTATTTTGATTCATATGGATTAGCCCCGCCAAAAGAGTTTATGCGTTATATAAAAACTTTTCCAATGAAGACTTGGTATTCTACGCTACCAACACAACAAATGAATGATCCACCAATATGCGGCAGCGAAGTATTAAATGTTCTTGATGCTATTTCTAACTCCTTGGGTAACCAAAGGGGGAAACCACCACATGTTGTCGTAAATGAATACACCAACAATCGCTGGCGAAAATCATAGATTTTTCAACGAAATGATTTTAGAGAGAGAGTTTTACAATAATTTGATTGATATTTGGGGAAGACCTCTGAAACCTAAACCCGATGACACTGCAACGGGTGATATAAAAAAAAATTAAAGATGAAATAGCTGAGACGTTAAATTTAACAAGTGTTGACCCGAACAAAATACTTGTATTTCAAGATAGTCAGGGTAAATTGAAAACTAGTAATGTGTCGTTGGATGATATTTTGGTTAAACAACAAAACGCAATCGAGGATACTATCGCGTTATTTTCCGATCAGGGTAAATTGAAAACTAGTAATGTGTCGTTGGATGATATTTTGGTTAAACAACAAAACGCCGCTGAAAACTCTATTGCGCTGTATTCCAGCGGCGGACGACTTAAACCAGGCGCACTTGTGTCTACGATCACCGACACAATTGCCGCCCACGACCGTAATCTGGATGATCATATACGAAGTTATAATACTTTTCGCAAAAATATCGTACATAAGTTCTTTGGGTCTCCAATGGTAGTTACACCATCTATCGCTGAAATTAAAACGTTTATTGATGAGACGAAAAACTTCATCGAAGACATCAAAACTGATTTTCCGAGGATGATGACAATCATTGAAAAAGCAAAAATTCCTCATGAGAAAACCAATAACGTAGTATACACGATCCAACACGGATCATTTGCGTGGACACCTACAAACAACAAATTAGATATCACTGCAACCGTTAAGGGTATTTATCGATTAACACTAGTAACAACGACTCAATTTAATATTTCATCGTCGAGTTCATCTGGGGTCAACAATACGATTTCAACGATCATTGACAAGGATACAACTGAAAAGTTCACGATAACATCTACTGATAAAAATTTGGTTAGGGTTTCAATAACGTGGTATGTGGAATTCGTAGCGGATTTAAGTAAATAATCAAACCACTAGTAGTTTCAATTGAAAGGAATATCCTTCGAATTTCACAATTGAAAACGCTAGCGTTTTTAAAATAAAAATGATTTCATCAACGCAATGTCGCTATTATCAAGTCAGAGAATTTCAAACTAGACTCAAAACCCTCGCCGAGGAGTATCAAATACAAATAAAAAAATACCGACAAAAAATCACCGCAATTGATATTACTATGTTCTCGGTGTCAAGCGTTCTCGCTGGTGCCGGAATAATACTAGCATCTGTTACAATGATTGCCCCGGTCGTAGTTCCA
The DNA here is from genome assembly GCA_029339505.1 of Unio delphinus. Classification (NCBI taxonomy): domain Eukaryota; kingdom Metazoa; phylum Mollusca; class Bivalvia; order Unionida; family Unionidae; genus Unio; species Unio delphinus. The sequence continues at coordinate 2,634,918 of JAQISU010000090.1, forward strand.
ATTTGCATTTCTGCGGCGGCTACAATCGCGGGTATATCGACCGGGATAACAAAAAAAATATCATCATGCAGCCAGAGTAAACTGCAAGATTACTTAATTCAATTTCATGTTGTATCAACCGCATACTCGCAATTATCCTCGATGATATCGTCGTCACTCGATAATACAATTATATCAGATAGTGAGTTCTCAGCGATGGTCGGTATTTTTGATTCCGCGATATCAAAATTAGAGCGACAATAACAGTATAACACCGATGGAATTAGAAAACACGAACCCGAAAACCAGAATGATATCAATAACATCAATGATATCAAATACTGAGTTCTCAGTGATAGTCAGTGTTTTTAATTCCGCGATATCAAAATTAGAAATACAACAACAGTATAGCAACAATGACAACATCGATGGAATTACTTCAACAAATAGTGGAAAACACAAACAAGCATGATATCAATAACATCGACGAATCCTGAATTCAGTGTGAATTTCCCTAGCCCAGTCCCGGTGAAGGAGATAGTGCTAGCAAAACTACGAGTGTATCACAGTTGGCCTAATATCAGATCAAAATCATTTGGTGGTCAACAACCGAATAATTCCTTGGTGTTCGCGAATAAGAATAAACCAGACGGGTCTCCAGACTGGAACGTCGTTTCAATACCAACAGGGTCATATCAAATTGAACAAATCAATGATGAATTCGCGCGTAGAATAAAATCGATTACTGGAAAAGAATCAAAAATCGCTATAACGGTTCATGAGCCGACGCTATCATCCGCAATTGAAATAAGCACAGAAGGATACGTCGTAGATATCTATCAGAGTTCTATTAGAACCGTGTTGGGATGGCCTGAAAACCCACCTCAGGAAACCGTTGTTGTATCACCCGAACCAAAAAAATCTGATAATGTCACAGAGCAGCAGAGAGGGTGAACCCTACAATCACTTTTTAAGCAAATAATTTTAAACTTCCTTTTACCAAATAGAGCCTTGGATCAGACGGTTATATTCTAAGCAAAATATTTAAAGCCTCCTTTTACCAAATGGAGCCTTAACGATTTTAGGGCCCTATTTGTCAAACTGAGGCTTCCCAAGGGTAAAAAAAAAGACACCATTGTCATTGGTGTTCACCCCGTTGCTGCTGGAATTTTTAATTGGAAATCCTTCGGATTTCGTTAACTAAATATCTGATCAAGTCCGACACGATATCTTGTCCGAGGATCTGATAAATTTATCGTCACAAATCCGTGTGGGATTGACTGAGCGCGGCTAAAGAAATTACTAAACTGATTATGATCCATATCACCACCGCACCAAGTTTGCCAAATATTTCTTAGCGTGTGTGTATCAACTCTGTTAAACACGCATAACAAATTGCAGTTATCTCTGATCACTTTTGGAATCTGAGTGTAGCGTTGAGTGACATATATCACGTCGGTGTTTTTGTGGCGCCCTCTCGAGAATATCCTAGCAGGATTATTTTGATTGTCTAACATGATGTCATCATATACAACTAAATTGTTAATACTTCCATCAATATCATCAATACTCGGTGCTTCTTCAATATCGGTTATAAACTCAATAACACCATCGCCGTTAATTTCTATTGCTTTCTCGTTAAAATCTTTTAACACTTCATAGCATCGTTGATCATCTACGCTCGGAGCAATCAAATACAATTTGTCCCATTTCAACCGTCTCGTTATCAAATTAAGTAGCAGTTGTGTCTTGCCGCTTCCAGATGGTCCGATGATAATCACGCGAATAGAATTTGGTAACATTGCATGGTGTTTAATAGATTCCCGTCGTCTCGTAGCTGAATAATCAATTACATTCATAATGTTATATAATAAATTATGGATCTATATTGTGTGAAATGTAGGGCGCGTACTGGCACAAATGACGTGACTACGATTACAACAAAAAAATAATCGATCAGCTCTTTCTGGTAAATGCGTACAGTGTAGTACAAAGAAATTTAAATTTGTTTCCCTTGGTAAAAATTCTTCGAATTTTCCAACCAAGGCTTTAAAAAAAAAACGAGGAGGTGATATTGCAGCCAAGTTAGTGAAACTCCCAGGAACACCGTGGGCAAAATACTCAGGAGAAAAGCACCTTCCAGGGTATAGTTATTGTGGACCGGGAACAAGACTCGATATCAGACTCGATGACCAAAACCAACCCAAACCCGGTGAATATCCAATAAACGCTATTGATAAGGCGTGTCATGTTCATGATGTTGCTTATAAAAGCAGCAATCTTCAACATAGACATCTCGCGGATGTGAAATTAATTCATGCGTTGAATGCTATTCCTGATAAATCGTTCAAAGAAAAATTGGCTTCGTGGTTGATAAAATCCGCCATGAAAGGCAAATTGATGTTAGGTACTGGTAATTAAAAATATGGAATCTATTTATTATTCTCCGAGAGGATACTGGAGAGGCAAGGCAGCAATCAGTAAACTCGCTAACGCAGCAAAAGTAAAAAATACCACTGCAGCTAATTGGTTATCTAAACAGGCAATATGGCAAATTTATCTACCAGCACCTAAACAAATTAATTACTCTCATTTTGATGTGACCGTTCCTAATGAAGTTCATCGAGCTGATATACTATTTTTACCACATGACAACGGTTACAAATACGCGTTAACCGTAGTTGATATTGCTAGTCGATACAAACAAGCAGAATCGCTGAAGACAAAATCATCTACTGAAGTAGCTTCTGCATTTGAAAGGATTTATCGACGAGGTCCACTACGCTGGCCAAATCTGTTACAAGTTGATCCTGGCAAGGAATTTCAAGGTGTTGTTTTAACAACGATGAAACATCATAATGTCGCCATCAGACGAGGACACACTGCGCTACATCGCGATCAGGCAATTGTTGAACGATTTAATCGGACTCTTGCAGAGCGGTTATTTGGATATCAATACGCGAAAGAATTCATCCAGGATAAACGATCCCATGAATGGGTTAAGAGATTACCAAGTGTAGTTACCGCAATCAATAATGAGATTACTAGAACAATCAACATGAAACCTAACAACGCTATTAAAAGGGAGTTCATACCCGTACATCCACAAAAAGATTTCAAGGAACAAATTCTTGTTAGTAATGTCACTGTTCGGTATTTATACGAACCAGGAGAGCTTGAAGGTGGTAAAAAAAGAGCTACCGATCCTATTTGGAGCGTCACTACGCATAAAATATCCGGTATAACACGATCTACGGGTGGAAACGCTAGCGTTTCTAGACCAGTAATCTATAGACTGGATTCAACTGCTCCTCAGCGAGGATTTACTCGACAACAACTACAAGTAATTCCCGAGGATACTCAATTACCACCGCGTGGTCTTAACTAGCACCTCTGCGTCTGTTGCACTCAAGACAAGTCAGCATAACGTTATCGCTGGTATGACCAATGCTGCTATTCTTTCTGTCTACGGTAAATTGGTGAGGATCTTTATCCGACCAAATCCACCGCATTATACAATTACAACTCGCGCAGTGATTATTCTGTTGTTGCTTTAGTGAAATTATCAATTCGGCATCAATGTCAAATTTTCTATTATTTTTTTCATCCTGTTGTTTATAACCAGAGAGTTTTTTTCTGATTATGTCCTTAGTGATGAAATCACCAGTGATAATATCACTTATTGCATTGTCCGTAGAATTTTCAACAACAATTCTTCGAAGCTGATTTATTCTTCGTACTCTGGATACTGCAAGATAAACTAAATTTGACCACTCAATTCGATTATCTACCATCCAAACAATTGTATCTGTGATAGTTAATCCCTGTGAAGAGTGTATTGTTGCTGCATAACCTAACGTCCACGGGGATTTATCAGCGCGTAATGCATCTTCGACGACGTTGATATCAACCAGCACAATATCATTTAACACTAAATTCTGCTTTTCACGCTGTCCAGGAATATCAACTTTGATATTCTGTCGCCGTGTATCCGAAGGCCTATAACACAATGGTACTGGAAGTGTTGCAAATTTACGTTTATGTAATTCAAATAACTTTATCTGAAGTGCGTCTCTGACTATCTTTCTACTCGCGATTATCAAATCATTTGGTTTCCATGTTTCCCAAAAATCATTCATGGGAGTTTCTGAAATTATTTCACGCGCTATTTCACATTGGATTTTATCCGGTTGTAATCTAATTAGCGTTTTGAATTCTCGTAATTGTTCATCAAGTGATCTATAATCAGTGGTAATCTCTTCATAATAATCTACAAAACCCTTTAGCCATTCATGTGGGGATGCACCGACAAATTGTGGTGGTTGGCCGTGATCTCCGCACATGACGACTTTTGTAGTTTTCAATAACAACCATTCAAGAAATGTCTGTAATACACTCAACGATACAGTGCATATTTCATCCCATATTATTATTTCAGGAATGAATTTATCGCCCATTCGATCAGGAGTCCATGTATCGCCTTTCCATCGAAAGAAGCTGTGATAAGTACAGGCTTTTACACCCCGCGCTATCATCTCTCTGGCGAGTCTGTGAGTTGGTGTTAACACAATCATGGTTGTGAAATCCGTAGGATTTTTCCCACGGAATAATTCAATTGCACGAGTTGTCTTTCCTGATCCACCACAACCGTTTAAATAAACTGTCTTGTATCTACATACGGGATCAGATACCGGTGGTGCATTAGAAAATTCAGATTGAATGTCAATACGGTTACAACAAAGATATTTATCGTCGTTGGCAACGTCTGCGGATTCACAATACTCGTGTAGTTTTTCCTTTTTAAATCGCCAACATCCCCACGCTTCCTCCGAGGATGTGAATGCCGCTACATCCGATTTGTATTTCTCGTGGATATACATCGAATCAGTAGCTACTCTAACCGCGGTATCTGGAAATCTATGTATCATCGAAAATAGATTAATGCAAGCATAGGCTAGCATAGAACTTCTCAAGTGTGTATACTGGGGGCTATATCCATCACAGTAGGTAACAACCGTACCTAATTTCTCACCGTTGGATAGAAAAGCATCCCTACAGGATACAAGTTTTCCATGTTTCGTTAAATCCGCTATGATAAAATCGTATTCTGCGTTGTCTATGATCAACCTCGAAGAGTATTTTGCATTGTCATATCTTCCACCTTGAGTAAATTTACCAATTATTTTTCGTCCGAAATCTTTGGCTTCTTTGTTTTTAATTTCAAATAACTCCTTAGACCAATTCATGATTTGTTCTTCAGGAAATTGTTTTCGCTGTTCGCGTATTATATGATCTAAATTAGGTTGTGGTTACCAAACATCCTTCTGCGCGCGATAGCATATAATAGCTTCACCGACAATCAACGATTGTAACATCTTACAATCAATCATATACCGCAATAACACAATTGGCATCCACGCCTTTTCAGATAGGTGTCTACCAAGCCAAAGATAACTACACGGATGTAACCCTGTGTCGAATTTGAATGATATCACGCGAGCGAATCCAGTTAAATCAAAATCGGGTAATGACCCATTAATCGCAACACGAGTCATTTCATGCGTGGGGTGTCCAAATCGTTTAAAATACTCAGAGCATTCTCCATACCCGAGAAAACTTCCAGGATAACACGCGGATATATCAATTGAAATCATACCATCACGTGAGTATTTTGTATTCCACAATCCTCCATGACTAAATTCGACGCAACTCAATTTAACGTCCTCTAGAAAATCATTTCGTGTTGGACGCCATGAGTTTTTTTCTCTTGCGAAGTGAGCTAACACTGATGGAATTTTGAAGCTATCCGAGAGTAGTTTTTCATTGAATGAAAATGGAAATTGCAAAGCAAAATCATTAGCAATTTCTCTCATTCTGTTATCTAATTCTTCAACGCGATATAATTCACCATTTGGTCTTACAAATTGATCAAATCCTATTTCGGGATCTTCATTACTTCTAAGTAACCACACTGACACAGGATAATCTTTACACAACGCAACAATAACATCGAATAATTTCTCTTCATAGAAAACCTCTTTACAAAATTCCCCGGAAAATTCCGGGGGGATATATTTCACGATTCGTTCTCGTGGAAATACATTTACTGCAGGTGTCCACGCGTGTTTGTTATGATCAATAATTTCAATTGGAGCTCCATTTTTGTTATATTTCGGTTCGTATAATACTTCTCCGGTTATTGTCGTTACTGATATTGGGAATCTTAATGATGCTTCTAATTTAGCTATATCGGAAATCTTTGCACCGTGCTGTTTCACTGTCAGTTCCCATTCGGTTATTTTCCTACGTCGCAGATCAGTTAGTTTATTTCCTCGGGATGCATTTGTGAAGTGTTCCATTATCCGTGTTGCTACACAATTGAGTGTCGACGACGTTTTCATAGGAGCTAGTTTTGCAATACTCGGCTTATCATTTAGCTGGTATATTCCGTAAACAACTGCTGTTACAGGGTAAGATTTCTCGTAGTATGGTTTGTCAATTCCAGTTAGAATTCCTGGTTTGGAATCTCTACTCACAATGACAATTTTTTTATCCTTAAGGATTGGTTCAAATTTATCTCTGATAACCCATTCACCTTCAACTTCGATAATGAATTTTATTCTGAAAAAATACCGTTTTCGAAGATGTGAGATTATCTTAGCTGCTCTTGTATCATTCATGGTAGCATCAATGACATCGACATCTTCAATAATTCGAAATGTCGACCACGTATGAGATGCTCCATCACGCTTAAATTCATTAAAACAGTCTCTGATTTTACTCAACAGGGTTTTGTCATCTATTAGACTTTTTGGTATATTAGAGATTCTATCGAGATTAAATCTAGCAATTTTCCAAGGCTTAATTTTCGATAATCTCTTGAATCCTTTCATATTATAATAATTAAAACAAGTATTTAAATAGAAACTTTTTATATAATAATTAAAACAAGTATTTAAATAGAAACTTTTTATATAATGAATCATTGCAAATGGCTTATGATTGGATCAAAGACTCCTTGTAATAAATCATGCAGAAATGAATTCTGTGGGTATCATACGCAAAGCGTTAGAAACGGTTCAAAAGGTCCTCTCCCATGCATCCATTGTGGGGTGGGTGTTAGAGGCAATTCGCAATTATGCATCGATTGCGGGGGTAGGCGTTATAGAGAATTGAAGCGTTATTATGACAAGCGAAGAATCAAATATCCTGACTCTGTCAACGACAATGGCAAAATCATAAAAAATGCCCAAGACTACAGAGAAAGATTTCTCAATATTATTTCTCAGCCAAATAATGAATTAGACAAATAGAAGTATATAGTATACAAATGAGCCAAGAATTTCAAAGACATCCTGTTATTGAAAACTATGAAGCTTCTCGTGATGGTGTTGTTAGAAACTACAGACTCAAGAATCCGGTTGGTTTTCTGAGTAATCAAGGATATTTGATGTTTGGTACTAGAAAGAAGAAATATCTCATTCACCGTTTCGTTTATGAAGTATTTAACGGATTGATCAAGGATGGTCTTGTTATTGATCACATTGATCGAATTAAGACTAATAATTCTTTATCGAATCTTCAGGCTATTTCACAACGTGATAATTCAAAACGAGGTGGGACTGGAAAACACTCGAAATATGCTAGACCAGTAAAATCAATTAGCACTGACAACGAGGAAATAATATTTCCGTCTCTAAGTAGCGCCGGTAGGTTTTTTAATATTTGTCCGACCTCAGTACGATTTGTTGCAGAACAAGTACAAAATTCGGCGATTTCCAAAACAAATGGACAAAAAATTCGATTTGTTTATGTTTAAGGGGAATAACTCGCTAGTAACGTGCGTGTGACAAATTATCAATGACAGAGTTATCGTTGAAACACTGTTGTTTTGGTGGTGTTTGATTGGTTGTTATAATTATCATGAATAATCAATTATCTGTTGTAAATTGCTTTGCAATTCAACGAAACAAAATCATCATAGCGTTTACAAATAATCATATTCTTTTTTTAGTGGGATTTTCAAGTACTATGCGTTACTTCAACGTTGTGAATCATCGCTTTTAAACATAACAAACAATTACAAGCAGACACCATTCTATCTAACTTCGCTGTAATGAATGCTTATATACAACCTAGTCTGTATTATATTTGGGCTTTAGCCGAAGCTCAAGTGCAAAAATCAAATCACAATGTCTCACGTGGTTTGATTGTTATTATTGACATTCAAACCAAATCGGATTTTATGATTTGGTTTTGCACTTGAGTGTAGAATAGCCCGCGTCATCCATTGTCATTGAATCAATTCATACCATTCACAAGCATTGAATCAATTCATTCATTGTGTCACCTTATAATCTATTGTTGTACCGTCCTATTTGTAAATACCATTGTTATTATAATCTATTGTTGTACCGTCGTCATCCATTGTTATTATAATCTATTGTTGTACCGTCCTATATGTAAACAGCCGCCTATACACTAGATCAGGGGTTGTAAGTACCGTCATCATCATAATCACTTATAATCGCATTAAGCTTCTGGATATGCTAAGATGACCAACACCTTAGCGTATCCAGAATTCATTTTGTGAGTTTTAATTTTTTTGGATTTTCGTTCAAACAATTAAATAAATATACTCTTTCATATGTATGAATTCTGAAAATCTCAAATGTTTTATTGTTGAAATCAATAAACTTAAAGATCAAAATGTAAAATTATGTTCAGGGTTAGATTGTGATAAAATCATGACCGATTTCGAGGATATACAATTTGCAGAACAAAATGGAAAATATGTACTCGCTAAGAAATATTTTTTAATTAAGCAAGTACAGAAACTTATTCGTGAGAGTTTGGTTTATCATGAAGACATTAACGTGTTTGTACCACTATGTAACATCGTTGAACATATACGTAAGCAATTAAGTTTATAATATGAAAGCAGAAAACTTATCAATTGCAAGGTTAGACAATTAAAAACGTTAATGGAACAAACTGAGTCCTACCCGTAGAGAGCCCCTTGTTGTATATAACTTCCGTGTACATGAATGAGCCCACTCATGTGAGTTTAGTCGCTTTGTATTTCATTCATAGTAATTTTCAACGTAGTATTTTTTTTTACCTGGTGGAAATTGCAAGCAATTTAACAATAGTGATACTCTTTCAATAATGGTAGGACAATCGCCGACCACACGTAACACAAAACAGAGACTGATCGATATAAATAAATTATTACCAATTCGTGATCGTTTACGCGAAAAACTTCAGCAGCGGCAGTTAATGCAGACTGATTTTACAGAGGGTTCTGAACAACTCTTTAAGCCGATTGTTACTGCAACTACAGATGTGAAAAAAGCTACTGAACGAGCTATATACGGAAAGATCCCTAAGGAGGGGAAACGAATAGAGAGACCTCTTCTTGGTGAACTTGAAAAAATAGCAAGACGAACTAAACAAACACAAAAATCATTACAAACACTTCCTGGTGATATAATAACCGCTGCAAAACAACAAGAACAACAAGAACGAGAACTTCAGGAAGAAGTTGAACGATTAGGTGATGTTGATACACCACCTGAACGAAAATTCGAAGAATTTCAAGAAGAAATTCAAGAAGAAATTCAAGAACAACAAGACGCTGATCGTTCTCCTGAAAATCTATTTACAGTTGATGCGTTAAATACAATCAGAGGAATCAAAACAGATTTTGAGTTAGTTAAATTTACCCAAGATAATCTTAAAAGAAAGAAAAGACATGGCTATTTAAAAGACGACCAGTCTAAAGAATTTGTAAGAGGTCAAGATATTTGGGCAAATAAGGTGTTTTTAGCAAACCGGGAAAAAACTAAAATCACAAAGGAAATAAAATCTGATTATAATAATTTTCTAGCTATGGTAAAGGGAGTTACACAACCACCACCAATATACACAGCTGACCCAATCCCAGATGAAATACAAATAATGGCAGAGGCTGATTCTGAGAAGGGTGCAACTGGTACAACTAAAAAAAGGGTAGTGGTTTAGTTGGGAATGGAAAATCCTATGGATTTTCACCTATGGATTTTCACTCTAGCGTAACATGCCCTGGTAATATTCTTGGTGATATAGCACGATTAGAAATACTCGTAGGAGGAAAACGAGCTGGAAATAACTCACCAGAAATAATTAATGAAGCTGCTGATATTTGTAGGCGATTATTTCAAGGTGGTATCATGGATATTGCAACATATCGAGATTTTATTTAAGAGTTAGTAGAAAATCCTTTGGATTTTCACGGTTATCATAGCGATTAGATAAATAGCAATTGAATAGAGAATGATCATACACTACAACCATGATAAACCAACTAACGTCTACGTAGTGAACTCACGATTGCCAAAATACCAAGCATATTATGGAAATGGTCTCGGTAATACTATAATGGGATTATTTTCAGGAATGGCTCCAAAAGTAGCGCCGCTAGCAAATCAATTGTCAATGAAAGCCATTGATGTTATCAAAGATAAGGGTATTAGCGCTGTTGGTGATCTTGCCGGGAAGGCGTTTTCAGCCGCGAAGGATAAACTAACAGCGCTAGTTCGACGCCGAAATTCGAAGAATTTCCAATCAAAGAAACCATTACCGTTACCATCTACTGCGGTTATGCCTGCGCAGGTTAGTAAAATAATAAATAACGCAGTAGATGAAAAACTACAGTCAATGATTTCATCATCGATGACCGCCCAAGATAACATAACAGCAAATATGATAGCGGGAAGTGCTCTTGGAAATTCAAGGAATTTCTACAAAAGTCAAAGACGTCGATGAAAATTGATGAGAATTTTCATGATGAAAATCATTGTTGAAATTGTAAATTGCTTTGCAATTTCAAAGAATTTTCACATTTTCACCTTCAATTTAGACCAGCGGGTATATAATAAAAAATGTTCAAACCGAATCCTGATACTGCATTTGACATGGACGCCCCAGTACTCAAGGATACTTCTGTACGCGATTATCAATTTTTTGCCTATCACGCAGTACAACCTAATCTTCGGGGAAGAATTGAACATCAAGTTCATGATACCAGTAAATACTTTTTGCCTTGTGAAGCCTTTATTGAAGTCGAAGGTGAACTTTTACAAGCGGATGATACACCTTATGCTGATAACCAAACTACCCGAGTTGGTTTTGTTAACAACGGCATCATGGCGTTATTTGAAAGTGCTAAATATCTCATTGATGGAAGAGAAATAGAATCTATTGAACGTGAAGTTGATATTGCAACGGGAATAATCGGGTTAGCAAGATATTCTGATGACTATACTAGATCAGCAGGTCCGTCTATGATGTTTGCAAAGGATATTACTGATAACGCTGATCACCTTCAGTATATTAAAATACGGACACCGCAAAATACCGCATCAGATCCACAACCCGATTCTCCTGAACATCAAGCAAGACCAGCTGCTGTCTTTGATGTTATAAAAAGCGTTAATGGTAATTACAACCTAGGATTTGCAACACGAGTATCAATGTTGCAAGGTCAGGGTCGACGGTTTTCATGTGCGATTCCGTTGCATCACATATTTGGATTTTGTAGAAACGTCAGAAATGTTATCTATGGAGCAAAGCATACGGTATCACTAATGAGAAGAGGTGATGATAGTAATGCAATCTGGCGCGGTGCTGGCGTTGCCGCTGGTAAAGTCGTTTTATCAAAACTAACAATGTGGATGCCGGTGTTGACTCCGTCGTTGTCAATAGAACCGCGATTGTTATCATTTATGGATCAGGGGGGAAAGAGATTATTAAGTTGGTTGACAACATCCACAGATACCATGGATTCTAATATTGATGGTACACTTACATGGCATCTAGCATCAAAACAGGGTATTTCAGCTCCACGTCACATATTTGATGCGCTACAGAATACTGCGCGATTAAATAATCAAGAACATTCCCATATGATATTTGATCAAATTGGGTGTAATAAAGTCTCACTGAAAAAAAAAACGGACAGCAAGAACCAGCAGAGGATATACAACTTAACTATGAAAATAATCATATTGCACGAGTTTATCATAACATGTTGTCGTATATGGGACGTGATCAAAATGTTGATACTGGTCTACAAATATCACAATTTGATTTTAAAAGTCTGTATCCGATTTATTACTTTTCGTTGGAACATCTTGACTTGATGAGACAGTCCGTCGTTGATATATACTTTAGAGCTCGTGTAATCCGTCCTGGTGCTCCTGGTGCTATTGTTAATTATAGAGCGGTTGCTGTCATTCTCAGTGATAAATCAATGATACTCGAAGGTGTTGGTGGACGAATGAGAGAGGTAGATGCACCAGTGGAAAATCTGTAATTGATTACTTCGTAATTGATTTTCCATCTCTCTCTCTGCGATTTAGAATCAATCTGTTTTGTATAATGTCGTATAGTAATATCAATGTCACGTTGACACCTGGTCAGCTAAAAAAAATACAATCCAAATCAGCTAAACAATGTGGAACCACAATAACGCTGAAACCTAATCAAATGAATGGCGGAGCGAATAAACTATCACTGACGAAAACTCAGGTTAATCATTTTAATAAAGCGCTTAAAGAAAAAAAAGGAGTTCAGGTTACTCTTTCTGCGAGCGCAATTAAAAACATGGAAAAGACAGGTGGTATATTCCCGCTGTTAGGGTTGATTCCAGGATTGATTGCCGCAGCGGCCCCAGCGGTAGCTAAAGCGGCAGCGTTAGGAGCTATTGGTACCGCGGCAGGAATGGCACTAAAAAAGGCAACTGGGAAAGGTTATAAAAAAGGGGAAAGGTCTAAGACTACCAGGAACCCCGTATTCATGGTACAAAGGCGGATCCGTTCACGGATCGGGGTTAATAATCCCAGGAACGGTTTACTAGTGAAAAATCTTCCAATGTCCAATTTTGATTTAGTTGATGCCGCTAAAAAAAACTCGCGATTAAAAACTTCAGAGGTGTTTTTATGAAAGATCAGTTACCGGCACAACCTAATCACGTTGAAACGGGTATTATTAATCTAGATAACAGCGATGGACCTGGAACCCACTGGGTTGCATACGTGATTGATCTACGTGGGATCATTTATTTTGACTCATATGGACTAGCGCTTCTGAAGGAATTTAACCGCGATATAAACAACTTAAAAATACCCCGTTGGTATTCTATGTTACCAACGCAAAAGATGATTGACCCACCCATATGTGGTAATGAAGTATTAAACGTACTTGATGCTATTTCAAAGGAATCTTTGATGAAATTGCAGAGTAATTTACAATCAAAACCACCCCATGTAGTAGTAAATGAGTATACTAGCAGTCGTTGGATTGAAAATCTTTAAGATTAAAAATCCTTTAGATTTTAAACAGAGAAAAGATTTCTATGATAACAATGATTGATATTTGGGGACGACCTTTATCAGCGCTGAAGAAACCGGATACTGATGGAGTTGAAACCCTTGATAAAAAGGATGTTAAAAAACTAATCGAAGATGAAATATCCGAAACGTTGAACCTAGTAGGTGTTGATCCTGGTGAAATAGTTGTATTTGGCGATCGTCAAGGTAAATTGAAAACTAGTAATGTCTCCCTCGATAATATTTTAGTTAAACGACGAGACGCAGCAGAGGATACTATCGCGTTATTTTCCGATCAGGGTAAACTCAAACCAGGTGTACTTATTTCAACGATCACGGATAAATTAGCAACATTCGATAACACGGTGAATTCATTGAAATCGCTCAATGATAAGTATGACGATCATATAGTTGCATTTGATCAGTTTACTACAGTACAAAGTAATATAATTGACAAAATTGATAAACCCCTGCTAGAATTCTTTGGAAATCCACCAGTGACCACACCAAAACTCACCTCGATAAAAGATTCTATGTTGGAACTAGCAACTCTTCAATCTGAATATGAAAAGCACGTGAAACAGTTTTCAATGTTTCGTAAAAACCTCATTGATAAGTTTATTGGAACTCCATTCGATAAAATTGAAATAACCCTTCCTGATATTAAAAAATCCATCGATGATTTAAAAACATTCAACGACGCAATGAAGGATGATACAGCGAGGATAATAAGTGTTGTTGGAAAAATAAAAATTCCTCATAACAACACTAACAATATCGTATACACGATTCAACACGGTTCATTTGCGTGGACTCCCACAACTAATATTTTACACGCAACCGCAGCCATCAAGGGTATTTATCGATTAACAATAGTATCACCGACTCAATTCAATATATCATCAAGTAGTTCATCTGGAGTCAATAATACAGTATCAACGATCATCGACAAGGATGTATCTGAACAGTTCACGATAACGACCGCAGATAGAAATTTAGTCAGGGTTTCAGTAACGTGGTACGTAGAATTAGTGGTGGATTTAAGTAAGCAATAAAACCACTAGTGGTTTCAACTGAAAGGAAAATCCTTCGGATTTCACAACTGAAAACGCTAGCAATTTGAAATCAATTGAAAACGCTAACGCTGCTAAAATAAGATGACAATCCCTTCAGTGTATCAGTATCGCTATGATCAGGTCAGAGAGTTTCAAACTAAACTCAACTCGCTGTTTTAGGAGTATCAAATAAAAATAAAAAAATACAAACGAAGAATAACCGCGGTTGATATCACCGTGTATTCAGTATCGGGTGTAATCACTGCTTCTGGGATAATACTATCTTCGGTTACAATGATTGCTCCGATCGTAGTTCCAATCGCTATTTCCGCGGTGGCTACAATCGCAGGTATATTAACCGGGATCACAAAAAAACTATCATCGTGTAGCCAGAGTAAACTACACGACTGTAAAATTAAATTTCACATTGCATCTACCGGTTACTCGCAATTATCCTCGTTGATATCGTCGTCGTTGGATGACACTACAATATCAGATAGCGAGTTTTCAGTGATGGCTCAATTATATAAATCAACAATGCTAAAATTAGAGCAGAATAATAATAATAATGTCGTCACAAGAACTACTTCAACGGATAGTAACAAATACAACACCGGTGAAAACCAGCATGATATCAATAACCTCAACGAATCCTGAATTCAGTGTAAATTTCCCAACCCCCGTTTCAGTGAGTGAGATCGCGTTGGCAAAACTACGAGTGTATCATAGCTGGCCCAATATCAGATCTGTAGCATTTGGTGGTCAACAACCAAATAATTCCTTGGTATTCGCGTGGAAAAATCGTGAAGACGGAACCCCAGACTGGAATGTTGTTTCAATTCCAACTGGGTCATATCAAATCGAACAAATCAATAACGAATTAAAACGAAGAATAAAATCAATCACTGGAAAAGAATCAAAAATCGCTATAACGGTTCACGAGCCGACGTTATCATCTACGATTGAGATTAATTCCCCTGCATATGCTGTGGATATTTATCAGAGTTCTATAAGATCAGTGTTAGGATGGCCTGAATTACCACCTAGACGAGAAATCGTTAATATACCAGAACCTGTAAAATCTGATTATGTCTCCGACGTGATAAAACCCGATAATCCATTGAAAAGTTATCAAGATTATTATCCCAACAAGTTTATGAGACATGACAACTCATTTCACGTTGGTTTAATCGAAGAAAATTTAACAGCGATGAATAATGATTTTTCATTATTGTTAATATCCCTTAAATCCGGCTCTCTCACCCAAGATGAATTTAACAGCGTAGTACAAACAGGTAATAAAATTATCTCCGATATGGAAATATTTCACGCGAAAATTATTCAACAAGGCGGTGTTAAAATTTTGCGAATATGGGGAAAACCCGGAGAAAGCGCAGAAGATCTCCCAAAAATTAAAATTCCTGGGTATAAACCCGACGAATTAAAAAAACTTCTCAGGGAAGCCATCGATATCGGGTTTAAGAAAATCCACGACGATTGGAAGAAATTATCACGACAACAAACAAATATTCTGGCATTTAATAACGACCCAGATGGTGGCGGTAGACATATCGCTCCTCAAAATGTGAATATATCCTCAGTGATAGCGCTAAATTTAGCATGTGACGTTATCGAAGGAAGCTATCAAATAAATCTCGAGCAATCAAATCAAGCTCAGCAGGGATATATTCTATATTCATTTGCACCAACGGCTCCTCCAGGGTTTCTAATTATTGAAAACCCAGTTAATCCAGTCTTTATGCGATGTCATAATAATTCTTTAACGAGAATTAATTTCAAACTCACTGACCAATCTAAAAATTTGATTGATCTGCGAGGTGAAGTTTTGCAAATTAGTCTGTTTGTGAAATCATAAGTGATTTTCATCGTAAATTGCTTTGCAATTTCAAAGTGATTTTCATCGTAGCGATTTTCAATCGTAAATTGCTTTGCAATTTCAAAAATTGTTAACGAAATCCGAAGGATTTCCAATTAAAAATTCCAGCAGCAACGGGGTGAACACCAATGACAATAGCGTCTTTTTTTACCCTTGGAAAGCCTCAGTTTGACAAATAGGGCCCTAAAATCGTTAAGGCTCCATTTGGTAAAAGGAGGCTTTAAATATTTTGCTTAGAATATAACCGTCTGATCCAAGGCTCTATTTGGTAAAAGGAAGCTTAAAATTATTTGCTTAAAAAGTGATTGTAGGGTTCACCCTCTCTGCTGCTCACAGACAAAATAAAACCTGATAATCCAATAAAAAGTTATAAAGAGTTCAGGATACCTATAGAATTTTTTGATCTCGTATACCAAGAAACTGGGAGAGAGAAGGAAGGGGATAGCATAGAGGGATATCATGTTGTTAGCGAACGTAGAATTAGTGAAAATTTCATAGCAATGACTAATGATATTTCGTTGTTGTTAATATCTCTTAAATCCGGCTCTCTCACCCGAGATGAATTTATCAGCGTCGTAGAAACATGCAATAAAATTATCGACGATATGGAAACATTTAATTTGAAAATTATTCAGGATATACTAGATGACGATAATCCCATGTCGAGAATAACATTTGCAGATAAATTTAATATCCCCATTAAGGATATTCCAACATTTAAACTACCAGGATATAGCGTAAAAGAAAAAAAAAAATTCTCAGTGATGCCATCGATGTCGGTTTTAAAATAATTCATGATGCATGGAAAAAAACAGCATCATCGGAAATAAAAATCCTCAAACATAATAATGACCCAGACGGTGGCGGCAGACATATCGCTCCGTTCAACGTGAATGTATCCTCAGTGATTGCGCTCAATTTAGTATGCGATGTTATCGAAGGAAGCTATCAAATTAATCTCGAACGATCAAATCAAGCTCAGCAAGGATATATTCTTTATTCGTTTGCACCAACAGCTCCTCCAGGATTTTTAATACTTGAGTCTCCGGTTAATCCAGTCTATATGCGATGCCATAATAATTCGCTAACGAGAATTAATTTCAAACTCACTGACCAGTCCAATAATCTGATTGATCTACAAGATGAGGTTTTACAAATTAGTCTGTTTACGAAATCTTAGTGATTTCCATTATTAACCCATAGCAGCAGAGAGGGTGATGCCAACGACAATGACAACATCGTTGTGAGATTGACCGCTTATAAAACGTCGCCTTGGAACGTTGTAGTGTCGCCCAACCCCCCCCCCCCCTGTGTTTGTGACCACTATCATCGTAAGATTTTGTTTTAAACCCAATCGCTTACGAAATATTTGTCTAAAAAGGTTGGTCTGTTCACCCTCTCTGCTGCTGGGACAACTGTGAAAGCTTAATTAGCTAAAGAATTAAGCAATGGTTGTAATTATTTTACAAAGAATCCACAATGATTTTTTTTACCACCTGGAACATTTTTCTAAAGTTGAAAAGGCATTAATGTTTATTTATTCTCCATTTTCTCTACTTTTGTCTCATTAGTCCAATCTCTCAGATGGGAAGTGGTCTACACTTGCCACCAGTGATAAGCACTTCCATATTAAATTATGACAATGTATTGTTCTTAATTAACATACTTGCAGATTTTGAAATATATGCACTTGGTTATTAAAAAATCTTTGCATGTACTAGTAGGCTCAATGAAAATATAGGGTTGACATATGTTGTCAACATTAATTTATTCTTCTAATGATACAGCATATAGGCTCCTTTTTTAAAAAGAAGTTTTATGTTTTGTACTGTATATACATCAGCTTAAGGGCCCCCATTCCCTAATGTAACCATTCAGCTTTTAGCTCATCTGATCAAAAGGTCATATGACTTTACCAGTACAGTCCTTTACTCTCTTTTTATATTTATATATATAGGCCACACAGAAAATCTTTGTGTCGTGTCGTCTGGTTTCTCCCTGGAAAAGTGCGATCATTTCATGCAGCAGGCGAATTAAGTGGAGGGTGTGAGTGAGTTGTGTATGTGATTTGGTGTTTTAATTTTATTTGAAACATTTTCATATAACTTAATTCATATGGGTACAATGTCTGCAGTGTGACAGTTAATTATTATGTTTAACACTGGGGCATCATGCCGCAGAAATGTAGCATGATGCCCCACTCTGTCACCATATCCTGACACTAGGCCATCCAGTCCTAATACTAACTTCTTAACACTGAACGTCAACCGAGACAGCTGTTAGTACCATTTTTATAAGTCTTTGGTATGACTCAAGCAAGGATCAAACCCACCGTCTCCCGCATTCCCGGCGGACGCTCTAACCACTAGACCACCAAAGCGGTACCGAAATAAGTGTTATTTAAGTAGCATTCTCTCTCTCTCTCTCTCTCTCTCTCTCTCTCTCTCTCTCTCTCTCTCTCTCTCTCTCTCTCTCTCTCTCTCTCTCTCTCTCTCTCTCTCTGTTTAAAGCATATGGAGTAAGCATTCACATTGTTTCAGTCTTTGAAAACAGGTCACGCTCTTAGTGACAGATTATTTATAAAACACATTTAAAACAAGACATTCGGGGAAACGTCATACTCCTCATCTCAATTTTTAACACATATATATATATATATATATATATATATATATATATATATATATATATATATATATATATATATATATATATATATATTTATATATAATCATGTAAGTGTTAAAAAAATAACCAAGGGACAAGCTTTCAGGGGCAAAGGAAACATAATAAAAATCATTTCTTTTCAGCAAAGAGATTCTACACAAACCATCAGTAGAAACAGTGTGAAGGCATTGTAAAAGAAAGACAATGTGAAAGTTGAAGAAAAAAAAACATTTAGTAGTAATAATAGTCTCCTATGTTATGAATACCGTAAAAAGTGAATTCTGTTTCATTCTGTGGAAAGGTAGTTTAATAGCTATTAGGTAGTAAATGAGCTATAGTTAGTTTTTAAATTAACGATCAACATCAAATTGCTTTGTGTTTATGTTTTTAACTCACTTTCATTTTTGTTTCTTCAAAACTGCTCCTTTCCTTCTTGTTTCAATATTTCTTTCGTTCTCTATTTCTTTCTTTATTTATTCCAAATTCAATATAAATACCACTAGTTACATAGTTGTCATTTGCTTTTTTAAATGCTTTATATGTATTTTATTATGCACTGTATCATACATGTACATATATTTTATTTATCATTTGTTTTTAAATGCGTGTGGATTTTTTTGTTTGCACTGATTTTAGTTTAAATGTTGTTACTGTTGCTAATTTACTGCATCTGATCTGTCTTGTTGTAGTTTAAATATAATGTTCGCCCATCAATTCGACGAGGACCTCTCTAGTCATCTGAGGGTTGGAGGTGCTGATTTTGTTCTGAGTGTGTGCATGTGGCTGATGAGGCATATTCTTGCACGGAATGTTCGTTTGCATAAGGAACAGGGGATAAGTGGGACATCTCCAGGAGTGTTAATAGCACGTGCTCCTCTGGCTTGCCTCTTCAGCTCTGCAGCTGCTTTCCTGCTATTTTCGCACAACTAGGAGCCTTTGTGCACAGTGGAACGCCAAGTGACTCGATTGCCTGCTCTTTGCTCATAGGAATCAGGGTTTATGTTGAACACTTTCATTGCAGCTTTCAGATTGTCTTTGAAGCGTTTCGTCTGACCTCCGTTGGATCGATGTAGTTGCTGTAACTCACCATAGAAGAATCTCTTAGGCAGCCGCTTGTCTGGCACGCGAACAATATGTGTTGCCCAGCGAACCTGGGACTGAATTCGGATTGTGTGGATGCTGGGGAGACCTGCTTGGACGAGTACCTCATTGTCTGGATCCGTGTCCTGCAACTTCATTTTGAGAATTTTTTCGAGACTTGTAATGTGAAAGTTGTTCAGCTTCCTGGCGTGGTGTTGGTACACCCTCCATGTTTCGTATGCCTAAAGTAGTGTAGGGAGCACAACTGCCCTGTAGACCTTTACCTTGGTCAGGATGATGATTCCCGACTTTTGGCATGAAATCTACAGAAAGTTACGCTGGCTCTGGCAATGCGAAGGTTCACTTCGTCATCAATAGTGAAGTTCTGTGATAGTGTGCTGCTAAGGTAAGTGTTTTCGACCATTGTGTTTTTGGCCGTTGATGGTGATGTTGGCCCAACATATGGCTTTCCAGGGGCCTGCTATTGCAGGGCTTCAGTCTTGTTGGTATTATTTGTGAGAACAAATCTTGTGCAGGAGCTGAAGAACTTGTCAACGCTGCATGGCAGCTCAGCGTCTGAGCCAGCATGAAGGCTGCAGTCATCAGCATGAAATAAATACATGATGATGTCAGGCATAACCTTTGTGTTCGCTTGAAACCTCCTGGGATTGAAAAGATTGCCATCTGGATGGTACCTGACTCCAACATCTCCATCTCTGAAAGCATTAATCAGCATGGTGGACAACAACAGACTGAAAAGTGTCGGTGCCAGAACACAACCCTGATTGATACCATTGGTTACTAGGAATGGCTCAGATGTATCTTCACTGTCCTGGACTCGTGCCTGAACACCGTAGTAGTAATGCAGCACCATGAATATACATTTTCTCTGGCATCCTTACTTGCCCATGACCTTCCAAACCCCGTTCAGCTGACAGTAAAAAGGGCCATTTGTCAAGTTGATGTTGAAGGCGAAAAGAATGATGTTTTGCTCTTGACGTTTCTCTTCTAGCTATCTCGCAGAAACAATCATGTCGATAGTCCTACGTCCGTTTTGGAATCCACACTGGCTTACAGGCTTTCTGGCAGTAATACCTGGTCAAGGCGTGTAGTGACGCGGTTCAGTAGGATTCTGGCGACTATATTTCCTGCACGTGAGAGTAAATATATACCCTGGTAGTTGCCACAGTCCTGATCATTCCCTTGCACTAATACAGGTCAATTATGGAAGCATCTTTGCATTCCTGGAGGATCGTCTCTTGATAAAATATTTGCAAAAACAGTTGGTGGAGCCTTTCTATCAGGTTTTTCCCCCTTCCTTGTAGACTTCAGATAAGATGGAGTCTGAGTCAGGTACGTTGCAACTGGAAAGCAGGCGTATCACGTTCTGTGTTTCGGGCAAAGCTGGAGGGTCATCCAGTGCTTCGTAGATGGGTAATAGGGGAAGACCACTGATGGTTCCATTGTTACTGGATGAAGGGCGATTCAAGACGCTGTCAAAGTGTTCAGACAATCGTTGAACAATCCTCTCTTTGTCAGTAATTATAGTGGTCTCGTCTGCGTTGATAAATCAGGATGATCCTGAGTCTGTAGGTCCATCCACTTCTTTCAGGGCATTGTAGAAGTTCTTCATGTCGAGATGGTCTGCGTAACACTAGATCTCATCAGCGTTTTAGCTCAGCCATATGTCCTGCATCTGACGTAGTTTCTGCTGTACAGTTCTGCGTATATTGTTGTACAGATCTTTTCAAGAGGTTGACCTGAGGTTGTTGATGTAGGTTTGAAAGAGGCGGAGTTTCTCATCTGGCAACCGCATGATCTCGTCCCAGTTCACATCAAACCAATCTTGATGCTATATACTTATGGGTCCTATGATTTCCAAAGCTGTGCTTTACTGCAAAGTCGACACCAGCCTCACTGTGCTCTTCATTTCATCGGCCGCTCCAAAAGAGTATCCAGAACCCCTTTCAAACAGTTTGCCGTCTCCTGCAAGCTGGGTCTCGCTCAAGGCACCAATGTCTCAGTTGTATCTGTTAAGATATTTTCATATTAAGGCGGTTCTCCTCTGGGGTCTTTCTGTATCATCTCTATGCATTAAAATGAGCACATCCCATGTGACAAGTGTGAGAGGAACGATTCCTCATTTTATTCTTTGTATTTTAATCACTAGAGTAGGATCCCCACCAGCCCGATATTCTGGCTAGGGATGTTTAGCGGAGGCAATGTTTAGATTACTTTTTCTATCCCCTTCCTCAAACCAGAGAGGTTAGCAGTGCATTTCTGAAGAGGGTTGCTTATTCTCTTAGGGGTCTGCCTGACTCTACTGCTGCTCCGTGTAAGTGGTAATCGACTCTGATTACTTGAGCAGCCTGTGTGCAAGTTTGCAGCTACGCCTCTCAGTGTACCCACGCTTGGCCCTTCGTCACTTGCCTATCGCCACATGACTTTAATAGGTGATTACATGAGATGATTGGGTGACAAGATTGACTTGTATGGTGACTTTTTTTTAAGTAAAGAAGAGTTGCGCAGATTGTCGATATATATATATATATATATATATATATATATATATATATATATATATATATATATATATATATATATATATATATATATATATATATTTCATCCACCGACCCTGTACAATGTACGCATATATTAAACTTAAATTTAGTTTGTAAGAGTAACCAAGCAAATGTATTATAATAGAATATATTCTATTGGAGAGGTAGAATCTACTTAACAGATTAACTGATTGTGAACACGTATATCTTTTCATCCCTATTAAACTTTGCCTGCTAATAGAAATTTTAAATACATATTTGGATGATTTGAAACGTAATTCACAGTACGTGTAATTTGGGCTTGTCCCTATCCGTGCAAGTAGTCTTTGTAATATTGTGTACATAATGGGCGTGCGAACAGTCTTTGTAAATTTCAGCCGGCATTCGTTAGAATAGAGGCTTCCATTTATCAAAGATTTTACATAATATCCATACAGATCTCAATAGAAATATTTTTCACTGACATCTATATGCATGTATCTACAGGTAAATAAATTTGGCAGGCACAACAAGGCACATTAGATATGGACTTTGAACAGATGAACCTGTAATATTAATGTGGGCGCGCACCTGGAATGTTGGAATCCCAAGAATTATTATGTGCTGTCTAAAATTGAACATGAGTAATAAACCGCACCTTGCTGGTGGAATTCCAAAGACCTCAAACAAAGGACACTACGTATTTCCTGAGGTAAATACACTTAAGTAAAAATTACGCATTCATTGCAAAATAATCTCTCTCTCTCTCTCTCTCTCTCTCTCTCTCTCTCTCTCTCTCTCTCTCTCTCTCTCTCTCTCTCTCTCTCTCTCTCTCTCTCTCTCTCTCTTGCTTTTAATGAACAATGTAATAGAATGGCATTGTTTCTACTCCACTGCCTTGGCTACCACAACATTAGCTGCTAATCATGGAAGAATTCTGACTGATGTGCATCATTCAGTAAGATGGCTGGGAAAGCAAATATCCAAGAACAAGTTCCTTGGACATATGAGTTGCAACAGTTACTCTACTTCGCTGCTAACACTCTTACTACAAAATTGAAGGTACCTGATGAAAGTTTGATAATTACATGTGTCAAAACCATGAAAATATTGTTTTCTAATAAAACTTAAATAACCATATATTCATAGGCGAGAATTAAAACTCGAGAAATTGCAGTTGCACACACAACCCTTGATATGTTAGTGATATTCAGTTACACTGTCACATTATTCAATGATATACTCGTAATTTTTATGTCAAGAATGTTTCCTATTCAACGAACTATATCACACATCTCTTATAATTCAAATATAAGATAAGTTAAGGAGCAAAGATTGTCCAAATTTTCATATTTTTGACAAGTCAACAGTGTTACTTGACGCATCTTCGCTAGCCATGGTCCCTATAAGGTAAACATAGCTACACTTTGACGGATCGATCGGATAATTCAGTGCTTTCTTCTAGGGACATTTATTGGATTTCATAGTTCCCTCACTTAGTCTATTAAACCAACTAACCAACAGCGTGTAACAGAGGTGTTTTGTACATCAGTCAGAAATAGTGGAGGCAATTGACTTCAAAAGGATACTTTGTAAGTTTAACATGGAAAGTATGACAAGAAAGAATCGATTACGGGTATATTTCAGGGAAATGATGTATTTGTACAAACACTAACCTGCAGTGGAAGATTGCTTTTTATTAGTCCATTCCAGCTGTGCGTTCCCCTTCACTCAACCATGCTGAAGCAGGGCTCAAATTTGAACAAGCTGATCTTGATTGGATGTGGTGGCTAATGAAATTCACAGACCCGAAGTACTGAAATATTTGATCGATCGGACAAGGTATAGGTGGGGTTAGCATATCGGAACATTGGCTAGCTAAGATGCGCTTGACACAGTTCATTAGTTTAGCAATTAGTATTAGTACTTACGGGCAGTGGCAGATGCAGGTTGGCTTTGGTTAGCCAAAGGCTAGGTGAGTAAACCCTTAACGTAAATCCGGCGTCAAGCCCCTAAGGCAGTTGTAAGATGTACTACATCACCTTCTGGCAACCCATTGGTCTGGAGAGGGATGGGCTCCGCCAGACGACTTTTGCCTAAGACACACTGATCATGCTGGACAAAGTTATCATACCGGATCGGTCGTCACTCGCGTCAACAAGAAACGCGCCTGCCGTTGTCCACCAGGACGGAGGTGACAAGTGTGCTACTGGTACTTTGCATAAAATCAGAGTGAGAGACAAGGTTGCCATCGCAACCTGGAACATTAGAACATATGGTAAGTAAAAACGACTTCCTCATTATCCAAGGAGACTGGAATGCCAAAGTTGGCAAAGATGCTCGAAAAGACTGCGATGATCATTGTGGACCTTCTTGCAATGAGCTTACCAATGAAAGAGGGAGACGGCGGCTCGAGTTTGCAAGCTACAGCAACTTGATACTAGCCAACAATCTGGGCCAACATAAAGCATCACGACGCTGGTCATGGCACACACCAAATGGAACCCATCATAACCAGATCGACTACATACTAGTTCAAAACCGGTACCGATCTGGCATCAACAGAGCAAAAACAAGAACGTTCACATGTGCTGATGTTGGGAGTGATCACGACCTCGTCATTATAAACTTCCGAGTGAGGTTGAAGAAAATTAACAAGCCAAAGAAAATCAGCCTCAAATTCAACCTTGAACAACTGAAGGACCCTAACATCTGCAAGTCATTCGAAGTCACAATTGGAGGAAAATTTGCTCCACTTCTTGTGATGGATGTTGATGTCAAAGTGATGACAAACACTTTCAACACAGGCATGACAACAGTTGCCAAGGACATCATTGGCGTCCATCGTCCAAAGAAAAAACCCTGGGTTACAGAAGAGATTCTGAATCTGTGTGATGCTCTAAGAGACCTCAAAAACACCAGACGCACAACAGGGGCAGTGGCGTACCGAGAAATAAACAAGAAAATCAGAAGAAAAAAACTTGAAGAAAGCAAAAGAAGATTGGATTGCACAAAAATGCACAGAAATAGAGAGCAGTCTGATAAGGAACAACAGCAAAAGGGCATTCCAAATTGTGAAAGACCTCACCAGACAGAAGCAACCAAGAGTCAGTACCATTCATGACTAAAATGGAAAATGACTTACAGAAGCAAGTGACATTGCAGAAAGATGGAATGACTCTTGTAAAGAACTCTACAACCATCCGTCCACAGGAGACCCAGATTTGCTTAAAGTTCCTATCTCCACAAATGATGATGATTTCCCCATTCTCAAAGAAGAGGTGGAGTCAGCAGTATGAGCACTGAAGAATGGGAAGGCAGTTGGAGAAGACAACATCCCAGCTGAACTTATCAAGAATCGGGGTGGGGGTGGGGAATCAGTGATAGAGCTACTAACAAAAATCTGCCAATAGATCTGGCAGACAGGCGAATGGCCAACAAATTGGACCCAGTCACTAATTATAACACTCCCCAAAAAGGCAATCTCCAGCTGTGCCAAAATTACAGAACTATCAGTTTAATAAGCCATGCTAGATAGGTGATGCTTAGGATCATCTTGAACAGACTGAATCAACAAGCAGAAGAAATACTCACTAAAGAACAGGCAGGGTTCCGGAGTGGAAGAAGCACAATTAACCAAATATTCAATCTTAGAGTTCTGTGCGAAAAATACTCATAACATCAACAAGACATCTATCATGTGTTCATAGATTTCAAAAAGGCTTTTGAAAGAGTGTGGCATGAGGCATTGTGGACCACAATGAAGAAGTACAACATGGGTCAAAAGTTGACCAACACCATCAAGCAGCTGTACGCCAAAGCTACCAGTGCCCTAATTGCTCAAGTTTCTGTGGGGGACTGGTTAAAGACAACGGTTGGAGTACGGCAAGGCTGTCTCCTGTCACCCACGCTTTTCAACATTTACTTAGAGCGCATCATGAGCGAAGCCCTCGAAAACCACTGTGGGACAGTCAGCATTTGAGGGCGTAACATCACCAACCTCCACTTTGCAGACGACATTGATGGGCTGGCAGGCAGTGAAGATGAGCTAGCCACCTTAGTGAACAACCTGGATGAAACATCTTCCAGATTTGACATGGAGATAAGTGCCGAGAAGACAAATCTCATCCAAGATTAAAGTCAGAGGACATGAACTGGAAACAGTGGGCCAATTCAAATATCTTGGTTCCATAATCACGGAAGAGGGACCAAGAGCAGAAATTTTGTCACGAGCAGCACGAAAAATGTCAGTGATATCAAAGTTAAGACCCATCTGGAGAGACAAGAATATCTGTCTGAAAACTAAAATAAGACTATAGAGAGCACTAGTCCTCTCCATCTGTCTGTATTCATGTGAGGCCTGGACCCTGATAGCACATTTGCAACGAAGAATCCAGGCACTTGAAATGAGATGCTACAGAACCATCCTCACAAATGAAGAGGTGCGTTACACCATCAGGCACAATGTAGGCCATTATGAAGACCTCCTCACCACTGTCAAAAAGAGAAAGCTGAAATGGTATGGCCATGTCACTAGAGTCAACAGTCTATCCACAACAGTACTGCATGTTAGTGTTCAAGGTGGTAGAAGGAGAGGTAGACAGAGAAAAAAGTGGAGTGACTACATGACAGAAAGGACCAGGAAAAAGTTTGCAGAGACACAGGCATTGGCACATTATCGAGACAAGTGGAGGGAACTGGTGAGATGTTCAGTAGCACAGTGCCTCAACGATCACACTAGGTCAACAGACTGATGATGATGATGAATATTTATATGGATTATAGTCGTTTATCGCACTAAGGCATTTACAACCTCTTTACATAGTATGACTTTGAATACAATTAAAGTGCATTTAACCGCTATTTAATGCCAAAAATGCAAGCGCCAGAAAGAAATGACGTAGCGAATGGTCTCGTCTGTTTAGCTGTTCGTCCTCTTCTGAATAACAGTTTTCACCTTAATCGATTATTTTAAATATATACACAGCTTCCTAATTTCCGCTCCCGAATCTAAAGCTAGGTATGTGAGAGCCACATATCCGTTTAAAAAATGTCTGATTTGTGATTTTTCCTGCTGTGCTGATTTTTATTTTCATGTACTCTAAGTATTTGTAAATTATTATACTAAAGATTTAACCAGTGATCTTTGCTTACAGTAGACTTTGAATAATATGTTCTCAATTTGGGTTATGCGAATCCGTTCGTTTTTAAGCCAATTGGCATCTTTTCAAAGCTATAGAGTTGTCACTAATATATGGTTTTCCACGGTCCGAAAGAAATCCCCAGGTATGAATCTTACCCATTGTTGAGCCTCACTATAATGTGCCAAATTCCGCCCCGTTATCTGACATAGGGCTGTTTCTATTTGAGGTATGCGTGAGTCGCATAAAATCATGCCGTTTTGTGTTGTAAAATTTAACTAGATTTGAATTTTGGTACTACGAGTACATGTTGTATATATATATATATATATATATATATATATATATATATATATATATATATATATATATATATATATATATATATATATATCTCTGTGTGTGTGTGTGTGTGTGTGTGTGTGTGTGTCCTCACGCATAAAATGCCAGTTTGTATTGTTCTAGCAATCTTGATTGGGATTTATTGACATATGTGGCACAATGCCAACTTTTAAATTCGTCACACTTATTCCCATTCAGTATAAGCAATTGTAGAGAGTCGTTTATCGAATAGGGATCTAATGAGGTAAGTAAAAGATTCTAAAATGTAGCCCTTACAAGGGCTGTTTCTTTTTCAGGAGGCAGGTCTCCCACTCCTAATGTCAGACTCCATGCACTGTCCCTCCGTCCTCTTGTTGTTTTACTTTGCTTCGGAAAGTCGAAGCAGATAACATAGCTGTACACGTTACTGGCTACGTCGAGAAGGCTTGGTATGAGTTGTTATATGCTTTCTTGTTATAAGAACGGATCTCTTCTACTCGAAATTTTTACTGACCATGGAAAGTCAAAATTCTTTACTGAGATGCATTTTACCGTGTTCGTAAAGATCTTAGTCTTTTTCTGTCTTTTATGGTTTAGGGAAACCTTTATGTTCTGTTAAGTGAAAGTAATCCCACTATAGGGGTCATATCAAAGTGAAAGTAATTCCACTATAGGGGTCACAAAAAAGTGAAAGTAATTTGACTATAGGGTTTATATCAAAGTGACAGTAATTCCAATGTAAGGGTCATATCAAAGTGAAAGTAATTCTACTATAGGGGTCATAACAAAGTGAAAGTAGTTCTACTATAGGGTCATAACAAAGTGAAAGTAATTCCACTATAGGGGTCACAAAAAAGTGAAAGTAATTTGACTATAGGGTTCATATCAAAGTGACAGTAATTCCAATATAAGGGTCATAACAAAGTGAAAGTAGTTCTACTATAGGGTCATAACAAAGTGAAAGTAATTCCACAATAGGGGTCATAACAAAGTGAAAGTAATTCCACTATAAGGGTCATAACAAAGAGTGAACACTCTGATATAGTATACACATCATCACGAAACATTTAAAAATAGGGATGGATGAATGAATTCGAAAAAAAAAAAAATTAAAAAACCTGTCGAGCCATCGACTGCGTGTTGGTATTAACTTCATTATCTGGGCTTTGGTCAAGTTACATCTAAAGTCAGTTCGTGCTATTTTCATTGTAAATAAGTCACTGCCTATAGAATGAGTTGAGATAGTTGACGCATTTAACGGAACTATTAATGAAGAATATTATCATTGTGTTTACCTTTAGTTCATCTACAAAAAAAACAAACATATTTGTTCATACTGAATTCGACAATAAATCGTGAAAATAAAACGTCCATTCAATTTGCATGTCTTTATATTTTTTATTTTAGTTTTTTATGGCACTCAAGACCCTAAGGTATCATCTAATTAGATTTACATGATTGTGTTCGCGGCATTTTCAATGCAGCTTTGAAGGGATGGGGTGGATGGGAAGGGGTGAATATAAATATCAAAGGAGAAGAAACGAATTTCGATTTGAATGTTTGGATTTTTGTTAATACGAACGAATATTCAAATTCATTCCAAATAGATTCTAGAATTATTCGAATAGGATAATGTGGTACTTTTTTTCATTCATCTTTAGTGAAGTCTCTGGGAATACTCTGATGAATACAATCAATAAAATGTTTATTTATATGGACAGGTGGTCACTATATTGTAATTGCTGTATGGGGAACGAAAACAGGGTATGAAATGCACACATTGTCTGTAATAATAAAGCACATCATCCATCTTCGTTAGCCAAAGTTACGAAATGTTAACCCCATCTACACTTTGGCGGACCGAGCAGATATTGTAGTGCTTTGTCCTAGTGACATATATTAGATTTCATGAGTTTTCTCCCTTAGAATGTAATACCAACCAACCAATAGCGTGTAACAGTTGTGCATTGTATATAGCCCAAATATGGTGGAGGCAACTGACTGCAAAAAAATACTTTGTATTTTAACAAAATATTAATATGTACCAGAGAGAGACAATTACACGTGTATTTGAGTGAAAGGTGTTTGCACAAACGCTGACTGGCAGTGGAAAATTGTTTATTTATGAGTCCATTCACGCTGTGTGCTCTCCTTCTCACGATCATGTAGGAACAGTGTTCGAATATAACTAACGTAATATTAATTGGATGCGGTAGCTTGCGGCCGGATACCATGAAATTCACAGACCAGAAGCACTTATATATCTGCTCGATCCGCCGAGGTTTAGATAGGATTAACGTATCAGAACCATAGTTAGCGAAGATGCACATCGTCGTGCAAGCAGAAAACTTAAAATGCCTAATTTTAAAGTACTAAATATTTGCAATTCTTTATGAATGTAAACATTTACATATCCAGTTATTTTCTGAAAAAGTAAAGCAGACACATAAAACACGTTCTCATAAAATTCAATTAATACTTGAATTCAAAGCAGAGTGAACTATTTCATTTTTCCCCCTAGTTTGCAATTAATACGCTTATCGGGATTGGCGACTTTCGACTCTTTCAGGCTTCGGTTCTTATAGACATAACAACTGTGTTTGCCAAAAGGGGCCCGCTGATCTATATATTTGCTGATTATTTTAAAATGTATTACCGAAGACAAACTTTTATTAACAAAATTACGTTTTCTTAATTGCAAAATAGGGTTCGCGGTGTTACTTGCTCAGTTTTTATGGGTATATACATTTTAACGGCAGGTGTGGTATTTACTGGAAACATTGCCCTTTTATTGTCATTTATTTAGTTTCTCTTTATCAAGTATATGAATTAATTGCCTATTACGTATGCATTACTAATTTTCTTTTACAATTTAATAATAATATGAACTACTGGTATGATCTCATATATATATATATATATATATATATATATATATATATATATATATATATATATATATATATCGAGTCATACACGATTATAACATTCCCGGATGACGTCAATGTTACAATATAATGACCCTTATTGTCTACCATGTTTTTGGCAATAAGCGGTATGTAAATAATATCAGTTAAGTGACTATGCTTGCATGATTTTAAACCATCGATGACTTTATTCAGCCATAGTTCGGCTTTTAACATCAAATGTGAGAGACTTATATTTGGATAGAGATACTAGGAATGTAGACCCTTACTGAATTTTACCAAATTTTCTTTTCTTTTCTTTTCTTTTTCTCTTTTTTTTTTTGGGGGGGGGATTGGGGTGGGGTGGGGGTGGGTGGGTGGGTGGTAGCATGTAGTCGTCACCTATTAAGTGTTACGGATATAAGCCAAAACTTGTTAAGTGGTGAAATCGGGGGTGGGCAAATGATCCCTCTTATTCTATGTGCGAATGTCCATGGATCTTTGATATACTTTCTTCAAATCAAATAATTTCTTAATTATTTCCATTAAAGGAAGTACCATCGAAAAAATGCGTTGTTAACAGTTAAGATCAAACAATTCTATTTAACAAGAATGCAGTTGTAAACGTTCGGCAGATGTACATCTATTCAAAACGAAAATAGTCGATACTGAGATATTACGCAACCCGCGAGAATGAGACAAATGACTATGCTTTCAGTCTAAGCCAATAGCTTTCAAAAAAGAAGAAAATTCTTGGTACACTTTTGGAATTATAATGCTGATTTCATTAGCGGTGTTTCGAATTTAATGTTCCCGACTATTCTCAATTCCCGCCCTTGTCCGGGTCATTTTCGAAATTTTGGTCCGACTTAATTTCATTTAATATTCTTGGATTAAAGATGTGTTGTTATTTTTTCAGTCGCCACTAAATTCTGTGACATTTTCGTAATTTTAGCACTGCTTTAGTCTAAGTAGATTTGATTTAAGGTCTCACTGCACAGTTTCTTGGGCAAATTTTCATCCGACGATGACATATTGCAGAAAAATGATACTAATATTATAATAAAGATATATATAAAAAAATGACTAATGATTTTTGTTGAAGAGATGCTATAAGATTCTGACTAAAATATCAAGGTTAATTCCTTATGCAACTAGTGGCTTTTATACTGAACCAACACTGCCACCAACCCCTCTTTTTTACATTCAATTTGACAAGTTCGGCCATCTCTGTCTTGATATCGGATCGACTAATGTTTCGTAACTTTCAACTGGCCCACCTCCCGGGCTCTATCCGGTCCTGCAGAGCTATATTAATATACCTATAAAGTTTACATACTAAACATCGGCTCTTCTCTCTCTCTCTCACACACACACACACAAACACACACACACACACACACACACACACACACACACACACACACACAGTCCCTTATCACTTGAAATTCCAGCATCACTTTATTCTTGCTTACTGTTTTGGGATAGTATCCACAGTTTGTGAAAAAAGATACTTTTATAGGCCCACTTTTGCTTTGGTGCACTTTCCGGAAAGTCGGAGTCTTATTCAAAGTTTGGAACACCCCTACCCCCATTTGCAACACCTGTTCTGATCCGAACTTCTATATCGTGCAATAGAATCGACGAATGTTTCGTAACTTTTCCTGCGGCTGGAGCAGATCCCAAACTAGAAACTATTAAAGTGGAGTTAAAATTTGAAACATAATTTAAGGAAGGATTGCGTCATTAAAAATTTTAATATGATAGGTCATCTCCTCGTATCCTTCTGTATATAGCTAGTACTATATGTATCAGGGTACCAACAGTATCTCAGTAGACCTAAAGGCTGGCAAAATAAGTATACTTTCTATCCTACATTGGCATGCGTGTCACACACAGTCATTGAGAGCGGTATTAGATGTCAGTATGACAAGGACAGACTGGATCTCGATTGCATTGAAGAGAAATAATTCTGCTATAGAACAAGTCATATAGGTTATGTTTGCGTTTGTCTACGATTATTTCAGTAATGGGTGTCGTTTGTTAAGAATTAGATTCCATAAGAACAATTTATATTTAATTTAAAATGAGTACATGCACGTACATGAGCTATATGACTTGTAATATGGAACAAAACACAGGAACGAGTTATCCAGCAACTAACTATGCATTTGCAATTACCTGTATCATATTTATTTAAAGAATCGTTGTAAGAAGAAATAAACAATAAATATGAATTAACATAATCTTACATACTGACAAGAGACTCAGCGGTGTTCAGTTGATATGGCTATGCCAATAGAAAGACTCAGATTTATCAGATTCGGTTAGACTATTTATTTCGTCTGGTCGACATGGATCACTACGTTTGAATGCAATGATCAATACATATGAATCCCATGAAGAGCGTTCGGGTTTAAAGCATTTTTTATTGGTACTCGACAGAACGTAAGTGGTAGCCTATTTCCTTATTGAATAGGTAAGTACATGTCAAAATTGATTTTGGAGTGGTATATCCCTTTTGTAAAGTTATAAGCTAACTGTAACAGTATTGCGTCATGTATAGGTATAATAAATATTTATACAAACCTATTCTTAGTACTTATCTGAACGTAAACCCCCTGACTTTCCCTTGGATCAAGTTATTTATACATTTATATTTTTAAACCTTACTGTTGGAATTCCATAGCACTCATTCAATGGAGGAAACCTAACTACATCTGTTTTGAGGTACCTCTCTCTCTCTCTCTCTCTCTCTCTCTCTCTCTCTCTCTCTCTCTGGTACGTTCATAAAACAAAACACAGCACAGAAAAGGTGCACAATCGAAGTGACTTCGAAAACAAACCTACAAAACCAATTGTTAAATCAATTCTTTGATTGAATTGTCATTACCCCTGTTAAGTCGAAAGTCATATGTAAATCCAAAATAAGACCACAAAATCTAAATTTTAAAGCTTGTAAGGTTTTTTTTTAATATGAATGAATATTCCAAAATCATTCCTAATACATTTAGGAGTATTCGAATTTTTAAGAAACAAAATTGCTTTAATTTCAGCTTTAGTGCTGTCTATGATCATTTATTAACTACAATGCAGGCAAATTAAAACAAAGGTTTATATAGGCAGGTGGTCACTATTTTCAGGTAGACATCGTACCTGGCTTGACGGCTACTTTTATATATATATATATATATATATATATATATATATATATATATATATATATATATATATATATATATTATCTACTAGCTGTGTCAAACGATCTTGCTATCTGGAGACTTAAGTTTAAAAAATATAACCCCTTTCATCTTTCAATTATATCACTTTTAAGAATGAGTATTACCTGACCAGACTCTTAGAATATGTATTATGTAAGTATAGTCAGATTCGTTTTCTTAATATAAAACTTACGAGCCATAGAAGAAAAAACAAAATTTAATTCATTGTTAGTATTACAAATTAATATTTAACCTAATTTATTGTATTTTGGAGTCACTTATGTACTGTAAGATCCTTTTTCCAACTGTGGAGACTAAGTTTGTTATTTCAAAAGTAACGTTAATTGGAACTCCACTGAACAATAATACTAATAATGAGGACTTTAAATAGCGCCTAATCTTCAGAAGCTATAAGCGCCTTAACACATATATAATGATATTACTACAGCAAAACCCAAACCAAAATCCATGAAATTGGAAAACAAACAAAATGCTGAAAATATTTAAGGTACGAAACATTATTATTTGGTTTTTAAGTTTGTTCTTGCAGTCGAGAAAGGTGAGTTTTAAGAGCACTCTTGAAAGGGTTCACTGTGACTTTGTGTCTAATTTCAATGGACAATTCGTTTCACATTGCTTGGCCCTGGCGTGCAATAGAACGTTGTCCATATGATTTCGTTTTCATAGTGGGTACAATGAGTATACGATTGTCAGAAGAGGAGCGTACGTATCTTGCTGGTGTGTACACATGGGCGAGGCCGGATAGTTATGCTGGACTGGAGTCCATCGGTGAAACGTAGCACAGAGAACAAATTTTGTGTTTGATTCTGGATCGAAAGGGTAGCCAGTATAGGTACAGAGCAGCGGGGAGGTGTACTCTGACTGTGGCACTCTAAGGATGATCCGAGCAGATGTGTTTTGAACTTTTTGAAGTTTCGGGAGTAGATACTGAGACGAACCAGCCAGAATTGAGTTACAAAAGTCTCCAGTCTTGAAAGTACCAAGGAACCACAAGAGTTTTTGTGACATCAACTGAAAGATATTTGCGAATGGAGCTGATGCGTCTCAGCTCAAGATATGCATTCTTGCATATGTTTATGACATGTTTGCTGCAAGATGAGAGTATTGTCTAGACTAACACCTAGGTTTTGTACTGACTGTGGGAAGTTAATGTTGGTGTTACTGATATTTATTGTTTTGAGGTAAATGATGTGACTGATTAAGTCTTTGTGTTGTGATCCGAATAGCCTCAGTTTTATCATCATTTGTCTGCAGCTTGTTACATGTCATCCACGATTTCACATCAGAAATGCGCCTGTCTACTCCTGTGATGGTAGCATCAACTTCATTTGGGTGGCTATATTTGTATAGTTGGGCGTCATCAGCATACAACTGGTGCGACACTGGATGATTATCTATGACACTTGAGAGCGGCTGAGTGTATATAATGCAAAGAACCAGGCTCAAAAACAGAACAGGGGAACACAACAACATATATCAAATGGGCTGGAATGTGTTCCATTTGCGGATACAATTTGTGTCCTGTTGACTAAGTAGGACTTGAACCACAGTAAGGCTGTATTGCAAATGCCAAACACATGCTGGAGACGCTGGAGTAATATACCATGGTCTATTGTGTCTAATGCTGCAGACAAATCAAGGAAGGCGAGAACTATACTCTTTCCGCTATCGAAAGCAGAGAGAATGTCATTAACTACTTTCAGAAGAGTAGTTTTAGTACTGCGGCAAGGGCGATATGCAGACTATACATTGCCAAAAAGACAGATTGAATTCAGATGAGATACAAGTTGGGTTAGAACAAATTTTTCTTGGACGTTTTTTTTTTTATTATATGAACAGGAGATTATAAACTGGGCGGTAGTTCTTTAAATCGTTATGGTCGAGTGTTGGTTTCTTCAGCAGAGGCTTTACAGTGGCAGTTTTGAAAAATGATGGTAATTCTCCGGATGAGAGAGAGATATTAATAACATAGGCTAATGAAGGCAATATTAGATCTAAGCACTCAAGCAGCAGTTATGTTGGAATTGGATCAAGTTCACATGACTTTGGTGTACTCTTCATCATGATTGTCCATACTAAATCCATAGAGACTGTTTCAAATGCTGCTAACGGCTGTGACTGAAATTCTGATTATACGTTAGTCAAATATCCATACGGAATTTTAAGGACTGGTAAACAGGGTTGGGTTGTCATATATATATATATATATATATATATATATATATATATATATATATATATATATATATATATATATATATATATATATATATATATATATCGTGAAGTAACCATACCATGTCAATAATGTAATAAATTTACATGAGTAATAAACCGCACCTTGCTGGTGGTATTTCAAAGACCTCAAACAAAGGACACTAGTATTCCTGAGGTAAATACACTTAAGTAAAAATAACGCATTCATTGTAAAATAACTCTCTCTCTCTCTCTCTCTCTCTCTCTCTCTCTCTCTCTCTCTCTCTCTCTCTCTCTCCATTTCATTCAAGAGTAATTTAAAGGCTGCATTCAAACTTTCAATTTCATAGCTTAATTTGTCTTCAAAACAGCAGTTTTAACAAGGAATGTTGATATGTATGTATATAGGATAGCTTGACTTCTGGTCAGAATTACTCCCCTTTTCTATTTATATGCTATCAGAATTACTCCCCTTTTCTATTTATATGCTACTTTATTGAAGAACGGGTGTCTTCAGAGTTCTAGTTTGAAAATATAATGACAATTCTGCCTATATTATCAAAATATTATTACTGTAATGCATTTTGAAAATAAAATTCTACATGCCCTCAGGCTGTAGTTAGTTCCCCCAAGGTTGACCAAAATCAGCAAGCTACAATAAATTGTCACATTTCAAAGCTGACTTATTTAAAAGGGCAAGATGTATAATGAAAAAGAGGGTAAACAAAGTTAGTCAAATTGTAGAGATTGTTGATACTTGCACGCCCTACAGTGACAACAGCGACATGTAAGAACTATTTAAAATCGTCCTAATGTGCAAGAAGTCAACTCCGATATATATGATTGTGAGTCAGCATTATGCCGCCTGCCATCATAAAAACAAATGTGACTCTATTCTATTCTATTCAATAGGATGAAGGAAATTGGCAAAATATATTTGTATGTAATTTGTTTTATATTTGTCAAATTAAAGCCTGATGTATTGTTTTACAGAAGAAAAGAATATGCTACAAAAGATATGTTTGGTTTTGATGATGGTAAATACCATTAAAGGACATCCTGGTAAGTTAAATAAATCAAGCAGTTAGTTTGGTTAGATCTATTATTTATGGGTATAAAAACGTATTAGAAACTACTCCAGACATTAATATATTTTTTACTTACAATGTGTATGTAAGCTATAGCATTTAGATTGTATTAATTTTTTAATATTTCGGAATGTGAAATTGGAAGTTTTAAATATAGGGGGAGGTAATATCAAAGATTGCATCATATATTGAAACCTTTGAATGCCTATGATGATTTTAGAATTAAGCATTTGTGTGTGAATGACCAATGTATGTGTAATGCATGTTTCATTCATCATTACAATGCATGTATTGGGACAAAAATAAGGGAAGTAAATATTTCATTCATATGGCAGTGCATGTATTGGGACCAACCTATGGGGAGTTCATGTTCCATTCCTCATTGCAATGCATGAATTAAGACCAAAATATCGGAAGTAAATGTTCTATTTATCATGGAAATGAATGCAAAGGGACCAACCTATGGGAAGTAAATGGTTCATCATGGTAGTGTAAGTATAGGGACCAAATATGAGAAGTAAATGTTCCATTCTTTATTGCAATGTATATATATAGGGACCAAATATGGGAAGTAAATTCTCCATTCATCATTGCAATGCATGTACATGTATTAGGATCAAAATGTTGTAAGTAAATGTTCTATGCATCATTGCAATGCATGTAATGGGACAAAATATGTGAAGTAAATGCTCCATGCATCATTGCAATGCATAT
Organism: Unio delphinus; assembly: GCA_029339505.1. Classification (NCBI taxonomy): domain Eukaryota; kingdom Metazoa; phylum Mollusca; class Bivalvia; order Unionida; family Unionidae; genus Unio; species Unio delphinus. Next base: position 2,673,117 of record JAQISU010000090.1, read on the forward strand.
ATAGAGATCAAAATATGTGATGTAAATGCTCCATGCATTGCAATGTATATATAGACAGTCACATGTTGCATCTCGAGTACAAGTAATTGAAACACAACAACTCAGTTATTTATTTAAATGGAATTTGCACAATACAGTAAACATTTTTTGAAAGACCACTGCTGTGAGAGACCACCTGTGTAGAGAAACAAGATTCTTGAGGAATGCATTGATTTGCTGTTGAGTGTGATTACCTATCTAGGGAGTCTAACTGTCTGGATGGACCGCCTCTTTTTCGGCAGAAGGAGTGGTCTCTCAAAACAGGTTGGACTGTATTTAGATTATTATTATTCAGAGGTTTTGTTTATAAGAATGATAATTAATAGTTATGCCTTTTTTAACTTTCAAAAATTGCAGATAATTTGTGGAAATTTCCTAAAAGTTCAAGCTCAGTCAATAGTCAGGATTGTTAGTTATTTCATTATTTCATTTGTGATGTATAAGGTTCTAATGTCTTTTGCAAGTTTCTATTTAATACTTGTATTTATATGGTCATTATACATATTTCTTAATCAATCTTTTTATCTTTATTTTTTTTTTGGGGGGGGGGCACCAGACAGATGCCCCCCCCCCTTATCAAAAAAAATTTTCAAAAAGTTTATATGTGTGTGTGTTTCCCCTGATGTTTTTATGTTGTTTTTATTTATTCTTTATCTCTAAATCCCCAATTAATTTTTCCCATCGGGGTTATAATATAATTGACGAGGGGTATTTTTTGTATCCTAGTGTATTCTAAGTAGTCTTTTCTAGTTGGGAGTTGATCTACCCACTCTAGAAAGCTACTTTTTTTCCTGTTGACCATGGCTAGTGGTCTCTTTGTATCCTGATGTATGCTATATGTATGATGCTATATGTGTGATTGCTATAAAGGATATATTTTATCCTTGTGTATATGTTACGGATGGCCATTTCTCTCCAAATCAAACCAGTTGTCCTATTTTGTTATTTATCTTCTCCAATATGGAAGATAAATTTTAATTTTTATTTATATTAAATTTAAATTGATAATTTTGAATTTGGTATATATTGAGGTGTATTATTTACAGAAAATTATATGTGTCTCAATATATCTAATTTGTTAATTGATGGGTCCGTTTTCCTTGAGACAGAAGCTATACGAATTTATTTGGTTGTACAGCTCCTGGCTCAATTTGTCCGGCCCTTATTTATTTATTAAAGTTAAGAAAAATCCAAAACTGTTTAATTTCCCTTAATTTGGGAGTCATGGCTATTCCGGGAGATAGCCACGACAGATAAAGCATGGATTTAGAATCCAGAGAAAATGCTCATGCATATATAAAGAAGAAGGAAAAGAACTAAGTAAATTTTAAATATTTGGGTGGTGTTTTCCAAACTCTTCCATAGACCTGCTCACTTCGCGTGGCGCCATGTGATCTAGCTCTATGGCGTCCTCATTATGTACTTCCCCCTCACAATAATGTTATTTATTTGAAAACACTTTTTTTTTTTTTTTTTTTATTTAAAAAGTTTAAACAGAATTTTTTTTTTAAAATTTAAAATAAATTTAAAATAATTTTAAAAAATTTTCCTTAACCTTCATTATTGGACCACATCTTATTAAAGTATTCGTTATAAAGTCCGTTATTTGTCTAACCAATTGTTTATTAAAGTTTCCGTCTAGGAAGAGTAATTGACGTCTGTTATATTTGTCTACCTTCATTATTTCTGTTATTAGTTTGATCCTTTCTTCCTTTGTTTTGTCACATTCTGTAATTATGTGGTCTTTTGTATATGGGGCATTTTTGCATAGAGGGCAACAAACAGGGGTCCTTATTAATCTTCGTTTAATTGCCACTTCGCCTGTTAGCCAGGCGTTGTGGAGGTACGTGTACATAATACTTTGTACCTTAAACGAGTTAATGCTGGACCAATGCCTCCAAACTCTGTCCCAATTTACAGATCGGTATTGTAATTGTACCTTGCATTTGTTTTTAATCGAATTTAAATCTAAAAGCCAGTCATATGTTTTGTCATTTGTTAACGCCCATAGTTCCTTATTATCCCTATACCTATATAAATTTTTTTTGATCCCCCTATATAAGTGTGGTGCATCTAATTTTTTCACTAGTTTAGTAGTATGTAAAAAACCCGGTTCTGGACCACTTTCCAAGGAAGCCTCAGATTTACTTTTTAATGCCTCCTATAGGAAAAAATGAGGCTGATTTTAGTAGTATTGTAAGAAGCCTAGTCCAGTTTTTATTTTTAGTCTCAGATTAGCAAAATAACACTTTTTAAAAAAAAATTCCTTAGGGATATCAATTGCTAAGTGAGGCTTTGCTACTGGATCAATCTGGGTTCCCCACTTTCCAAGGAAGCCTCAGATTTACTTTTTAATACCTCCTATAGGAAAAATGAGGTTGATTTTTAGTCTCAGATTAGCAAAATAACACTTTTTAAAAAAAAAATTCCTTAGGGATACCAATTGTTAAGTGAGGCTTTGCTACTGGATCAGTCTATTTTTATTTTTAGGGGTATCAATGGTTCTGGCTCACTTTTTCAAAGAAATCATAATAAAATTGCTACATAGAATTATATTCTTAAATGGATTGTTAGACTTCTACAGAAATCGCTGAATTACTTCTTGGTCGATACCCAGAAATGAACTCCTCTACCGTAGGAGGATTTTCAACCAAAATATGATGCTTATTCTTTCTGTTTTTATAATACGTCAAAATAGCTCGATAGGCGTTTTTCCCGCATTTATCACAAAGATGGATTTTTCCTCTCACACCAACACCACAACTTGCACAAGGATTTGTACCAGCATTAGTACTATTTCGTAACAAATAAGCATGCACCCCACAGTATTCTCCATAACAAGATTTCCCACAGCGATTAATCGAATTTTTCAACAGCCAACTGCATGAACTCAGCGTGAGCATTTTATATATAACTCTTGTCATATCTTTAATTCACTTTTAATAATATGGTTAATTTCACTTCAAAAATATAGTAAAATCTGAATTAGAGATATGATAAAATATATAGAAAATGGTTTTATCAAAACTGGATCCAAAAATGATCCTAGCACCCAAAAAACCTCGTCATATAGTTGCGAGAGAACTTGTTGATGAATACTACGATCTAACTAAAACAAAAGCTATCTGGCCGAAATCAAATAAGCAGCTAGAAGAATTGAAAGAACAGTTGACAATTTTACGACGAAAGAAGAAAATCAACGCAGAATTAAAAAATCGTCGTCATATAACTGTTAGGAGACTTGTGAAAGAGTACTATGAGCTTACTAAAACAAAACCCGACTGGCCAAGAACTAATAAGCAACTAACAGAATTAAAAGATCGGATAGCAATTTTACGACAAAAGAAGAAAATCAATAGGGAAATACTTCAAGGAGGTTATATAATCGATGAAGCATTTTCTGGTTCTGATAAATACATCAAATTCGTTCCTAAAGGGAAGTACTATAACCACTTTGTTATTGGTGATCTGATTAAAATCATCACTAGTGTTATTCCGATAGTGCTACTTGAACGACCTCTATTAAAAGTAAATGTGACGTACAATCTTGATATGTATTTAGCATCCAATCCTGATACAATAATAACTATCCCACTACGAGCAGAACCACGGATTATTCTACAGTCTACTGATTTAGAAGAGATAGCAAAAGATTTCTTCGCGGTGATATCAAGACAGTATGAGGTTTTCACATCACAGAAAACTGGATTGGTGTTTAAAAAAATCAACTTCATTGAACTCTCGATACACGATTTTAAACCAACTACTGGTGCATCCTACAAACCACTGCCTAAAAGAATCCAGACATCGAAATCCTGTATCAACGTGAAAAATGACGACAATAAGTGTTTGTTGTGGGCGTTATTATCAGCATGTTTTCCAGCACAAGATCATGCAGATCGAGTTAGTAAGTACAAACCATATCAATGTCGAATCAATATGACTGGAATTGATTATCCAACACCAATAAAACAAATACCGAAAATCGAAAAACAGAACCCAGCATTATTTAGTTCTGGTATCAATGTGTTTTCATTGGATAATCAATTGCGAGTATTTCCATATTTAATATCTCCAGCCAGTAAACACATCACAGATGGTTCTACAATCAATTTATTGTGGTATAATGATCACTATGTTTGGATAAAGGACTTAAGTCGATTAATGAGTTCTTCAATGTCGGGTTATGACCATAAATCATATTTTTGCTACAGTTGTCTCTGTGGTTTTACAACACAGGAAAAACTAATTGAACATAATAAATACTGCTTCGAAGTAAAAGCGGTTGAAACACCAAAAGAACCGGATAACTTCTGCTATTTTAAGAAGTATGAGAGAACACAGAAGCTCCCTTTCATATTTATCGGAGATTTTGAGTCTTTTATTACTCCAGTGACTCCGCGATGTGGTTGTACAGAGATGTGTAAATGTGAGTTTAAAACGTTATCAACACAACAACATGTTCCAGCGAGTTATCGAATGAATACAATATGTACCAATAACACGTTTTCAAAACTATCACCGTGTTATCGGATTAATGATTGGTCTGATACTCCACCAGAAGTTCATATGCTAAAATATCTGTTTGAAGAACAACACAGAATTGAAGCATTATTATCACTACACGATGAGAGATTTATTAAATTAGGTTTTTTTATTAATTCAACTACATGTTTTAAATGTAAGAAGAAGTTTTCAACGGAGAATCCAAAAGTGCCATTCTTCAACATAGTCTCAGGAGAATATATCGGTGCTGTTCATAAACGCTGTAGATGTTTCCAAGAGTTCTATCCGGTAGTATTTCATAATTTGAGAGGATATGATGGTCATTTCATTCTTCGCGCGCTAGGACATCCTGAGATCTCTAAATACTGCGCAGACAATAAACTATCCTTGAAGTGTATTCCAAACAACACTGAGAAATTGATGTCTATAACAGTTGGAAAGCTACGATTTATAGATAGCATACAATTTATGAACACTTCATTAGATCAACTAACAAAGAGTTGTACTGATTTTCCAATCACAAAGAAATACTTGAAAGATAGAAAACTCCCAGAATCAACATTAAAAAACATCACCGTGAAGGGAATATTTCCATATGAATATTTCAATAGTCCAAACCGATTTTCAGAGACATCACTACCAACGATTGATAAATTCTACTCGTCGTTGACTGATAGAGATATTTCTGATGAAGAGTATCAACGAGCATTAACAACATGGAATATTTTTAAATGCAAAAATTTTGGTGATTATCACGACTTGTATTTAACGGTAGATGTGTTGTTGTTATCCGATATTTTTGAACATTTTAGAACAACATCGATGAACAATTATGGGTTGGATCCAGCACACTATTATTCAGCACCTGGGTTATCCTGGGATGCGTTATTGAAATCAACAGGGAAACGATTAGAGTTATTAACAGATGTGGATATGTATCTCTTCATCGAGAAAGCAATTCGTGGTGGAATCACTATGATTACTAAAAAACACTCATCTGCCAATAACAAGTATCTCTCAGAGTATAATCCGAATAATGATGATAATTTCATTATTGATTTTGATATGAATAATCTCTATGGAGGAGCTATGTCTAAGTTAATGCCATATGGAGGTTTTAAATGGATTCCCGTAGAAGAATTTGATGTTAAAAACAATAATGAAAAAGTTGGTTATTTCGTTGAGTGTGATATAGACTATCCAGAACATGTTCATGATGAACACAACGATTATCCATTTCTTGCTGAAAAAATGGCCATCACCGATGATATGTTATCTCCAGAACAATTATCACTACGAACAACGAAATATACTCCAATAGCAAAATTAGTACCGAATTTATTTAATAAACGCAATTATGTCTGTCATATTGATATACTCAAACAAGCAATAGATGCTGGACTGATTCTTAGAAAAGTTCATAAAGTGTTGCAGTTTAATCATTCCAATTGGATGAAATCATATATCGATGGAAATACTGCAAGAAGAGCAGCAGCTGTTACAGATTTTGAAAAAGATTTCTTTAAACTGATGAACAATTCTGTTTTTGGAAAGACTATGGAAAACATAAGAAAACGAGTTAATATCGAAATCGTCAATAATAAAGACCGTCGAGATAAACTAACACGTGGAAACACTTTTGTGAGTAGCAAAAAAATAACGAATTTGTTATCGTTAATCACAAAAAAACAAACTAGATTATTCTTAGATAAGCCTGTCTATGTTGGAGCTACAGTGTTAGAAATATCTAAACACATGATGTATCAATTTCACTATGGGTTTGCTAAAACGGTATGGCCTAATTGTAAGCTGTTATTCACGGACACGGATTCGTTAGCATATGAAATCCCTGGTAGTGATTGTAATAATGATCTATATAGACATATTTATGAACATCGAGAATTGTTTGATTTATCGGATATAGATGTTAAAGGACCATTAGGACACTACCACGATGCTACTAATAAAAAAGTGATTGGAAAGATGAAAGATGAATTCGCGTTTAAACCCATAAAAGAGTATGTTGGTGTTCGTTCGAAGATGTATGCGATTCTTACTGATACAAATAAATCAACACAAAAAGCAAAAGGGATTAATAACAATTATGTGAAGAATAAATTGAAATTCGATGATTATTTAGCAGCATTAAAAAGATCTCCAGGAGTTGCTCTACCAACAGTCACCACACATGGTTTTAGATCCCACTATCATGTTATTTTTACTGATAGGCTTACAAAAGTTGGTTTATGTAATTACGATGATAAACGATACTGCATTGATGGAGTGAATACACTTGCAATAGGACACTATCTCACTTATAATAATTAAAAAAGAAGTAGTTATTATATGGCGTACTACAACATTGACTCACCTAATCGTATAAAAGCAATTATGGATAGTAATCCGCCTACAAATAACATTAGAGTCAAACAGTGTGATGATAAATTTAGATTCTATGGTAAAATACCACAAACGGGAAGTAAAATAGTTATGAGAATTATATCAGATAGAAATAAAACAGCGAGATTTCATCTTCAAGAAAAACTAAAGAAAACAACAGAGTCGGTTACTCGTTGATATACAACGATTAATCATCATCAATTACTTTCGTCATCATCAATGATTTCATCATCATCAAGTACTTCATTGATTTCTTTTATTAACTTACGATCTTCTTCGGATAGAAAAAAGCAATGGGGAAACGGTCAAGTACATTTTATTTTATATGAAAATTGGTCGTTTCCTCACTAATCGTAGAGATGTCTGGGAAACAAATAGAGTCTTCGTTGGGATAATCAGCGCGATTATTACTTATGATCCTCCAAACTTAAACATCATTCCAATATCATTTTTAAAGATTAATTAAATAACCGCGTTAATTATATGTCTGCGACAGAATCAATCGACCAAATGCATCAAAAATATCCCAGTGGGAAGTTTTCAAAGAAAATCAACAAACACGGACGAGTAAAAACATCTTATAAAGCCCCTGATGGAGTTGTGCATCGAGATGCCACAGCGCGTGTTAGTCTCTCCAGAAAATATCATCAACGGCACCAACAAAAATCTTTTGATGAACTAGATTTCATTCAAGAACTACTACGCGATGGTACCCCCGCAGTGATAGTATCTGAGAATAGCGTCAACACTGTCATTTATAATAAACCAAACGATATTGATCCATCGCGACAACATGTATTAATTAAAATCGAACGTGGTGAACACGGAAGTTGTTTCATGTGCGAACCAATCAGCGAAACTGAGTTTAAAGCGCTTGAAACCAGATTAAAACGCAAGTGAGATTAGTCATCATCAATGATTTCATCATCAATGATTTCATCAATGACTTTCGTCATCATCAATGACTTTCGTCATCATCAATGATTTCATCATTGAGTTCTTCTTCAATTTCTTTTATCGACTTACGGTCTTCTTCGGATAGGAATAACATCCATGTGTTATCTTCACGCTGTTTTTGTTTTCGTCGATGCTCTTTCCTTTTTCGTCGGTGTTCTATCCTTTTTAGTTGTGATTGTTCCTCATTTTGATTGTATTTACTAGCGAGCTCTGCGTATTTAATTCTAATAGACTCTAACTCACGTCTTACATCATTGAGTTCAGTAATAAGTCTACTACGATCTTGAACCACTTCGCGCTGACGCTGTTGTGTGGTATCTAATTGGTATTGTAGATCATTGGTTGATTGTATATGACTCTGCCATTGTTGTTGTTGTTGTTGTTGTTGTTGTTGTCGCAGCGCTGTTACCTTTCCTTGCAGCAATTTATTCTGATTGGTTAGGTTGGTCACTTGAGACTGCAATTGAAGGATCATTTCTTTATCAATGATTCTGTCAGTGACTATGTCAGTGACTTTGTCACTGGTAGCATCAACGTGCTGATACACTTTGTCATTCAACATTTGATTCATTTCATTTTCAACTTCAGCATCAATAAGCCGCTCGATAGGTATATCATTAGTATCATTTCCGATTCCAATTTCATCCGATTTCCAGATTTTATAAATCCGCTGATAACTGATTTTATACTTATCAGCGATTTCTGATATTCCAACATGATTTCGCAATTGTTTAATCATATTTATGTCATCACGGGTTAGTATTCTACGATGAGGCATTTTATACAATTAAAAAATATTTTTTAACAACAACAACAACAACAACAATAACAATGACAATGGCAGAGTCAGTCATCGGTCGCAGTAGAGCGTCAAGAAATCTGAGAAGTATTTCTCGCGAGTTATTTTTATTCACTGATTTTGCCTGTTTTTGACTGATTTGCCTATTTTTTATACCATTTTGATCAGTCTTCGTCGGATGATTTTTAACACCAGTGACAGAGTCACCGTGGAAGTGTTATTTCATCCTATCAATGATGTGGAAACTTTGCAAAATCTTCCAGTAGTCGTATCACTACACACCGATGTTACCATCGCGATGAATCTACATGGTGACTTTATTTGGTCTTTCTACGATATTTCAATGTTGTGGAAACTTTGCAAAATCTTCCAGTAGTCGTATCACTACACACCGATGTCACCATCGCGATAACTTCGTTTATAACCCTCAGATAACAAAAATCGACTTTACTTTGTATCATACAAAGTTCCCCCATTTTGTCAACGGAGTCGTTTGGCACTTCCATGGACAAACATTGAGATCCAACACGATTCACACATCAGTTAAATCTTCGTTGGACCTGTGTGGGAACTTCGAGATTAAAAGTTATTATCATATATTATTTTATTGGTGAAGTTCCCCCATTTTTAGATTGGGTTGACTTTATCATTGTTTTGACACTTCCATGGACAAACATTGAGATCCAACACGATTCACACACGTTAACCCCGTATATAACACAAGTCAACGCGCGCGTGGAAACTTCGTATACGTCATCGAGGTTCACCGATGTCACCATCGCGATGAATCTACATGGTGACTTTATTTGGTCTTTCTACGATATTTCAATGTTGTGGAAAGTCACATAATTGTATATAATTATTATATGATACTGTTAGTTTCAACATTCTACGCTGATCAATCTGATATATCATAGATGATCATTGAAGCGTTATTTCATCCTATCAAGTATGAATATGATTTAGCTTCAACAATATGTCTCTTTATTACAACCACGCATCATATAGCCACGCGATTGTAAATCAGAACTGTTTCACCGACAATAACGCAAGTGTTGAATCATATAGCCACGCGATTGTAAATCAGAACTGTTTCACCGACAATAACAAACATAGTAACAACAACAACAACAATAAAAAGCAGTGATATATTATTAGGGTGAGAAAAATATTTTTTATATACTACTATTTACTATGTTTGTTCTTAAGCATATACTAATGGTACTTAACAACAACAACAACAATAAAAAGCAGTGATATATTATTAGGGTGAGAAAAATATTTTTTATATAAAATTTTCAGTCACCTCCTTTTTTTAGATATAATTTCAATCACGCTGTATTCAACACTTGCGTTATTGTCGGTGAAACAGTTCTGATTTACAATCGCGTGGCTATATGATGCGTGGTTGTAATAAAGAGACATATTGTTGAAGCTAAATCATATTCATACTTGATAGGATGAAATAACGCTTCAATGATCATCTATGATATATCAGATTGATCAACGTAGAATGTTGAAACTAACAGTATCATATAATAATTATATACAATTATGTGACTTTCCACAACATTGAAATATCGTAGAAAGACCAAATAAAGTCACCATGTAGATTCATCGCGATGGTGACATCGGTGAACCTCGATGACGTATACGAAGTTTCCACGCGCGCGTTGACTTGTGTTATATACGGGGTTAACGTGTGTGAATCGTGTTGGATCTCAATGTTTGTCCATGGAAGTGTCAAAACAATGATAAAGTCAACCCAATCTAAAAATGGGGGAACTTCACCAATAAAATAATATATGATAATAACTTTTAATCTCGAAGTTCCCACACAGGTCCAACGAAGATTTAACTGATGTGTGAATCGTGTTGGATCTCAATGTTTGTCCATGGAAGTGCCAAACGACTCCGTTGACAAAATGGGGGAACTTTGTATGATACAAAGTAAAGTCGATTTTTGTTATCTGAGGGTTATATACGAAGTTATCGCGATGGTGACATCGGTGTGTAGTGATACGACTACTGGAAGATTTTGCAAAGTTTCCACAACATTGAAATATCGTAGAAAGACCAAATAAAGTCACCATGTAGATTCATCGCGATGGTAACATCGGTGTGTAGTGATACGACTACTGGAAGATTTTGCAAAGTTTCCACATCATTGATAGGATGAAATAACACTTCCACGGTGACTCTGTCACTGGTGTTAAAAATCATCCGACGAAGACTGATCAAAATGGTATAAAAAATAGGCAAATCAGTCAAAAACAGGCAAAATCAGTGAATAAAAATAACTCGCGAGAAATACTTCTCAGATTTCTTGACGCTCTACTGCGACCGATGACTGACTCTGCCATTGTCATTGTTATTGTTGTTGTTGTTGTTGTTGTTAAAAAATATTTTTTAATTGTATAAAATGCCTCATCGTAGAATACTAACCCGTGATGACATAAATATGATTAAACAATTGCGAAATCATGTTGGAATATCAGAAATCGCTGATAAGTATAAAATCAGTTATCAGCGGATTTATAAAATCTGGAAATCGGATGAAATTGGAATCGGAAATGATACTAATGATATACCTATCGAGCGGCTTATTGATGCTGAAGTTGAAAATGAAATGAATCAAATGTTGAATGACAAAGTGTATCAGCACGTTGATGCTACCAGTGACAAAGTCACTGACATAGTCACTGACAGAATCATTGATAAAGAAATGATCCTTCAATTGCAGTCTCAAGTGACCAACCTAACCAATCAGAATAAATTGCTGCAAGGAAAGGTAACAGCGCTGCGACAACAACAACAACAACAACAACAACAACAATGGCAGAGTCATATACAATCAACCAATGATCTACAATACCAATTAGATACCACACAACAGCGTCAGCGCGAAGTGGTTCAAGATCGTAGTAGACTTATTACTGAACTCAATGATGTAAGACGTGAGTTAGAGTCTATTAGAATTAAATACGCAGAGCTCGCTAGTAAATACAATCAAAATGAGGAACAATCACAACTAAAAAGGATAGAACACCGACGAAAAAGGAAAGAGCATCGACGAAAACAAAAACAGCGTGAAGATAACACATGGATGTTATTCCTATCCGAAGAAGACCGTAAGTCGATAAAAGAAATTGAAGAAGAACTCAATGATGAAATCATTGATGATGACGAAAGTCATTGATGATGACGAAAGTCATTGATGAAATCATTGATGATGAAATCATTGATGATGACTAATCTCACTTGCGTTTTAATCTGGTTTCAAGCGCTTTAAACTCAGTTTCGCTGATTGGTTCGCACATGAAACAACTTCCGTGTTCACCACGTTCGATTTTAATTAATACATGTTGTCGCGATGGATCAATATCGTTTGGTTTATTATAAATGACAGTGTTGACGCTATTCTCAGATACTATCACTGCGGGGGTACCATCGCGTAGTAGTTCTTGAATGAAATCTAGTTCATCAAAAGATTTTTGTTGGTGCCGTTGATGATATTTTCTGGAGAGACTAACACGCGCTGTGGCATCTCGATGCACAACTCCATCAGGGGCTTTATAAGATGTTTTTACTCGTCCGTGTTTGTTGATTTTCTTTGAAAACTTCCCACTGGGATATTTTTGATGCATTTGGTCGATTGATTCTGTCGCAGACATATAATTAACGCGGTTATTTAATTAATCTTTAAAAATGATATTGGAATGATGTTTAAGTTTGGAGGATCATAAGTAATAATCGCGCTGATTATCCCAACGAAGACTCTATTTGTTTCCCAGACATCTCTACGATTAGTGAGGAAACGACCAATTTTCATATAAAATAAAATGTACTTGACCGTTTCCCCATTGCTTTTTTCTATCCGAAGAAGATCGTAAGTTAATAAAAGAAATCAATGAAGTACTTGATGATGATGAAATCATTGATGATGACGAAAGTAATTGATGATGATTAATCGTTGTATATCAACGAGTAACCGACTCTGTTGTTTTCTTTAGTTTTTCTTGAAGATGAAATCTCGCTGTTTTATTTCTATCTGATATAATTCTCATAACTATTTTACTTCCCGTTTGTGGTATTTTACCATAGAATCTAAATTTATCATCACACTGTTTGACTCTAATGTTATTTGTAGGCGGATTACTATCCATAATTGCTTTTATACGATTAGGTGAGTCAATGTTGTAGTACGCCATATAATAACTACTTCTTTTTTAATTATTATAAGTGAGATAGTGTCCTATTGCAAGTGTATTCACTCCATCAATGCAGTATCGTTTATCATCGTAATTACATAAACCAACTTTTGTAAGCCTATCAGTAAAAATAACATGATAGTGGGATCTAAAACCATGTGTGGTGACTGTTGGTAGAGCAACTCCTGGAGATCTTTTTAATGCTGCTAAATAATCATCGAATTTCAATTTATTCTTCACATAATTGTTATTAATCCCTTTTGCTTTTTGTGTTGATTTATTTGTATCAGTAAGAATCGCATACATCTTCGAACGAAGACCAACATACTCTTTTATGGGTTTAAACGCGAATTCATCTTTCATCTTTCCAATCACTTTTTTATTAGTAGCATCGTGGTAGTGTCCTAATGGTCCTTTAACATCTATATCCGATAAATCAAACAATTCTCGATGTTCATAAATATGTCTATATAGATCATTATTACAATCACTACCAGGGATTTCATATGCTAACGAATCCGTGTCCGTGAATAACAGCTTACAATTAGGCCATACCGTTTTAGCAAACCCATAGTGAAATTGATACATCATGTGTTTAGATATTTCTAACACTGTAGCTCCAACATAGACAGGCTTATCTAAGAATAATCTAGTTTGTTTTTTTGTGATTAACGATAACAAATTCGTTATTTTTTTGCTACTCACAAAAGTGTTTCCACGTGTTAGTTTATCTCGACGGTCTTTATTATTGACGATTTCGATATTAACTCGTTTTCTTATGTTTTCCATAGTCTTTCCAAAAACAGAATTGTTCATCAGTTTAAAGAAATCTTTTTCAAAATCTGTAACAGCTGCTGCTCTTCTTGCAGTATTTCCATCGATATATGATTTCATCCAATTGGAATGATTAAACTGCAACACTTTATGAACTTTTCTAAGAATCAGTCCAGCATCTATTGCTTGTTTGAGTATATCAATATGACAGACATAATTGCGTTTATTAAATAAATTCGGTACTAATTTTGCTATTGGAGTATATTTCGTTGTTCGTAGTGATAATTGTTCTGGAGATAACATATCATCGGTGATGGCCATTTTTTCAGCAAGAAATGGATAATCGTTGTGTTCATCATGAACATGTTCTGGATAGTCTATATCACACTCAACGAAATAACCAACTTTTTCATTATTGTTTTTAACATCAAATTCTTCTACGGGAATCCATTTAAAACCTCCATATGGCATTAACTTAGACATAGCTCCTCCATAGAGATTATTCATATCAAAATCAATAATGAAATTATCATCATTATTCGGATTATACTCTGAGAGATACTTGTTATTGGCAGATGAGTGTTTTTTAGTAATCATAGTGATTCCACCACGAATTGCTTTCTCGATGAAGAGATACATATCCACATCTGTTAATAACTCTAATCGTTTCCCTGTTGATTTCAATAACGCATCCCAGGATAACCCAGGTGCTGAATAATAGTGTGCTGGATCCAACCCATAATTGTTCATCGATGTTGTTCTAAAATGTTCAAAAATATCGGATAACAACAACACATCTACCGTTAAATACAAGTCGTGATAATCACCAAAATTTTTGCATTTAAAAATATTCCATGTTGTTAATGCTCGTTGATACTCTTCATCAGAAATATCTCTATCAGTCAACGACGAGTAGAATTTATCAATCGTTGGTAGTGATGTCTCTGAAAATCGGTTTGGACTATTGAAATATTCATATGGAAATATTCCCTTCACGGTGATGTTTTTTAATGTTGATTCTGGGAGTTTTCTATCTTTCAAGTATTTCTTTGTGATTGGAAAATCAGTACAACTCTTTGTTAGTTGATCTAATGAAGTGTTCATAAATTGTATGCTATCTATAAATCGTAGCTTTCCAACTGTTATAGACATCAATTTCTCAGTGTTGTTTGGAATACACTTCAAGGATAGTTTATTGTCTGCGCAGTATTTAGAGATTTCAGGATGTCCTAGCGCGCGAAGAATGAAATGACCATCATATCCTCTCAAATTATGAAATACTACCGGATAGAACTCTTGGAAACATCTACAGCGTTTATGAACAGCACCGATATATTCTCCTGAGACTATGTTGAAGAATGGCACTTTTGGATTCTCCGTTGAAAACTTCTTCTTACATTTAAAACATGTAGTTGAATTAATAAAAAAACCTAATTTAATAAATCTCTCATCGTGTAGTGATAATAATGCTTCAATTCTGTGTTGTTCTTCAAACAGATATTTTAGCATATGAACTTCTGGTGGAGTATCAGACCAATCATTAATCCGATAACACGGTGATAGTTTTGAAAACGTGTTATTGGTACATATTGTATTCATTCGATAACTCGCTGGAACATGTTGTTGTGTTGATAACGTTTTAAACTCACATTTACACATCTCTGTACAACCACATCGCGGAGTCACTGGAGTAATAAAAGACTCAAAATCTCCGATAAATATGAAAGGGAGCTTCTGTGTTCTCTCATACTTCTTAAAATAGCAGAAGTTATCCGGTTCTTTTGGTGTTTCAACCGCTTTTACTTCGAAGCAGTATTTATTATGTTCAATTAGTTTTTCCTGTGTTGTAAAACCACAGAGACAACTGTAGCAAAAATATGATTTATGGTCATAACCCGACATTGAAGAACTCATTAATCGACTTAAGTCCTTTATCCAAACATAGTGATCATTATACCACAATAAATTGATTGTAGAACCATCTGTGATGTGTTTACTGGCTGGAGATATTAAATATGGAAATACTCGCAATTGATTATCCAATGAAAACACATTGATACCAGAACTAAATAATGCTGGGTTCTGTTTTTCGATTTTCGGTATTTGTTTTATTGGTGTTGGATAATCAATTCCAGTCATATTGATTCGACATTGATATGGTTTGTACTTACTAACTCGATCTGCATGATCTTGTGCTGGAAAACATGCTGATAATAACGCCCACAACAAACACTTATTGTCGTCATTTTTCACGTTGATACAGGATTTCGATGTCTGGATTCTTTTAGGCAGTGGTTTGTAGGATGCACCAGTAGTTGGTTTAAAATCGTGTATCGAGAGTTCAATGAAGTTGATTTTTTTAAACACCAATCCAGTTTTCTGTGATGTGAAAACCTCATACTGTCTTGATATCACCGCGAAGAAATCTTTTGCTATCTCTTCTAAATCAGTAGACTGTAGAATAATCCGTGGTTCTGCTCGTAGTGGGATAGTTATTATTGTATCAGGATTGGATGCTAAATACATATCAAGATTGTACGTCACATTTACTTTTAATAGAGGTCGTTCAAGTAGCACTATCGGAATAACACTAGTGATGATTTTAATCAGATCACCAATAACAAAGTGGTTATAGTACTTCCCTTTAGGAACAAATTTGATGTATTTATCAGAACCAGAAAATGCTTCATCGATTATATAACCTCCTTGAAGTATTTCCCTATTGATTTTCTTCTTTTGTCGTAAAATTGCTATCCGATCTTTTAATTCTGTTAGTTGCTTATTAGTTCTTGGCCAGTCGGGTTTTGTTTTAGTAAGCTCATAGTACTCTTTCACAAGTCTCCTAACAGTTATATGACGACGATTTTTTAATTCTGCGTTGATTTTCTTCTTTCGTCGTAAAATTGTCAACTGTTCTTTCAATTCTTCTAGCTGCTTATTTGATTTCGGCCAGATAGCTTTTGTTTTAGTTAGATCGTAGTATTCATCAACAAGTTCTCTCGCAACTATATGACGAGGTTTTTTGGGTGCTAGGATCATTTTTGGATCCAGTTTTGATAAAACCATTTTCTATATATTTTATCATATCTCTAATTCAGATTTTACTATATTTTTGAAGTGAAATTAACCATATTATTAAAAGTGAATTAAAGATATGACAAGAGTTATATATAAAATGCTCACGCTGAGTTCATGCAGTTGGCTGTTGAAAAATTCGATTAATCGCTGTGGGAAATCTTGTTATGGAGAATACTGTGGGGTGCATGCTTATTTGTTACGAAATAGTACTAATGCTGGTACAAATCCTTGTGCAAGTTGTGGTGTTGGTGTGAGAGGAAAAATCCATCTTTGTGATAAATGCGGGAAAAACGCCTATCGAGCTATTTTGACGTATTATAAAAACAGAAAGAATAAGCATCATATTTTGGTTGAAAATCCTCCTACGGTAGAGGAGTTCATTTCTGGGTATCGACCAAGAAGTAATTCAGCGATTTCTGTAGAAGTCTAACAATCCATTTAAGAATATAATTCTATGTAGCAATTTTATTATGATTTCTGTGAAAAAGTGAGCCAGAACCATTGATACCCCTAAAAATAAAAATAGACTGATCCAGTAGCAAAGCCTCACTTAACAATTGGTATCCCTAAGGAATTTTTTTTTTAAAAAAGTGTTATTTTGCTAATCTGAGACTAAAAATCAACCTCATTTTTCCTATAGGAGGTATTAAAAAGTAAATCTGAGGCTTCCTTGGAAAGTGGGGAACCCAGATTGATCCAGTAGCAAAGCCTCACTTAGCAATTGATATCCCTAAGGAATTTTTTTTTAAAAAGTGTTATTTTGCTAATCTGAGACTAAAAATAAAAACTGGACTAGGCTTCTTACAATACTACTAAAATCAGCCTCATTTTTTCCTATAGGAGGCATTAAAAAGTAAATCTGAGGCTTCCTTGGAAAGTGGTCCAGAACCGGGTTTTTTACATACTACTAGTTTGTTGTTTGTGTATATGTCTTGTTTGTTCCTCATTCCAAAACCTAGCCAGAAAATGTATAATGCTTCCCAGGGTTTTTGTGGTGTTGCGTTTAATCTTTTTAGCCTATTTAAAACAGTTTTTAATTTTATTAAGTTGGGATTAGGCAAGGCTAATCCCCCCTTTAGTTTAGCCCTATATAAAGTTTCCTTATTTATGTGATGTGTTTTGTAATTCCATATGTAATCTATTATTTCATTATCAATAGTCGCTAGTGTCTTATTGTTAATGTCCACAGAGTTTATAAGGTATGTCAAATTTGAATACATATATGTTTTTGCAACCTGTGAACGTTCAATTAAACTAAACGGCTTTAGAGCCCAGATAGCTATTACCTCTTTTATTTTCTGTTTAAATTTTAGACAGTTTTCTTTTTCATCATTGGCCCCGAAGAAAATCCCCAGGGCTTTCACTCTAATCTTTATTAGGTGTGGGGGTAGACCAGGGTGGTTTCCCCTCCAGTTTCCTATTTTTAATATTTCCGTCTTATCATGGTTTATTTGCGATCCTAATGCTTTCCCAAAAGCCTCGTATTCTTTTTGCAGGTGTTTAAAAGAATTTGGATCATTAATGAAGTTAGTACAATCATCAGCGTGTTGAAACATTTTAAATTCCTCTTTTAAGTTAGGAATTTTTACTCCTTTAATATTGGTATTGTTTCTAATTTTTAGACTCAAGATTTCTATAGCTATTACATATAATAGCATAGATAGTGGGCAGCCTTGCCTCACTGATCGTTTTATTTCAATTTTTTGAGTTTTCGCCCCATTAACTTGTACTTTTGCAGTTATTTCATTGTACATTATTTTAGTCCAGTTTAGGAAATTTGTCCCAAAACCAAATTTTTCCAGTACTTTTTGTGTATAATTATGTTCTAATCTGTCAAAAGCTTTTTCCTGGTCGAAAAGTACCATAGCACATTTCGAATTTGTAGTGTTTATAAAGTCTATTATGGTCCTAATGTTAAGTATATTGTCATGTATGCTTCTATTTTTACCACCGCATGTCTGATTAGTGTTTATTATGGTGTTTATCCCGTGTTTAATCCTATTAGCCAAAATTCTACTCAGTATTTTGTAATCCGTGTTTAGGAGGGAGATGAGCCTCCAGTTTTTTAGGTCGGTTTTGTCGCCTTTCCCCTTGTATATAAGAGTAATCAGACCCTCCCTCATGGATTTTGTCATTTTGTCGTTTTTTTAATAAAATGTTGTTAAAAAGAGATTCTAATATTGGTGCCACCTCACTTTGGAATTTCTTATAGAATTCCGCAGTGAGGCCATCTCGCCCTGGTGATTTACCTTTTGCAAGTTCTTTTATTGTGGTTTTTACTTCCTCCACAGAAATGAGCGCATCGCACCGTTTCTTGTGCTCTGGTGTGATCATTTCGCAATGTGTTGAATTTAGATATTGCATGATTATGTCGTTGTCTATGCATTGAGTATTATATAATGTTGTGTAGTATTTGTGAATTTCCTCCATAATTTTTGCTTTAGTTGTAAATATTTCCCCATTAATGTTTAGTGTACCTAATTCCTTTTTTACCCCTTTTCTTATCTCTTCCCTTTTATTGAGTTCTCTGCCTTGTTTGTATATATGGTGAAATTTGCCCGCCCTGATTTCCATTCCCTTTGTTTCACATTGTCTTAGCTTTTCTAGTTGTATGGAGTAGCTCTCCTTCTCCCTTAAAGGTGTAGTGACATCATTTATTAATCTTTTTAAAGCTACCTTCTGTGTTTTTTGAATCCGTTTACGTTTAGTTGAGTGATATATTGCTATTTGCTTGACTTTTTCTTTAAAGCTATCCCAATCCGTAGCAATATCTGATATATTTTTTCCCTGTT
Source organism: Unio delphinus (assembly GCA_029339505.1). NCBI lineage: Eukaryota > Metazoa > Mollusca > Bivalvia > Unionida > Unionidae > Unio > Unio delphinus. The sequence goes on from JAQISU010000090.1 coordinate 2,692,673, forward strand.
CATTCGTAAGTATTTTAGGGATTTCCAAATTTATTTCATTTATTAATTGCTCATCATCTAATATTGAGTTGTTTAGTCTCCATTCTCCTTTACCCCATCTATTATTTTTCTATATCACCATTTCCAAAGTTATTTGTTTATGGTCTGAAATTTTGTAGTCTAATATTTTCGCTTTTTTGTATATTTTATGGTCAAAATTAGTTACATAAAATTTATCTATTCTACTTGATTTATTTATTCCTGCTTTTACATAATCATGTGTATATTCCGTTCTTAGTAGATTAAGGTGTCTATACACATCTATTAGTTTTTTTTTGGTTTAGCAGTCTTTCCATTATATTAGCTAATGCTAGATCGCTAGTTGTAAGTTTGCCTGTGCGATCTACATTACTCCCCACCCAGTTAAAGTCTCCTCCTATATTCAGGTGCTCTGTTGTGTATTTTTTTAAATATTTAGTTAGATTCACTATGAAGTCGTAGTGACTTTCTCTCTCTGCGGGAGCATATATATTTATTATGTGTAATTTATTTAATTTTATATGAATTACCCTTCCCTTTAAGCTATTATCTTCTATTAATCTTTCCCAATTTTGTCTAATTTTGTTTCTAATTATTACTGCTACCCCGGCTCTATTATCGTATTGTTGTGCCTCATTATTTACAACTATGGCATCCAGTTTGGATTCTATTTCTGATATCATGGTTTTTGTAAGTTTATTGTGTGTTTCCTGAATTAGTATAATGTCCTGCTTTAATTTTATAAGTTGTGTAGTTTTGTCCTTATCTAATCCATTTGTGTTTATAGATGTGATATGGAAGTTTAATTCTTCCATTTTTAGGTTCCAGGTGGCTATTTGTTAATTTTTCTATTAGTCTTTTCTATTAGTCTTTTAATTAATATATTATTCAGATTGTTTTGTTTATTTCTATTTCTTTTTATCTTTACTACAGACTGTGGAATGTACACTACATCAAATTTGACCAGTTGCTTCCTATGTCCACCAGGTTATTTGAAAATTAGAGACTGTGTTGAGAGTGGCAAGGCAGCATCTTGTATGCCATGTCCTGTCGGAACATTCCAGACATCATGCAGCCAAGCTACCACATGTCAATCATGTGATTCACACTGCAAATGGTTTAATTCATACATACTTAAGAATTGTACCACAACTGCTAACCTTGTTTGTGAATGCAATCCTGGATATTTCTTAATTGATCAAGGTGGAGGGAATGGACTATGTAAGAAACATGAACAGTGTCCCCCAGGCCATGGGATGAGCAGACCAGGTAGAAAATCAATATGAAATAATTTGTATGAATAAATGTCAGATTTTATTGTAAGAGCATGTTTCAAAAACATTTTTTTTTTCAAGCATCATTTTTCTCTCACCGGATCAGTCAATGAGTATTATTTTAAATATTTTATAATGCAAGTTTCAAGATTGGATATGAGTTTATATAGATTTTCTGGTAGTACACATGCAAATTTAATTATTCATAAGCTTGATATATTTTATCTGTATTACTAATTGAAAAATTTCAATTCATAATAGAACTGTTTATGAAAATAATAGTTTCCTGCTCTTTTCTTTTGTCTTTGATCAGTTCATTTCATCTACAAATCAAATAGGGCTACTGCAAAACCTTTGAGAAATTTTTATTTAGTACTTCTTTTTATAAAAGGGCTACTGCAAAACCTTTGAGAAATTTGTATTTAGAACTTTTTATAAAAGGGCTACTGCAAAACCTTTGAGAAATTTGTATTTAGAACTTATTTTTAAAAAGTTTTGCATTTCATTATGTCTACTGTTACAAGAAAGATAATTCATCCTTTGGAAAAGCTACTACCGGTAAATGAAAATAAAGGGACTGTCCTAGAATTCTTTCTAACTGATACAAATGTTCCTACCTCTCCACTAAAGAATGTAATTATCTCTATTATCTCTATTAAAAGACGAAAAATGTAAATTAATTCTTCTAGAATAACTGAGTATGTATTCTCATAATTTGACAATAATAATAACGTTTCTTGGTACTATTGGAATACTTGGTACCATTGGAATACTTGGTACCATTGGAATACTTCCATTTGGCTATTAAAAAAGTACATTAGAGGGTATGTCTCAAGTATACTGTTACTGTTGGTCTGGTAGATCTGAGGTACCTGTTTTGGAGCTAAACTTAAATAAGCATACCTTCAAAATTAAAAGGAGCCAATATGGGTTGAATAGAAGACATGCAATGTACATCATGTATACATCCACCAAGGTATGATTCAAGTGTATCAAAAGTCAGTCAGTTTCTCTCTCTCTCTCTCTCTCTCTCTCTCTCTCTCTCTCTCTCTCTCTCTCTCTCTCTCTCTCACAAACACACACACACACACACACAAAAACACACACACATACTCAGAATATAGTTCTTCATTGTGACTATGGTCATGATTGGTAAAAGACAATGTTTTCTGAATGTTGATTCTCATTTCTCAACATTGCAAGATACAAGAAAGAACTATACTGTTTAAGGGTCATCAGGGTCATATAGAGTGAGCACAGGCCCTGTGGTAAGAAACAACGGGGCTTCTTCAAGTTCCTGTTTTAAAAATAATTATCATATAAAATTAAAACGTTTTTTTTTATGCCCGGGCCCAAGAGATATATTTCAGTTGACCCACCCCCCTTCTCGCTGGCCTGAAGTATATGAAGTATACTGCATGTATGAGATGGTTAACATTTATTGTTACGGATTTATTGTTTTGTGTTCACATGTCAGTTGGCATTGTAAAAGTGTTAAGAAATTATCAAAAAAAGTTCATATTTTCCATTTACTTATCTAAATACTGTTTTACGAAGAACATTTCACTCAGTTTACAATTAGAATAAATAATATGTAATATCATACAAAACTATGAAAGGTAAATAAATATGTATCATCCACACACCCATTTCTAAATAATCAGATATCATCTTGTTTCTAAATGATCAAGAATCTTCATATTTCTAAATGATCTTGTATCTTCTTATTTATAAATGATCTTGTATCTTCTTATTTCTAAATGATCTTGTATCTTCATTTTTCTAAATATCTTGTATCTTATTTCTAAATGATCAAGAATCTTCATATTTCTAAATGATCTTGTATCTTCATTTTTCTAAATGATCTTGTATCTTATTTCTAAATGATCTTGTATCTTCTTATTTCTAAATGATCTTGTATCTTCTTATTTCTAAATGATCTTGTATCTTCTTATTTCTAAATGATCTTGTATCTTCATTTTTCTAAATGATCTTGTATCTTCTTATTTCTAAATGATCTTGTATCTTCATTTTTCTAAATGATCTTGTATCTTCATATTTCTAAATGATCTTGTATCTTCTTATTTCTAAATGATCTTGTATCTTCTTATTTCTAAATGATCTTGTATCTTCTTATTTCTAAATGATCTTGTATCTTCATTTTTCTAAATGATCTTGTATCTTCTTATTTCTAAATGATCTTGTATCTTCATTTTTCTAAATGATCTTGTATCTTCATATTTCTAAATGATCTTGTATCTTCTTATTTCTAAATGATCTTGTATCTTCTTATTTCTAAATGATCTTGTATCTTCTTATTTCTAAATGATCTTGTATCTTCTTATTTCTAAATGATCTTGTATCTTCATATTTCTAAATGATCTTGTATCTTCTTATTTCTAAATGATCTTGTATCTTCTTATTTCTAAATGATCTTGTATCTTCTTATTTCTAAATGATCTTGTATCTTCTTATTTCTAAATATCTTGTATCTTCTTATTTCAAAATGATCTTGTATCTTCTTATTTCTAAATGATCTTGTATCTTCATTTTTCTAAATGATCTTGTATCTTATTTCTAAATGATCTTGTATCTTCTTATTTCTAAATGATCTTTTATCTTCTTATTTCTAAATGATCTTGTATCTTCATATTTCTAAATGATCTTGTATCTTCTTATTTCTAAATGATCTTGTATCTTCTTATTTCTAAATGATCTTGTATCTTCTTATTTCTAAATATCTTGTATCTTCTTATTTCTAAATATCTTGTATCTTCTTATTCCTAAATATCTTGTATCTTCATATTTCTATATATATTGTATCTTCTTATTTCTAAATATCTTGTATCTTCTTATTTCTAAATATCTTGTATCTTCATATTTCTAAATGATCTTGTATCTTATTTCTAAATGATCTTGTATCTTCTTATTTCTAAATATCTTGTATCTTCTTATTTCTAAATGATCTTGTATCTTCATATTTCTAAATGATCTTGTATCTTCTTATTTCTAAATGATCTTGTATCTTCATATTTCTAAATGATCTTGTATCTTCATATTTCTAAATGATCTTGTATCTTATTATTTCTAAATATCTTGTATCTTCTTATTTATAAATGATCTTGTATCTTCTTATTTCTAAATGATCTTGTATCTTCTTATTTCTAAATATCTTGTATCTTCTTATTTCTAAATATCTTGTATCTTCTTATTTCTAAATATCTTGTATCTTCTTATTTCTAAATGATCTTGTATCTTCATTTTTCTAAATATCTTGTATCTTATTTCTAAATGATCAAGAATCTTCATATTTCTAAATGATCTTGTATCTTCATTTTTCTAAATGATCTTGTATCTTATTTCTAAATGATCTTGTATCTTCTTATTTCTAAATGATCTTGTATCTTCTTATTTCTAAATGATCTTGTATCTTCTTATTTCTAAATGATCTTGTATCTTCATTTTTCTAAATGATCTTGTATCTTCTTATTTCTAAATGATCTTGTATCTTCATTTTTCTAAATGATCTTGTATCTTCATATTTCTAAATGATCTTGTATCTTCTTATTTCTAAATGATCTTGTATCTTCTTATTTCTAAATGATCTTGTATCTTCTTATTTCTAAATGATCTTGTATCTTCATTTTTCTAAATGATCTTGTATCTTCTTATTTCTAAATGATCTTGTATCTTCATTTTTCTAAATGATCTTGTATCTTCATATTTCTAAATGATCTTGTATCTTCTTATTTCTAAATGATCTTGTATCTTCTTATTTCTAAATGATCTTGTATCTTCTTATTTCTAAATGATCTTGTATCTTCATTTTTCTAAATGATCTTGTATCTTCATTTTTCTAAATGATCTTGTATCTTATTTCTAAATGATCTTGTATCTTCTTATTTCTAAATGATCTTGTATCTTCTTATTTCTAAATGATCTTGTATCTTCATTTTTCTAAATGATCTTGTATCTTCTTATTTCTAAATGATCTTGTATCTTCATTTTTCTAAATGATCTTGTATCTTATTTCTAAATGATCTTGTATCTTCTTATTTCTAAATGATCTTGTATCTTCTTATTTCAAAATGATCTTGTATCTTCTTATTTCAAAATGATCTTGTATCTTATTTCTAAATGATCTTGTATCTTCTTATTTCTAAATGATCTTGTATCTTCTTATTTCTAAATGATCTTGTATCTTCTTATTTCTAAATGATCTTGTATCTTCTTATTTCTAAATGATCTTGTATCTTCATTTTTCTAAATGATCTTGTATCTTCTTATTTCAAAATGATCTTGTATCTTCTTATTTCTAAATGATCTTGTATCTTCTTATTTCTAAATGATCTTGTATCTTCTTATTTCTAAATGATCTTGTATCTTCTTATTTCTAAATGATCTTGTATCTTCTTATTTCTAAATGATCTTGTATCTTCTTATTTCTAAATGATCTTGTATCTTCTTATTTCTAAATGATCTTGTATCTTCTTATTTCTAAATGATCTTGTATCTTCTTATTTCTAAATGATCTTGTATCTTCTTATTTCAAAATGATCTTGTATCTTCATTTTTCTAAATGATCTTGTATCTTATTTCTAAATGATCTTGTATCTTCTTATTTCTAAATGATCTTGTATCTTCATATTTCTAAATGATCTTGTATCTTCATATTTCTAAATGATCTTGTATCTTCTTATTTCTAAATGATCTTGTATCTTCTTATTTCTAAATGATCTTGTATCTTCATTTTTCTAAATATCTTGTATCTTATTTCTAAATGATCAAGAATCTTCATATTTCTAAATGATCTTGTATCTTCATTTTTCTAAATGATCTTGTATCTTATTTCTAAATGATCTTGTATCTTCTTATTTCTAAATGATCTTGTATCTTCTTATTTCTAAATGATCTTGTATCTTCTTATTTCTAAATGATCTTGTATCTTCATTTTTCTAAATGATCTTGTATCTTCTTATTTCTAAATGATCTTGTATCTTCATTTTTCTAAATGATCTTGTATCTTCATATTTCTAAATGATCTTGTATCTTCTTATTTCTAAATGATCTTGTATCTTCTTATTTCTAAATGATCTTGTATCTTCTTATTTCTAAATGATCTTGTATCTTCATTTTTCTAAATGATCTTGTATCTTCTTATTTCTAAATGATCTTGTATCTTCATTTTTCTAAATGATCTTGTATCTTCATATTTCTAAATGATCTTGTATCTTCTTATTTCTAAATGATCTTGTATCTTCTTATTTCTAAATGATCTTGTATCTTCTTATTTCAAAATGATCTTGTATCTTCTTATTTCTAAATGATCTTGTATCTTCTTATTTCTAAATGATCTTGTATCTTCTTATTTCTAAATGATCTTGTATCTTCATTTTTCTAAATGATCTTGTATCTTATTTCTAAATGATCTTGTATCTTCTTATTTCTAAATGATCTTGTATCTTCTTATTTCAAAATGATCTTGTATCTTCTTATTTCTAAATGATCTTGTATCTTCTTATTTCTAAATGATCTTGTATCTTCATTTTTCTAAATGATCTTGTATCTTATTTCTAAATGATCTTGTATCTTCTTATTTCTAAATGATCTTTTATCTTCTTATTTCAAAATGATCTTGTATCTTCTTATTTCTAAATGATCTTGTATCTTCTTATTTCTAAATGATCTTGTATCTTCTTATTTCTAAATGATCTTGTATCTTCTTATTTCTAAATGATCTTGTATCTTCTTATTTCTAAATGATCTTGTATCTTCTTATTTCTAAATGATCTTGTATCTTCTTATTTCTAAATGATCTTGTATCTTCTTATTTCTAAACGATCTTTTATCTTCTTATTTCTAAATGATCTTGTATCTTCTTATTTCTAAATGATCTTGTATCTTCTTATTTCAAAATGATCTTGTATCTTCTTATTTCTAAATGATCTTGTATCTTCTTATTTCTAAATGATCTTGTATCTTCTTATTTCAAAATGATCTTGTATCTTCATTTTTCTAAATGATCTTGTATCTTATTTCTAAATGATTTTGTATCTTCTTATTTCTAAATGATCTTTTATCTTCTTATTTCTAAATGATCTTGTATCTTCTTATTTCTAAATGATCTTGTATCTTCTTATTTCAAAATGATCTTGTATCTTCTTATTTCTAAATGATCTTGTATCTTCTTATTTCTAAATGATCTTGTATCTTCTTATTTCTAAATGATCTTGTATCTTCATATTTCTAAATGATCTTGTATCTTCTTATTTCTAAATGATCTTGTATCTTCTTATTTCTAAATGATCTTGTATCTTCTTATTTCTAAATGATCTTGTATCTTCTTATTTCTAAATGATCTTGTATCTTCTTATTTCTAAATGATCTTTTATCTTCTTATTTCAAAATGATCTTGTATCTTCTTATTTCTAAATGATCTTGTATCTTCTTATTTCTAAATGATCTTGTATCTTCTTATTTCTAAATATCTTGTATCTTCTTATTTCTAAATGATCTTGTATCTTCATATTTCTAAATGATCTTGTATCTTCTTATTTCTAAATGACGTGTATCTTCATCATCTAAATGGTATCAGTAGATCTCACAATTATTATTTTTCTTCAGTTTACAATATATTCATTAAATATTTTTTATTTTCCCATTTGTATTTTAGGCATTATAATAGGGTGAGAATTAAAATCGTGTTTTCCCTTATATTTTTTTTTAATGTTGTGTATGGTTTTCTTGCTTTAGGCTAGTTTGTATTTTAAACGCAACACTGTAGCCTGAGTGACAAAAGCTTGCATGATAGTTCTGTTCCTCATAGATTTTCAGTAGACATATATAATACAAACAATACCAAACTGTTCTAACTGAATACAACTATTAAAATTGTTGGTGCAAGCTATTGGTGGTCCGAAGACATTTCTTGTAAAAGCAATGATCCATTTATTTCCCCTCTGTATGTCTATTTAGCTCTTTAATACAAAAATATTCTTGTACATTATTTACAGAAAAAAAAATCATAATTAGAAAAACTTTAAAGTCTCATCCCTGCAAATCTCTCTAAGATATGTGAAGTTAAATCACAATGTTTAATAATTGTAAATATTATAAAGTCACAGTGTTTAATAATTGTAACTATTGTTAAGTCACAGTGTTTTATCACAGTGTTAAATAATTGTAACTATTGTTTGTATTTTAAAACATAGAACATTTTGATACCTTATGTAAAATGTAAAAAAGAGAAGCAAAATTTATAATACCTTCTTTCACATAAGGGTTTCATAACACATTTAAGAATGCAAAATATAATGAAATTCCACCTTGGGATTCATGAGGATATATGACAATAAACATCAAATGAATAATAATAATAATAATAATAATAATATAAAAAACAACAACAACAATAATAATAATAATAATAATAATAATAATAATAATAATAATAATAAAATTTCTGTATTCATTGTGGGTAGCTCAGTTTGAATACAAATGTATCTAGTCTTCCCTGAAAGGCACTCAGCTACATCTAAGTAATATGGACAACGTTCTTTTGCATACCAGGGCCCTGGAGTAACATGGAACGAATTGCCCATTGAAATTAGACACAAAGACACAGTGATCCTTTTCAAGAGTGCTCTTAAAACTCACCTTTTTCAACTGTAAGAACAAACTTAAAGACCTAATAATGTTTCATACCTTAAAAATATTTTCAGCATTTTTTGTTTTCTAATTTCATGGTGTGTTTTGTAGTCATATCATTATAGATGTTGAAAAGCACTTAGAGCTTCTGAAGATTAGGCGCTATGCAAAGTCCTCATTATTAATATGCATGTATCTTACTAATAAAAATGTCTAAGAAATGTGAAGTCACAACATTTAACAAGCAACAATCAAGTGATATGACTTTGACACAATTACTGATATATTAAAACCAATAGCAGCTTAGAGTGCAAACTGACAAAATAGTTGGACTAGAAATAGAACAAAACAGTTGGATTAGAAACATGAATTTAGTAAAAATAATGATGACATAAAGAAAACAATTAAAAATCAAGCTTTAAGTAATTGCAAATGTTTTTCTTTAATATTTTTAACAAAAACTGCAGATGTAATTGATAGAGACAAAGAATTCAACATCTTTATTTATGACAGCATACAAATAGTTCAATCTTGGAATTTGGAAATTTCAAGGGGCAATTTAAGGTCAATTATAAACCATATGATCCAAGATTGGCATAAAATAATTCTCAAATATTCAGGCATATAACAAATTAATACATTCATAAAAAAGTACTGCCTTTGGAAAGTTTCATCCACTATTTACTTGTAGCAATTTCAATTTGTGCAAAAGAATAATAATTTGTGTGCCAAATGAAGCAGTTAGAATCAGGAAACTACTTGCTTTTCAGTTTTTTTATTTTTTCCCCATATTGTCAAAAAAATGGTCAGTAACTGACACACTTTAGACATTGTGATAAATTATTATAGTTTATATGGGTTGGTATTTCTTAACTTTACTTGGTAAAATTAGGTTTGTGGTTTAGAGATCTTTACATATAGTCAATATTTGTCTATCTTTAAATCACTTTCAGCTGTCACTAAGAAAGGTTTCTCTTCCAATTTTTCAATGATTTCACCATTTATTTTGCCAGATTTACAAGTTTCTCTGAAATGTAATGCTATTTTGGATGGGGATATCAATATATATTTTGCTATTGTTTCATTTATAACCATTTTATTTTGCTTTGACCTTCTGTCAGTCTTTCTTATATCATAATCAGGTAGAGATTCATTATCTGCAAATAAGTTTTTGTTTGTGTTCTTTGTAAATAGAGGAAGGCCGTTTGTGAAAATAATAAATAGCACTGGGCTTAAAATGCACCCTTGTAGAACACAATTGATTTCCATTAAATTCTAATGAACATTTTCCATTTGCAGTTTTTTATAAATCCTGTTACATGGATAAGATGAGAATAATTTCAATGCTTTAGTATAAAACTTATATCCATTTAGCTTGGGAAAGAACGATCATGATTAACTAAATGAGCTTGAAGACTAGAAATATTATACATATTACAGTAGGTTCCCCTTTCCTTCAGCCAGTAGTCTGAGAGTTTTGATAAAGCTATTTGTGACATGAATTTCCCTTGTGAAAACCTGAGTTTTCTTTGTGAAAGACCGAGAATGTTTTAAAATAAACTTAAACTTGCTTAATAATCAAAAAATAGCTCTGTATTTTCCTGTGTCCAACTCAGAGTATGTATTGTGTTACTTTTGCTTGTTTCATTTTATCTGGGAAGTCAGTTGACTGGACACTTTGATAATGGGGTAGAGCTGTACCGATGTCACTTTTTGCCGATTATGCCGATACCGCGTATAGCCGATTATCAAAATTGCCGATACCGATTATGAGACCGATTATTTGATTATCATATTATGTACTCAGGTATAAGTCGACAAATTTAGAAAACAATAAAGGCCTGGAATGGGAAGGGGGTGCAAACAGGAAAGTTTCGCGGCACAATAAATATGTTCTAATCACTATGTAAATTGAGGCAATGCTTTTGAGTTTATTGCCGACTTTCTATGAGCAAAGGTCGTCGGCTTGCTTTGACAACAACAAATACTCGTTATTGCTGCGGCAACATCAGATAATTGTAAAACATTGATATAAAATTGTTTTATTTGTTTAGTATATGTCGGTGCTTCAAAGGTACAGTAAAACCTGTTATGACTTATGAGAGACCGCCCCTTCTGCCTGATGGTGGCTTGGTGAAACACTAACAAAAGAAATAAAAAATAATTTTAAAAAATCCGGAAATGATTCTCACTTACTAGTATTAAAGACAATGAGTTCGTTCACCCTCCAGGCATTACGGATTAACTGAAAGACAGACGACGTACTCAAACCTACACTGAAGCCCTTTCAAACAATTTCTCACTGGGAGATAAGGACTATCGGTGTTTTGTGAGTTTTCATAAAGATAAAGAAAAAACACAAACCTCAAAATTGACTGTGTATATATCCATCATTACTCCCTTTGATGTTAATCTTACTGGCTATTCACATGACTTTGGCACTACAATGGCGGTTAGCGACATGTACTTTAGTCTGGTTTACTGCAGTTTACAAATGTTACCGGACGCTGGAGTTGAAAATTTCGCACAACTGGCAGCATGATAAATTCTTTTTAAATACTTTATTAGAGCAATCTCTTTGTTACAAAAGATTAATTGATGGTTCGATGTGTTTATCTCGATATATGGTTATTCGACTATACAGTAGTGTTAGTTAATGAGAAACTTGTTTGCATACTGCATATATCCCGAGCTCTAGTGTTACAAAGGATTAAGTTACGGTCAGTCAAAACGCGACTGTATATACAACTTTTATCAGGAAAAATTGGTTATTTAAAATCGGCACCGATTATTTTTGCCGATACCCGATTATACCGATTGTGCTAATAATCGGCCCGATTACGCGTACGGGCGATTAATCGGTACAGCTCTATAATGGGGTAAGCTATAGATTGAGATATCACATGTGCTGTACATATAAAGGCTAGCAGGCCTATTTTAGAAAGCCCAGGGGTAGATATTTATAAAAATATATTTCACATCATAAGGGTACAGTATACTTTATATCATATTGTTATGTATATTTGATATAAGTCATTTATATTTATTTTTATTGTTTGTTTGTTAGATTCAAATTTGGCATTTTAAGTTCATTCATTGGGGGGGTGACCTGTACTTTACAAAAAAAACACCAAGTGTTGACCTCATTTCTGACCTCGCTTCAGAGTTGTAAACAAGCTTTTAAAATGATTGGTTGGTTCCAAGGACATTATGGAGCTTTGTATAAACATCTTTCTATTTTAGTTGGGTCATACGGTGGGTACACGAGTTTTTGAACGTAAATTTGTTCTAAGAGGTTCTAGAAGATCATGTGACCCCTTTCTTGTTTACGTAAAAACAGTTATATAAATTATGTTTTGAGAGCGAACTAATGAGTAGAAATTGGGCTGTTAGAATATTGTGTCATTTTTAGTTACCTTGTATTGGAAATTATTTTCAATTCGTTTAGATTCAAGAGGATTTATTTTGTTATTTATCTGGAAAAGAATTGTGCTTATAGAATTTTATTAACAAGAACTGACTTCATCAAGTGACATCATCTTCCATATTGGATACTTCGCTGGGATTCAAACTTAGAATTATTTGGACATTTTATTACCAGGACTTTTGCAATTTCTCTAGTGGATAATATTTTGAATTTTTTTGGGATTAAATTTGGAACTGATTTTTAAAATCGTAAGTTTATTTTTCTTTTCTGGAAACTATTTGTGCTCAATAAATTGTTTATTAAATTTTACAAGCTTGTTATTTTCACTCTTTCTATGTTACTGTTTATTCGAGCCAAAGCACATAACAATACTCACTTACATTTATTACTAAATTTCAAAAAGAGGATTAATTTTGAACTTTAGCATTTACATAATTAAGAAGTTTTTTGCAATCATGATCCTAATGTTCCCTCTGGTTAAATTCTTTCTTTTTCTTCTTCTTCTTCTTCTTCTTCTTCTTCTTCTTTTTCTTGTTTTTGCTGTAGGGTTTAATGCCAATTTTCAGCACAATATAGGCTATACATGGTGGCCAGTATTAATGGTGGAAGAAGAACATGGGAAAACTCCGGAGAGAACCATCGACCCACAAGAAGCTACTGGGAAGCTTACTCACATACCCACATTGGCTGAATCCAAGACTGGAACCCACACAGACAAGGTGAGATGGCAGTGATCTGTAACGGAGAGCGCTTTAGACCACTTGGCCACTCAGAGCCCCACAATTATTTCTTGTGTTTGTAAAGTAACAATTGAAGATGTATTCTATTCTGTTTCATGTATATTTGGGGGAGGGACCAAATTCTTTTAGATATTGCAGGACTTGCCTTCCCTATAGTTTTATTATCATGATAGTTTTTCTTTTGCTTGATGTTTAAAGCTGGTTACTTTTTTGGCAATTATTTTGTTTTATTTTGTAAACCATATTTGTTTGCTGAAGCAGGTATTGTATATATGATAGGATCATACTTGATTTCATTTATAGCACAACAATTTAAATTCATTTTGCAATGACAAATAGAATCAGTGCTTTTATCATCATAAGTGTTTATATATGTACATTTCTTGACAGACTTTCAATCTGTGCTAAAAGTGAATGTATTTTATATTTTTGGATTAGTTCTACTAGTTAGTGACAGAAAGAGCATATGTGATGGCCTGTAATCTGTTTGTCTGTCATCTGTTGTCTGCCGATTCCATTCATTGTTTCTTCACCTAAAATATTTAATAGATTGCCTTGAAATTTCAAATTCACATTCATCCTCCAGTTATACTGGCCTCTATACATAGCCTATGTTGTGCTGAAAATGGCAACAACCCCATCAAACCAACCAACATATTTAAAAATAAACAATTTAACAGTAAGCATCATGCTAAGCCAGATTCACTGAAAAAATGCTGCACATTGACAATGAGAAAAATTCAACTAGGTGAGCAAATTATGGCCTGATTGGGTCCCTTGTTTTAATTTGGTTTTGAATGTTTTAAATGTGGATACTTTGCATGATCAGTCTTGTTTCCATTTGATATTAAATGTATAAACTTTATATTATAAATCTTGTTTCCATTTGATATTAAATGAATACACTTTATATTATAAATCTTGTTTAAACTTGGTATTGAATGCATATACTAAGACGCTGATTATACATCATGGCACCATAGCTTTATTTGATTTAATGGGATAAATCTTGTGTGTGCAACCAATACATACATACATACATACATGCATGCATGCATGCATGCATGCATGCATACATACATACATACATACATACATACATACATACATACATACATACATACATACATACAGACAGACAGACAAACAGACATACAGATAGATAGATAGATAGATAGATAGATAGATAGATAGATAGATAGATAGATAGATAGATAGATAGATAGATAGATAGATAGATAGATAGATAGATAGATATAGATATATGTGTGTGTGTGTGTGTGTGTGTGTGTGTGTGTGTGTGTAGTATGCACAGTTAATAATAATGCAAACAGCATATCCATCATTCCATATATGCATCCATATATATATTCATAAGTCATTAAAAAATGCATTTAATTTATTTAGAGTTATGTCCCTTTTAGAGATATTAGTACATATTATATTATGTATCTTTTACATAATTGTTGAGAAGCTTATAAAGCAATATTTATTGTCTATGCATCAGTTGTGTTCCATTGACTGAGACTATTATCGAGGTGGGATATGTCATTATGCAAATTTTGACAACATAATACTTATTTAGTTTGATATTGCACACATTTAGCTGTTTCTGAATATCATTTGTACACCTTAACTTCAACTGTCTCATCTGTTTTACAGCATTTACAGTACAAATATTTTGGTCTCTAACTTAGGTAATGCATCGGTTGATGTGCAGTGTGAGCCATGTGTCAATGGAAATACTTATTCAAACATCTACAGCAGTACACAGCAGTGTCAGAAATGCAGTACTTGCATAACCAATGTGATATCACCATGTACACCTTATCAAGACACAAACTGTTCTTCAGGTAAGCTTAAAGGCATATAAGATTTTCGACTGTTTTGTAGGATACTATGAAAAGTATAGTAGAAATAATGAGTAATTACAGGTCATTCAGTTTCAAAAAATGTACAACTGTAAGTTTAACCAATGAAAATATAATGATTTTCTGTACGGATTACTAATTAATTATGCATAAGCAGAATTTACCGATATTCTCCAAAGTCGCAGTTTCACGTAACGCGCACCAACAAATATGGAAGTCGAGGTAAGCATCTGTTGATGTAATTATTGCCTTATTCTTCGTATTTCTTCGTCTGTCCTTCTCCTTAGTTCTTTATAGTCACCCACAATATATGTATTGCTTTCTATCATGCAAAAAGAACATGCTAGTGTAATGAACATTTCTGACTTTGAATGATAAGGTACACCCACTTAGAGTTACTCACAAGCTATTGCAAAAATAGCAGCTTATGTAGCATAATAGCAGATTATATAGCATAATAGCAGATTATGTAGCATCAATAGCAAATTATGTAGCATCAATAGCAGATTATGTAGCATAATAGCAGAGTATGTAGCATCAATAGCAGATTCTGTAGCATCAACAGCAGATTATGTAGCATCAACAGCAGATTATGTAGCATCAACAGCAGATTATGTAGCATCAACAGCAGATTATGTAGCATAATAGCAGATTATGTAGCATCAATAGCAAATTATGTAGCATAAACAGCAGATTATGTAGCATAATAGCAGATTATGTAGCATAATAGCAGATTATGTAGCACCAACAGCAGATTATGTAGCATCAACAGCAGATTATGTAGCATAATAGCAGATCCTGTAGCATCAATAGCAAATTATGTAGCATCAACAACAAATTATGTAGCATCAACAGCAGATTATGTAGCATCAACAGCAGATTATGTAGCATAATAGCAGATTATGTAGCATCAATAGCAAATTATGTAGCATCAACAGCAGATTATGTAGCATAATAGCAGATTATGTAGCATAATAGCAGATTATGTAGCATCAACAGCAGATTATGTAGCATCAACAGCAGATTATGTAGCATAATAGCAGATCATGTAGCATCAATAGCAAATTATGTAGCATCGACAGCAGATTCTGTAGCATAATAGCAGATTATGCAGCATCAATAGCAGATTATGTAGCATAATAGCAGATTATGTAGCATCAATAGCAGATTATGTAGCATCAACAGCAGATTCTGTAGCATCAACAGCAGATTCATTGGGGAAATAATTCAACAATATTTCTGAAACATTCTTACCTGATTGCAAGATTTTTGGACATCATGCATAAAAGAAAAGTTTAAATTACTTTACAAAATAATATATTCAAGAAATTGGTATTTTCAACAGCAAAAATCATGTCAAAGAAATATTGCTGGCGATCAGTATGGAAGAATGAACATCTTGACAAACTAGAATATAACAAAACATCTGTTCTTGCAAAGCTATTCATACTTATTCATTTTCAGCTTTTCTAGCATGGCTAAATGACTTTTAAATTGTTTCTTAATAAAGTTTTCATTTTGTATCTTTTGTTACCATTATATCATGTATAATTGTCATACAACAATAATAAAAAAAAGTATTTCTACATCTACAATTAATAATTCATTATGTTTAGGAAAACAAATATTAAATTGAAATAAATAAATAAACGCTGAATGCCATGTTGCCTGAGTGATTGAAGGAAATGTTTTACATTTTTTATGCCACTGTACCATTTGTCTCCGCAGTCGGACAGAAGGAAACATCACAGTATCATTGAGAAAATATGATACTTTAATTATAACAGATCGATATAAAATGATCATTCACCATAATCTCTTAATGGTACATTGAAATAAACAACAACATGTATGGTGATGTGATATATTTGCATCTATATTGACCTTTGCTAATTAGTGTCTCATTTTATTTTATTACCTTGATGTTATAACATTTTGGGGGTGTTTTAAAATCAGTAATTTGTAAACAATTAGTTCTACTTCAAGTTAAATGGACAAAACTATATATACTGATGGCAAGATATAGCTGATTTATAGTCCTAATCATAAAAAAAAAACTGTTGTTGTTGTAGAGTGTAACGCCTTTGTACAGCACATGATAGGCTATTTATGGCGACCAGTATTAATGATGGAGGAAAAACCTGGGAAAACCCCAGGAAAGAACCACAGATCCAAGAGAAGCTACTGGCAAGCTTTCTCATAAACCCACATAGGCTGAATCTGAGACTCAAACCCATGCAGGCAGAGGTGAGATGGCAGTGATCCATAACGGAGAGTGCTTTAGACCACTCTGCCACTCAGGTTCTCAAAACTGTATTGAAAATAACTATACTTTTAAATATTTGATATCAAAGTCCAACTTTGTGATTATATATATGAATAGGATTAAGGACAATCAAGAATTTATGGTGTTGTTTGTCAATTTGACACCAGTTACAAGTCAATGCTCAAGCTTGAAAACTGGAATAAACTCAGTACTAATGAAACATTATGCACGATTCCAATATTCCAAATTTAATTTTTGAGAGAAAAACAAAGCAAAGTAATACAAGTGGAAAGTAACAGGTATACACAAAGTTTATCATTTGCTTGCAATGGCGCCAATAAGATACACACTTTGAACATAAGCATACAATTAGCATAAAATTATATTCAACATTTTCACAAACACAGTAAATACTATCATTATTTAAAACAGTTGTGTGTATTTGTGTAAGAGTGTGAGTGTTTCAGATATTTAATGTAGCTTTCACAATTTTTCAGTCATATCGCTACGATGTCAGTAGTGTGACAGTTTAAAGTGATGTCTAGCACTAGGGCATCATGCCGCAGACATTTAGCATGATGTCCCACTCAGTCACATTATCCTGACACCAGGCCAACCAGTCCTAACACTGATCTCTTAAAGCTAAGCGCCTAGCAAGGCAGCTGCTTGTACCATTTTTAGAAGTCTTTGGTATGACTCAATTGTTTTTGGAACCAACAACCTCCTGCATCCAAAGCAGATATTATTTATATAATGAAATGTGATTATAAATAGTGTATCACTTCCAGTGCAGAGTTTTTCCATGTTGGTGTTTGGTTTGAGAATATTTATTTTAAAACTCCCTCTTGAATCCTTTTATAATAATGACAGTCAACATTTCATGTGCTCCAAGCACCAGGCAAATCATTTTCTGATATATTTTCAGTGAAATTCTATGTAAACTTTCAAATTCCTCTGCAATGCAACACAAGTAATGATTTGTGGTCTCATATTGGTAAGAAAATATGGTGGATAGCAACACATAACTACACAGTGAACTTTCTGATTGATCAGTGTGCCAAATTTGATTGCCAGGTCAGAACTGTCCTTTGTAGTGACTGTGACATGATGCTACAGCAATCATGTTGTATTTAATGTGAGCTTGGCTCAGTTTATAGGGATAAAGTTAAATAACAGTCATAATGCAGTTGAGCTTTGGAAGAAAACTGAACATTGAAATTGACCTAATTCTTATTGATACCAAATTTGTTGCAATAGGTTTTGATCAGCTGAAAATTTCTGCCAAATCAATGTCCATGATACAGACATATACTATCTCCTGTCTGTAATGTACTTTTAACTAATCCAACAAAAGAAGCAGGTTGTAAATCAACAAGTATGCTACAGTACGAGTCACACGGGTCATCTAACCATTCAACAATGATTATTTCTGTAATGGGTGTCATAGTTTAGAATTCAATTCTACATACCTTTAAGTGGCAAGTATTCACTTCATTAGAATTTGTACACATCCATATTCATTATGTAGATGCCCTGATAGGTGCATATGGCAAAATCAATGTCATAGTACATTAACATTTTTAGATGAAATGAACCTAAAAGTGTGTTCAAGTACAATCTGGAATGAATGTCACATGCTGTGATGTCATATTAATAAATAAATTTGTACTACCTTTGACTGTGATCATTCTACTTGATACACTCTTATTTTGATCCATGGCCACCATTGTAAAAGTCCATAGCGATATATAATTTTACTCTGGAAGTTTCTTGGTGGCAATTAAGGTGCAGAGCATTCAATAACCCACATTGACTAGACTTTGGTTAAAGAAAATAGTGTTAAAATTTAAAAGAACAATTTATATTTAATTTAAAATTATTATTTGCTCATACATGACCCATATGTTTTGTACTATAGCAATGCAAGAAGTCCTTAATTTGCTATTATTCATTATGTCAAAACATTTTTAGGAGAACATTAGCATAAAGTCCTAAATCTGCTTTTATTTCATTATGACAGAAATATGTTAGTAGTACATTACCATAAAGTCCTAAATCTGCTATTATTTCATTATGCCAGAAATAAGTTAGTAGCACATTAGCATAAAGTCCTAAATCTGCTATTATTCATTATGCCAGAAATATGTTAGTAGTACATTACCATAAAGTCCTAAATCTGCTTTTATTTCATTATGCCAGAAATAAGTTAGTAGCACATTAGGATAAAGTCCTAAATCTGCTATTATTCATTATGCCAGAAATATGTTAGTAGTACATTACCATAAAGTCCTAAATCTGCTTTTATTTCATTATGCCAGAAATAAGTTAGTAGCACATTAGCATAAAGTCCTAAATCTGCTATTATTCATTATGCCAGAAATATGTTAGTAGTACATTACCATAAAGTCCTAAATCTGCTTTTATTTCATTATGCCAGAAATAAGTTAGTAGCACATTAGGATAAAGTCCTAAATCTGCTATTATTCATTATGCCAGAAATATGTTAGTAGTACATTACCATAAAGTCCTAAATCTGCTTTTAATTCATTATGCCAGAAATAAGTTAGTAGCACATTAGGATAAAGTCCTAAATCTGCTATTATTCATTATGCCAGAAATATGTTAGTAGTACATTACCATAAAGTCCTAAATCTGCTTTTATTTCATTATGCCAGAAATAAGTTAGTAGCACATTAGCATAAAGTCCTAAATCTGCTATTATTCATTATGCCAGAAATATGTTAGTAGTACATTACCATAAAGTCCTAAATCTGCTTTTATTTCATTATGCCAGAAATAAGTTAGTAGCACATTAGCATAAAGTCCTAAATCTGCTATTATTCATTATGCCAGAAATAAGTTAGTAGTACATTACCATAAAGTCCTAAATCTGCTTTTATTTCATTATGCCAGAAATAAGTTAGTAGCACATTAGGATAAAGTCCTAAATCTGCTATTATTCATTATGCCAGAAATATGTTAGTAGCACATTAGCATAAAGTCCTAAATCGGCTATTATTTCATTATGCCTAAAATGTCTTGGTTACACATTAGTGCAAAGTCCCATATCTGCTATTATTTCATAATTGAAGACATGTATATAGCAGATTATTAGATCATATTTTGTATTAATTTAAGGCGCTGATTATACATAGGCACCATAAGTTTTTTTTATTTAATGGCTTAATTTTTTTTTATTCTGCAAAGTTGCAATTTCATAAGGGTTAAAACTGTGTAATTGGCAAATGGGTCCTACAGTATCTACACAAGAAATCCCTCCTCATTGGGGTTTTTAGTTCATATTTTGTTGTTGAGAAATCTACAATATTCTGCATCTTTGTATATACCATAATCCTCAACTAAAAAACGTTATTCTTTCTGGTACTCAACAAGTAGTCCCAAGGAGCCCAGAGTGGCCTAAAGTGCTTTCCATTATGGATTACTGCCATCTCACCTCTGTCTGCGTGGGTTCGAATCTAAGGTTTGGCTCATATAGTTATGTGAGAAAGCTTGCCAGTAGCTTCTCATGGGTCGGTGGTTCTTTCCAAGGGTTCTCCCAGGTTCTTCCTCCACCAGTAATACTGGCCGCCATATTTAGCCTATTGTGTACTGAAAAATGGCGTTTAACCATACAACAACAACAATAAGTAGTCCCATCGTTGTTGATATATCAACAATGATGGGACTACTTGTTGTTGTTGTTGTTGTTGTATGGTTATTGGGATTGCCATGAAATGTATCAAATATGGTCATCAATTAGAAAGGCACATATCTCTATATTATGAGTAATTATGTTGTGTATCAGAAAATATGACACATATCATTAACACAACAAGTTCTGCAGTTTTTAATGAATTGCCATGAAATTTTCTAAATATTACTGATATCAGTTGGAAATCCACATAACAACAACAAAATTGCTTCCACAAAATTTTGCTGGAGTTATTGCCCTTTTAATTTTGTTGCAGTGTATGATAAGTCTTGTTAATGTGACTAGAGAGACACAGGATTTGAAGGACTGTCTTGGGACTAGGGAAATATTATGGTCATGAACCAAAGATGTGCATATGAACAAATCACTTTGCACCCACAATTCAGTGCACAATCTAATTAGCGAATTCGGTTCTGTGCTTCTTCCATTTGTTTATGGCTGTGAAACGAAGCATTTATTAGGATCATGTAAAGTAAAACTTGTTGACAAATCTTAGCACTCCAATGAGTTTTGTAAGAGTTATTATCCAGTTTAACTTACCGCTAGATGCAATATTTTGATAAAATTTTATGAATGCAACTGCTTTTGCAGGATCTAGTGAACTTACTGTCAGACTGATTCAGTATTATAGTTATCATCAGAAAAAATGTGCATGTTGACCAGTCATTTTACTTGTATTATTTTCAAAAGAGTTGTGCAACTTTCGCTTCTATAAACTCATCTTCATCATAGGGATAGTGGTGGGAGGAGTTTTCTATTGAGGCATTTTCATCGTAGGGGTATGGGTGGGAGGAGTTTCCTATAGATACATCATCATCATGGTTAGGGGTGGGGAGTAGTTTAATTATCTTCATCATAGGATAAGGGTGGCAGGGATGGCGTTGGCATTAAAAACGTTGTCTCCCAAAAAATCACCAACTTTAATATTTTGTCACCAATACTTTAAAAAGTTGGCTGTTTTAATAATACACTACTTCCTGTTTATCTCGATATCCCTGTGACCAAGGAAATATTATTGACTGAAGCTGATGCTGAAACAAGCAGGGGGGGGGGGCTATAAAAAAAATTAAATTTCGCAAAGAAGCGAAATTTGCAAGGGACATCTTGTCATCAGTGAGTATGATTTACAATGAGATTGTTTATTGACAACTCAAAACTGAAGAAGAATCAAAAATGCATAAAATACTGTACATACATATGAAAATCCATAAATTTAAGAATGGAAGCAGCAGATCAAATTTTAGAGATGTCTATTTGCTAAATTAAAGCCTCCAATAAAACCAAAACCAAAATGACAACAAAAACAACCAAAGCTTCTAACTAACCGAGAGTTTCCTCCTATGAGTTAGTTAATTCTGTTTCTTTTTTTTTCTTTGGTCGTCAGATTATAATCTTTTTAGAAATTTCTTTAGTCATGCTAAGCCAACTCCACATGGATTTATAATGATAAATTTACACGATCCTAGATCAAGATATTGAATTGGTCTTGATAATATATTTGATTGAGAGAATGATTTAATTCATAGCAATAGAGGTGTTGTGACCGCAAATGAGGTGCCATCAAGTAAACAATCATAGTAGGTTTTGGAGGAAGTGTTTGTTTGACAAATGGATGCCTTTATATTTTGGTCTGTTTGCCCCCTCTGCTGTTGATGGATCACATGTTTGAAAAGTTTTACATGTATATCCCATCCCATCCCATTAGAAAACAAAACTAATTGTATTAAAATAAATGTTAATCTACGTTTGATCTATATTCCTTTGTCAACAAACACGTCACTACATAATTCACAGAAATATTCGCAGGTGCCAATAGCACATTATATTATAGTTGTTTATATGTAGATGGCCTAGATTTTGGTCAGATGGAGACACCCTTAAGTTGCCAAGGCTAACAATGGGATGAGGCTGTATATAGGGAAATGAAAACAAATTAAAAAGTTTAACAAACATCTTTCCGACCAAACATATATGGCTTCAGAAGATTGAAAATTTAGAAATTTAATTGGCATTATATGCTGCCCTTGGTAGTGATCGTAAGTGTAAACATTTTTCCTGCAAAGCAGAAACTTTAATGGCAAAATAAGTATTCAAATCAAAATGCAACAATCGCTTAGATTCCATATTACATTTATTTAAGTTTTATGCTAACTTACTTTGATGGAAAGTGCTTTATTATTATTGAAGATTGTAGTCGGCTTGCTTTGACGAAGGGCACAGGTCTTATTGAAGCCAACACTAGATGCAAACTTTTGAGGACCAAACATTTAATGTCAGTTTGTTACTGTGGCAGTAATATCAAAGAATTGTAGAACATTTATTGAGACTGATTATTTGTTTTGGAATTGTAGAACATTTATTGAGACTGATTATTTGTTTTGGTGGTGGAGGTATTTGCATACTTTGTAGAACATTTATTGAGACTGATTATTTGTTTTGGTGGTGGAGGTATTTGTATACTTTGTAGAACAATTATTGAGACTGATTATTTGTTTTGGTGGTGGAGGTATTTGTATACTTTGTAAAACAATTATTGAGACTGATTATTTGTTTTGGTGGTGGAGGTATTTGTATACTTTGTAGAACATTTATTGAGACTGATTATTTGTTTTGGTGGTGGAGGTATTTGTATACTTTGTAGAACATTTATTGAGACTGATTATTTGTTTTGGTGGTGGAGGTATTTGTATACTTTGTAGAACATTTATTGAGACTGATTATTTGTTTTGGTGGTGGAGGTATTTGTATACTTTGTAGAACATTTATTGAGACTGATTATTTGTTTTGGTGGTGGAGGTATTTGTATACTTTGTAGAACATTTATTGAGACTGATTATTTGTTTTGGTGGTGGAGGTATTTGTATACTTTTTATACAGAACAATTGGTGCTTCAGAGGTAATCCTATTTCTTTGAAGATGAAGCAAACTACATTTTTAGGCTACATTTTTTTTGCCAAAACATGTGATTTTGTCAATTGTAGCCATTCTTGTTCCTGTCTTCAGAGGTTAAACAGTTGTTGCTAATCCACTAGCATGATTATTTCAGTGTATCAATGCATACAATACCCAGGCCGAATCTCTACATGGGGAGATCATGATGGAAAAATGCTCTGTTAAGATGCATTTGTCAGTATGAAAAAAGGATTTGCTTATGTAATAATATATTCCAGTGTATTGATATACAAATTAGTAGCATCCTTTCATAGTGCCTTTCAATTTATCCACCCCTAACCCAAGATAATATAAACAAATTTAAACAAATTTTGTTGTTCTCCAAATTTACCAGAATGGTTATTTTGTCACCAATAAGTAAAAATAATTTCAATTTGCAAAGCCAAGCACAACCCCTGGGGTAGGAAGTAGTTCCTATACATTTATCTTCATTATGAGTAGGGGTGGGATGTGATTCTTATAGATTTATCTTCATTATGAGTAGGGGTGGGAGACACATCTACATGATGGGATTGGGGTGGGAGGTAGTTTATTTTATATTGGCTTGTCTTCATTATAGTGTAAGGGTGGGAGATGGTTTCCTATAGACATATCTACATGATGGGATTGGGGTGGGAGGTAATTTATTTTTTATAGACTTGTCTTTATCTAGGGTAGGGGTGGCAGGTACAGCAGGTGAGGGTATATTTATTTAAGCAAATTGCTGATTATTCCTCTACTTATTTATTGATTTCTTTCAGTCACCATGACCGAAACAGATGGATGGAGTCCGATATCTCAATCAGTCATTATAGGTGTATGTGTGGCAGTAGTGGCTGTTGCTATAATAGTTGGTGTAGGACTGTTCGTATATGTTTACATACGAAGAAGAAGGTACTTTTTTTTCTTTGCTACAATTGTCAGTGATATGGGCTTAAGTCATAAAGTGTCATGTTCAGTTCATTAAGGTAATTTAAATTGGCATGTCCAAAAAAGTTTATTCATTTTCAAGATAGTCATACAAATCTGCTATCCAAGCAGATATGTTAAACACAAGTTTATTTCAACATTCTCATCACACTTACTCATCACACTTACTCATCATGTAAAATCTCCTCTTTTACTATTAATTAAGGTCAACTTCTCTGTTGATTGATTCTAAATATTTTGTTACAGTCCTTCATGAATTGAATATTTTAGACACTGCTAAACTTGATTGTCTCCAGCTTAACATAGTTTTGAATTAAAACATTTTATGCTTTTTTATATTTGTTAATTTAATTAAATGATAGGTTATATGACATAAAATAAGTAAAATCCAATAGCATTAAGACATGAAATGAAAATGAGAGCAAGCTTGCAGTTCCCGATGTAAAACACTCCTTTTCACCTGCACATAAGACCATGTTCAGGCCTGACAAGGGGAGCGGCAACTGGGGATAAATACCCTGGGCCCAGGCCAAACAACATTTTAATTTTATAAAAGAAATCTTTTGTTTGAACAAAAACTAGTAGAGGCCTGGATATTTGTTTAATTACTCCTAATAAAATTGCAAAGACCAAGATCTGTTAGCTCATTATGTAGTGACAGATCTGGGTCTTTGAAGCTTGTAATTGGACCCAACTTAAAGGCAGGTATATATCGTAACTGTTTGGTATATTAAAGATGGCTACATATTGTAACTGTTTGGTATGTTAAACATGGCTATATATCATAACTGTTTGGTATGTTAAAGATGGCTCTATATTGTAACTGTTTGGTATGTTAAACATGGCTACATATTGTAACTGTTTGGTATGTTAAACATGGCTATATATCGTAACTGTTTGGTATGTTAAACATGGCTATATATCGTAACTGTTTGGTATGTTAAACATGGCTATATATCGTAACTGTTTGGTATATTAAACATGGCTATATATCGTAACTGTTTGGTATGTAAGAAGCTTAATTTTTAATTTTAAAAACCAGAGTATGACAGAAAGTTTCTTTATCTGAAGCCTATGGTGATACAGAACTTAATCAGATTGGTCCATGACTCAGTTTGAATCTTCTGCCTCTGCTGTTTTTGATAGCACAACATTTATAATCAATTTAAGTATTGCAACCTCATCTGTCCCCAAAATATTGAAAACTGCAAAAGCAACTCCTATTCACAAATCTGGTTCTAAGGATGATGCTGATAACTACCAGCCCAATCTCAATACTACCAAACTTGTCAAAATTGATTGAAAAACATGTCCATGACTCATTCATGTCATATTATACCAAACACTTGCTGTTACACCCTAATCAATCAAACTTTAGTCACAGACACATTCAAGTGAGACAATCTTGATCTCTCTAACTGATAAATGGCTTCAAGCACTTGACCAAGGTAGAATAATAGGATCTGTATTTGTAGATTTCTGGAAGGCTTTTGACATGGTGGATCATGAAATCATTTTGAAGAACCTGAACATTTGCAAATGTGATGAAAGCACAGTTAGATGGTTTACTTCATACTTAAGTGAGAGTACACAACATGTTTATATAAATTCTAATGTTTTGAACCTGGAACAATAAGATATGGAGTACCACAAGGCTCAATTCGAGATCCATTACTATTCATTGTATTTATTAATGACCTAACACATTTACTATGGAACTCAATATCATCTTCAGATCTCTATGCAAATGACATCATCAGATATCCAAAACACAAAGCATGAATTTGAAATTTCTTTACAGGATGCCCTAAACAAACGTCCCAAACCAAAAATGCATCCTTGCCGCAAGCTTGCGATAAGCTAATTTAATGTTTATAAGCTAACATGGATGCTTGCGAATGCTTGTGCAAGCTTAAGGCAAACAAGCTGGATATAACTGCAAGCTTGTACAAGGTTTCTTATTTGTATCAGAAAGTAAAACTAGCTTACCGCAAGCTTGTACAAGGTTTCTTATATATTTGCTCCAGAAAGTAAAACTAGCTTGCGCAAGCTTATATTTCTTTTCTTCAGAAAGTAAAACTAACTAATGCTCAAGTTTTCTTATATGTGTCAGAAAAAAAATTTAAAATAGCTTGCAATAAGTTTCTTCATATATTACCATTCTTGTAAAAGATTGAGACCATGCTTGTATCAAACTCTCATGCACATGCTTGCAGTGAATTAATAAACTTGAACAATGAAATTTTTTATCATAATGTTTTTGCTGAACATATTTGTTTTCCACTACATTCCAACTATAAGATTACATTATTTAATCATTAAATATGCAGGTAGGTCAAGGAAATTTTAACCTTCTCAGCATTTAGTAAGTCATAATTTAACTTTTGCAATTCCACAAAAAAGCCATGTAAGAAAAGAAAACTTGTACCAGAATATGAGGTATACCTGACACAGGGTCAGATGATGTCGGACTTGAATACAGTATACGTTTTCTGGGGGCAAAAAATACTTTTTTAATTAAAGTAAATAATAACAGTTTCTTTGGAATTTTCAGTTTAGAACGCACATTCGGTTCTATTTTGATAGAATGTATCACATGTATACTATTTGAATGCAGTTCTACAATACGATTGGTTCATTTGAAATCGAGGCTACTGTTTATGTCTTTATCCGCCATATCTGATTTCGCAAAAAAGTTACCGTTGTCGAAGTATCTCGTCTTCATAATCTTCAGCTTCTAATCATGTTAAATAGGAAAGAGGAATATTGAGAATTTTCTCCAGGAAAAAGAGAAGGAAACAACTGGAAGGACAATTGTGCTGTCTTGTGTAGATTTATGAAGCCATATGGTAACGGAGAAAACGACGTTTTGCAAATTGTGTAATGTGATTTTGCTATTAGGCATGAATGCGAATGAAAACGCTGATAAGCATCAGGTTCCTGCTTCATCACACACAACTCAGCCTGAACTTGCGACATACCGTATTTTGGTGTGTATAACGCGCACCGATGTATAACGCGCATCCCGATTTTCGACCCAAAATAAGTGGAAAAAACGTAGTTCTGCCATATAACGCGCATGTGATATAATGCATTTTAAAATTTTGACTACCGCTATTTCGCTCTGTTTTCATAGTGCAACAACAGTTGGTCATTTTAGATAGTGAATGAAAAAGTGGCAATATTGATATTGTATCTTTCCGATTTTATTGTTGGCCCTTAATAGGGCCCTTTAAATGTTCGTCTAGTTGACGCAGTCTATTGCATCAAATCCCTCAAATTCCACTTTGTCTTCATCACTTTCGAAAAGTCGCTGTATGTCCTGAATCAATTAAATACTGCTCACCGAGACAAAGCATTGTAACTATGTTGAGCGCATCAAAGCTTACCTGGTGCCGATTACCGTGAAAAGACCACACCGGGTTGATGAAGCATTGAAGCCATTGATCACTGTATAATCGCAAAGATATCTCAAATACTATGATTTAAGATGAGAAATAAAACTAAGTAACAAGCTTATTTTCCAAAGAGGAAAAAAATGTTTCCCGACTTCATACATTGATTATTTTGTTCCACAACGTATCATTGTTCCCGTAAGAAAGAACCCGTAGTCGCAAAAATTTATATGTCCCCAACAGATGCTCTGATGAGAACATTAACACTAGTTGTATTCTACACATATTATATTTCAATTCGACCAATAATAAATGAAGAAAAATTCATTAGATCAACAGTTATGGAATACGGTACTGAACATTTACGGAACAAGTACGGTAATCCACACAGTGGTATTTGTTCTGCTCCAATGCGGCACTTTGCACAGCTTTTGAACAAATTGCCAGTCGTTATGTACATGTATTTCCGGCCGTGGCACAGAACAAAACTTGACACAGTGACGTGAAATGAAACCAGTTTATTAACATAAGCAACAAAGAACAAGACTATTTGTAAGCATTATTTATTACTTTAATACGGCTAGTACCGGTAAACATTTTAGTTACAATGCAATGTACAATGGATTTAATATTTCACAAGTAGTGAGTGCCTTCATCCTCTTCAGATCGACCTGGAAAAAATCTTTTTTTTTTTAGTTCTTGTATATAACGTGCACCCCCGACTTAAGATAAGAAAATTAGGTAAAAAAAGTGCGCGTTATACACAACAAAATACGGTATATAAATACCAGAGAGAACCTTAATAAAATTTGATCGAAATTATATTTATTAAATTTCTTTTCAAAAAAAAACCTTTATCTTTCAGTTACTAGTGTTGCTGGTGAGTTATTTTGCACATGTTTTCCAAACATTAAAATCACAAAGGATAACTCATATGCTTTTATTTTGAAACATTTTAAAAAGGAATTAGGAGGAGAGCCCTAGTAACTGTCTTACTGAAGCTAGCTTCAACGAAGTTATCAATAAATGTGCTACAGATCACAGGGCATCAACAATTTATATAATGTACTGCACTTGTTTGAAATTGTTGTTACTTTTATAATACTCAATGTTATTTTAATTGTGATTTTTCCACAAAGTTGAAGTTCATTAGCTTTATATTTGCAAAACATGGCATCTATACTCTAGGGTTACTGACAGACCAGGACACAAAAAGTTTGAATGAACTTTGAAAAGGTTTTAAAAATGTGTGGAAATAGGAATGGCTTGAGCGCATGAAATAATCTTGCGGCAATTCCAAATACAAGCTTGCAAAAATAAGCTTGCCGCAAGGTTCCAAATACTAGCTTGTGCAATCTTGCAAAAATAAGCTTGTGCATGCTTGCAAAAACAAGCTTGCAAAAATAAGCTTGCAAAAATAAGCTTGCGATTTTGGTTTGGGTTGCGCAAGCTTGCCGCAAGGTTCCAAATACTAGCTTGCGGATATCAGTTTGCGCAAGCTTGCATTAAGAGCTTGCGATTTCGGTTTGGGACTGGTGCACATGTAATGGCCTGGTGGTAAATACTGGAAAAACTAAAATATTACTTATCTCAACACAGTAAAAAGGAACAAATCTTGATAGTGATGAACTATGTCAGACATAGAAAGATAACAAATTGCAAATGGTCTGTCATGATAGACTGCTTGGTGTCTTGGCAGATAATAGTCTCTAGTGGACTGAAAATATCAAACATATCTGTAAAACAGTCAATTCAGATTTGTGGCCTCTCAGTAGGACAAGACATTTTCTCCCAGAAAGCACAGCAAACTATTTTATAACAGTTACTTACAACCCTATTTAGACTACTGTAATATAGTATGGGGTAATTCAAATGATAAAAACATATAGCAAAGCTGGCACATCTTCAAAAAGGAGGATTTATGCAAATGGCAATCCAGAAATAAAGCAAGGACAATTTAGCTGGTAAGTTTAAAATATTACCTATTAAAGATCAAATCCATTTGAGAAAAGCCAAATTAATGTACAAGATATCCAATAATAGTACTCCTGAATATTTACAATCCCTATTCCAATATAGGCTACCTATTAATACTCCCCACCTGTGATCCATTTAAAATTCCCAAACCAAATAAAGAATGATTCAAAAAAAGTTTCCAATACTCTGAAACTTTGCTCTTGGATAGTATTCCAGTTAAGATTAGAAATGTTGAATCACTCTATTTCCCTCTTCCAAATCCAGTACATGTATATCCAGTGGCTTCAGAGATGAAGCTAAAATAAATAAATTATTTTGCCTGAGGACCTCAGGGTAGATTAGTTCTTTGCTAATTGTGTTACCCTCTTTAAATAAAGTCATTATTATTACATGTATTATTATTATTATTATTTATTCAAAGGATGCATCTGTTGTCAAATATGGTTGTTGTTATTTGCCCAGCTGATTGGATTAGTCATAATTAGGCCATGTTTTATGACTATAAGATATGGTAAATAGAAACCTATCTGCAGATTTTAATAAAAGTTTTGATATTAATTGTAAACAATGAAAAACATTAGCATTCCATGTAAAGAATACAAAAATAATTGACAAGGCAGGCTAAATCTGGTCTGCTTTATGAATGTGAAAAAACATGGCTTGTTCACAATAGCAATAAAGTTAAGTTGTTTTCAACCAATATATTTAATTGGTGTGAATATATTTTGTCAACTGTATATTGCCATCCTAATTCAGATAACTTTTTCTCTTCTAGCTATATAGTGAATTCAGTTTATTTCCAGACATAGCATGATTTCACCTGACTGAGAAAAAAAAACCTACTAAAATTAAGAACATATTTACCCACTATTTTACTTAAAATAACTTGACTATGACTTTAAAATTAAAAATCATACAGTTTTCATCTTCTGCTCAAGGTTTCAGATTGGAGGTGGGCAATTTACTTTAAACTGATTTTAAATATAAACTGCAATACATTTTACATAATTATGTTTGTAAAAATTCCATCATGCAGCATTTGTTTTATTACCTCATATATAGTATGGTGCCAACATTGGGCTTACCATTGACGATATATGAGAAAATATAAATTTCAAAGTAGTGGATCCAAAAGTACCAGATTTAACTTAGCCTTGTTAGAGATAAATCTGAAGTTACCATACCAGATCGGTCATCGCCAGGTCATCAAGGACCACGCCTGCCAGTATCCACCAGCATGGAGGTGACAAGTGTGCAACTGGTACTTTGCATAAAATCAGAACAAAAGACAGCATCACTATCACCACCTGGAACATTAGAACTATGGTGCAAATTGGAAGACTCCAAGAGTTGACACATAAGATGGAACACTACACATGGCACATTCTGGGACTCTATGAAGTCAGATGGAAAGCCCTAGGAGAAAACTAAACTGAAGATGAGCATATATTCTACTAGAGTGGAGAGTTGGACAAGTCCATAAATGGAGTAGGCTTCCTTGTAAACAAAATCATCAAGGGATCTGTGCTTGAATGTTGCCCCATATCTAGCAGACACATCTCCATTCATCTGAAAGAATCTCCCTTTAACATCACACTTATCCAAGTCTATGCTCAGACGTGATCATGATGAAGAAGAAATAGTTGAGTTTTACAACAAACAAACAGGGTATTATAAAAATGGTAGGTAAAAAAAGACATCCTCATCATCCAAGGAGACTGGAATGCCAAAGTTGGCAAAGATGCTCTAAAAGGATGGGATGATCATTGTGGACCTTCTTGCAATAAACTTACCAATGAAAGCTG
The DNA here is from genome assembly GCA_029339505.1 of Unio delphinus. Classification (NCBI taxonomy): domain Eukaryota; kingdom Metazoa; phylum Mollusca; class Bivalvia; order Unionida; family Unionidae; genus Unio; species Unio delphinus. Next base: position 2,724,666 of record JAQISU010000090.1, read on the forward strand.
GAGTTCGCAAGCTAGAACAACTTCATAATAACCAATGCCCTGGGCCATCATAAAGCTTCATGATGCTGGACATGGCAGGCATAAAATGGAACCCATCATAACCAAATCGAATACATACTTGTCCAAAACCGTTACTGATCCTGCATCAATAGAGCAAAAACAAGAACGTTCCCAAGTCCTGATGTTGGAAGTGATCGTGTCCTCATGATTATGAACGTCCGAGTGAGGCTGAAGACTATTAACAAGCCAAAGAACATCAGTCTCAAATTCAACCTTGAACAACTGAAGGACCCTAACATCTGCAAGTCATACCATGCCACAATTGGAGGAAAATTTGCTCCACTCTTTGTAATGGATGTCGATGTTAAAGTGATGACAGACACTTTCAACACAGGCATGACAACAGCTGCCAAGGACATCATTGACCTCCATTGCCCAAAGAAAAAAACCTGGGTTACAGAAAAATTCTGAATCTGTCTGATGCCCAAAGAGACCTCATAAACACCAGACACACAACAGGGTCAGTGGATTATTAAGAAATAAACAAGAATATCAGAAAAAACTTGAAGAAAGCAAAAGAAGATTGGATTGGACAAAAGTGCACGGAAATAAAGAGCAGTCTGATCAAGAATAACAGCTGAAAAGCATTCCATCTTGTGAAAAACCTCACCAGACACAAGCTACCAAGAGTCATCAGTACCATTCAGGATGGAAATGGAAAATGCCTCATGAAAGCAAGTGACATTGCAGAAAGATGGACTGAGTATTGTAAATAACTCTACAACCATCCATCTACAGGAAACCCAGAAGTGCTTGAAGTTCCAAACTTCACAAATGATGATGATATTCCCATTCTCAAAGAAGAGGTGGATTCAGCAATAAGAGCACTGAAGAATCAGAAGGTAGCTGGAGTAGACAAAATCCCAGATGAACTTATAAAAAATTGAGGGGGGGGGGGTCACAGTGATAGAAGCTACTCATAAAAATCTGCAACATGATCTGGCAGACAGGTGAATGGCCAACACAGTGGACCCAGTCACTGATTATAACACTCCCCAAAAAGGCAATCTCCAGCTGTGTCAAAATTACTGAACTATCAGTTTTATCAGCCATGCTAGTAAAGTGATGCTGAAGATCTGCTGGGCCCTAGTATGCAAAAGAAAGTTGTCTGACTTCATTTTCATTGTTGGAATAATGAGTATACGATTGTCAGAAGAGGAGTATATTAATATTAAGCATCTTGCTGGTATGTACACATGGGTGAGGTCAGATAGGTATGTTGGACTGGAGTCAGTGAAACGTAGCACAGAGAACACATTTTGTGTTTGATTCTGAATCGAATGAATACCCAGTGTAGGGTACAGAGCAATGGGGAGGTGTGCTCTGATCATGATACTCTAAGGATGATCTGAACAGCTGTGTTTTTGAACTTTTTGAAGTTTCTGTTGTAGATATTGAGATGAACCAGACAGAATAGAGTTATAATACTCCAGTCTTGAAAGTACTAATGAACACACAAGTGTTTCAGTGGCATCAACTGAAAGATATTTGCGAATGGAGCTGATACATATCAGCTCAAGATATGCAGCCTTGCATATGTTCATGACATATTGGTGCAAGGTGAGAGTACTGTCTGGAGTAACACCTTTTGGTGAGAGATAAAAAATTATTTAAATTGATTCCAGTTTTTGTTGTCAAAATTATTTGCAAAATGTTAGTTTGAAACCATTTAAATCTGTGACTCCTGGTTACCTTGCAAAGTAAGGAATTTTTTTCCTTATTCATCTTAATTAAAGTTGTCAAATTCTGTATTCCATTTTGAAACTGAGGCAGACTCGTGATTATTGAAGATGAGTTTTCTTTGTGAATTCTTGTTTCCAATATTATAAAAAGACAGGAGAGCGGATAAATAGTTACTACATGTATATATATTGGAATTGATGCTTAATCAAATTAAGCTGTTGATTTTTATGTCAAAAAGTAGCTCTGAAATTCTAGGAAATTTACATGGAATCCAAATTTATATCAAATCCTGTCAAGAGTGATCCATGAACCATTTTTATTTATAGCATCATTTATTTATTTATAGCATCATTTATTTATTTATAGCATCATTTATTTATTTATAACATCATTTATTTATTTATAGCATCATTTATTTATTTATAGCATCATTTATTTATTTATAACATCATTTATATTGAAGAGTCATTTTTCAATCCAGAGTATGTACATTACAGTAGAATTTCCAGTAATGAAATTGGGATTCATTGATACTTGTCTTTGATGTTCTTTTTTTTCAACAATAAACTTTTTATGCAATTTTATGCAAGCTGTAGGTAAATATATCCAAAACTCATTCATGCATTTATTAGCTCTTTTAAGAATTTTTGTACAATAGAAAACTGTTTTCTATGTTTGGGAGAGGAGCAAATAGAATGTTTTAACAATTTGCATTCAAGAGCAACCATTTTTCTGATCCAGGCAATCTCAGTAGAATCCACAAACATATTGATATCAACCATTTTAGGGTTCTCCTCATAAGAGTCTTAATTACTTTTAATTTAATTGTGTTGTCTCTTGCCCATTTCCAAACAAACTTTAAAAAAAAAAAAAGAGTCTAGTACAATGGGGTGGGGGCATGGTAAACTCATTAGTTGGTAAACAAGTTTTGACAGTGTCAGGCTTTTAATATCTACAATTTAACCATACAGGGTTAGTAATCTTTTTGACCACCGCTGAATTCAATTTTCAATTTCCCTTATTTTTTATCATAGTGTAATTTAACCATATTATTTAGCTCCATGGAAAATGTTATGCCAATGAAAATAAATTTAGATGAATCCAAATCTAAATGATATTCTGAGTAATATTTATTGTTCCTACATGTTCTACTTCCAATCCAGACTGGATTTTTTAAAAAATTTTCAAACATGTAAACTTAGGCCTTAAAATTTCAGAGCATTGATGAAAGCAGTCTAGTTTTGATTTGAGGGATTTTTCTGAGTCATCAGGCATGAGTACTATGTTATCTGCATACTGTGAAATAAGATAGTCTATATTGTAATTTAATTGGTTAGATATAGTTTGAATAACGCACAATGCATTCTAATCTGGCCCCTTGTTTGGGCCCCTCTTTGTCTGTGGTGGTTCTGCCAAACACGAAGTCAGTTACTAATTTTTTATATGTTGATGTTGAACCAATCAGATGACGGAATTAGAACACGTGATCTAACATTCATCAGCTGGTTCAAGGCAGTGATACAGTAGCTTGGATGCAACAAAGACGTGCCTATCAGTGCTAGCGTTACACTAAATTATCTGTAAAAAGAACCAACCGCCTCCCCTCCACCCACCATGTTGTTTTGTTTGGGGCATTTCTTTCATAGCATGCTGCTCCAGCTCTGTTATCGGGCACATTGCCCAAGTTCATGCATTCAACTTTGCTTGAACCAATTTGTCTATTTTTGTCTAACCAACTAATGTGCCATACGTTTCATTCTGGCTTCCCATGGTTATGTATGGAATATTGGCTCATGCTTGTTACCACGGCAATCCTTGGGATCAGACTTGACTAGTTTCGGTTGTATGTCCAATACACCTCGTATCAGCCCTTTAGGCTCCATATACAGGCGTCGGACACTCTGCACAACCCCATAACTCTCACAAGTCTCTCTTCCCAAGGGGCACTGCCAAGTTTCATGCATTTCACAACTTGGCTTCTTGACCCCAATTTGTGTCAGTACTTATAAATACTCAACTATTATGCACATATATACTTCATACCAGCTTCCTACGGTGCATGTATGGAGTCAATGTTAATGTTTGTTGTCATGGGGTCCTCAGGATCTGACTTGTCGAGTTTCGGTTATCAGGTCCCTATATACCTCGTATCAGCCCTTTAGGCTCCACATACAGGTGTCGGACATGCTTCACAACCCTCTAACTCCCACAAGTTCCTGAGGCATTCCTTTTCAACAAGTAAGAATTCAGAGCTGGGCTGGTGCAGTGTGCTGTGACAGGACTTGCTCCCCATTAGTCCTTTAATATTTTAATGTTGGGGTTTTCATGATCATATGGGTTAATATTTCTGTGCACAGATGGAAAATATATGTGGAGAGGGGATCACATTGTTTGCAGCCCCTTCTATTGTCAGACCATGTTGAACACTGTCCATTTATGGTACAATATTGGATGATATAATATTTTTAAAACAACTTTATCGAATATTTGAAGTCTCCTCCAAAAAGTTTAAAATTACCGAAGAAAGACCATGCGACAGAATCAAAAGATTTTTCAAAGCCTCAAGAGTTAAGGTGTGTTATATTGTTTGTAAAAAAAACATAAGATTATATGTATGAGTATTTTACCCTCTATATCTTTCCTTGATAAAACTGGTTTGATCATTATTTATAATTGTTTGAAGAACCTGCTTTAGGGTATTTGCAGTAAATGCTGATGCCATTTTGTAAGCTTCATTATCAGCAAAGAGACTGGTCTACAGTTCTTACTTGTTCATTCCCTTTTGGAAAGCAGACGGTATCAGTATGTATGTCCTTGACTAAAGCAGACGGTATCAGTATGTATGTCCTTGACTAAAGCAGACGGTATCAGTATGTATGTCCTTGACTAAAGCAGACAGTATCAGTATGTATGTCCTTGACTAATCTAGTATTAAATATAATCCTTTCTATGTTTTCTTAATTTTCAATGTCTTTCACAGAAATCAGGAACAAAACAATGAAGATGGACAATTAACAGTAAGCCAAATATTTTTAATGCATTTGTTGTAAATTAGATGCATTATGATATGACATTATTTATCCATTCATTAACATGTATTTATCTAGCTCACACCTTATGTAGTATGATATGACATTATTTATCCATTCATTAACATGTGTTTATCTAGCTCACACCTTATGTAGTATGATATGACATTATTTATCCATCCATTAACATGTATTTATATAGCTCATACCTGTCTTAAATTAGATGTATTATGATATGGCATTATTTTTCCATCCATTAACATGTATTTATATAGCTCATACCTGTCTTAAATTAGATGTATTATGATATGGCAATATTTATCCATGCATTAACATGTGCTTATCTAGCTCACACCTGTCTTAATTCAGATGTATTTTGGCATGGCATTATTTATCCGTTCATTAACATGTGTTTATCTAGCTCACACCTGATGTTTTATAATATGGCATTATTTATCCAAGAATTAGCATGTGGTCCATCCATTAACATGTGTTCATCTAGCTCATACCTGTCTTAAATTATATCTACTTTGATACAGCATTTTTTATCCATACATTAACGTGTTTATATTGCTTATAACTTTTAAACCTTCTAGAGGTCTGGGCAAAATTTTACTTAGCTATATATGTAATGACAATTTAGTGTGTCATTTACAAATGTTAGGCCCCAAACTGTTGAAGTCGTACAACAAGACAGTGTGTCATTTACAGTTGTTAGGTCTCAAAGTGTTAAGGTCATACAACAAGACAGTGTGTCATTTACAGTTGTTAGGTCCCAAAGTGTTAAGGTCATACAACAAGACAGTGTGTCATTTACAGTTGTTAGGTCCCAAAGTGTTAAGATCATACAAGACAGTGTGTATAATTTACAGTTGTTAGGTCCCAAAGTGTAATGGTCCCACAAGACAGTGTGTCATTTACAGTTGTTAGGTCCCAAAGTGTAATGGTCCCACAAGACAGTGTGTCATTTACAGTTGTTAGGTCCCAAAGTGTAATGGTCCTACAAGACAGTGTGTCATTTACAGTTGTTAGGTCCCAAAGTGTTAAAATCATGATGCTCTGTCATGTACCACAGTCAAGATGTTCTGACATGTACCATATTCATGATGCTCTGGTATGTACCACAGTCATGATGCTCTGTCATGTACCACAGTCATCATGCATTGTCATGTACCACAGTCATGATGGTCTGTCATGTACCACATTCATGATGCTCTGTCATGTACCACAGTCATCATGCTCTGTCATGTACCAGTCATCGTTCTCTGTCATGTACCAGTCATGATGCTGTGTCATATACCAGTCATCATGCTCTGTCATGTACCACAGTCATGATGCTCTGTCTTGTACCATAGTCATGATGCTCTGTCATGTACCAGTCATGATGCTCTGTCATGTACCACAGTCATGATGCTCTGTCATATACCAGTCATCATGCTCTGTCATATACCAGTCATGATGCTCTGTCATATACCAGTCATGATGCTCTGTCATGTACCACAGACATGATGCTCTGTCATGTACCACAGTCATGATGCTGTGTCATATACCACAGTCATACCCCCACTTTAGGTCAAGGCAAGGTAAAATTCAACATTGTGACCACTTCCATTGTTTGTGTGTAACATGTGAATGACTTATGTTATTTTTATGAAGCTGTATTGGAATGTACATTATGACTGGACATTGTGTCACATGTTGCATATAGTATGGTTACAAAGAGGCCATCAGGACAGTAATGAAAAATATAACTTACTGGTTTCTTTGTCTGTACCACAACCTTTGAACCATAACAGATCTTCATATGATATTTGACCAGGATTTAGTTGTAGATTGTCACTAAACAGTATATCACATACCACAGTTGTGACCCTGACCTCTAAGATCAAAGTCACAACAATCTAATTTGTAACTCTGTGACTTGCTTCTGTCTGATATTTTTCTGTTTTAGTGCTATAATATTTTGAACTACATCAAATAGTATAACAAAACCTTACAAAGATATACATCATAACTGAACTGTGCATCAGAGACATGATAATCTGTGTTCTTAGGTTCATGCTTGGGGGGGGGGGGAGATACAAAATGAACATACCATGTGCTTCATGCAGAACTCTTGTTTAAAATATTGCTTTTCAACAAAGCTGAAACATGTATGATTCTGCTCATCAACTTCTACATTACTGAAACAAGATGAAGAGGTGAGGAGCAGATGTTTGAAAAATTCCAGAAAAGTCAGTGACTTATTGGATGAAACTGTTCATAATGCAGTCTCACCTGGCTTGGATATGTTAATGTGCTGTTTCATTGGCTGAGAATGCTACCATGCTGGAAACTGAATAATTTGTAGATTCCTAAATTGTCATGAAATTGGTATGTAGTTTAAATTGAAGTTCAATGCTATGCATACACTACGTTTAGCATGAAGTTACTAGTAACCTACCGGTAGTTATTTGGCAAATTTGTAGGTTTTATTTATTATGGTAATTTTGAGGAGCTGTTGTCATTTTACAGTGTAATGGATGCCATCAAATCAAATGTAATTCAGAGTACTTGAATTTGGTGAGATAATCTTTTAGAAATTAGACAAAACAATAACAAAGAAAGAGTAAAAGCAAATTTTGTAAAATGTAACATATATTTTTTTTTCCATTTTAAAAATATTGTATAAAAGTTTTGAGAATCAAATCCAAAAATGATCCAAGAATAATCCTAGAATTAAATTACAAATGTCCTAGTAATGAAATGTTCTAATAGATTCAAGTTTGAGTCCTGTTGGAAAATTCAAGATGGAAGATGATGACATATGCTGAAGTCTGTTTTGTGTTTATGTACAGTTCCTTGTAGAAACACAATATTTAATACTTTTGTGTTTGAAATCTAAATAATAGTTTGTCTTTGTCCAAGAATTCTGCATTATGAGCACATCAAATATTTCCAGATATAAGAATTAATCCTTTAAAATCCAAATGAACTGAAGGAAAGTTAACATGGATTCAAAAACTGGCTACAACAAAAGAAAATGACCTAACATCAGGTTGTAAGCCCAGAGCTAACTATTCACTAAAACAAAGATTATATCATATTCTAATACACAGTTTTTAATTAATCCTCAAATTGTGAATTCATGAAAGGGAGAAAGAAGTCAAATTCTCCTACCATGACCTTGATGAGAACCAATCATTTTTACTTTAAAAATAAAAAGTTGTTTACTTCTTCAAGAGTCCCATCTTGACCTTGACAACAACTAATCATTTAAAAATATTATTTACATATTTTCCACTAACTTTGAATTAAGGTCAAGATCTAGGTCAAAATTACATGTTTACCAAAGAATAATTCAGGCCAACCAATGTTCTGAGAAACATCATCTCTAGTGAATAAATTTACATCACAATAGCATGTCATAAAAAAATGAAAAGAATTTAAAACTGAAAAAACATTATTAAATTAAAACAATTATATTACTAATCACAGATGCATAACAACATGCATTGGTTTATATTTTTCTAAAAATTTTGCATGGTTTATATCTTTTTATAAAATTGACATGGTTTAAAATTTACATGGTTAATATCCTTCTACACAAGTGACATTTTTGATATTTACCTACAGAATTGGCAAAGTACCCAAATTTTTGTATGTAATCTGAGTGATTCTAATATGTTACCCAAAACCAAAACTTTTGAGAAGTTAGGAGTTGTTGTCATTAACATGCTTTTACTTGCCATATAACAAACATGAAATTGCCATAATGCAATAATTATTTAAATTGAGTTTAAGTACCTGAAACTAACCTTATATCTATTGCATATACAGACACAAAACACACACATACATGAACGCAATGTGATACACACAAATGTACAACAAAATTAGTTAGAATATGTGTATAATTTTCAATGTAATAATTATAATTCTATAAACAGGTTTCAGGCATTGTTTACAGAACTCAAAAGGTTCACAATATATGACAGGATAGATTTTCCGAAAGCAATTATTTTAAAAACATGTCTACATGGAACTGCACCAGAGTATTGTCAAGACTTACTCTGGCCTTTTTCAACACAATACCATTTGAGATCAATATCACATGGAAACCTTCTAGCACCAAAACCATGAACAGAGCAATTAAAAAGAGCTTCCAATACTCTGGTACAGTTCTGTGGTACAAGCTTCCACTACATGTAAAATCCGATGAAAATATTAGAGTATTTAAGAAGAGATATCATGAGCTTGTATGTGTTTCTAATACTAAACATGTAAAAATGAAAAGTAATTATTGCTAACTTCATATAATGTGCATTAATACACTTTCCATAAGAGGGCCTCAAGGGAGCATAGTCCTTGACTAATGAATCACCCTTTATAAGTAAAGCACTATTATTAATCTTATTATTATTATTATTTTTATTATTATTATTATTATTATTATTATTATTATTATTATTATTACACAACTTATAGAATAAATTTCAACAGGTAAATCAACATTTTGTGGCATACATTTTGAATCGAGCATTATATATATATATATATATATATATATATATATATGTGTGTGTGTGTGTGTGTGTGTGTGTGTGTGTGTGTGTGTGTGTGTGCTTAGAAAATAATGGTTTATAATTGATAACATCTTTTTTTTTTAAATGAAATTTTTCATTTGCTCACAAAAAAACTTGTTTTTTTTATATTTCATATAGCAGATAGTTAGTATTTAATATATTGTGTTTAAAATTATTATGAAATGAAACAATTATCTAACATTGAAATATAATTTCCAATTTTTAGGAAGTCAAAGTTGTCAGTGGTGGAGAACCTGGCCCACCTGGCCCACCGAAACTAAATGGTTTGCTTTCTTAAAATAACTTTTAGAAGATAATTATTAGATTTAGCTGTATAACACAAAAAGTGTTGTTTTGAGTAAGATTTATTCTGACCTGTCTGGAGTTTCATCATAATACCCAAAATAGTTATCGCAAATTACAAAAATATGAAGTCACCATATTGCCAGGCCAGTTATCTGCTGTACAAATAGATTTCATGTCTCGAAAATAGACATATTTCTAATTTGTTTGTAATATCCACGATAGATTATGACATTTTAAGTTACAATCAGTTTATGATGCAGCTATTACAACAAAAGTATTAATAACAATAATGTATTAATAACAATAATGTATTAATAACAATAGAGTATTAATAACAATAAAGTATTAATAACAATAATGTATTAATAACAATAATGTATTATAAACAATAATGTATTAATAACAATAATGTATTAATAACAATAATGTATTAATAACAATAAAGTATTAATAACAATAATGTATTAATAACAATAATGTATTAATAACTATAATGTATTAATAACAATAATGTATTAATAATAGCTAATTATGTCACTTTAACTATTTATTTTCAAAAAGGCAGTTGATACACTTGTGTAATGTAGGAATCTCTCTCTCCTCCAACCGATTTTAAAACTGTTTGACCCTTGTGTGCCTTGTACCCCCTAATATTTTAAAGTAATTGTTTCACCATAAAAAAATTCAATCAGATGATCCAGTTTGACTTAATGTGCCTTGGGAAATTAACCCCCATTCAACCCCCATTTTCTAGGCTGTACTACATTGTCTTGAATAAACTAAATACACGGCAATCTATAAAATGAGACTTGCTTTCCCCAGATTGGATGTATGTACTGTGCTTAGATAATTCTTTTGTTTTATTATAAGGTTTGGGGTAGACTAGATTGTATGCCAAGTACAAATTGTCCCAAAATGATACTAAAATAAAGATAACATTGAGTTTTATGGGGGCTGTATACAGTTGCATTTGTCATGTTGAGCATTTCACGAGTTTGTTTGCATGGTGATGTACATATGCAACAGAAAATATACTTAAAGTCAGCATTATTTACTTCTTATCCCATATGTTTATTGGTGAGAAGGTTCAGACTATGATAAGGCTGGATCAGCTGACATAGTACATCTCTGGGCAGGGCTCTTTACTTTAATTGCCTTGTCCAGATCAGATGACATGGTACATCTGTGGGCAGGGCACTTTACTATAATTGCCTTGTCCAGATCAGATGACATGGTACATCTGTGGGCAGGGCACTTTACTATAATTGCCTTAGCTGGATCAGCTGACATAGTACATCTCTGGCCAAGACACTTTGATATAATTGCCCTAGCTGGATCAGCTGTCATAATACATCTATGGGCAGGGCACTTTACTTGAATTGCCTAGATTAGATCAGCTGACATCGTACATCTCTGAGCAGGGCATTTTACTATAATTGCCTAGGTTAGATCAGCTGACATCATACATCTCTGAGCAGGGCATTTTACTATCATTGCCTTGGCTGGATCAGCTGACATAGTACATCTCTGGGCAGGGCACTTTACTTGAATTTTGCCTAGGTTAGATCAGCTGACATCATACATCTTGGAGCAGGTCACTGGGTAGGGCAGTTTACTCTAATTGCCTTAGCTGGATCAGCTGGCATAATACATCTCCGAGCAGGGCATTTTACTATAATTGCCTAGGTTAGATCAGCTGACATCGTACATCTCTGAGAAGGGCATTTTACTATCATTGCCTTGGCTGGATCAGCTGACACAAGACATCTCTGGGCAGGGCAATTTACTATAATTGGCTTTGCAGTGTATAATCTTTCATTTGTTGATGTACCTTTAAAAACCAAGCAAACAAACTTATCCGCATGAAACTATGGGTACATTGCCTCTATCTTCCTTACCCTAATGCACATCTTTGTAAACAATTTTTTTTATATAAATAATTTTCATTGAAAGCCAAAATACTAATCTTTTCAGTATTTTGATTTACCATTTTTATTGGTGCCAAGTAGTCTAAGGCACTCTTCTTTACTGATCACTGCCATCTCACCCCTGTCTGCATTGGTTCAAGTCTCAGGCTAGACCATTGTATGTACATGTGCTAAACATTGCCATTAGTTTCCCATGGGTTACGGTGGTTCTTTCCTGGTTTTACAGGGTTATTCCTTCACCAAACAAACTGGTTGCCATGTATAGCCTGTCACATGCTGTTAAATGTGCTCACAAACTACACCAACATTTTTATTATTTAATAAGAATAGATTTTTTAAAGAAAGCAAAATGATAGGAGTGGAAAGTGCATCCTTTGAAAGGATGTTCCTGATATATATTATAATTATTTTTGCTTCCTTTGATGTTATATTTAATGTTATATATTATAATTATTTTTGCAAAGGGATAAAATAAAATGAAAATATGTAAAAACTAATATTTATTACCCGATTACAGTATTTGACATTTATTTATCAAATACTAGCAGCTTTGTTAACCTCTAGAAACAAAACAAAATAAGAAGGGGTGGGGGGCATCACATCAAACATGGCTAATTTATCATTAGGTTATTAAACTTTTCTCTCAGGGTCACATATGAAACAATGAATATTGGTCTCATATGAAAATTTATGATACTGTAGTATGCAATATTCTCAAATTATATATTTTTTGGTACAGCGGATGTTTAACTTTATTAGACATACTGAGGCTTTTTTCATAAAATATTTCCCGTAAAATGGAATGATTGCAAGAATCATTTTTCACATCTTATACTTTAATTTCCTGTTTATCTGTTACAGATGGTGTAGTGATGCGAGTTTTCAACTTCTTGGCAGAACAAATAGTTCTGGACTTTGAAACCTTTTTCAGAACACTTTGCTATACTTGTAAGTATTTAATGTTGGTGGTTACACATTGTTTCATATTATTCAATGAATACACTTCTTTTTATTTCTTTAAATCATATTGCTGTTGGGGAAGATATCTATTTTCCATAAGTCTCTCAGAAACTAGAAACTGTGCCATTTCTTACACTAAGTTATAGAGACAAAAGTCCATAGGTTTCTCCCTTCAGCTGGTTAATATGCAGCAGAGTTATAAATATTTGTTTTGTCATACAGGGAGGGCTAACAAAAAAGAATAAGTAATTCTTGGCTAATCATTTTTTTTACTTTATGTTTTACTCCTGTCTTGTCAAGTTAAAAAAATGATGGGGTTAAATTTCATATTTTTAAGAATAACTAAAACCTATATAACCAGTTAATATATAAAGGTAATTAAATAACTAAGTTCTACATTGAGATTTAAAAATTTAAAACATGAAGAAATTGCATGAGGTTTGAGTTAATAAAAGATTGAACTTTTTTCTTTGTTTAGTTTTAATGGGGGGGGTACTATTTTAGGTATACATGTCATACCATTTCCTTTCATCTTTTAAAATTCCAGGATACCGTAATTATTTTACATACTGGTACAGTGGGACCCAGCTATAACATGGTAGTTGGGAGCCATTGAATCCGACCGTGTTATGAACCAAACCGTGTTATAAGCAAACATGTACAATACCAACATTTTTGGATTTAATTGGGGGGGGGTTACATAAAGACGGGTGTGAAAATGCATGGCACAATTACCATTTTTGATCAATATATATTAAATGAGAAAAACATTTGCTGTGGTAACAGAAATTGCAGATATAATATATTACTTTATTCAGAGAACCATGCATTGGTACATACACGTGTCTAATTTATATATACATGTATAATCTATTGCATGAAAAGAGTATCAACACCGTGTACTCACCAGCAACTCTTGTAACATACATTGAAACCATAATACAAATATTTCCATCGAAAATATCCATACATGGATGTAAAATATTCAAAAATTTTGTCACAGATCATTATGTGACTGAATTCAATGAAAAGAAAATAACAAAATTTACCTAACGGGTGTACGTAATGAATGATGAAATAGTACATGTCCGTAGATTAAATAATGGAAGCTAAAGTGTATTCTTATAATAACTACATGTACATCTCAGGATCTTTCTGTCTCTGAATTCAGTCATTGTAAATTTCAGCACATTTTCCCACCCAAGCTGCAAGTCAAAGTCCTTGAAACTTGCCGCCCAGCTATTGCATCATGTTCTTTTGATGTCTTCTTGGTAGTCTCTCGAGTTGAGGAAGACAAGTTGTGCATTTTCGTTCAACGGTGGACGCGCATGTGATTCCGGAGTCTGAATTCTGATACACACATGTGGTTGCAGGTGGGGCATGGGACACCGGTGGTTGTTGGTATCTGGGATACATTTCTGTGGCATCTCTCACTGGTTGCGGCAAGACACTGGTGGCGGTCAGCCTCAAAGGTGGAGCAGACTTTTCTGGTCAGGGCTCGCCAATGCTTTCTGTCTGAGGCAGCGAGCTCGAGCTGGCATGGTTGAAGGTCTACCCATTTGATGCTTGTCTTGAGGTTGTCTTTGTACCGCTTGTGAGGGCGGCCTTGGTTTTGGTTCCCCAGGGATTGCTCACCATAGAACAACTGCTTTGGGATTCTGATTTGATCCATGTGGATGACATGGCCAGTCCATCGAAGTTGGGCCTGGATTATTTTGGCTTCGATGCTTGTTGTGTTGGCTCTATCAAGGACTTCCAGTTTGGTGATTCGGTCCTGCCACTTGATCCGCATGATGGATCTCAGGGAGCGCTGGTGGAATTGCTCTAACTGACTGATTTGCTTTCTGTAGAGTGTCCACGTTTCACAGCCATATAATAGAGACGTGAGAACAACTGCATTGTACACCTTCAGCTTTGTTGACAGGCGCATGTCCTTGTGCTGCAAGACCTTGGTTCGGAGTCGTCCTAGTGCTTGACTGGCTTTTTGGGTCCTCACAGTGATCTCTTTGTCCAGAGAGCCATCACTAGATATTGTGCTGCCCAGGTATTTGAAACTGTCCACATTCTTCAGCTGCGTGTCGCCAATGGAGATACAGGGTTGCAAATGAACAGTGTTTGGGGTGGGCTGGAAGATGACTTCTGTCTTTCCTAGACTAACTGCGAGTCCAAATAGGTTGGAGGCTTCAGAGAATCTGTCCACGATTGCTTGTAGGTGAGTCTCTTCATGGGCCATGAGGGCACAGTCATCTGTAAAGAGTGCATCAATGATGAGTCTTTCTAGTGTCTTGGTTTTTGCAGCTAGGCGACGGAGATCAAACACTGATCCATCTAGGCGATACCTAATGTAGATGCCAGTGTCAATGTCCCGTATGGCATGGAGCAGTACCTGTGTGAAGAAGAGGTTGAAGAGTACTGGAGCAAGTACACAACCCTGTTTGACACCATTAGATATGGGGAATTTCTCTGAGGGTTCACCGTCTGAGAGAATCTCTCAATTCATGTCAATGTGGAGGAGCCGGATGAGGTTGGTAAACTTCTGACACTGCTGCAATAAGCCTGTTGAGCAAGATGCGAGCAAGTATTTTGCCAGCAACAGAAAGCAGGGAGATGCCTCTGTAGTTACTGCAGTCCATACGTGTGCCTTTATTTTTATAGAGGGTCACAATTGATGCATCACGGAGGTAGTCTGGCATCTCTTCTTCTGTCCAGATGCTGATTAGCATGTTGTAGAATGCCTCCAGAGAGTCTTGTACACCTCCGCTGGGATACCATCCTTTCCAGGTGCCTTGCCACAGTTTGTTTGTTTAATGGCCCTTCTCAATTCCTCCATCTTTGGCGGAATATCCAGTTGGTTGAGCATTGGCTGTTGGGGTATTTGGTCAAGAACAGATTGGCTGACCGATGAGGGCAGGTTTAGGAGCTGATTAAAGTGCTCTTTCCATCTTTCCTTAATGCCATTCTTGTCTTTTATTAATGTACTGCCATCTGCAGCAAGCAAGGGCGTAGGGCTGGACTTTGTGTGGCTGAAGATTGACTTGATGGCGTTGTAGAACTCTTTGGATATACTCTTTTGATGTACTCTAATAAATACAGCAGGCAGAACTGGCTGTATTTTAACCACTGAATTATGTCACTGTAAATATCAGCACAGCTAAAATGATAAAGTAATCAACACTAACTTGTTTCCCAGCTATTTGCATGCGTACGGAGGACTCCTGCATGGAGTGATTTATGTGTCCCAGATCAAATATTTGCATTCAAATACGCGTAATAAAGCATTTCCAAGACCTCTGTGTCATATACATTTTATACCATTACATTTCTCATCTGTCAATAACTATTATTTTTTGAAAAATTCTGATTTTTAGCTGCTTTCTGCTAAATTTGTCACATTTTCTCTTGGCAAAGTCAATTATAGTTCTCAGTTGCAGAATTCAAATTTACTAGTCAACAGATTGCATAAAACAACACCGCCAAGCCACACACACATGTTGGCGGCTTTTTTTGCATGGATACTATATAAATGGTTTCCCCCTGATTTGAACAAGTTTAGCTTGGCAGTTCACTTTGATGATAAACAATGTACTTAAATTAATTGATTTATACATTCTGGTGAGAATCTTTTATCAACCCCCGCATTGGCTGTTGCTTAGTTGTGTATGAAATTAAGAGAATATATATTGGAGATTATTAGAGCAACGATTGTATTCGGAATGCATTCAAGACAAACACAAAGTAGACACGATGGCTTCATTGCTCAGGGATGAGTAATAATAATATTGACACTTATGAGCTGTCATTTTTCAACAATAAACAAAGATCAAAGTTCTCAGTAGGCCCAGCAATTGGTTCGTATTTCCAATGTTTATTCTGGCACAAAACTAGAAGAAATTTGTTAATTTTTGAAATTTTAGGAGCCATACAACGATTGTTTTATATTCGATTTTGTGTGTGATTTCCTCCCCAAAATGATAATACATTTTCTACACGGTTTTTTTTTTGCACTTTTTAGACGAGTATGAGAATGATAATTAAACTCTTGACGTATTTTATTTTTCATACTTAAAAGATTTTTTTTTTTTTTTTTTTTTGGTCTTTGAGAAAAATACCTGTAATAAATTACCTGAAATCTCGGGAGCCATGCCATGACCGTGTTATATCCGAATTCGTGTTATAGCGGGGTCCCACTGTACATATCATTTACATTTCTGTATTCTTTCAAAGTTAGAGTGTGCTGCTATTCATTCCTCAACTTTATATTTAGGTGCATATCCCCCCCCCCCCTTTAAACTCATTGCTTTATTCATATGTTACATGCATATATACCTCTCCCTTGATAACTTACACATGACAGGGTCCACAAATATAGACTGCACTATAAGCATGGATGCGAGTTACTTATGCACTTTTTCTAACGAAGTTGTTCATCATTCTGTTTTTTTTAAAAAATTATTTTCAAAATGTCCAACATGAGAAAGACAGTTCAACAACTATCAAGTGTAAGTGAAAAATATGTGTATTATATCACTGCTTTTGTTTTCTTAATGATTCTGGTTTTCGTAGTGATATTGAATAGTATCCTACCAAATCAGGACTCCATGGAGCAGGGAACTAGACTTAGTGTTGATACACCATCAAACATAATTTTTTTTTTTTTCAAAAACACTCAACATATATTTTGTGCGACAATAATAACAAGATACTGTATTGTTATATATAACGACAAGATACTGTATTGTTATACATAATGACAAGATACTATACTGCTAAACATAATGACAAGATACTATATTGTTATACATAATGACAAGATACTATACTACTATACATAATTGTTATATATAATGACAAGATACTGTATTGATATACATAATGACAAGATACTATACTACTATACAAAATGACAAGATACTGTATTGTTATACATAATGTCAAGATACTGTATTGTTATACATAATGACAAGATGCTGTATTGTCATGCACAATGAAACATACTGTATTGTTATACATAATGACAAGATACTGTATTGTTATACATAATGACAAGATACTGTATTGTTATACATAATGACAAGATACTATACTAATATACAAAATGACAAGATACTATATTGTTATACATAATGTCAAGATACTGTATTGTTATACATAATGACAAGATGCTGTATTGTCATGCACAATGACAACATACTGTATTGTTATACATAATGACAAGATACTGTATTGTTATACATAATGACAAGATACTGTATTGTTATACATAATGACAAGATACTATACTACTATACAAAATGACAAGATACTATATTGTTATACATAATGACAAGATACTGTATTGTTATACATAATGACAAGATACTATATTGTTATACATAATGACAAGATACTGTATTGTTATACATAATGATAAGATGCTGTATTGTCATGCACAATGACAACATACTGTATTGCTATACATAATGAGAAGATACTGTATTGTTATACATAATGACAAGATGCTGTATTGTCATGCACAATGACAACATAATGTATTGCTATACATAATGACAAGATACTGTATTGTTATACATAATGACAAGATACTGTATTGTTATACATAATGACAAGATACTATACTACTATACAAAATGACAAGATACTATATTGTTATACATAATGTCAAGATACTGTATTGTTATACATAATGACAAGATGCTGTATTGTCATGCACAATGACAACATACTGTATTGTTATACATAATGACAAGATACTGGATTGTTATACATAATGACAAGATACTGTATTGTTATACATAATGATAAGATGCTGTATTGTCATGCACAATGACAACATACTGTATTGCTATACATAATGACAAGATACTGTATTGTTATACATAATGACAAGATACTGTATTGTTATACATAATGACAAGATACTATACTACTATACAAAATGACAAGATACTATATTGTTATACATAATGACAAGATACTGTATTGTTATACATAATGACAAGATACTGTATTGTTATACATAATGACAAGATACTGTATTGTTATACATAATGATAAGATGCTGTATTGTCATGCACAATGACAACATACTGTATTGCTATACATAATGACAAGATACTGTATTGTTATACATAATGACAAGATACTGTATTGTTATACATAATGACAAGATACTATACTACTATACAAAATGACAAGATACTATATTGCTATACATAATGACAAGATACTGTATTGTTATACATAATGACAAGATACTATACTGCTTTACATAATGACAAGATACTGTATTGTTATACATAATGACAAGATACTGTATTGTTATACATAATGACAAGATACTGTATTGTTATACATAATGATAAGATGCTGTATTGTCATGCACAATGACAACATACTGTATTGCTATACATAATGACAAGATACTGTATTGTTATACATAATGACAAGATACTGTATTGTTATACATAATGACAAGATACTATACTACTATACAAAATGACAAGATACTATATTGCTATACATAATGACAAGATACTGTATTGTTATACATAATGACAAGATACTATACTGCTTTACATAATGACAAGATACTGTATTGTTATACATAATGACAAGATACTGTATTGTTATACATAATGACAAGATACTATACTGCTATACATAATGACAAGAAACTGTTTTGTAATACACAATGACACTTATACTTTGTTGTTATACATAATGACAAGATGCTGTATTGTTATACATAATGACAAGATGCTGTATTGTTATGCACAATGACTACATACTGTATTGTTATACATAATGACAAGATGTTGTATTGTTATGCATAATGACAATATGCTGTATTGTTATACATAATGACAAGATACTGTATTGTTATACATAATGACAAGATATTGTATTGTTATACATAATGACAAGATACTGTATTGTTATACATAATGACCAGATGCTGTATTGTTATACATAATGACAAAATGCTGTATTGTTTGTTATACATAATGACAAGATACTATACTGCTATACATAAAGACAAGATACTGTATTGTTATGCACAATGACAACATACTGTATTGTTATACATAATGACAAGATACTGTATTGTTATACATAATGACAAGATACTATACTACTATAAATAATAACAAGATGCTGTATTGTTATACATAATGACAAAATGCTGTATTGTTTGTTATACATAATGACAAGATACTATACTGCTATACATAAAGACAAGATACTGTATTGTCATGCACAATGACAACATACTGTATTGTTATACATAATGACAAGATACTGTATTGTTATACATAATGACAAGATACTATACTACTATACATAATAACAAGATGCTGTATTGTTATACATAATGACCAGATGCTGTATTGTTATACATAATTACCAGATGCTGTATTGTTATACATAATGACCAGATGCTGTATTGTTATACATAATGACCAGATGCTGTATTGTTATACATAATTACCAGATGCTGTATTGTTACACATAATTACCAGATGCTGTATTGTTATACATAATGACCAGATGCTGTATTGTTACACATAATTACCAGATGCTGTATTGTTATACATAACAAATACCATTTACTAACTACGCAGTCCTATCTTCTTTCTGATATTTTGAAGTCCCCCATTCATGATGACACAAAATGCACTTTAACTGCGAGATTTATTTTTTATTAATTTTGCAGCTGCAACAATTCGAGTAAAGGAAGTTCCACCTGTGGATTTATGGATAGATCAATCAAATGTGGAATGTAATAACATAAGAAATAAAGACTCACGTCATAAACTTCTGAGAAAATGGAGAAAGTGGTATGGAAAATTGGATGACTATTTCTTATCAAGCATTAAACAATCTCTTGAGGATTCCGAAGCTAATGAAATTTTAGCCAAGTTTGAGACTAAGTTTGCAAAATATATTCCTGCCAATTAAGAGATTTTATGGTGCAGAGTGGAAACCATTGCCAAAATATTGTCATTTTCTTCAAAACTTGTATATATTTTTAAAAATGAATGTATACAATAGTATATGTAATATTGAATTAAATTATCACATTACCAGTATATTGCACCTGAACAAGACATGAACATACAATTACCCAGTTTTAAACCACACTAAAAAGAGGATGGTATTCCAACTGAATTTTAATTCATTTGTCTTCATGGATTGTTGGAACAATAATCAAGTAAATCTTCACTTTAGAAATATATAGCTTGATTAATTAATTTTTTTTTTCTTTAAGAACAATGCGCTACCTCACCAAACATTATAAAATGATCTGAAAATATATGAATACATATATTAATAATAATTAATAATACCTGGCATAATAACAATAATAACAATCATGCTTTATAATACAGATGTGAAGTAAGCTTTAAAAGACATGTACTAGAGTTTTGAATTCTAGTTAATCATAGACAATTATAGCTGTTTTGTAATCTTCAATTGGATTTGCTTTTAAATACCTATGTAAATAATTGGCTGAGACTGGCAACCAACCCATAATAGAGAAATGGACAGGTAGACCTCATTTTTTTTATTGGTATAAAGTTTGATAGGTGTCATTATATTGTTGTGCAAATTGTTAATTACTTACTCATGTTATGTATGGCATTGTATGTTAATTGATATATCAACTAGTCTCAGTTAATACTTGTTTATTATTGGCCTACCACTGACCAACTGTATCTTTAGCCAATTGTATCTTTAGCCAAGTGTATACTGCCAGGAAATTTCTTTGTTTGCACCAATCAATAAATTTCTTGCCTACACCCCCCACACACACACACAATGTGAAGCAAAATATTCAAGTGTAAAAAAAAACAATGTTACCTCAACAGTATACATGATGGGAATAAGACTAGATATTATATTCCAGATTTATAGTATGACCTAGCATTTAAAGTTTTATTGATTTGTTTGATTAAGGTGTTAAATGAAAGGGCATTACAAAAAACTTTTTTTTTGGTGTGGACTAGCTTAAAAGATTCAAGGAGATTTACATAAATAATGTACATAGCTAAACCTTGTATTTTACAGGTCATATTTACATTAAGCTTTAACTTTTTGGTTCATATACAGAAAACTGCATTTCCCTAGTGGCTATTTATTGTTACTAGCTAACATGTAACTAGGTGACGGCGAAGATTTTTAAATGCAACTCTGGTGGCCCAAGTAGTTAGAGCATTTTCCCAATATGCAGGAGGTCATAGGTTCAAACTCTCGCCATGCCATACTTAAGAATTATAAAAGTGGCTTGGTGCTCAGCATTATGAAGTTAGTGTTAGGACTGGTCAGCCTGATGTCAGGATAATGTAACTGGGTGGGACATTATGCTACATATCCACACTGTAGACATTTTAGTGATATAACTCAAATTCTCAAAGCTACATTAAAATGTTCAGAACACATACACAGTTTTAATAGTGTTTAACTTCTGAGTGGGGAAAGTAACATTGCACAGGTGTATTCGTGACATTTTCTTCTATTTATTCAAATATCAAATTTTAAATGATAGTAATGTAGCTATTTTTTATTTAGAAAAGTAAATCACATTTTGGTTAAATTAGAAAGATCATTAATGATTTAAAATCATAAAAATGTAAAGTATTATATTTTTACCAACAGACACTCAGTTCAGAGTAATTTTCTTAGTGTATTAATACATTATTTTGTTGTGGGCATAGAATTTGGCAACTTTGTTCATAAAACAAGGTAATTTAATTTTGGCTTGTAATATGGTAGAAATTGCAAATTTTCATGTGTTATATTTTTAAATAGGTACATTTCTGTGAGATTATTTTCACAATTCAACCTGACATTGCTAAGTTGCTAACGTTTTACCACTGCAGATTTTTCCATTAAATGGAGCAATGTATATGAACCCTTTTTATTTGTAAATTTCTGTTCACTATAAAAACTTAACAGAATTAGCATACACAGGAGAATGGTGATAACAATGCATAAATTCTTTGAGGAAACCAAAGGGCAAAGGTAAATTTGCTCCAGTTGCTGTAAGCAAATACTGCATTTGACCATTTACCACTAGTCAGATGGACGCCATTAGTGCCAATTGACCATTTGCTTTCTGATACATGTATATATATGTTTATAATGTTATTGTTTTGTTTTAATTTGTTGTATTCCTTCAAGTAACTGTGATAATTACATGAAAACATATTTTTTTAGTATTTGTGTGTGTGTGTGTGTGTGTGTGTGTGTGTTTGTGTGTGTGTGTGTATATATATATATATATCTCACCTCTGTCTGCATGGGTTCGAGCCTCATATTAATTTCTTATATAAAACGCTGTCTGTGATATTTGGATAAGTACAATATGTGATAAATTGTGAAAAACATCACCGACTCTTGGTTTTTATTGATAAAGAACAATTTATCAGCCCCTTGAAAATGATATATTCATCAAGGCCATCATTACCTGTAATTAACATACATACATTTATAAAATTGACCATTGAAGAAAACTATTGTCCATGGCATTAGACCATGGTTATCCATGGTCAGATGTTACTAATACAGCTGGAAAGATTTGATTCCCTATTGCATTGCTGTTTGGTAAGTAACAGTAGTACATTTGGAAAAGATAGAAATGTACCATCAACTACAGATTTGATTTTGTATACAAACAAATACTTAACAACAATACCTGTCTCACTCAGTGAAAGGAAGGTGAGAAGAACTCTCATTAAGACATTATCAGTATTGTGTGGGTTTTCACAACAGATAAACACTATATAAAATATATCGATGTTCATGTTTGTTAAGATATTAAAGGTGTAATTTTTAATCATGAGAATTTCCATTAATGTGACATCACATGTGCAGATCACAACATATAATAACATAGTTTACCACCTTCAGCACACAACTCTGCCCTGCACCATTCAGAAAACTGGTAACCCTACTTGACTGTATCTCTTAGCATTGTTCATTCCATGTTAATAGGAAGTGAGATATTTACACGTCACTTTCCAATGTTACCAACAGCAGTACAGTAGAAGTTTTGAAGGCTTTGATTTAATTTTTATTTCATTGTTTTCTACTCCCTCTGATAGAAGGTCATCGTATGTTTATGAAGAACTATGAGGCCAGGACAATTTATTCTATGACATACAATGATGATACAAGCCAAATTTAAACTCATTGTTACCTTTTTTCTATGTAATTTAAGTTTATTTTAAAAAGGGAAAATGTACAAGCAAATATAAATCTAGATTTAGTGTACAGACAAATGATTTAATGCACTACCCAATGCACTAAAATAAAATTAGCATGGATTTAGTTGAAGGTTTCATTTACTAGTATTTCCTGAATCCCATCATACATTTTCATACCTGGCATTTATCATCATATTGGTAAATCAATTATATGACATGCTTTCAGACACAGTTCACCAAATAAATGTTAATCCAGACACCAAAGAAACTCCACTGGCAGTGTACTGCATATACATGCAGACCAACTCTGCTCTTTTGAGATGCTTCATGACTTGGACCACATCAGAAAGTCTATAAGTCCCAAAAGATCTTAAAGTGTTCCTCAAATGGCATGGGGAACACCTGTACAAGACTTTTATTTAACAACTAGAGTCTCAGCTATGAACATGAGAACCCTATTGTTTTAAGAAATACACATATGAAACAGACTGCATAAAGGCCAGCTTGAGAAAGGATAGCAGTTCACTTACGATATTTAATGAATGCAGTCAAGCCAATAAATTTTAGTCTACCTAGATAAAGCAGAGATGTGGATTGACTATTGCTATTTAGTGTGCACCTGTCCACAAGGCAATGGACAGCATTGTTCTACACAAAAATCATCCTACTTATTCACATAAAAAATTGCTAACTCTGCAAACAGTGCAAAACAATAAACTTAAATATAATGTGAATGTTGATTATTGGGTAGGTAATTACAAAATGTATATGACTTTCTCAAAATATAATATTCATGCCCAAATATGTACGAATATTGCACAACTGTGCAAGTATCGCATCATTTTACTTAAACAAATAGCCCTGTATATATATAACTTTCCCTTTCTTATATGAAGGGGAGAGGAGACTCCCACTAAATGCACACTTCAAAAAAAACTCTACATTGCTCCTTCACTGTAAAGCCCAAAGGTTTACTGCTTTTCTTATAGCACACCATGGTATCTACAACCTTCAAAAGCTTTTCAATATGAGGGTTGTCTTGAAAACTCCAAAAATTCTATTTTAAAAATGGTTTTATCTTCGAAAAAAATCATTGAATTGTTACAAAAACGTATGCACGATGTATTGGAGGGTATATAAACATTACAAATAAGGTAAAACTTAAGAAAATGTATCTCTTTTTTATAGACAATTTATTTTAAATATTCAGCCTCAAAATATTTTATAAATTTTAAAAAATGGGAGAGCATTTGGTGAATCAAGTGACATATAACACTGGTAAATAGAAAAAGTAATGGGGACGGATAAGATATTTTGAGTACATGTCAAAGCGAATCTGACAACATATCATTACAAAGCTTCGAAAGATTTCAGAATGTGAAAATTGCTGAAACATGTTAAATTAAACTATTACATGGAAAAAAAACCAGAAAAACAACGATAAGGAAAGCAAGCCCTCATTATTGGACACATGGCAAACAACAATTTTAAGAAATAAAACAAATTCCTCGAATGCTGATAACTCCATTGTTATCCCAGTGTGGCTGCTCCCATGTTAAGAGCTATAAGAATGGGTGTTAAAGTGAAAACAAAAGGAAATGTGCCTTCTGGGAGGACATTATCGTACACCAGATCTGAGAGAAGGACGAAATTTAACTCCACTGTACTAGAAATGATGGACGGAAATCCGAGGTTGGTACTAATGACGGATACTTCACTACCAAATCCTATACTCAAGACGATTTACACACGAGTTAAAATCGATGTCAGAAACGAAACAATTGCAACAGTAAGGACTGATACTGGAACGTTTTCGACCATTCCACCAGTTGACAGAAAATTAAAGCCGGGATTAAAAAGATCATGTTTACATCCTCTTTAACACAAGGGTAAAGAATGAAGTGTACACAGAATTAGAAAAAGAAGTAATTAAAAGAGATTTAGCGATGTTTCTTGATTCACTACGTAATATCAAGGTAAAAATATTTATGTTATGTGGTTCATCTGGTTTTCAAATAGGCTTCGCTGATCCACTCACTTTTAAAATAGGATTAGGGTTATTGCTAGATTTTAAAATCGTTTTAAAAACTAATTTTTAATTTAATTTAATATTTAATTAATTTTAATTTTAGATTTACCTAATATATATGCTAGAGGTTTTAAAATAAGAAGAAACTCAAAATTACAATAGTTTCAATTTCTTGTTACACTTAGAATGTTTCCAATGAATCCATTTCTGTATAACATGTAAAATTGTCCGATACTGATAAATGTTATTTTTTTTGTACTACAAAAATGCCCAGAATCAGTACTGCATTTGTTTTGAGAATATAATGCTTTTTAAATGATATGTCCCACTGTAATTGAACAGAAAAGGGAACATAGATATTGTGCGAAGTGCAAAAAACTGTTATATTGGAGATAAAACTATAAATGGAATTACAAACTTTTTAACATTTTTTTTTCTTCTTCTTGTCAAAGACTACATATATATATATATATATATATATATATATATATATATATATATATATATATATATATATACATATATATATATATATATATATACATATACATATATATATATATATATATATATATATATATATATATATATATATATATATATATATATATATATATATATATATATATATATATATATATATATATATATATATATATATGTGTGTGTGTGTGTGTGTGTGTGTGTGTGTGTGTGTCAAATAAATGTGGATATGCCTCGATTAGATGGATTGCAATTTTTCTTAAAGACCGCTATAATCTGGAGAGGAAAAGAAATATTGCAATAAATTCTGAAAAGAATGGAGCATTTATGATGAGTTGAGTGACCTTTTGCTGTACTGGCAATACCATGGCCCTGAAGTGACAAAACTTGTTGCTTCAGAACAACGGCATGTTCAGAGAGCGCAAGATAGAGATAAATACAGGTAAGCAATGATCATTATTTTAATTAACCAGTAAATTATTTTATTGTATTTGTTGTGCGTGAGATAAAGACCACGACCAAAAAAGCAATTTACTTTAAACTTTAAAAAGTGGCCTCGTATATTACCCACTCATCTATCTATCTATCTATCTATCTATCTATCTATCTATCTATCTATCTATCTATCTATCTATCTATCTATCTATCTATCTGCCTGCCTGCCTGCCTGCCTGTCTTTCTTTCTTTCTTTCTTTCTTTCTTTCTTTCTTTCTTTCTTTCTTTCTTTCTTTCTTTCTTTCTTTCTGAAAATTATGATTTCTCAAATGACGCCCCATAACCTGTATGGCTGTTTATGTTTTCATCATTGGTTCGACGGATAGATGTCTAGAAAAATCAAACGTATTTGCACGCTCTTTAGGTGTACGTAAAGCAATTAGTATCTAGTGGGTATCACAAACTTTACAAGCAATACGAATGCCAGAAAGTAAAATGGGAAGTTGGTAAGCTAGATGATGAATAAAAACAACCTTGATATATATTTTAATTATTCATAATCAGGTCCTCAGAGTAAACTAGATCTACCAATGAAAATGAAACATTTTCTTTACATTTGGAATTTTTACATCGTTACTGGTTAATTTCCAGACTGGCTAACACATGTGTCTATTCTTTGTTGCATGAGTCGTCTCATGCTCGCAAAAGCTAGTTCAGAGTCAGCATAAACCTAAATTCCTTAAATAAACCGTATCCTGAAATATTCCAAGAGCAAAGAGAATTTAAACTCCAGCATCTTCTTAGATTCACTTCATTCGCTACACAGTAATAACTTGGAAAAGCCATTACTGACATATTCCGAACCGTGTACCTCCCACAAAATAGTATACTGTTGGTTGCCTAGCCATGTTGGTAATGAAAAGGCTGACCAAGCTGCTAAAAAAAAACAGCCCTGTCCTAAAGACCATCTGATTTTCTAATACCATACACTGATTTTAAATCCAGTTTCAAAATACTTTTACGTAGTGGCAGGCATCATGCAATGAATTTTAAATTTAAAAAAAAAAACTCGATCAAACCAACTCTAGGTAGCTGGGTTCCTTCGTAGAGATCCATCAATAGGTACAAAGAGTCATTGCAAGAATTTGAATTGGTCGTTCCCAAATAAACCTCCCTACATACTAAAAAGCGATAACCCACCGGAGTACATTCCTTGCAATGAACTATTCAATGCTTTCGTTTACGATATATTGTTTAGATCACCAATCTACTACAATGTTCATCACGTGAAGGAACATTTTGATACAGTAAATGTGCCCTGCATCTTAACTTTCTTCGCACGATGTTAACATCAGTTCTTAAATATAACTTTCAGGCTATTATCATTTTGAGCATTTTTACCTAACACAATATATATTGTCGTTCATACCAATACACAATATATATTGTCGTTCATACCATCACACAATATATATTGTCGTTCCCATATACATGTAACGGGGTTGTTTTAAATTACCTTTATCTTTGTATGAAGTTTACGAATTAAAACAGTATATGTGTGTTTCTAGGACAATTTTTTTAAAATATGTTTTAACTAGTAGTTATGCTAATAATCGTATAGAACTAACTATGATTTAAAGTTTTTTATGTGCTTATTTGAAGTCATCTGGCTATTATACATCGTGTAATAACCACATTAGATAAATAAACCATACACTTTTTGTTGTTGTCGTTGTTGTAGGCATGGCGGCCAGTATTAATGGCGGAGGAAGAACCTGGAAAAATCCACAGAAAGAACCACCGACCAACGATAAGCTACTGGCACACATACTATTTACAATCCCCGTTCATCGGGTAGCGACATATATTACCTTCACTATCTCATTGTTATTTTAAATTGATTTTGTTATCGCTGGTCTTTCATATTACTTTTTGTATGGCGCTAAATAGCCTTAGAGAATTAGTGCGCCGTTAAAGCACTCTCAATCAATCAATCAATCAATCAATCAATCAATCATTTTTTGTGTGTGCTTCTTTGACATAATATTTAAACTATTGTATATTTTTTCCCTATCCTTGGCCCGTTTGCACGTTAAACAATACAAAAATGTATGGTGTATTTATCCATTGTGGTCATTACATGATGTATAATAGCCATATGACTTCAAATAACCACATACAAAAGTGGATGGGGCCACGACTTACCTCTGCCGTGGGTTCGAGTCTAGGATTCGGCCAATTATGGGTATGTGAGAAAGCTTGCCAGTAGCTTATCGTTTGTAGTGGTTGAATTGCATTATGCAATGGCTAAAACAAGCATACGAATCTTAAGGATGGACATAAATGACGGTAAATTCATGTCCACCCATTATCATCATCATACTTGAATTAAGGTCACTTTCACCCATGCGCGCATGTACATCGAGTTTATGCCTGAAAAGCAGCTAGTGGCAATAGATCCAACATAAATTAAAGAATACGAGTAAAGAATAAGACATTTACGTTAAAAATGTAAGCTATCACGTCATCTTGTTATATCATATTGTTTATTTCATTGATCACTTAGAAACAGAATATATTTAATGACGTAAGCAAAAATGTTAAATTCTGCTTGAATTTAGTCTGATTCAGCAATAAAACGAAGCCGGGTATTCTACGTGTTGTTGTTATTGTTGTTGTTTATTTTATTATTTAATAGATCCAACACACACTATTCCAGGTCTCTAACGCAGGAGTCTGAGACGTCAGTCGTGATTGGTCACGGCCTTGATGACGTCATGACGAGTGGGAATCGGTCCACACATTCGTCTTTTGAAATGTCCGATATGAAAAGGACGAAAGATACTCGGGTGGATATGCCTGAAACGCCAAGACCGACAATGTATCAAATTATTCCAGTTGTTTAATTATTGTGATTCAATATAACCAATTCTCTGTAAGCCACAATTGTAATTAGAGACAAGCACACAAATTATACATTTATATATATATATATATATATATATATATATATATATATATATATAATACTAAGTGTATATAATACATAATTCTGTTTAGATTATATCCCAAACAAGAGTCAATATAAAGGAGTAATTTCAGAAATTTGGAAATGTAGCCAAAGGATCATATCAGTATGTTGGTTTTAGTCAACAGCGGTCTTCTTTGTATCTCCGCCTCATTGCGTGGTTCTATCTATGTTCCCTCAGGTATTGCATAAAACTTTAATGGCGGTTTTAATGAGGGTGCTAAGAGGGCATTTATGGTACGCCTTTTCCTAGTCCTCAAGGTTCTCCACGCCATATACTTCACATCACTGGCATATTTTTCAGCTCTTTTCCTGGTTGTATAGAGTTTCCTCTATTTCTAGCTGTGTGAAGCGATGCACAGGCTCCTCTGTCTCTTCGTCCTCAGAAATTATCACTCTCATTACTCACTTCTTCATATGTGCCTTGTTTATCCCGTATTGGTGCCTCAGATTCTGCCTTGGCCTATATTTCGGCCATGGCGTTGGTCTGTTTATTGGCTATGGTGGCTTCCGAAATGGTAATGGTTGTCTGTACTGTCATGTCCTTCAAATTCTGCCGAGCAATTGTCTGGGTTGATATTTTTGTTTTCAACATTGGGGGAGGGGGTGGGGGTGGGTGTCTGCATCTGGTCGTGGTGTCTCGGTGTACTACCATAATTACTAGCAGTCGTTGGCCGCCCTGGCTTGAGCATCTTTCCTCCTCTTCCTACGTTTCCTATTGCTATTATTTTTAACGATACCATATTGTCCCAGTCTCTCGACATTTAGCTCCTCTCCATCAGTAATTAATATTCCATGTTAAAACAAACGAAGTTCTCTTTGCCCTAGGTCTCAAACTCTAATTTAAAGCTTGTTTTGTTTTTGTGTTTTTTTGTAAACCAGTGCCTTATTGGGCCTTAGGATTGGTGCATTAATAACTGCAATTGCTGGCAGCCATCTTGGTGCCACGCCTTGTGCTGCAGTATAGAGCTCCATCACGACGTGCTCTTCTAGCTAGATCTTACATGAATCGATTCTACCGTAGACGTATGGAAAATAATAAGGAACCAGTATGTGTGTGAGTTTGTATAATACAGTTATTAAATGTTGCATTCAGTATTTAAATCACGTGCCAAGGTAAATTTTAATTTATATATAAACCCGGGGTCTCAAATGCAAGGCCCACGGGCGGACCGTTATACCGTATATTGTGACTCGCAAATGACTGACGTCACAAGGTGTTATAAGAGATATATAAAAAAATAAGTTAGTGCGGTCCTTGGGCCATCGAAAATGATTTCATGCGGCCCTCAGAGTGGTTTGAGTTGAGTCTGAGACCCCTGGTATACACTATTTATGAACTAGTGATATATATATAGTCCTTTTGTATGACCACATTGTATTGATGCTTATTAATGTAATTAATTCGGGGTACATTAACAAATATACGCTTTTACAGGTTTAACGTTTCTTAAAAGAAAATGCATTGGGTATATTGACAATAGTGTACTGAATCGTATAGAAATATATTATCAATAATGCTTCAATGAGTTTGAATGACAGACGGTGGTTTCTCACCAGCATAACAAAACTTCCTATCATCCACATTTAAAATACAAATCACACAGGTATGGCACGTATAACACTTGTGCATTTTATTTCAGCAAGTTTGATTCTTATATCATGTATTATTCTTTTCTATCCATATTTTATGACAAGAAGATCTAATGGATTGAAAGAAGGTTCCCATAGGGCTCCTAATTTAATAATTGGAATTTTGTCGGCTACTGGAAATTGGAAATTACGTGATGCTCAAAGAAAGACATGGATATCCGAACTGAAACAAGATCTACCCTTATCCGTTGAGTATAAATTCGTTCTGGATAGACCCACGCAAGAAACCATGGATGAACGCGACAAAAATGGGGATATCGTATTTTTAAATTTGTCCTCTTCAGGATATGGGATTAAATTCGGTGAAAAACTGTACGGCTGGTTCAAGTATGTCGCTGAGCACTATCATGAGACCACCATTGTGGCCAAAATGGACGATGATGTGTTTCTCTGCACGAAGGAAATGATTGAAAGATTAAACGAGTTAAAACATAAAAAATTGTATTATGGCTGGCAGCACAAAGATATCGTGCGAATTGATGAAATGTTTGTTGTTCTTGGAATTGACCTTGTACTGCGGATATCTCAAAGGAAAATGTGTTCGGCAAACCAGTTGGACTGTGACAAGTCAGAATTAGTGGAAACGAACTGGGGAGGAACGTCTCTCGGGCGATGGCTTTCTGCATATGATGACGTTATAACTGTACCTGACAACGCGAACATTATTTATTATCATCGAGGTCAGAAACCCAGCCTGGATATATATAAGGAAGATAACTTTTGTCAGAAATATCTGCTTTATCATAAAGCCTCAGCAGATGACATGTTTTTTCTTTTTAAGAAGATAACTCAGTAAGCATTTTTTCTTGATGTGTAGAGCTACGCGTGCATAATTTTCAATATGTGTATTGTTATGTTAAAGTTAATAAAAAAAAATTCTGGCAGACGTCTACAAGTTTAATTGTAATGTTAATTTTTCATATTATATGTGGTTATTTGGGAATAAAATTTACTTAAAACAAATATTCTGTACTCGCTATCTATTTTTGCTTTCTGTGCAAATAACTTGTATCCAAGGCATCGAACAACCCCCAAGATACATCAAACGCCTTTTCATCCATTGTTTAATCATGTCTCGAGTAAATATATAAGGAAATTAAATCTGCGGCTCCAACGTTAAAAATTATTTTTGTACGACATGAGAAGTATAAAAAAAAAAAAAAGGTTGTGCAGCGATCTAGCAAGGCAAGCAACTACGCGCACGCGAAAGATCAAAATTGTAAATCAACAGTATCCGCAATAATGTTCTCCGAAAATTGTGCGAGGGACGGTAGGTTAATTTTTTTTTTCGTCCCTCGAAAGTTTGTTTTATTAAAATAGACTTATGTGGATCAAATCCTCACATCAAGCGTAGCGAACACAGCATGTATTTAGTAAACAGTGGGCGTGATTCACTGATTTTAATGGCATTCCGATATGGTTCAAGTATTTTCATAGGTCTTATAAAACCTATAGATAGTTATGGTTGAATAGTATAAATGAATGAACTCCCTATTGATGAAAAAGTTCAAAGAGCACAAAGACGAACGCCCTCCCCCTCTCTCTCTCTCTCTCTCTCTCTCTCTCTCTCTCTTTCTCTCTCTCTCTCTCTCTCTCTCTCTCTCTCTCTCTCTCTCTCTCTCTCTCTTCAAAATATCGCAAACCGAATAAATTATTCATACACCTCCGACAGACTGTTGAACAAACATCTTATTTGATATCATCATCAACACATTGTCTCACTCGAATATGTATTTTACTCACACTCGGATAAACGGCTATCATCTAATAGAACCAGCACAAATATATAGTAGCACTTCGATAAATGAATATCAATAGAACCAGTGCAAACGTATAGCAAAACTCGGATAAGCGAATATCAATTAATAGAGCCAGTGCAAACGTGCATTAACACTCAGATAAAATTAATACCATTCAATAGAACCAGCGCAAACGTATATTAACACTGGATAAACAAATAGCAATTACAACAACCTGTGCACAAGTACTGTGAACAGCATAGTACGTGTCTCTCTTACATTTATTAGTCCTCTATGAAGTTGGCACACAGATGTTCTTTCTTTAGTCACTGTGATCTTGATCCTTGACCTTTTTGACAAAAACCTTGTCCCAGATATGTAATGTTGAACTAATGTAATGTGCAGAAAACATGTATTCGTTCAATTACAGTGACCTTGATCGTTCGATTCGAAAATCAACATGGCTTGTACGACGTACTACAGTTTTTGAGAAGTTTGTATATACTTATCTATGTAATTACAATGTTCAACGCGATATAATTTCACATAATCAGTCAGGTTTTTCACGGTTTTTTCAGACTTGTCATTTTTTGTATAGTCTACGGTGGGCCACTGGGACCAAAAATATAAAGTTCGCTGGTCACCCATGATATATATATTAGACTAATTGTATATTATAATCATAGGAATGGTTTTTTGTATGAATGCAGGGCACACAATTGATGCCATGCCTATAGTTGGACCATTCTGGACTAGATGTTTGAACTTTTAACTAAGAGACAGACTATTATTGGAGATAAGAATTTATTAAACGAACTTTTTAACCAGTGGGAAACTCCAGATATGTTTGGAATTACATGCATGTTTTGTGTTTAAAATGACATAATTACTTGGAAATAAGATTTCTCATTATACATTGTTCTGACCAAATAAGTATGAAAAAATATTGAATAAATCCATCCTAATTTTGATCTTCTGAATATCGTTGGTCAGTTGAATTCCTTGTAGCTTCAAGATCTGCAAATCTTATATTCTAATTTTTCTTGACCATATAGATTACATAATCAATCATAATTTGAACTCAAACATTAAATGTATGATTTTTAATTTTACATTTCCTAAATTATACATGTAAATACCTGTGCCATTTTTTTATACATAAAACATTCAAATTGGAGGTGACGGAACGTTTTGTGAAAAATTATATATTCCAGTAAAATCTTTTTTCTTCAGATCAAAATGTAGGCGCTAAATGCTTTGGATTTTTCCTTATTCATCTATTTATGAATGAGACATCTAAATTAATAAGCATTTATGAGGATATATTGTAAATGGACATGTCCGTTCATGTGTCCATCTGTCTGTCATTTGATTCTTCCTGTAATCGGAACTCCATTGGCATCTATAAAACGTTTGATGAGAACAAATTAAGGGAATATGGTCAGATGTAGATAAATGTAACTTTAAGCTGGTTAATCTCTCCATTATTATTAATATCAGGTAAATAATGGAGGTAAAATCATTGTTCTCACTGCCCACCCTGTGTCAGATGTACCGATGACTGTACTTTCATTCATTAGAAATGTTTCAATAGAGAAGTCATTTATAATCGGAATTTATTTTAGTTTATCCAGTTGGAAATATTCAACAATTTCTGTCACAGTTTACTGTTCATCTTTGAGACACTGCAAATTATTGTTATTACTGCAAAAGTAAAAAACACAATAACTATAACAGTATGAAAATTATAAATTTATAATTGTTTGAGATAATGGAACCCACAATCATTAAGTTACTCATTTTAATTCAATAATAGATAGTTGACTAACAAAACAGAATTTCACACAAAATATTCTGTTGGTTTAAAATTTCCAAGGTATGTTGGTTGGTTGTTGTAGGGTTTAATGCCATTTTTCAGCACATGGTAGGCTATACATGGTGGCCAGTATCAAGGTGGAGGAAGAACACAGGACCCCCCCCCCCGGGAAAGAACCACTGACACACGAGAAGCTACTGGCAAGCTTTCTCAAATACCCACATTGGCCGAATCCTAGAGTTGAACCCATGCAGACAGAGGTGAGATGGCAGTAATCCATAATAGAAAGCGCTTTAGGCCACTCTGCCACCTCCAAGGTATGTTGTGCCTAATTTTCTTAAGTACACCATGTGGACAAAACCGCATTTGCTTGTGACTGTGATAGCATAATAATATCATTTTTTTTACCAACATAAATGTCATTACATGTACAAGTCTTTGAGCAAGGGTGACTTGTCAATCTTTGGGTTGACACTCTCTGTATTGGCCTAAGTTTGCTATTTATGAGACAGACAAGCCATAATATATGAGCAACTGACATATTTGTCTCCATCCATACAGACAGACAGACAGACAGATAGATAGATAGATAGATAGATAGATAGATAGATAGATAGATAGATAGATAGATAGATAGATAGATAGATAGATAGATAATTCGAAACATACTAAATGTAAAATAGATCCATGGAAAACTTCAAGACATCATGTAATAAATAAAATGCATTTAGTACATTTATGCAATGACTTGTGTAAACAGGAAATAATGTGAATTACTGCATTCCATCCCCTTCCAAAATGTAAAAACCTTAATTTTTTTTAGAAACATGATTAAATATTTAGAGTAAAACTGATTAGACAGTGACAACAATCTAAACAGTACCACTAATAATAATAATAATAATAATAATAATAATAATAATAATAATAATAATAATAATATTTTTTCAATACAGCTGTACCTACATTCATAGGTTACCTGTGTTAAGATATCAATGTGGTCTTTTTAAACTGGATGATGGTGGCTATCATTTAGCATACTCAAGTCAGTCTGTTCTGTCAGAAATGGATTGTACTTGTGTAGTATGGAAAAGTCTGAATAAATCCCTATGCATAACATTTATCATGGAATATGAACAGATAGGGATATTGTATATACCAGATTTTCATTATATAAGAATTTCCTGGAACTTAATATCAGACCATTTCTTCATTTAAACATCTTAGTGATGAAACTGTGTCTGATGTTCTTCAAGCTTGTCAGTTAAGCTGCCATGATGCACATGTTGGATATGAGCTTGGCAACCTTTTCATATCCAGAAAAATAGACATAATCAGAAGTATTTTGGTTAAAACCCCATTTTATAATGATCATCCATTTCGTGGTAATATTGGATGCCAGACTGGCATAATTTTTATTTAGGACCAACTAGGTGTCGTAAGAAGCCTACCGGTGTAAACCCACATGCTGATAACCATCTAGTGAGAGAGGAATAGAGAAAACAAATATTTTCCAGATGTGACCTTCTCTTTACAAGGAGAAGGAATAACAAGGTTTTCAAGATGGCTGCTATGGGGGTCATATTGGATGTCATATATACACCATTTATATTTAAGACCAACTGGAAATCATAAGTCTTCCGGTGAAAATCCCATTTTAATATGACATTCTGTTCAAGCAGAGTTAACAAGATATGTGAAATGGCTTATATGATGGCCATATGTAATAACAAGATATATGAAATGGCTTACATGATGGTCATATGTAATACATGAACATGTGACAAGATCTGTGAAATGGCTTACATGATGGCCATATAACAAGATCTGTGAAATGGCTTACATGATGGCCATATAACAAGATCTGTGAAATGGCTTACATGATGGCCATAGGATTCAAACTCAAACACTGCTGGTCAATAGTCCAGCATGGTCACCACTTAATAACTGTAGCATCTGTGAGTATGGAAGGACAACGGTCAAATCATACATGGTTTATAATCAGTGGCATAATTAAATTGAAGCAAGAGGAGATAAGCAGTGGCATAATTAAATTGAAGCAAGAGGAGATAAGCAGTGGCATAATTAAATTGAAGCAAGAGGAGATAAGCAGTGGCATAATTAAATTGAAGCAAGAGATAAGCAGTGGCATAATTAAATTGAAGCAAGAGGAGATAAGCAGTGGCATAATTAAATTGAAGCAAGAGGAGATAAGCAGTGGCATAATTAAATTGAAGCAAGAGGAGATAAGCAGTTGTTTATTGTGCGAATACATCATCCTTAAAAAATTCAATGATTTGGCTTTCAGTATAAACGTGGATGGATGAAGCTTTCTTTTAATGGCACAAACAAAATATTATTTGCAGGAAAAAGAGTCATATAGTTCACAAATTGTAACACCATAGAAGTAAAATGACATGAATAAATAATGAATGAAAATCTATGAAAGATGACATAAGTTATCTGTGTCTAGAAAGTTTTAATTAAACTTTATGTAAATATAAATTGAAAGAACTTTATAGAATAAAATGAAAATAGAATAAATTTCTAAAATCACAATGTAAACTGGGATACAATATCCTAAAAAATGACATGGCAAAAGCAAAAACATGCAGTGAATGAACTTCAATGTATATTCAGGTGAAACAAGTGTAAAACATGACCAAGACCTTCAAATAGTAAATGCATGAAAGATTATGCAAAAAAATGTTTCTTCCAAAACAGTATTTTCTTAGAAATGCATCAACACAAGTCAGCCTCATGTTTTTGTTGTTGTTATACTTTTGATTAAGATTACTTGATCAAAAGTTAAAGAACGTTTTCATGCATGCAAATAAATATACAATAATAGTACCAGTAACTAAGATTCTGTAAACCAAACATGACAGCTAAGCAAACATGTTAGCCATGATAGTCAAACAAACATGACAGCCAAGCAAACATATTAGCCATGATAGTCAAGCAAACATGATACCACATGAACCTCATCTCCACTAAATACTGAAATATACAGATTACAAACAAAATATATTAGTTTAATGTTTATAAATTTATTAAGACTTGAAACTGGGCAAAGTTGAAGTTATGTATTGATTTGTCTTGATCTTTTGCTTATACTGTATCAATTTTTTATTTTACATTGTTTGGTATCAGAACCAGGTTTAAAAATAATCAATAGCAAGGCGATATTAAACTGTGCTGACAAAGGGAATCTTATAAAATGTACATATATCACACCATACATACTAGGGTGTGTATTTTATTTCATCATTAGTGGTGATAGCCTTCCCCCTGGAACACACATGAAATAAAATACTTCTATAACAGTAACAAGCACACAAGTACATATTTTTTAATGTAAATTAAGACTACTGGTAAATACTGAAACATTTGTTACTGAATGGCACCAAAACAAACTAAAGAGACACAACATAAAATAATAAAGATACAATAACAAGCGAAAATGTACAAATTATATTAATAAAGACTTATATACCAACAAAAATCTCTTACTGAATGGCACTGAAACAATTAAAGAAGGAATCCGTTACAGAGAATGGAAAATCAGGCAATCACTGCACTCCAACACTTTGTGCCTTCCAGCATTCAACAATATAAAAAAAATTGCTGAAATTCCCAATAACTAGAATGGTATATTTATTAAACACAGGTCTATAAAACACAAAAATCTTTAAATAAGTAATAAGTAAGCATTTGTAAAAAAGCAAAATTCAAATAATTTAAACAAGAACAACAAGGAATTTATAATAAAACACACTTTAAGTAATTTAAACAAGTACATGTATAAGGAAGTTTTAATAAAACACAATTTAAGTAATTTTTATCAAGCATATGGAATTTTTAATAAAAAAACAATTTAAGTATTTTAATCAAGTACAGGGAAGTTTTAATAAAACAGTTTACATAATCTAAACAAGAATAATAATAAATTTATAATAATTAAAAAAATTACAATATGAAACTCAATACTGTCCATCCTTCTGAAGATGTGTGTAAAATAGCCCATCTTGTAACTTAAAAATGACCTTGACTTTTGAGTTAAGAACTTGACTACTGTATGATAATGTGTTGAACTTGGTCAAGTTTCATTAAAATATCTATTGGGGTTTAACGTGATAGAATAAATAAGAAAACAGGTCAATGACTTACAGTATCCCTTGTTGTGACCTTCAGCTTGAAGCCTCATGTATAAATATGTGAGGCACTGACAAGTAAACACATATAACTGCATAAAACTTCATTAAACTATCTTTACTAGTTCAAATGCTATGTTATGATATCACTGAATTCACATTTCATATGTTCTATTGTTCTGGCCTTGAACTTGAGGCAACAGGATGGCTATGGTAAACACTGTCAAGTCATGATACATAACTAGTTCAAGTTTCATTATACTCTCTTCAGTGTTTCAAGGTTATATTCTCACAAGAATACATGTCTGAGTTATACTGAGAACCTGACCTTGAAATAAAGGGCATTGTTATCATCTGTGACATACTATTTATGAGTTATACTGAGAACCTGACGTTGAAATAAAAGGCATGGTTATCATCTGTGATATACTATTTATAAAATATATTGAGCAACTCAAGAGTTATGTTCCAGACAAGATACAAGACACAATTACATTTTCACTTGCCATAACCTTGACCTTTACACAATGTGTGTATTAGTGATACAGAACACACTATACATGATGTTTAGTTGGCTAAAATATCATCAAAATATTTCAATTGTTCAAAAATTTCATTCTGGATAAAGATTAGTATCAAAGATTTGTTTCTTATTGCCATTACTCTTGAGTTATAATATACACTTGAAGTTTTTGTTTTTGTTTTTGATGGTTTAATGCCATTTTTCAGCACAATATAGGCTATACATGGCGGTCAGTATTAATGGTGGAGGAAGAACCCAGACAACCCTCGGAAAGAACCACCGACCCACGAGAAGCTACTGGCAAGCTTTCTCACATAACTACATTTGCCGAATCTTAGACTTGAACACACACAGACAGAGGTGAGATGGCAGTGGTCCGTAACGGACAGCGCTTTAGACCACTCGGCCACTCAGGGCCCCTACACTTGAAGTTTCATCGAAAATATTCTGGATTAGTAAATGTTCCCAAATAGATGGTGATACAGAGGGAGAATGCCCATTAATGAATACACCTGGCTATAGACAGACAGTCATACATAAAGCTTTCAGAATATTACATGTAACATATATGATCTCGGACAACTTCTTCAAAACAGAATCTGAGATCAATATTTATGTAATGTGGTACAAAACGTAATAATTTAGTAAACATGTTAATAATATTCTGCTATTAAAAATATCTTAAATTTTGTTAACATTTGGCATCGGCTTAAAAAGGATATGAATGAGAATGGATATAATAAGTACAT
Source organism: Unio delphinus (assembly GCA_029339505.1). Taxonomy (NCBI): domain Eukaryota; kingdom Metazoa; phylum Mollusca; class Bivalvia; order Unionida; family Unionidae; genus Unio; species Unio delphinus. The sequence goes on from JAQISU010000090.1 coordinate 2,765,013, forward strand.
ATATACTTACTAATAAGTACAACTACAAGCAACACAGACCCTGATCTACTACTGTATAAGGGTCAGGGTCTGTGCTATTTGTTCGACTGATTACTACAAACTGCATAGAGCCAGACCTGCAAGTGCATTATATGATGGTAGATCTGGTTCTGTGCAGTGTGCTGTTGGACTTGATATATAAGCGAGTATATTTAATAGTTCATGACAAAAGGTTATGGAATGTACTGAAAATGTATGTCAACAGATAAAGGTATAGATATGTGAAAAAAATGGTGATCTGAATCAATTTTAAGATGACAAGATATTAGATACTAAAGTAGCTACTATCGGGAATGTAAATGAAAGTATTGCTAATTGAGAGACAATATGTCATTTATTGATCTCACTGCTGTCCCCTAGACAATGTGGCCATGGCCTACATGTTGCCCCACCCCCCACTTCCAAGCATTGATAATGTGGGCTAAATACATACCAATCTAAAAAGGGGTATATACAACTGCAGTGAGAGCAAAAAAATATCAATGTTAATCCAAGGCATGGACAGACACATAGTTGGATGAATAGGCATGCTTACAGACACCACATGAACCACTGCATCAAATTTGGCAAGATGGGCTCCGCAAAGTTTGTTCTCTCATCTTTTTCCTCATGACCTACTGACTAAGAACAATCTTAATTACAAGTATACCAAGTTACATTCTTTACTCTCAAACTGCTTTAGAGTTGTGGTGGAAAACTATTAATTTTGCACCATGACTGTGACCTCATTCATAGGACCCATGATATACTTACATTACACATGTAATGATGCAAAAGTATCCTAAAAGGTTTTATTCCTTAATTAATAATGACTTGAAAGTTTAAAGGAGGAACAAAAGTTTGGCAGTTGGGATGGATCAATACTGTGTTCCAAATTTTTGCATCAGACAGGAGACAATTACTGCATTCTGTTTTCATTTTTCATTTTTCTATCACAATGCCTTTGAAGCCCTGGAAATCAGAAACATGACTAATCATTTTTTTGGCAGTAAAACCTCTTTGTATGTTACTAATTTCTATTTTACTATCCCGCAATATCTATAAGCAAACCAAATATGTCCAAATATTTAAGAGCTGTATGTTTGACATGCAAATATAATTGGACTTATGCACTTAGTCATTAACCAATTTGTCATTTTTGTCATTGAAACTGAAAAGGTAGCTTATGACCTTATTGCACTAATGATTAGGTTTACAGATTATCAAGGCAAATTTAAGAAGAATTTGCTATATATTATTACTGATACTACTTTAAGAGCTCCAGGCAAATATTTAGGTTAAAGTTATTCCTTGTTTCAAGTTTTATGAGGCTACAGATAAAGAAAATGCTTAGTAAAGGGATTGAACAAGTCATTTATCTCAGTAAATCAAGGGACTAAGCAAGTCACTGGACCAAGTGACCAAGGTGAGATGTTCTTACCTGTGTCAGGTGAAATGTTCTTACCAGTGTCAAGACAAAACAATACCAACCACAAAAGTAAAACCATCCAGGTTGATAAAAGACATGGAGAAATATACATATTCCATTATGAACAGGCTCATAAGAATATGAAAATGTTGATATTTCCTCTGAAGCAATGCCATGCTGTGACACAGCTCATATTTATAATTGCCTGGTTTCAAGAAGCTTTGGATCATTTCAATCTCTTGCCAACTCGGAGTTGGCATGAGATAGGCACCTTCCATATGTGACCAAGATCACATCTAAAATACAGCGGACAAATATGGAAGATACCAATCAATCAAAGCAATGTGCATTAAGTTTTAACTTCTGAGAAATGCTAATTTTAGCTTGGGAATTTCCAAAAGGTCAAGCCTTCCAAAGCATATTATTAATTGATTATAGCAATTAATAAGGCATTAGGAATTAATTTTGTGCTACTATATATAATTCATGCCGCAAATGACCCACACACTCAAAAGTTTGTATCAGGTTTTCCCAAATACATGTAATTCACACAAAAATACACTCTTTAAGCAACAATGAATCTGCTTTTGAATTTCCCCAAGAACTTTTGCCTTCATAAATAAATAGCCTATAGGTAACAAATGATATCGTTGCATCTTTTTGTTATTGATAATTTTAAAATCAAATGAAGTATCAATGGAGAATGATTGAAGTAAGATTCCAATATGAAGTATGATTTAGTTTGAAGTATGATTGAAATACAACTCCAATATGAAGTATAATTCCAGTAGGATGTATAAATGAAGTATGATTCCAGCAGGAAGTATGATTCCAACATGAAGTATGATTTCAGTATGAACTACAATTGAAGTACAATTCCATTACTAAGTAGATGGAATTTGGTATCTGCAATGAGCAGATCGTCATAAAATACTATTTTTTGAGCACTTAAGTGGAACTATTCACAAAAATTCATTCTATATGGGCTTTATTCAGGCATCAGGATCTGACTTCCCAGTCCTGATACCATTCTGAAGAATATCTCTTGCCCTTCTAAGGGAGATAACTAAATATGCAAGTTGCTCTTTTAATGAATTCCACTGTTTGGATTGTTTCCCTTCATAAATGGCACTGATAATTCCTGGAAATACTATTTCCTGATTTAAATTTTCAGGATCTGGAGCAACTAGCACATTTCTGAAAAGTAAAAGAATTATTATTAAAACATAGACTTCCATTTGTTAAACATGCATGCCCTTATAGCAGAATAAAAAAGTCAAGTTTAAATAAAACAGTGCAAAATGTAGAACATTTCATTTATCTACCTCAAACAATTTCACTTAATAGTGTTAAAAATATATATGTAAAAAAAAAATTGTCTTTTTTTAATAAAAAATTTGCTATAATTTTGTGGAAATCTACCTATCAATGCAAACAAGCATAACAAATTCATGCACTTCCCCTTAATTTATGCTATATTGTGATAAAAGTTTTTTTTTTCAAAACATAACACTCTTGTGCTTGCAATATGATTTTAACCAATCATGCATGCCATTGCTTGACATTGCTTGTGCATAGCTAATCAGATGTAACTTTACTATTTTAACATCATTTTCAATTGGTTGTAACAAAATGTGCACTCAAAATCTCTATGATTCCTGGTAAGTTTAGCTGGATATCAGAGATTGAGATTCTGGGTCACTATAATGGAAGGCTCCACCTCGTTCAAAACCCCTGTAGTAATTATTGTATAAAAACTGCCAACTTCAGTTCTAGGTTTCTCACAAAGAAGTTTTCAATGATGTGTTGTCAATATAAACAGTTACAGTATATTAAATTAATTTAGTAAACATTTTACCTATACTGCTGTTGTCCAGGAATTCCCTTTTCCATAATAAAAGCTCTTGATACCTGTATCAGCTGATTATTTATCAGGTATAAATCAAATTCACTGAAATTGAAAGCAAACAATTGAGATATGAGTATTGTCATACATCATTGTGATATAGAGAACAAGATTACACACGGCACACCCATACTGCAGCCTTTGCATCTTACCTTTCAGCTAAGGACTTGTTCATTATATGGTAATATGTGGACCTGGACAAAGTTTGATCAAAATATAAGTAGGCCATAAAATGTGACAAAATGGAAAAGAAATTGGCAATGATTGATATTATCCTTTGTTCTGACCTTGACCTTAAGGTTAAAAGTTTGAATGTGGATAAATGAGATACTGTAAAGATATATAGCTTTTTAAAACTTCATTAACACATTAACCCCTGGAGGTTTTTACTGTTTTTGCATGAAATGCAAGTAGGAAACACATTTTGGGGACTATTTCTTTATACATCCTAATATATCAACTTCCAAGCAATTATCCATTAGACCAATGCCTAGTTGTGCATTGTTTCCCATTGGTAAGTTTGCTGGCGCAAGAGCAGAAGGTGAAGAGTTGTTTTTTTTGCTTAATAGACCTATAATTTTCATATGGAGAAGACTCTTTATTCAAAATATCCACTTTATCCTACTTTTTACCCAGACAGGTCTGTGTGTGCTTCAGACCAGTCTGCCAAAGATCTGAAGGCCATAAAGGCTAAAATCTGGACACAAAACCGGATTCCAACCATGGGCAAATTTTGGGTGAAGAAAAAAAATGGGTCCAAACAATTTGGTTTTTCCCTCTGTATTTTGTAGTGCAACTAAAATGTCCAGATTATTTGGTATCATTGAAGAGCTAAATCTGTCTACCTTTCTATAATACCATCCACTTTAATGTATCATGCATGACCATGATGTTACAGACCTTGGAAGTAGGCTACTACCTTATGCCCCATAAACTCAGCACTAGGGGTTAATGTGATCAAATATCTTTTGAATCAAGATCACAAGTTAGAGTTACATTTTCACTTGCTATGACCTTCACCTTCAAGTATGTTATGTGGATATCATCTGCAACACACACACTATTGCATGAAATACAAATTTAAACTCTGGAAAAAGACACACACACACACACACACACATATATATATATATATATATATATATATATATATATATATATATATATCTGTATATACATACAAGTCTTCAGATACATAAGAAAATAATGATTTACATCTATTATGATTTTGTCACTTTATATGGTATAATCATCTCCTTTGAAAGAGTTATTGCCCTTTATGATGTAAAAATACTGTCTGTACGATTTTCCATTTACACATAACAACTCATTGTTTTAACCGTATAGATGAAGAGACACAGAAATAATAATTGTCCATCCATCCATCCATCCAATACACAATCATTCTAGCAATCACATTGTAAAGAAAAAAGATTTCAAACTAATTTCCATCGTCTCTGATGAGTTTGATTATTTAGCCTGGAAATTCTTTGACTTTGAGATTATGTTTCAACCAGTCAAAATTGACATACTTTTAAAAAGCTCATTTATGTTTGGTTGATAGGTTGATAATTAAAGCTCATTCTCAGACCAGCTTCATGTTTTTTAATCTTTACTTACAATAATCAACCTTTCCTTTGTTAAAAACGATGAAAGGAGTCCAATATTTTCAGGCACAGCATTCTTATTATGTTATATGTGTTGAGTACATCATCTCCTATTTACATATTATAGTCAAATTTTTCTTATATGTAGTTGAGAAAGACAGTCCAATGAAATAATACCATTCTATCACAAGAAAAGAATAGTCTAAAAATACATGTATGTAAAAACCAATCAAGTGAATTACAGGCAAGCTCATTGTACGAAGTTATGGCATATAACCATCATAAAAATGTCCACCATATTTTTGGTCAAATTCATTTGGAAGGATCACCTTTATCAAGATTTTTGTCAAGGTTAAGGTCAAATATAATGATAATTACTTGCAACATCACTGTGGTAATGCAGATTACTTGTAACAACACGTGTAAAGCTAATTAGCAGCAACTACTTTGCATTTATATTACTTGTAATACTGGTAATGTTAGTTACTTGCAACAACACTGTAGTAATGTTAATTACTTGCAACAACACTGTAGTAATGTTAATTACTTGCAACAACACTGTAGTAATGTTAATTACTTGCAACAATACTGTAGTAATGTTAATTACTTGTATCAATACTGTTGTAATGCTAATTACTTGCAACAATAATATTGCAATGTTAATTACACATAACAACACTGTGGTAATGTTACTTACTTGCAACAACACTGTTGAAATGCCATTTACTTGTAACAACACATGTAAAGCTAATTACCTGCAACTACATTGTGCTTATATTACTTGTGACACTGGTAATGTTAATTACTTGCAACAAAACTGTGGTAATGTTAATTATTTGTAACAACACATATAAATCTAATTACCTGCAACCACATTGTGCTTATGCTAATTATTTGTAACAATGGTAATGTACGCTGTGGTAATGTTAGTTACTTGCAACAACACTGTGGTAATGTTAATTACTTGCAACAACACTGTGGTAATGTTAATTACTTGCAATAACACTGTGGTAATGTTAATTACTTGCAACAACACTGTGGTGATGCTAGTTACTTGCAACAACACTGTGTAATGCTTATTACTTTCAAAAACTTTGAAGTAATGTCAAATACATGTCAGTGTTTCATGAAAATATTCAAATGTGAAAAAAGAAAATGAAAGTTCTCAAACAATTTATACGAACCTAACTTATAACACTCCAATCTATCTTACCAACCACTAAATATCTCCAATGCTATGATTGACAGCATATGGAAATTGTCAATTTTGAAAAATAATCTAGTGCTTAGGTGTCTCCAATGTTATAGTACATGAAAAGATTACTATGATTTTATGTCCCAATTACTATGATTTCATGTCCCAATTTTTACCAGGCATGACAAAATTATTTTTGACAATAATGACAGTGTTTTTTATGATTTGACTGGGAAAAATTCTTAATACTGAAAGACAAACAGAGAGACTAATGGGTTGATGAAGCAGGGAATAAGTTTATCTGACAGATTCAAGCTCATGCACAGTCAATTTTATTTAACACTAAATACATACTGTCAACATGATCATGTCAAAATATTGACACATATGGAAAAGGTGATTATTATAGGCTTCCATTATGTCAATAAACAACAAATTGGAAAAGAAACTGAAGGCTTTAAAGGTTACCACATACATATATATATATATATATATATATATATATATATATATATATATATATATATATATATATATATATATATATATATATATATATATACAATGGTACATTATTAGTCATGTGCATTCTAGAAATAGCAGATTATAAACCTAAATTTTGATCACAAAATTGTCCATTAAATTTGATTTGTAAATTTTAACATTTTAGTTCTGTAATGTGTGCTATATATGTGCATACCTGATTTCCTCCTTGTTTAAACTTTTGACCTCAGCAGAAAAATTGTCAGCTATCATGCAGAACATTTCTATTGATGAAGTCAACAGGGCTGAAAAATAAAAGATATTGTGACATTCATTTCAATTAATTTTTTCTTTTACCTTACAGACTTTAGAAATTAAGTTTTATTTTTTTACATTTTAATTTTAGGGGACGCAGGGGTCTACAAGACAGATGTCCCATCCCCAATGTTTCTTCATTATGTTTTAAGCCCATTGGTGGGAGGTAGTATATATGCAAATGCACTTATTTTTTAAATGACTGCACTTCATAGTGAAATTTATTCTATACTTATCAGTCAAATTTAAAACTATCCTACATCAACATGGCTGATTTTTAATTAAAAAAATATTGGAAGCATGAATACCAAATCAGAAAGTACATGGATAAATGCAAACTACAATAATGGTTATCTTCTTTAATTAAAATACTCTCATATTCTAGTGCTCCAGTTTCTTCTTTTCATCTACAGTTTACCTTTCCTCTACAATTACTTCCCTTACCTAGCCCCAATTGTTTTCCCTGCTGTTGGTGGCAGCTTAAGAGAGATTACACCCATTCATACTGATCAAATGTTTACACATAATTACTTTCTAAAGAACTAAGTTTAGTTTCTTAAATATATTAATATAATGAAACCCGAGTAATTTCCCAAATCATATCATTTTACAGTGCAACTCTGCTATAATGCTACAAATAGTATTGTGCCTTGATCTGTACTGTACAAGATCCAAAACAAGTTATTTTATATTTGACAGAGACCCATTCACTGGTACATACATTGATGTATATAATTTAAAAAATGGTAACTAAATCATACTCACCCTGCAGATCTAATGATTTCCATAATAATAATCTCAATGCTCAATGTAAAGAAATCCTCACTTTGATTCCCTTCAAAATCCAAACTCTTAATCTTTTGCTAACAGACTCTTAAGAAATACTGTATTTCTGAAATATTCATATTTGCTTGAATTTTTTTCATAGATACAAAAATGCATAAAGTAGATATAATTTCTGAAAAGTAACCTGTATTTAGGTTTGAAAAGTGCTTTCATTGAAACTTCATAAAGGAGGTCAAATGTATTGACCTTGTATTGATCTTGGAATGAACTGCCTTTTGAAATTAGACACAATGACACAGTGATCCCTTTCAAGAGTGCGCTTAAAACTCACGTTTTTTGACTGCAAGAACAAACCTAAAGTCCTAATAATGTTTCCTACCTTAAATTTTTTCAGCAATTTGTATGTTTTCTAATTTCATGATGTTTTGATTTTGTGTTTTTTGTAGTCATATCATTATAGATGTTGCAAAGCGCTTAGAGCTTCTAAAGATTAGGCGCTACACAAAGTCCTCATTATTATTATTATTATTAGTAGTATTATTATTATTTTATTATTATTATTATTTATTATTATTATTATTATTATTGTTGTTATTATTATTATTATTATTTATTATTATTATTATTATTATTATCATTATTATTATTATTATTATTATTATTATTATTATTATTGTACTTTAGATTAACACTTGAATGCTTTTCTACAACAGTAACTGCTCTGTACACAAAATGGGAGTAAATCATGATAAAGGTAAAAACTGAGAAAACGTACTTAAATCAACCTCAGCGTCTGAAAATACTGAGTCTAAACCATACAGGGCTTCTTTTCCTTTCCGTAACACTCGGGAAAAATTGTCCACATCAAGTGGCAATATTGCTGAATCAGCAAGACGAAGTATTACGTCTGCAAGTATTTTTGCCACTGTGATGTGCAGGTTGTATTCAGGGTCCAAGAATGATGTCACATATTCCATTGTGTCATACAAAGTGTTGTATGCTGGGTAGCTGGGTAAATTAAAATGCTGCTGCAGAAAATACAAAAGAGAAATATGGTGATTAGTATTTAAATAGAAATACATTTATTCATTGTAAGTGAAAAACTAAATTTTGTCAAAGCTTTTGTAATCGGATTAAGCTTCAGCTCTGTTTGTGTTGATATATTTGATTACGTTTTGTTGTTTATAAAATCAGTTCATCTTTGACTTGTAACTTTCATTATATTTTATCAATGGACTGCTTGACCAATTTATTAGGTAAACAGAAACAGTAAGATATTAATTTGCTGCAGTAAGAGTTGACTATTGTTTGTTATGGTAACACATATAAGTTAAATGGCCACAGTATAATAAAATTTATAACACCATAACTATCACAGAATTCTTTCCATGTCATTAATTAAACATACACTGGAATAATTACAATATAAAATGATATGGATTGACACAGAGATATACCTGACTTGGACTGCCAGAGATATACATTTCATGGACTTACACAGAGACATATATCACAATGACTGAAGAAACAGAAATTTACATGAAATGGACTGGCATAGAAATCTACAGCACATGGATTGGCATAGAAATATACAGAGATCCCAATTCTTATGCGGCAAAAGTAGCAGGTGACCCTGAAATAGGAAACGAGGAACCTGAAGAACAACTACAACTACAACAACAACAACAACAACAACAACAAGTCCTGGACACGCAAATACAAGTGCAAGTGCAAGTACACGCGCCACAAAATAGACAACAAGATGAACCACAAGTTGACAGGCAAGAAGAAATCCTACCGCAAGAGGATCGGTATGTCACTCCGAAAAAGACAACCAGAAGGGAAATGCCGACAGCACCCCTAAAAACGGGAAATAGATTTGAAGGACTACCAATAGAGGAAATTGAAATGGAAGAACTAGGGGTAGAACCCATGCAAAGTGAGGAAGAGACTGATAATCAAGGAAAAAATGCTTCTACTCCAATAATGCCATATAGGAAAAGAAAAAATAATACCCTGTCTGGCACATCAACAAGTGACGAATCACAGACACTAACAGAGAAGCCCTTACCAAAAATAAAACTGACTGAAAAGACCAGGAAACGGGAAAGGAAAAGGAGGATAGAGGAAGAACCACCAGTAGACACATCCTCAGGAGAATTTGACCCGGACTTTGACCTTCTAACTCTATATCCAAAAGCAGTACTAATTGACTACCTATCAACATCAACAGAACTGACACACGACGCGACAAACGACACTTTAGACACAACAAACGAAAGTAGAGAGGAATCAAACCTCAAAGAACAAACTGACACTGAGACTGACGGGGGATCTATGCCCCCAAATGATAGTTCACAGTAAATAGAATAATTAAGTTTAACTTTAAGTAAGTAAATAAAAATATATGTATGATAATATTGCCACCTGGAACCGAAAATGGAAGAAATAAACTTTCATATTGCATCACTAAACACAAACGGAATAGATAAGGCCAAAATTACACAACTAATAAAATTAAAACAGGACATCATACTAATACAAGAAACACACAACAAGTTTACACCGAACATGATAGCAGAACTAGAATCCAAAATGGATGCAATAGTTGTAAATAGTGAAGCACATGAAAACGATAGGAAAGCGGGGGTAGCAATAATAATTAGAAACAAAAATAGGCGAAATTGGGAAAGAATAACAGAGGAAACTAGCTTAAGGGGAAGGGTAATTCATATAAAATTAAATAAGATACATATCCTGAATGTATATGCTCCTGCAGATAGAGAAAGGCACTATGACTTTATAGGAAATTTAAATAACTATTTAAAAAAATACACAGCAGAACACCTGATTATAGGGGGGGATTTTAACTGGGTGGGCGAAACACTAGATCGAACCGGCAACCTAACAACTAAAGATCTATCATCATTTGATGTTATGCATAGGTTATTAAAGAAATATAATTTAACAGATGCGTATAGAAGATTGAACCTCTTAAAAACTGAATATACACATGATTATGTTAATTTAGGAAGGAAAAAATCAAGCAGAATAGATAAATTTTATGTAACAGATTTCGACCATAAAAAATATAAAAATGCAAAAATCTTAGATTACAAAATTTCGGACCACAAACTAATAACATTAGAAATAGTGATAAAAACTAATAGATGGGGCTCGGGGGAATGGAGAATAAATAACTCGATACTTGAAGACGAGCAATTAATAAATGAAATAAAACTGGAAATCCCTAAAATACGTACAAATGCAGAGGGAAAAAATAGATCGGATATTGCAACTGATTGGGATAAGTTTAAACTAAAAGTTAAACAAATCTCTATATATCACTCAACTAAACGTAATCCGATTCAAAAAATTGAGAGACAGGTTTTAAATAGACTAATAAATGATGCCAACACACCTTTAAGGGATAAAAAGAAATACTCTAAGCAATTAGAAAAATTAAGAGATTATAAAACAAAGGGAATGGAAATCAGGGTGGGAAAATTCCACCATATATACAAACAGGGTCGAGAACTTTTTAAAAGGGAAGAAAAAAGGAAAGGTGGGGAGAGGGCAATTGATGCACTAGTCATTAATGGGATTGAAATTACAACTAAAGCAGAAATTATGGACGAAATTTATAAATATTATAAAACACTATATACATCTAACAACATAGACAATGACACAATCATGCAATATCTAAATACAATACAATGTGAGGTGATTTCATCTGAGCACAAGAATCTGTGCGATGAGCTCATCTCTGTGGAAGAAATCCTAACCACAATAAAAGAATTGGCAAAAGGTAAATCACCAGGTCGAGATGGCCTCACGGCGGAGTTTTATAAAAAATTCCAAAGTGAGGTGGCACCAATTTTAGAAACTTTATTTAATAATATTTTACTAAAAAATGACAAAATGACCAAAACAATGCGGGAGGGTTTGATTACTTTAATTTACAAAGGGAAAGGGGACAGAACAGACTTAAAAAACTGGAGGCCCATCTCCCTCCTTAACACGGACTACAAAATACTGAGTAGAATTTTGGCAAATAGGATTAAGCACGGAATAAACACAATAGTAAACACTAATCAGACATGCGCGGGTAAAAATAGAAGCATACATGACAATATACTTAACATTAGGACAATAATAGATTTTGTAAACACAAATAACTCGAAATGTGCTATGGTACTTTTCGACCAAGAAAAAGCTTTTGACCGATTGGAACATAATTATACGCAAAAAGTACTGGAAAAATTTGGCTTTGGGACAAATTTCCTGAATTGGACTAAAATAATGTACAATGAAATAACTGCGAATGTACAAGTGAATGGGGCGAAAACCCAAAAAATTAATATACAACGATCAGTGAGGCAAGGATGCCCACTATCGATGCTATTATACGTAATAGCAATTGAAATTCTAAGTAAAAAAATCAGAAATAATGATAACATTAAAGGTTTAAAAATTCCTAATTTACAAGAGGAATTTAAAATGCTTCAACATGCCGATGATTGTACTAACTTCATTAATGATCCAAATTCTTTTAAGCACTTACATAAAGAATATGAGGCCTTTGGGAGGGCCTCGGGATCGAAAATAAATCATAATAAAACAGAAATTTTAAAAATAGGCAACTGGAGGGGGAACCACCCAGGTTTACCCCCCTCACTTAATTAAAAATAGAGTGAAAGCCTTGGGAATCTTCTTTGGGGCAAACGAAGAAAAGGAAAACTGCTTAAAAGTCAAAAAGAAAATAAAAGAAGTAATAAACATCTGGGCTCTACAGCCGCTTAGTCTAATAGAACGTTCACAGGTTGCAAAAACATATATGTATTCAAATTTGACATATTTAATAAACTCTGTGGACATTAAAAACAAAACACTAGCAACAATAGATAATGAAATAATAGATTACATTTGGAATTACAAGACACACTACATAAATAAGGAAACGTTATATAGGATAAAATTAAAAGGGGGATTAGCCTTACCTAATCCCCCCGTAATAAAACTAAAATCAATCTTAAATAGGCTTAAAAGATTAAACGCTACACCACAGAAACCATGGGAAGCACTATACATTCTTTGGCTAGGCTTTGGAATGCGCAACAAACAAGACATATACATGAACAACAAATTAGTGAAAAAAATAGCCGCACCACACTATTATAGGGAAACTAAAGAAATTTTATATAAGTATAGGGATATTAAGGAAATATGGGAATTAGGACAGGATAGAACATATGAATGGATTTTAGAAACAATATCAAATCAACATAAACCAAAAGTGCAACTACAACACCCTGCTGTGAACTGGGACAGAGTTTGGAGGCATTGGTCTGGCATTAACTCGTTTAAGGTACAAAGTACCATGTACACGTACCTCCACAATGCCTGGCTAACAGGCGAAGTGGCAATTAAACGGAGGTTAATAAGGACACCTGTTAGCTGCCCTCTATGCAATAATGCCCCATACACAAAAGACCACGTAATTACAAAATGTGACAAAATAAAGGAAGAAAGGACCAAACTAATAAAAGAAATAATGAAGGTCGACAAATATGACGGACGTAAATTACTCTTGCTAGACGGAAATTTCAATAAACAATTAATTAGACAAATAACAGACTTTATAACGGATACCTTAATAAATTGTGGTCCACTAATGAAGGTTAGGGAACTAAGCTTAAATTTAAATTTAACTTAATATAGAAAACATTAAATTTTAAATTTTAAAATTTTATATTTTGAGATTTTAAAATGTTTAATTCGCAAAAAAAAAAAAAAAAAAAAAAAAAAAAAAATATATATATATATATATATATATATATATATATATATATATATATATATATATATATATAACTATGTTATTATACATATTGTGAGGGGGAAGTATAGACGCCATAGGGCTAAATCACAAGGTGCCACGCGAAGTGAGCAAGCCTGTGGAAGAGTTTAGAAAACACCACCCAAGTTTCATATATTTAATATATGCATATCCTATTACATATTCTATCTATAGAAACAAGTGTTTTTTCTCTGGATACTATATCCTAGCTTTATCTTTCATGGCTATATCCCATAACAGCCATGAATCCCAAATTAAGGGACTTAAATTAATTTTGGAATTATTATTAAATTAAATAATTAAAGGCCGGGCAAATTGAGACAGGAACTGTACAGCCAAATAAATTTGTACAGTTTCTGCCTCAAGGAAAACGGACCTATCACATATTAAACTAGATAAATTGAGACACACGTAAACTTTTAAAATAACACACCTCAATTTATTCTAAATTCGAAAAAACAATAAAATTTAAATAATTCAATTTAAATCTTTTATCTTCCATATTGGAGAGGATAAAAACAAAATAAGGCAACTGGTAATGATTTGAAAAAAAGATACGGCCATCCTGAACACAAATACGAGTATATAATATACTCTTATAGCAAACACACAAATAGCACCATACATATAACATACACCAGGATAATAAGGACCACTAGCCATGGTCAACAAAGTGAAAAGTAACCTACTAGAGTGGGTAGGTCAAATCCCAACTAGTAAGGAGTACTTAGAAATACACTAGGGCATTGAAAAAATACCCCTTGTCATATATCTATAACCTCGATGGGGAAAATTAAATGGTCTTTAGTATTAAAGAATAATATAAAAAAACAACATAAAAACATCGGGGGGTACACACAGACAAATAAACGTTTTATTTAAATTTTTTGATTGGGGGGGGGGGCATCTGTCTGGTGCCCCCCCCCCCAAAAAAAGAAATATACATGAAATTGACTCACACACACACACACACACACACACACACACGCACACACACACACACACACACACACACACACATACATACATACATACATACATACATACATATATATATATATATATATATATATATATATATATATATATATATATATATATTATATATATGACATGGACTGACACAGAAATAGAAATCTACATAACATGGACTGACATAGAGATATACATGACATGGAATGATATAAAAATATGCATGACAAGGATTTGGCGTAGAGATATACAAGACATGAATTGGCAAAGAAATCTAAATGACATTGACCGGCATAGAGAAATACAAGACATGGACTGACAAAGAGATATGCATAACATGGACTGACAAGAATTTCCATTTCAAGATTAGACCATGTCCTCCTTTTAACTGTTGAGTGAACTAACCATCTCTGATATTCTTCAGGGATAAAAAGATTGTCAAAATAGCTGCTGTGGTGCACATACTGGATTCTGGGGAGTAGTGATTACATGATTTTTAAGACATTCAACATGGTAGCCATATTGGATCTACAAATGACACCCTTTTCGTTTAGGATTTTGAGAAAAGCACATTATAATTATCTATCATTCATGGAGAGTAGTGATAACTTAATTTTTTAAGTCAGTCCTTTTGACTGCCATTTTCATTTAGGACCAGCTAGGTATCATAAGAAGTCTATTGAATGATATAGCCATTGACTTGGAGAGGAAAGGAGCTACTACTATTTTCAAGATATGGCTTTCCATTCTGGAAGAGTCGCAATAACAAGGTTTTCAAGATGGCTGCTGTGGCAGCCATAATGGACTTCAAATTGGCACTAGTTTTATTTCAGATCAAACAGAATTCATAAGAAGTCTTCTGCTAAAAACCTCACTCACATCAATATGCCTTTCTGTTCAAGCAGTCATGATAACAAGATTTTTAAGATGGCTGCCATGGTGGTCACACCTGATGTCAGATCAGCACCAGTTTTAAGGACCAGCTAGACATCTTTAAAACTCTTGAAAGAAAATCCTAAGTTGACCAAGTATTCATTCAGGGAGATTAGTGATAGTAAGACTTTCAAAATAGCTGCCATGGTGGCCATACTGGACTTCACATTGGCATTGTTTCTATTTAGTACCACTTTGACATCATAAGAGGTCTTTAAGTGAAAACTGTGTTGATATGGTCATCCATTCTGCAGGTTTGAATAGCAGTAACAAAATTTACAAGATGGTCACTATGGCATCATACTAAATACCCTAGCAGCTCCTTTTTCATTTAAGACCAACTAAACCATGGGATGAATGTGTGCAAAGTTTCAAGGAGGAGTAGTAATCACAAACTAATGGACTGATAGATGATAAATGACTGATGAATGACTATCCATAAGCTCATATAGGGTAGTTGATGTGTTGAGCTAAAAGAGATCTCTGGAAAATGGTGAGAACTCAGTAATATGCTAATGAAACTTGGGAATATTTTAAGTCAAGGGACAGTCATCTTAGTGTATAATTCATTATACTATTGCTGTGATGTAATCTACATATCAGTTGTTTGTGTTTCTTGGATTTTTAACATAGCTTTAACAATCTGAGTCATATCGCTAAGATGTCTGCAGTGTGGCAGTTTATAGCGAAGTCTAACACTGGGGCATCTTGCTGCAGATAAGTGGCATCAAGTCCCACCCAGTCACATTTTCCTGACACCAGGCTGACCAGACTGAACACTAACCTTTTAATACTAAGCCCCAAGCCAGGTAGCTGCCAGTACCATTTTCATAAGTCTTTAGTATGATTTATCAGAGGTGGTACTCTAACTAATTAGGCCACAGGGCTGGTTAACATACACATCATGTCATATGGTTAACAAGGTACACTTAACACACATTTACAATGTTGCCTATTTCTAGTCATTGGGTGAAGTGGCAACCGTTATCTAACAGACAGCAAAACATGTATGACTGTTATATTTACATGTACATACATATTAAACATTAAAAAAAGTTTTTAAAGCACAAAAAAGCAAAAATGTCTGATTTCACAAAAACCATACACAACAAGCTGCTAAAGCCAGTCAGATCATGTAAAAAAAAAAAAATCTGGACTTTAACAAGTGTAAAATTAATCTTATTTCTCATATCTACCATATTTACTCACTTACATGTCTGATCCAATTGCAAACTGTACGCACCCAGATCTACCATTGAATAATATGAAGTAGTATATAATAGTCTATTGTTCAAATGGCACAGACAACTCAAGACAGCTTCTTGAATTATCCTGAGAATACAATGAACTTAGTACACCTCTTCCCTGCTCTGTCAACTCCACTGGCTAACCGTTTGATGAAGAATCAGCAAGAAAATCAGTTAACTAAGCACATTTTATTGACTGGCCCAGTCCAATATACATATCTGACGTGACCCAAGTGTATACCCAATCTAGAAACTTACGCTCCTCTTTTCTGACACTTGCATTCTCATTTCTTTTGCATACCAGGGCCTAGCTATGTGAAACGAATTATCCATAGATCTTAGATACAAGAACACTGTGATCTCATTAAAGAGTGTTCTTAAATCCCACATATTTTGACTAGAAGAACAGACCTAAAAAACCTTAATTACTGTCACTATGGTATTTGTTTTTGTAATCTCTCTGTATATGTTTCTATGTTATATGTAATGTGCTTGGAGCTTCTAAAGATTAGACACTGTACTTGGTCCACATTATTATTATTAGTAGAATAAACAACACAAACCCTTATTTGCTTGCACATTATGCAATGTCAGGTCAAGGTCTGCACTAATACAAGAATATACATGGAATGTCAATTTATTAAGAAGCTTACCTTTTCATCATAGTTATACAAGGGCTCTAATACGGGAATACCCAGTCTGTAAATGAAGGCTCCATGGTCACTGTAATCTCCAAGAGAGTCAATCCTATGAAGTAAATTTTAAAAAAACTGGTAATATTTTCCAAGTCATACAAAATCACAAATAATTTCCATGACTACAAACTGGGATAGAGTAATGATGAAATATATTACATTCATAAGGCCTAACTGAATGGATGTACAAAATCTGAAATGTATCAAACAAATCTACATTAGATCTGCATTTTGTAAATCATTTGTGTTTTATTTTCATATGATATCTCATAATTTTTCATTTATGCCTTCAAAGTGTATGCGGAAGTCATGTTCATTGCTATCACCTATTATTCCCTATCATTACTGCTTGTATGAAACTAAATGGAAATGCATTTACTAAAGTCATGCTTTCTTTATTAAAAAGTGATAAGTGAAGTAACTACATTCTTATTAATAATTTGTTTTAATATAAAACAGGTGATGCTCACAATACACCAATTGATTTACATGCTTTGTTTTAATGCCTTTATAATTAAGAAATAGCATTCAATTTGTGCCACTTGCTTTTACGCCATCACTTACGCCCTGTGCATTGACTTGTGCACAGATCACATATGTATTGTAAGTATGAATTTATTTGCAAATTATGCATAAATAATCATTACTTAAAAACTGAGAGGAGCTATTTGCCCAAGAACTTTATTTACAGGTATCCAAAGGGAAAA
Organism: Unio delphinus; assembly: GCA_029339505.1. NCBI lineage: Eukaryota > Metazoa > Mollusca > Bivalvia > Unionida > Unionidae > Unio > Unio delphinus. The sequence goes on from JAQISU010000090.1 coordinate 2,783,169, forward strand.
TTACTTTCGATTTACACCATAACCTCAGGAAAACATCAATGGCGTAAATCGAGCAACAACTGTAGCAAGCACACAAAAAGCAAAAAGCAGTTCTGAAATTACAATAAATTAAAATATAACTGCAACTCCAATAAGTATATAAAGTTGATGTGAAGTATTTGTCAGCAAATTTTTTATTTTTTTATTTTTGCTTTAATAAAAAAAATACTTCAAATAAGAACTGTATTGATACAACCATTGGAGTGGTTGTTTTCTCTGTCTGCCTTGACAGAAAAAAATGACGCAGCTTGTAAGTGGAAAAACATTGTCTGTACAGCAGCATCGGAGCCTTAATTGCCACATAAAAGAGCTTTCAACTGTGAAAATTTAGCAACGTCTTGAAAATAATAAATTTTTAAATCCATTCATGACATACATTTGCATTGATTTTCATTTATCATTTATTATCATGCAATTCTTTTTCATTCTACATAACATTTTTATTTGTTTTTTGTGTTCCACCTACTTTCACTTTGCATTGTTTAATTTCCTTTTAAAAAATGTACCCATTTTAATGCCTGTACTTGTTTTTGATTTGTAAAAAGGTCTTACAAATGTCAAAAGCAATGTATTGTCGAAAATAAGAACCCTCAAATGAAATGATTTTTTTTTTTAAAATAAGATAAGACCACATCTTTAAAACTGATTGATGTTAAAAAGATCTCTGATATTTCTGCATGACAAGATTTTCAAATCTGCAGCACTGTCAGCCATACTGGATGCAAGATTAGCACCATTTTGATTAAAGTCAAACTAGACACCATTAGAAGGTTTTTCCATATTTCAAAAAAATCATTGTGGAAGCAATATTTGAGGTAACATAAAGCACTATTTTCATTCCAGATAAACAATTTTATAATCAAATCTTCTCATGAAACTGACATCTCAATATGACTTTCCAATTAGCAGAAATGCCAACAGCATGATTTTTACTGTTTTCTGAAATGGTGGCTAAACTGGTTGTCAGATTAGCACCATTTTCATTCAGGCCCCCTTTCTCTGCAGGAGTAAAGCAATAAGAAAATATGAAAGATTATGTTATGGTGGCTATACTGGATATCAGGGCGGCACAGTGCCATTTTCATTTAGAATCAATTAGGCATCATAATAAGGTTTTTAGTGAAAAGTCCATGTTGACTTGACCATTTATTTCTATTTTAATCCAATGAAATGGTATCTTGATTTTCATTAACTAATGGTATTAAGAGATAACAAGAGTAACCTTGGCTGTGATTCGTTAATTGGGTCTGGGAATCTGTCTCTCCAAAAATCAAACATAGTCTTATTCTCGTAGCCTGGCTCTGGACATGGCACTGTTCTGGCTGCATCATAAATTACAGTGTGTAACATGGAGCTGGCCCGGGCAGAAAATGAATAATTTCCTGGAATAGATAAAAGCAGATAATAAAAAAACCTCAGAAAGTGACTGATGTGACTGAACTGTTTCATGATCCACTACTAAGGCAATCAAAGTATTTCATGGAAGTTAACTGATTCACTACAGAGCTATTGTAACTCCGGTATTGATAGGATGGTAAAATGATCCACTTCAATTTTAATCTAGCTATTTCTAGGATGGTAATCCATTACTCTTGTTATCCAGGTATTTCCTGGATGGTAACTGATCCACCATCATGTTGATCCAGGTATATTTAGAAAGTAATGTTGTTGTTGTTGCTAATTATTGTAAGTCTTTTCTTTCTTCTCTGTGTTTTGTTTTGTTTTAAATGCCAGATAAAATTAAATACAAAATGAGATTTGGTAACTTGTATGATAGAGTGAAATGAACTGAAATAACAGACACAATAAAAAAGATATTTAGTAAATGAAAAAATAAAATTTTTAATGTAAATATCAAAGAAATTACTTTGGTATAAGCATACATGTGTATTTATTTAAAAACTAGTAAATGTTAGATACAAATGATAATTATAGACATGACTGACCCTATGAATGATACAGAGAAAGACTTGACAATAATAATTGCACAATGTTATATACAGGTTAAATTTTATTTTGGAGACAGGCAGAATGGAATCTTTTTAGCTTTTTGAACTGGTTCTTTCATATCAATGTCATTGTTACCTTTGTGCTCAAAACTCATATAAAAGGGAACCTGATGAGTCATATATAGAAAATTCCAGATGTTGAATTACATCATGCATTTTTAGTATCATTTATTGAGAAATGAAGTTAGTAATTTAATTAGACTTTTGTATTATTTATTACAAAATTAAGTTAATAATTAGATAAGACATATGCAACAAAATGTAGCATTCTGTGTGTGTGTGGGGGGGTTAAACTAATTTTAATTAAGTAATACTTACCTGTCATTAGTATTAAGCTTTACCTTTCCCAATGGAAAGATCTTGTCCATCCTAGATGTACAAATTCTCTATTCTTAAAACATGTGCATCAAGCCAATCTGACCTACATGCTCTGTAATGTATCAAATGGTTTCAAACATATAAGGTGTTTTTTGTCAATGTCCACAAAACACAAAACATTTTGGTTTCCATGAGTGAGAAATTGGTTTCTGTAGTATGAAATACTTGATAAGATCTGACCAATGAAGATCGAAACCAATGAATTGACCTTTGGAAAATGTGATAGTGTTTGAAAGGGCTACCCTATAACATTTAACTGCAAAGGCTGAATAAGATCTCCACTTGAAAGAGGAGAAAATTCACTACTGCAGCTAGCAAGGGACAGCAAGGATTCATGCATTTTCTAGCGCACCAACCAGAGAAGACTTTCCACTTTGAATCATCTTGGATCTAGAACATCACCAGCCCAATACAACGTGATCAGCAACTTTACTAGCCTGGTGGATCTATCATTTGAGATGGGCCAAGTGTGAAGGTGGAATATCTTGTATTAGTGTGAACTAAAATACTTCTCTGTTGTGAGAAGTGATTGACCCAATGAGGTAATACCATTGGTGTACTGATCAACAGGTTTAGTAAGTCTATGACCCACAACCCTCTGATGCCACTAAGACACAATCAAGATGATCTGTGCAGTAGACATCCTGATCTTGTGCAATACTACCGGAATCAACTGGAATGATGCAAACTATCTTTCACAACAGTAGAAACCCTCTGGTCTTCCTTGAGGGGCCCTGAGTGGCCGAGTGGTCTAAAGTGCTGTCCGTTACGGACCACTGCCATCTCACCTCTGTCTGTGTGGGTTCGAGTCTAAGATTCTGCAAATGTAGTTATGTGACAAAGCTTGCCAGTAGCTTCTCATGGGTCAGTGGTTCTTTCCAGGGTTTGTCCGGGTTATTCCTCCACCATTAATACTGGCTGCCATGTATAGCCTATATTGTGCTGAAAAATGGCATTAAACCATAAAAAACAAAAACAAAACTGATCTTTTTTTTATGTTTGAACAGGCCTCCAAAAAGAGTGTCAATCGAGTACCTACATGTATTGAAGGAAGATGTAAGCACTGCAGGAGAATGAAGTGTCCCTAGATACAACCTCTCTTTTTCCCATTCGCCTTTTTGGAGAAGGGGTGGTAAAAATAGACACTTTCCCTTCTCATGAATTTCCACTTATTTCATTGCATTTTTAGAATGGACTAATAAAAAAATTCATGGTGACTTTGCTGTTGTGGTTGTACTGTTATATATTTGATACAAATGTGGCTGACACACCGCTTGATCAGGATCTGTGCAGACATTAGAACATTTCATTACCAGGACTTTTGTAATTTAATTTGTGGATTATTCTTGGATTTTTGTAATTTAATTTGTGGATTATTCTTGGATTTTTGGAATTTAATTTGTGGATTATTCTTGGATTTTTTAAATTGATTCTTAAAACTGTACATTCTTTTTCCAACTTTTTCCAGGGAAATAAATTATTTGTTAAATTTTACAAAGCTTGTTGTTTTCACCTTTTCTATGTTAATGTTTATTATATATACACCTACTACACATGTAATTGCTTCTCCCCCTCTTTTATTCAGAGGAGTGCATTTGAACAATTGTGAAACATCTGTTACTATCTTTTATGTAGAAACACCATTTCTCCCCATTAGGATGCTATTCACTCATGTTTCACTATTGGAAATGCAGTTGATTCCATCCTGTCTAGGAAACATGCTGCTCTTCCAATGTTTGTTCAGGGGAGAGTACTTCCATTGTTTGTTCATGGGAGAGCACTCAATCACTTTAGGAATATCTGCTACCACCTCACAAGTAGCACCAGTATTTCTTTCAATGTGAGATTTAATTGATCCAGAAGAGGAAAAACAAGCATCCTTCCTCTTCAGGTACATGTGATGGATTTCAGCAAAGTCTAAAGCGTCATTTGATCAAAGGCAGCACATGGGGCATCCGTCCAATCAAGTACATTTAAACAATTTGAGTGAGTCTCCCATGGGACTTTACCATTACCATGCCCGCACCTGTAAACTATTTGAGACATTTGAAAAAGTAAAGTTCTGAAAAAAATAATAGAAAAATGATGATAATAATAACAAGGGTTGCATCCCTTGTTCTATTTCTTTATTAGTTTACTCAGTTATTCTGTTTATGAACACCAGGACATCATTGATGTGGAGTAATGTTATACAAAAATCACTAAAACACTCAAATGGCTTAGAATCTATTCTTAAAACAAATCTTTTTATGAGATTATGTGCTGTGGACTTGTTATTGGTAGGCTATTATTGACATTCAGAAAGGTAAAGCTTTATAACAGTGACAGGTAAACAATTATTGACTCACATGATTTCAACCATATATATATATATATATATATATATATATATATATATATATATATATATAACACCTTCAAACACTCTTTTATTATGTATGAACTTAACATACAAACACCTTAAACACTGTGCTTCAGATATGAGGACATTTTACAAACACCTTAAACACTGTGCTTCAGATATGAGGACATTTTACAAACACCTTAAACACTGTACTTCAGTCTATATAGAAATGACCAGTTGAACTGACAGATACAAATAAACACTGGTCATTTCCTGTACAAATGCTGGACAGTCTTACCTCTGATAAGTGAATCTAAGTTGATATATGCAATGGCACCATCCGACAGCTGTTTCTCATACTCCTAAAAATAAAAATAATGCATTACTAGAGAAATAGAGACATTCTTTCCAATTAAAATTTTACAAAAAAAATAATCATATTTTAAGTCAGAATCCCAAAATGTTCATCACTAAATAAATTAATAACAAATTATTTTATAGTTTCATATTGAAAACATTAAAACCTTGCTATTGTAAACTGGTGTATACAGTGGTCCCCCTCTTATATGGCCACTTCTTCTGCACTGGGAAAGTGGTCTTATAAGACAGGTGGCCTTTCCAGAGGGGGGGGGGATTTGTCAGAAGTATATGTAATGTACGGTATGTAATAAAAAAAACTTCAAAGCACTTAATATGTTTATTTAATATCTTCGTTTAAAAGTAACAATACTATTGCTTTAATAATAGACTTATTTCAAATGAATATACATTTAATAGTTCTTATTCTAAGCGTAAGTGTGATATGCGAGTGGGTATTGTTGTCAGGCACATCGCAAAACCATTCAAAAATATCATTCAAATCTTGGTACATATATAATTCTCTTTCCATTTTACTACTGCTGCTGAATAACCTCCTTCTTGGTTATGACGCTTTTTTATTCGAGTCTTTTCAACATAATTGTTTTATTTGAGACTTTTCTACATAAAATTGTTCCCAAAGACACCACCCACCTCACCCACTATTGTCGAGTAGTATGTTGTCTCTGTATACTTGATGACATGTTAATGTTTGGTAATGATTTATTCGGATGTTGCAAATTGTATGCGATTAAATTATGCAGACGAAACTTTTGTCGAGCAGACAAAAATCCTTCTTTGTTGAGGAAGTGATAATGTGATGTTATGTGATTTTTCAGTCTTTGTCTGGTAGCCTGTTTTGTTCAAGATCAAGGTTAATTTGTGTGTGTGTGTGTGCATGCATGCGTGTGCATGCATGTGTGTACATGTGTGTGTCTTAATGCACAAAATATATTTTTTGCCTACCCTGTTATGCTCTTGACAATTACAACCAGTTTTAATAATCCAAGAGAAGAACTTGACAAAAGTGTGAAGCCTGAAACTCTATCATAACATATTTTAGCCCGTTTCCTGTAAACATCGGCAATAATAGACAATGATATAATATTAATCTTACTGTTACATGTCAATACTTCTTTCAGTAATGAAACCCTGACATTGGGAGACATGCATTGACTATAGATATAATCTGATTACCTATCTTATGTCAAACGATATGAATTAATTATTAGTTCTCGATACATTTGAAAAAAAAGTATCCATTCGTGAGGTGAACGTTGTACATTTTTGTACTAATATGCTGGCCACTGGACATTTAGAGGGGTGGCCATTCTTGAGGGGTTCTTGTGAATACAAAATCATCATTGCCAAGGGATTCTGGCTGTTAGAAGTAGGTGGCCTCTGGTCAGAGGGCCATTCAAGAGGGGGACTACTTTATTAGAAAATAACTATTATTGGACCCAGATACATACATAAAGTGCCCCCTCCCCCCTTTAGTTATAGCAACAAAACCACTCCAACTGACAACAAACATTAAAGTGAACATTGTTTTTCTATAAGTAGTGCAAAATGGTATAAATTAGTAAAATACTATAATAAAAAAAACAAAATGGCATAAATAACAAAGGGGGCATAAAAAAACAAAATGGTATACAAAATTAACAATATCAGACAATAGCAAACCTGCACCCATTCATAGGCTCCAATATGACCGTATTTTGAGGCATCCCATAGAGCAAACATTATTGTTCTCCTGGGTCTCCATCCTACAAGAGAATCAGAGTAAACATTCAAACCAAATCAGTCATAAATATATACTTGTGTTTTCAATATACAAAATACAATATGTGCATCCAATAAAAGTACAGTATGTACATCCAATAAAAGTACAACATGTACATCCAACAAAAGTACAGTATGTACATGCAATAAAAGTACAACATGTACATCCAACAAAAGTACAGTATGTACATGCAATAAAAGTACAACATGTACATCCAACAAAAGTACAGTATGTACATGCAATAACAGTACAGATTAAAAATCCAACAAAAGTAAAATATGTACAACTAATAAAAGTACAGTAAGTACATCCCACAAAAGTATATGTACAGGCAATAAAAATACATTATAAATACAGAACATGCATCCAACAAATGTACAATATGTATATAAAAATAAAAGTACAGTATATACATCAATCAGATAAAAAAAGCATGTACATCCATCAAAGTACAATATTTAGATCAAACAAAAAGTACAGTATGTACATACAACAAAAGTACAGCATGTGTATAAAACAAAAGTATAATATGTACATCCAAGATAAGTACAATATATTCATGCAACAAAAAGTATGTTACATACATCCAACAAAAGAACAGTAAGTACATCCAACAATAGTACAGTAAGTACAACCAACAATAGTACAGTAAGTACATCCAACAATAGTACAGCAAGTACATCCAACAATAGTATAGTATGTACATTAGTTAAAGTGCAGTGTGCATCCCAAAAACATAGATGTACATCCAACAAAAGTAGTGTGTACAAAAGTACAGTATCTTAATCCAATAAAATTACAGAATATACATCCAATAAAAGTACAGTATATGCATCTAAAATCTAACAAAAATACAGTATGTACATCCAACAAAAGAAATACAAAGAAGCATACAAAGTTTTATTTGCAGTTGTAATTTTCAAATTAGTTCTGGGATGAAAGAGGCTTGCCTGCTGTGCTTGTAAGGCATGTACCAGTATCCTCACCAAACTATTTTGTTCGGAAGTAGATTTCAAGCACAAATTTGTCAACATCCAAAAAGAATGTGTGTGTGTTAAGAGTTTGTTACTGTTTGTACCTGTGTCTGTGTAGGTGTGATTTGGATTTTTACCATTGCCTTAACAGTTTTTCTGTCATATCACTATGATGTCTGCAGTTTGACAGTTTAAACTGATGTCTAGGGGCATCATGCTGCAGACATGTAGGATGAAGTCCCACCCAGTAACATTATCCTGACACCATACCAATCAGTCCTAACACTAACCTCTTATTGCTGAGTGCAATGCGAGGCAGCTGTAAGTAACATTTTTGTAAGTCAAATTAGTTTTGGGATGAAAGAGCTTGCGTACTGGTACAGCACTTGTAACGGATGTACCAGTCTCACCAAACTATTTTGTTAAGAAGTAGATTTCAAGCAAATATTTGTCAGCGCCCAAAAGGAACATTGTTATTATTAAAGATATCATAGCATGATGACTTTGATTCCCATCAGCATGGAAAAAAAAATCAATGAAATTTGGATTTAGTCTGTCAAATGTGATAAATACAGGAAGATCAAAGCCTACACGATTCCATAATCAAGACATTGAAAAACACTTGTGGCCTTCACCTCAGATTCAAAAGATTGAGCAATCATATGACAAAATGAACTGCCCTAACCTCATAAGGGTTCTTTTAGAGCATAAAGAAAACTCACCAATTGTTTACACACAAAAAAAAACTTTTGACCAAAAACTACAAATATTCTTTAAATGTGATCTTGACCTTAAGGCCTATGGGACAAGAAAGTCACAGAATAAATTGTCTCTACATCATAATGATTCATTTCAATTATGAAGAAGAAAAAAAATCAATCAAAGGTTTATGAAATATAATGCAAATGAAAAACATTAAGACAATAATACAAATTTACTTTAACCTTGTCTGCAAGGTCAAAGTAGTGAGCAGGCAGGCTGCAGAATGAGTTGCCTTACTTTTATAATGATTCTTGCCATGTATGATAAGAATCTATGAAGGGGTATAGAAAATATACTAACACAAATTTTCCATGACTGTCACTTTGACTCGGAATGAATAAGTTTTGCATTATAATGATTAAAAAGATATGAAAAGAATCTGTTGAGAAGACAAGAAAATATAAGCCAATGAAAAACATTAACCAAAACCTTAACTAACTGATGATACTACTGCTGCTACCAGCAACAAAGTGACAAATTCATCTTGTATCGCAATAATATGGGATTGATATTTAGACTGCTCCTTAACCTAAGGCGTTGATTAGACTAAACTCATTCCTGCTTACATCCTGAATAAAACTCTGGGCTATGGTTGAATCTATACCATTACACATTCTGAAGAGGTCCCAATTTCACCAATAAAAATGAACGCTAAATGTAAGGCATTTTAAATCATCATTTTGATATCCAGCCAATCAGATTGCTGGATTCTAGGCTAATATTTGGGTTTAGACTCACATTGTCATGACGAAATCCAAACCAGGTGGATGTGAGTCTAGTTCTAATCCCCAATCTTGATACCTAAACCAAGAGCTGAGCTTCTAGCCAAGCTGACTTAAACTTATAAGTTTAGTATTTACAATCTGGGTCTATGTTGTTTGCAGATCTTTGTGCAGTCTAATGTTGGACTTGACTTATAAGTAAAATATACATAGAGCTAAAGCTGTGTTGTCAGACTGGTGGCAAGCAAGAGGACTTCTACTTTGGAAGCCATCATTCTAATCACATTTTAATCAAAATTGGAATTGGGGATTTTATTATAAAGATCTTATGTAATTAAAAATGTAAGCCTGATCAAAACATGTTAATGAGGTGAACTTGCATCTGATTGGCTGAGTCTGTCAAAACTCCTGAGGCCATATTGCTTGCTATACTAAATAAGCTTAATGAAATGGTCTACTATTATGTTATATAAGCCAGCTGAGCAATTTCAGCCTCACTTGGGACTCTTGTTTGATGTGGTGTGCCTAAGTTACTGACTAACATATGTAAGTTAGTTTTATACATCAAAACTGATAGCTAATGTACTGGATTGTATTGGAAATGTTGACAAATGAATGAAATATATAAGGAACCTAATTATTTTTGTAGTGCCTTTAAGACCAGGAATATTATTGCAGTACACCTGATGACATCTGTGTCATAACACTTTTAGATGCTCCAAGTACCATCTATACTTGCTTATAAGTTGGGTCCTAATAAACTGTATGGATCCAGATCTGCCAGTCTGTTATGTGATGGCAGATCTTAGTATATGCAATTTTTAGTTAGACCCTGAATTTTAAGTAAGCATATATGGTACACACAACTTGGACCTGACTTCAAAGCAAGCATAAATGGTACATACAACTTGGACCTGACATCAAAGCAAGCATATATGGTACATACAACTTGGACCTGACATCAAAGCATACATGCCAACCCCTGACGAGGAAATGGCGTAATCCAAGTGGTCAAAAAGCGGAATCCAGGCAGAAAAAGCGTAATCCACATATAACATGCTAAAATTTCAATAAACAACGATTATTTGCCCTTCTCATCCTTTACTGTTTCAAGTTTTCATATGTAGCACTTTTAGCTTTACACACATCGACTAGAAACCTTCTGAAGACGTTTAGCCCTAAATTTTAAAATTCTTTCGACACAGCCGGAAATAGATGTCACGTGATGCTGTACTCTTTTTCTTAATATTTAGAGGATTCTGTTATATTTTGTTTCGGAGATTTTTGATTGCCTTTTTCTAATTTATCTGGGAAATTTTTGAAAGGGGATATTTTTGCTCACATAAATGCAGAGAGTAAAATAAAATATACTTTTTAAGCGCTAAAATATATTTAGACTGGTTCTGCAAGAAATATGAATTAGAATATGGAATCTGCGAGTAAAGATTAAATTTTGAAAAACCAGTCTGCTATCTCCTCATATCGCATGCTGATTCTATAAATAGAATCGAGGTCAACAGTGGAACCAGGTTAGCTATAAATAGAACATGATACTGTTACGAAAGTCCACGGTCTAGCGTACTCTTATATTGTAGTTACGTAAAAGCCATCTTTTCTAAAATACGGTCTTTGGGATTAATGGAATTTTAATAATAACGAGAAAAAAAAATAATTGATTTTTTTTTGGAGGTGGATATACTGAAAAAGCATAATCCATATACGTTTAAGCGTAACACGTAATTTAGTGACAAAAAGCGTAATGATTACGCCAAAAGCATAATGGTTGGCATGTATGTCAAAGTAAGCATATATGGTAATACAACTTGGACCAGACTTCAAAGTAAGCATATATGGTACATACAACTTGGATCTGACTTCAAAGTAAGCATATATGGTACATACAACTTTGACCTGACTTCTAAGTAAGTATTTATGGTACATACAACTTCAACCTGACTTCTAAGTAAACATATATGGTATATACAACTTGGACCCCGACTTCTGAGTATGCATATCGTTGTATATCCAAGTTCTGGATGTCTACAGACAAACAACACTTGAAGATGAATTAAAGTATAACTGTTATTATTGCAGATGTACAATTATAGTACAATTATAGTACAATATAACTGTTATTATTGCAGATGTATAATTATACCATTTATAGTCAGTCTTAATCTAGAAGAAATCTATTCTTTGAACTGACCCTCACTTTATGTTTGCTCCACCTCCCAATTACAAATATCTTTGCCTTATTATAAATCTATAAATAGTATGCTGGGAAAATTTTAACAGGCTGCCCCATGTGCTTATAAGATAAAATTTTGTGTACAAGATGATATTTAGGTTGATCCAAGAATTATTTATTTATTTATTAATTGTTTGTTTGTTTGTTTGTGTGAATGTTTGTTTGTATATTTATTTATTTATTTATTTATTTATTTATTTATTTGTTTATTTATTTATTTATTTATTTATTTATTTGTTTATTTATTTATTTATTTATTTGTTTATTTATTTATTTATTTATTTGTTTATTTATTTATTTATTTATTTGTTTATTTATTTATTTATTTAATCTTGAGCATGCTAATGAAGAAATAGAAAAAAGAAGCAATAAAAAGAACAAATAAGTAAAAGTGATTTGGAGTTTGTGTAAAACATTTGGGAGGTCCTAATGGGTTTCTTTTATCAATTAGATTTTTTTAAATAGACCATGGGGTTGATTTCTCAACTGATTCCACTAGTGTCTTATTAGTGGAAATGGCTTTGCAAATTGATTTTTTAGAAAAGGAAGTATTAATGGTATATTGATGATTTGATTTGATATGCGTATAAGAGGTACTTTGTTTGCTAGATATTCTGCAATGTTAAATGCTTCCCTGTATAAGCTGTTTTTTGAAAGCAATACAAATTCTAATGTTGGAACCCCTGTTGTTACCAGTGCAAATGGCATAATCTTGTGGAAAATTAGGACATATTTCAAAGCATGAACTTTTTATTTGGGGTTAGTTACTTCTTTTGCTTTTGTTTAAAAAATTGACTGTATAACATGATCAATAAAATTTTAGAGAAGTTGGACTGGTTTAAAAACATGCCTGCAACACATGGTCAATACAGTTTAAAGAGAAGTTTGACTGGTTTAAAATCATGCCTGCAACACATGGTCAATACAATTTAAGGAGAAGTTGGAATGGTTTGAAAACATGACTGTCTAACAAGATCAATACAATTTAAAGATAAGTTGGACTGGATTTAAGACCTAACTGTATAACATGATCAATTCAATTAAAAGATAAGTTTGATTAGTTTTAAAACATGACTGTATAACATGATCAATACAATTTGAAGATAAGTTAGACTGGTTTTAAGACATAATTGTATAACATGATTAATACAATTAAAAGAGAAATTGGACTGGTTTTAAGACATGACTATAACATGATCAATACAATATAAATATAAGTTTGATTAGTTTTAAGACCTGACTGTAATCATGACCAATTGAACTGGACTGATAAAACATCATCAATAAAAGTTGCATACAAGTTTGACTAATCTTTACCTTTGCCAACATGATGGCTAAAACTTCTGGCTAACTCCCTTAAAACTGCATAACCAGTGCCAGCATCAATAGCTCCCTCGGTCCAGGAATCAATGTGTGCTCCAATTATTATATATTTATCTGCAAGTATGAAATGAAGGACATTCACAAGGGCATTTGAAGAGAAAATAATAAAAAAAAAACAATGACTCCAATGCATTAATGGAATGAATGACTGGTACTTTATTGTTGGTGAAATCTTCATACTTAGAAAACAATCACAGCTGCACATTTCTGTCAATATGGAGTGAATTACACCTATAATAGCTTTGTTTGTTTGTTTGTTTGTTTAGGACATTTAACATAGATTTAACAATTTTTCATCATATCGCTATGATGTCTAAAGTGAGGCAGTTTATAATGATGTCTAGCACTGGGGCATCATGCCACAGACATGTAGCAAGATGTCCCACCCAGTCATATTATCCTGACACCAGGCTGACCAGTCCTAACACAACCTCTTAATGCTGAGTGTCAAGCGAGGTAACTGTTAGTATCATTTTTGTAAATCTTGGCCGGGGATCAAACCCACGATCTCCCGCTTCCGCGATGGACGTTCTAACAACTAGGTTACCAGAGTGGTTCCTATAATAGCAATTATTCAGTGAACAGCAGAATGTGACATTTGCGATGCCATTGCCGAGTGCTGCTGATCTGCATGGAACTAATCAGACCTGTCATAACTGCATCATAATAATTAAAAGTTCAGAATTATGTACATCAAAACAAGAGTATCTCAAATGGACTACTTGCAGAAAAGAATTTCTATGAATCCATGAGAGATCTGTTCTGACATTTATTCTGATTATTGGAATTACTTCAGATATTCCGAAGAAAACCCAAAATAAAAACTTTGGAAGCAAAAATATTTTCTCATGCTCATGTTTGAGTTAACATGTTCACAAGATATGTGTTGTATTAAAATATTTGTCATGGCCTTTGAACTTGAACGCAACAACATGTCCTTATTTACTGCCTTGACCCTTACATAATAACCTTACTTAGTTCCTTGACTATCCTCACATCCATCCTACATTTGAAATTCACAAAATATACCAATTAGCAGAAGTGGTCCTCTCCCTTTCATCCTAACTTTTGTATGTTCTTCAAGCAAGTATTGTCTAAAAAGAGAATCTACCTGTAAATGCTACTAAACCCTAATTGATTGCTTGGTACTTTGGTGTATTATATATAAATGATCTTGCAAGGCTAGTGTTGAGTATTGCTTTAATATGACACAACTCATCATGCCGAGGTTATGCCCTAGGAGAGCTGTTAATTGGGTCATTAACATGGAAATACCTTGATAGCTTTTAATCTCTTTCTCTCATCATTATAAACAAACTTAACCCAAGTTCCAGCCAATCTTAGATTCTGGAATTGGCATGATCTTTAAAACAACATTTATCCTATAAATACCTTCATTTCTGCTGTTTAAGTAGATAACCACATGGGATCAGGCTTTTGATTTACTCTCAGCATACCTGTTCTTTTCAGTTTCCACAGATTCAATTATTTCTTCTGAAAATTTAGTTAAAAAAATTCCCTTGCATAATCATCCATTTGTGAAGTCACCCATGCCTCAGTTTGGTCTGTTATGACCATACAAGATCATCACATATTATCAGATATGCTGTATATTTATGGTAATAATGTATACCCTGATTATTGACCCAGCAAGAGGTGAAAAATACACTGTTCTGTCATACTGCATGCATGTGACCGTCTATATTACAAAATCTTGACAACATTCAACCATTTGAACAGTTCACTGTTCACCATTTGTTACATAACATTTCATTGCTTTAAAACTGATCTGGACTGTTCCTCCATTCTTTTCTGTCAGTGCTTAATACTCGTATGTAGCTATTATGAATAACAAGATCCTTTCTTACATTGCCCATCAAAATATTCTGATGAGTTATAGCTTTGGGACTATCATGACACCTGGGAAATATATGTCAGTTTCTAAGCCAACATTTACCCACAGTGCAACACATTTATGTTTGGCACATCAAAAAGCCTTAGCAGTCAGAGACTACCATTGAGTCAATGTAGCATTAATCACTCTATGATTTAATCACTATAATTTGACAAATGTGTGATTTGATCACTCTGATTTGATCACTCTATGACTTGATTACTATGATTTGATCACTCTATGGTCTGATCACTATGATTTGATCAATCTGTGATTTGATCACTTTATGATTTGATCACTATGATTTGATCACTCTACAATTTGATCACTATGATTTGATCAATCTGTGATTTGATCACTCTGATTTGATCAATCTATTATTTGTTCACTTTATGCTTTGATCACTTGAAGATTTGATCACTCTACAATTTGATCACTGCAATTTGATCACTATGATTTGATCAATCTGTGATTTGATTACTCTGATTTGATCACTCTATTATTTGATCACTTTATGCTTTGATCACTCGAAGATTTGATCACTCTACAATTTGATCACTACAATTTGATCACTATGATTTGATCAATCTGTGATTTGATTACTCTGATTTGATCACTCTATTATTTGATCACTCTATGGTCACAAAGTATAAATCATGGTGATTTAAGATAATAACAAAAAAGTACAAAGTTTATTTCCAAAGTAAAGAGTGTGCTGTTTCTTTTAAAACAGCTTTAACAATTTTTCAGTCATATCACTATGATGTCTGCAGTGTGGCAGTTCATAGCGATATCTAGCACTGCGGCATCATGCTGCAGACATGCAGCATCACATCCCACCCAGTCACATTATCCTGACACCAGGCATACCATTCCTATGCTAACCTCTTAATGCTGAGTGCCAACTGCTATTACCATTTTTAAAAGTCTTTGGTATGACTTGGCTGGGGTTTGAACCTGTGACCTCCAGCAGCTCAGGTGAATGCTCTAACCACTTTGGCTGCATGAGCAGTTTAAAAAAAGTAGATAAGCTGCAAATTTGATACGACAACACATTCTGTATTTTTACAATTATATATCAAAGTAACAAAAAGCTGCATTTTGCACAGTTTATAAAATTAATGTTCATGACACAGTAGCTGAACAAGTTACCAGTATCGTGTGTGCAAACCAAAAATACAATTCATTGTGAAAGAAACAAGCGTATTAACATAAGCAATCAAAGAACAGAACTGCCGCTGTTTGTAAGATTGAGTAATTTCTAAGATAAGGCTAGTAACATGTAGGTACAATGCAATTAATTTGCTATTTCACATGTATAGCAACTTTGATGCCATAATCCTATTGTCATAGTGACCCTGAAAATCAGAAAAATAGGTATACATATATCCCATTGAACAAAACAAAATACAATATCTGAAATAACAGGCGTCAAATCAAGACTCATATTAAAGTCCAATCCTTCACTCTGAATCATGTGATGAAAATCAATGTTATTTGACGTCATTGATTTCAACGCCTTCAAAATCCTTCAAGAAGGTTGCCATTTTGTTTCACTTTTCACATTTGATTGACTTCACAATTAATGCTGGTTGGACATAAAACTAATATTAGAATACTTTTAAAATTTTATTTAAACACTATTATCATTAGCTAAATATATTTAAAGATTTTTTAAATTTCATTCAATGCAAAGCTTTGATATGAAATACATATAGCTGCATCTAGGACTAACCATCACTTGGACAGAAATGTTTGTAGGAGCCAAATGGTCAGAGAGGATTTCTAGTAATGCAACACAGCATGTGTGGGGAATCAATGCTATTTTTAGTGATACATGCATGTGTCAGCAGAAGGTAATATACATTTTATATAAGGATTACTTTCATTGGCTTAATATTTCTAAAATGCCTTGGTATTTTAAACTTCATCTAGTGCAAAGCTTTATAAAGAAATGTATCTATGTGTATCTGATGTTAACCAACCCATGATAACCAATGCTTGTAGGAGTCAATAGTTAAGAAAGAGTATTTTGAAATGCAACACAGCATGTGTGAAAGCAAGAACTACCTTTTGTGTTACATTCATGCTTGGTGAATGAAGGACTACTTTTAGTGTTACATGCATGTATCTGGACGTTAAGACTACTTTAGTTTTGCATGCATGTGTCTGGAAGTTAGGACTACTTTAGTGTTGCATGCATGTGTCTTGAAGTTAGGACTACTTTAGTGTTGCATGCATGTATCTGGAAGTTAGGACTACTTTCGTGTTGCATGCATATGTCTGGAAGTTAAGACTACTTTAGTGTTGCATGCATGTGTGGGGAAGCATGAACTACTTTTAGTGTTGCATACATGTGTGGGGAAGCAAGAACTACATTTATTGATGCATGCATAAATCATCTGGAAAAAAAAGGTTAAACAAAAATGTGTGGCCCATTTGATTACTGCAACAGCACTGTTTTAAACAAGAAAATCAAACTTAGTTTATAACTGTTTCCATTTAAATCCTTTCTTACCTTTCTCATAGTGCCCTTCTATGACAGAAAAAATGTTGGTGATAGACCGAGACTGGATCACATTTTCTACTGAAAGTTCCACCAGTCTGTAAATTAAAGTACAGTACATGAACATAGGGATGGGGTAAATTACTTAAAGCTGCACTTGTAAAAATATTGTGGAATCAGATGAGTTTAAATGGTGTGTGTGTGTGTGTGTGTGTGTGTTTTGCAACACCTTAGCACAAGAGTGACAATATGATGCCAAATAATGGCAACATTTGAAAAATGTAAAGTTGAACCAATCCAAAGATGCCAATTTATATGACCTTAATGAAAACATTCATATATATATTGGCTCTCTCCGGACAATAATGTCACACTTTTCCATATTTTTGTGCAATGTCATGAAAAATATATCACACTTTCACATATTTATTGGCTCTTCTGAAAATTATGTCACACTTTCACATATTTATTGGCTCTTCTGAAAATTATGTCACACTTTCACATATTTATTGGCTCTTCTGAAAATTATGTCACACTTTCACATATTTATTGGCTCTTCTGAAAATTATGTCACACTTTCACATATTTATTGGCTCTTCTGAAAATTATGTCACACTTTCACATATTTATTGGCTCTTCTGAAAATTATGTCACACTTTCACATATTTATTGGCCATCTCATGAAAATTGTCACTTTCACATGTTTTTTATTGGCACTGTCATGAACATTATGTCACACTTACACACACTGTGTATACTTATTAAATATAAAAATCAGACCTAACTGGAAACATGGACAAGCAGATCAATGTCTTTGTTGTTTTGTTCTACTTACTGCTCAGGTATACACCAAGATATGTAGGTAAATTTTGCAATGGATGGTCTGGATCAATAACGTATAACCTACCAGTGAGTATATATGACAAAGCAGAGTAACATCATACAGCAATGTAATTGTGTAACTTTGATTCTTTGCAGTTGTGTGACAAATAGTCTTTAATTCTTATTCAGCCAAATCTAAATTTATCCCTAGCCAACCGTGTAATATGCCCATTAAATGAATACTTTTCCAAGAAATGGTAAATTTTCCTAGAGAAATCATTTTGATAAATCACTGGAATGAAATTAAGGATTTTATTTTTCCATTCTCTTCAAAGGATATTATTGATAACATTTTAATATAAAAATCTCATCTGCTATTCTGTTAAATGGTTGGCCAAGTTGTAAACACTGGAAACTGTCAAATGTAGATTCATACTTCATGGTGAACTTAATCTTATTAAATTTATCTGTAAACACTGGAAACTGTCAAATGTAGATTCATACTTCATGGTGAACTTAATCTTATTAAATTTATCTGTAAACACTGGAAACTGTCAAATGTAGATTCATACTTCATGGTGAACTTAATCTTATTAAATTTATCTGTAAACACTGGAAACTGTCAAATGTAGATTCATACTTCATGGTGAACTTAATCTTATTAAATTTATCTGTAAACACTGGAAACTGTCAAATGTAGATTCATACTTCATGGTGAACTTAATCTTATTAAATTTATCTGTAAACACTGGAAACTGTCAAATGTAGATTCATACTTCATGGTGAACTTAATCTTATTAAATTTATCTGTAAACACTGGAAACTGTCAAATGTAGATTCATACTTCATGGTGAACTTAATCTTATTAAATTTATCTGTAAACACTGGAAACTGTCAAATGTAGATTCATACTTCATGGTGAACTTAATCTTATTAAATTTATCTGTAAACACTGGAAACTGTCAAATGTAGATTCATACTTCATGGTGAACTTAATCTTATTAAATTTATCTGTAAACACTGGAAACTGTCAAATGTAGATTCATACTTCATGGTGAACTTAATCTTATTAAATTTATCTGTAAACACTGGAAACTGTCAAATGTAGATTCATACTTCATGGTGAACTTAATCTTATTAAATTTATCTGTAAACACTGGAAACTGTCAAATGTAGATTCATACTTCATGGTGAACTTAATCTTATTAAATTTATCTGTAAACACTGGAAACTGTCAAATGTAGATTCATACTTCATGGTGAACTTAATCTTATTAAATTTATCTGTAAACACTGGAAACTGTCAAATGTAGATTCATACTTCATGGTGAACTTAATCTTATTAAATTTATCTGTAAACACTGGAAACTGTCAAATGTAGATTCATACTTCATGGTGAACTTAATCTTATTAAATTTATCTGTAAACACTGGAAACTGTCAAATGTAGATTCATACTTCATGGTGAACTTAATCTTATTAAATTTATCTGCTGCTTTTTGTCTGAGCTTTTTTTTTTAAGTTGAATTAGAAAATAGAATTATGTGACCACTCAATGTTCAGCACTAATATACACAAAACACTGACTACAGTAACATATGTCATTACAACAAGAAATCTGATATTTCTATATGTTAAACTCTTTTGCTAGCCAGCACAACGGAACATAAAATAAATAGAATATTTGAATTTTCCAGTACAGATTTTATCTTGTGAGTGAATAACTAGTATGTTCACTCACGGCTTTGCCACCTGTGAAACTACACAAAAATTTTACCTACTCGATGAATGTAACTGTTATTCAATCAATACAAGAAAATATCTTCTTTATCATTATTTTTCTATTATGGAACACTTATAACAACATCTCATACTATTGTTACAAGACCTCAACATTAGCTAAGACCGAGGATTAATGACATGCATCAAATGCATTTAATTTTTTTTATAACTACACTGATAATTAGGATTGTCTAATAAATTCAATAATTCCTTTATCTGATAAATATAATCCTATACTTGTACTCAATTCAAATCAAATTTGGGAAAATTCAAATGAATTTTACAATCCCAATATATGTAATTTGATTTTTATGGACTTTTCATTTACATGATTTGCACAGTCCCAATATTTTGATTTACAAGGACTTTTCCATGAGTTTTTCAGAACTTGTAAAGGTTTTCAAGATTAAACTTTTCGAATGAAACATATTTCCTTCTCATTTTATTTTTTTAGCATGACATATCAGTATTGCCGGGCCAGCCTTAGGCCAAGTGGACCAGTTTGGCTCAATCGGGCCCAATGCTCACATGGGTCTCCATGCATTAGTAATTTTCAAAAATGTATCTACTGAGATAAAGTAGTTTTAGTGTAATGGAAAAAAAATTTCAATTTCAATATCAGTGAAATTTGATTAAAAGTTTATTTCCAAATGACATGCTCAAAGAGGGCCTTGCATGTGAATCCATAGACCAAGAAAAAATGTATAAAACAAATTATTTTATAACCCAAGTGGTTTTCAAGACAAATCTTCAATTTCAATGGCTTTTCAAGATTGTATATACCACATTTTCAACACCAAATTTATAAATTATTTGACCAGTTTCATAAATTTAAAATATTTATTTATTTATTAAACTTCTTCAGCAAATACAATTACCAGCAATTTAACTAATTTCTGCAGTGTACTAATTGATATGGGTTGGCATAAATCGTGAATTTAAGGACAAAACAAACACGAGTTCCCTACACAAATGATTCCAAGTGAAACAATAGGATCCATTCATAAAATATTCTTTGTGGAAACAGTTGGACCCTTCACAAATAATTCCTGGCGGAAACAATAGGACTCCTTCCCAAATGATTCTTTGTGGAAACTGTAGGATCATTCCAAAATGATACCAATTGGAAACAGTAGGAGCCCTTCCCAAATGATTCTTAGTGGAGACAGTAGGACAACTTCCCAAATATTTTTTGTTCAAACAGCTGGACAGTTCACAAATTATTTTTGTGGAAGCAGTTGGACTATTCAAAAATAATTTTGTATGGAAACAGTAGGACCCCTTCCCAAATGATTCTCTGTGGAAACAGTTGGACCCTTCACTGTAGTATACTTCGTTGAAATAGTAGGACCCCTTCCCAAAAGATTCTTTGTGGAAATAGTTGAACCCCTATAAAATATATGAATTTAAGTACCAAAGAAAATGTCCTATTAAATAAAAACCAAACATGTAAATTGATACAAAAATAATGTAATTCCCAGTATTTCATACTTTTCATATCTGATGAACAAACATGCAAAATCCTCTGTACATGTATAAACAGTATTTCATACAAGCCATCAGAGATGTAAAAATCCCCTGTACATGTATTAACAGTATTTCATACAAGCCATTACAGATGTAAAAATGTTGGAAAATTTCTACCAGCTACATGTCAATCCTAAGGATCAGTTACCCAGGTACCAGATCAAAGGGAAATTGTACTAAATGTAAATTTGAAATGCTTTATTGTAAGTTCACAAATGACAACCCCCAAGAGAGGTATGAGCATATTTATTTACTAATATAAGTGGCAAAACACATAATCTGAGCACAATAAGAGCAATTTATATATCACAGGCCATAATTACAGAAAACTGTATGTAAAATGTACATTTATTATTGCTAGTTACCTGGATCTACAGTTAAAACTTTTGTCACAAATTGATTAATCCATGTGGATTAGTAGTCAATACAAAAAGAAATTAATCAATTATTTATGCATAAAACTCACTTTGAATAGTCTAAATGTCTACAGTAACTTTCGCGAATAATTGTAAAGTCCACAAATGATGACTGTTGTAGTAGTTTCTTCAACCTGCCATGGTTCTTCCCTTCATGACAGTCCAATGCAACGTGTTTTTAAGTCTCCTCTATGTTCCAGTCACATCACATCCAACAGTCACATCAATTTTTTTTTCTTTTTAAATATATCTGACACCATTTATTTTCGATTTAGAATGTTCTGCTACATATGTAGTAGCAAAATAAAATGAATCTATGACAATGGTATTACATTCAATAATCCCATCTGTTTTCTTGGAACTGTTTCACGTACAATTAATGCAAAAATTACCATATTTACACACATGATCAATTTTTATTATATTTTTTCAGTGGTATTAAATATCAAACATTTCCCTTATATTTCCATATTTCAGTGAAAACTTTTATTCTGCATAGTTCTGCATATTATGATAACCAAATTATTTAGTTGCCTTTGCCGTAACAAAAATATCTGTCTTGGGGTTTCCCGCTAATAAAAAGAGTTAAGTAAACATACAGCGGTCCCGACATAAACAGCTAATACTCACTTCAGGGCCACAAACCTGAGGCAAAAATGGCATTAGTTAAAACAGACATTTATACTGTGGCTTCTAATTATTTGAATTGTAGTGCCTACTTAAATTTTATTTCATCAAATATTTTGTAATCATTACTTACTGTTGCTGTCAACAAAAAATACTGACCTAGTTAATGTCACCAAGATCTCAAAATAAGCACGTTTAAGTCATGAAAAAATGATATGAACCATAGACAGGTACAAAGTTTGGATGCTCTAGCGTTAAATATCAGCACTGATTGTTAAATAGGTCGTGTGAGAAAGGAGATAAGTGTCTCCCTTGTATTATTATTTAGTACATGTATGTAAACTGTAAGTAACTATACAAGCCTGTGACGATGAATAAATGCACATATATGAACCTCAAATTGTAATCATTATTCTGTGTCACTAGCTGAACTTGGAATACTTTCATCTTTACTTATCTGATGGACACTTGCAAGGTCCCCTGTATTAACATTATTTCAAACTTGTCAAAACTGATGGACACACATGCAACGTCCCCTGTATTTACAGTATTTCAAACTTGTCATACCCGATGGACACACATGCAATGTCCCCTGTATTTACAGTATTTCAAACTTGTCATACCTGATGGACACACATGCAACGTCCCCTGGAAACACATGTAAGGTCCCCTTTATTCACAACATTTCATAATTATTTGTATTTTTAAGACTTTTAAAGAGAAATTTTCAGGTTAGCTCTTTTTCCGTTTTGGTCTTTTCTTGTTGAAATGCCAAAGTGTACATTTTTTCTCTATTAAAAAAACTCCCTAATACCTAAGAAATGTTACAAGAAGTTTAATAATGCATGGAAATCAAAGTTTGAGTGTGTGCAGACAAAAGATTTGAATCTGCATTGTGTGTTTTATGCAAAGTATATTTTAAAAAGTACATAGAGGAAGAAATTATATAACAGTGCATATGTAGACACTCCTGTATACATGTACAATGATTTTCCTGCATGAAACACACAAACTTTAGAAGGCCTTATTTGATGATAGAGGTTGGACATTCTCCCTTCCTTGTAAAATATAAATTGACATAAAGGGCAATCAAGACCAAACAGTACTGGCATCATGCTAAGTCTGATTCTTGATAATCACAATGAATGTCATCAGTAACTTGCGAATTAAATAACAAAAATACTTGTGATATTTATGAAAATATCTGTGAATTGAATTGATATGAATCTCTTCATTTTGATTTGACTGACTCTAACCTTACTCACTTTAATTAATTATTAATGTGACACCACCATCATGTTCTGAACTTGCTGCTTGATAGTAATAACAAGAAAATGCATATGTCAAAAATAGTGCTTGTCTTCTTTTTCTTCACTCTCATTAAAATCTGAAAAGATTTCTGTCAAAACAATTCTTACTGAATATTGAGAAGTTAACTAGTGATCAAAATTCTCAAATCTACCGAACTGATGTCCTGGTTCTGTTACAAGTATGCCATTATCTCACAGCATGTGAACAATTTTTAAAATGTAACCCACAATGATGTTCTGAGTATGAAATGTAACAAAAATTCAAAGAGTGCATCTCTTGTCATCTGTTTTTGTTTCTGGCAGAAAAAATAAACCAATCAGATTATTAGATGAGCTAACAAGGAAGGTAAAAAACGTGTTATGGTCGGGGTCATGTGAGGTGGGGGATGTTTATATAGCTCTTCAGCTTCAACAAAAGTCACTCACATAATTGACTACTAATGATTCCACACAAATATCAAGAAATCACGTTACTGTATGTTATATTACCTGTCATCAACAAATCACGTTACTGTATGTTATATTACCTGTCATCAAGTGTTATATTACCTGTCATCAACATATCCAGGACCCAGTCTATAGGTTATATTCAGTCCACCAAACCAGTCATTTCTGACAATCGGTCCTTTCATATTGCTGTAAGTAAAGTTGAAAATACAGTTTCACATTTATTATAGTATCATTCAATACAGTTCACATTTATTATAGTATCATTCAATAAAGTTCACATTTATTATAGTATCATTCAATACAGTTCACATTTATTATAGTATCATTCAATAGTTCACATTTATTATAGTATCATTCATTATAGTTCACATTTATTATAGTATCATTCATTATAGTTCACATTTATTACAGTATCATTCAATACAGTTCACATTTATTATAGTATCATTCATTATAGTTCACATTTATTATAGTATCATTCATTATAGTTCACATTTATTACAGTATCATTCAATACAGTTCACATTTATCATAGTATCATTCATTATAGTTCACATTTATTATAGTATCATTCAATACAGTTCACATTTATTATAGTATCATTCAATAAAGTTCACATTTATTATAGTATCATTCAATACAGTTCACATTTATTATAGTATCATTCAATAGTTCACATTTATTATAGTATCATTCATTATAGTTCACATTTATTATAGTATCATTCATTATAGTTCACATTTATTACAGTATCATTCAATACAGTTCACATTTATTATAGTATCATTCAGTACAGTTCACATTTATTATAGTATCATTCATTATAGTTTCACATTTATTATAGTATCGTTCATTATAATTCACATTTATTATAGTATCGTTCATTATAGTTCACATTTATTATAGTATCATTCAATACAGTTCACATTTATTACAGTATCATTCAATACAGTTCACATTTATTATAGTATCATTCATCATAATGCAATACTGGATATCATGTGATTAAGCCACAGATCCTGTTAAAAAGCTATATACATGTATCAGGGATCCTGAAATTTGTATGGCTGTTGTCAGACATTATTTCCAGAAAATAATCACAATAGCAAATGTTTGTAGAAATTTTTATAAAAAGTTGCAACAAATCAGAAAATATTGGTATAACTAGTTATTAAGTACTGTATATCAGAAAATGTGTCAGTTTGGTTTCTGGGTTAGCTGTTGCTAAATGTTTTATATCGTTTTTCTGTACTACACTAGCTTTCTGAAATATTTCTTAATGACAAAACATTCTTGGTGAATTTTATCCAATAACAGTATTTTATGGCACATCACTACTTTAAAAGTCATTAATTTTTATTTATACAAGAAGACCTACTGCACTGGAAATACATACAAACTAATTTAAGGCTTAAATCAAGTGGTAAAGTTTATTTCTCAGGTCTTCAAATGTGTATTATAGAATGATAATAAATTATTGTTACTATTCTTCTTTTTTCAGGTTAATTAGGTACTAGCTCATAGATAGTATAGGTTAATTAGGTACTAGCTCATAGATAGTATAGGTTAATTAGGTACTAGCTCATAGATAGTATAGATTAATTAGGTACTAGCTCATTGATAGTATAACCTAAAGGTCTCATAGGTGCCCAAACACCACCAACTTCTTAAAAAGTATGTGGCGTACATCACTGTTTATTTTAATGTTGGTAGCATAGACACTGAGACAGCCATTCAAGAATAGGTTATTTTTCCGTTTGCTATCCCCATTAATTAGCTCTGACTGGTATTGCCCTCAACAGTTTGGCTGGTATAAGTTTAGCCAGTGATAAATGTATTGATTGTACACAAGGAAAAATGCAAATCTAATCATCATTGAATTTTACTTTTTTAAGTGTTTATTGAGCATTATTAATCCCTGGAGCCATGTTTATGCATCATGAAGTTGTACCCTACTTCTGAGCTCAATAGTGTCAAGGTCATTTAAGATACACCACAGCAGATGATATTACAAAGGATTAGACAGATGTAGCTCTACAATGATACTGAATGATATGGACTTATTACTTACATAGCAAAACACACTGGGAAAAACATTTTTGGACCATTCCATTTCCCATTGGTTAGAATGTCCGAACCCCTGCAAGTCATATCAAAGACTTATAAAAATGGTATCAACAGCTGCCTCGCTAGATGCTCAGCATTAACAGGTTAGTGTTAGGACTGGTCGGCCTGGTGTCAAGGTAATGTAACTGGATAGGACATCATGCTAGTAAAAAACCTACATTGATATGACAATCCATTCAGTTTAAGTACTGATAACTAGATTTTAAAAATGGCCACTGTGAGCAGAACCATTTTTATTCAGAACAAACTAGATATCATAATCAGTCTTTCAGTAAAAGAAAAAAGATTTGATCTGATTTTCCATTCTGAAGCAGCAATAACAGGATTTTTAAAATGGTCACTATAGTAATTGTATTTGATGTCTGGGCAGAACCTCTCATTCAGAATCAATTGGACATCAGCAGCAGTCATTTAGTGTTGACCTGACTTTATCAAAGCAGAAATAACTGGATTTTCAAGATGGCTGCAGTGGCAGTCATACATAATGTTGGATCAATACCATTTATTTAGGACCAAATAGACTTTCTGATGCATCTGTACAAAAAGTTTCATGGCAATCCTCCAATTAGTTTGGAAGAAGCAGTCGTAATTTATTTGTGCTAACGAAATGTTCATTGGATGATGGACAATAAGCCAACCTATACATTTTCTGGTCTTTGACCAGTGGGGCTAAATATACAAGAAAATGTGTCATTTGCAGTTCCGGGTTTATTTCAGCTTTAATGTTACATGTAGTATAATACTTCCATGATTAACTGGTTTCCTGTCAACCTAATTAATTATTTAAAAAATCATTTTCTCTCTCAGAAAACAATTCTACAGAAACTATTCTATAGAATTTCACTTAACAACAGTATCTGATTCCACTCCATATTTAACATCAATTTGTAATTATGATAAACTGACATACTACCAAAAAAATATATCAAACACAATTTACAGGCAATTAGAGTAAACTTGGATGTGTAGCTTTACTTAATTAATTAATTAATTAGCTCCCAAAATAAATCTTGAAAGATGATAAGAACAGTTGTTAGTTGTTTATAGTATCTGTTTTTTAATTTAGGCCTAGGGTCCAGGTATTTCATTCTTAAGATATCATGTACTGAAACAAGCCATGCGATGTGTTTTTTTTTTTTTTTTTATGGTTTAACGCCATTTTTTAAGTACAATATAGGCTATACATGGCGGTCAGTATTAATGGTGGAAGAAGAACCCGGACAACCCCCGGAAAGAACCACCGACCCACGAGAAGCTACTGGCAAGCTTTCTCACATAACTAAATTTGCCAAATCATAGACTCGAACACACGCAGACAGAGGTGAGATGGCAGTGGTCCCTAACGGATAGAGCTTTAGACCACTCGGCCACTCGAGGCCCCTCCATGTGATGTGAGGGGCTGATGTAATTTCTAAAGTGCAGACTCAATGGAAATTATGCAGTTATAAATTGTTCAGTCCAGGAACTAAGCTTTCACATTTTGTTATGCCTTGTGTTTTGTGGCTACAGACTAATTAAACAATAGCAAACTTAATGACCAATTATGGTTAGTTAGTGACACCTCGAAGAAAAAATGTGTATACCAGACCTAGTCACCTCCGAATTAGGTTTAGTCGGTAGCTTTTGTATTGTGCATGAAAGAAACAATCTGTTAATCAGACCTATTAACCTTTTTAATTTTACTTTGCTGAAGTGCTTATTTGGTTATTTTACTGAATAAATAAATGAAAGTCAAAACTTTAAACTAACAGGCATTCACTGGGATTTAATGGTTTCTACTCTGTACACATGTTGTGCATGTTACAGGTGAGTGATTGGTACTAGTGTGATCACAGCATGGTGAAGCAGATGCTACCTGAGAAGGTATCTGGCATCGCTGTAACTGACTGGCTGCACAGGAATGCTGGGATATTGAGACATGTCTTCTGGAACCTGGTATATTCCAGCTGGAATGAAAAGAAAGTTAGTCAATTTAGCTATTAAAATTCTGCATTAATAGGCCAGTCTTGATATATATATAATGTTTTGACAAATTATGCACAGAGAAACCCAATATACAAGACCCCTGGAAAATTTCAATATAGATAGTAAAATTAGAGACTTTTATATATTACTATTCATTTATTAATATTTATTTATAATATTTAGTCAGCACTGAGACTACATTTCCGTTATAATTGTCAAACTCATCATGAAAGTATGTAGATTTACATGTCTTCAAAATGTATCGTCTATTTTCAAAACCATAAAAAATCTCATCCAACCCAACCCCCACATCCCCTTTCCAGCCCAGCTGCCATATAGGATTGGGTTGGTGAGTTCAATGACAATCACAGATGTAGCTATCTTGTAAATGCGTGATGTATACTGAATATACCGCACTCATGTATAAGTTAAGTCCAATTGTAAACTGCAGAGACTCATATCTGGTATTGCATAAAGCACCAGCAGATTGGGGTCTGTGCAATTTATTAGGAATAATTAGTAGAACAAACAATACAATCCATGATCTGCAGGCACATCAAGCTGTTAAAGACCAGGATCTTTATTGCTTGCAATTTGACCATGGCTTAAAAATGAATATATATACAATGGAACCCCGCTATAACGTGCCCCGCCATAACGCGAATTCGGATATAACGCGGTCATAGCATGGCTCCTGAAATTTTGTATATTCATTTACACATGGAGAAAAAAAATTTGGAGAAAAGTAAAAAAAAACAAAACAAGAAATTAACTTCATTTTGGGCATGAGATTAGTTGTGACTTTTAAAATAATATGATCGTGGCATGGTTTCTGAAATTTGAAATTCATTTACGTGTATTTTTATCGGACCGTGAAAATATTTGTTTAACGTACGAGAAATAGTGTGTAAAACGTTTATTATTATTTGGTGGAAGAATTCGCGATTGACTGTTAATAATAAACGATCGGAACTTAATAATTTATCCAGGCTCTTTAAGTGATTTTGGAGAAGTGATCGTGTATGAATTCTAAAATAATACGATATATATAACATACAAGAAATAGTGTGTACAATGTTTGGCTTCTGAAATTTATCAATTTGAACAGGTTGTGGTGAAGCTCCGTATTTTACTCTAAAAGAGAAAACTGGTTTCATTAGGTTTTTGAATTGTTAAGCCGAAGTAAACATTATCGGAAGTGTTACTTATTACGGATCCATGAGTAAAGCCAGTAAATCGCCTTTGTGATTGTCTTCCATGAATTCGGTATACAGTCGTTGCTCAAACAATAGCCGACATGGGCTTCTTATTTAACTGCAATAAAAGCCAAGCAGCAGACAAAGCTGTGGTTGATACACGAGTCGCACAATTTAATAAACATCAAAGGATGAAAGAAGCCAACATGTATGCTGTACTTGGCGGTGTGATCAAACAACAAACAGTTGAAAGTAAATAATATCCACTTTATTATCTGTAAATTAAAAGGGTATGAAATTGTACATCCATTCAGTTTAATTTTGTTTTATATAAAAAGTGATTCGTAACCATTGCAGGCCTTCATTACTTAGTTATCGAGCTTTATCTGTGTACGTTGTTTGCTTATATAAAAAAATATTTTACTGTTATGGAAAAGCAAGTTCAAAAACGCAAGTCGTTTTCTGCTAAAGAGAAACTGTATGTAAGTTATTTGCACGCTGAAATCATGTGTTGATTGTTAATTATTCTTGCAGTTGTCGCATATGATAAAATTTTAGCGGTATGAAATTTGTACAGACACCGTATGTAGACCAAGGAATAGCTGCATGCAATAACCGTACGATATCTGACGGCAAGTAAATGGTTTCAATATTTTGTTCATCCTATATTTTACACGACAAATTCAAACTATTACAAAATTATTGAATATTTTAAATCTGTACGATTTTTAATGAAATTACATCCATTATGGATGAACTGCATGCCATGACGACACGGTAGCATACGGTGTTGATACACTTTTCATGATATAGCGATAGTCTGGTATTATCGGTCAATCTGTATTATCGTTCAAACAAATAAAAATTAGTAAATGTTTTTAATGCACAGTAATAACCTATAAATATATTAGCCATCGATTATTTTGAATATATCTTAATCAATGCATTCCAGTTAATATTCATCTGATGATAAGCCGACTTTTGATCATTGTACATGTATACACGTATATGTTCTCGGAAAAAAAGTTAAATATTGTAAAACCCCGCATTAATGCAAACCCCCTTTTAACGTGATCCGATTTTATGGACCCCAATCATCGCGTTATAGCGGGGTTCCACTGTAGTATGTGTGTGAATTATTTCTTACTTACAAAGAGCAAAGTAGTCGGGAGTCCTTGGGTCCCCCATCAGGCTGTATCGTACATGTGCAAACTGTACAGCCCAGTCCGGTAACCACCAGGTGTCAGGATAAACTTGTGACTGGTTCTGGCAATAGTCCAGTGGATCAGAGTATAAAATAACACCAGCCGATCCCCGCAACTCTGCATTACGTACCTAACTCAAAAAAAAAATTAAAACAGTTTATTATCAAGACTTGCCTCATGGACCAACTACGTAAGATGTCTGATGTTGAAGACATATAACTGTTAAAAATATTGCACTAAAGTGCAATACTTCTAAATTAGAAACCTTAATTAGGGCCAGAATGTCTTTAAGACCAAAGTGTCGATCGAGGGGATCAATAATGTTACAGTATTAAAAGGAATGTCTTCTTATGACTCAAGCTTATCCATTTTTAAGTTGGAGCTCATGAGGTTTCATTTTAATTTTTGATCTTTTAAGGTTTGATCTTATTTGCATGTCTTATAGAACTCTCATTCTTTATCTCTGATTTTCAATATGACAGTTTCCACTTCTGGGAATTTGTTGTTGTTGTTGTAGGGCTTAACACCCTTTTTCAGCACATGATAGGCTATACATGGCGGCCAGTATTAAAGGTGGAGGAAGAACTCGGTAAAAACACAGGAAAGAACCACCGACTTACGAGAAGCTTCTGACAAGCTTTCTCACATAACTACATTAGCCGAATCTTAGACTCAAACCCACACAGACAGATCTGGGAATTTGAAATAATAATGATGAACTGAGACTATGTGGGGGTTTTGGATTTTTAATGTAAATATTTGAAATTAATATCATATCGCTATGAGGTCTGTAGTGTGACACTTTGTAGTGATGTCTAGTAATGGGACATCATGCCACAGACATGTAGCATGATGTCCCACCCAGTCACATGATCCTGATATAAACAGTACTAGCACAATCTCTCAATGCTCAGTACCTAGCGAGGCATTACCATTATTTTGTTTTTGGTATGACTCAGCCGGGGATTTAAACCCGTGACCTCGTACATAAACTATGACTGAATCTATTGAATTAAGAATCATTTTAGAAATAAAAACTCACAAAATTACAATTGGATTCTGGGACAAGATGATTGAATCATAACAGTGTTCGCAGGAAAAGAAAATGTTGGAAGATTACAGTAAGAACAATGCTGACAGTTATTTTTCTCCATTATAGTTTTCTCTATGGTATTGCAAAAAATGATACCTGTCATGACTTAAAAGTTGTGGACTGGTAACTTGGGTCCTACTGTTTTCATGGAAGAGTCATTGCTTGTGCTTATAGAAATCATGAAATATATGAAAACTGATGCCCTAAAAAAAAAAAAGAAAATTGCCAAATTTATCCCAAAAAAATGCTTTTCAAATTTTTTGTTAAAACTCTTGTTTCATGCAAGAAAATTACTATATTGAAAAATCAATATTCTCTTAGAGTTATCAGTAGCTAGTGATTTAGGTATTCTATAGTGTGTGTGTGTGTGTGTGTGTGTGTGTGAGGCCACTGGAAAATCTTGTACAAGTGGGCCATTGTCAAGTAGTAACAATATTTGTGTTGACTGCAGCATACTGTTGTACATAGGATGGTAACTGCATATGACAGGTGTAACTGCCTTGAGCAATCAGTTATACTGCTCCCTATTAAACCAGGCTTCATGTTTCTGTCAAGAAAGCTAACAAGGGCATACACAGCCATGCCCAACTGATCACCATCTATACAGCTATATATACAGTTATCTTATACAGCTATCTAAACAGCTATATATACAGCTATATATACTGATATCTATACTGATATCTAAACAGCTATCTATACAGTTATCTTATACAGCTATCTAAACAGTTATCTTATACAGCTATATAAACAGCTATATATACAGCTAACTATATAGTTATCTTATACAGCTATCTAAACAGCTATATATACAGCTATCTATACAGTTATCTTATACAGCTATCTAAACAGCTATATATACAGCTATCTATACAGTTATCTTCTACAGCTATCTAAACAGCTATATATACAGCTATCTATACTGATATCTAAACAGCTATCTATACAGTTATCTTATACAGCTATCTAAACAGCTATATATACAGCTATCTATACTGATATCTAAACAGCTATCTATACAGTTATCTTATACAGCTATCTAAACAGCTATATATACAGCTATCTATACTGATATCTAAACAGCTAACTATACAGTTATCTTATACAGCTATCTAAACAGCTATATATACAGCTATCTATACAGTTATCTTATACAGCTATCTAAACAGCTATATATACAGCTATCTAAACTGATATCTATAGAGCTATTTATATAACTATATATACAACTATCTATACCGCCATTAGACATCAAAACACAATCTCCACTTGACACAGTCGACTCTGCTACAACAATAAATACAACTGGGGAAGTGTTTCAAGTGAAAGTAATGATATAGAGGAAATGTGAGAGAACAAAAGGCATCTCTCCAAGTTTTTTCATTGGGTTCTTAATACTAACAACAGATAGTCTAATACATTTGTTGATGTAAACTGTCACTATATATATATATATATATATATAGTGGCTCTGAACTCGGCACTTACTTAACCTTGACCCATACATAACTGCATGATAATATGCTTTTTAAATACATCAAGACATTGAAATTTCTAGACCAAATGATTCTGGATCTATAATTTCAACTAAATGAAAGAACACTTAACACTGACCAAATCAAACTCATTTTTTTTTTAAGCATTTCTGATAAAAGTTGACTTTAAAATCCACCAAAAAAATGAATCTAACAACTTTATTAGTCAACAATTCTGAATATAGTCAATTAAATAAATCTTGGTAATACAATTTATTTGAAAATGATGTAGCAGTAATGATATACTGATGTAGCAGTAATTATGCAATAATTAAAGATCCCTAAATATCATTTTCCATGGCTATGCTTCATTTTACTATAAAATTAATTACAAAATCAAGGATCAAGATCTACAAGATGCCACTATGAACAGCATACACTCTACATTTGGCACCACTATGAACAGTGTACACTGAAGACTGTACCACTATCAACAGCATACACCCTACACTTGACACCACTATGAACAGTGTACACTGAAGTCTGTACCACTTATCAACAGCATACACCCTACACCTGGCACCGCTATGAACAGTGTACACTGAAGTCTATACCACTATCAACAGCATACACCCTACACTTGACACCACTATGAATAGTGTACACTGAAGTCTGTACCACTTATCAACAGCATACACCCGACACCTGGCACCGCTATCAACAGTGTACACTTAAGTCTATACCACTTTCAACAGCATACACCCTACACTTGACACCACTATGAACAGTGTACACTGAAGTCTGTACCACTTATCAACAGCATACACCTGGCACCGCTATGAACAGTGTACACTGATGTCTGTACTACTATCAACACCATACACTCTATACCTGGCACTGCTATGAACAGTGTACACTGAAGTCTGTGATACTTTATGAAAAACATACAATATGCTTGGCACCACTATGAACAGTGTATACTGAAGTCTTTCACTGTGAACAGCATACACTCTACACCTGGCACTGCTATGAACAGTGTACACTCTGAAGTCTGTGCAACTATGAACAGCATAAACTCTGCAATAAGTATTGCAATGAATGGTGTACACTCTGAGGACTGTCGCTATGAACAGAATACACTCAGCACTGCAATGAAAAGTGAACACTCTACAGATAGTCCCACTATGAACAGCATACACTGCACTCAGCACCATTATAAACAGTGTACAGTCTGCAGACTGTCCCAAGATGAGGTTTTATCATTGTTGTCAAAGAAGGGGAAATAACTTTTGTGCATCAGGGTCGCATGCTGGAGAAAATTGACGCACACATTTTATTGCTGTGCATTTTTTATGCAAAGGGATTTGCATAATGCGTTATGGATAATATCCAATACTTTAGATGAGGGATGGCATCGTGTATACTTTCAGCATAGGTGTAGTCTGGATCCCTGTTTTGTATGCTCAATGCATTGCCGTCACTTTATGCAGCATACAAAACATGGAACCAGACTAGCATAGGCAATGTTATGATGGAGTAGCTTCTTGTGACCACCACTTCTGACACCAGGGTTTTTTCTAACCCTCAATTTTACACCCATGGGGGATACACTGCCTAAAGTCATTTTCTTTCAGCAAAACTTTAATTTTCATGTCTGAAATATAATGCAATTTCTTTTTATGTGTTCAAGCTCACAAAGTGCTCCTTTTTTTATTGCTGTATGTATAACATACAAAGGCACACATTATTTTATCAAGCATCACATGGCATGATGGGAAATTGTATATTTTTACATAAGAAAATATAAGGATATATTTTTCATATGTGAAAATATCAGAATGGAAAGAAAGAAAAAATCTGCCAATAAATTTATATATTTCACACTTAAGAATACATTAAGTTGGTACATGAACATAAATAAATAACACAGCAGTCATGTCCAAAATCTATTTGCGTCCTGAGAACTACGGAAATGACCATCTAGCTTATGACCATCTAGCTTGTGACCATTTAGCTTGTAGTTAAGCAGCAGATAATGATAAAATCAGCAGTCAACTAAACAGACCCCTCTCCCTTTGAGCTCAACATTGCTATTTTAATTCAGTGTGTTTATTTCAACATAGAAAGACATATTTACTGTATTCATTTTTTTTTATTACAATTGTAACTTTTACCAAAACAATAATAAAAAAGGACAAAATTTCAAAGTTTCAGTGTTCAATACAGCATAAAGTTATCTTAATGTATTGACATTTCAGTATCCCTGAGGAAAGTGGCCTTTATATGTGTCAACAATTTTGACAAAACAGGGACTCCTCATAATTTATTATAATAAACTGCTCCATTAATACTAATCCAAGTTTCCTCTGACTACATAAATACATGTATATATGTTTATTGGGAACATGATATGATTTTTGGTTAAAGTTTGACAAGTTGTGCAATCATCTGGGACTGATAAACTACAAATTTAGGACAATATTTCTTTATTACCGTCAAGACATTTTACCCAGCTGCAAGCATCATCAACTGTAAAACTTTCCTTGAACAATTAGATTTAGCTCCATCAAATTTGACAAATCTAATTTCTAGTGTGAACTGCATGATATACATGTACAAGTAAATGTGAATAACACAGTCCAGGCAATGCCATAACATCACAGCTGGATTTATAGCATTGATCATCTCAAAGTATAGCTGCATAAAACAGGAAAAAGTGATGATGATGATGATGATGATGATGATGATGATGATAATGATGATGATGAGAATGATGATGATGATGATGATGATGATGATGATGATGATGACTTTATTAAGAGAAAGAAATTAAATTAGTTACAGAAAATCATCTACCTTCATGACTTCTGTAATGTGCAATATATACCGCAACACACAGTATATACAACACTGTGATTAAACTCTTGATTTTAGGCACAAAAACACACATAACACATCCAATTTAATCTACTAAATATTCATCTGTAAGAAAGAGGTACAAGCAGAGGAAAGCAGGAGGTATTTATACATGTATTATTAGAACTGTTCAACTGTATTAAGATTTCAACCTACTGAGAGATTGATCCGAGTCTTACATGACTTTTTGTTTTAGTATGTTTGAATTAGAGGCATTACTCCAAATTACATTATGAAAGTCCAAATATGGATGAATATAATTTTTATAAATGAAGATCCAATACTGAAAAGGAATGTTGTACATCTCAAATCTAAGTAACATTTTCAGATTTTTTGTTTACATTTTCATTTCTGCAGATAAACTTTATACATACCATTAGTAACCAAGGCTACACTTTCAAGCTTGCTGATGAAATTATCTCTTAAAAATTTTTTTGTAAATATTCCCCTTCCTGAGTGTTTAACAAATAGTCAAAACCATTAATATGAATCTCAGGTAGAACATTCCACATTCACCCACCCTGTACACTTTGAAAATGAAGATATGACCCCATCCTGACTTTTCTTGAGGGGTAGTAGTGATAACAAGATTTTCAAGATGGCTGCCATTGTAGGCAGACTGGACATCAGATCACAAATTTCATTTAATATCAACAAAATACACTATAAGAAATCATTTAGTGAAAACAAACTTTTGATATGACCATCCATTAGGAGAAGCAACATCTATAGAATGCTGGGAGATGGTCATATTGGATGTCTGATTAGCAAAAGTTTCATATAAAACCAGTGACTAGACATCTTAAGAAGTCTTTTAGTGAAAACTCCATGTTTCAGAATGAGTAATGATATCAAGATTTCCAACATTGCTGCTGCAGGATGATTTTTATTTAGACCCTGACCTTGGAATGACCGTGTGTACATTCTATTTAGGCCCTACTAGTCCTTGGAATGGCTGTGTGTACATTTTATTTAGGCCCTACTAACCTTGGAATAACTGTGTACATTTTATTTAGGCCCTACTAGACCTTGGGATGAACATGTGTACCTTTTATTTAGGCCCTAATAGACCTTGGAATGGCTGTGTGTACATTTTATTTAGGCCCTAATAACTTTGGAATGGCTGTGTGTACATTTTATTTAGGCCCTAATAACCTTGGAATGGCTGTGTGTACATTTTATTTAGGCCCTAATAGACCTTGGAATGGCTGTGTGTACATTTTATTTAGGCCCTAATAACTTTGGAATGGCTGTGTGTACATTTTATTTAGGCCCTAATAACCTTGGAATGGCTGTGTGTACATTTTATTTAGGCCCTACTAGTCCTTGGAATGGCTGTGTGTACATTTTATTTAGGCCCTACTAACCTTGGAATGACTGTGTGTACATTTTATTTAGGCCCTACTAGTCCTTGGAATGGCTGTGTGTACATTTTATTTAGGCCCTACTAACCTTGGAATGACTGTGTGTACATTTTATTTAAGCCCTACTAGTCCTTGGAATGGCTGTGTGTACATTTTATTTAGGCCCTACTAACCTTGGAATGGCTGTGTGTACATTTTATTTAGGCCCTAATAACCTTGGAATGGCTGTGTGTACATTTTATTTAGGCCCTACTAACCTTGGAATGGCTGTGTGTACATTCTATTTAGGCCCTACTAGTCCTTGGAATGGCTGTGTGTACATTTTATTTAGGCCCTAATAACCTTGGAATGACTGTGTGTACATTTTATTTAGGCCCTACTAACCTTGGAATGGCTGTGTGTACATTTTATTTAGGCCCTACTAGTCCTTGGAATGGCTGTGTGTACATTTTATTTAGGCCCTACTAACCTTGGAATGACTGTGTGTACATTTTATTTAGGCCCTACTAGTCCTTGGAATGGCTGTGTGTACATTTTATTTAGGCCCTACTAACCTTGGAATGACTGTGTGTACATTTTATTTAGGCCCTACTAGTCCTTGGAATGGCTGTGTGTACATTTTATTTAGGCCCTACTAACCTTGGAATGGCTGTGTGTACATTTTATTTAGGCCCTAATAACCTTGGAATGGCTGTGTGTACATTTTATTTAGGCCCTACTAACCTTGGAATGGCTGTGTGTACATTTTATTTAGGCCCTACTAACCTTGGAATGACTGTGTGTACATTTTATTTAGGCCCTACTAACCTTGGAATGGCTGTGTGTACATTTTATTTAGGCCCTACTAACCTTGGAATGGCTGTGTGTACATTTTATTTAGGCCCTACTAACCTTGGAATGACTGTGTGTACATTTTATTTAGGCCCTACTAGTCCTTGGAATGGCTGTGTGTACTTTTTATTTAGGCCCTACTAACCTTGGAATGACTGTGTGTACATTTTATTTAGGCCCTACTAGCCTTGGAATGGCTGTGTGTACATTTTATTTAGGCCCTACTAGACCTTGGAATGGCTGTGTGTACATTTTATTGAAGCCCTACTAGACCTTGGGATGAACTTGTGTACCTTTTATTTAGGCCCTAATAGACCATGGGATGAATGTGTGTACATTTTTAGGGGAATACTTGAAGTAGTTTAATGGAAGTAGCAACAACAAACTTGTGCTATGACAGAGAGATCTCCAAGGACAGACATCAAACATCAGACAAAGCGAAACAGTCCAAATGATAAACGTTTTTGGTCTATGACTAATAGAAATGGAGAGTTTTCTAAATATTGGTGGCATTTTCAAAGAACTAAAGATGGTCTTTTAAAGTTTCACATATTTTGTTGACATTTTAGGTGTGACTTTTTGAGAAATAGTATGAATTCCAAATTCCTAAAATATGCCCTGATTAAAGCAAATATCAAGTGAGAAATTGGGAAAGATTACATGATCATAAAATGAGTACTAATTTAGCAAGTACACTGTAAAGTACTTAAATACAGCAAGTACACTTTAATGTACTAATTAAGTAAGTATAATGAAAAGTACTAATATATATATATATATATATATATATATATATATATATATATATATATATATAGAGCATGTACACTGTAAAGTACTAATTTAGCAAGTACATGTAAAGAACAGACAATAATTATCCTAAATTTTCAGTTTTAGTGATGGGTTCTTAGTCATGGAGGAATATGGTCTGGTGTATACAGGCAAAGCAAAAGGGTGCCTATAACCTGCGGACCCGAGTTCTAATCTTGATCGAATACAAATTAAAAAATTTCTAATCTGTATGATATTATGAATTGTATTAAATATATATAAATATGACTGAATCTGGTAATAAATAAATTGGAGAAAGCAGTAAGCTGGCTGTGGATATAACATAGGCTTCCTGTATAGCATTTATTGAATCTAATTGTATTATGTTGATTTTGTACAGATATTATAGTCAGGTAGTAGCTATGTTATTTTGCCCTGGGGACTAATTGCACAAAATGATTTATTAAATTTAATAGTTTCATCAGATGCAATAATTCTGAATTAATCTTTGGTGATATTTGTTAATGGGTGCATTTTAATGACATCACCAAATTTAAATATTCCTCGCATATTTAATCACTTGTGCATTAACACTGCACATAAATTACAAATTTAGCCATTACTTGATAATTTGTGAAAATTTTCCAAAATCCTTGTTTAATTAACACCTTAACCCCTTGTGCAGCATTTACAGGGCAGGCGGTAGGTAGTATCCTACTTCCAAGCATGTAAGATAACCTAAAGTGGGTGGTATTATAGAAAGGTAGTAAGATTTAGCTCAACAATGATACTAAATAATATGGACATTTTAGTTGCACTACAAAATACAGTGGGAAAAACTAATTATTTGGACCTGTTTTTTTTATACCCAAAGTTCACCCATGGTCGAAATCCAACTTTAGACTTTTTGAAATCAGATTTAAGGCAGACTGGTCTGAACTGCACACAGTCAAGTGAACCTGTGCAAAAAGTAGGTTAAGGTGGGCATTTGGAATAAAGAGTGGTCTCGATATGAAAATGATGAGTCCATTAGGCAGAAGAAAATTTTAAAAAATAAAAAGAACTCAAAACTTTACCCCTTCTGCTCATGCTCAAGCAAAATAACCAATGGAAAACCCTGTTTCTAGAACAAATAGGCATTAGGCTAATGAAAAATCACTTGGAAGTCGATGTATTAGAATGTATTCAGAAATAGCCCCCAAAATGTGTTTCCTACTCGCATTTCATGCAAAAACAACA
The DNA here is from genome assembly GCA_029339505.1 of Unio delphinus. Classification (NCBI taxonomy): domain Eukaryota; kingdom Metazoa; phylum Mollusca; class Bivalvia; order Unionida; family Unionidae; genus Unio; species Unio delphinus. Next base: position 2,823,682 of record JAQISU010000090.1, read on the forward strand.
AAATCCTCCAGGGGTTAATGTATTAACAGCATGTACGCTTTAATATTTTGTATATCTCTCATTATGGCCTGATATCTAATATACCAAGTACAGTGACATTTTATCCCAAAGATGCTTTGACCCTGGACATCCTTGACAATTTGACGCGAAGTCATTTTAGCCCAATGTAGATAATTCTTTTGGCCCCAAAAAGGTACGACATTTTGCCCTCAACACTTTGGTCTTAAAGGCATTTTGGCCCTAAGTAAACAGACAATTTTACCCCCAAAAAGCAAGACATTTTGCCCTCAACACTTTGGTCTTAAAAACATTTTGGCCCTAATTAGACAAACAATTATACCCAAAAAAGCAAGACATTTTGCCCTCAACACTTCTCTTAAAGACAATTTTGGCCCTAAGTAGAGAGGCAATTATAAATCAAAAAGAGCAAGAAATTTGGCTTTTGTAATTCGATGTGATGAAATAAATGCAATCAATATTATTTTCTTTCCAATAAAAACTTGTTAATGAAAAGTAATTATGAAATCTATTAACAGTTAATAATAAATAAGACAAATAAATGGTTGGATTTTTTGTCAGCACATACTGTCTTTTGAGTATTTGCAGTACAAGTTAATTAAACAATGCGAAGGACATCACTCATCTTCTGATGAAAGCTTTCAGAATTAATAATAAAAACAACTCATAAATGGTGGGTTTTCGTTATCAGCATGAGATGTCTTCCTAGTTTTGTGCAGTATATGCTAATTATCAGACTTAAAAGGCATTCTGCAACAACTATAGACTAATAGGGTTTCTGTTCTTAACATTTCACAAGGAGTTTGAGATTTAACAGAATAAGTGTTTGTGCATGTGTGTGATTTGGATTTTGAACAAAGCTTTAACAATTTTTCAGTATTATTACTATGCCATCTGCAGTTTGGCAATTTATAGAGATGTCTAGCACTGGAGCATCAAGCAACAGACATGTATCCCACCAGTCACGTTATCTTGACACCAATCGAACCAATTGTAACATCTCATCTTTATGCTGAGCACATTTGCAAGGCAGCTGTTAGTACCATTTTTATAATACTTTAGTATGACTTGGCCGGGGGTTCAAGCACGTGACCTTCCACATCCAAGGTGAATACTCTAACCATTAGGCCACATCCAAGGTGAATGCTCTAACCATTAGGCCACATCCAAGGTGAATGCTCTAACCATTAGGCCACATCCAAGGTGAATGCTCTAACCATTAGGCCACCAGAGCAGTCTAACAGAATAAGTAATATTGAGAATATTATATAATGCTCTCCAATTGAGAAATGTCTGATAGCTTGTTTCCCATTCATAAAATGCCCACGAAAAATCACACATAATTTTAGATTAAACTGTTCTAATAATTTTTTTTACAAATTATTACTAAAACTGAAAAAAATGTTCAAAATCTACATATTAATAAAAAGAATCTTAGCATAAATTATAGTAATAAGGCAAAATTTTCATGGAGTTGAAACGTCTAGAGCTGAAATGTTGTTAGAGCAAAACTATCTTTTTCATTTCAATCCGATAGCTAATATACTATATCACTAATTCTCATTCTAGCCAGAAAGCTACTTTTACGCTATTTATTTCTCATTACAGCCAGTAGCTACTCTAATACATGGCTGTTTATTTTCATTAAAGCCCAATAGCTACTATATACTATATTGCTATTTATTATCATTACAGCCTGGTAGCTACTGTATTGCAATCTCTCAATACAGCCTGATAGCTACTCTACTACACTGCTAATTTTTGTCTCCATTACAGCCTAATAGTTACTATACTAAATCACTATTTATTTTCACTATGGCCTAACAGCTATTACACTACACTGAAATATCTCCATACAGCCTGATAGCTACTCTATTACACGGTTACTTTTATCACTATTTATTCTCATTACAGCCTTATATCTACTATACTATATTGCTATTTATTCTCATTACAGCCTGATAGCTACTGTACTGCAATATCTCAATAGCCTGATGGCTACTCTACTATACTGCTCATTTGTTTTCATTACAGCCTAATAGTTACTATACTAAATCACTATTTATTCTCATTACAGCCTTATAGCTACTATACTACAATGTTATTTCTCATTACAGACTGATAGCTACTATACTGCACTATTTATTTCTCATTACAGACTTATAGCTACTAAAGTAAAATGTTTTTCTCTCTCTCATTATGGCCTGACAGCTACTAAACTATATTGCCATTCTCTCTCATTACAGTCCGATATCATACCTGTCAACTTGTACGGGTTACTCGTAATTTGTACTTATCTTCCATTTTCATCAGTATATGGCAGCACAACGGTTATGTATGTTTTTTCTTATAAAAATTCAAATTGATTTTAAAAAATCAAATCTTTTGTTAATTCCAGGAGTCTGGGCATAATTTTTTTCTTTATATTGAGCACAATCCAGAATCTTTCTTAGGTATGCACAAGCAACATGGGGATAACTTTAATATGCTTTTGAAAGAGATGGAAGATGGGAATGCCAAAACTGGGTATCTTTATTGAATGAAATGAATAAGAAATATATTAATATCGCAGGAAGTGTTTAGACAGCTTCATTTAATTCAAGATTCTTATCATCCTTTTAACTGATTTCAGTATTCCCAGCTTTCTCTGCTCCAGATAGCTGAAATGTAGGCTAACAGAACTTGAAAACATGTCCATTTGCTTGTGTGGGAATTTGAAAATATTAAGAAAAAGACATCAGTTTAATTAAAGTCTGACTAAAATCATTATGACTTTAATTTAAAGAAAAGCGTCGATATGGGATGCAATATGTGTGAGATATTCCTGGACTTATTGTTCCAAAGTTAATCTATGTCAGAACACGCTGCACAGTACCGTCATTAGTAAATAAGACCGTGACCCTAAAAAATAATTTTAGGTCAAGGTCTTATACTGGAGGACAATGGGGGAACGAATATGTAATAATGAGGCCATGATAAATCTAAAGAAGTTATTATTACACCTTGAAAATTCGTTTCTCAAAATACCATGCACATATATCTTTTTCTACAGTTACAATACTTTCATTTTTTTAGTTGTTCCACACATGTATCATGGAGCACTTAAAGATGAGTTTGAGGATTATTATTGTGTGCTGCCTGATGAGTGTGTGTATTAACAGACATTGGCCAGAAAAGGAGCTTTTGTAGCTACTGGCTGGATATTATCAGTAAGACAATTAGTACTGATGGATGCCATCAGTACCCAAATCTTCCCAAAATCTAAAATTAGTTATTCAACAACTACTTTCCTTGCCTCACAACAATGCTGACTGTGAGAGATCTTTTTCTATGATGAAAAACATAAATACATGTTTACAGTGTAAACTAAACATGGACACTTGCTGCATAGACATTAAAACCCTTGATTACATTTTGAAAAGTGTAATAGGTGCATGTGCTGCAAATAATAATGTATGTGCATGTTAAAACTGAAAATTAAATAAACAAAAGTTCAGGGAGGTAAACAATTATGTAAATGTGAGTAAAATTGGTTTACTTATGGCATTTGTTGTTTTAAAACTGTTGATCTTATATAATGTATGAAATTCAATGTTTTTGTTTTTCTTGTAATTTGTTTTTTGGTCTTTGTAAGGTTTTTATTGGTCTGGCATACAGGATTTCATCTCAACTGGTTGACAGGTATGAGATATCTATTATACTCTATGGTGATTTGTTTCTCTCATTATAGCCTGGGTGTTACTATACTGTTTTGCTATGTACAGTATTTCTCATTCCAGCCATATAGTTACTATAACACTATTTATTTCTCATTCCAGCCAGATAGCTACTATGACACTATTTATTTCTCATTACAGCCAGATAGCTACTATGATACTATTTATTTCTAATTGCAACCAGATAGCTACTATGACGCTATTTATTTCTCATTACAGCCAGATAGCTACTATGATACTATTTATTTCTCATTACAGCCAGATAGCTACTATGACACTATTTATTTTTCATTACAGTCAAATAGCTACTATGACACTTATTTTTTTCTCATTACAGCCAGATAGCTACTATGATATTATTTATTTCTCATTACAACCAGATAGCTATTATGACACTATTTATTTTTCATTACAGTCAGATAGCTACTATGACACTATTTATTTATCATTACAGCCAGACAGCTACTATGACACTATTTATTTCTAATTACAGCCTGATAGCTACAATGACACTCTTTATTTCTCATTACAGCCTGAGTGTTACTATACTGTTTTGCTATGTACAGTATCTCTCATTCCAGTTTGATAGTTACATCACTATTTATTTCTCCTTACAGCCAGATAGCTATTATGACACTATTTATTCTCATTATAGCCCAGTAGCTATTCTACTGCACTGGTATTTATTTCTCTTTACAACCTTATAGCTACAATACAAAAGCACTATTTATTACTCATTTCAGCCTAATAGCTATAATATTACACAGCTGTTTCTTGATACATATACATATACTAAGCTAAAATAATGTTTTATCTCTCTCATTACTGCCAAACAGCTACTAACCTTTACTGTTATTTCTCTCTTATTACTGTCAAATATTTACTATATTCTATGGCAATTTGTTTCCCTCATTACAGCCTGAGAGTTAGCATACTATATTTATATGTACGGTATCTCTCATTACAGCCTGAGAGTTAGTATACTATAGTTCTATGTACAGTATCTTTCATTACAGCCTGAGAGTTAGTATACTATATTTATATGTACAGTATCTCTCATTACAGCCTGAAAGTTAGTATACTATATTTCTATGTACAGTATCTCTCATTACAGCCTGAGAGTTAGTACTATATTTCTATGTACATTATCTCACATTACAGCCTGAGAGTTAGTATACTATATTTCTATGTACACCATATCTCATTACGGCCTGAGAGTTAGTATACTATATTTCTATGTACAGTATCTCTCATTACAGCCTGAAAGTTAGTATACTATATTTCTATATACAGTATCGCTCATTACAGCCTGAGTTAGTACTATATTTCTATGTACATTATCTCACATTACAGCCTGAGAGTTAGTATACTATATTTCTATGTACATTATCTCACATTACAGCCTGAGAGTTAGTATACTATATTTCTATCTACAGAATTTCTCATTACGGCCTGAGAGTTAGTATACTATATTTCAATGTACAGTATCTCTCATTACAGCCTGAAAGTTAGTATACTATATTTCTATGTACAGTATCTCTCATTACAGCCTGAGAGTTAGTATATATACTATATTTCTATGTACAGTATCTCATTCCAATCTGATAGCTACTATACCAAAACAACAGCATGTCCCTCATTCATACGTCAATGACTTCCAAATCTGTTTCTGACCCCAGTTTTGACAATAAATTTGTTTCTTCACTCATTCTGACCTCTAGTTTTGACAACAAGGGAATTTTTTACTCTTAGTCTTGCACGTGAGTGGACACACTGATAATATATCCCTGTTGATCCCTCTCATGGCTACTAGTCCACTTATAAATTTTATCCTTTTTTTAAAAGTACATTTAAATTAAAATTACTAGCAGGAGTCTTTTGGGGTAAGGGTTTCGGCTGATACATATTTTATATCAAAATATTGGGAATGACCCAAACCAGAGTTGTAGTCTACTTATTGATTTGTGTTCCAAAATTCTACATTAATATATCTTTTGTGTTTATAATGAAATTGGTTTTAATGATGAATATTTGGTTAATTGTACAAAACTGGTTTGTACTACCTTACCTTACTAGCTGGATGATTCTTGCCATATCTAATGATGACAAGAGAACCATTTACAGAAATATTTTGCAGCTTCAATTCTTCGAAATCATCAGAGCGACCATAATGGGCATATACAACATTTGTCTGAAAGAAAAAGAATTGTAATTGTTAAAATTAGAAGACTGGATACCAATAGTTAACCAAACTCTAGATTTTCAAAAATTTTAATTGTTACAATTAGAAGACTGAATACTAATTGTGAAGTGCCAAATTTTCGGTCGATCTATTAATAAACCATTAGTTGTGGCCAGATAGCCATTAGTTAGATTTATGAGACACATCATGCAAAGGAGAGGTATCGGCATAGTAGGATGTGGCCATTGTACTAATTAACTGTATTTGTTCAGCAGCCAGGACTGACCAATGGTGACCTTGTAAAGTTTCATTTTATCACGAAAATGTCAGAATTGAGAGAATACAGAGATTCTGTTACTTAAAACCAAAGCATGTAATATTGACCATGACATAAGTGACTTTTAGAGGGAAGCGGGAGAAAATACATTTGATTCTGATTGGTGGCGGTTAAACAAGAGGTGCGTTTTACACGAGAAATCTTTAGAACATAATATCGCACTAGCTAAATTAGAATTTAGTCTGAATTATTTCCTGTGAGAGGACAGATGTTATGATTTATTTTAGTAAGGCTCCGAATGTTGCTTAAGAGTATGTTAAGTAGTAGACCAGGGGAAAAACCGCCAAAACTAACGGTTGAGTGACACACCAAACCACAGAAGTATTTGTCACAATTCACTGAATATTGTTAGTTACAGGTCTGCATGATTTCATTTGATACGTTTGTATAATAATGTGTTCTGTATTATGAATCGGAAGTACTTGCATGATTCCATTTGATACATTTATTTAATAATGTGCTTTTGAATTATGAATCGGAATTCTTACCTTAATTCTTAGTTAAGAATGATGTAGTAAAAACACTATGCTGAGTAAGAATAGGGAGTGTTACATTAATTCTTGAATTTATCATATTGTTTGAATAATGATTGTGTTCTTAGAATTTAATGTATTACATTAGTTCATAATTTACAAGTATACATGTGAATTCACCGAATTTCGATTTCATAGATGATTTAGCGACAGTGTATAATTCAACGTCTTGCTTTGTAAGATGTTAATGTATCAGGTCAAGACAAAACGAATTAACCAATGGTTTAACTACATTCATTTGAGGACATGTGTAGTTAATTACTAGCCGTAAAATTGTTATCACTGATAGAAATATCTGATTGTTCGAACCAGGAATAATGGGCAGTTTCAACTGTAACTAATGTAACGAGAGACTTAGGTTGTTTTAATTTTCTTTTGGAAGGAAGAAAATAAATTTTGGGAAGACGTGAAGTACGGAAATAGAGGCGTACACGTTGGAAAAAAAAGAATACATGATACAGTGGACAAGTCTGAGTTCAAGTGGAACATCCACGAGGGCAGATTATCTTGAGGGGAACAGACTTCTAGAACAACATTGGATTGAACAGAGAACGTGGTTCAAGGATAACAGGTTATGAAAATCGAACAAAGCATTGACTTCGATTGTGCCACTCGATCCTATGATTATTTTTAATTATCAGTATTAGAACAGCAAATTTGTTTAATTCTATTTCAAATCTATTTGTAATTTGGTGAAAGTTTACTTCTAAACTACGGGTATTCCTAATGAAAGGAAGTTTCATAATTGTGTATTATTTGATTAAATTGTTTATTTATCTTTATGGGGGCTCGGAGTTGTTTTGTTCAATATACCCGCTCAGGTTACCATATACATTCTCTTAATCGAACCGGGCAATTATAAATTTAGGTCATCTCTTAGATAACGAGTATCAGAGGGGAGTGGATTATAGTATTATAATTATATGTTGTGCAATACCCCTTGACAAAGTGGGACGTAAACACTTACCCTTTGACAAGTGGGGCTAATACAATATTATACGAATAACGCTCATGACCCGCGAGAACCTGACACTAATAGTTAACCAAACTCTAGATTTCAGGTTTTCCTATGAAAGTATTGCTGGGATGTTTTCTTTTTGCTGCTCAATTTAATCTGAGCAGAAGGTAAGAATATATTAATGTTTCATCGTTACACTTTGATATATTTATCTTACCGTTGCAAAGAACTTAGCAGGAGAATAGGCATTAAAGGGAGTGTACTCTGGGTGGGCACTTGAACCATTAGAATGGGAATGAAACAACAGGCTTCCATTTACTGTCCTCACACTAATGCTGTTCCCATTTTCATTTGTACTGGAAAGAAAAAAATCCATCAGATAATCAGATATTTATTTTTGTATGTCAACACAAAAGTCAGAAAAGTCTGTAATAAATGTTTTATTCTGACATAAGTGAATTAAGTGTAAGTTAGGTCCAAACAAGTGATCTAATTTAAGTAGACAAATGTATTAATTTTTGATGAGATTGAATTGAAGACATGAAATATTCCTAATAAATTTCTATTTGCAATAAAAACAAATTCACAAACAGATTTCTCCTCTTAGCATAAAGACTCTAAACCAAGGCAAGAGAATAGAAAAAGGGACAGACTAAAATTTTCTTGGAAGTGCTTCTAAACTTTAATTCTCAGTAAAACAAGATCTTGATATTACACTGAGGTACTAAAAAGAATTGAAAACAGGGGAATTCATGATACTTTTCTTCGAACATTAATAATAATCACATGGTTTAGGTGTCTATAGTAAATGACATACAGGTCATATAGGCATTAACACCAACTATTTCAGTAACAGCTGTTATTTCTTTTCAAATTTTTGATTTTACATAACTTTAAATGGTACTCATTCTCTTTACTTGCATCCTCATACAACAATGTTTCTTTGGAAGGTCATTATTTAAATGCCCCAAAGTACATATGGCAAAATCAATGTTCAAGTACATGGACATATTTGGATGAAATGAAATTAATGGTGTCATCCAGTACAATTCGGATTGAATTTTGCATGCTACGTTGTCCCAATGAAAGATATGCATGCTGATAAACATGTTCATACTGCCATGTATTCTGATGACAAGACTTAACATGATTTTTTTCTTGACCCAGTTTAGTACAGTAGAACCTGTCTTGAAAGACCACCCTTTCTGCCATAAAATTATGGTCTCTCAAGACAGGTGGTCTCACATAGCAGTGGTCTTTCAAGACAGGTTTCACTGTACCTGGCCACCACAGTAGCCTCCACAGTGATTGATAATTTATGTCTGGAAATTTCTTAATGATAGTTATTTTGCAACAAATGAATAGATTTAGGTTAAACAAAATTAGTATTATGTACATGTAAATATTAAAAGAACAATTTATATTTATTTTAAGATGAGTAATTGCATTACATTACCTGTATGACTTTTACTATAACCCAAGCAGTTAAAACCACTTGTAACACAGTACTAACTTTTAGGTGTTGCATTTTATAAAATAATGAAAAAACTTACTAGTTTGGATATGACAAGGATACACTGTATTTCTTGTGTTTAACAGCATCAAAAGGAAATGTCAGCCATTCTTGTTGAACGTAATGTATCAGTTTGTTGGTCCCTCCAACACCCGACAGGCGCACTTTCTTTGTGATTGTTCTAAAACAAAATGATATGAAAAATCATGTATGAAATGGTTTCTTGGGAAAAAAAACAGTCTTTGATCAAAGCAACTACTGAAATGAACACAGGGCTATTTAAAGTGAGTTTACCTGGAAATTCAATTTTCTACAAGCATAGAATAAAAATGAATACATTTTTCTGTTAAGTTGCCTGAATGTTCAAAGAGTATTCGACATCATAGTTAAGAAATGAAGTCATGCAGCTGGAATTCTTCCAAACACTATCGTACAACTGTTTTAAACATTTGCTTAAGTTTCACCAATAATACCATTATTCCATATTACTGTCTAAAACATTTCTAACACATTTCCTTTAATCAAAGCATATTAAAGTAATATTTTCATTTCAAAAGAAATTCCAGTTTGGAGTCATAATAATGAAGGATCAATTTTTACATCATTTGAACACTTCGTGGAAAGATCAAACATAGCCAATCAAACATGCATTATAGGCCAAGGTGAAAGACATCCAACAAAGCCGAGATAGTCTGAAAAATCAATTTGGCAAATGTAATACACAGATGATTTAAATAGCATGCTGAGTCAATGTCAATTGAGACAATATTTGCCACTAAATGGGTTTTATTTTATATCAATTCTGGTCTTGATGATGATGCATCAACTATAAATCATTCTAATATTGAATTAAGGAAATTCTTACAGATAACTTGATGTATTTGAGACTGATGTCATACACAGTACACAAATGTATTTGAGACTGATATCATATACAATACACAAATGTATTTGAGACTGATATCATACACAGTACACAAATGTATTTGAGACTGATATCATATGCAATACACAAATGTATTTGAGACTGATATCATACACAGTACACAAATGTATTTGAGACTGATGTCATACACAATACACAAATGTACTTGAGACTGATATCATACACAGTACACAAATGTATTTGAGACTGATGTCATACACAGTGCACACACGTATTTCAGACTGATGTCATACACAGTACACAAATGTATTTGAAACTGATATCATACACTGTACACAAATGTATTTGAGACTGATATAATACACAATACACAAATGTATCTGAGACTGATATCATACACAGTACACAAATGTATTTGAGACTGATATCATACACAATACACAAATGTATTTGAGACTGATATCATACACAGTACACAAATGTATTTGAGACTGATGTCATACACAGTGCACACATGTATTTGAGACTTATGTCATACACAGTACACAAATGTATTTGAGACTGATATCATACACAGTACACAAATGTATTTGAGACTGATATCATACACAATACACAAATGTATCTGAGACTGATATCATACACAGTACGTATTTGAGACTGATATCATATACAATACACAAATGTATCTGAGACTGATATCATACACAGTACACAAATGTATTTGAGACTGATGTCATACACAATACACAAATGTATTTGAGACTGATATCATATACAATACACAAATGTACTTGAGACTGATATCATACACAATACACAAATGTATCTGAGACTGATATCATACACAGTACACAAATATATTTGAGACTGATGTTATACACAATACACAAATGTATTTGAGACTGATATCATACACAGTACACAAATGTATTTGAGGCTGATGTCATACACAATGCACACATGTATTTCTGACTGATGTCATACACAATGCACACATGTATTTGAGACTTATGTCATACACAGTACACAAATGTATTTGAGACTGATATCATACACAGTACACAAATGTATTTGAGACTGATATCATACACAATACACAAATGTATCTGAGACTGATATCATACACAGTACGTATTTGAGACTGATATCATATAAAATACACAAATGTATCTGAGACTGATATCATACACAGTACACAAATGTATTTGAGACTGATGTCATACACAATACACAAATGTATTTGAGACTGATATCATATACAATACACAAATGTACTTGAGACTGATATCATACACAATACACAAATGTATCTGAGACTGATATCATACACAGTACACAAATATATTTGAGACTGATGTCATACACAATACACAAATGTATTTGAGACTGATATCATACACAGTACACAAATGTATTTGAGGCTGATGTCATACACAATGCACACATGTATTTCTGACTGATGTCATACACAATGCACAAATGTATTTGAAACTGACATCTTTTATGTTTCATTGTATTAGTCTCAAATGCATTTGAAACTAATACAATGAAACATGAAAGATGTTTTGTGTATTACAAATTCATAACATACATGAAAGATTTTTGTGTATTAGAACAAAAATGCCTTTTTAATTTCAAACTTGTATTAATTAACAAACCTAGAATTTTCAAATTGTGTTACACTACTGCATAGCTCTATCAACATCATTTAGCAATGTATAACAGGAATATTAGTTAATTGTTTCAATAAAGTTTTTATTTATTATTAGGTCTTCAAAGATGAAACAGTGCATAATTGACTTATTCAAATTTATAAAGCATTAATTCTGAAAAATTAATGAAAAAGTAAATAGATTTAATGACAATGAAAATCAATTAGTTTATCCTAAAAAAAATTTCATTATATTAATTTTAGTTTTGGGATTATGGACAGATGGGGAAATTATTTTCAACTTTCTTAAATAAGTTTTCTTGTTTACAATGAGAAAAGCATTCAGTCTTTTGTACATAAATACCTCAATTTTCAAATTAAACAGATTTTCATTTTAAATTCGATGCAAGAAATAATATAGTCATACACCCTGACAATTCATGCACTAACAAAATCAATTAATTTTCCAAAGTACTCTATCCAAAATATGAAAATCTTTCGTATCATAAAATTATATTGTCATGCCCAGTAAAATATAACACGCGTCAATGAAGTCTTGAAAGGTAAACTTGGCTGCATTAGATTCTTGCTTGCCATGATAATGTTTCAGTGTTTTATTTTACAAATAAACAAATTCTCCTGGATTTTCTTTCTTTATTTCTCTGTTCATCATGTTCTTGTACTGCCAGCAATAATGCATACAAGACTCGTGAGAAACCCCGGCTTATGAACCTTGCATGCTTCATAGAGTACAGATTATGTTTTACAAAACACAATACCAAAATAATGTATGGTGCATCTTTCCTATAAAAAAAATAAATTATAATCCTTATTTTTCTTCAAAATTGCTTCAAGTGATTTCAACAAAGGATCCAAATTTTATCACAACTGCCATAAAAAGTCAAATCAACTGGTTCAGGAATTTAATTGTGCATTATCATCTTTATACTGGTCTTCTTGGAACACCAAACTGATTACATCCAAATTGAGGTTACTGAAGGGAAATAAATAACTGACAAAAATGTTATTGCAAGAATGTATGCAACTCACATGTCATAGATGATGTCCTATCATGTGCTGAAAAATGGGGTTAATCCATAACAATAAAAATAACATGTCAAAGATGTTGACCACTTCAAAACAAATAAATGGATTGGGTTTTTTTTTTACTTTAAAAAATGGGAAAACACTGATAATAACCTGCAAATTTGTTTACTTGTTAATCCACTTTATTGAGAAATTGAATTGTCAACATCAAGTTATTTGGTTCAAAACCTTGGACAGAGCATCTGCCCCAGATGTGGGAGGTCACAGGTTTGAACCCAGGCCAAGTCATACCAAAGATTTATAAAAATGGTACAAACAGCTGCCTTGCTAGGCACTCAGCATTAAAAGGTTGGTGTTAGGACTGGTCGGCTTGGTGTCAGGATAATATGGGACATCATGGTACATGTCTGCAGCATGATGCCCCAATGCCTGACATCAATACAAACTGCCACACTGCAGACATTGTAGCAAATATGACTGCAAAATTGTTAAAGCTACGTTAAAATTCCAAATCACACATACACAAACCCTTGCAACCATTCTTCATCACTGAAATCAACATCTAAGAGAGATTCTAAAATATTTTCTAAATAGATGGTCCTCCGATTCATAAAGGGATTTATAATACCAAACACCATGCTTGACCTCATCAAGTCAGTGTACTTTTGGATAATTGATTCAATTGGATGGCCGGATTGGGGGGGAAGGGGATCTGCTGGGTAGTGTTCTCTTTTAATCATCAAAAAGCTTAGATGGAGGGGAGATCTTCTTGGGGCCTAACCTTTCTCTAAGCTTCTGTATATCCTCTTGCATGTAAGACTGACATTTCCCCTCCCCCAAGGCAAAATCTGAATGGCTTCTTCATGAAAAGCTCAAGAAGCAGCCGCCTGGGTCAAAGCCATGTGGGTTCTTGCTCATTATGACACAGGTTAAGGTGCCCATGAAATGAGTTCAACACAAACAATGAGAGCACCCTGATCACATGCTTTTTCAAATTTTCTCTGCGGCATGATGCCCCAGTGCTAGACATCACTATAAACTGCCTCACTGCAGACATCGTAGCGATATGACTGAAAAATTGTTAAAAGCTACTTTAAAAAAGCTAATCAAACAAACAAATTTTCAATATTTCTGTCATGTACAATTTCATAAGGTCCATATTCACTTAACCTTCATCCTGACCCTGAACAATTACACCTTTAGCATATTTCACCGTTACTGGTATTTTCCCTTAAAGATGGTCATTTTGGGGAATAAGACTGCTGGATACTGTACATGTCAAAGCCAAAGTAAGTGCCATCATTTTTCAAACTTGAACTTCTCATGTCCCTGTCTCATCAACAGTTATACCAGGAACTAGATAAAAAATAAAGTGGAGTCTCATCCATATTACCCATTCAAATCTGTTTTCATACTCCTCCACATCACACAATTTCTTCATACAGTTAATAAAATTTGACCTCGGAGTCTGCAGGGAGCTATTTAAAAATATAAGTTCCACAACTGAGGGCAGTTTATTTCACTTGAAAATCCTTAGAACCCATCCAGTCTGGACAATCTTCCATGATTAACTTCAAAGCAAAGTTATTCACCATTTCTGTTTTAATAGAAACATGGTGATCCTGTATGCATAGATTTTATTCATTTTCCAATAAACTGCTTAGTGGATACATAGCAGTGGGTACATATCCTATTTGAGTTTTCTGAACAGAAAGAGAGAGATAAATCTGTTTCTGCCCAGTCACATAGGGTGCTTTTGGAAATGCTGAACTTTGCAGCTGTTGATCTTATGCCACTCAACATCACCGCCTTCAGAGACCTGCACTTCTCTGATACTGTCCATTTTTATTATTTTCTGCAAATTTTTAGAAATAACATTAAGAATGTTGGGTGATGATTCCATACTCCTAATATCTCTGGTATAGTAATAATAACAATTTTCTTAATTATTTATAGTCATGGCACAATTAAAAACCCACTGCAATCACGCCTCAGACTGAAGTATTGCTTTTGACCATTGATTTTACAGTTATCAAGGTGATCTATTTATCAATGCCACATTGAGATGCAATAGAGTATTTGCTTTATCATCGACTTTATCATCGTGCTCATGACAGGGCTTATTTAGCAAACAGCTTGATCAGGAGATGTAATTAGCTGCCTACTGTCAACACCTGCAGTTAATTACTATGATAATAATAACACTTTCACTACTTGATTGTATGTACACCACTAAATCTTCAGTTTCTTAGTACAGGTAAACCTAAGTTTAGTTTACCTATGTTCTAACTTCAACATTTTATTTTATCCTTAGGATTTTTGTTTCGCTAAGAAATTTTTGTTTTTAGTGTCTAGATAATTTTTTAAAAATATGCTGGTGTGCAAAATTGAAAGGAAAGATAATTATGGTAACTGGAAAATGAAATATGAAATAAAGAGATCTTACAATAATGATGATGATGATGATGATGATGATGATGATGATGATGATGATGATGATGAGAAGAAGAAGAAGAAGAATACAACCATGCTCGTGTCATCTTAAGAGTTTGCATAGATTTTAAATGCAATGAAGAATATTCCCATAACTGTACCAGAGTAATAATGAACCTTTGCTTAAAATGTTCTTAATTTTGGCAGATGAAGGTATCCGTGAAGTGATGAGCTGAAATCCGGTAAAGTGTTGAATTAAGGCCTAAATAAATTGTGTAGGTAGAAATGTATGCCTTATATTATACCTTAAAAGCTCAATCCTTGCATATATTGCAAGTCATTTTAGTTCTGGAAACAATGCATTTACACGCAGATAAACCATCAATATGTGTGTCTAAACACTGACCTTTGTAACTCTATTAGTATTGAAAAAATTCTTGTATCTGCAATTTTTTTAATTTTTTTCTCATATATTCAAACATTTTCTTGCTACAATTTTATAGGCCTGTGATATTAATAAACAAAAAACCACTAACATTTTCTGAAGCTTATAAATCCATTCACTCTTTAATTTGGCACATTTTTCACATAAGGTAGAATATTAAGCACCGATTCCTCACTAAGAAGAAAACAACTGATGTGTTCTTCTTTGGAGTTTAAAGCTATTTCTATGTGCAAGATAAGACATATATAGAAGCCAGTGTAAGTGGTGGAAGAAGAACCTGGCAAAACCACAGTAAGAACCATTGACCCACCGAAAGCTATATACGAATCATTATATCTATATGATATTTTTAAAAAAAAAAGATTGAAAAGAAATTCCTGAAAAATAAATTTTGTATCTAATGGAGCTGGTTTTAGAATATTATACATATTAATCATTATAATATATATAACATTTGAAAATAATTTTTAAAAAATTAAAAATTTTGGCCATAACTCGATATAATGAACTTTACAACTTTAGCCATCAATATCTAAATATATTTTAATGTAAATTTGCTTAAATTGTATTTCTGCCACTGTGGAAGCTGCTTACAATTTCATTTCTTTTATAATTTAATCCATCTTAAGAGTTGCACTATTTTTCTGCATTGTTTACATTGTAATTCTGGATACCTGTCTCCAAGAAAAATTATCGAGAGGGTAACAAATTAGTTGGATGACGCTATAGGATGTTTGCCACCTTAATGACATTCATTCTTCTAATTCCCTAACAGCTTAATTGACATGAGTGATGCTGACTGAATACCAATTAACTCAAGATGCAGCTAATCCTTTAGGAATTAATTATCGAATACAGAACTTAATATGGCTTCAGCTGCCAAAATGCCAACAGTTACAGCTCCATTTTTACCAATAGCTGCAGGAAATTACTGACAGTTTTCTTGATTTTCATTTTATAAGACATTTAATACCATAATAAAATACAAACAAGCTTTAAAAACAAATATTTTATTTAGTATTTTCACTGACAATATCTTGTAAATTAATTTTCTTTGTTCCAGTAATGGAATAGACAGATTACACAAATATTAAACATCTGTGATAATCTGGATGATATGGGGTAACACTTTACTTTTCAGATACATTTGTCTTGTTATGATTTCAGTGATAAATGATGTTACACGAATGCTGATTTTAAATTTAATATATTGGTGACATTCAATTTATTCCATAGATGCAAGTCATTGGCTATGGTGTAAATCAAAACTGAAATTAATGTAAATGCATGTATGTGACTTGAGCAGTCGCTCATTGCACACGGCACCAGCAGTGGCACTAAAATGAGCACACTGACACAACCTGAATGCTCTTTCTTCATTATAAATTTCATTAAAATGACAATGCATACATTGAATTGGCATAAATTGAGTGTCACCTGCACCGAATAAATTAAATATTTACAAGATTTAAATTATTCTAGGAGTGTGACACACTACATCTGGAATGAGCTTAATGTAAAATGTCATTTATCTCAATGACCAAATACAATTTATAGTAAAACCTGTCTTAAGAGACAACTGCTATAAAACACCACCTGTCTTGAGAGACCAGGTTCTCTTGCATAGATTTATTGATTGTATATTGTTATGACCTGTCTTGAGAGACTTCCTGTCTTGAGAAACCATTATTTGTGAGCAGATGGGGTGGTCTTTCAAGACATGTTCTACTGTATTTGATGGAACAATATTAGAGTGTAGCAAATAACTGATATACATATGAACTTCTTTAGACTTCCATGATATTATCAATTTACTGATATTTGTTATGTGATATTATTATTATATATACATATGGAAAAATTATTCTATGCACATATTAACGTAATGAATACAGTAGTCATGTAAGAAATATAGATCTGCATTCAAACAGACCACAAGTTACCAGCAGAAGTTGAAAGCTTTTCTTTGCTGCACACATGCTGTACATGTCATTTATCTCTGACTGATGTTCTGATTCAGTAATTCTGTTGCCCATGCATTTCCTGTTGGCATCAAAATTGGAAATATTTCATTTGGTTCATATGTTCCATTTGTGACAGGCAGCATATAAATTCATTTAATTACATAATATTTACCTACTCTGCCATAGTGGTACTGGGGCATTAAAACTGAGTTTGAATTTTGTCATGGCAGACTTGATGTTAACTGATTATTTAGACTAATACAAGAAATAAATGTTTTTAATACTAAATGTTGGAGTATTATTGCAAAATATTCAGTGACATCTTGTCAACTAGAAATACTTAAAATACTTCATGTCACACAAATACCATATATACTCACTTATAATCAAACTGCAAACAACAAAAATCCTGATCTGCCATAACATAATGTGCCTGCAAATTAGGATTTATTTTGTTTGTTCTACTGATTACTCCCGACAAACTGAACAGACCCAGATCTGCCAGTGCATAATGAAACAGCAGATCTGGGTGTCTGCAGTTTGAGGTTGGACTCGTAAGAATGTATACAGGATGGTGTGGGCAGGAGGGGTATGCACATATCGTGATGCCTATATTTAATACCAGGAGGGATATGCATCTATCCTGATGCCTATTTGTAACACCAAGAGGGATATGCATCTATTCTGAGGCCCATTTGTAACACCAAGAGGGATATGCATCTATCATGATGCCTATTTGTAACACCAGGAGGGGTATATTCTGATGCCTATATGTAACACCAGGAGGGGAATGCATCTATCCTGATGACTATATGTAACACCAGGAGGGGAATGCATCTATCCTGATGACTATATGTAACACCAGGAGGGGAATGCATCTATCCTGATGACTATATGTAAAACCAGGAGGGGAATGCATCTATCCTGATGACTATATGTAATACCAAGAGGGGAATGCATCTATCCTGATGACTATATGTAACACCAGGAGGGGAATGCATCTATCCTGATGACTATATGTAACACCAGGAGGGGAATGCATCTATCCTGATGACTATATGCAACACCAGGAGGGGAATGCATCTATCCTGATGACTATATGTAACACCAGGAGGGGAATGCATCTATCCTGATGACTATATGTAAAACCAGGAGGGGAATGCATCTATCCTGATGACTATATGTAATACCAAGAGGGGAATGCATCTATCCTGATGACTATATGTAACACCAGGAGGGGAATGCATCTATCCTGATGACTATATGTAACACCAGGAGGGGAATGCATCTATCCTGATGACTATATGTAACACCAGGAGGGGAATGCATCTATCCTGATGACTATATGTAACACCAGGAGGGGAATGCATCTATCCTGATGACTACCGGTATATGTAACACCAGGAGGAGACCTTAATTAGATAAATCTGATCAAAATGGATGATGGATGCAGGATGATATGCTCACTTGGCTTTGTAACATGTTGATCTAAGACTGACCAATGATAATTAAACAAAAATTACTTTAGATCATCTTCATAGTTGATCTTCTGCATCAAGTTGTCTTGGATGATCTGACTCAAAGTTCTGTTGTAGTCCTGAAATAATAATATTAGCATTAAAAATAATATTAATAATGTCGCTATTTAAGCAGAAAGACTCCGTGATAATTCAAAAACTTAATAGTCTACATAGCAGTCATTAATTTTAATACAACATGAGATACAGATATAGTAATTCAATTGTCTATTTGTGGTGGTCAAAATAAGTCAGTCAGTGGGTTCTCAGACCTTTCACTAGGTGGGTTCAATTTGTGGTTCATTTGAAATTGTGGACTTTGGAGACTCAAAAAATGTGTTTTGAGGTCCCAATGCGGGGTAAGTGCACATAACCCAAGAAAAAATGTATATTGCTTTTGAAGTATTCAACACACATACAAACAAAAAATAGTAAGTTTTGGACAATCCAATACTATCAACACACACACACACACACACACAAGCACACACATAATCACAACCAGACTGAATAGTATACTTAATTAATTAGATGAAGTCTTTTCTAAATAGTTCAGTTGTGGGCTTTCTATTGACCTCTAATTTGCATTCTTGTACATCACTGTATTCCTCCACATCACTCTGCATTCAGTTTGGGTGGATACGGAAGTCTTTGAAGTATGGGTTCTGCTATTTGGAATCATTTTTGCACCCCAAGTTTTCACCTGATTTATGAGAGTAGTAGCAGCATCTCTTAGAGTAATGGGATAATCCAGTGTCTCTTAGATTAATGGGATAATCCAGTGTCTCTTATTGTAATGGAATAATCCAGTGTCTCTTAGATTAATGGGATAATCCAGTGTCTCTTAGTGTAATGGAATAATCCAGTGTCTCTTAGATTAATGGGATAATCCAGTGTTTTGGCAACATTCTGATACATACTATCAAGGTGCAGTCCTTCAGTCAGGATCTGTTCTGCTGCTGGTCTACAGTAACTCAGCTGGGTCTTTTACCCAAACTCAAGAAGTTAAAGCAGTCACTCCATCTCAGGACTTATTTATATGGGGATGAATTTCCTCAAGAATCAGAACTGGATAGATTAAATCCTGACAGGTGGCCGAGTGGTCTACAGCGCTGTCCGTTATGGATCACTGCCATCTCACCTCTGTTTGCGTGAGTTCGAGTCTAAGATTCGGCTAATGTAGTTATGTGAGAAAGCTTGCCAGTAGCTTCTGGTGGGTCAGTGGTTCTTTCCGGGGGTTTTACGGGTTCTTCCTCCACCATTAAATACTGGCCGCCATGTATAGCCTATATTGTGCTGAAAAATGGCGTTAAACCATAAAAAAACAAAACAAATCCTGACAGACTTCTTGAGGTGCTATGAGCAAGACATTGGGGATGAACTTCCTCAAGAATCAGAACTTAGTCTGGATTCCACAGAACTGGGTAAATTGAATCCTGACACTTCTAGAGGTGCTATAAGAAAGACGTTGTTGGCTTGTCTTTAACTATCCATTCTGGGGACCTTGACTACCACTGAAAATCTGATTTCTTAGGATGTCTCCATATGTGCCTTCTACATTTTCTCCTCTTCACATATTTGCTCTAAGCTCTAACTCCATTTGAACCAGAGTTTCATCACCGCTGGCACCAATGGATGAATCTGAACAGGATTCTGAATGGGGTTCCAGCTGCAAGCACCTGACCACCAGTCCTATCTGTTTGCCAGTTCATCTGATTAAGGTTGGGTTACTTAATTAGAAGTAGTGGGTTTCACTCTACACAGTCAATGAATTCTGGATGAATTGTCTTCACTCCATATCAACAATATATAAATTATGGTTGTATTTCTAGCAGTGCAAAAGCTGCATTGACAAAGTAAGGAATCACCGTGGCATTGGCTTCCACAGACAATATCTCTGTTGTAGCATGTAGCATATGTTTGGGCGGTACATATGATCCTTTATTTTGCATGGAGGTCTGGAACCATTTCGTATTTCAAGCAGCGAGACCTGTCTTTGACTCTGCTACACCCAGATGCAACCTGTTTTGTGTTTTGTGGTCTTTCACCAAACTCCAATAAATCAGAGGGAGGCTTCTTTACAGGACCTTACACCCAATCCTGTATTTTTCCTTGCCTTGCCATATGCAACAAGAAGACAGAACAGAACATGCTTTGTCTTATACAACTCCAGTTATTGGCAATTACAATAATGTCACCATTTGGTACAATTATCATGTATATGCCAATTCAACATCATTTGGTACAATTATCATGTATATGCCAATGCAACACCATTTGGTACAATTATCATGTATCTGCCAATTCAACACCATTTGGTACAATTATCATGTATGTGTCAATTCCACATCATCTGGTACAACTATCATGTATATGTCAATGCAACACCATTTGGTACAACTATCATGTATATATCAATGCAACATCATTTGGGTACAATTATCATGTATATGCCAATGCAACATAATTAATTTATCAAAATAAATCTATAATTTAAACAAAATGAAAGCTAGTCAGAGGATGATGTTCTATTGTATTTCCGGATACCAAAACACTGAGATTCATGAATAATGAATCCTGAAACCAGTTTTGTGTATTCTATTGCCACAGTTATAACACTATTCAATATGCTAGACATTTGGAAAAGGTCCAAGACACTACTGAAGTGTTTGTGCTATACAATCCATGTGGCCTTTGTAAGATCAAAGCTGATTCATCAGCCAACTTATCAAATGCAAGTTTGCCAAATGGTCATTGATCAGAAAAATAGTCATTGGTCTGCAGGACCCAGAAGTAGAATTTTTTTCTACTGAAAAATAATAACAATTTGCACTGAGTTGTCAAAAGTAAGAATCATTAGCAACAAATGGAGATAATGCATAGATGATCTGATTATATTACGTTTGCTGTACCAAAAATTACATTTTTCCCAAAAATATTTGGATGTGATGCAAATAATATGAGCCAATTAAATAATAATGTAGACTTTATACTCATGTTAAAATATAATTGAAAATTGTTTCAGAATTATCAGTTTCAGAACCAGAATTTATGTCTAGCTTTTAGAATTTTCTTTGCAAAATGTAGAATATATTTCATATTTGAAGAGACATGAAGCCAGAACACAAAACGTTTAATACAAAGAAATAAAAAGTCAAACTTTCACCTTTCTGCACAAACACAACCAAAACTGCCAATTGAAAATTTGTTTTTTATACACCTAAGCAATAGGTTACATGAAAATCTCTTTGGAAATGGATTTGTTCAGATCAATTCTGAAAGTAACCCCCAAAATATATTTGCAACCCAAATTTCAAGAAAAAAATGAGAAGAATATTGAAGGGTCAATGAATTAACCAGCCATGACTATACAGATGGCATGGCTGCTAGCCCTAGCTGACACACAACTCATCAACACTAAGTACATGGCTGCTATCATTAAACTGGATAATCAATGTTAACACATTAACCCCTAACGATGACGGGGCATGAGGTGCCTACTTCCAAGGTCTGTAGTATCAAGGTCATGCATGATACACTAAAGTGGGTGGTATTATAGAAATGTAGACAGATGTTACAATGATAGCAAATAATCTGGACATTTTAGTTGCACTACAAAATACAGAGGGGCAAAAAGCAAAGTTTTTGGACCCGCCCTTTTTTTTACCCAAAATTCGCTAATGGTCGGAATCCAAATTTGTGTCCAGATTTTAGACTTTATGGCCATAGATCTACGGCAGACCGGTCTGAAGCACACATAGACAGGTGAACCTGTGCAAAATGTAGGATAAGATGGACATTTGAATAAAGAGTCTTCTCCATACAAAATGTATGGATCCATTAAGCAAAAAAAAAAAAAAAGTCCATTTTATCACCTACTGCTCATGTACCAGCAAACTGTCCAATGAAAAACATTTTCTGTAGCACAACTAGCCATTTATCTAATGGAATATTGCTTGGAAATTGATGTATTAGGACATATTCATTAATAGTCCTCAAAATGTATTTCCTAATCTTGTTTCATGTGAAAACAGCAAAAACCTCCAGGGGTTAATGTGTTAAGCCACCAAAACAAAATATTTCCTATTGCATCGGTTTTAAAATTAAGGTATGCAGGTAGGTTTTTTTAACCAAAAAAGTGCTAGGGTTGGCAACAAAAAGCAGGAATGTTCAGTGGAAACACATTTTCTTTTAGCCTAATTGGTTAATCCCATTTGTGTTAGATAAACATAAATTAAAAAAATGATAATAAAGAATAGCATTTGTAACTTTAAATTTACCTCTGTTAAAATACATATACTGAAGTGCATACATATATACTTGCTTATAAGTCGAAATGAAAACAACACAGTTCCTGATCTGCCATCACAAAATGTGCCAGCATATCTGGGTCTATGTTGCTTTTTCTACTGATAACTCAAAACAAAACTGCTTATACATACCTAGATAAACTGTCACATTATGTGATGGCAGATCTGGTCTGTGCAGTGTGCAGTATGACGTATAAGCAAGTATATACTAGCTTAAAATTTCCTGAGAATTATGGCCAGTCAAGGTGCATCAAACAAAACAAATATATCTGAAAAATAAAAGGATCTTAAATCATGTAGTGGGTCTCCATGTTGTGTGTATGTCCTGTAGCATCAATCAGTGAACACAACTTAGGGTTTCTTTCCTCTAATACAATTTGTGCTCACATTGATATCAAGTTATTACAGATAAATTCTTAGAACAAAGGCTGTTTCATTATATTATGTATGCATGTAATATGATGTTATAGTAACCAAACAAAGTCTAACTGGATGATAATTGATCTATGTAACATAACTGAAACCAAGATAACATAATTTGGTAGAACCTATACAAATAAAAATCTTCAAAACTATGAACAATTATATCTACTGAGAAATGTCAATATTTCCAACATAAAATCAAAACCATTCCATTTCATAAATTAAATATTTCTTTAAAAAAATTAACATTTATTTCAATACCCATTGCTTTTATTTTGCTAAGTGAAAATCTGTGGTAATTCATATCATAAATATTAATTTATAATGTATAAATCTTGATAACAGTAAAGTAAATGGGGAGTGGCTTGCCAAAGATAGGAGGCAGTCAAATTTCATGTGAATAGGTCATATAATGCATTATCCAACACAACAGTTGTTGGTGGTGGTGGTGGAGTTCTAATAAGACTAATGGATACTGGTTTTAAATGGTTTCTAATCTTTGTTGCACATCCTATGAAAAAAATCTATTAATATACCTCGTTATGTGACATTTCCAGCCTAATGAAATTATTTCATAAAAATATCAATTCTAAAAAACACATTCACATATTCACTTTACATTATCTTAAACTTATATGTAATAAATATCAATATTAAAATGGTATAATTTCAGATGGCATAACCAAACTTTGGATTTGTAACCTAACAATCATCCAATCTGATGGCATTGTACTGAGAAGCAGTTTGTTTACATCTGTAAGTCACATGACTCATTCACAAGATCTTAATTACATGTAAACTTCAAAATAAAACCTTGGATAATCAGTTTTCATGTAATGAGCTATACTGCACTTATATGTCAGATTCAACTCCAAACAACATAGATTTGGATCTCATGTCCCAAAAGTCATTAATATAAAGTGTTTTAAGTGTTATGGGCAATAAATATGAAACACTTCTTATAGATGATTTGCAAAATGTATGTTTCAGGATACAAGTTTTGTTGAGGACAGTAATACATTAGAACTATCTTGATAAATTTATGTGCAGCTAGCTCAGCCTAATCTAGGGTCTTTTTTTCGGAGTTTGGATGGTCAGCTGGATTTAGATTTTTAGGCAGGCCTAGAAGGAAAATCTTCACTGAATTCACAGAGTTTATCACCAACTAGTTGCACACATACATCAAGAGCATAAATTCTTTTAAAAAATGGATTATATATATATATATATTCAATGCACATTTTCTGGAAACTCCAGTTTTCTTTGAGGATAACCCATTCACTAGCAGCCAAAATCAATATCCAGTTTTCTTTCCATCTGCATATAAATACCTATTGCTGTAAGTACTAAGTTACAGTCAAACTGCTAACAACAAAGGTCCTGATATGCCAAAGCAAAAAGTGCCTGCAGACAAGGGTCTATGTTGTTTGTTCCACTGGTTACTCCTAATAAACTGCATCGACCCAGATCTGCCAAAACATTATGACATGGCAGATCTGGGTCTTTTCAGCCTGCAGTTGGACTGGAGTTAAATAAATAACAAGAGTGGAGATGGTAAATAACACCATATTTCTAGCATAACACAGACAAATAAAAGGATCTATGAATATTTATTGAATATCATCATCCACTAATTCACAGGTCCTACACCAGATAAAGCACTGGGCAATTTGAGCAATACTGCATATTTTGAGCTCTGCTAGTTACCAATACATGTATAGTGAAATGAAATTTTTACATGGACATGCAAGAAAGAAAAAACAATAATGATATGAAAGAAAGGTACATGTATATCCTTACCTTTAAAAAAAAAAAGAAGCCATTATGATTTAGCAAAAAAGAACATCCCAAATTGTGAAAGATCTCACCAGACTGAAGCAACCAAAAGGCAGTACCATTCAAGACGAAAATGGAAAATGCCTCACAGAAGCTAGTGACATTGCAGAAAGATGGACTGAGTATTGTAAAGAACTCTACAACCATCAGTGCACAGTAGACCCAGATGTGCTTAAAGTTTCAAACTCCACAAATGATGATACTTTCCCCATTCTCAAAGAAGAGGTTGAGTCAGCAATAAGAGCACACAAGAATGGGAAGGCAGCTGTAGTAGACAACATCCCAGCTGAACTTATCAAGAAGAAGGGGGGGAGAGGGAATCAGTGATAAATCAGTTTGGTCAGCTATGTTAGTAAGGTGATGCTGAAGATCATCTTGAAAAGACTGAAACCACAAGCAGACAAAATAATCACTGAAGAACAAGCAGGGTTCTGCAGTGGAAGAAGCACAACAGAACAAATATTCAATCTCAGTGTTCTGTGTGAAAAGTACTCACAACATCAACAAGACATCTATCATATGTTCATAGATTTCAAAAATGCCTTTGAGAGAGACTGGCATGAGACATTTTGAGCCACAATGAAGAAGTACAACATGGGTCTAAAGTTGACCAATACCATCAAGCAGCTGTATGTGAAGAAACGGGATGAAACATCTTCCACATTTGATTTGGAGATAAGCGCCGAGAAGACAAAGCTGGTGACAAATAGTGGCAAACAAATCTAAGCCGAGATTAAAGTCATAGGACAGGAACTGGAAACAGTTGGCCAGTTCAAATATCTTGGTTCCATAATCACCAAAGAGGGATCAAGAGCAGAAATTTTGTCATGAACAGCACAAATAATGGCTGCTATGTCAAGGCTAAGACCCATATTGAAAGACAAGAATATATGTCTGAAAACTAAAATTAGACTAATGAAAGCACTAGTCATCTCAATCTTTCTGTATTCATGTGAGGCCTGGACCCTGACAACAGAATTACAATGAAGAATCCAGGAAATTGAAATGAGATGCTACAGAACAATCCTTGGCATCTCTTACATGGACCACATCACAAATGAAGAAGTGCATAACACCATCAGGCACACAGTAGGCCAAAAATGAAAACCTCCTCATCACTGTCAAAAAGAGAAAGCTGAAATGGTATGGCCATGTCACTAGAACCAACAGTCTATTCACAACAGTACTGCAGTGCAGTGTTAAGGATGGCAGAAGGAGAGGTAGACAGACAAAAAAGGTTGGCTGACAACATCACAGAAAGGACCATGAAAAGATTTGTGGAGACACATTCATTGGCACATGATCGAGACAAGTGGAGGGAACTGGTCAGATGTTTAGCAGCACAGTGCCTTGATGACCACACTAGGTCAAGAGACTGATAATGATGATGATGATTTTGTTTTCAAAAGCCATTATGATCAAGAATACACCATGTAATTGTAATTGTTCCGAAGAATCTTTTTGTGGTTGAAATGAATCCAGTTACTGTAACTAGGATCAGCACCATGATACAGTTTAGTACAAGGTTACTGTGCATGGTATGTTATACACCCACATCATGTTTAATAGTTCTCTACAATGACACTAGTTGACTCTGGAGATTTATTATCCAACGGGTCTCAATAATCTTGACCTTTATTTCTGGATCAGGTATGTGGTCTTGAAGTAAAGTTGTTGTTGTTTGTTGCTGGGTTTAACGCCATTTTTTATGCCCAAGAGATGCTATAAATGGCAGCCAGTATAAATGGTTGAGGAATAACTAGGGAAAACCCCCAAAAGAACCACTGAACCATGAGAACCTACTGGCAAGCTTTCTCACATATCCATATTTGCTGAACCTGACACAGAGGTAAGATGGCAGTGATCTGTAATGGTGGGCATATTAGATCACTTGGCCACTCGGGGTCGACTTTGAAGTAAAGTTACAGTGCAAAACCTACTATTTTCTTATTAGACTTGACACAGTAATGTCCTTTGACCTTAGGACACCAAAATCTTTATACTTTTTATTACTGTAGCTGTGCACAAAGTAAATTGGTCAACAAATTACTCTAGAACAAACGTTATTGATAAAGATCATTTTTTTCTCAGTCACAACGATTTTAACATTTGACCTTTGACACCAGATTCAGGAAGCCTCTTCCATATATTAATTGCAAGAATTCCAAACACTCCTCTAGTTAATGTATATTTGCTTCAACTGAAGTTATTGAGCAACAACATATGTATTCTTTCAGTCTCAGTGACCTTGAAATTTGACCTTTGGACAGAAGAAGAAAAAATCTTGCAAATATATTAAAATATCACTCAGATGAAGCCTATAATTTATGAACTTCGTTCTTTTTTATATTGTAGAAAATTGTTCAGAATTTTTACTATTATATTCCAGGAGTGTTATAACAAAGGAGAGATAGGAAGTCACTTTAGATACCCTATCAAGTTTGAATTTCAAACTGAACAGTAAATCAGTTCTTAAGCAGACTTTTTTGTTCATGTCTTGAATACTTCCATGACAGAATTTCTTTGATAGTTAAACCATAATGTTTGGTGGAATTTGTATGCATAATAACTGTAGCGTTCATTAAAAATAATGGATGGTAGAAGGGTGAGGGGTTTTTTAAGGACTGTATCAGTGAAATAAGTATTGTTGGAATGAAACTTGACAAGCCATTTATCATTCCATGTTTGCAATTTTATGGAGATTGTCATTCATGATATAATGCTGAATCTTCATTAAATGGTTGATACAGACTGGATATCACAGAAAACATCACAAATATCAATTAAGAATAAAAATGGTCCAAGTATAGACTTGTGTAAATACCAGTCCCAATACACTGCTGTTCCCAGCCTTACTGAACAGCCATATGTGTCCCATTAGTAAGATTATTCTGAGACCAGTTTGATAAACTACCATGATTCCAACAATTCAAAGTTTGACAATTAGTTCATATTGCTTGAAAGTTTGTTTCTATCACAAAATACAATATTACCATTTATCAAAAGCCCAACAAAGTTATTATACATATCACACAAATCCACCAACATGAAACCAAACTGGTTAATTAGGTTATAAGCTTAAAATAATTATAAATATGATTGTAAACACATCCTTAAAATAATTCAGTTACACAAACATATTGATAATTATCCTTTAGCTTGAGGCATAACTTTTCTTAGCCTTTGTATTAACTTGTATGTCAGTTGCTTATTTCCAGGAACAAGGGAAGTGGTTGAAAAGTTGGACAAATGATGTGATTAAATAGACCTGTCTTTATTATGTCTTCTGGGAGAATTTCATCAAAACAAGCTGCCTTATCTATCTCTTAGAGTTGATGTTACATGGTAGTAGACTCATAGCTAATACTATTAAAAGCAACATCAGGAATGCGTGTACCACAGTTAACTTTTGTCAATCAAGGATTGCCAAATTAAATATTTATTAAACAAGTTTGCGGTGTCAAGGATAGAATGAAAGAATTTGCTGTTTTTAAGACTGGATATTGTAAAATTTGTATGTGTTTGTGAAATTTCTTTCCTCTCAGCCACCACAGGTTTGAGGCAAATTTACCCTTTCCAAGGGAGCTAGCTAACATATTGAAATAACTAAGTTTGGCACTTACAACTTTGTTTCTCAAATCTTCAACAGTGTTTTATCATTGCATGCTTGTTTTTGTCCATACTACTTCAAGGTTTGGTAAGCTGATCAGTCTAGTTCTGTTTCTCTTATCAAAATAATATCAGAGTAACCCAGTTTGATATTTGTATTTTCCACATATTACAATAATATAAAGCAACCCAGATTGATACTTGTATTTTACACTATTGCAATAATATAAAGCAGCCCAGCTTTATACTTGTATTTTCCATTATTACAATACATGTAATATCAAAGTAACCCAGGTTGATATTTGTATTTTCCTTCATTATAATAATATAAAACAACCCAGATTGATATTGATATTTTCCATTAATACAATAATATAAAGCAACCCAGTTTGATATTTGTTTTTTCCTTTATTATAATAATATAAAGTAACCAAGATTGATACTTGTATTTTCCTTTATTACAATAATATAAAGCAACCCAGTTTGATATTTCCTTTTTCCTTTATTACAATAAAATATAAGCAAACCAGACTGATACTGATATTTTCTACATACATGTATTATAATAATATAAAGCAACCAAGACTGATATTGATATTTTCAATTATTACAATAATTACAATAAAGCAACCAAGTTTGATATTTGTATTTTCCACATACATGTATTACAATAATATAAGCAACCCAGATTGATACTTGTAATTTCCATTATTCAATAATATAAAGCAACCCAGATTGATACTGATATATTCCACATATTACAATAATATAAAGCAACCCAAATTGGTACTGATATTTTACATTATTACAATAATATCAAAGCCACCCAGTTTGATACTGATATTTTTTCATCTTATTACAATAATATCAGGGGCCCCGATTGGCCGAGTGGTCTAAAGTGCTCTCCATTACGGATCACTGCCATCTCACCTCTGTCTACATGGGTTCGAATCTCAAATTCAGCTAATGTGGATATGTGAGAAAACTTGCCAGTAGCTTTTCGTGGGTCATTGGTTCTTTCCATGGTTTTCTCGGATTCTTCCTCCCCCATTAATACTGGCTGCCATGTATAGCCTATCTCGTGCTGAAAAATGGCATCAAACCCTACAACAACAATAATATCATAGCAACCCAGTTTTCTACTGATAATTTTCATTGCATTACAATAATATAAAAGGAACCCAATTTAATATTGATATTTTCCATCTTATTACAATAATATCAAAGCAACACAGATTGAAAATGATATTTTTCATCTTGTAAGAATAATATCAAAGCAACCCAATTTGATACTGATATTTTTCCTCCTCTTACGATAATATCAAAGCAACCCAGTTTGATACCAATATTTTTCATCACAGTACAGTAATGTCAAAGCAACCCAATTAAATACTCAAACTGATATTTTCATCCCATTACAATACTATCAAAGCAATCCAAATTAATATGGATATTTTTATCCCATTACAATAATATCAAAGCAATCCAAGTTAATACTGATATTTTTATCCCATTACAATAATATCAAAGCAATCCAAGTTAATATGGATATTTTTATCCCATTACAATACTATCAAAGCAATCAAAATTAATATGGATATTTTTATCCCATTACAATAATATCAAAGCAATCCAAATTGATATGGATATTTTTATCCCATTACAATAATATCAAAGGAATCCAAATTAATATGGATATTTTTATCCCATTACAATAATATCAAAGGAATCCAAGTTAATACTGATATTTTTACCCCATTACAATAATATCAAAGAATCCAAGTTAATATGGATA
Organism: Unio delphinus; assembly: GCA_029339505.1. Classification (NCBI taxonomy): domain Eukaryota; kingdom Metazoa; phylum Mollusca; class Bivalvia; order Unionida; family Unionidae; genus Unio; species Unio delphinus. The sequence goes on from JAQISU010000090.1 coordinate 2,854,858, forward strand.
TTTTTATCCCATTACAATAATATCAAAGGAATCCAAATTAATATGGATATTTTTATCCCATTACAATAATATCAAAGCAATCCAAATTAATATGGATATTTTTATCCCATTACAATAATATCAAAGGAATCCAAGTTAATACTGATATTTTTACCCCATTACAATAATATCAAAGGAATCCAAGTTAATATGGATATTTTTTATCCCATTACAATAATATCAAAGCAATCCAAATTAATATGGATATTTTTATCCCATTACAATAATATCAAAGGAATCCAAATTAATATGGATATTTTTATCCCATTACAATAATATCAAAGCAATCCAAATTAATACGGATATTTTTACCCCATTACAATAATATCAAAGGAATCCAAGTTAATACTGATATTTTTACCCCATTACAATAATATCAAAGGAATCCAAATTAATATGGATATTTTTATCCCATTACAATAATATCAAAGGAATAAAATTAATATGGATATTTTTATCCCATTACAATAATATCAAAGGAATCCAAGTTAATACTGATATTTTTATCCCATTACAATAATATCAAAGGAATCCAAATTAATATGGATATTTTTATCCCATTACAATAATATCAAAGCAATCCAAATTAATACGGATATTTTTATCCCATTACAATAATATCAAAGGAATCCAAATTAATATGGATATTTTTATCCCATTACAATAATATCAAAGGAATCAAAATTAATATGGATATTTTTATCCCATTACAATAATATCAAAGGAATCCAAGTTAATACTGATATTTTTACCCCATTACAATAATATCAAAGGAATCCAATTTAATATGGATATTTTTATCCCATTACAATAATATCAAAGGAATCCAAATTAATATGGATATTTTTATCCCATTACAATAATATCAAAGCAATCAAAATTAATACAGATATTTTTACCCCATTACAATAATATCAAAGGAATCCAAGTTAATACTGATATTTTTACCCCATTACAATAATATCAAAGGAATCCAAATTAATATGGATATTTTTATCCCATTACAATAATATCAAAGGAATCCAAATTAATATGGATATTTTTATCCCATTACAATAATATCAAAGGAATCCAAATTAATATGGATATTTTCATCCCATTACAATAATATCAAAGGAATCCAAGTTAATACTGATATTTTTATCCCAGTACAATAATATCAAAGGAATCCAAATTAATACGGATATTTTTATCCCATTTACAATAATATCAAAGCAATCCAAATTAATACGGATATTTTTAATTGCATTATATCAATATCAATGTAACCGAGTTTGATAGATATTTTTCATCACTTAACAATATCAAAGCAACCCAGTCTGATACTGATATTTTTCCACCTTATTACAATAAGTTTAAGGCAACCCAGTTTGATACTGATATTTTCCATCTTATTACAATAAGTTAAAGGTATCCAGTTTGATACTGATATTTTCCACCTTATTACAATAAGTTTAAGGCGACCCAGTTTGATACTGATATTTTCCATCTTATTACAATAAGTTAAAGGTATCCAGTTTGATACTGATATTTTCCACCTTATTACAATAAGTTAAAGGTATCCAGTTTGATACTGATATTTTCCACCTTATTACAATAAATTAAAGGTATCCAGTTTGATACTGATATTTTCCACCTTATTACAATAAGTTAAATGTATCCAGTTTGATACTGATATTTTTCCACCTTATTACAATAAGTTTAAGGTATCCAGTTTGATACTTATATTTTCCATCTTATTACAATAAGTTAAAGGCGACCCAGTTTGATACTGATATTTTCCATCTTATTACAATAAGTTTAAGGTGACCCAGTTTGATACGATATTTTCCATCTTATTACAATAAGTTTAAGGCAACCCAGTTTGATACTGATATTTTCCATCTTATTACAATAAGTTTAAGGCGACCCAGTTTGATACTGATATTTTCCATCTTATTACAATAAGTTAAAGGTATCCAGTTTGATACTGATATTTTTTCACCTTATTACAATAAGTTTAAGGTACCCAGTCTGATACTGATATTTTTCCACCTTATTACAATAAGTTTAAGGTATCCAGTTTCATACTGATATTTTTCCACCTTATTACAATAAGTTTAAGGTACCCAGTCTGATACTGATATTTTTCCACCTTATTACAATAAGTTTAAGGTATCCAGTTTGATACTGATATTTTCCATCTTATTACAATAAGTTTAAGGCAACCCAGTTTGATACTGATATTTTCCATCTTATTACAATAAGTTTAAGGCGACCCAGTTTGATACTGATATTTTCCATCTTATTACAATAAGTTTAAGGCAACCCAGTTTAAATACTGATATTTTCCATCTTATTACAATAAGTTAAAGGTATCCAGTTTGATACTGATATTTTCCATCTTATTACAATAAGTTAAAGGTATCCAGTTTGATGCTGATATTTTTCCACCTTATTACAATAAGTTTAAGGTACCCAGTCTGATACTGATATTTTTCACCTTATTACAATAAGTTTAAGGTATCCAGTTTGATAATGATATTTTGCACCTTATTACAATAAGTTTAAGGTACCCAGTCTGATACTGATATTTTCCCACCTTATTACAATAAGTTTAAGGTATCCAGTTTGATACTGATATTTTCCATCTTATTACAATAAGTTTAAGGCGACCGAGTTTGATACTGATATTTTCCATCTTATTACAATAAGTTTAAGGCAACCCAGTGTTATGAGTTTTTCTATCTTATTTTAGAGGCAAAGTGAGATGCCTTTTTGGAACCTGAAATCTGTTTGTAGACCTTGAATGGTTTTCTTATCATTTGTTGGCTATGCACCACTTATACATGCTTGTAACAGCAAACTGATAGACACTAATCCACTGCTGCAGAATGTGCTGACAGGTCTAGATCTGTACATGGGTAATCAGTAGAACAAAGAACACAGACCCTGATATGCCGGCACATTATCTGAAGGTAGATATGAGTCCAATAATGCCGATAGACTCAACTTTAAGCAAGAATATACACTTTACTTCTTGAATTTCTTGTTTTTATACTTTTACTGCTGTGGTCAGATTTAGCTAATGCTTCACCAAGTCTGTTAATACTAAAATGATATGTGAATAACACACAAACTACATTGAGTGCACTTATGTTTTTCTTTTCTGTCTAGTAGCCCAAGAATAATGACAGCTAAGGAGCATCTGTTATTGCTCCTAATCAATATCTGACTTGTGTAATCTTATTGAGACAAAACTAGCTTGGTTGAGCTGTGTGATGGTGAAAGCCCAGAGTAAACTGAACAGTCCAAACTGCTTGATTCTTTGCATATCCTTCTATAATATAAACATGTCATAATTCTATATAATCTGTGAGACCAAGCAATTAACTTTTCTCATGAGGAAGCTGAAATTTGTTTATAACAATATATTTCTCACCATTAGATTACTTGGAAAAAAAACTTGATTTGAAGTGAAGAAAAAAAAAACAACTTATGACCATTATATTAGTTAACAAATATAAATAACCTTATGGTAAAGAAAACCACTTATGACCATTATATTAGTTGAAAAATATAAATTACCTTATGGTAAAGAAAACAACTTATGACCATTATATTAGTTGGCAAATATAAATTATCTTATGGTAAAGAAAACAATTTATGACCATTATATTAGTTGGCAAATATAAATTACCTTATGGTTAAAAAAAACACAACTTATGACCATTATATTAGTTGACAAATATAAATTACCTTATGATATAAAAATGAATTAAAAAATTCTTGACTTGATAGAAAATACCACACACACCAAAAATATTACATTTATTTTATTTTTAAATATGTCACTTCTTTGTAATCAATCAAAATTAGTTTTATGGTCTAATTATGGATTAATTGTGACCGTATTAGGGAAAAGAGTAGGGTGTGGTGGGGTGATAAAAACAAAAGCACAGCCATATATGTAACAGCCTTAATTACACAATAATACAATTTACTCACAGGTTATCTCCTCAGCTCCCAACAGCATCATTATAAAAAGTTTTGAGTGTATTTTTACATGTCTCACTCAAAAAACATGATAATTAAAGTATGATGTATGCATTGATTAAGTCAATATATGGTTTTACTGCCCTGCCCAAAGGGTGATATTCATCTAGGACATTGTCCTCAATTGATATCACTTTTACTCATTTTATAAAACAAAAGAAGAAACAAGCAACATATAATGACCAGATCAGAAGTTCAAAATGGACTACCTCATCTAAGACACCCCAAAGTACACTGCCGTATAAATAATATAACATATAATGACCAGATCAGAAGTTCAAAATGGACTACCTCATCTAAGACACCCCAAAGTACACTGCCGTATAAATAATATTCTTACCATCAACCCTATTGATAGGGAAAAGAAAATTTTACCCTGTGGATGAAAATAACATAAACAACATGCACAGAATGTTATTATATCTGCATATAATAAAAACCCAATACGGCATACTGTTTATAACAGATTTCTTTATATGGAACATTACATGCTAAAGATAACTGATATAACTCCTATTTTTTGTTCAGCAATATGCTCATTTATTTATATCCCCAAAAATCTTTTTTTCTGAAACATTTTCTCAAACATGCCTTTAAAAAATAGCTTTGACTAATGAAATGAAAGTCTTGTTTAATCAAGGTAAAGCAACTATAAAATACAAAACATTGCTTTACTCTCATGAAAGGTTTGGTATTTTAGACAAACACAATTTGCTAATGTATAACAAGTAAATTGAATATGGTCAAAATTATGTCTCAGAAATTTCCTTTACAATTGATTTTATCTCCTTTTTTGAAGTAGCTATTAAATATGTCTTTTCAACTAGAGAGCTTCAGGCAATTTGGTTGAATTTAAAATAGGAAAATTACTCCCTTTTATGAATCAATATAATTTATAAGGCAGACTGTTTACATTCATTACTATCTGGACTTATATCAACAACAAAAAACCTATATTAGCTTAGCAGCAACTTCAATTTATATTGGAATAATGGGTAAACCATATTATTTTGTACCATATATATTTGCATATAAGTTACAAATTTATATTGGAATAATGGGTAAACCATAATATTCTGTACCATATATATTTGCATATAAGTTGAGTCCAGCTGCAAACAACTAAGACCCTGATCTAATGTGCTGGAGGATCATGGTCTAGGTCAGCCATTCTACTGATTACTTCTAACCAGCTATATAGAGTCAGATCTGATGTTGTCTTTTCCAGTGGCAGATCTTGGTCTGTGTAATTTGCAGTTGGACTAGAATTGTAAGTGGATATATACAGTACTGCATGAAGATTTATGATATTTCCATCAATCTTGAACATTATTGAATTTGATATACTCATTTATAATTTTAGAAGCAATTATTTTGTTGTCTTTTTCTAAATCAATATTACTAGGCACTAATAAGGTAAGTTCAAGTGATATTTTTTTCCTTCAAAAATATATGCTTTATATTTTACTCATTCTTCATTGTTAAAAAGCAAGTTCTCCATAGATGAATTCATCCTAAGTCAATTTAAATTATTTTCTTTTCTTAAATATTATATCAATATCCATGTATTATGGTATATAGATTTCTAAAATATTTCTTCTTATCTCTGAGTACAGAATTTCTATTTCACCGAATTTGATATTTCTATTATTCTATACTGCCTTTACTACACAATGGTTGTATTGTTTAAATACAAGGATGCAAAAAGAGGGACAGTAACATTCTTAACTCTTACATTGCATATTATGATGAAATAAAGCTTACATCACTCATCATAAAATATGAAGTGAGCTTTTCAATTGATATAAACTCATCAGTGCTTCCATTGGACAGAAAAATCCTTTCCCAGAGAAAGCCAGAGTCTCAAGTGGGAATAAGATCATTCACTGCACAGGCATTATCTTTTAAGATACAATTATAGCTCTTGGCCAAGGATTCACAGAAGAATCTTTTGCCATACAATTTTTTGTTCAATTCTGCCATATCTAGTAATGCATGCCAAATTCAATGGCAAATCCATATTGCTGGTATAGAAATGAAAGGTCCTGAAATATCAATGATCTGTAAATAAATATTTTTCAAATTAGGGAGGTGGGGTGGGGGAATTTGTGGGAAAGATATTTGAACAGAAGCCACCTTTAAAAAAAAAGAAGATTGTTTGCATTATTATTTGTGTGGTGCAAATCTGAAAGATCTTGGTGCTTGGGATGGAGAAGGCCTTGATGCTCGGGATGGAGAAGGCCTTGATGCATGGGATGGAGAAGGCCTTGATGCTTGGAATGGAGAAGGCCTTGATGCTTGGGATGGAGAAGGCCTTTATGCTTGGAATGGAGAAGGCCTTGATCCATGGGATGGAAAAGGCCTTGATGCTTGGGATAGAGAAGGCCTTTATGCTTGGGATGGAGAAGGCCTTGATGTTTGGGATGGAGAAGGTCATGTTATTTGAGATGAAGAAGACCTTGGTGCTTTGGATGGAGAAGGCCTTGATGCTTAGGATGGAGAAGACCATGATACTTGAGATGAAGAAGACCATGGTGCTTGTTATGGAGAAGGCTTTGATGCTTGGGATGGAAAAGACCTTGATGTTTGGGATGGAGAAGGCCTTGATGCTTGGGATGGAGAAGGCCTTGATGTTTGGGATTGAGAAGGCCTTGATGCTTGGGATGGAGTAGGCCTTAATGCATGGGATGGAAAAGGCCTTGATGTTTAGGATGGAGAAGGCATTGATGCTTTGGATGGAAAAGGCCTTGATGCTTGGGATGGAGAACGCCTTGATGCATGGGATGGAGAAGGCCTTGATGCTTGGAATTGAGAAGGCCTTGATGCTTGGGATGGAGAAGGCCTTGATGTTTGGGATCGAGAAGGCCTTGATGATTGGAATGGAGAAGGCCATGATACTTGAGATGGAGAAGACCTTAATGCTAGGGATGGAGAAGGCCTTGATGCTTGAGATGGAGAAGGCCTTGATGCTTGGGATGGAGAAGGTATTGTTGGCAGGATCTACACATTAAAGTAACATTGGCATATTGAGATTTTCCTGTGAGAAATTTATTTCACGTTTTCCTATTTTCAGAACAATGGCCAGCAAAATTTTGTTCCATTATATGTACATCTTTTGCTCTAATGAATACTGGTTACAAAGCTGCAGCTTGACAAATTGACTGCGGCCACAACAACTGTTCTAAAAAAATAAGGAAATCAGTGGTTCAAATACATGATTATTGGTCACAGAGCTTATCTAGTGATGATCATATGCTCAGTCAATTTTCCCACACCTTTCTTATTTAAAAGCAAACAATGATAATCAGCACATTAAATTAAGGAAACAACTCTTGCTTTTGTACACTGATAACCAATCAATGCATATAACTCTACCATAAAAACAAAGATACCATGCTTCTGATTTACACTGTTTACTGTTTGAATGTTTGAAATATATAAAGCTCCATAATAAAAAAAATCAGTACAAATAATCATTCAAATCTTGTTCAAAGATAGCTTTTTCAAGTTTTTCATGCAGTATCAGATATTTTCCCTCAGAAATTCTTACTGCATGAGTTTAGCTGACAGAAAGACAAAAAGACTGAGACATACAGAAAGAAGATATAGAACCAACCTCCTGTATTCGTAGAATAGGTTCAGACTGGTTATCTTTACTTGAAGATGATCCACCTGAACCTCCTCCTGTGGAATGTGAACCAGCCTCAATGACTGGCTTAAAAGAAGCCCTCTCTTCTGCCTCTTTTACACCTTTCCGGATTACATAACCAACAACCAGTCCTATACAAAAGAGTACCACAAGACCCAAAATTTTGAGGGCTATTCCTTTTTTGCCAGAGAAGATATCAGTCTGCCAAGTAGGGGCCTGGGTGGGGGTCTCTAAATTTTTGTATTCAATGTCAATGTTTTCTGAATCTGCCTCCCATCGTGAAACTTGTTTTCCTGCCCTATATTTCCCCTTAGAGGGCATTCTGCAAAAGAAACAGAAAATACCTTGTCTATATTGTGGAACTCAGGTTTATTTCAGAATAATCAATGTGTACACTTTAGAACAAGGTGTCTCTATTAATCATTTCCATCATAAATAAATACAGATAAATATAAGTAAACATTTATCATTCCTTTCACAAATGAAGAACAAAAGCTGACAAATGTGTCAGGAAAGATGTTACCATTCAGATAAGTTGTCATAAAAGGGCTAGATTCTGCACTCGCTACATGCCCATGAATTCTCAATTCTTACTGATTGATAAATATTTAAAGTCAGTGTTGATGTTGGTCCCAATGTGTCAGTGATCTTAGCAATGCTGGATCACCTTAATTAACATGTTACTGTTGAATATTCAATCCCACATGCCATATGATGTATTATACTGTGTAAATCTGGCTATATGCACATGCATTACCGTATATACTCAACTGTAAACTGCACAGCCCCAGATCTGCTAGCACATAATGCACTGACTGATCTGTGTCTGTGCAGTTTCATAGGAGTGTCAGTAAAAATAAACAAAACAGACTATGATCTGTAGGCACATTATCATATGACAGATCAGGATCTTTGCTGTCTATAGTTTGACTCAACTTATAAATGAATATATACGGTATATCTCTAACATCTAATGAAGTTTTCTATAGTTTTAATGTATTTCAAGTACTCATGACTCGTATACAAGAAACAAAATTATCCCCAGTCAGTTAAATAAAAGGCACAAATAATGTCCTTCAGCAATGATCTCATATTTTTTAAATTTATCACATGTTATTTAGTTTAATGTGCCTGTATCATAACTTTTCCATACTTGATATATGATTAAATGTTATTAAACACAAATCACTACACATCAAGACATCACATGATGTCATGAATTGATTACATGACCAAGGTATTATACTCTCTTTCAAAGTCACTTCATTAAATTATTCTGCACTTTTGTAAGTACCTTTCATCATGTGAAAAATGAAACCTTTGATTCTTACCCATTTTAAATTAAATTTATAAAATCAATTTAACAATGTCAATTTTTTAATCACCATGTCTAGAAATTATTCATCTTCTTTCATAAAGAGCTATTCATGATATGTACACATTGCAAAAAGGGCTCACTAAAATTGGTTCAGTGAGGCGCTAAATAGTCATATTCAGGGGTCATTATAAAACTCAACCTAATGAAGCCATGGAATACTGACAATATAAAGCTTCTTGTTAAATTTGGTTAAAATCCAACAACCCTTGGTAAAAGCAATGTGGCAGAAAGCAAAATCAGGAGAAATGGATAATGAAGGCCTATAACTCCTGAATATGACTTCATGGAATGCCAGAAAGCAAATTCAATCAAGGTTTAAGGAATATATTGCTTGCATTGTAAATCTGGACAAAATCCAAACACCCTTAGCAAATATTATGTTGCGCAAACCCAGGTTAGAAAGATGGGAGCAGACAGGGGCTATAATTCTTCAAAATGATGATGTAGAGCACTGGAAAAATTCAAACTGACAATGTTTCATTAATATACAAATTCATGCCAAATTTAGTTAAAATCCATCAGTCCTTTGATAAAGTTGTAGTTCAGAAAACCAAGTCTGAAGGAGAGGCAATTAGGGGGCATATGTAAATGAAGTTAAGGAACACTCAGATTCATCAAGATCTCAATAATTCAATGTGGATGAAATCCAATAATCATTGTAAAGATATGCTTCAGACAACAAAGGAATGAAAACTAGCAATTAGGGGGCATACTTCTTGTAAATGTGGCCATGGAATAATGGATATCAAAGTCATTCAAAGAATTTCACTACATTATAAAACTTCATAATTACCAAGTTTGGTTGAAATCCAAGAGTCCATGAAAAAAATGTATTGTGGAAACCAAGGTCAGGCAATCAGAAGACATAGTTCTTCTAAAAGATGCTGAAAATCATTCTCTTTTTAACAGCATACAGCTACATACCAAATTGGTTAAAATCCAGCAACAATTCATAGAAAAAATATCTTGTAAATACCAAATTACTACTGGATAGAAAATTATACATGACCAATGGGATGGATAGCGAGATTACTGATGAATGGACAAACAGATAACAAGATTACAGAAGGGATGGACAGAGTCATTATCACTAAGGTTCACCAAGTTCAAATTGCATAGACCCAGATCTGCCAGTGTATTATGTAACATACGATCTGGGTCTGTGCACTTCAAACTTGGATTCAACTTGGACGAGAGCATGTTAAGTAGAAACTAGTACTGTTTGAGGTACTGGGTTAGACATGCTGTTAACTGGCCACCCAATCATGCAGTCACTGGCCACCCAATCATGCAGTCACTGGCCACCCAATCATGCAGTCACTGGCCACCCAATCATGCAGTCACTGGGCACCCAATCATGCAGTCACTGGCCACCCAATCATGCAGTCACTGGCCACCCAATCATGCAGTCACTGGGCACCCAATCATGCAGTCACTGGGCACCCAATCATGCAGTCACTGGCACCTAGCTGGATGGCAGTCCTTTGTAAACTGTTATTCAATAACTAAGTATTGTTTTTGTTTGATTGGTTTAATGCCATTTCAAATATGTTTTACATGGTGGCTTGTATAAATGGTGGAGAAAGAATCCATGAAAACCCCAGGAAGAACCACTGACCCATGGGAAGCTAATGGCAAGCTTTTTCACATACCAAAAAAAAAAATGGCTGATCTCTAGACTCAAACCCATGCTGACACAGCTGTGATGGCTTTAGACCACTTATCCACCTGGGGCCTCCAATAATCAATTGTATAAGGCCACCAGTGGCTAAAGAAATAGGAAAATAAGCGGCCATCATGTAAAGTTCAAAGGAAATTCTAATGCAACTTTTAGGATAGCAAAAATTAGTTGAGAACTTTGATTTAAATCATTTTCAATGATAGAAATAAAAGCGTCAAAGCGTCAAAGAAACATAAAAATAATAATTACTACTGACAATTAACTCAAATATAGTCACATTTTGCATCTAGCACCTCTGGAAGACAGAAATCTGCGATCAATCATAAATATCCAATGTGGAACATAAAAAAACAGGTGAAAAGTGTTGCAAAACACATAAAAAAGACATGTAAAACAAATATAATGCAATAAAAGGGTCAAATACTTGAAATACATGACCAAAGGTCAGGGATTAGAAGGCCTTATCACCAGCAAAATATATACCAAAGAAGCAAATACATTTAATTGTCCAGCACATCAATCAGGACCCTTGGTGACTGCATGATCAAAGGCATTGGCCTTTACTGATTATACACATAGCAGCTCTGTCTGTGTGTGTCTGAGTTTATTCTCAACAGATTTTAACAACCGCAGCCTTAGTGCTTCTTCCTGGCTTCTTCCTGGGTTCTTCCTCAACCAGATATACTGGCTGTCAGGTATAGCCATTAATGTGCTGAAAAGGCCAGCTAAACCCTAAACTCTGGGACACAGACAGACAAACTCAAATCTCAGGTGACTAGGATGATTTTTTCAGTCCCTGATATATGTGAGGCATGGCATTGATAAAATATTGTCAAAGATCTACTGAACAAAAAATATATTAAATATCTGCACAGTAACACATTTGAAGAGCTCATACAATGTTCCTATTTCATCTTAAAAAGATGACAAACACATGTTCATGGCTGTTTCTTAATTTAAGATGTCATCCGACTGGTTTTCAATCAACATCCAATACAAAAAGCTAGCAGACACTATTTTCCAATACCAGTTCACATACTGGGTGTGTAATGAAAGCCCATACTTACCGACTTGGCTTATAACGAAGCCAACTGTTTTGTAAATTAATCTGATAATATGATTACCATAAAATGGCCTTATTGAGAGCTGCCTAAGTAAAGAAACAATATGTTTTGCTGATAAAATGGTCTCTAAGACATCTTATTATATGCCTGGTGCTGAGAGCCATTGAAACATCCTAGATGATGTGCTGAAAGCAATGACATGAACTTGGTCAATTGAAAGGTAATATTGGCATTTGATGTAATTAGTCTGCAAGATAAGGGTCCAAAGCTTTGTTGTTGCTGAAAGCTTTTGTATGAGAAACCAGCTATTTTCCACATAGAGTCCTCCATTTTAATCATGGCAATATCAACAGATTCCTCTCATTTTTGAAGACGTCTGCTGCAGCGTTATCAAATATTTACTTAAAAGTTTATGTAAATTATGGCATATTCAATGTAACATCTGGGACAATAAAAACTAAAAATCAGATTTTTATAGACATCAAATTGAATGGTTTTGTGGTACTCAAAAACAGGTGATAAAATCACTGGGTGCTTTTTTATTTGTTTTACTGAAAGAAGCATTGCTAATTTGAGATACCAGCAATATTAAAGACAATAAAACGTGTCTTGTATTTAGTTGGAATAGAATGCATGTAAAAACAAAGTCTGGAAAAAGATAAAATAAGATTTGTGCAACTACATTTAAAATAATGAGAAAAGGAAATCATGTCAAAAGCATTGTCACTGAACAAGCTCTCCCAATTTTATTTTTAAAAAATCATATTTTAGTGTGTGTGTGCAGTGTGTGTGTATGTGTGTGTATATATGTGTGCATAATTTGGATTTGTAACCTAGTTGTAAATCATTTTCAGTCCAATCACTATGATGTCTGCAGTGTGGTGGTTTATGGTGATGTCTATCACTGGAGTATCATGCCACAGACATATAGTATCATGTCCCACCCAGTCACAGTATCCTGACACCAGTCTGACCAGTTCTAACACTAACCTCTCTAAATGCTGAGAACCAGGCAATGCAGCTGCAAGTACCATTTTTGTAAGTCTTTGGTATAACTTGGGTGGAGTTTGAACTCACATGTGACCTCCCTCATCAAAAACAGATGCTCTAACCACTAGGCCACCACAGCAGTCATATTTTAGTAAAAAAACTGAATGTCAAACATTTCATATAAGATTACAAATTGTAACCTTCAAGGGGTCATCTAGCATATATTCTAAGATTCATATTAATTTCTAAACCATTCTTCCTAAAAGTCATTAAATGCATAAAAATTTCACATCATCCCTTTTTAAGCTTGTTTAAAACATCAAATCTTCCCACCATGTAGACACCCCCATTCCCCACCCCAATTTTGGGTGGATTTTTCAAATGGAGGTAATTTTTCAGTTCTAAAACAGATAGCTAAAAACAGGAGTCCCTTAAAGGGACTGTTCCCTATTTTCCAAAATGAATGTCCAGGAATTCAAGACAAGACCATTTTATATTTTGCTCTGACAAGTGTCCAAATCAGAATGAAAACTTTTATATACAGGTACTCATCCAAACATATGTCTTCACTGACCTTCTATCAACATATATCTTTCTAACACTCGTATCACTGTTAAGCATTGCAAATAATAACAAGGGTTACCCTGGTACTGGTCTCTCTAACATTCAAACATCAATTCCATTACAAATACCACAATATTCCATACAACACCATTTTGTTTTAAATATAGTGCCTGTGTAGAATTCTTGGCAAGACCTCAGGTACCATGGTATTCTAATCTGTCACCAAAGCTGAGACACAATGGCTTTTTACACTGTCACTAAGTGTCTAATAGGGTGCAAAGCCTGGTATGATATGCAATCATGCTGGACCAGAATTCTGATTATAGGATATTTGAACTGACCAGTGTAATACTCTTATATATGCATATACAGTAAAACCTGTCTTGTGAGACCACTGCTATGAATGACCACCTGTCTTGAGAGAACAAATTGTTCTCTTTGTGCAGATTTATTGGTTTTAAAGTGTTGTGATCAGTCTTGAGAGACCACCTGTATTGTGAGATGATTATTGTTTGGCAGAAGAGGTGGCCTTTCTAGACCAATTCTACTATATATATATTTCTGGCAACATTTTAAATTAAGCTTCAGTTTCTCAAACATCATGGCAAAATGGTCCCTTAAGGACAAGAAAGAAAGAACAACATATCTACAAAAGTACGCATATTGATCTGACATTGTTCTGACAGGTTCTGACATTGTAGATCAATATGCGTACTTTTGTAGTATATATATATATATATATATATATATATATATATATATATATATATATATATATATATATTCCATCTAATAAATATCAATGTTTAAAAAAAACAAAAACAAAATCCATCTATGGACATAACAATCGGAATATTATATATTGGGGACCAACAGACCTCACTTGGGAATAAAATAATATATTGGTCACATGGAAATAACAGAACATACTAATTACTTGGGAATAAAATAATATATTGGTCACATAGAAATAACAGAACATACTTGTAACTAATATAAATAATAGAACATACTAATCACTAGGGAATAACAGAACATATTGGTCACTTGAAAATAATAGAACATATTGGTCACTCGGAAATAACAGAACATACTTATCAATAAATAATAATAGAACTTCTCACTTGAGAATAACAGAACATACTTATCAATGGGAATAACAGAACATATTTGTCATTGGGAATAACAGAATATGCTGCCAATGGGAAGAACAGAATATACTGTCAATGGGAATAACAGAATATATTTATCAATGGTTATAATGGAACATACCTGTCAATGGGAATAATAGAACATACTTGTCAATGGGAATAACAAAACATACTTGTCAATGGGAATAACAGAACATACTTGTCAATGGGAATAACAGAAAATATTTGTCAATGGGAATAACAGAACATACCTGTCAATGGGAATAACAGAATATACTGTCAATGGGAATAACAGAATATAATATCAATGGGAATAACAGAACATACTGCCAATAGGAATAACAGAACATACTGTCAATGGGAATAACAGAACATACTTGTCAATGAGAACAACAGAACATACTGTCAATGGGAATAACAGAACATACTGTCATGGGGAATAACAGAATATATTTATCAATGAAAATAACAGAAGAAACCTGTCATTTTTCCATTTTTTTACAAAAGGTTGTCATATTTTTGTCAAAGCAATAAATCAGCCATATACAGTACAATCTTTGCTGAACCAAGTTCACCAAGTCACCTGCATTTCACATCAATTCAAGCCATATTTAATGAAAGGGAAAGGAAATTTAAAACTCCTATACCCTCCTGAGCACACTTTTCAAATTCAGTAATCAGTCTAAATGTCTAAATGTTATGTTTTTTCCTTGCTATATACATACAGTTTTAGATCTCCAGCATTTGCAAAGACATAAGAAACACCCATACTTATAAAATGAAATCTCTTTGATTTTTTTATATTTTCTTTAGGTAAAAATGTTTAATGATGTGTGCTATAAAAAAAAAATAGTGCTGTGACTGGTTTCAGAAAACTTTCCATCATTTTTGTCCAATTTCCTGCATTCCCAAAGCTGATATTCAACATCAGAATTCTGAGCTTGTATAACCTGATGACCATTAAGAATAGCCTGACCAGTTGGGTTCTCTGATTTCCCTTTATGTGCTTTGTTTCAACTCTGATAATATTACTCCCATGTAAACCAGAGATAAAGACCATACAAGACTAAACACTAACCAGAAACAAAACATCTGAAGAAAACAATGTACGGTGGAGAAATCTTGCATAATGTTTAAATCTTACATTTGGCATAATTCATCTTTAAAATATATAAAAAAGGTTACCTGTTTCTGATAGTCACCTGTCAACTTTGTATCTTGTAATTACCACACTTCTTCAGATGCAGTTACTGGCTATACCAGTCTGAGGTAATAACTTAATAAGCCATACAGCAGAAGAGCTTGGCTACAATATCTGGCCTGTTCAATACTGCAGCAGACAACAGCAGGAGATTAATAAAGATTAATGATCTGGCAACAGTCTAAAACAATTATACTCCTCAGAGTCTGCCAATCTGCTCCAATGTGCTCCATACAAAAGCACAGTAAGTATAATCTGGCATTGAGACAAAAATAAAATTCAAATTATAAAACATGGAACAGATGTGTTACAGATGACCTGTCCCATATATGTAATCAAGAAAAAATCCAAATGTGTAATCAAGATTCCCCTGACTGTCTTTACCCAAATTTAGAACTTCCAGAGTTACAGTGGGATGGAAGTACAAGTTTCCTTCATCTCAATGTAAAATTGTCAAAAAATATCTACAATGGTCCAGAAATGTCTGACAAATTTATGACTGCATTATACTTTCTAGACAGATCTGTATGCATTCACATCTGTATGAAGTGAAATTTACAAATTATTTCTTAATGCAACAAGAGGTTCCATCTTTAATAAAAACAAATTTATGATGATGTCTTTCTTGTAATTTCCAAATACTCTAATAATATTTAAAATATTTAGTGGAGTATGTAATCCAAAATGAAATATTTTACGAAATGTGGGACCAGAGGAAAACACCCAATTTAAATCGTATCCTTTAGTGAAAAGCTGCCAATTGTCAACAAAAATGATAAAACCCAAATTTACTGGATTACAAGTGGAATTAACCTGCTATAAAGTTTCCATCCAAATGCAATTAAATGTAATGTGCTTTAAACTTCCCTCCAAGTGGAATTTACATGCTATAGAATTCTCATCAAGTGGAATTAACATGGTACATTTATAAAATTTCCCTCTTAGTGAAATGTACTTAATAAAGTTTCGCTCCAACTGGAATGTACAAGTCTGATTTGCATGCTATAATGTATTGGTCCATGTGGAATGTACAAGTCAGATTTGTATGCTATAATGTATTCGTCCATGTGGAATGTATAAGGCATAATGCTTCCCTCCAAGTGGAATTTGAATGCTATCAAGTATTCATATGGAATATACATGTTATAAAATGTCCCTTCTGCTGGAATTTACATGCAATAAAAGTTTCATTCCAAGTGCTATAAAGTATCCAAGCGAACCTGACATGCTATAAAGTATCAAAGTGAACTTGACATGCTATAAAGTATCCAAGTGAACTTGACATGCTATAAAATATCCAAGTGAACTTGACATGCTATAAAATATCCAAGTGAACTTGACATGCTATAAAATATCCAAGTGGAATTTGCATGCCATAAAGTATCCAAGTGGATTTTACATGCTATAAAGTATCCAAATAGAATTTGCATATTGTCAATATAAAATATCCACTGCATCATATTTAACAGCAAACAAAGAAGCTATCAGTCTGAAATGTCATGTTGATTACACAGGATATATATATATATATATATATATATATATATATATATATATATATATATATATATATATATATATATGCTTTCTGTCAATTGATGCAAAAATGTGAATTTAAATGAAGTAACCACAATACAAAGATTTAAAAAAATATGCTTCAACTGTACTCACTTGATTTTTGCTTGTGCAGCCAATGGGCGCATTAATGTGCTAAGATTTCATCATTAAGAAGTTGTTATTCAACTTGATTAGAATTTATTGTTTTCAATTCAGGCAGAAGGGAATTCCTAAGGCACAGTTATTGAAAACAATACTGGTGCAATTCAGACAGTAATAAAAGGTGGAGAAGCTATACTACATACCAGTGGCTTCAGTTGTGTACTTTAGTTAAACAGCCAAGAGGACATTATATATACCTCTCTCCCCTTATTATGATCAATGTATGGGGATTTAGAATACATTAATCAAGTTGCAATGCTTGGGTTGAACTTTCTGCACTGATGCTTTGGATTTATATGACAGAGATAAAGTGTTTCTTGAACCTCATCCATGTTATTAGGTTTGATATATTCCATATTTATATTCCAGGTTAAAGCAAATTGCTTCTGTTTTTATCCATCCAAAAGAAAGGTAATGAACCATATATATATAAAATTTCTTATAAGCCCAGTCCAACTGCAAACTGCATACCAGTCCTACTGCAAACTGCATACCAGTCCAACTGCAAACTGCATACCAGTCCTACTGCAAACTGCATACCAGTCCAACTGCAAACTGCATACCAGTCCTACTGCAAACTGCATACCAGTCCAACTGCAAACTTCATACCAGTCCTACTGCAAACTGCATACCAGTCCTACTGCAAACTGCTCAGACTCAATATGCCACTGCATAATTCACTGGCAAATCTAGGTCTATGTTATGCACTCTACTGATTACTCCTAACAAACAACAAAGATCCCAATCAGATGGCACATTATATTGTAGCAAATCTAGGTCTATGTTATGCACTCTACTGATTACTCCTAACAAACAGCAAAGATCCCAATCAGATGGCACATTATATTGTAGCAAATCTAGGTCTATGTTATGCACTCTACTGATTACTCCTAACAAACAGCAAAGATCCCAATCAGATGGCACATTATATTGTAGCAAATCTAGGTCAATGGCATTTGCAGCTTGACCAAATAAGCATGTATATACATACAGTAAAAGTTGAGCAATAAATTTTAACCATGTTGTTTATGGGACTCCAAAGGACTGCAAAAAGGACTCCAAATAGAGTTACAGAAGCAGCATAATCCGGTTAATCATAACATTCGATTATATTTCAAATTCCACTGAACTGCAAACCAATTTGCATCCTACCTCATTGATGATTTAATATTATTTAATTTAAAAACATCCCAAAGCCCTGAGTGACCAAGTGGTCTAAAGTGCTCTCCTTTTACCGATCAATGGTATCTCAGCTCTGTCTCTGTGTGTTTGATTCTTGGGGCACTGCCAATGTGGAAAGGTGAGAAAGTTTGCCAAAAGCTTAAATTGTATTGGTGGTTCTTACCGGAAGTCTTCCCAGGTTCATCTTCCACCAGTTATACTGACCACAATGTATAGCCTATCATGCACTGAGAAATGGCTTTAAACCCAAAGCATGAGCATAAACATCCCAAAAAGCTCATGTCTGTTACTTAAAATGTCTTACTAAAAATATTGTGCAGTACGATACAAGGTAATGGTCATCTAATCATGCCAAATTTCTCTTTTCTTCGTGCTAATAAATTTTTCTAAATTTCCTAAAACCTCACCATTGTTCCTTCATGACAACAACAAAAACAATTACAATATTTTCTCATTTATACTTCCATGCACTTATTCCTACTTTTTTAATCTTCCCATAAAAATATATTAATTTTTTGTATATATCTTCTTAGCTTTTTTCTAATTATGTAAAATTCCGATGTTTTTGAACTCTTAATTTTACACTAACTATACTGGTAACTTTTACATGTCACACGATGAAAACATATATCCCATTTTTTTTCAACTGGTGAATAAGTAAAATTACACGCATTTATATCATAATTCATAAGAGGTAAAGAACACTAATTTAAATTACAAAGCAACACAGATTAAGAAAAAATTAGTCAGAAATAAATATATTTTCATTTCATGAATGAGAAAATATAATCTAATAACCATGTGTGAGTAGATCATTATTTTCTAACATGTGGCGACAATTGGTACTGACCCACCCATAAACTTCATCACCAACACAATTTTAATTAACAGTCCCCTCGTAACCGTTCATGTTGCTGAATTCACATTTAACACAATGAAAAATATTGTTAACAGCCCTGCTTTTATGTATTTTACTGTCAAAAAGCAAGTTCATGCAGGTAGTGAATGATTTTTAAAAAACCAGGAAAAAGTGGCGAGAATTGGTCTTCAACCAGTATATCCTTGGCAAAAAAGACATCTGACTCTACTAGCAAGTATTTCATGATATGAATTATTCTATAACACATACAGTCTTCAAAACTGGACACAAAAATATCACACTAAAATTTCCATCTCGGCTTTCTGTGGAGAAAAGTGCATGGCATTGTGACATTGTTCATCAACGTTGATGGCGGAGAAATTGCCTCCAGTGTTTACAGTTTGACAAGCTCATAATGCTGCCAATAAAAAGACAAGACAAAGTTTTATTACACTCAGGTTACAATAAACAGCATATGAAGAAAATATTAGTATCTCACTTTGCATGTCACTATTTATTACACTCAGGTTACAATAAGCATCATATGAAGAAAATAATAGTATCTCATTTTGCATGCCACTATTTATTACACTCAGGTTACAATAAGCATCATATGAAGAAAATATTAGTATCCCATTTTGTATGTCACTATTTATTACACTCAGGTTACAATAAGCATCATATGAAGAAAATATTAGTATCTCATTTTGCATGTCACTATTTATTACACTCAGGTTACAATAAGCATCATATGAAGAAAATATTAGTATCTCATTTTGCATGTCACTATTTATTACACTCAGGTTACAATAAGCATCATATGAAGAAAATATTAGTATCTCATTTTGCATGTCACTATTTATTACACTCAGATTACAATAAGCATCATATGAAGAAAATATTAGTACATGCATCTCATTTTGCATGTCACTATTATTACACTCAGGTTACAATAAGCATCATATGAAGAAAATATTAGTATCTCATTTTGCATGTCACTATTTATTACACTCAGGTTACAATAAGCATCATATGAAGAAAATATTAGTATCTCATTTTGCATGTCACTATTTATTACACTCAGGTTACAATAAGCATCATATGAAGAAAATATTAGTATCCCATTTTGCATGTCACTATTTATTACACTCAGGTCACAATAAGCATCATATGAAGAAAATATTAGTATCTCATTTTGCATGTCACTATTTATTACACTCAGATTACAATAAGCATCATATGAAGAAAATATTAGTACATGCATCTCATTTTGCATGTCACTATTTATTACACTCAGGTTACAATAAGCATCATATGAAGAAAATATTAGTATCTCATTTTGCATGTCACTATTTATTACACTCAGGTTACAATAAGCATCATATGAAGAAAATATTAGTATCTCATTTTACATGTCACTATTTATTACACTCAGGTTACAATAGGCATCATATGAAGAAAATATTAGTATCTCATTTTGCATGTCACTATTTATTACACTCAGGTTACAATAGGCATCATATGAAGAAAATATTAGTATCTCATTTTGCATGTCACTATTTATTACACTCAGGTTACAATAAGCATCATATGAAGAAAATATTAGTATCTCATTTTGCATGTCACTATTTATTACACTCAGGTCACAATAAGCATCATATGAAGAAAATATTAGTATCTCATTTTGCATGTCACTATTTATTACACTCAGATTACAATAAGCATCATATGAAGAAAATATTAGTACATGCATCTCATTTTGCATGTCACTATTTATTACACTCAGGTTACAATAAGCATCATATGAAGAAAATATTAGTATCTCATTTTGCATGTCACTATTTATTACACTCAGGTTACAATAAGCATCATATGAAGAAAATATTAGTATCTCATTTTACATGTCACTATTTATTACACTCAGGTTACAATAAGCATCATTTGAAGAAAATATTAGTATCCCATTTTGCATGTCACTATTTATTACACTCAGGTTACAATAGGCATCATATGAAGAAAATATTAGTATCTCATTTTGCATGTCACTATTTATTACACTCAGGTTACAATAAGCATCATATGAAGAAAATATTAGTATCTCATTTTGCATGTCACTATCAGCCATGGACAACTTGTTTTCCTGTAAATGCAATTATGACTCAGACTGACAGCATTATTACATTTTTACAGTCATTACTTCAATTCAGACTGACAGCATTATTAAATTTTTAGTCATTACTTCAACTCAGACTGACAGCATTATTACATTTTTAGTCATTACTTCAACTCAGTGATAACATTATTATAGTCATTACTTCAATGTAGAGTAACAACATTATTATATTATAGTCATTACTTCAATTCAGAGTGACAACATTATTACATTATTAGTCATTACTTCAACTCAAATTGACAGCATTATTACATTATTACAATCATTACTTCAATTGAATAAGATCATGTTGAAACTCAATTATATAGACATCAGTACATAAGGAAAGTCAAGTCTCCACACAATATGGAACCCTCATATGTTATATACAAGATGGATTACCAGATGAAGGAAATGAGAGCATTACAAAATTGTAATGAGTCTATAATTTTATTCCATTCAGAAAATATTTACTTTCATTGTTTTGGCATAATGATTCTAAAATAATAAATATCAATTGTTTTTTTTAAATGTTCTTAAAACTTCCTTATACTTTTTACTTGCTCATTTTCTCCAGAAAGTTTGCTTACTGAATACATTTACTTTAATGGGTATCAATTCTTGTTGATGGCACTCAAGTTCATGCATACCATACCATAAAGAATGCCAGGAATTCCCTAGACTGTGTATATATGTTAAATTATTGGAAAAGTTACGTTGAAAATCCAATGTAACACCAATGAAAATCAACTCTAAAAATCCCACTGACACACTATAGAAAACCCACTAAAACACCATAGAAGATCCGCTGACATGCCAAGGAAACTCCACTGAAATGCCATAGAAAATCCACTTGAGCACAATGGAAAATCCACTGAGGTATCATAAACTATGAAAATATCATAAACCAACGCAATATCAAAATCAAACGTTTTTCAATGGCTTTTTATAATCAACTAAAATACCATTATTTTTTTGGGTTTGGCATTTTATGGCGCAGTAACACAAGTTATTTAGTATGGAGACAATTGTAGAAAAGAGCCCTGCCCAAAGACAAAACATAGCTGTTGGTGGCAGCTACTTTGGGGAATTAGCTGGTATATATCAGCCTAGAGCGGACTTCACAGGAGACATTCTATTTCTGTAACTGGCTTGAATTGTTCCTGGTACATAGATCTGTTTCCTACATTAAACTAAACATTTGATAACTCACTAACGAGTTGTCTAGAAGTTTATTTGAAAACATATAAATGATTAAACATGTAATATATCTGATCAGACTCGCACTCACTTTCAAACTCTTCCTCAAAATACAAATTTTAAATAAATGTACCGGTAGTTAAAGTGTAAAGGTTGGCAAAGATTATCAGAGTTCAAGTATAAAATATATATTTCTTTAAAATCTATATATGAGACAATCTTGTTAATTAGAGAAATTTATTATAATACCTTCTCTCTAATATCATCAGCATTTTCAAAATCTAACACTAATTTGTAAGTCCTGTAAATAATTATTTAATTAATTTGCATGAACACAAATGCCTGTTCTCACTAGACTTGTTAAACCAAATGATTAATATCCATAAGGTCCTGGGGTGAGTGTGCTTCAAAGAATATGCTTGTTTTGTTTTGGAAGATGTGGATTCTATTCAACATGACTATGTACCAGTCTAGAAAATTGGAAAACAGTTAAATCATATAAAAATCCCTACTATAGATGACTCATGCAGGCTGATTCATTGGCAGGATTCAAATCCACACCTTTTCAGTTGCAAGTCTAGTACACTAGCCACTGAACCACCGGTGGCTTCCAATCTCATAATTTAATTAAAACAAAAAAAACAACTGAAATTGGCTAATAGTTATTGGAAAATCACTGAAATACCATTTACTGACAACACATATGGGAATAAAAGCTGGTTTTACACATCTGTATTTTAAAGGTTTCTGTTACAATTAATCCCTCCAATCTCGAGTCCCCATTTAAATGACAATTTGTGACTCATTAGCCTTAGTTGATAAGAAATACCATACTGGGTTAGTCACTTTAAACATTGCACATAATATGGCATGTACAGCCCAAATTAGTTGTTTTTACGATTTTTCAAGATTTCAAGGACTTCAGAAAGCTTTCAAGGAGTATTCTGTTTTATGGAAATTGAACTTTTACAAATACAAGGGTAGAAAGCAACGTTCTCTCTAAGCTGCATGCTCATGCAGCTGCTCAGACATCCCCGCATAGCTGAATTGTCAATCCAACATTAAAGTTTGCTTGTCTCCATAATGTTTGCACAATGCAGTGAGCATTGAGCGCAGATCTACCATTCACTTAGAGGGAAAATTGGTATAAAGGTAGAAAAAAATGCATGGATGCTACAACTCCATCTAATAACTACCGGTGTATATGTTCCAATTTTTATTTGATACACCCAATTTTAAAAAATTGTATTTATTTTTTACATTATTTTTTAAAATTATATATTAAATTAATATAAACAAGAAATATTCTGAATTAATAGAGTTAAATATTTTATTCATTTTTAATCCCTTTTAAATCAATTAAAAAAACTTTATCAAATCAAAATTCAAGGATGTTTCAAATTTGTACAAACCATGTAAAAATAGCTTACCATAATTGTATAATGTCACATTCTGTACTTAAACAAATATACAATAATGATAAATCAAATTTATTTTGAGAAATGGGGTGGTGAATTCTCTTTGTCAAAAGGAGGTATAGGGGTGCTTCTGATTTCCGCGAAATGAAACTTTGTTCAATGGGTCTCATACTACATTACAATAGTTTATCATGCAACAACAACAAAGAAAACTGTTCTGCTGACATATCCATGTATGTATGGGTGTATGCATATAATTTATTGGCACATCAGCACAATCCTGGCTATACAGTGCCTAGTCAGTGTAGGTATCCACAAAAAAGGCATAGAAAGCAAAGATAATGGTAAAAATGAATACAATCTTTAAGATACAAAATCAAGGCATTTTATACAAACTGCATTCTTCTAGAAAGTCAAAGATCTCACACATCAAAAGTAATCATTATAAAAGATGGTTTTCCGCTATTTTCAGTCTGTTTATATTTCCATACTACAAACTTTTTCCACATCTCTTTTCTAAGAAGAAATATTTCTATTCAGGCAAGTTCAATTTTCTCCTACTTGAATAATATGCATATTGATTTTCTAAAGTTATAGAGGTGATAATGTAAACTAAATCTTCTCCGAAGCATTATTATAATGTATTGTACATAATGTACATAATCCTATTGTACATAATGTACAAATAATTCAAAGTATACTACTAAGGACTTTAAAACATGAAAAAACCAAGCTTGTACTGTCCATAGGCATTTTAACAAGTTTCTTTTGGACAAAGATTTACAGCAAAATATAAAATAATAGCATGAAACTTACAGAAATCTAGCTAAAATATAGCAGGAACTGTGAAGCACTAAAAAAATGCTATAGTAACAATTCATTCATTTTCAATAGTAGATTATGAATAAAATCTGTATGTTTCTTAGCTGTCTTTAGAAAGAAAGGTAGCAATCAATTATTGTTCAATTTTTAAATCACCTAAAAAGCTAGAAAAGCAAATTGACATAACATATCACTTTCTGATATTTTTATCACTTTAATCTACCATATGCTTTACATGTAGTAGGAAATTTGTGAGGACTTAACTGCTCTAAACCATATCATTATTAGAAATTTGTGAGGACTTAACTGCTCTAAACCATGTCATTATTAGAAATTTGTGAGGACTTAACTGCTCTAAACCATGTCATTATTAGAAATTTGTGAGGACTTAACTGCTCTAAACCATGTCATTATTAGAAATTTGCAGAATGAATTGTTACAATGCAATTATGTCCCGATACTGGCCTTAGTTGATGCTAACGTGAGTGGGATTGAAAACTCCCTAACAAGCTTATACAATTTGACCCATTCCCTATTCTTGTTCGCCTGAGTTTCCCAATGTGCCGAAGGGATCAGAGTTGTCCCATCATTGTATTTACTTTGTAAATGAAACTAATCATATCTTTCATCCATATTATTAACAACAAGAATAGCATCCCTTCATTCACAAAAGATGTAAAAGTGTATGGTACAATCTTTACTTGGAAAACTACCACTAAGGTGATTATTTGTATAAATGTAACAGATGAATTATGAATATAAAATGAATACCATAGATTTTCGTTAACCACTTTGTGATGTACACTTACAAACCAAACTCTCTTTACATTTAAAAACAAAAATACATAACATTACTGCCAATTTTAAATACAAAATATTACTGATCACTGCAGAATGTCATAATCAAGATTAACTTAAAGAAAATCTTCTCACTTTCTGTGTATTATCTTTGCCACAGTTTATCATGAAGTTACCAAAAATGTATCAGAATAAAAGGGAAATGTTGATGCATGCATCATAATCTAGCAGGCGGTTCATCATTGTTTGACTTTACAATGGACTGCTAGCCAATCTTGTCCCCTGCAATGCATACAGTTCAACCATGACATCAAGCCACCTCAGAAAACTTGTGCTTATAACAACTTCATTATACTTCATCTAATTTTTCAATAACTGAAATTATCTCTACTAAAGTAGATATTTCTTATTTAAAAGAACCAACCTAACTGTGCAAACATTTAATTCAAAGCACTTCCGAGTACATGTATATTGTAAGTATTTAATCCAAAACTGCTCCAGGAAGCCAATTTAATGCAGTGACAACTTGGAAAGAAATACAGGATTCTATGAACAGAAAAGGTTTCTTTGTCTATCACTGAAAGACCAAAGCATGCTTTTAAGGAAGCATAAATCAATAGCCATGGATGCTCTCCACACTTTGTAATGTGAGCGGACCTTTGAGATCTGATGTCACTACGAGATAAAAAGTACCAGGAATGGCTTAAGGAAAGTGATGAAAAGTTGGGATGAAATCACTATGGGGGCATTTTATAGACATAAAACATTATTAAAAATCTTAATGCAAAGAAACAACTAAATTATATGTTGTTTTCAGTATGTGGAAATAACACTGCACAGTAACATTTTCTTTTAAATTGTAAGCATCTTTATTGAGGCCCAGGAGGGACAAGTGGTCTACCATTCTTGCCTTCACAAATCACTGACATCTCACATCTGTTTAATTTGGTTCGAGTCTTGGGCTCAGTCAATTTGGTTAAGTGGGAATGCTTGCCAGTAGCTTACATTTTGGTCAATGATTTTCTGGAGTTTTCGACTTAGGTTTTTTCTCGACCATAATTTACTGGATGCTATGTATAGCCAGCAACAAAACAACAATAACAATTTTGGTCCCGTAGTTTCCATCCAATCAGTGTGGTCGCAGTTGATAGGAAACTGTGGGTGCTGCTCGAAAATTGCCCATGCAGATGAATTCAATTATTTCCTTCCACCATTTTCGGTCCCGCGTGGCATTTTCTTTGGCATGTGCCGAGGTGATGCCATAGTTCGCCTAGTCTTTTTCCACTTGTTTGATCCAGGTTTTCTTTGGTGCATTTCTTGAGACCTTCCAGGTTTCCGGTCTGGTGCGCCACAGGGCTTGATAAGGTAGATGCCTCTCTTCCATTCGGCAGACATGACCAAACCAGCGAAGCCTAGCACGTCTAATCAGTGATTCCACTGTCAGTTGGTGAGAGCATCGGGCCCGGATTTCCACGTTTGGGATTTTGTCCAGAAGGTTTACTCCCAGTATTCGTCTGAGGCAGCGCATTTGAAATACCTCCAGCTTCTTGATGTCCGCGTCTAGGAGGACCCACGTCTGCTCCATATTGGAGTATTGGGAGGATGAGAGTGCGGTATAGACGCACTTTGGTCATCACCGAAAGGGCCTTTTTTCTCCATATGCACCAAGCTAGTGACCCGAACGCAGACGTTGCCAGTCCCAGGCGATGCGAGATGTCGGTGGAGGCCGTATTGATCTGCTTCGGATTATGGACCCCAGGTATTCAAATTCCTCTACTTGCTGAAGATAGACTCCGTTAAGGCAGAGGGTCACTGGGGTGTTGTCCGATGTCATGACAACTGTTTTGGCGGTGTTGATCTTTAACCCAAATCTAGCGGCTTCATCAGCGATTTCTTGCAGAATTTCTGTTGCTTCGGCTTCGGCCTCAGTGAGAAATGCACTATCGTCCGCGAACATTAGATCTGTGGCATGTTCATCGAACCCTGCCCCAAAAGTGATCCCTCTAAGTCCCATGAATACCTTGCACATGACACAATTGACCACGATGTTAAAGAGGCTAGGTGAGAGCACGCATCCCTGACGGATGCCCGTTTTCACCGAGAAATCCTTCGTGTTTGCTCCTTGGATTCGAAATTAACTGGTTGACCCGTCATAGGTGTTGGTAAGTAGCCGAATGTATTTTGGCAGATATCCTTCTGCTTTCAGGGCTTTCCACAAGGCTGGGCGATGGACGCTGTCGAACGCTGCGGAGAAATCAATGAACACCATGATTGTGCGTTTTCCACACCGAATTCTTTCCTCAAGGATTTGACGGAGCGTGAAGATTTGGTCGCAGCAGCTTCTTCCAGGTCGAAAACCGGCCTGTTCCTCTTGTGCCGTTTCCTCCCGCCATTTGAGTACCCTTCTATGGATGATCTTCATAAATACTTTGCCAAGTATGGAGAGCAGGCTGATGCCCCGATAGTTCTTACAGTCCGTTTTGTCGCCTTTCTTGAAGATTGGTACGATGATGGCTTTCTTCCATGATGTTGGTACCGCTTCCGATCGCCATATCAATCTCAGCAGGGCGTGTAATCTTTCGACAATGATCTCTCCGCCGTATTTCAAGGCTTCTGGTGTCACCTCATCAATGCCCGGCGCCTTGTTGTTCTTCAGGTCTAAGATGGCAGTCTGTATTTCCTTCATAGACGGTTCAGACTCATCGACTAGCGCAGATAACTCGTCCATGGCATCCACCGATTCCATCGGTCCAGGTGGAGCATTGTGGTTGAGGAGGGTGCAGAAGAAGTCCTGCCAACGGTCCAAACGTCCTGTGTTGGAACTGATGAATTTTCCGGTCTTGTCTTTGATGTTGTTCTCAAGCGGCCAGGATTTCCCGGATAGTCGTCGAATGGTTGAGTAAAGGGTTTGGAATTCATTCCGGTTGGCTGCCCCTTCCATATCTTTTGCAAGATTTTCCCAATACACGGCTCTATCCTCCTTCAAATGAGCTCTGACCAGTTTGTTGAGGCGTCTATATTCCGGTTGGTTATTAAACTTGCATTTCTTCCGTTTATCGATGAGAAAAAAGGTCTTTTCGGATATCCAGGGTTGAACGTGCCGCTTTGTTGATGGACACACCTCTTTGGTACTGTCTGTAATTGCATTCGCAAGCTCGTTTGCAAGACGATCAACTCCCTCCTGCGATTCATCTGCCTCCGATGTAGTAAGGGCTTCAAAACGATTCTTTAGGGTGATCTGGTATTTTTCCCGGACCGCTGGGTTTCTTAAGAGTGCTGCGTTCGGTTTTTGCTCCCGTTTGTTATTGGTTGCTGGACGCTTCAATCTTAGTCGAGTCTTGAATCTGACAAGGTGGTGGTTGGACCCACAATCCGCTCCACGCATGGCTCGAACGTCTTGGAGTGAGGTTTGGAATCGCCGGGAAATTGCTACATAGTCGATGCACGCCCTGTCCCGTCCATTGGCAGATCTCCAGGTTAATTGGTGACGAATTGGGTGGCGGAATAGCGAATTTCCTATCCTGAGACCGTTGAGTGAAGCGAATGAAAGGAATCGTGTTCCATTGTCGTTGATCGAGCCCACTCCAAAAGGGCCAAGAACATCTGGCCACGCATGGCTGTCGCGCCCGGTGTGGGCATTTAAGTCGCCCAGGAGAATATTGATGTTAGAATGAGGCAGAGAGTCCCAGACCATCTGAAGGTTGTCATAGAATTCGTCTTTGCCCATTTCTGGACTGACTTTGGTCGGTGCATAAACTACGACCAGATTCCATGAAGAGTGAGAACCGCCATTCGACTAGAGATGGGATGGAATCCAGTGACATATTTGTTAAAGCTGCTGTCCACCATGAATCCGACACCCTCAATGTGTTTCGTGCCCCCGGAGTAATAGAGCTCGTATTTTGCATTATTTGCCAGAGAAATAACCGTCGTGTTGCCTGACCCGGTCATTCTTAACTCTGTGAGTGTGGCAACAGAGATGTTATAGTTACCAAGTTCTTTGGCCACTTGTTCCTGATGTCCAACTGCGTGACCCGTATGGATATTCCATGTTGCCAGCAAGGTAGGCTGCTTAGTCAAAATCGCAGATGATGTCCAATGATCTTGATGTCGTTTATCTGAAGTTTCTCTCCCCCTCCAGTAGCATATTTCTCGGCGACGTCCTGGATTGGGGAACTGACCAGCGTCGACGCATCGGCTACCCCGGATGTGGTAATTGAGTTTGCGAGTAGTAGGGCTTTCTTCATGCAGGTTCATGCCTGGGTTTTATGACCAGTCGGCAGCTGGTCAACCCTCCTCCTTTTTCCGGGCTTGGGACCGGCTGAGTTGTCCTCAGGCAGAGTTGTATAGCCAGCCTATCATGGAATAGTATTCAGAGCAATCCACAAACTTCAAATAAAGGCAGCAAGAATTATCCTAAATTATCATTTGATATACAATCCAGGATTCTATTCTCAAAACTGAAATTGGTGAAATCTGAAAACAAATTAGCCTACCAAAATTCCATATTAAATTTCAAAGTAAAGAATGAACTCTGTCCACACTATTTGAATGGCACATCTCATTTGAAGTCAGAAAAACAGTATCAATGATCTAAACTGAATCTGATTACAATGGAGCTTTACAAGACACCATTTGCACACAAAAAAGTACTTCTTTAAAAAAAAAAAAAAATAAGCTGCATGATCTGATGCTATTCAATAAAATGAACTCCCCAAAACCATTTGATAAGAAATATATTTAGAGGTGTTCAAAACAAAATTATGTGACTACAATCTCAAAAGCCAATTTTCATTGTAAAAACATGTATTGAAATATTTGTACTCTGAGTTTCTTTGTTAAAGCCTTTCAGACATTCTTATACTTGAAATGTATTTAAGTTTGCTTTTCTAGTTTCCATTTTTTTCTTCTTCTTGTATTAACAATAGTTTGTCCTTAGGTCCTCAGAGGATAATATTATAAATAATTTATTATTCACACACAGAGAGACATATATATACACACACACACACACATTTAGAATATAAACTACATATCTACTTCCCATTTTATATGTCTCCCTGGTTAATAACAAGGCTATTACCATTCATATCTGTTAATGGCATCAGGTACTCAACCACCATGTACCAGACTGGTTAAAATTTATATGAATATGTTTATGTGTGTGATAAATGTATACAATGTAGTAACAATTTTATCTAAACTATAGTAGCAAATACCAGGGAACCAGTCTGTTATCGATACGGCTGCTGTAATGACCAAAAAAGTGTTAAATGGCATATGTCAGTTTTGCATTAAGTATGCACTCGACAAGATCATTTATAAATTCCCCTTCATACTTCTCTGGTATAGTAATGCGGGTAACATTATTACTTTTAAAATAGCACATGTCCAACCTTTTATTTTTGAAATGATGAAACTTGCCTGGGACTAAATTCATGCAGTAAGGTACTTGACTGACTGAGCCATTAGTCTGACTTAATTTTTGGCAATAAATAATATTTTAAAAGTAAATACATGATAGTAAGATTCAAATTGTTTTCCTGTAACCCATATTGTTGTACATTTGACAGACTTTCAACCCATATTGACAAACAATTGATAGACTTTCAACTCACAGTGACATACATTTGATAGACTGTCAAACCAAAGTGACATATATTTGATAGACTAACCCAAAGTGACATACATTTGACAGACTTTCACTGATAGACTTTCAACTCATAGTGACACACATATTGACAGACATTCAACTCATAGTAACATACATCTTATAGGCTTCAACCCAAAGTGACATACATCTTATAGGCTGTCAACCTATATTGACAAACAATTGATAGACTTTTAACTGACAGTGACACACATTTGATAGATTGTCAACTCATAGCGACACACATTTGATAGACTGTCAACCCATATTGACAAATAGTTGATTGACTTTAAACCCAAAGTGACATACATTTGACAGACTTTCAACCCATATTGACAAACATTTGACAGACTTTCAACTGACAGTGACACACATCTGATAGATTGTCAACTCATAGTGACACACATTTGATAGACTGTCGACCCATATTGACAAACAGTTGATAGACTTTCAACTGACAGTGACACACATTTGATGGACTTTCAACTCAGTGGCACACATTTGATAGACTTTAAACCCAAAGTGACATACATTTGACAGACTTTCAACCCATATTTACAAACAATTGATAGACTTTCAACTCATAGTGACGTACAATTGATAGACTGTCAACCCAAAGTGACATACATCTTATATACATTCAACCCATATTGACAAACAATTCATAGACTTTTAACTCATACTCATAGTGATATACATTTGACAGACTTTCAACCCATATTGACAAACAATTAATAGACTTTTAACTCATAGTGACACACATTTGATAGACTGTCAACTCATAGTAACATACATTTAATTGACTTTAAACCCATAGTGACAAATAATTCATAGACTTTTAACTCATAATGACAAACAATTGATAGACTTTCAACTCATGGTGACACACATTTAATAGACTGTCAACTCGTAGTGACACACATTTGATAGACTTTTAACCCATACTGACAAACAATTGATAGACTTTAAACTCAAAGTGACATACATCTGATAGACTTTCAACTCACAGTGAATACATTTGAGAGATTAATTTAAGTACAAAGGTTTAAATTTTCTCAAAGTCCATTGTGGTACCATGTTATATCCATTTTTACATTATAATGAAAGAAATTATTATGAGGAAAGGTTGTACTACCTTTTCTCTACATCAAGAAGATACAGTGGAGTTGAGGCCCGGAGGAATATTATTCGTTTGTGTAATTTTTTTTAACAATTTATCCTTACAGAGGGCTCTCAAATAGAAAAATAATCTTTGCTGACTTTTAATATTGCAACTGCAATAAAACTAACCTTTTCATGGAAATTTTGAGGAAAAACATTGTTGGCTATGAATTTGTAAAAAAATTAAATTTGAGTTTAGGTCTAACACAAGTATATGGTGAGCCACAGAAGCAGCCTAGGTATGGAGAAATAATAAACATATTATTAAAAATAATTAAAAGTCACTTAATGGCTAAAGAAAAAGTACCATAAGTTTTCTTTTAGAAGCCTAACTATATTTTATAAAAATAATATCTTTAAACCTAGTGGATATCTACACAGAAACTGACAGATCTTGGTGGGACCGATTTTTATAGTGGATATCTACACAGAAACTGACAGATCTTGGTGGGACCGATTTTTATAGTGGATATCTACACAGAAACTGACAGATCTTGGTGGGACCGATTTTTATAGTGGATATCTACACGGATTTTTCCCCTCAAAGATGCGCTGTTTGGCAAGTCATGTTAAACATTTTTAATAGGATAGACCATGCACAGATTTTGCCAATCCTATCCTCTGGAAATTGAAAAATATATTAACTGAAAGTAACTGTAACACATGAACTGATTATTAAATGTTTGTATTATCATTTAATATGGCACAAACATATTTTTATGAGCCAATATTTAATCCTATACTTTAAGGATTTGACTTTTTTTTCTCTTTTAAAGTATATACCTGTTGCTTAATTTTATTATCTTTTGCCATTTATCTCATAGGAATGCATGCTTACAGGTGTTTTTGGAAGAGTTTATCAATTTTTGTAATTTTTAACTTCACAATTTTTAAACTTATCTGTTGATAGGCAGTAAATAGCATGGACTGTGTTGGCATGCCATTAAACCGTAAACATACACACAAACACACACATACACACACACACACACACACACACACACACACTCCATTGAAAACTGATTACTATGTATATACACAAGTTCAATCAATTTCCCCATGTCATTACTCAAATTCCCTTCTTATTGAAGCCATACCTGAACATCACTGCAGACATTTCATATAACAGCTAGATTTTGATATATCTAAATTCATATTGGTGTAATCCATGTTGATTTTTCTTTGCTTAAAATGGCCTACTTTTAACATCTGACAATAACAATCCAGCATGATAAAGGTTTCTAAATAGTCTGTAAATTTTTTGTAACTTTTGCCTTATCTTGTGCTTTCTAATGCCTTTCAAATATTTGCTCACTGGCAACATGAGTGAGAAAAATTATGGTGTAACTTGATATAATAAAATGTAGTTTATATAAAAAAAAATTGTAAAATCACAGTAATACAACCCAAGGTTTCCGTTATCTGAATTCACTGTAATTCCAAGTTAATATCTTTTCCAATAATATTATTGAGCACTTTGTATTTCCAGAGAAGACGAATTTCAATACATGTAGTACAATTTCAGCCAAATAAAAAAAATGAATACAACAAATGATTCTACTTCAATATCTTATAGCACAATTTTTTTCCCTCGCAAACAAAATCATAAAGCACTTTATCTGACCTAGGTGACATTCAGCATTTTCTATTCTTTAAAAAAAAGCAATTACTAACTGGAAATTTCCATTATGTTACTAAAATGAAACTAAAGAACATGATAAACACAATGTTGTTGACTCACACCAAGATAAATATGTTTACTTCAAAGATAATTATGCTAACATTAAACCCACGCTCATAAACAAAATATTGTCTTATAAACAATTAAGTTTCTATTGTCTTAAGCACCATTAATTGCCCTACTGTCTTATGAACTGTCAAGTCCCCTACTGTCTTATGTAACATCAAGTGCCCTATTTTCTTAGGTACAGTCAAGTGCCCTATTGTCTTGTATACCATCAACTGCCCTATTTTCTTAGGTACAGTCAAGTGCCCTATTTTCTTGTGTACCATTAAATGCCCTATTGTTTTATGCACCATCAAATGCTCTATTTTCTTACGTAGTCAAGTGCCCTATTGTGTTTTGTACCATCAAATGCGCTATTGTTTTATGTACCATCAGGTGCCCTACTGTAAATTGAACCATCAAGAGCCCTACTGTCTTATGTGCCATCAAGTGCCCTATTGTCTTGTGTACCATCAAGTGCCCTATTGTCTTGTGTATCATCAAGTGCCCTATTTTCTTAGGTACAGTCAAGTGCCCTATTTTTTTAGGTACCATTATATGCCCTATTGTTTTATGTACCATCAAATGCCCTATTTTCTTAGGCATAGTCAAGTGCCCTATTGTCTTGTGAAATCATCAAATGTGCTATTGTTTAATGTATCATCAGGTGCCCTACTGTAAATTGAACCATCAAGTGTCCTACGGTCTTATGTACCATCAAGTGCCCTATTGTCTTAGGTAAAGTCAAGTCCCCATCTGTATTATGTTATGTACCATCAAGTGTCCTAATGTCTTGTGTACCATCCAATGCCCTATTTTCTTAGGTACAGTTAAGTGCCCTATTATCTTTATACCATCAAATACCCTAATGTTTTATGTACCATCAGGTGCCCTACTGTCTACTGAACCATCAAGTGTCCTATTGTCTAATGTACCATCAAGTGCCCTATTGTCTTAGGTAAAATCAAGTCCCCATCTGTTACGTGCTTAGGCTCAAAAAAGCAGCAACACAGAAAGAGTGAAAACTAACAAGCTTGTATAACTTGAACAATGAATTTATTAAGTACAATTATTTTCATAAAATAAATAAACTTACAGTTTTAGAGAATCAAATCCAACATTAATCCAATATAGAATTCACAAAAATAATCCACTAATGGAATTGCAAGAGTCCTGATAAATAAATGTTCTAATAGTTCCAGGTTCGAATCTTGACGATGTAATCCAAAATGGCTGACAATGTCACGTGATGCAGTTCTTGTTTAATTATCATCCAAATGAATTATGAGCACATGTTTTCTCCTCCAAATAGATAATAAATCCTCTTTCTTCAATGAATTGACACAAAGTCCAGAGCAAAATAATTAAAATTAAACTCAAACAGAAAATACACAACTAATATCTTTAAGCCAAAAATTCTACTGAATTGTTCTATCCCAAACAAGTCTATATAACTGTTTTTCTTAAGTAAACAAGTGATCACATGATTTTCTAGAAATTCATGGAAGGTCACTACCTTCAGCAAGTCACCTATTCTAGATATTTCCTACACCCCAAGAACTAAAAATAAAAGTTATCCTTGAAATTAACCAATAGTTTTAAAGACCTGTTTATCAATCTGAAGCAAGGTCAGATAAAGAGGTAACCAAGCCAAGGTCAAAAACTTGTTCACAATTAGAGTGTAGGTCAGCCTGAATTTACCAGAAAAATTTCCCAATTAATGAATATTAAACCCTAAATGACAAATTTGGATTTAACAATTAAAAAAACAAACAATTTAAATCCAATAGCCGTAACACCATCTGTCTTATGTACCATCAAGTGCCCTATTGTCTTGTGTACCATCAAGTGCCCTATTGTCTTAGGTAAAATCAAGTCCCCATCTGTCTTATGTACCATCAAGTGCCCTATTGTCTTGTGTACCATCAAGTGCCCTACTGTCTTATGTACCATCAAGTACCCTACTGTCTAATGTACCATCAAGTGCCCTATTGTCTTGTGTACCATCAAGTGCCCTATTGTCTTGTGTACCATCAAGTACCCTATTGTCTTAGGTAAAATCAAGTTCCCATCTGTCTTATGTACCATCAAGTGCCCTATTGCCTTGTGTACCATCAAGTGCCCTACTGTCTTATGTACCATCAAGTACCCTACTGTCTAATGTACCATCAAGTACCCTATTGTCTTGTGTACCATCAAGTTCCCTATTGTCTTGTGTACCATCAAGTGCCCTATTGTCTTAGGTAAAATCAAGTCCCCATCTGTCTTATGTACCATCAAGTGCCCTATTGTCTTGTGTACCATCAAGTGCCCTATTGTCTTAGGTAAAATCAAGTCCCCATCTGTCTTATGTACCATCAAGTGCCCTACTGTCTTATGTACCAACAAATGCCCTACTGTCTTATGTACCAACAAGTGCCCTACTGTCTTGTGTACCATCAAGTCCCCATCTGTCTTATGTACCATGAAGTGCCCTATTGTCTTGTGTACCAATTAGTGCCCTACTGTCTTATGTACCATCAAGTCCCCATCTGTATTATGTACCATCAAGTGCCCTACTGTCTTATGTACCAATTAGTGCCCTAATGTCTTGTACATTGAGTGCCTACCACTGTATGTACCATCAAGATTACTACCTTCTTTAGTAGTTTTAAACCTTTTCTTTCTAAGCAAGGCAAACTATGCATTACATATTGCTTTTACTTCTTTTAGTGCTTTCAATTAAATTTAAATTGTAATTTTAACCAATATTTCAAATATACAAAGACACTCACAGTACTGCTACTCATAATGAATATACCAGTATTCATATCAGCATACAAACTGTAGACATATACTCTAATATTGTACTAAACTTTCAATGCTGCAAAAGAATTAGAAAACTTGAGGAAAAGAATATATGATGAAGCAGGCTTTCTGCTTAGGTAGGTCAGACAGGCAAGACATGAAATCTAAGTATATATCAACATATAACCTTAGACCCATAGTAAATTGTTATAACAGTGCACAAACTTAGACCCATAGTAATATTATCAGTGTATAACCTTAGACCCATAGTAATCTTATCAGTGTATAACCTTATACACATAGTAACAATATCAGTGTATAACCTTAGACCCATAGTAAATCAATATAACAGTGCACAAACTTAGACCCATAGTAATATTATCAGTGTATAACCTTAGACCAATAGTAATCTTATCAGTGTATAATCTGAGACCAATAGTAATCTTATCAGTGTATAACCTTAGACACATAGTAGCATTATCAGTGTATAACCTTATAGACATAGTAACAATATCAGTGTATAACCATAGATCCATAGTAATATTATCAGTATATAACCATAGACCCATAGTAATATTATCAATTATCAGTGTAAAACCTTAGACCCATAGTAACATTATCAGTGTATAACCTTAGACCCATAGTAACATTATCAGTGTGTAACCTTAGACCCATAGTAACATTATCAGTGTAAAACCTTAGACCCATAGTAACATTATCAGTGTATAACCTTGGACCCATAGTAACATTATCAGTGTGTAACCTTAGACCCATAGTAACATTATCAGTGTGTAACCTTAGACCCATAGTAACATTATCAGTGTGTAACCTTAGACCCATAGTAACATTATCAGTGTGTAACCTTAGACCCATAGTAATCTTATCAGTGTAGACACATAGTAACATTATCAGTGTATAACCTTATAGACATAGTAACAATATCAGTGTATAACCATAGATCCATAGTAACATTATCAGTATATAACCTTAGACCCATAGTAATATTATCAATTATCAGTGTAAAACCTTAGACCCATAGTAACATTATCAGTGTATAACCTTAGACCCATAGTAACATTATCAGTGTGTAACCTTAGACCCATAGTAACATTATCAGTGTATAACCTTAGACCCATAGTAACATTATCAGTGTGTAACCTTAGACCCATAGTAACATTATCAGTGTGTAACCTTAGACCCATAGTAATCTTATCAGTGTAGACACATAGTAACATTATCAGTGTATAACCTTATAGACATAGTAACAATATCAGTGTATAACCATAGATCCATAGTAATATTATCAGTATATAACCATAGACCCATAGTAATATTATCAGTGTAAAACCTTAGACCCATAGTAACATTATCAGTGTATAACCTTGGACCCATAGTAACATTATCAGTGTGTAACCTTAGACCCATAGTAACATTATCAGTGTGTAACCTTAGACCCATAGTAACATTATCAGTGTGTAACCTTAGACCCATAGTAACATTATCAGTGTGTAACCTTAGACCCATAGTAATCTTATCAGTGTAGACACATAGTAACATTATCAGTGTATAACCATAGATCCATAGTAAAATAACCTTATAGACATAGTAACAATATCAGTGTATAACCATAGATCCATAGTAATATTATCAGTATATAACCATAGACCCATAGTAATATTATCAATTATGAGTGTAAAACCTTAGACCCATAGTAACATTATCAGTGTATAACCTTAGACCCATAGTAACATTATCAGCGTGTAACCTTAGACCCATAGTAACATTATCAGTGTGTAACCTTAGACCCATAGTAACATTATCAGTGTGTAACCTTAGACCCATAGTAATCTTATGAGTGTATAAAGTTAGACACATAGTATCATTATCAGTATATAACCTTAGACCCATAGTAACATTATCAGTGTGTAACCTTAGACCCATAGTAACATTATCAGTGTATAACCTTAGACCCATAGTAACATTATCAGTGTGTAACCTTGGACCCATAGTAACATTATCAGTGTGTAACCTTAGACCCATAGTAACATTATCAGTGTGTAACCTTAGACCCATAGTAACATTATCAGTGTGTAACCTTAGACCCATAGTAACATTATCACTATATAACCATAGACCCATAGTAATATTATTAGTGTAAAACCTTAAACCCATAGTAATATTATCAGTGTGTAACCTTAGACCCATATTAATCTTATCAGTGTATAAAGTTAAACACATAGTATCATTATCAGTGTAAAACATTAGACCCACAGTAACATTATCAGTATATAACCATAGACCCATAGTAATATTATCAGTGTATAACCATAGACCCATAGTAATCTTATCAATGTATAAAGTTAGACACATAGTATCATTATCAGTGTAAAACCTTAGACCCATATTAATATTATCACTATATAACCATAGACCCATAGTAATATTATCAGTGTGTAACCTTAGACCCATAGTAGCATTATCAGTGTGTAACCTTAGACCCATAGTAATGTTATCAGTGTATAACCTTAGACCACATTAATATTATCAGTGTATAACCAAAGACACATATTATTATAAGTGTATAACCATATATCCATAGTAACATTATCAGTGTACATGTATAACCATAGACCCATAGTAATATTATCAGTGTATAACCAAAGACACATATTATTATAAGTGTATAACCATAGATCCATAGTAATATTATCAGTGTATAACCATAGACCCATAGTAATATTATCAGTGTATAACCATAGACCCATAGTAATATTATCAGTGTATAATCTGAGACCCATAGTAATATTATCAGTGTATAATGTTAGACCCAAAGTAACATGATGTATTATCAT
The DNA here is from genome assembly GCA_029339505.1 of Unio delphinus. Taxonomy (NCBI): domain Eukaryota; kingdom Metazoa; phylum Mollusca; class Bivalvia; order Unionida; family Unionidae; genus Unio; species Unio delphinus. The sequence goes on from JAQISU010000090.1 coordinate 2,894,936, forward strand.
CAATTATGAGATAACAAGGTCAAGTATGAGATAACAAGAGTAAAATGCATTATCAGGTAAGAGATACAATGGTAAAATGCATTATCATCAATTATGAGTAAACAAGGGTAAATACATTATTAAGTATGAGAAAACAAGGGTAAATGCATTATCATCAAGTATGAGATAAAAAGGGTGAAGTGCATTATCAACAAGTAGGAGATAACAAGGTCAAGTATGAGATAAGGGTAAAATGCATTATCATCAAGAAGGAGATAAGGTTATGTATGAGATAACAAGGGTAAAATGCAATATCAACATGTATGAGATAACAAAGATGAAATGCATTATCAAGAATGAGATAACAAGAGTGAAATGCACTATCATCAAGTATGAGTTAACAAGGGTGAAATGCGTTACACTTAAAATAGGTCAACGCCAACAGTAAGTAGATCTGACAAGCTCAGATCAAGGTTCCTGATCTTGTATTTAGGCTTCCCCCTTACATTTATATTTAGCAACCAATCAGATAAAACATTACATTTCATGCCTGGGACAGTTATCATTAGAAACATGTTCAGAATGATGCTGTTTTGGTGAAGAACTTGATTTCAATCCAACTGGGATAAAACTGTAACCTAAAAGGATTAATTGTTTAACTCACAGGCACATACAAATTAGGAATTACATATCTAGAGCAAAATTTGCTTATTAAGAACACAATGACTGTGTTATCAACTTTCTATACTTTCTACACACATAGTCCCTAAGTAATTTCATAAATCAGCCCTTAACTTCATCACCACATATACCAACTGTTAGTTGATTATTTCCAAACAACACTGACCCTGATCTGCCCTTGCATTAAATGCATTATCAGCAGTATGCCCTTGCATTAAATGCATTATCAGCAGTATGCCCTTGCATTAAATGCATTATCAGCAGTATGCCCTTGCATTAAATGCATTATCAGCAGTATGCCCTTGCATTAAATGCATTATCAGCAGTATGCCCTTGCATTAAAAATGTATTATCAGCATTATGCCCTTGCATTAAATGCATGATCAGCATTATGCAGATCAGCATCTACTGGTATAGTGTTTGTCATATTGATTAATCCTAACAAAATGTATATATCTGGCGTAAGTGACATTTTAACACAGTTTAAGGCATTTTAAAACTACTTACAACATTTTACCACTACATGAAGCATTTTACTATTACATAACGACATTTTAAACTATTGTACATAAGGTATTTTACCACTCATAAGGAATTAACACTAAATAAGACATTTAACCTTACATAAGGAATTTTACCACTACATAAGCCAAGAAACAGTACATAACGCATTTTGCCACTACATAAGCCAAGAAACAGTACATAACGCATTTTACCACTACATAAGCCAAGAAACAGTACATAACACATTTTACCACTACATAAGCCAAGAAACAGTACATAACACATTTTACTACTACATAAGCCAAGAAACAGTACTTAACGCATTTTACCACTACGTAAGCCAAGAAACAGTACTTAACGCATTTTACCACTACGTAAGCCAAGAAACAGTACTTAACACATTTTACCACTACATAAACCAAGAAACAGTACATAATGCATTTTACCACTACATAAGCCAAGAAACAGTACATAACACATTTTACTACTACATAAGCCAAGAAACAGTACATAATGCATTTTACCACTACATAAGCCAAGAAACAGTACTTAACGCATTTTACCACTACGTAAGCCAAGAAACAGTACTTAACGCATTTTACCACTACGTAAGCCAAGAAACAGTACATAATGCATTTTACCACTACGTAAGCCAAGAAACAGTACTTAACGCATTTTACCACTACGTAAGCCAAGAAACAGTACTTAACGCATTTTACCACTACGTAAGCCAAGATACAGTACATAACGCATTTTACCACTACGTAAGCCAAGAAACAGTACAAAAGGCATTTTACCACTACGTAAGCCAAGAAACAGTACATAATGCATTTTACCACTACGTAAGCCAAGAAACAGTACTTAACGCATTTTACCACTACGTAAGCCAAGAAACAGTACTTAACGCATTTTACCACTATGTAAGCCAAGAAACAGTACATAACGCATTTTACCACTACATAAGCCAAGAAACAGTACATAATGCATTTTACCACTACATAAGCCAAGAAACAGTAGTACTAATGCATTTTACCACTACATAAGCCAAGAAACAGTACATAACGCATTTTATCACTACATAAGGCATTTAACATTACATAAGGCATTTAACCATACATAAGGCATTTAACAGTACATAACGCATTTTACCACTACATAAGGCATTTAACATTACATAAGGCATTTAACCATACATAAGGCATTTAACTGTACATAAGGCATTTAACATTACATAAGGCATTTAACCATACATAAGGCATTTAACTGTACATAACGCATTTTACCACTACATAAGCCAAGAAACAAAAACAAAAGGCATTTTACCACTACATAAGCCAAGAAACAGTACATAAGGCATTTTACCACTACATAAGGCATTTAACAGTACATAAGGCATTTAATATTACATAAGGCATTTTACCATACATAAGGCATTTTACGATTACATAAGGCATTTAACCCTACATAAGTCATTTAACACTACATAAGGCATTTTACCATTTCATAAGGCATTTAACCTTACATAAGGCATTTTACCATTACATAAGGTATTTAGCCCTACATAAGTCATTTAAGACATAAGGCATTTTACCATTACATAAGACATTTAACACTACCTAAGGCATTTAACCACTACCTACGGCATTTAACCACTACATAAGGCATTTAATACTATATAAAGGCATGCTAACATTTAACACTAGATAAGGCATTTAACACTACCTAAAGCATTTAATACTATATAAAGGCATGTTAGCATTTTACCATTACATAAGGCATAATTAACACTACATAAGTCATTTAACACATAAGGCATTTTAAGACTATGGAACATAAGGTATTTTACCACTATGTAAGGATGCAAATTTATGTTGATCTATGAAGAGCACATTAACTTTTGTAAGAGAACAATTTAATTGGATTTATGGGGACATGTGCATATTAAATCACTATACTGCAATGATTTTTAATGTCTGTGTCATGTGAGGAAGTGATTCTTAATTAGGCCTTCATTTATTCAACAATCAGACAGATTGGAAGGAAAAAGGCTAATGTTGATCTTTGTATCAAACATGTCAGAAGTGAGAGTTTCCAGAATCAGTTATTTGGAAATCTAGAAGTATTAGGCTGACTGCCATTTTGAAGACTAGTTGTAAAAGGTGGTAGATGTATTTAATCCTGATTGGTTACACTAAATAAGGGGTGTGTTTCTCACATAAAAATTACTCGGTCTAGTCAGTCTACATTTTTCCTGCAAGAGTAAAAATATAAAATACTCCAAGATTGAATTTTAAAGAAATTCTCTTGTAAAAGATTTATCCATGGGAGCAGATGTCTGGAAAGTCAATGGACACAATTCTGGCAATAGAAGCAAGCAAAGCTTGAAAGCACAAGGGGAAATAGCTCCAATGACATATCCACATATATATTACCTACTTATTCAAGTACCTACGTATGTATGTACTTACGTATTCACAAACCCACACAAAGTTTGAGTGCCAAAAGTGTGAGACAGTAGAGTTTGGAGAAGGAAAAATGGCAAAATTACAGAGAAAAACAGTCATAGTGAAGATGGAGTGAACCAGAAATAAGCAGGTTATGAAGTTGTACAAGGCAATTACTTTGATTGTTCACTTGATTATATGATGAACCAACTCTATCATTTAAAACAGATTGGCCATTTAAAAATGTATATTTGTGTTTGAAATTCGGCAAATGATTTATTTAAAATAGAAGCATATCTTTCTAATGTAATGTATTATTACAGTTGTGAATGTAATTGATTAAACTGTTGTTTTCATGTATATGGGTTTGTGTCATTCTGTTCTCTATATCTGCTCAGATCTCTATTCATTCCACTTATAAGTTTCACACTTTATATTAGTATTTAGACAATCCAGGCAAAAACATTGAGAGCAATCACCCCTAGATAACAAGAACCAAATAAAGTGCACACCTTGTAAGAAGATACAATCCACCAATCAACCCAACACCACCAAACAAACACTCCCACAAAGTTGATTACACACTACACAAGCCATACATAAGGTATTAACATGATTTAACCCCTGAAGGTTTTTACTGTTTTCGCATTAAATGCTAGTAGAAAACAAATTTTGGGGACTTTTTCTGAATACATCCTATAGCATCGACTTCCAAGCAATTTTCCATTAGCCTATTGCCTAGTTGTGTTAAAAAATATTATTTTCCATCAATTATTTTGCTCGCGCCACTGAGCATAAGGGAAAAAGTCTTTTTTTTGTTTTTTGCTTAATGGACCCTATTTTTGGCAAAGGTTCACCTGTCTGTGTGCAGTTCAGATCGGTCTGCCTTTGATCTGAGGCCAAAAAGTCTAAAATCTGGACACAAAATCAGATTCCAACTACGGGCGAATTTTGGGTGAAACAAAACAGGTTAAAGAAAAATCGGTTTTTCTTCTGTATTCTGTAGTGCAACTAAAACATCCAGATTATCTAGTATCATTGCAGAGCTAAATCTGTCAACCTTTCTGTAATACCACCCACTTTAGTGTATCATTCATGACCTCAATGCTACACTGAGCTTGGCAGTTGGCTACTACCTCCTGCACCGTAAACACAGTGCCAGGGGTTAATTCATTAACAACACATAAGGAATTTAAACATTACATAAGGCATTTAACATTACATAGTGCATTTAGCCTTATATAAGGCATTTAACACTACATAAGGCAATTAACACTACATAAGGCATTTAACACAACATAATGCACCAGCCCAAAAACTTCAAACTAAAGTTTAATCAATCAGTGTTAACTAAAAGACTTGCTGCCAAACATAATTCTATATATATGCCCATTTCAAACTAAAATCTGAAAAGTACCACATTCTGTCAGCTCTGGAATGCTGTGTTCTGACAAAAACAGCATGCCCACTTTATCCCGTTATGAGAATCCAGTAATGAGTAACCCCATCATAAAAAGTCATCAAATTAAAATAGATCTGAGTTTGCAACATATTTTCAAGACAAAGATACTTTATTGCACCTTTATGGATGGTGAGGAATTATTCCACAATAACAAAATTTTCTACAAACTGATTTTAATGCCATGAAAACTTCTGAATAAAAGTGGAAGAGTTCTCTAACAATTTTGAAAATAAGTGTCTGGAGGTCCTATTCCATGAAATGCATAATAGAATTACAAAAATATATAGACCCCTTCTTAAATCTGAGTCAAGAATGGGAGATTCATTAGGGGGAGAAATTTATATTTTTGAAAGCAGACATTCAGTACAGAAAACTCTGAAAAGAGGTTTTTCAATCTATGCTTTATCCAAAACACATTATATTTGTTTTCATTCCCTCTGTTAATTCATGTATCTCTTTAAACTGGACTTAAACTACAGCTAATGTTTGTGTTGCTTTGCTCAATGGTTTTTGTTAATCCAGACATTTCTTTGAGAAAAGTACTTGAATATGGCTGGTACTGTCTTAGAATCTAAGCAGTGTTAATGAAATGCACACTATAAAAGCAAATTAGCTAATTAGCATGGCAGAACTGTATCAGCATGTAGCTTACTCGAGTCGTCCATAAAAATGTTTTCCATAAATTCATTATGGACAAGTGGTATAAGTCACTTGCCTTTGTGAATTACTCAGATATTTAAACTAAGAGTGTTGGAGTCTTGGCTTGACCATTATGGGTGTTGAGAAAACATTCCAGTAGCTAAAAATCCTGTCGGTTTTTTTCTGATTCTTCCTCCACAAAATGAACTGGCTGAAATGTATAGCCTATCATGTGCTGAAAAATGGCATTCAACCCAACAAAACTCAGCAATAAATTCAATTTTGTAAGCAAATTATAGATACCATGGTTTCAAAGTTGTAAAATAATCATAAAACTTTTGTTTTTCCCCAACATGTTTGTAATTTAATAATAACACTAAATTGTGCTAACATGCATTATTTAACAAAAACAATAATTTTCTCAAAATGTTCAATTTCTAAAAGTGTTTAAAACATTTTTTGGGGGGAATTCATTTTCCCTCCAATCCCACAGGAAAGGAATATAATACTAATATACTCAAACAGTGATATGGGTTTTGACAAGTATTTGATAAATGGAGCCTGAAGTTAACAGTGTGTTATTGACTAGAACAAAATGTGAGGCATCAACTCTGTATATACACCTTGGGGAGACATCAAGTGTGCAAAAATGAGAAAATAAATAGATCAAATAAATGCTTTTGTACCAGTCTCAGAGGAATGTTGATGGACAAGATACATTTGGAGAGCTAACTTTATTACAAATTACATAACAGTTATCTGAATAAATATCTACTATTCCAGAAAATATATCATATAGACATTAAAAAAGACACAAAAGTAAAAGTTATCTAACAACAAGTTACATTATCTACATTTGGAAATATTTTACCACTGTAAGCATCAATTAAGTAAACCATATCTCTGTCTCCTAAAAAAATCTGCGAAACATTTATAATTTCATGTGTAATATTAATATAGGTACAGCCATGAATGGACTTTTTTTTGTGCGTGAATGTTTTTTTTTGGGGGGGAGGGGCTTTTTAATTTACCATTATTTTGGTGGGGGAATCATTACAAACCAGGCTTTAGCAAACACTTCAAATGAGAAATACTCATCTTAAAAAATAAATAACAGCCATTTATAAACACTGACATGTCTACCATATATACTTGCTTATATGTCAAGTGCAGAGACCCCAATCTGCATTAGGTTTTACACTGAAGAACTAAGTTGTTCTGAAAACTGAACAAGCTCATAACTCAGGCATAAACAGCAGTGAGCACATAAAATAAAAAACATTTCATACTGTATTGAAAAATTCATTTATGAGAAATATGTATAAGTAGAGAAACGCTGGAGAAGTGTTTGACTTATTGTATGTACTGACTTATAAGACAAGTCCAACAAAAAATCCGCACAAATCCAGATCATGTAATGAGCTGACAGATCTGGGTCTGTGCAGTTTCTTGGAGTAATTAGCAAAAGAAAATACAATAACCCTGATTTGCAGGCACATTATGATATTACCAGTTCATGATCTTTGTTGTTTGTAGTCTGACTCAACTTATAAAACAGTACAAATAGTGTGAGCACCTTATAATGATGTAGATGATAAATATAATTTAGTATAGTGTGAGCACCTTATAATGATGTAGATGATAAATATAATTTAGTATAGTGTGAGCACCTTATAATGATGTAGATGATAAATATAATTTAGTATAGTGTGAGCACCTTATAATGATGTAGATGATAAATATAATTTAGTATAGTGTGAGCACCTTATAATGATGTAGATGATAAATATAATTTAGTATAGTGTGAGCACCTTATAATGATGTAGATGATAAATATAATTTAGTATAGTGTGAGCACCTTATAATGATGTAGATGATAAATATAATTTAGTATAGTGTGAGCACCTTATAATGATGTAGATGATAAATATAATTTAGTATAGTGTGAGCACCTTATAATGATGTAGATGATAAATATAATTTAGTATAGTGTGAGCACCTTATAATGATGTAGATGATAAATATAATTTAGTATAGTGTGAGCACCTTATAATGATGTAGATGATAAATATAATTTAGTATAGTGTGAGCACCTTATAATGGTGTAGATGATAAATATAATTTAGTATAGTGTGAGCACCTTATAATGGTGTAGATGATAAATATAATTTAGTATAGTGTGAGCACCTTATAATGATGTAGATGATAAATATAATTTAGTATAGTGTGAGCACCTTATAATGATGTAGATGATAAATATAATTTAGTATAGTGTGAGCACCTTATAATGATGTAGATGATAAATATAATTTAGTATAGTGTGAGCACCTTATAATGATGTAGATGATAAATATAATTTAGTATAGTGTGAGCACCTTATAATGATGTAGATGATAAATATAATTTAGTATAGTGTGAGCACCTTATAATGATGTAGATGATAAATATAATTTAGTATAGTGTGAGCACCTTATAATGATGTAGATGATAAATATAATTTAGTATAGTGTGAGCACCTTATAATGATGTAGATGATAAATATAATTTAGTATAGTGTGAGCACCTTATAATGATGCAGATGATAAATATAATTTAGTATAGTGTGAGCACCTTATAATGATGTAGATGATAAATATAATTTAGAATAGTGTGAGCACCTTATAATGATGTAGATGATAAATATAATTTAGTATAGTGTGAGCACCTTATAATGATGTAGATGATAAATATAATTTAGTATAGTGTGAGCACCTTATAATGATGTAGATGATAAATATAATTTAGAATAGTGTGAGCACCTTATAATGATGTAGATGATAAATATAATTTAGAATAGTATAGCACCTTATAATGATGTAGATGATAAATATAATTTAGAATAGTGTGAGCACCTTATAATGATGTAGATGATAAATATAATTTAGTATAGTGTGAGCACCTTATAATGATGTAGATGATAAATATAATTTAGTATAGTGTGAGCACCTTATAATGATGTAGATGATAAATATAATTTAGTATAGTGTGAGCACCTTATAATGATGTAGATGATAAATATAATTTAGTATAGTGTGAGCACCTTATAATGATGTAGATGATAAATATAATTTAGTATAGTGTGAGCACCTTATAATGATGTAGATGATAAATATAATTTAGTATAGTGTGAGCACCTTATAATGATGTAGATGATAAATATAATTTAGTATAGTGTGAGCACCTTATAATGATGTAGATGATAAATATAATTTAGTATAGTGTGAGCACCTTATAATAATGTAGATGATAAATATAATTTACAATGAAACAGGTTTCATGAGTATATTCTGAGTCTACAATTGGATCCATGTTATAATTGATGGCATAATAATGAAGTGTGTTGTACCGTATATACCCACTATCAGATGGAGTCCAACTGCAAACTGCATACACCCAGATCTGCTGTTGCATAATATGCTGCCAAATCTGGGTCTGTGCAGTTGTTATGAGTAATCAGTAGAACAAACAGCAAACACCCTGATCTGCAGGTGCTTTATGCTATGGCAGATCAGGATCTTTGTTATTTGTAGTTTGACTTTAGAGTATATAAGGTACCCTCAAATCCAGCTGCTACTAATGCACAATGTCAATCAAGTAAGCTTGCATATGGTTTCTAAATGGTGCTGAAAGCTAGAAATTAGTGTGTGCATGTGGCCATTACTTGTATCAAATTTTGTAGTGATTGATCATGGGATACATTACTCTTTTTGGAGACAAAAAAAAACCTTAATCATTGGTACACGAGAGCCAACTTTGTGTAATGTGTCTGTGAGATTTAGATTTTTAATGTAGCTTTAACAACTTTCAATCATATCGCTATGATGTCTGCATGTGGCAGTTTATAGTGATGTCTAGCACTGGGACATCATGCCAGAGACATGTAGCATCAAGTCCCACCCAGTCACAATATCTTGACACCAGGACGACAAGCCATAACACTGACCTTTTAATGCTAAGTGTAAAGCGAGGCAGCTGCAAGTACCATTTTTATAAATCTTTGGTATTACTTGGCTGGTGTTTGAACCCACGACCTTTGCATCCAAGACTGATGCTCTAACCACTTTGGCCACCAGAGCGGTTGCAACAACAATGATTCTAGTCTGCCATCACATAATGCACTGACAGATCAGGATCTGTGTGTGTGTGTGTGTGTGTGTGTGTGTGTGTGTGTGTGTGTGTGTGTGTATGTGTGTGTTGTGTGTTGTGTGTGTGTGTGTGTGTGTGTGTGTGTGTGAGAGAGAGAGAGAGAGAGAGAGTTTTAACATAGCTTTAACAATTTTTCAGCCATATTGCTACAATGTCTGCAGTCTGGCAGTTTATTGTGATGTCTAGCACTGGGGCATCATGCTGCTGACATGTAGCATGATGTCCCACCCAGTCACATTATCCTGACACCAGACCAACCAGTCCTTAGACACTAACCTCATAATGTTGAGTGCCTAGCAAGGCAGCTGTCAGTACCATTTTTGTAAGTCTATGGTATGACTCGACCAGAGTTCGAACTCAAGACCTTCCGCTTCCAAAACAGACCCTCTAACCACTAGACCACCGGAGCAGTCTCTGCTGTTTTTCTGATCACTCCAAACAGTGTAGATCCAGATCTGCCAGTGCATTATGTGACATCATATCTCGTTTGTTTAGCTTGCGGCTGAACTCAACTGATCATCAAGTATATATGGTATATCATGTCCTGTATTGTTTTACTTGACTTTGATGTGCTAGTGAATAAGCGCATTTAGTAATAAAAAATGAAAAAGAATAACAAAATGGCTCTTTAATGAAAAACAGTCTGTAAAGTCAGAATTGCAAAATCATTAAAGCATCATTCCTTTCATCTTATATCTAAAAGTTCTGCTGTATGTTTGCTTGATCTGATTCTCATTTGTAAACATGCATGCTATCCCCAGAGTCGTTGTTGTTGTTGTTGTTGTTGTTGTTGTTGTTGTAGGGTTTAATGCCATTTTTCAGCACATGATAGGTATACATGGTGCCAGTATTAATGGTGGAGGAAGAACCAGGGAAAAACCCAAGTAAGAACCATTGATCCTTAAGAAAAGACTGGAAAGCTTATCTCACATTCCCACATTGGCAGAATCTGAGACTCGAACCCATGCATACTAAGGTGAGATAGCAGTGATCCCTAATGGAGAGTGCTTTAGACCACTCGGCCACACGTGGCCCCCAGCCCCAGAGTAATACAGATCATTGACTTCTCACCTTTGTCTGCATGGGTTCAAGTCTCAGGTGCAGCCAAAGTGGGTATGTGAGAAAGCTTGCCTATAACTTCCTGTGAGTTGTTGTCCTTTCCTGCAGGGGTTTTCCTAGTTCTTTCTTCAGAACATAATGTCTGCCATGTATAGCCTTAATCACATGCTGAAATATGTCATTACGCCCATAACAACCAATCAATTAAGTAGGCGTGAAGTGACCACAATCAACCCAGTCAAACCTTATAGCAAAGAGAATAGTAAAAATCATGTTCTGAAAATACTGGACAATAAAGGTACCTGAAAAAGCAAATCTATACCGCAGTGCATTTTGCATTGAGATAATCTGATCTGTAAGGAATGTCAAGTTGCTGAAACTAACATCAAATTGCATGTTTTAAACAATATATTGACCTCAAGAAACCATCACTGGTACTTGGACCATCAACCTCCTTTAATGAATCCAGAAAAGCCACAGTGGTTCAGTGGTTACCATGAAGGACTCACAACTGAACGGGTGTGGGTTTGAATCCTGCTACTGAACCAGAATTGTGTCAGCTACTGTAGCGTATCTTTGGGCAAGGTACATCAGCACCAGATAAGCAACTTAATATGTTGCTGCGCTGTAAAGTGCCAGACTAAATCAAACCTTAGATACATAACATGTTTGATCTAGGCAATTGAAAATATGACCTGGATTAATAATTGTTTTGCAAATGTTTGATTAGTTAGAAAATTATATATCAGGCGTAAATCATCAGAATTATGAATTCAGCATGACAGTGAATTATTTTATTTTGGGCTTGGGTCTAGTTTAAGCCCATGAGAAAGTGTAAGAAATCCCTCTGCAAATAAGGTACCATTAAAAAGTGTTTTGTCACTGCTGTAACCATAACATATGGGTTTTATTACAAGCACATACTTCCACAGCCTTCCCCATAAATATCTGTAATAATCTGTAAGAGTAGATTGCAGCATAAAATCTAAGTGCCAGCTGAAGCTTAATTCTTTACTGAGGACCATGTCTTTAATAACAATTCTTTACCGAGGACCATGTCTTTAATAACAATTCTTTACTGAGGACCATGTCTTTAATAACAATTCTTTACTGAGGACCATGTCTTTAATAATAATTCTTCTTTTCTTATTTATTATTTACACTAGTCTCAAAATTCTTTTAATTCATTTATTTATGTGGGTGTGCGTTTTTGTGGTCTTGCAACAAAAAACTGCAAACTGCATAGACCCATATCTGCCATCACATACTGTGCCATCACATAAGGATTTTTGTTGTTTGCAATTTGACTCAACTTTAAAGTGAGTATATATATATATATATATATTTATATATATATATATATATATATATATATATATATATATATATATATATAATATGGATTAATTATTTTTTGGGTATATTTCCAAGGCAGACAGCAGGATGCATACAAAAATGCAAATAATTATTAAATTTGCATGTGTTTTTAGTGGCTGATGTTTTCATGGAGCTGCTGCTATTTACAAAGCCAAACATGAAATACATATACAACCTGATTATCTACCTTCACTTTAGAACTAATCCTGCTGATTAGAGTTAGAGTTCAAGGTTAGGGTCAGATTATCTCCTGATGGTGAGGGTTAGAGTTCAGGGTTTGGATCAGGTTAAACCTGCTGGTTAGGGTTAGGGTTCAAGGTTAGGTTCAGGCTGTTGGTGATGGTTAGGGTGTAAGGTTATGGTCAGACTACCCCTGCTTAGTTGGGGTAAGGGTTCATGGTTAGGGTCAGACTACATCTGCTGGCTGGGGTTAGGGTTCAAGGTTAGGGTCAGACTATCCCCTGCTGGTTTGAACAATGAAGAATATAGACCTGATGCAACCTCATATAAAATTTGTTTTAATTGGCAAATGATTGGCAGCAACTCAATTGCTGTGGGATACATCCTGTGTTGTTGTGAAGAATATACTATTAGTTAAATAGAGTAGAGGGAATTGGCTGAATTCTGAAGCACCACACAATTTCAATGTAAGCTACATGCATGGTCAGAAGGGCCCTGTCTGATCAATTGGATATTCATGCCAAGCTTCAGGGGCTACTGTATATACTTGCTTACAAGTCCAGTCAAACTGCAAACAACAAAGACCCTAATCTGACAAAGCATAATGCACCTACAAATCAGGGTCTATGTTGTTTGTTCTACTAATTACTTCTAACAAACTACAGACTCGGATCTGCCAATGCAGTATGCACCACCAGATCTGGGTCTGTGCAGTTTGCAGTTGGATCTTGTCTTATAAGTGAGTACAGACAGTATTACTTTGCTAAAGCCTTTCAATTTCACTAATTTCCATGCTTTTTCAAGGGTCACAATGTGATTTAAGAAATATACTGTTGTTCTTGGAACTTTGCAAAGTACACAGCCTATGAGGGAAGTGACAAGGGTCAATTAGGGAAGTGACGAGGGTCAATTAGGGAAGTGACAAGGGTCAATTAGGGAAGTGACATGGGTCAATTAGGGAAGTGACATGGGTCAATTAGGGAAGTTACAAGGGTCTATTAGGTAAGTGACAAAGGTCAATTTAATTAAAATTTATACTTTTCTTGAGTATATAACCCTATTTTGGGTTTTTTGAAAAACAGAATAAATCGACATAAATCTCTGTCCCTTTCCTTCATTAAAAAATAGTATTCCACTATGCAAACATACATCAAAACCCTAACAAATATTCATGTAAGACCTTATCACAAAAGGACCCGGAATAATTCAACAGCCAGTGAATCTTAAGAGGGAACCATTCAGAGTCTGTGAAATTGGCCACAATCACTGAATCCAATCAAGAGAATCAAAAGATAATACAACTATAACTTATAGGGATAACAAGGCAATGGATGGCAGGCCAAAACAGGCAACAAAAATTAACTAAGGCAAATTATCTGTAGTCAGTGTACCTGAGCTGTAGCTGCTTCAATCAAGGTTTATGAATATGTGTAAATCCATTTGTGTGTGTCTGTGTGTGTGCCTGTGTGTGTGTGTGAGAGAGAGAGAGAGAGAGAGAGAGAGAGAGAGAGAGAGAGAGAGTGTGTGTGTGTGTGTGTGTGTGTCAGTGTGTGTGTGTGATTTAGATTTTTAGCTTTAGAAATATTTCACTTGTATCTCTATGATGTCTATAGTGTGGCAGCTTATAGTGATGTCTAGCACTGAGGCATCATGCCACACACATGTAACATGATGTCCCACCCTGTCACATTATCCTGACACCAGGCCGACCTAACATTAAGCTCTTAATGCTGAGCACCAAGCAAGGCAACTGCAAGTATCATTTTTGTAAGTCTTTGGTATGACTCAGCCAGGGATCAAACCCATGAACTCCCGCTTCCATGACAGACATTCTAACCACCTGGCCACTGGAGCAGTCCAAGTGAGGTAGCTATTAGTACCATTCTAAGCTATGATTAAGGCCGGGGTTCAAACCCATGATCTCCTGCTTCCATGGCAGACAGTCTAACCACTAGGCCACTGGAATGGTGCTCCAGTGGTGTACTTAGATTCTAGAAACCTGGATAGCTACAGAGACATCGTGTTGTAAAAACATCTCAGACCTGAGAGCTTCTCAAAAGTGAAATAAATCAACATTCACCAATCTTAGGACACATTCATTCTGATGTTTGAAAACGCCATTTGATCGATGATTTAATGATAAAAACCAGGTTCTCGAATTTTGTAGTTAGACCTTTTCATCCCATAATTCCTCTGTGGTGTTGAAACTTCCAGAAATATGGCTGCCATGATGAAGGCTGCAAAAGGAAACCAGTGTGATCCTGATGAGGGCTGCTGCAGGTCATAATGATGGAAAATCTGTAGTGGAAATTGCCAGTAAGACCATTTTTCATACTCTAGAGACTCTAAAGGAGGCATGAGTTTCCTTGAGACCAGGAAGTTTGTGAACTGACAGCTCCACTTAGGACAGATGTCAAAATCTATATCTATACCAGTGCAGCTATTGTGGAGAAGAAACATTCGAGGAACACAATCTGTACCCAGACATATTTGATGGACAGAAGGTGAATCCGTTTCAAAGTCCTGATGCTTCCAAAACCTGTGTAAGCATCCACAGAAACAGAGTGAAGTACTGATAACTCAGATGTGAAAGTGTAACAAATAAGTACTATAATGCAGAAAAAAACAACAAAGCAGTTAAATCCTACACTTGAAAAGATCAGAAAACCAGTGGCCCCAGTTGTCACGAAAACATCACATCAGAGACATAAGCTAGATAAGACCCATCAAGAGAGTGGCATATTCCTGGTACCAGTGAAAACATTGCTAAACACAGAATAAAGAGAGAATTCAAGAAACTACTAGATTTCTGCATGAACACTGGAAAAAAAACAAATATCAGGCCAGGGAAAGCTCACAAAAGTATCATACATCCACATCTTCCATAAATATAGTTGATGATACCATAATACAACAGAATTGCCAAGGTTAAAGATAAATGCTGGCTAAATAAATCTACATAAAGGACAAGAGCTAACATCTGTGTGTTTTCAGGAGACCTTCTAAAAAAAAATGACATCCTTAAGTTCAAGAAAATTTAATAAACTAACAAGAAAATTGCAAGGTGTCTAACATCATCAAAAATAAAGCTACTCAAATTAATACTACTTTCTGTGTTACATTACTGTTTGTGTGTTACATTACTGTTTGTGTGTTACATTACTGTTTGTGTGTTACACTACTATTACTTTCTGTGTTACATTGCTGTTACTTTCTGTGTTACATTACTGTTTGTGTGTTACATTACTGTTTGTGTGTTACACTACTATTACTTTCTGTGTTACATTACTGTTACTTTCTGTGTTACATTAATGTTTGTGTGTTCACACCTAAAACTCTCACTCTGCTCAATAGATCTCCCTTCAAGCTCTCCAATCAACCCATCTGATATTCAGTTGAATACTTACCAGCAACTTCTGTTTTACATGGCAATTTTATGGGCCACCATACACTTTTGGGCTATATCAGCATTAATGAGCAAGATGAAAATGGAAGGCTTTGTTTCAAAATAAAATCTTTTCCTTTTTAATGAAAATTAAACATATCAACCTGCATTCTCCCCAAGATCATACCAATCCTGAGACGTGACTATCAGCAATCCATTCTTTTATTTCAACTTTTCATGGGAAGCTGGTAACAAACAACCTTTGTGAAAGTGACCACTTTACAGAAGTAATACTCCCACACCTCCATACTAAGTAAGAATAATATATAATAATATTTTGCATTATAGAGCAACAATGGTATTTTCATTTTATATATTTATTTTTTATCACAGAACATCCATAGTAATTTCATATATGTTTTATATTTGTATTATAGAGTATCCATAGTAATTTCATGTTTTATATTTGTATTATAGAGCATCCATAGTAATTTCATGTTTGATATTTGTACTATAGAGCATCCATAGTAATTTCATATATGTTTTAAATTTGTATTATGAAGCATCCATAGTAATTTCATGTTTTATATTTGTATTATAGAGTATCCATAGTAATTTCATGTTTTATATTTGTATTATAGAGCATCCATAGTAATTTCATATATGTTTTATACTTGTATTATGAAGCATTCATAGTAATTTCATGTTTTATATTTGTATTATAGAGTATCCATAGTAATTTCATATGTTTTATATTTGTATTATGAAGCATCCATAGTAATTTCATATATGTTTTATATTTGTATTATGAAGCATCCATAGTAATTTCATGTTTTATATTTGTATTATAGAGTATCCATAGTAATTTCATATATGTTTTATATTTGTATTAAAGAGCATCCATAGTAATTTCATGTTTTATATTTGTATTATAGAGTATCCATAGTAATTTCATGTTTTATATTTGTATTAAAGAGCATCCATAGTAATTTCATGTTTTATATTTGTATTATAGAGTATCCATAGTAATTTCATGTTTTATATTTGTATTATAGAGTATCCATAGTAATTTCATGTTTTATATTTGTATTAAAGAGCATCCATAGTAATTTCATGTTTTATATTTGTATTATAGAGCATCCATAGTAATTTCATATATGTTTTATATTTGTATTATAGAGCATCCATAGTAATTTCATATATGTTTTATATTTGTATTATGAAGTATCCATAGTAATTTCATGTTTTATATTTGTATTAAAGAGCATCCATAGTAATTTCATGTTTTATATTTGTATTAAAGAGCATCCATAGTAATTTCATATATGTTTTATATTTGTATTATGAAGCATCCATAGTAATTTCATGTTTTATATTTGTATTATAGAGTATCCATAGTAATTTCATATATGTTTTATATTTGTATTAAAGAGCATCCATAGTAATTTCATATATGTTTTATATTTGTATTATAGAGTATCCATAGTAATTTCATGTTTTATATTTGTATTAAAGAGCATCCATAGTAATTTCATATATGTTTTAAATTTGTATTATGAAGCATCCATAGTAATTTCATATATGTTTTATATTTGTATTATGAAGCATCCATAGTAATTTCATATGTTTGATATTTGTATTATAGAGCATCCATAGTAATTTCATGTTTTATATTTGTATTATAGAGCATCCATAGTAATTTCATATATGTTTTATATTTGTATTATGAAGCATCCATAGTAATTTCATATGTTTGATATTTGTATTATAGAGCATCCATAGTAATTTCATATATGTTTTATATTTGTATTATAGAGTATCCATAGTAATTTCATGTTTTATATTTGTATTATAGAGCATCCATAGTAATTTCATATATGTTTTATATTTGTATTATAGAGCATCCATAGTAATTTCATATATGTTTTATATTTGTATTATGAAGCATCCATAGTAATTTCATATATGTTTTATATTTGTATTATGAAGCATCCATAGTAATTTCATGTTTTATATTTGTATTATAGAGCATCCATAGTAATTTCATATATGTTTTATATTTGTATTATGAAGCATCCATAGTAATTTCATGTTTTATATTTGTATTATAGAGCATCCATAGTAATTTCATATATGTTTTATATTTGTATTATGAAGCATCCATAGTAATTTCATATGTTTTATATTTGTATTATAGAGCATCCATAGTAATTTCATATGTTTGATATTTGTACTATAGAGCATCCATAGTAATTTCATATGTTTTATATTTGTATTATAGAGCATCCATAGATCCATAGTAATTTCATATGTTTGATATTTGTACTATAGAGCATCCATAGTAATTTCATATATGTTTTAAATTTTTATTATGAAGCATCCATAGTAATTTCATATGTTTTATATTTGTATTATAGAGCATCCATAGTAATTTCATATGTTTGATATTTGTACTATAGAGCATCCATAGTAATTTCATATATGTTTTATATTTGTATTTGTATCTTTGTGCCACATTAGACACATCATCATCTGGTATACTCTTAATCAACCAGCGCTTCTGAATTGATTAAAAAAAAAGAATTTCCTGATTAGTTGTGAGTTACAACAAGTGTTATTAGAGGGCATGCTCGAGATTATATTACTGAAATATTTAACACCAAATGAGATGATCTATAATCTTTGATCAACTAACTCATAAGTAAAGTTGGGATCTATTCTCTGTTATCCATGTCTCAGACTGAATAATAATAATAAATGTAGTATGATACCATATATACTCACTTAGGAGTCCAACTGCAAAAACACAGACTCGGATCTGCCATAGCATAATGTGCCAGCAAATCAAACTGCATAATCCCAGATCAGCTTGCGCTTTAGGTGATACCATATCTGGGTCAATGGAATTTGCAGTTGGACCCGACATGCAAGTATATGTGGTAATTGTAGGTCAAAAAGTGGAGTGTTCCAGTGACCTAGTGGTTAGAACATCCGCTCAGATGCGGGAGGTCATGGGTTCGAACCTGAGCCAAGTCATACCAAAGATTTACAAAAATGGTACTAACAGCTGCCTCACCTAGTGTTCAGCATTAAGAGGACAGTGTTAGGACTGGTGGGTCTGGTATCAGGAAAATTTGACTGAGTGGGACATGATGCTACATGTCTGTGGCATGATGCCCTAGTGCTAGACATCACTTTAAACTGCCACACTGCAGACATCATAGTGATATGACTGGAAAAATTGTTAAAGAAACATTAAAAATAAAAATCACACACACAAACACAGGTCAAAAATTGAAACTCACAAATCCTGTGAACTATATTAAACTTGTATATAAATGAATATTTCTCTTACCTGTATAAATAAACATTTCCCTTACACGAATGTGGTACATGCCATTCAATAGCTGTCAGTAATAGTGTAGCAATATAGTCAAACGCAGCTCAGAAAACAGTACTATTGAAAACAATTGATGTTATGGGTTTAATGCCATTTTCAGCACAAGATAGGCTACACATGGTGGATAGAGTATTGGGTGGATTAAGAACCCAAGAAAACCCCAGGAAGAACCTCTGACTCTACGGAATCTACTGGCAAGCTTTCTACTGGCAAGCTTTCTCGCATACCTATGTTAGACAAGCCCAAGACCTGAATGCATGTGAACATATATGAGATGTCTGAGTGATCTGTCTTGTGACATCAAACCAAACTGCATGGATTAATTTGTTATATATTTTTTATGACCTCCTTTCAGACATCCTTTTTGAGACCACTTTTCCTCAGGTATTGTATTTTTTTTTATAGACAGAAGGGTGATCTCGCCGAACATTTGTAACTGCATATTTATTTATTTGATATGTTACGTCTATTGATTTAATTTTTTTTTTTTTTAATTGTTAAATCCAAATTTGTCATTTAGGGTTTAATATTCATTAATTGGGAGATTTTTTCTGGAAAATTCAGGCTGACCTAGACTCTAGCTGTAAACAGGTTGACCTTGGCTTGTTGACCTATTCCTGACCCTGCTTTAGACATTGTCAACAAGCTTCTAAAATTATTGGTTAATTTCAAGGACAACTTTTTATTTTTAGTTCTTGGGGGTAGGAAAAATCTAGATCTTTCTTTGAGTATGTGATTTAGTGAAGGTAGACCTTCTATCAATTTCTAGAAAATCACGTGATCCCTTGTTTACATATTAAAAACGGGTATTTAAATCATTGTACTGGAAGAGAGATTCAGTAGAATCGGGGCTTTTATAAAGTTAATAGTTGTGTTTTTATGTTTGAGTGTTAATTTTAATTACCTTGTACTGGACGTTGTGTCAATTCATTGAAGCAAGTGGATTTATTTATTTATTTGGAGGAAAAGAACCTGTGTTTCATAATTTGGATGATTATAAAACAAGAACTGCATCACGTGACATTGTCAGCCATTTTGGATTACATCGTCAAAATTCAAACCTGGAACTATTAGAACATTTATTTATCAGGACTCTTGCAATTCTATTAGTAGATTATTTTTGTGAATTCTATATTGGATTAATGTTGGATTTGAGTCTCTAAAACTGTAAGTTTATTTTTTTTATGAAAATAATTGTACTTAATAAAATCATTGTTAACATTTTACAAGCTTGTTAGTTTTCACTCTTTCTGTGTTGCTGCTTATTCGAGCCTAAGCACGTAACATACCTGTTCTAATACATAGCATATGTACTCACCTATGAGTCAAACTGCAAACTGCACAGACCCAAATCTGACATCAAATAATGCACCAGCAGATCTGGGTCTATGTAGTTTGTTAGAAGTAATCAGTGGAATAAAATGGCAGATCTGGGTCTACGCAGTCTGTTAGGAGTAATCATTGGAATAAAATGGCAGATCTGGGTCTATGCAGTTTGTTAGGAGTAATCAGTGGAATAAAATGGCAGATCTGGGTCTATGCAGTTTGTTAGGAGTAATCAGTGGAATAAAATGGCAGATCTGGGTCTATGCAGTTTGTTAGGAGTAATCAGTGGAATAAAATGGCAGATCTGGGTCTATGCAGTTTGTTAGGAGTCAGTAGACGAAACAACAAAGACCCTGATCTACAAACACATTGTGATATGGCAGATCCGGGTCTATGTTCTTTATAGTTTGGCTTGACTTAAAAGCATATATACATGGTTCTATCTTTCTAAGAATGTTGAGAGTATAATGGATAAATTATTAAGTACATACCTGAGCAATAAAGATGATAACTTCATATATGCTGCGACAGATTAAAAGACTGATCGAGATTTCTACTTTAAAATTTTCTCATCATGCTAATATGTGTTTCATGGACTAAGAAACAGACAAGCATGCTCACCAAGAATTTGCCTGGAAAACTGGGTTTAGGATATAGCAAATGTGGAACAACTGAAGAAAAATCAAAAATAAATGTATTACATCATAATCTGAGTTTCTTTATGATGCTTTATATAAGATTAGCAAATTCCTAAGTGGGGACATGTACTCAATAAGCAGCCTTGTAAGACAAGCAAATCCCTATGTATTCAGAAAACATCCTTGTGAGACAAGCACATCCCTAAGTGGAGCCATGTACTCAGTAAGCAGCCTTGTGAGACTTGCAAATCCCAAAATGGGGATATGTACTCAGTAAGCAGCCTTGTGAGACAAGCAACTCCCTAAGTGGGGAAATGCACTTAGTGAGTAACCTTGTGAGATTGGCAATTACCCAAATGGGGACTTTTACTCAGTGAGCAACCTTTCTTAATTATTTTCTCAAACGAGTTTCTTTCTATCATCAATTTTGTTTTACAAAACAAATGTTGATGTTACCTGTGCCATCTTATAGACATGTTTTTCACTATACATTAATTTTCCATACAGTGGCGGCATATGAAAATCATATTCACATGCTGTCATTGTTGCACATTCCATTTAATATGTATGTTTCAGGATTGAATGGTTGTACTGTTTTACTTTTAGTAATACATAGATTTCTAAGTGTATTTGTGCTTATGTGTGTGTATTTACATGCTTCTTCAGTTTTAATTGGGATTCAAAATGAAGCAATACTTGTTTACAAGAATAAATAAAAGAGCGATTCCTCACTGTGAGGCCCTTTATTGCAACATGGTTCTTAAGACCTTTCATTATAACATAAGCAACATGGTTGCTGTTATAAGGTCATTTATAATAACATGGTTCTTCTTATAAGATCTTTTATTATAACATAATGTTATAAGGCCCTTTATTATAACATGATTCATGTTATAGGTTCCTTTATTATAACATAATTAATGTTATAAGGTCATTCATTATAACACGGTTCTTCTTATAAGATCTTTCATTATAACAATGTTATAAGGCCCTTTATTATAACATGATTCATGTTATAGGTTCCTTTATTATAACATAATTAATGTTATAAGGTCATTCATTATAACACGGTTCTTCTTATAAGATCTTTCATTATAACATAATGTTATAAGGCCCTTTATTATAACATGATTCATGTTATAAGGTCATTCATTATAACACGGTTCTTCTTATAAGACCTTTCATTATAACATAAGCAACATGGTTGATGTTATAAGGTCATTCATAATAACATGGTTCTTCTTATAAGATCTTTCATTATAACATAATTAATGTTATAAGGTCCTTTATTATAACATAATTCATGTTATAAGGTCATTCATAATAACATGGTTCTTCTTATAAGATCTTTCATTATAACATAATTAATGTTATAAGGCCCTTTATTATAACATGATTCATGTTATAAGGTCATTCATTATAACACGGTTCTTCTTATAAGACCTTTTATTATAACATAAGCAACATGATTCATGTTATAAGGTCCTTTATTATAACATGATTCATGTTATAGGGGCCTTCATTATAACATGGTTCTTGTTACAAGACCCTTCATTACAATATGAATTTTGTTACAAGGTCCTTCATTATAACATGGTTCCTCTTATAAGGTCCTTCATTATAACATGGCTCCTGTTACAAGACCCTTCATTACAATATGAATTTTGTTATAAGGTCCCTCATTAAAGCATGGTGTCTGTTTTAAAGTAGGTATGGTCATGAATCCCATTATTGGTAGTACAAATATTTTTCATGTACTTCATTATAAGGTACTCTCACTTTAAGGCAGCATACTCTCTGGCTCTAGTACACATCGTTTTAATTGAGACTAATATATATATATATATATATATATATATATATATATATATATATATATATATATATATATATATATATATATATATATATATATATATATATATTAGTACTATATAGTAAGTAGTATCAGTAGTAGGAATAGTAGTAGTAGTAAGAAACCAATCATTTAAGAATGCTAATTGAAAATCACTAAATTTTCCTAGCTGATTTTAATTTTGTTGCAAACCTGCTCATGAAGGATTACTGAATACTACTTAGGAACACTTTTTTTTAGTTCTCTAAAATGCACAACAGTTTTTTTTAAATAAATTTTTAATCAAATACTTTAATGAATGGCAATTATCAAGGTCTGTACTCAAGAAAAAATGTCACTGATTAGAATGACTCCTCTTCTCTTGATAATTTGTAACAACACAGCTGTTTCCTGATGAATTATTCATCAAAATGCTTGTTCTAAGAATATTTAGGTGAATTGATGGAGGTGAAGCTGATGAAGCACAGATGGTAAATGCATGCCATTGTTGTACTGGTTTTGCCCATTCTTCCTCATGCAAGAATATCACAGAGAAGAATAAACAGGATGAAATATAAAGCAAATTTTTATAAAATTATTCATAACTATTTTAATAAATTCTCATCTAATTCTACATGACATGACATATCACAGTATAGGCAAATGATGGATCTCAATAGGTCATTAATTATGGCTTGTGGGTTTTAAAAATGTTTGTTTAGGAAATTTACAGCAAGTGGTTACCATTAGCAACACATCATTCTGTAATACCATAATACATGAATGTCATAGAATTATTAAGTTTAGACTGTTCCTGTATATGATACAGATGGTTCTGTTTGAAGTTCTTTAGGAGGTTCATATCTCATGGGCAGATTGGCATATCATATATGCTTAACTACAAACTACACAGACCCAGATCTGACATAGCATGATGTTCCAGCAGATCTGGCTCTTGGCAGTTTGTCAGAAGCAGTCAGTAGAACAAACAATATTGACTGTGATCAGATGGCAGTTTGTCAGAAGCAGTCAGTAGAACAAACAATATTGACTGTGATCAGATGGCAGTTTGTCAGAAGCAGTCAGTAGAACAAACAATATTGACTGTGATCAGATGGCAGTTTGTCAGAAGCAGTCAGTAGAACAAACAATATTGACTGTGATCAGATGGCCATTATGCTATGGCAGGTCAGGGCCTAGCTTGTTTGCTCTTGAACTCGATTTATCAATGACAATATATGATAATGGTAATTTCATGTGGAAATAAATCACAACATTTAAGGTACTCTAAACACATTTTGGGACTTACACATGTACTTACAATACATCCAAGTAAATAGGTTTGCAAGAAATTTGAGTTTAGCTTAATAGTGTTAAAAACATTTTTCATTGGTTATTTGCTTGTGTATGTGCAGAAGGGAAAAAAGTGGTTCATTTTCCTTTGCTTTCTTTTGCTTACTGGACCCATCATTTTCGTGTCCTGGCCCCCTTTTATTCCAAATCCCCATCTTATCCCACTTTTTGCAAAGGTTCTCCTGTCTGTGTGCAGTTCTAACCAGTTTGCCTTAGATCTCTGGCAAAAAAGTCTAAAATCCAGACACAAAATCAGATTCCAACCATTAGTGAATTTGGGGTGTAAAAAAACTGGGTCTCCAAAAATATGTTTTTCCCTCTGTACTTTGTAAGGTGACTTGAAAGTCCATATTATTTGGTACCATTGTAGAGTTACATCTGTCAACTTTGACTTCTGTAATACCATCCACTTTAGTGTATCTTCATTGACCTTCATGCTACAGAACTCAGAAGTAGGGTACTACCTCCTGATGCTTTAACAGAGTGTCTGGGGTTAATGAGTTAACCATATGCTTCATCCAGATTTTTACATCACTCTGAAGTTGCAGCTGATCCAGACAGGATGCAGGTTGGTCAAAATGAAAGTCTGGTACTTTCTTAATCTATAGTCTAAGTATGAAACCAATCCCTCAATGTTTGGAATTCATGATCCGAGACAAAAATTATCTTAAAACTTGACCAAGATTTTCAAAATGACCTTGACCTGGAAACAAGGGCTGAGAAAGTGTGTATGTCAATGTTAATATGTGAACAAGTTCAAATATTCTACAGATTAAAGTGTGACAGATGTATTTCTAACAGTTAGGGATACCAAACAATTTTTCACAAAAGCGTAAAGATGTTCAAAAGTCCTAGCAACTGAAGCTTGTTTGTTGTTTTGTGGGGTGTAACACCATTTTCCAGCACATGATAGGTTATACATCATGTCCAGTACAGTTGGTAAATGAAGAACCCAGGAAGGCCCTCGGAAGAACCAACAACCTACAGCAAACTACTGGAAAGCTTTCCGCATACCCACATCTGTCGAGTCAAGACACGAAATCACTTAGTCCAAGGTAAGCTGTGTTGATAATCTGCAAAGGTGAGCACTTTGGACCACACGGTTATCAAAAAAGAGGCAGAGATAAGAGTATGTGGAATGGCAAGGCATACCATAGATTTTAACAATGGCAACTATCTCACAAAGAGCAAAGGGCTTGTGATCATATGAAAATAAAATTAAAAACTTTAACATTGTTACTGCCACAATCAGCATGACTGATGCATATGCCTTGTTGAGTATTTCCTAACAAAACCAGCAACACTTAAATATGTGATTCCTAAAAAAACAGCAATACTTAAATGAATGATTCCTAAGAAAACCAGCAACGCTTAAATGTGTGATTCCTAACAAAACCAGCAACACTTAAATGTGTGATTCCTAAGAAAATCAGCAACACTTAAATAAGTGATTCCTAAGAAAACCAGCAACACTTTAATGTGTGATTCCTAAGAAAACCAGCAACACTTAAATGTGTGATTCCTAAGAAAGGCAGCAAAATTTAAATGAGTGATTCCTAACAAAACCAGCAACACTTAGATGTGTGATTCCTAAGAAATCAGCAACACTTAAATGTGTAATTCCTAAGAAAGCCAGCAAAATTTAAATGTGAGATTCCTAACAAAGCCAGCAACACTTAAATGTGTGATTCCTAAGAAAACCAGCAACACTTAAATGTGTGATTCCTAAGAAATCAGCAACACTTAAATGTGTGATTCCTAAGAAAACCAGCAACACTTAAATGTGTGATTCCTAAGAAAACCAGCAACACTTAAATGTGTGATTCCTAAGAAATCAGCAACACTTAAATGTGTAATTCCTAAGAAAACCAGCAACACTTAAATGTGTGATTCCTAAGAAAACCAGCAACACTTAAATGTGTGATTCCTAAGAAATCAGCAACACTTAAATGTGTAATTCCTAAGAAAACCAGCAACACTTAAACAAGTGATTCCTAAGAAAACCAACAACACTTAAATGTGTGATTCCTAAGAAATCAGCAACACTTAAATGTGTGATTCCTAAGAAATCAGCAACACTTAAATGTGTGATTCCTAAGAAATCATCAACACTTAAATGTGTGATTCCTATGAAACCAGCAACATTTAAAAAAGAACACTTTTTAAGTTGCATGCTGATCTATTCTTACCTAGCTGTATATTCCAAAAATTCCTAAACACTGATAGCTGTACAGTCCTTCACTGTGAAATTCCTTGTCTCAGCATCTTTTGCAACCATAAGAAATCTCTGGTAAAGACATTGTCTATATTAGTTCTGGTATTCCCATCCTGGCACAGCCCATTTACAACCCTGTGCTCAATTTCGAATGAATTTAATGTCTCCTCTCATACAAGAATAAATCTGTCACCTATTTCCCTGCAGCAGACTTTTATCATATTGTTTTTCAGAGCAACTGCCACCACCAACATACAATATGAGATATTGATTTATTATGAAATGCTCTCCAATTTCCACTCTGTAGTTTTTGAGTATTGATGACAAGTCATGTCCACCTTATCTGAACTAGTTTCATTATTTTTCATTTTGTTGATACAGCTTGTGCCTAATAATTCATCCAGTAGGTCTGCTGCTTTTAGCTACAAATATATGCTTTGTTCACACAACTGGTGCCAGCATCAGCTATTCCCTGTCAAAATGTAGTTAAGAATCATCCCCCCTGGTCAATAGTATTGACTTTTTTGCCCATATCCTGGTAAACTTTTTGTTCATGATTTTTCTCTGAGATTCCAAACATCTATACTGACCAATGTTCCTACATGTACTGTTGAGGGTGGGGCGGGTGGCGGTGGCGGTGGTGGGTTGTAGACCCAAAAATCACAACACAGACCAGCCTAACATTATTTTACCAGATCAGCTGTATGTATGTAAATTATGGCATATAAAATGAGTGATCACAAGAGGCCCAAGGAGACAAAAACTATTTATATAGGTCACTAGGCTGCATTTTGTAAGGTTTTTATTAATTCTATTTGATTACAGATTGACATATTGGAAAGGCCTTTATGATTGGACATTAGTAAACATCTGTAACATATTTATTCTATTAAAGTTTAAGTTTTCAATCTATTGTTTGATATGGCAGCTATGTCTGTTGGTGAGTTCAGACATTTATGTAAATGAAAGGATATGATGCAGGGATCCTTTTTGTCAAAACTGGCTGAATTCTGTTCAGCAATTTTTGAGAACATGTTTATGAACAAGTTTCTGTTTATATTTATAGCAGCAAGATTTGAAGGCAGGCTCACTGGCATCATTTGAAATAGTGTCATTGACCTTCAGGCCAGAATGCATTCTAAAATTTTGCCAAATTCTATTCAGGTTTATTTAGAAGTCATTTTTATTTTGTTTTTTTTTGTGGCTTGCTTTTGAGTAATGATGATGATACATCTGTAAAAAAATTCAAAGTCCATGATGCTTACTGTCAAATATGGCCCAAGTTTGTTCAGCAGTTGTTAAAATGTCATCTGAAGGTTTTTCCATTTTTAGTAATGGCAGCCATACCTGATGATGGATCAAGACAGTTTATGCAAACATGAAATGTTATAATGCCAGGATACATCCTGTCAATATTTGTTTAATTAAGTAAAGTTATGTTTGAAAAGTAGTTTAGGAAGGAATTTCTGTTTTTAGCAATATTGGCCATATTTATGGATGGATCTCCAGATTCAGCTGTAAAATCATACAGGCTTTTACTCCTGAAAGCTTTCACTTACATGATGTAATGGAATATGTCAAATCCTGAAAACTTAAACAAAAACAATGGCTGCTTTATATAAATTTTGTCAAATATTTAGAGAATTAAGAGGCCATTAATGGTTTTCCTGTTTTTAGTAATGGTGGACAAATATGAGATGTAAATTGACATCATTTATATATAAACCCCTTCATGATGCATTGTAATAGCCAAGTTGAACTGGAGCTGGTCATATGTTGTTTTTGTTGTTGAAAATAGCAATTGTTGACAGAGAGATGAAGTATGACAGGGACTGAGATACCTAAAATAATGATTTCAATGCATGGCATCCACTACATTACAGAACCAGTCAGTTCATGAAACAAACAAGCCCAACAATAGACATATTACCATACAAACTGACTGTTCCAGTGGATAGAAAGTCTGGCTCAGATGTGGAAAGTAGCAGGTTTGAACCTGGGCCAAATCATATCAATGACTTGTATAAAAAAAAAAGATCATACTGACAGCTGCATCACTACGTGTTCTGCATTAGGAGGTTAGTGGTCAGCCTGGTGTAATGATACTGTGACTGGGTGGGACATGATGCCACAAGTCTGAGGCACGATACTGCAGTGCTAGACATTACTTTATAATACCACACTCCAGACATTACAGCAATATTACTGAATTTTGTTTAAAAGCTACATTAAAAATCCAAATCACATACACACACATACAAACTGAATAAAAAAATCACTGACTCTTACACACATTTCACTGTGGATCAATACATGAACCAAAATGGCAAAAACAAAACATAACCAAAGAAAACGAAAGCCTTTAGTGAAAGATAGAAACACTGTAGCCATACTGATGAAACAAGAACCCCTTAAAGGGTCTAATGCTCTACTCTCTTTAGCGAAAGATAGAAACACTGTGGCCATACTGATGAAACAAGAACCCCTTAAAGGGTCTAATACTCTACTCTCTTTAGTGAAAGATAGAAACACTGTAGCCACACTGATGAAACAAGAACCCCTTAAAGGGTCTAATACTCTACTCTCTTTAGTGAAAGATAGAAACACTGTAGCCACACTGATGAAACAAGAACCCCTTAAAGGGTCTAATACTCTACTCTCTTTAGTGAAAGATAGAAACACTGTAGCCACACTGATGAAACAAGAACCCGTTAAAGGGTCTAATACTCTACTGGATGAAAAGAATTTCCAGGAATTCAAGATAAGGCTATTTCTTCCTTCTAACTGGGGAGTGTTGAAACCATCTCTAATATCCTTGGGTGATAACAATATTTTCAAATCTGAGCTGCTGTGGTGGACATTTTTTATTTCAACTTGACACAATTTTGATTTAGGACCAACAAAGAATTGTAAAGAGCATTCTAGTGGAAACCCCTTGACTGACATGACTCTCCATTTCTGCTGAATCAGCAATGACAAGGTTTTCAAGATGGACCCCATCATGATGATAGCCAACATCAGACTGGTACCATTTCTATTTAGTACCAACAAGACATTAGACAAATGATATATCAATGTATTGATACTTCTGCCATATTGACAACCATATTGATACAAGAGGCGAAGAATCAATATATTGTGATACTTAACTAATATATATTATTTTAATGTAACTGGGATTCAAAACAAACTGTTTAATGCAGGGATTCAAATGGCATTATAATTTAATGCAGCCAGGATGTAACTAAAGAAGAAGTTAAACATTATAAAATAATATGTTTTTATGTAAAATCAGAAGTAAAAAATGAAGTACTTGAAAATTCATAGTAATTATTCTTTTAATAATTATCATTTAATAATTATCATTTAATAATTACAAGGACTGTTTATATGTATTGTGCAAACAAACACTGCTAATGTTTGGATAACAAAACATAATGCAGTTATGGTATTAAATAAAGTTATTGTTGCTTCTGCATCCATTGGTGTACTATATTGTTGATATAGCACCATTCCAAACATTGTGTCATTCAAATCCCTGTTACATTAAACATTAATGACATCCACAAAACAGTGTGCTGGGTATGATCTGAAGAAATGGTATCACCAACAAATGGAGAATACTGCATAGACATTGACTTGGTTTCCGAATAATTCCTTTTTACAAGGAAAAAAGGAATTTAGAATGTTACCAAAGTTTGTCAAACCACAAAAAGTTGCCAAATACCTTCAACAGTGCTGCCCAAAAGGCAAAACAACATGAAGTCAAAAGATCAACTGGTGTCCACAATTTACAAATTGCCCCAAATTTGTACCTTCATGGAACACATTCCTTTCTGGAACCTCTATAAGACCAGCCATTCTTACTTTAACTGAATAACGCGATAAAATGGATGAGTGTGATACAGTCTTTTAAAAGTCTAGGAAGTTTCTCAAAGATAAATATCCACTCAATCTACTTGACAGATTCAACAGCAGAAGATTAACGTCAAAAGCCAAAACTTTGGCAAAATATAAACCTAAATATCTTCTTTCAAATCTTTCGAGACTTATTAAAACTGATACAACACTTCAATCTAGTAGTGTAGCACCGACTCTCTGCAAATGTGACAAAGATAATTATTTTGCAAAAAGTGGAATGAAATCACTTGGGCTTTTGTCAGCCTGACTCTACAAGATATGTTCCAAAATTCTCCCAGTTTTGAAAGAGAATTAGTTCTAAATTAAGCTATAATTTAAGAAGAGCTAAATTTCAACATTAACTGTCTTGTTTTTTTTTTAGTAAATCATTCACAAAGTACTAGATCATATGACTGGTAATTTGCACCTTATGCATATAAATAGATAAATATAACACATGTATATTCAGAAGCAGATCTGCAATCGTTAAATAAAATTTTAAAGATCAGAGATCATTGTACCACATAATTTACTTAGCTCACCTGCAACTTCTATGGCAAACAATACAAAGGTGAAATTAAATTCCAAAAAAGAATAAAAGAACACCTAAGGCTTACCTGTAATAAGGGAGACAACAGTGTTTAAATCAACATGACTGCAACATAAACCAAGTTCAGCATCAGATCATAGAAATCATCAATCTGATACAGAGTTCTCAAGCAGCATCAGTGAACGGAAAGATAGAGAACCTTTCTCAATACATCAGTTGCATACATTTACTCTACACCCAGTACAGATCAACATCTGTTTAAATTGGAGTTAAACAAATTTTGATTTATGTCAATTTCTATCAGTTGATATGACTGCTATGGTAGCCTAAGTGGTTAGAGTATCAGCCACGGATGCAGAAGGTGGTTGGTTTGAACCCCAGCTAAGAAATGCCAAAGACTTTTAACAAATATTACTAACAGCTGTCTCGCATGGCACTCAACATGTTGACGTTAGTGTCAGGACTGGTTGGCCTGGTGTCAAGATAATGTGACTAGGAGGGACACAATGCGACATGCCTGCAGCATCATGCTCCAGTGCTTAGACATCACTATAAACTACCACACTACAGACATCGTAATGATATGACTGGAAAAAATATTAAACTACATTAAATCTCCGAAGCACACACACACACACACATCAGTTGATATGTCATAGTGGAATATTGATATATCATAGGGTGGTACAAGAAAATTGGTCTTTGTGGAGAAATAACTTCAAAGATTAAACCTTTCTTCTATCAGTATTTTCCTAGTCTCTCGTCCTACAATCTTATCCAGCACACTATTACATGACAGAATATTATCCAATGGATTTACTGGATAAACTGATTCCTTCTTTCAGATTTTTATATTTTCAGCTCTTGCTTCTCCCCCCCCCCCCTTAGCATATATGTTATATATTCCCATTACATGCCTACTCCTCCCCCCCCCCCACTGTTTACAAAATGCTACTGTAGCACCATCTATCATGATAACATGAATACTGGAAATCATTTTGAACTCCATTTGGGGCAATCCTTGCCTGTCTTTAAAGGGCATATCATTATGTATATATGCATTGGACAGTGCTGTGCTGTTATTTGAACATGTATACTCAGGTAGGCCACATTGTTTGGTCGCATGTTTTGGATCATTTTGATGACATGGTGAGAATGGATGACATAACCAACCTATAGTTATAGATCTTGTTTAACTGAAAATGCATGTCATATCAAATATAGATTTTGTCAACACTTTGATATGAAAAATTGGACCTTTTCTTCATAACTTTCAGCTGATTAAGGAAAACTGCCATTATTTGATCTACTGAAGGAAAACTCCATTATTTGATCTGCTGAAGACAAACTGCCATTATTTGATCTGCTGAAGACAAACTGCCATTATTTGATGTCCTGAAGGAAAACTGCCATTATTTGATCTGCTGAAAGAAAACTGCCTTGGGAAAACAAAACTTTCTAATAACCGAAGCTAAATTTATCTTTGAAATATTACATTGAGTTGTGAGCATAACAAAATCTGTAAATTTTGCTATGAATGCAAATGAATTCTAGATTAAGGCCATAATAATAAAAAGTCAATTTTTACATCTGTGCAATGAGGCACTTTCATTGATTATCTAGTTATTATAAGCATTCTACCAACTGGGACATGCAGTTTTCAGTGTTCAGTTAATGTAATGTCCTGCTGTTACTTAAATTCCAAAGAGTATGACATAATGCCATTGTCAAATCACACAACTGTTGTCAATGTGCCAGTATTGAATACATGGAACTGTAAATTTCATCTTTACTGTTTCCAAATTATGACATGCTTATTGAAACACTCTACA
Organism: Unio delphinus; assembly: GCA_029339505.1. NCBI lineage: Eukaryota > Metazoa > Mollusca > Bivalvia > Unionida > Unionidae > Unio > Unio delphinus. The sequence continues at coordinate 2,927,879 of JAQISU010000090.1, forward strand.
AGTATAAGGAGTCTATTCACATACTTTGGTCAAATATTCTTATGAAGAGTCTATTTATAGATACCTTTCTCAAATAAAAACTGCCCCCCTCCCCTTCCTCCATGGAAATGTCTAATGAATACAAAACTCCTGGGGAAGTTAATGTTTTTACTGAATTGGTAAAAATTTGGTTTGCCTTTCAAATAATTCCAAAATATATCAAATGAATACAGACAGATAGCTTTACTTGCAATTTCAGAATTTTATCTAAGGAATAATGGTTTAGAAGATTTGTGTATTGTTTTATAATATTCAATATTGATTTTTTTTTGCTCCAATCATTTTTGTTAATTGTTCATATGCAGGATGGAGTCAAGGTGGCTCCATCTCACTGTGTTGGATTCTTATTTCAAGGATCAGAGTTGGATACCAGCTCAAGCCAGCCTAGGTTGGATTCTTGGGCATGGTCTTGGAAACTAATTCCCATATCACCAACATGATATACAGTAGCTAATAATGAGTTAATGTTCTGTTACAAACCAAAACTCAACCATCATAATATATGGTATGACATAATAAATACATTTAAAGTTTGATGTCTACAATTTCATTTCATTTACTGAGTAATGAAAAATTTTACTCTGTCATTTTAATCTATATTTTTCCTTACATTGATTTATTTTTGTCTTTAAACATAAAATATACCAGCAGTTTTCAATTTAATTTTCCAACTCAATTGTGAAAATTCTCTCTTCACTATCTTAATCGATTCAACAGCATACTGGTAATAGGATCATTCTGGTAGTATAAGTGGTTAGAGTGTCTGCCTCAGTTCTGGGTTCGAACCCTAGCCAAGTCATACCAAAGACTTATAAAAATGGTACACATTAAGAGGTTAGTGTTGGGAGTGGTTGGTCTGGTATCAGAACAATGTGACTGGGTGGGACATGCTAGACATCACTATAAGCTGTCACTCTACAGACATTGTAGCGATATGAGTGGGGAAAAAATTAAAGGTATACTAAAAATCATAATCACACACACACACACACACACACACAATAACTCTCCTGAAAAATACTGCCAAGGAATCCAGTGAGTTTGGTTTATTCTCAATTACCATATAAACTCGCTTTTACGTAGAGTCCAACTGCAAACTGCACAGACCTAGATCTGCAGTTGCATAATGTGCTAGTATATCTGGGTCTGTACAGTTTTATAGAAATAATCAATAGAACAAACAACACAGACTTGGATCTGCAGACACATTATACAGATTAGGATCTTTGCTGTTTGAAGTTTGGCTTGACTTATAAGCAAGTATATAGGGTATGGCCCACATTCAGCTACAACCTGCCCAGACCTAGGAAAGTAGTTAATTCTTAATGAACGGACCAAGCTAAACAGTTGTCAGAGAATTCTTGCAATGGTATTTAAGAGTTGACATGATCTACTCAGAATTAATGGGGCTGCACACTTCGTTAGCACAGATGTAGAAAGTCCTACTGGATCCTTCAACTGACGAAGACGAAGACGAGAATTAAGCAGTATTTCATCCTAAGGAAAGTAAGCAGAGCCCACTGTGTCCATAGTAATCAAACATCAGCATCAACATCAGCCCCAAATAATGCCTTACTGCTTTATTTGGAATGGCATCAACATCAGCCCCAATGCCTATCTGACTTATATGGAATGGCATCAACATCAGCCCCAATGCCTATCTGACTTATATGGAATGACATCAACATCAGACCCAATGCATTGCTACTTTATATGGAATGGCATCAACATCAGCCTCAAATGCCTTACTGCTTTATTTGGAATGGCATCAACATCAGCCCCAATGCCTATCTGACTTATATGGAATGGCATCAACATCAGCCCCAATGCCTATCTGATTTATATGGAATGGCATCAACATCAGACCCAATGCATATCTGACTTATATGGAAAGACATTGATATCAGCCTCAAATGCCTTACTGCCTTATTTGGATTGGCATCAACATCAGCCACAATGCCTTATGCCCTTATATGGAATGGCATCAACATCAGCCCCAATGCCTATCTGACTTATATGGAATGGCATCAACATCAGCCCCAATGCCTACCTGACTTACATGGAATGGCATCAACATCAGACCCAATGCCTATCTGACTTATATGGAAAGACATCAACATCAGGCCCAAATGCCTTACTGCTTTATTTGGATTGGCATCAACATCAGTCCCAATGCCTTTCTGCCTTGTATGGAATGGCATCAACATCAAGCCCAATGCCTTACTGCTTTATTTGGAATGGCATCAACATAGCCCTAGTGCATTCCTGCTTTATATGGAATGGTATCCATTCCAATATGTTCTGCTTGCCTTTTATGGAATATTAATATATCAGCCCCAATGTCTGATATGGAATGGCATCAACATCAGCTCCAATGCTTTGCTGTCTCATATGGAATGTCATCAACATCAGCCACAATGCTTTGCTGTCTCATATGGAATGGCATTAACATCAGCCACAATGCTTTGCTGTCTTATATGGAATGGCATCAACATCAGCCACAATGCTTTGCTGTCTTATATGGAATGGCATCAACATCAGCCACAATGCTTTGCTGTCTTATATGGAATGGCATCAACATCAGCCACAATGCTTTGCTGTCTTATATGGAATGGCATCAACATCAGCCACAATGCTTTGCTGTCATATATGGAATGGCATCAACATCAGCCACAATGCTTTGCTGTCTTATATGGAATGGCATCAAAATCAGCCACAATGCTTTGCTGTCTTATACGGAATGGCCACAATGCTTTGCTGTATTATATGGAATAGCATCAAAATCAGCCCCAATGCTGTTTTGCCTTTCATGGAGACTGAACCTTGTGTGCTCTCAACATTTATGCATTTTATAATCTCTAGAATGAATGGATATGTTTTTTGGTTCTTTAAGGCTCTCTGAAAAAAAACCATTTCTTACAAAACTTTGGAATGCATGAACACAGTCTGAGGAGGAATAAAGTGTTGTGCCAATCGCTTGGATAGGCTTAACTACCCCTATACAAGAATCAAGATACTATTGTAACCAGTTAACAACAATACTGAATGTGAACCAGTCAATATCCTTTTGTTTGCTTTAACATAACTCCAACCAGATAGTCACTGTATGATTGATTGCCACCGCAATGTTTAAGCAATGCTCAGAACAATTGTTTCGGCCTGGACAGTCTTAGCTTGGCTGTTATTAGAATTTGCAGAGGTGGGTGGCATTGGTCAACAATATCTTACAGTACAAATCAAATACAACTAAACCAACTAGAAAAAATCTTTTGATTATTTAAGAGAATCAATATAAATATGACAGCCTATACCAATGTGAAATTAAAATACATGACAACTTTAAACAAAATGGAATCTGAGCATAAAAGTATGGAAAATGTACTTGAAATTTTTGTTCACAAATTAATTTAAGCATTTTCCCAACATATGATATATTAAAGTCCATACAGAGAGTACTGCAACAAGCATGGCTGCATTAGGCTGATGTTGATATCAGGTGTATTCCAGCTTTAATGTAAGTAACACACAACGTTAACACATGCTTTTTCACTAAGATATAATCTTGATGGCCGGTGACCTTCAGTTCAATATCTTTTATGAATTATCTGGTGTATTAGGCTAGCAACCTGCAATGATTCTGGCAAGCTTAATATCTAGTTCCTTTTATGAAACAATATCCCATGATTCCTGAATGGTTAATATCTAGTTCTTTTTGTGAGACAATATCCCATGATTCCTGAATGGTTAATATCAAGTTCCTTTTATGAGACAATATCCCATGATTCCTGTATGGTTAATATCTAGTTCCTTTTATGAGACAATATCCCATGATTCCTGTATGGTTAATATCTAGTTCCTTTTATGAGACAATATCCTATGATTCCTGTATGGTTAATATCTAGTTCCTTTTATGAGACAATATCCCATGATTCCTGTATGGTTAATATCTAGTTCTTTTTGTGAGACAATATCCCATGATTCCTGTATGGTTAATATCTAGTTCCTTTTATGAGACAATATCCCATGATTCCTGTATGGTTAATATCTAGTTCCTTTTATGAGACAATATCCCATGATTCCTGTATGGTTAATATCTAGTTCTTTTTGTGAGACAATATCCCATGATTCCTGTATGGTTAATATCTAGTTCTTTTTGTGAAACAAGTGTTTAAGTATGCTTCCATAAAAGAATTGAATGCATTTCTGAGATAAATATCAGTAATCAAGCTGCAGATTCATTCATAAATTTACAGCTTTACCTGACAACCAGAATCTCACAGGTGATCATAAGTCATAATTTGGGGTAAAAAAAGACGAATCAGTTTGCCGAATTCAGAATGGTTGGCATCTCTGTGAATATTATTTACCCTTCTTTTTTTAAATTGTTAGACAAAGAAAGAGGCTTGTCTCATTATATGATAATATTATGTCACAGATGTGAATTGGATTGGGTTAAGGATACTTAAATTATTTGTGATGGAAAAATTAAAAGAGTCCTTCTTCTTGTTCTTGCTTCCCAATACAGGGATGTGCCCCTGATACAGGAATGATATAGCAAGAGAAATTATGTTATCAGATTAAAATGTAAATATGAGATCAATCTTGGAAAGTTTTGCTGAATGACAAACTCAGAAAACAAGAAAGAAGTTTACTTATCCTTATTGTATGATGATGATTTACTTGTATATATATATATATATATATATATATATATATATATATATATATATATATATATATATATATATATATATATATATTTATATATATATGTAACGTGCTGCCGGTTATCAAAGTGTTATTAGTAGAATATTGCACAAGTCCCTGGTCAGAGGTATTGCGCAACTTGGAAAAACAACACTCGACACCGCCTCCCGTTAATACTCGTTTATCTAAGGAATGACCCCTATGGTGTAATTTGCCCGGTCATAGAGTGGATATGGTAATCTGAGATGGTACTTTGAACAAGACAACACACGAGTCCCCGTAAAGATAAAAAGAGAATTTAATTAAAATACAATTAAGAGAAGAATGACACAGTAAATTACAATTTTCTTTCCTTCTGACTATTCTTCATTCAGAAGTACTTCAAAACAAAAGCTTTAAAATAGCAGATACGTTAATTAAAATTCAAACACTAATAAAATAGATGAATTTAACTGTTAATAACTGATAGTAACGCTCATCATGGAATCGAATGTTCATTAACATTGGACTGTTGGGTGATTCACAATGACCTTGTTCGTTGACTGGTTTTTTTCCTTCTGCGTGCGTCACGACTTTCTTGCCCTTTGATTGAACGGGGAATTCCACACTCTGACTTCTGACTTCTTTTCCCTCCTTTTTCTTGACATTTCGCTAATTCTCACTCTTTCCAAACAAACTATTTTCCTTGTGTTTTTGGCGTCTTACAATCGTTCCACCTTCAATTTAACCTGGAACCACACTTATTTTTACGAACGTCGTTCTTGCAACAAACGGTCGGAGTCCTGGTAACGGTTCTATCTTGCAGAGAAATTTTTAGACTAATTCAAACTCATAAGCTCAGAGGAAATATTTCCCCGATTCTGGGGTTCGACACGCCCCCTTCCCTCTACATTTGACCAATCGGAATAAATGCTATTCCTACAGACATTTGGAAAACTGTTTAAAAATGTGTCAAAATGCCACCTTTCATTTGTCTCAATCATTTTGACAGCTTTACGTGAGAAATACCCTTAGTTCGGTTCTACTATAAATATTCTAACAGCCTGACCCAGTTAAGTAAACATTCTTTTGTCCAAACTCCTACTCCAAGACAGTTAATTGTCGGCTAACCTACGAACTAATTAATGAATTTCACTGACGAAAATTTGGCACTTGACAATATATATATATATATATATATATATATATATATATATATATATATATATATATATATATTAGTAACCCACAGAGATAGGCTGTCATTAAATTTAAGTAAGCCACCGCAAAGTTGTCACTATATTTTAACAACCCACAGCTCAGATGTCACAACATTTTTAGTAACCCACAGCTAGGATGTCACAACATTTTAGTAACCCACAACTAGGCTGTCACAACATTTAGTAACCCACAACTAGGCTGTCACTAAAATGCATGGATGGTTTTTGCCAAGTGTAGTATACTAATAAAATCAAACCGATAACCAGTTTGATTTTGAGTTTTTTTATTTTTTAATGTAGCTTGAACAATTTTAGTTGTATCTCTCAGATGTTTACAATGTGACAGTTTATAATGATGTCTACCACTGGGGCATCATGCCACAGACATGTAGCGTCATGTTCCACCCAGTCACATTATCCTGACACCAGGCTGAGCAGATTATCATAAAATGATGATAATCTGAAATGAATCAATGTTGACTGATGAACACTACTAACTGGGACTGTTTTCTTAAATTGGCATTGCATCCATGTATGAGCATAATCTATGCCAACATGTTTGCTCTGGTATTTAGTAGTACCCATAATTTGTCTATGTACATGTACATGTCTATTTTGAGATACAGTATATCTGTAAGATCATCAAATATAACTGAAAAGAACACATGTCTTGCTTATTTGGATTGGTGAATGCCTAAAGTTGTGCTGGTTATTGAACTGGTATAGTGCAGTGACTGAAACATTTATCTCACATTCATTCACTGAATACTGACATGTATTCAAAATACTTCAAGAATACGAAGTTATTACATTCTTCTTGTATATATTTACCTCACTTTCATTCAGTGAATACTGAAAAATATTCAAAATGCTTCACGCTTTCAAAGTTATTACATTCTTCATGCATACAAAGTTATTACCGGTACATGTTGCATGCATACAAGTTATTACATGCTCCATGCATACAATGTGATTACATTCTTTTTGTGTATAATATGCAGGTTTTATACAAAACTGTATAATACAATGTATCCTGCATTTGAAAGTTTTGTGGCAAAATGAAGATTCACAATAATCTCTCTCTCTCTCTCTCTCCCTCTCTCTCTCTCTCTCTCTCTCTCTCTCTCTCTATATATATACAATTTAAGACTGCCTTCCCAACACAATGCTAATTGATTCAAGTTAGCAAGCTAATAGTTTATACAAGTAATCTTCCTATAGAACTCAAATTAATATTGAAGACTGAATGGTTGCTGTATAAACAAGGCTTCTCTGATGACAGTTCTAACCTTCATTTGAAAGCAACACTGCCATTCTCCATCATCAGATCTCATTAATACCTCAAATTAAAAGCTTCACTGGTACAATACAAGGGTCATATCTGATCAGTTCTTGGACAGATAATGCAGTATGATGATAATGTTTGGCTGCAAAAACATGAGGCCCAAGTGGTACCAGGATCACTCAACTGGCTGACATTTGCCTAACATTAAAAGGCAAAAAGCAGTTGGTACAGAAATTCGAGTCAGAAAGATGCATGCTTTCTAATTCTAATGATGGTAAAATACACTTTCCTGAACATTTCTCAGTCATTCTAAAATTACTACATACAAATATTACATACAAAATGTTCTACTTATTATTATTATATTATTACTAGTAATAGTAGTAGTACTATTATTATTATTATTATTATTATTATTATTATTATTATTATTATTATTAAAGCAGAAACATAACATCACCCTTTAAACATATATGATATAGGCTGTTTTCAAGTTTTTACCTTTCATAAAAAAAAATATTTCTAAATGAACTGAGTAATCAAATCATTCTGCACTTTATTAATCTGTAAAACCATATGCTATATAGTTGACACAATTGCAAAAATCCTGAATGACCCACTAACAGTGCAGCCAAAGACTTGTATCTCTCCCTCTTCTTTCCTTACCATCATCATTAAACAATCTGAGAAGGTAACGAAAACATCATGCACAACAAAGCACCTAAAGAAGCTTATAACACCTTTGTACAAGGGAATTATTCAATATTTTATAAATCCCAAAGATTATTGTACACATCTGCACCACCAAATGTATAAGTAACTACATTATCTACCTTATCAGAAGTCTAAATGCAATAAAAAGTAGATGGAAAAAATCTGGTTAATTAAAGCCTTAAATGAGACATGCCTACTGCAAAGATTAAATTGAGCTAGTCTGTTAAACATAACAAATACCAAATAACTGAAATTTCAAATTCTGATCCACCAATACAGAAAAATAAATGTATTGGGTATCAGATCAGTTCTACATTTCTGTTTTTGAAACCTGGTAAAAGTCAGTTATCAACAGCGCCCATTTAGATGATACTTGCCTTAATATTAACACTACACTTCACTTAAGTTTTTCATAACAAACAAAAACATGGCAGATTTTATTGATAGAATATGAACATTACATAGTTGTATTTTTGTCACAGGTCTTGATTATTAAAATGAAATTTTACAACTCTTAAAGGCATTTATAGAAGAATGTTTACAATTCAATTTGTGGTCAAGGTTTGTTGAGAAGTTTATAAAGAAAAATTGTTTGAACGTTTTTCTATTTTTAGTAGTTGTGGCCATATCTGAATGCAGATCAGCATAATTTTTAAAAATTTGTGAAGCCTTGACATCTTCTAGATACTGTCTGAAAAATTCAATCAAAACTATATGTGGTTTTTTTAAAGGACAAATTGCTGCAAATGTTGACGGATAATGGATGAGATGTGATGTACAGGAAAACTTAGCCTTACGGTCGGGTGATCAAAACAAAAAAAACAAAAAAAAAAAAAAAAAGGTTTCAGTTGCAATGATTAATTGAATAAAATTCTATTTTTATTTTCATTCATAAATTATAGCTATGCACTTCATGTTTAAAACTTAAAAGTAACTTCTAAAAATTTTCTAAATTAAACCTCACATCCAAAGTCCTGTAGAGTTAATATTATTATATTAAGTTAAAATTCAGGTCACAACCAAACAATCGAAAATAAAGACCATGCACATAATTGTTAATTTCATAAGAAGCTCCAACTACCAGTAGCGCATCTTATAATTCTAAAAATCTATCCAGAAACAAAACAAAATAATTTTATTCATCTTATTTACATGGCAGTTTTCTTATCTATGGCCAATTTCAGGCATCTATCATATATACCGACATGTAACTCCGCAAGCCAATATAAACATGGTCTATCATCATAATACACACCAGCATATCAGGATCTACGTTGTTTTTGTTTTATTGATTACTCCAAACATAGACCCAGATCTGCTGGCACACCATGCATTAGCAGATCAGAATCTACAATTTACTGCTGAACTTGCTTTCAAAGCAAGTATATACTGTACACCAAATGATACACGTATTTTAAAGCAGTAATGTTTAAATGTGCTAATATTCGCTTTATACCATACTTAGTGTAAATGCCGGTACCTTATTTATGGTGTATATAATAGTCTTTTGCACACGAAAAATTCATCCATAAACAAATTTACATCTCAGCCTGAAAATTTAGTCACTTAACCATATAAGTTGTTTTGGGGAGACACAAACAATACATTCCTCTGATACATTCTTCCAATCTTCCAGCCAAAATAAAAATAAAGTAAACCATACAAAAATATGAGTTGATTTTGTTTAAATCTGAAAAGTTTCTGTATTTTTGTTCATCTGTAAAACGTCATAATTTTAGACACAAAATATTATAGATCACATAATGTGAATAAACATGGCCAGATTTTCCTGCAAATCTAGAAATGTAAATTACATATATTATGGTTGACATTTAACTGATATTATCCTGCCATGTAAAAGTGATGCATATACATATATACATCATAGTTTCTAAACCTATCCCTCAAGCATAGTTTGCATTGATGCCATGCTTGTGACTCCTGTACAGACATTGACAATAACAGAGCCTCTCCTCTGCTAATGGCAACAAGCTGAATAACTTATTCCCATTAAGGCATGTTTCTGCTGACCTTAATTGCTTTTATTTTGCCAATTTGAGTCCAGGACTACAGTATATACTGTTAAGAAGAGTTAGAAGTAGAATCCATCTGCTAAATGAAAACCCCAGATCTGTCATTGCATGATTCACCAACATATCTAGGTCTGTGCAGTTTGTTGGGAGTAATCAGAAGAACAAACAACATAGACCCTGATCTGCAGGCGCATTATGCTATGGCAGAACAGGATCTTTGCTATTTGCAGTTTGACACGACTTACAAGTGAGTACAGATGGTAACTGCATCAGGATGAGCTGGATTTGAAAATGAAAAGACAGGAGAAACTTCAACAGCTTCAAAATCCAGACTTACAAGAATAATGGAACCCTGATTATGTTGCTGAAATAATTCTTCTTTAAACTTGCTGATCAAAGGATCCCAATCCTTTTGTGTTAATTTTCTGTACACTATAAAAATGTAATAAAACTTGTCTTGACAGATAATAATAATAATAATAATAATAATAATAATAATAATAATAATAATAATAATAATGAGGACTTTGTATAGCACCTAATCTTACGAAGCTTTAAGCACTTTACACCATCAATAATGATATGACTACACTACAGAACAACAAATGCCAAAAACAATGAAATTGGAAAACATAAAAACATGCTGAAAACATATAAGATACAAAACATGATTAGGTCGCTAAGTTTGTCCCTGCAGTCGAAACAGGTGAGTCTTAAGAGCACTCTTAAAAGGGACCACTGTGTCTTTGTGTCTAATTTCAATGGGCCACGTCACTGGGCCCTGGTGTGCAAACGAACGTTGTCCATATGACTTTGTTTTCACCTTGGGAACAATGAGTATATGATTATCAGAAGAAGAGCGTGATCTAGCTGGTGTATACACATGGGTGAGGCTGGATAGGTATGTTGGACTGAAGCCTGTCATTGAAACATAGCACATAGAACAAATTTTGTGTTTGATTCTGTATCGAATCAATAGCCAATGTAGGGTACAGAGCAGTGGTGAGGTGTGCTCTGATTGAGATACTCTAAAGATGAACCGTGCAGCTGTGTTTTGAACTTTTTGAAGTTTCTGGAGTAAATATTGTGACAAACCAGACAGAAATGAGTTACAATAGTCCAGTCTTGAAAGTACTAATGAACATACAAGTGTTTTAGTGGCATCAACAGAAAGATATTTACGAATGGAACTGATGCGTTTCAATTCAAGATATGCAGCCTTGCATATGTTCATGACATGTTGGTGCAATGTGAGAGTACTGCCTAGAGTAACGCCTAGGTTCCGTACTGACTGTGAGAATTTAATGTTGGTGTTGCTGATATATTTATTGTCTGAGGTAAAGGATGTGAATGAGAAAGTCTTTGTGTTGTGATCAGAATAGCCTCAGTTTTATCATCATTCATCTGCAGCTTGTTACATGTCATCCATGATTTCACATCAGAAATGCACTTCTCTACTCCATGGATGGTAGCATCAACTTCAGTTAGGTGGCTAGACTTGTATATTTGGGTGTCATCAGCATACAATTGGTGCGACACTGGGTGATGATCTATGACACTTGAGAGGGGCTGAGTATACAGAATGAAGAGAACAGGTCCAAGAACAGATCCCTGTGGAAAACCACAACATACATCAACTGGGCTGGAGTGTATTCCATTTGCAGATATAATTTGTGTCCTGTTAACTAAGTTGGACTTGAACCACTGTAAGGCTATATTCTGAATGCCAAATACATGCTGGAGACTGTAATATATCATGGTCTATTGTGTTAAATGCTGCAGATAAATCCAGGTGAGCGAGGACTGTAATCTTTCCACTATCCAAAGCAGAGAGAATGTCACTAAATACTTTCAGAAGAGTAGTTTCCGTACTGTGGCAAGGGCGATATGCAGACTGTACATTGTCAAATAGACTGTTTGAATTCAAATGAGATACAAGTTGAGTTAGAACAACCTTTTCTAAGATTTTTTTATATGAATGGGAGATTAGAAGCTAGGCGGTAGTTCTTTAAATCATTATGGTCCAGTGTTGGTTTCTTTAGCAGTGGCTTTACGATGGCAGTTTTGAAAAATTATGGAAATTACCCTGATGAGAGAGAGATATTAATAACATCAGTTAATGAAGGCAATATTGGGTCTAAGCACTCAAGCAGCAGTGATGTCAGAATTGGATCAAGTTCACAAGACTTTGGTGCACTTTTCATCACAATTTTCCGTACCAAATCAATAGAAACAGGTTCAAATGCTCCTAACGGTTGTCACTGTAATTCTGCACCATAACTGTATGGTGACGAATCAGTTGAAATTGTGCTGTCAAGCGAATCTCTAATGGTTTGTACTTTGTCATCAAAGAAATTTGCAAATTAGTCTGGTAGGTCTAGTGAAGAGAAGGTTGTTGGAAGTGGTGTACATTTGTTCCTTGACATTAGTTTGTTAGTTATCTCGAAGAGCTCTTTGCAGCTGGAACTCTCCGTGATCTTACTATTGTAGTGGGATGATTTGGCTAAATGGACTATGTTTGTGATGTTCTTCTTAGCGGCTTCGTAGATTTGTTTATGAATAGTGAGTCTGGTGGAAAGCCAAAGCCTCTCTGCTTTTCGGCGATGTCTTTTAGCAGTACGAAGCTGGTTGCTAACACTGCTATACCATGGAGAACACTTTTTTATTGATACTCCGTATTTGGTGGCTGGGGCATGTTTTTCAAGCAATGAACGCAGGCAGTTATCAAGTTGTTATGCTGTTGGATGTAAGAAAGTTGCTAGGTTTTCTTGGATGTCATGCATGAATTTGGTTCTATTTATCATACGGAGGTTTCTCTTAGTAGCAAATAGAGGTGGAGGGTTAGGGACTGATACGTCGAGATGGCATACAATGCAGAGATGATCCGATGCAAGTTCGTGGGATACAAGGGTGGATTGCAGAATATTATCATCAGGTCTATAAAGAAACCAGTCTAAAATGTGACCAAGATTATGGGTAGGTTGGTTAACTGACTGTTTCAGATTGAAAACATTAATGGAATCTAGGAGTTTTGACATGTATGGTTGACCAGGACAGTCAAAGTGACAGACAGGTATGTATGTCCTGGAAATCTGATCACATGGGACTGACCATTTTATTTTCAAAGGGGCAGACTTAGGATTTTATTTCACACCAGGATATATGCTTTTACTTTAACCTCAAGATAATTAATTTTTTCAACTAATATAACAGATCTAATATTTCTTTTATTCTACAAATCTGAGCAACAATATTTTTTCAAGCTTCTGTGTGCCAGACATTTAAAAAATGTCAAGGCCCTTGTTACAGAAATAAATGATTGGTCCCTAATGGAACAACATATGTCAATCCCTTAATGTTGCTTGCATACCTGTATCCAACGTTCCCTCTAAGCGAATGGTAGATGTGCGTGCAATGCTCGCTGCATTGTGCAAGCATTAAGGAGATGTGCAAACTTTAATGTTGGATTGACAATTCAGCTGTGCAGGGATGTCTGAGTAGCTGCGCGTTCGCAGCTTAGAGGGAACGTTGCTTGTATCTCCTCTTTAATGGACATCTGTCCATAGAGGACAGGATTTTGTGGTTCCATTACAATCCTTTATATACAGTGTGTGTGTCTGTGTGTGTCTGTGTGTGTGAGAGAGATTTGGATTTTTAATGTTGCTTTAGCAATTTTTCAGTCATTTTGCTATGACAGTGTGGCATTTTATTGTGATGTCTTGGAGCATTAAGGGGCATCATGCTGCAGACATGTAACATCATGTCCCACCAGACACCAGGCCAACCACTAACCTCTTAATGCTGAACATCAAGCAAGGCAGCTGGACGTACCATTTTTATGAGTCATTTGTATGACTCGAGTTCAACTCCGCAACCTCCTGCATCTAAGGTGGACACTGTAACCACTAGGCAACAAGCAATGTTCCCTCTCAAGCATCCCAGCACAGCTGAATTGTCAATCCAACATTAAATTTTGCTCAATCCAGCATTAAATTTTGCTCATCTCCTTAATGCTTGCACAATGCAGCGAGCACTGCGTGCACATCTACCATTCGCTTAGAGGGAACATTGGCCACAAGAGCAGTAATGATTTTCTACTGCTAAATTAGTGTTTTGTTGGTTTAATGTTGCTCTGGGTTTAATTCAGACTAAAGATAATAAATTCCAGCTGATCTTCCTAGCAAAAATTAGATACCATCTTGCTACCTAATAACTGAAATGTATATACCCGTCCCATGAAAACTTATATTTTTCGAATATTTCTTTTAAAAGAAAGGTAAAATTACAATCCAATATGAATGTGACAAAGTTTGAAGCAAATTTTTTTAAAGATTTACCATAAACACATAATTCCATGTGTCTCTCTATGATTCCTGTTTTCTAGAAATGAACTCAAATCCATTTCCAATTTGTCAATATCTGTGGAAGAATTTCAACAAGTCTACAGGGTGCAATTTGCTATAAAGCCAGACCTGTGACTATAGAGCCTGACATCTGAGTACTAAAATGCCAGACCACGGAGCAAGGCTCTTGTCTAACACCTGAGTGCCAAGTAAAAACAGAATCTCAGTGCAGTAGTACCAGACAAGTAAAATGGTTGTTAGTCTTATTATATACAAGGTTCAAATTTACCAGCAAAATGTTTTGTGCCCTAAATTTGCAAAATATACATCTCAACAAGATACAATTCCTGTCTTTCTTGGTTTTTATTCAACAAAACAATATTTATTAAGAATCCTATTCTCCCCATTTTTAGTGACATAAACAAAAACTAAGTTACGATAGGTGACCTGAACATGAGTAAGTACATAGCAATTATAAACAATACCTGGAGTGATTACAATGAAATGTTTCAAGTGGAGTGATTACAATGAAATGTTTCAAGTGGAGTGATTACAATGAAATGTTTCAAGTGGAGTGATTACAATGAAATGTTTCAAGTGGAGTGATTACAATGAAATGTTTCAAGTGGAGTGATTACAATGAAATGTTTCAAGTGGAGTGATTACAATGAAATGTTTCAAGTGGAGTAATTACAATGAAATGTTTCAAGTGGAGTGATTACAATGAAATGTTTCAAGTGGAGTGATTACAATGAAATGTTTCAAGTTTCAGCATATTATCAACAATTTATTCTAACAGCTATTATTAGAAATAAAAGTAAGATTTGCTCATATGTGACCTAGAACTTAAGGTTAGAACAAAGAATATATTACTGAAGATACACGCACAAGTCTACCAATACCTAATAACTTTATCGTATATTTGCTTCAGTTAAGAAGCATACTTGCATTATACAGTTGACAAATTTTGTAGACAGTTTGTGCAGCACATATGCCACAAACAGTGTGACACTTAACAAATTAAGCTGATGAATGGGTCTTGGTATATGTCAAATCATTTGACTGTGGTGGTTTTAATATTCCTGTATGGTCATGATTGATTTTTATTAGTGTCTGTTTCAAAATGGTTACACTGATAGACAAAGCAATGTGAAGCTGGGGCTAAGGACTGGAAAAATAGTTAAAATAATGTAGAGACAATGTTTGCACCAGTTGAAATAAATGTCATAAAACTAGAGATTTTCAGAAATCAATTTATTAAGAAAGCATGGAAATATGAAGCGTGACTCTAACCTGGATAGGTGAATGTTAAGTTTTGGCACTTAGATCAATTTAATCCTGATTGGCTAAGCTTAAAATATGGGGGTGGGGTCAAAGATCAAAATCACTGTTTTAAGTATTTACCATCACAAGATTAATCTGTTCAAGTTTGCAAGATGTGAAGATTTAGCTGCAGGGAAGTAGCAAGCATTCTCTCATTAAATAATTTGTCCAAGGGATTGGTGTCTGAAAGTTTGATAGAAAAGAAGCTTTAAAGGTAGAAAGAAAATTCTGCTATGATAGCAGCAAGCAAGTCTTAAAAGCATCAGGTATTTGTCTCAATCTTATGCAATTTGTTCTTTGAAATGTGTTGGTAATTATTTACTTAAATATGTTTTACATTCATACTTCAATTTTCCTCTGATACAAGTTTGGAAGATAATTGTTTGATCAATTTGCTCCTCAGTGTTATTTAATTCATTTATTCTAAGAATGTCAGGCGTTCTTTTCTTGAAAAGAATCTTGAGATACCATAGTTTCACGCATATAACGTGCCTACATATATAACGTGCACACGCAGATAACATGCAAAAATTACGTCTTTGTGTAAAAAAATATCTTGGATTGCGTGCCCATGCATATACCACGCGGTAACCAACACAGGCCTGCCTGAATACAGGACTGCCAGAGGTGCCTCATCTGATACGCGTTACGAGGCTGTTTGTCGTATCTTGCTCACCATCCAGCAATTTAATGCCGGCACTTTATCCCTTTCTGCTCGTAATAAATACCGGTATTACTGGTAAAGTGGTAAATGCCACGTCATAATATTTTTTGCATAAACAGGCAAAATAGCAACTCCTATAAAACTATGTGTATTTACTGGTTTCCGCTAATTTCCATCTGGAATGCACGCATGCGCAGTATAGGGATGTTAATATCGTTTTGTTTTTTTTCAAAACCTATTATCATTTGTAGAAATCCGGTTCTAAACCGATTATTAGTTTTCGTTCCACATAGAAATTACAAGAGATATATTCTTATAATGCAAGTTAGTGTATGCCTCGTGTGAATAAAATATATTCATTACATGCCGTAACGTACAGATGCGCAAGCGGCGCAAAACAGTGTCAACTTCGAATTGTTTATTTTCTACTTAAAGATTTGAATAAACCTTACTTACCGGTATACTGTATGTATATGAAAGAAATCTTTTATTAATTGTCACCGGTTTATTAGGGTGGTTGCTCGAAATTCATTGATGCGCTTTTGGCTGTAAAAATAACTGGAATAACGCGCTTACGCATATAACATGCCAGGGAGTTGCACTGATTGTAAAAACGCGCATAATGAGCATGTTATATGCGCGAAAATATTGTAATTGTTGAGTTTACTTGTTTATCTGTAATGTGAATCATGATAAATTCACTTGTATAATCAAGATATGAACTATTGCAACCAAGGAATAGAGCACATGCAGCCAACAATGAATCAAGCTGTTTTATAGTTCACAGCAGGTTGTGTGGATTTATTGTGTCTAGTTTATGTTGTAGTTCAGTTAGAATGCTGAGCAGCCCATTAGTGAGATACATTAATCTTCTGTATGTACTAGGGTTTGTGTATCAGCTGTCAGGCATGAAGTAACCCATATTAGCCTTAGTTTCTGTTGAATTATGATATGATGACTACGAACATAACAAGAGGTGAGGTAATGTTCAATCTCAGAAATAAAAGACTGGCAAATATTTAAGTATGTTGCCTATTTATTTCAAAAAGGAAAATAGTTCCATATATACACAAGAGAGAAAGGAGACAACCAATTGTGGCTGATGACTCAAAAGAGGCTGGAGAGAGAATGTGAGAGATACAGAGAGAGAAGAGGAAAAGTAACAAGTAGCTCAAACCATGTCATCAACAATGAATCTGACATGACCAACAAGCGACCAGGTTTTGCAGGCATGCTGGACAACTGACTTCAGTCGATTTCATGATGAAATATGTCTTACTGGTATAAAAAGAATGGCTAATTGTATTTTTAATAACTTTGTAATTATTTTTTAAGAGAAGTATATCCTTCAAATGTCATGTTCAATTTCATTTTGTTTGTACAATTGATCAAATTGTTATATTCTGCGAACAGCGGCTCACGTTTATCTATTCTATATCTCTGCTCAGATTTCCATCTATAAATCTAATATTTTTTAAAATATTATTTCCTCGATCTGTGCAATAACACAATTATAGATCATCCTCCAAATAACAAAAAAAAACACCAGGACCATGTAACACCCTGTAGCATGACTTTAACATAGTGGCACCATTTTGTACTATAAAACCACCAGGACCATGTAACACCCTGTAGCATGACTTTAACATAGTGGCACCATTTTGTACAATAAAACCACCAGGAACATGTAACACCCTGTAGAATGACTTTAACATAGTGGCACCATTTGTACAATAAAACCACCAGGACCATGTACCACCCTGTTGAATGACTTTAACAAAGTGGCACCATTTTGTACAATAAAACCACCAGGACCATGTAACACTCTGTAGAATGACTTTAACAAAGTGGCACCATTTTGTACAATAAAACCACCAGGACCATGTAACACCCTATAGAATGACTTTAACAAAGTAGCACCATTTTGTACAATAAAACCACCAGGACCATGTACCACTCTGTAGAATGACTTTAACATAGTGGCACCATTTTGTACAATAAAACCACCAGGACCATGTAACACCCTATAGAATGACTTTAACAAAGTAGCACCATTTTGTACAATAAAACCACCAGGACCATGTACCACTCTGTAGAATGACTTTAACATAGTGGCACCATTTTGTACAATAAAACCACCAGGACCATGTAACACCATGTAGCATGACTTTAACATAGTGGCACCATTTGTACAATAAAACCACCAGGACCATGTAACACCCTGTAGAATGACTTTAACAAAGTGGCACCATTTTGTACAATAAAACCACCAGGACCATGTAACACTCTGTAGAATGACTTTAACAAAGTTGCACCATTTTGTACAATAAAACCACCAGGACCATGTAACACCCTATAGAATGACTTTAACAAAGTGGCACCATTTTGTACAATAAAACCACCAGGACCATGTAACACCCTGTAGAATGACCTTAACAAAGTGGCACCATTTTGTACAATAAAACCACCAGGACCATGTAACACCCTGTAGAATGACCTTAACAAAGTGGCAACATTTTGTACAATAAAACCACCAGGACCATGTACCACTCTGTAGCAGGACTTTAACATAATGGCACCATTTTGTACAATCCTTATCCCATCGGTAATGATAATCAAAATATACAAAATTTAAAAATCTAAAAAACCTTTATAGTCATATGTTTCAGATCTTTCTGGTGGCCTAGTAGTTGGAGCATCAGCCTCGATTGCAAGAGGTCACAATTTCAGACCCTGGTCAAGTCATATGAAAGACTTACAAAATGTGATACTAGCAGCTGCCTCATTTGTCATTCAGCATTAAGCAGTTGGGTTTAAGGCTGATCAGTCTCTGAGGAGGACCTGATATCTTCTATAAACTATCACAATGCAGACATCATAGCGGTATGACTGAAAAATTGTTAAAGCTACGTTAAAAATCCAAAACAGAGCATGTCTCGCATTGTGTCATGTAGCCATGTACATTTGTGTTTGTGTTCCTTGGATTTTTTAACGTAGCTTTAACAATTTGAGTCATATTGTTATGATGACTGCATTGTGGAAGTTTATAGTGATGTCTAGCACTGGGGAATCATGCTGTAGATCCAGTCACATTATCCTGACACCAGGCTGACTTAAGTCTGTACACTAAATCTCTTAATGCTGAGCACCAAGCAGGGCAGCTGCTAGAACCATATTTTAAACCCTTTGGCATGACTTGGCCAGGATTCAAACTAACGAACTCCTGCATCCAAAGCAAATGTTCTAACTAGCTCAGCCACCAGAGTGGTGACATGTAAACATAAGATTCAACCATTGTTGTGTGACACTGGAAATTCATTCTTATAATGATACCAATATACACAAAGTGACATGCTGGTATGGAAAATATTTTAAATGAACAGAAAAGAATGAATTCAGTGCAAATTAAATCTCCATTGTTGCCAGGTTCCTATTGTTTTTTCAAAGTAAGCAAGGGATTGGTATCCCAGGGTTATTATTCAATTTTCAAAGAATAGCATATCCAATACAGTTATATAATTAATGGATAAATCTTATAGTCTAGCAGCTCCTTTGTGTAACTTTCAAAATTGGATTTCAAAAGGAGAATGTTAGCCAGTCTGGTTTTCTGCATTAATAAAGTTCAAGTCTAATTTGCTTCAATTTTTGGCTTGTCTGGCTTAATAGTCTGTCAAAGTTTAGCCAAGTGCCGATGCATAAAAGTAAGAAAACTGACACTGTATTAAATTATACTGTCCCAAGGGATTTCTCATGGAACTAAAATGATCATTACATGTAATGATCCACATGTTACCCAGCAAGATGAAATATGTTCATATAAATTATCTGAACTACCTGCAAATTCCATTCGTAAAGATTATCTGTCAACTCTGAAGGCAGTATTATGAGAAATTCTTGGAATTTAAATATTTTTAAAAAAAATCTAACAAAGAAATTGCTTAGCTATTATGGATCTGCTTCAAGCATTTTTTCCAGAGCCAGAAAGTGGTTACTAAAATAATATGCAGATGTACCCTCCCATCTGCTGGGGATCCAGTCGATCACAGTCTCTAACCAGTTTTAATACTATTGTAACTCATCTGAGGGAATTGATCTGATTGATTTGCTCAACTAATCCTCCACAACTACAGTCATTAAAAGAGCTGTGAAGACAAACAAAAAGAGAAAACTGGACATTTGGTTTCAAAACATTAACAAGCTACTACCTTAAGTACCTGTACACTATCGGCACACAAACGAAAATGTATTCTTTGTCAGATAATACAAATCTTTTAATCTGATACAAAGCTCCCTAATATCAATATTAATTGGAAATATATAATTTTTTATTGGATATACCAGTCACATACTCTACAGCTGGTAGGAATTGACGTTTCAGTTCAAATGTGAGTCCAGTTTTTTTTTATATTTTCCAGCACCCATTCTAACAATTGGGGCCCATTGTGACAGAGTGATATAAGGTAAGAGATCAGTCGCACCTCATCTATTCTGTGGATTAGAGTCTCTGCTTGACCAACATGTGAAAGTTTGCCAGTAGCTTTCAGTACCCTTGGTCAGTAGTTCTTCCAAAGGTCTTATGGGTTCTTCTACAACCAAATATACTGATCCATACAGGCTGCATTGAGGTACTAAACCCCACTGATCTGAACCATGCAGACTAAGACTTGATTAACATTGATTGGATCCATATCGGCTGAACTCTCCATATATTGACCCAAACAGGCTGCACTGGAATAGACCCTGATTGATCTCAGCCATACAGACTGCACTGGAATAGACCCTGATTGATCTCAACCATACAGGCTGCACTGGAAAACACCCTGATTGATCTCAGCCATACAGGCTGCACTGGAATAGACCCTAATTGATCCTAGCCATACAGGCTGCACTGAAATAGACCCTGATTGATCTCAGCCATACAAGCTGCACTGGAATAGACCCTAATTGATTTCATTGGAAAATACCCTGATTAATCTCAGCCATAAAGGCTGCACTGCAATAGACCCTGATTGATCTCAGCCATACAGGCTGAACCGGAATAGACCCTAAAGTTATTGACAGGAAAGAAAAGTAATAGAAAACTTCAAAATATAATTCCATAAGATTGACCATTAAGGTAAGTCCAACAAAGTCATACATGCCACACCTGCTAATGACAACCTAGTGACAACATATCTGTTTATCAATGCCCTTCCATTTATCTCCAACAACTCTAAAGTTGCAAAGTGGAAAAGAAAATGCTATGGTTTGACCTTGTCCATGGAGATATGACCTCCATCATTTTTTAGTTATGTACAAGTATCTCAACCAGTTGATGTTGGTGAGCAGAAAGAAAAATGTATAGGATAGGTACAATATTATATTGCAATCCCCATGTGGTATGTGACACTTTCTTATGTGATGTTTAAGTATGCCAAGCTTCATAACCAGTAGTATAGCAACTGTCCAAGCCACCCCTACAAATGTTAGTGGGTGCGGGAGGAGCCGAATTTCTATCAACCAGCTTTTTATTGGAAGGGGTCACCAAATTAAGTTATTAAAACACATGGAAGGGAAAGTGTAATGGAAACAAAAAGCATTAAGCTATGGCCTTGACCCCCTCCACATGTGGCACATTACATGCCTGATTGTTATGTTGTACAAGTATACAATGTTTCACCTCTTAATCTCGCGTGGCCTTAAAACCAAACAGTGGAAGAGGAAGAATTATGAAAATGTAAAACTTGACCTTGACCTTAACAATAGCTCTCTCAATATGGTGCACTATACAAATCATAGTGATGACCTATAAGTTTACCAAGGGTCATCTTATAATGTGTCAATCTCAAACAGCTAGGAAAAGTGTGATGGAAATATAAAATATGTCCTTATCTTGACCTTGGTAAGGCAGTACACAACAACCCTTCCAGTGATGATGTTATAAGTATACAAAAACTGCTCTGGTCAACTGTTTAGAGCATCTGCCTCGAATGTGAAAGGTGATGGGTTTGAACAATGGGCAAATTATACCAAAGATTTATAAAAATGGTATTAGCAACTGACATCCTTGACATTCAGAATTATGATGTTAAGTGTTAGCACTGGTTGGACTGGTATCAGGATAACATGACTGGGTGGGACATGATGCTGCATATCTGCAGCATGATGCCCCCCACTACATAGATATGTGGCATGATGTCCCATCCTGTCACATTATCCTGACACCAGGCGGCTGATCATCCTTAACACTACACCTCTTAATGCTGAGTGCTAAGCAACACAGTTGTTAGTAACATTTTTATACGTCATTGGAATGACTTGACCAGGATTCGAACCTGTGACCTCCCACATCTAAGGCAGACATTCTAATCACTAGGACACTGGAGATGTATGTGACACACTGTCTAGTGATTGTATATCTGAAGACATGACTGACAATGTGGTATGTGTTACTCAGTCTAGTGATTATATCTGAAGGTATGACTGACAATGTAATGTGGTATGTATCACTGTCTAGTAATTATATCTGAAGACATGACTGACAATGTGGAATGTGTCACTCTGTCTAGTGACTGCATCTGAAGACATGACTGACAATGTGGTATGTGTCACTCTGCCTAGTGATTATATCTGAAGAACGGATCAATGATGTGGTATATCACACTGTATTGTAATTATATCTGAAGAACGGATCAATGATTTTGTATGTATCACACTGTATTGTAATTATATCTGACAACAGGATCAACATTGTGGTATGAAACGCACTGTCTAATGATGATATATAAATACACAAAGTTTCATCCCTTAATAGTTTCAAAAGCTGTACAATGAAAGAAAAAAAATGTGAAAGAAAATGTGAAATATGTAGCCATGACCTGGATCTTCAAGAGAGCTTACCCAATGCCCTATCTGTCATGCTTTGTAGTCATGATGGATAAGTATACCAAGTTTTTCTAAATGGCTTCAAGGACGTTTTTTTAAATGGCTTCAAGGACATAAGTGCAAAGACAGACAGTGTGATGAATGAACAGACAGATTTATGTACGGAAATGCTAATACACTGTACTATGTCCCTCAGGGAAAATTATGGCTGACAAACACAACTAAACCAAATTAGATTTTCCAAATTATGCTACAATTACCACACCCTCCCATCCACCAAAATACAAGCCATGTAAATCAATAATCCAGCACCATTCATTCCCAACTGACTATACAATAAGAACAAAGAGTTGTGTGCCTTACACCATACAAATAATGGGCATCACATGGATCACAGGCAGGCGACTCCTAATAAAGTTTGTTGATTCGAGCAAAACGTTTAAGATATTATTGGCTTTTTCAATGAAAATGGAAGCTTAATACCTTTACCTGGGTCACGCCTAGGCAGCTGATTTGAGCTAAGATTCAAGCTTATAACCTTGGATTCTAAGTCTGGTGCTCTACCAACTGAGCTACCGCTTCTTTACGCATTGATTTTAAAGGGTAAATCAGATCTTAAATGTACCAATATATTAATCCAATGATTAGTTCCTATCTAATGACAAGACACTACACATTTGTACAAAATTCAGTCAAATATTTACTAAGGATATCTTTGATTTTAAACCTACAGTATATGTTGGAATAATCAGTGGAACAAACAACACAGACCCATTATGAAATGGTAGATCAGGATTTATGTTCTTTTCAACTGGACCCGACTCGTATGCAAATACACAATGCCTACTAATTCAACACACATTTATTTTCTACTTATTTATAAGACTGGCCTTCTTGTCTTATAATTGAAAAAAAAAAAAGTATTTTATTCAGCACAACAATGTTTGGTGTGACAATGCATTTTCTAAGTGAAGTTCAAAATATAGCTAAAGGGAGCTAATTCTTCCAGTGCTTTTATAGGTATAACGGTACCAATTGCGCAAGTCCAGGTGGGAGGTGCTTAAGGTGTAGGGTCCATTGCATTCAGAAATAAACAACAACACAAGCTATGATTGGTGGATTATGTAAGAGTTGTACTTTCTGTTAGGCTTTAAAAAAAGTTTAGCCTCTTGGCAACATGTTAATTTATGCTAATTCCTATATAGATCATATTTTGTATTTTTTATGATTTTTTGAAAATGTGAGAGACATTACTGAAAATAAGTATGTTGTGACTAGATAACTCATACCCGTCTAGTTCCAGCAGAGTTATCTCTCTTAAATGCAATGAAGTACTTGGTTTTGTCATCATCAAATTGACAATCTAACATTGTTCTCTATAACAGTGTGTGAGATGCACGCTAAATTAGGATAGAAAATATATTTATCTCTCCAAATATTAGCATTGAGGTCTATGGAAAAACAACTGGTACCGTGATACCTAAAAGGTAATACCAGCTTCACAGTGTATCCATAGCACCGAGTATACATAGCCACCATTTATATACTGTCATAGTGTCATTTGGTTAAACAATGGATATTGAGAAGTTTTTGTCTAATATTGACAGACTTTTACATTGAAAATGTATAAAATCTTCAGAAAATAAGACACATTAGCTTTGGAATGGGGCTTTTGTAACTATACATATAACATATATAGACTGATGGCTTTGTGCCTGTGTTGTCAGCTCCAAGATTAGCATACAAGCAAAAAAAATAAGTTATGTAAAGTTAATTTAGTTAATTTTAACCAAATATTGACTATTTTATGCACAAAAGATGAAAAATCATGGATAAAAAACAACTCTCTTGTTCTTCTAAAGCATGTAATAGACCAGGATAGAGGACACTACTGGTCCTCTTGTAGATAGTTCACTTGTATTATAAAGAATATTCTGGTATGAGTATTTTAGGTAATTTATTAAAGATATGGTATTCGTTCCTATTTTGATTTGAATTGTCCTGCTCTAATTGTCTTTTTTTTGTGTAAACTTTTGTGCCTTGAAAAATGAACATGCGATTCCTTAGTTAGATAATCATTCTTGAGGTCTCTACTACATATAGAAGCCTGGATTTTAGGTTCTCACTTTATCAGTAATGCATGTTTGGATAATTTAATTGCATTGAAGTTAATACATGTGTTCTTGAACTCATCTATATTATATATTGGAGGAAATAAAAAGACCACAATTTATGTATAACATTCAGTTATCTCCCTTACACAGACATAACATTTCAATAGATAAAAACCCACAATTTAAGTGAGTGTGTATAAAAAATAAAGACAAGATTTGTGCAGTATCATATTAGCCCTTGCTCTTGATGCAAATTGAACTAGAAGTACTTTAATAATTTCTCCCAGTAAAGTTTAAAAGTTTGAAAACTGATCAAGCATGCTTTGTTTGGTTTAGGTATTTTTCCTGTCTAACAGAAGCCCATTATTGTTAATTTCTTATTTAGAAGAAATATAACTTATATGCATCTATGCTATCTACATTACTCACCCTTTTATATTAGCTAGGAATGAACACCATGTCACCTGATATTTGGTGCCTGTAGGGGATGTTATAGCACAGGTGCCTTTGAATTGTATTTGCACCTATGGTCCACTGCCGCCCTATATTTTCTACGATAATGTTATCAAGCTCTCACTTTTCATTTTTCTCATTGCTGCTTTTGTCTCCTTTAATTCCATTATCATACGCTACATCTCCCATTTAGATACACACTTTCCTCCTGTTTTTAAATCCATTGGACTCACTATACTCATTGTAAAACTTGAGCCTTTTTCTGTATTTTAGTCCCCGTTTTCACCACCAAATCCAACATAACCACTTAGAAAGCTGTTATCTACTTTATTTGGTGTCAGATTGGCTTATTACATCAACTGTATTCACTACACAAAGGTGGGAAGCTTTCTATTTGTATGACAAAGAGGCTGGGTAGCTTGAACTTTGTGTGAGGACTGGAGGTTACTGACCTCATTCATATGCTGACACTGTAAAGTGTTCAAAGCTAAGACTTTATAATTAGATTGGGCCATGTCCACCTGTCCCTGTTGTTACTTTCTGTGTTCATGAAACAAATATTAAGTCCTTTATTTTAGATCAAAATGTCTCTTTAAGAGTAGAACTGGTACATGCTAACTAATGTGTTGACCTTTGACCTTACTATTAAACAATATGACATAATGTGATTTATCCCCTATCACCAAAGTGAAGTTCGATAAGTGTTAATATGAATAAAACACAACTCATAGTTAAAAGAATTCATTTTATTTCAAAACATGAGTTTGATAGTGAAGCAAAGGTATGAAAACAAGAGTTCAAACATCTCAATAACATTTCTATACACAATCATATAAAACATAGCTTAGTACCTCATAAAATTGTTTTTGACAAGCGAGACTAGGTACATGTGTTACTTATATAGTCTCGAGCTATTTCACAGATTATTGGAAAAATCAAGGTTTGCTATAGGTATAACGGTACCAATTGCGCAAGTCCAGGTGGGAGGTGCTTAAGGTGTAGGGTCCATTGCATTCAGAAATAAACAACAACACAAGCAATGATTGGTGGATTATGTAAGAGTTGTACTTTCTGTTAGGTTTTAAAAAAAAGTTTAGCCTCTTGGCAACATGTTAATTTATGCTAATTCCTATATAGATCATATTTTGTATTTTTTATGATTTTTTGAAAATGTGAGAGACATTACTGAAAATAAGTATGTTGTGACTAGATAACTCATACCCCTGTCTAGTTCCAGCAGAGTTATCTCTCTAAAATGCAATGGAGTACCTGGTTTTGTCATCATCAAATTGACAATCTAACATTGTTCTCTATAACAGTGTGTGAGATGCACGCTAAATTAGGATAGAAAATATATTTATCTCTCCAAATATTAGCATTGAGGTCTATGGAAAAACAATTGATACCGTGATACATTTATGATGATTCCACACCTTGTATATTTCCAAAAAATCATTTATTTAGCACAACACAAGTACTGCAGCAAATTACAAATTTTGAAATTTCTTCCAAATAAAAAAAACAAATTGCATATGAGAATATTTTCTAAGCTTTACTAGCTGCATCAAATATTGTTGTTGTTGTTGGGTTTAACACCATTTTTCATCACATGATAGGCTAAACATAGTGGACAGTATTAATGGTGGAGGAAGAACCAGGGAAAACACCAGGAGAGAACCACTCACCCACAAATAGCTACTGGCAAGCTTTATCACATAGGCACATTAGCTGAATCTGAAATTCAAGCCCATACAGACAGCAGTGAGATGGCAGTGACCTGTAATGGAGTGCCCATTTAGACCACTCATCCACTCAGGGCCCCTCAAATATTATAATTTAAAAGAGACTCAGTAAGGAACAACTTCAACAAAACTACATACTAGAAATGCAGTAGGTGTACAAACTTCTAACAAAAAAAACCCTACAATCTTTAATCACACACTGCATTACTCAAATTTAACCTACAGGGCAGACTGAGTTGAAAATGTTAACTTAATGTGGGCAACCGTTAAGCAGAAATGTTTACCGGTATTTCTTTTGCAGCCTGTATAATTTTATTTTTATTTAGGAGAGGGATCAATCTAATTTGAAACTAATTGCAAAGCTGGAGATTACTGCAGGATAAAATCCACATGGGCCACTTTTTTAAGCAATGATTATTGAGCCTTAGAGAAAAATGCCTTTGCTTTGGTAAGCTAACAAGGTCAACAAAAAAGAGAAAGTAGTGTGAGAACGTCAAAACTCAGCTTTTGTTGAATAGTCCAAAGATGAAGGAGTTAGATAGGCACATCAAACATTTTTTCCAAACTGGAAAGAATTTTAGAATCATAAGATCTAGAAGGTTTGGGACACAGATCACTGGGCAAGGATCAGCAAACATTATATATCACTTTATGGAAAAAAAACCTGGTCTCTTTTTTCTTCAGGCGCTCAAAATGATGGGTGAGAGGGGTCGGGGACCTGAAGGGAAGGGGTATGACATCATTGTGCTCTGAATCAATGAGGACAAGAAATGATATTTTCATCCCGCTCTATCTCCTAAGATACAGGACTGCTTAATCCAATGTCTTTGTTGTAGTGGATACTTTGGGAAAAGAGGAACCTGAACCAATAATTCCTCCAGGCAAGTTAACATTCAGTTCTTAGCAGTGAATTCAGTAGATGGGAGAGGGTGACTCTCCACTGTTGGATGAAGAAGGTCCAAACCCTTCCCTCTCTCCTGACCCATCTTCATACGACCATGTATGTATATGTCCTGAAGCCGCAACAACACTAACTTGAGTTCATGACTGCATGTAGGAAATGGTCAATCATATCCATGAGGCAGAAGGCCCCATATTCCACAGGGATATAGAGGTATAATTGGAAAAGAGGGATGCTAATAAGATCCCCTTCACTAATCTGGTAGCTGTAAGCAGTTTCAAAGTTCCCCTCATGATGGAATGGCATTCCAGATATTGGGGACGAGGGGGGGGGCATAAAGTGACCAGATCTGTAGCAAGAACCTTGACCAGATGTGATAGACTTTAATCTTAGCTCCCTAGCTCCCACCTTACCACAGGAGGGGTTTGACCCCATCAACTACAAATAAAAATGAATTACAATGATTCAAAATGAACAAATAATATGAATTAACGCAATTCCACTACCAAATTTGATGCAAGAATAGAAAAACATTTCCTACGGAGAAAACATACAACCAAAGTAAAATCACTAATGCCTTATAAAGGGGAAAACCCCCAGAATAAAATACAAAGTCATACACAACATATATGAAACAAACACTAATAACTTTCAAAGAGCTTAAAACAATAGCACCAAAACTCCTTCAGGGGTATGATAATAAATGTTTATGATGAATATGCACCCATATGAGAAATCCAGTTCACTTGCTAACCAATAAGGAGACAGAAAACCCTCATCAACATTAACAATGTAATAATTACAGCCATGCCTGCAGAAAAAGAATGAAAGGCAGAATGCATTGACAGCATGTGTGGGCTGTCCCAGGGGTGATCCAATGTTCTCAAATCTTCTAGTTCATTGAAATGGAAGGATATATTCTTGACATTTGGTAGATATATTTTCCACTCTGAAATGTACCAGCTATACCGTAGCAACAGGTATGGTATTACGGGTATTAAAAGGGGATTTATATGGGCAGTTTCTATTTGACTATTCAGCAGAATGAAAAACTTAATCGAAAGATTGGTATTACAGATGATCAGACTTAAAGACTGGTTTATTATAGATGATCAGTCTTACAGACTGGTTTATTATATGGTTTATTATTGATGATCAGTCTTACAGACTGGTATATTATAAATGATCAGTCTTACAAACTGGTTTATTATATGGTTTATTATAGATGATCAGACTTAAAGACTGGTTTATTATGAATGATCAGTCAGTAAGACTGGTTTATTACAGATGATCAGTCTTACAGACTGGTTTATTATAGATGATCAGTCTTACAGACTGGTTTATTACAGATGATCAGTCTTACAGACTGGTTTATTACAGATGATCAGTCTTACAGACTGGTTTATTACAGATGATCAGTCTTACAGACTGGTTTATTACAGATGATCAGTCTTACAGACTGATTTATTATGGATGATTGGTCTTACAGACTGGTTTATTACAGATGATCAGTCTTACAGACTGGTTTACTATATGGTTTATTATTGATGATCAGTCTTACAGACTGTTATATTATAAATGATCAGTCTTACAGACTGGTTTATTATAGATGATCAGACTTAAAGACTGGTTTATTATGGATGATCAGTCTTACAGACTGGTTTATTATAGATGATCAGTCTTACAGATTGGTTTATTAAAGATGATCAGTCTTACAGATTGGTTTATTATAGATGATCAGTCTGTTAGACTGGTTTATAATTTGGTTTATTATAGATGATCAGTCTGTAAGACTGGCTTATTACAGATGATTAGTCTTACAGACTGGTTTATTATAGAGGATCAGTCTTACAGACTGGATTTTTATCAACAAAGAATTTCAAGTCTCTTCACCTCACAAAAATAACCACATACTGCTATCACTAATTTGTTTTGTGAAGCATATAATTTTAAAAAATGCACACGTAATTGTGTCTTTCAGAGAATGCCACAAATAATGTGAAGTACACTTAAAAATGATGGAATAAAATTGAATGTACCTAAAATTGAGTCAACTTCACAATCATGAAAGAAACCATTTGTTTCATTCATTTTTGAAACACGATCTATCTTTCAAGAGCAATCCTATTTAAAATATTCCCTAGGTTCCCATTAGGATTTTTAAATAATTAATTGTATTTTATACCCTCGGCAGAAACGATACCTTAAACTTCAGTTCTAGAGCTGCCATAATACAATAATAGCAACATTCAAACATCTATCTACCTTACATTTTCCTAATGATTATCTTCAAATGATTAAATTCCTAAATTACATTTTTATCACATTTAATTTCCAGTCAACGGCAGGAATTTACTGTGTAGAGTTTACCAAACTGCCTTACTGCTGTCAATCAATTCAATAGGAAGCCATACCGTCAGACAATGCAATAGGAAGCCATACCGTCTGACAATTCAATAGGAAGCCATACCATCAGACAATTCTTACTAATGGAGTCAATCATAACTTCAACATCTGCTAGCAATAGTATCCAATTTTCAACATAAATTTATGGAAGCCAATATTTCTTTACAGGAACTATAATTTATATATTAAAAAAAGAAACTGGAATGAAAAACCAGCGAAGGATTTCTTAAGAAATGAGGAAAGGATATGACAGAAAACTGTCTATAAGTCACACATGTGAAGACTCGTAGGCACAAACTACACCTATAAATGATTACATTATTGTATGATTGACTTTAAAGTGCCCAATGGAACATAAATGATAACAGTAGTTTTTAAACATGTGACACTTCTATAACAACCTTCTGCAAGGTTATTTCTTCATTTCCTGAACAATTTCCAAACTATATAACATACAAAAATAAGGATATCCTTGATTTGCTTCTGGGAGATCTCCAGCTTTTCTCATTTTTATCCAACCAGCACCAAATTTTACATGTATAATGGGAAGTCGTCATGATGATTATCTATATGCTTGCCACATTACAATAGATGGTCATCAACACATAAAGAACTGATTAATTATTACAGAAAAAAGCAGAATAATTTAATGCAGTTATAGCAGATTAATTGGTATACAAAGAGAATATTAATTAGTGTACAAAATAAAGAACATGTTAATTACTAAACAAAAAGCAGATTAATTATTACACAAAAAGAAGATAATTTAGCACACAAAGAGCAGATTAATTTGTATACACACAGCAGATTAATTAGTACATAAAGCAGATTATTTAGTCTGCAAAGAGTGGACTAATTAACACACAAAGAGTAGATTAATTAGTAAACAAAGTGAAGAAGAATTAAAAAGAGTTGATTAAGTTAATAAACCAACAGCAGATTAACTAATATACAAAGAACAGATTAATTAGCATGCAAGTAGCAGATTAATTAGTACACAAAAAGGATAATCATTAGCATACAAAGAGAAAATTGATTCATACACAAAGAGCAGATTAATTAGTATGCATACAGCAGATTAATTAATACACAAATAGCAGATAAATTAGCACACAAAGAGCAGATTAATTACTATAGAAAGAGCAGATTAATTAGTACAAAACAGCAGATTAATTAATACACAAAGAGCAGATTAATTAGTACAAAAATTGCCATTAATTAATACACAAAAGAACAGATTATATAGTACACAAGGAACAGATTGACAGCTACACCAACTAAAAATTTTTGGGTGCAACAGTGCATTACAAAATTAAAAAATATTTACATTTTCATTTTGCATTATGAAACAATTAGATTGAAACACAGGCAGGTTATCAAATGTTGCTAGGATACAAATTGATATATGAGACATTCACAGATAACAAAAGCATTCCTGCTAAGAAAAACATAATCACAGTAGTAGTAGTGGCAGCTGTAATAATTGTACTGGTAGCAACATCATTAGTAGCAATGATAATAGTATAGTATTAGCAGTAATAGTAGTAATAAAATAAAAGTAATAGTAGTACTGTAGTAGAAGTTGTAATAATTACAATAGTAATAGTAGTAGTAGTAGTAGTAGTAATAGCCATAGTTGTAATAATAATAATAATAATAATAATAATAATAATAATAATAATAACAATAATAATAAAATTAAAATTAATATATATTTTTATTACCATTAAGTTTAAAATGAGTCTTGACCAGAAGTGCTGAACCAAAGTTTCATACACAAAAATTGGGATACTGTCTATTTTCTTTATCTCCAGACAGCATCTTCTTTTCTACCCTTTCCATAAAAGATCAATGCATTTTTTCTGTCTTGAAATGTCTGAACCTATTAAGGTCAGAATGGGTTGCACAGGGTCATTAGCAGTGCTGAACAATTTTGGTGTTTGTACTATTCCAAATGAACAACCCCATGACAACATCAGTAATGACACTTATAAATGGATTGATCAGCCTATTCCAATGCCAGATTAACCAATATTGCACTCAAATTAGACCAATAGATGTTATCTCCACATCACAAAATTAGGTGGCTTGGAGCAGCTCTGAATAAAGTATTTGGCTGCAAAATGCCAGAATGCTACGTAATGGTTTGTCATAGTATCAAGAACTAAAAATCCAAAAGAAAACAAAATATTTAAATATTTTTGAAATCAGCATGTTTAAATCCGTTAACAACTGAATATGTTACAGTATGTGATATATAGAAGAAAAAATTCATTAATAGTATTTCTTGAAACTATGGCAATATCTAAAGACTTAGATTTCAACATCAGTTAAAAAGTTTCAACAATGACAAACATTGTTGTCCAGAAAATAATAAAATGTCATAAGATAGATGTTGGCATTACTTTAACTTGCAAAGAGATCAATCAAATAACACAATTAAGGCATGTATGTATTCAGAGATCAATCAAATAACACAATTAAGGCATGTATGTATTCAGAGATCAATCAAATAACATAATTAAGGCATGTATGTATTCAGAGATCAATCAAATAACACAATTAAGGCATGTATGTATTCAGAGATCAATCAAATAACACAATTAAGGCATGTATGTATTCAGAGATCAATCAAATAACACAATTAAGGCATGTATGTATTCAGAGATCAAACAAATAACACAGATCAAACCAATAACACAATGTATGTACATGTATTCAAAATATATCAAGAAAGTTTAACAGTAACTGAAATTGCATTTCTTTTAAAAGACTGGAGAGTAATAGGTCAAGTAATACAGTTGTGAAGACAATGCTGATATGTTAATATCATGACTCATTGGTCAAAACAATTTCTAGTCCTAGTTGACAAAATCTCTCTCATCACTACACTAATGAGCAAAAATATGCTTCTCTCATTGAGGATTAACAATCCCTCACTCTAATGTTCAGCTATTATTGATTTTGAAATATTTTTTGTCAGGTCAATTGTTGTTGCCATTGTTATTGCTGTTATTGTAGGGTTTAATGCCATTTTTCAGCACAAGATAGACTATACACGGCGACCAGTAAAAATGGAAGAGAAAGAACCAGGGAAAACCCAGGAAAGAACCAATGACCCACTAGAAGCTACTGGCAAGATGGCAGTGATCAGTAATAGCGAGTGCATTAGACCCCTTGGTTATTTGAGGCCCTTTGTCAGGCCAAGAATGGGCTATTTGAGGTCCTTTGTCAGGTCAAGAATACAAATGTTTTCTCCTTGTTTTCTAACCATGTCATTTTCAAAATCTAAATCAAAACCTTATCTACATAAACAAAAGCCCCACCAGTCCACCACCCAGAGTGGCTGGGTGGTGTAAAGTGCTCTCTGTTATGGATCATTTCCCACTATGATGGAATAAACTTACAGATCAATAAGTGAACCTGGCACTTCATGACTTAGGAAAGTCAACAACTCATTTGGGTTATCATTGTTACCTTCAGCAATTAAAAAGTAAGCACTTTAACAGGTCCACTAGTATTGGTGCAAAATGTTTAGGTCAGACAGATAGATTCAGGATCAATGTTAACGTAAGGTTGAAAATGGAAAATGACAGATTTGGAACAAAGCAGAGTAAAAATTTGGGGAAATCTTAGGCAATTTGAAATATGTGTCGTAGGATGCTATTTTCCAGAACAGTTATTAATAAAGGCGAATTAGAGATGATTATTTTGACTTTGATTGGAGTGTTAAAGTTTTATGGCAGTAAGAGAAAGTATTCCTGATTGGCTAAGCTAAACAAGGGTGGTGTTCCCAAACAAAATTCAAGGTTATAACAAATTTCTCTGATGAAATTTGTCTGTCTTAATTTCTGAGGGAAACATTAATTTTAGCTCAGGAAATAACAATTATTTCTCACTAGGTCATCCAGTGGACATGTGCAGGAAAGTCCTGGAAAAGGCACAAAAGGAAAAATATATCCATACCTGTACCGCACAGTGGAAATGAGAACAGTCTGCAAACAAATTGGTTGATGACCTGAAGAAGCAAGAGGAGAGAGTAACAGAATGGCTAACTGAATTTGGCTGACATTTTGTAACTCTGTTTCTAAAGGAAAGTGAATTATTCAAATGTCATGTTCCATTTCAATTTGTTTATGTAACTGATTAAATTGTTATATTCTGTTATTCCATCAATTAATTTCATATTTTATTTTATTTTTGATTTGATCCAAGCAATAACACCATGGCCAATCATCTCCTAGATAACAATAGCCAAAAATCATAAGGAGTGGGAATCACAATATCCCCACTTCTAACAACAATGTATTTCAATAATTATTCATAAATGAGTAGCATACTCATTTCTTTTTTAGCTCAATAAATCTCTCTTACTGGTTATATTTTAGAGACTTAATCATTTAATTTCTTTAATCTACTATTAAATTGTCTCTTTTTTTCCCTTTACTGAACACAAATATTAGCAGAAAAAAAAACCTACTATAATCATAAAAGCTAATACTTTGCAAGTGATACTCTAAAGGAAACACTTTGCCAATTTTCACATCTGAGTTAATGTAAAAATAGCCTTTCAAACATTTTGCTAAAATACATGTATAATAAACATGAAATAAATGTTCCACAAAGCTTCATTCTGTAAGCTTTACAAGAGATCCTTAGGGGACTGTTAGTACCATTACAAAAGCCCCTAGAAGAGACCTATGCTCTACTTTTCCTCAAAGCCATATGTTAGAACCATTACAAGAGTCCCTTAAAGGGACTGAGACTCCCATTACAAGAGCCCCTTGAAGGACTGAGACTTTTATTACAAGAACCCCTTGAAGGACTGAGACTTTTATTACAAGAACCACTTGAAGATTTGAGACTCTTTTTACAAGAGCACCTTGAAGGATTTGAGACTCTTATTACAAGAGGCCCTTGAAGGGGATGAGACTCTTATTCCAAGAGGCCCTTGAAGGTAACGGGACAAATTACAAGAGACCCTTGAAGGGACTGAGATTCCCATTACAAGAGACCCTTGAAGGGAATGAGACTAATTACAAGAGACCCTTGAAGGGAATGAGACTCATTACATAAGACCCTTTAAGGAACTAAGACTCTTAATACAAGAGCCCCTTGAAGTGAATGAGACTCTTAGTACAAGAACTCCTTGAAGAGATTGGTGCTTTATCTTTCATCAAAGCAACATTCTATAATCATTACACAAGTTCAAAAAAGAAAAAAAATGATACCCCCATTACAAGTGTCCTCTATGAACTGATAATCTACTGTTCCATAAAACTAAATTTTATAACCATTATGAAAATCACTCAAAAGGACTGATGGTCTACTTTTGTTGAAAGCTACAGTCTAAAACCATTAGCAAAAAGGATTGCTGCTCTATGGTTTCCCTAAGCTACAGTCTATGACCATTAAAACTGCAATGTTTTTTTAAACCAATGACTCTAAATACATTGCTTAACACTCCGATGGATGCATTCTTGATATAGTATGGATCAAAGCAGAGTGGAACTGACGTGGTAAAATATGTAAGAGTGAATCTGGAATGCAGAATTTGACAGTCCAATACACAATCTGATAGCATAAAGAATGAATTTTTAACCACTCTGTATCAGCCAGCCTTTTGCAATTGACAGCCATTAATTACATGACATGACAAAGCATTCATTGTATGTTTTTGAGGGATATCAAAAAGTCTGCATATCTGAGATTAAACTCATTAACTAAAGTGCTGGATCGAAGTTAGCGATCAAGTACTGACCATAAGAAAATAACAGAACATTGAAATGGCCATGATTATAACATTGTTTCTTTTGTATTTTTATCCAGAAAAACATATTTTCAAACAAGCATGTCATAACAACAATATCAATTCTGTGATTTGGGTTAAAGAAAGAACATTTCATTATCAAGTAAATGGAATGACTTTGAACTGATTTGTGGCATATACATTTTGTATCAATTTGAGTGGTTTATGATACAATGGAATTTGTCATGCTATCCAAATGTACTGATTTGAAAAGGGTTCTATTCTTTCTACAGATAAATCAACATTTGTTTGGTTTTAAAATGTATGCTTTGAAGCAACTAGAAAATATATGAAACTTGTACCCCTATAAAAAAAAGTTAATTCAAAATTTTGATGTAGGTTTTTAGTGTACTTTGTAGGTTACTGAGGAATGGAATATGAATCATCAGAAACCTATGTCATCGAATCCATGACTTTTCCGATGTTGTGAACCCAGTGGTGATGAATGGAGTAGTTATAGATTTAATTTGCCATGCTGTGGACCCAGTGGATGATGAATGGAGTGGTAATGTAATCAAACAGACATTCACTTTTGACAATCTAACTGTGATACTAAACTTCTTGATTGAAATTTGTGTGTTTATGTTGACTAGAACATTAAATACAGATTGGTATCACTACTGTACTGTGCTTAATTTACAAATTTTAGTACTTACTTTATTTCATGTTCAGATAAAAATGGTTTAAAAAAAAATATTTTAATTACCGAAAATGTACAGAACTTTTAATCTGGAAAGAAGTTTAGAAAAAATGAATTATAATCTGTATGGCCTAACATACTACCAATTAGAGTAAATACAAAACTACACATAATATTTATTATAATGTGATATTCCATTTATCAGCTTTTAAATAGAAACCATTTCTTTGGAGTCATTTCAATTCTGATCTATTGAACTGAACATTTGATTAAATTAAGGTGTTTATTCAAATTATTTGTACCTGATTAAAGAAAAGGCTTTGACTGATCCCCTGAAGGTCTACACCTGATTTAACAATGACTGATCTCCAGAAGGTATACACCTGAATCGACAATGACGGATTCCCTAAAGGTCTACACCTGAATTGACAATGACTGATCTCCTAAAGGTATACACTTGAATTGACAATGACTGATCCCCTGAAGGTCTAAACTTGAATAGACAATGACTGATCCCCTAAAGGTCTACACTTGAATTGACAATGACTGATTCCCTAAAGGTCTACACCTGAATTGACAATGACTGATTCCCTAAAGGTCTACACTTGAATTGACAATGACTGATTCCCTAAAGGTCTATACAAGAAAAGACTTGATCTCCTAAAGCTCTAACCAGCAAATATCTGCCTGTGACTGACTCTGTAATGATCTACCCCAAAATAAAAATATGCAACACTTATTATTCCTACATAACATCGTCCACAATATATGAAAACAAAAATCTTCTGGAAAGATGAACATAAAACAAATGACATGTATTCAAATTGTCAATAAATTTACTACTGAATTAGTATATAACACTGAGCAAACAGATGAAGCATTCAAATGTGTTAACAAAAGATCAATCCAAAACTAAATGCCAGAAAAAAGGAAATCTGGATTCACCTTGCTTTCTACAAACCAGAAATTACTCTGTGTGTGTGTGTGTGTGTGTGTGTGTTTGGCTTTTTAATGTAGCTTTAAAAAAAAAAAGTCAGTCATATCACTACAACATCTGTGGTGATGGAGCTTATAGTGATGTCTAGCACATGATGGAGCTTATAGTGATGTCTAGCACTAGGGTATCATGCCGCAGACATGTAGCATCAGGTCCCACCCAGTCACATTATACTGGCACCAGGCCAACCATTCCTAACACTAACCTTTTCATGCTGAGCACCTAGCGAGGCATCTGTTAGTGCCATTTTATGTCTTTGGTATGACTCAGCCGGGGTTCAAACCCGTGCTCTCCTGCATCCAGGGCAGATGCTCGAACCACTTGGCCTCTGGAGCAGTCAATTAAAATGAAGATAATTGCTAAATACAGAATTATATGTTGTTCTTTCTAAAA
The DNA here is from genome assembly GCA_029339505.1 of Unio delphinus. NCBI lineage: Eukaryota > Metazoa > Mollusca > Bivalvia > Unionida > Unionidae > Unio > Unio delphinus. The sequence goes on from JAQISU010000090.1 coordinate 2,966,505, forward strand.
TAAAACCAATTACAAACTTCACTGGAACTGTATTTGGAGTTAAGAATAACCAGATTATACAATATATATCCTGCTGTAAAATGTTTACAACCTTTTTAATGCTGTTATAAAAAACCATGACATCATGCAAGGGAAAATTTTACCAGTAGTTCTGTTACAATTTATCAAGTTTATTTTTGAAACTTTGAAAACATACCTGGCTAATTTTTGAATTGCTACAGATAAATGGAATAGGAATTAAAAATATTAACTTCTGATTGCTTTAAAGTTCTATGTTATTTTTGTGTGTGTATTTCACACTAGATCAACACATTACAAGTTATATTGTACCGTGGCAAAAAATGCAGAGCATCTGGCCCAGGAACACAATGAGGCAGCCATCTTGATCTGATGGCATCATCCTGATTATCAGTTCAACAAGCAAACTAATGAACTACCATGGTTCCAGAGAGGATAGATTATTCTAAGCAATCTAGATTTTGATGGATAAACATTCCCATGTCATTTTCAGTCCTAGATCTGAAATGTTATATGAATTATAACTGACATAAACTGAAGGGGAAAAAAAATCAAATAAAGTCATAACTTACAATAACACTGTTTGATGGCACAATATGGAAGTTTCTTTTTTGACTTATTTTTTAATCTTCCATACTGAAAACCCCATATTATGATATGATAAATTATTTTTACATTTAAAGGTATCACTTTCACACAAGATGGCACAAGTATTAAATACCCTTGAGAGAGAAAGAGTGTGTGTGTGTGTGTGTGTGTGTGTGTGTGTGTGTGTGTGTGTGTGTGTGTGTGTGTGTGCGATTTGGATTTTTAACATAGCTTTAAAAACATTTCAGTCATATTTCTACAATGTCTGCATGGTGGCAGTTGACAGTGATGTCTAGAACTGGTGCATCATGTCGCAGACACGTAGCATCATGTCCCAGCCAGTCACATTATCCTGACACCAGGGCTACCAATCCTAACACTAACCTCTTAACACATTAACCCCTAGCGACGACTTTACGGGGTATGAGGTAGCCTACTTCCATGGTCTGTAGCGTCAAGGTCATACATGATACACTAAAGTGGGTGGTATTATTGAAAAGTAGACAGATGTAGCTCTACAATGATAGCAAGTAATCTGGACATTTTAATTGTATTACAAAATACAGAGGGAAAAACCGAAGTTTTTGGACCCGTTTTTTTTTCATCCAAAAATCGCCCATGGTCGGGTTTCGAATTTGTGTCCAGATTTTAGACTTTATGACCTCAGATCTACGGCAGACCGGTCTGAGACGCACACAGACAGGTGAACCTGTGCAAAAAGTAGGATAAGGTGGACATTTTGAACAAAGAGTCTTCTACATACAAAAATTATGGGTCCGTTATGCAAAAAAAAAAAAAAAAAACAAACATTTCCAATTTTTGCCCTTCTGCTCATGCGCCAGCAAACTAACCAATGAAAAACATTTTCTGTATCATTAGTAACCATTTGTCTAACAGATTATTGTTTGGAAATCAATGGATTACGATGTATTTAGAAAAAGTCCCCAAAATGTGTTTCCTACTCGCATTTCATGCGAAAACAGCAAAAACCTCCAGGGGTTAATGTGTTAATGCTGAGCACCTAGCAAGGCAGCTATTAGTACCACTTTTATAAGTCTTCCATATAACTTGGCCAGGTTTCGAACCAATGATCTTCCATATTTTTGGCAGACACTCTGACCACTAGGCCACTTAAGTGGTCTTATAGCCCTGATATGTACACTTAAGGGATAAAAAACATTTTATGTATACATGTATGTACCATAGTGAATTTTGATAGATTATAAAACAGTAGTCATGAAGGAATTGAAACAACTATGTACAGACAAATATTGCTCTTCGACTAGTCAAGAAGAAAACATATGACACACATGGTGAAAATAAAAACATTAGATCCATATTTTTTAACAAACTATCTAGATTAACTCTTTGAAAATAAACAACAGTTCTTTAAAATGATATATGTGGGACTCCAAACCTTTTAAATGTAGGCGATTTTTTTCAAATATAATATTCCACCATGTTCTCATTTCTCTGCATTGTGTTTGCAATTTAAATTTCCATATCTAATGTATGGGTAAGAATTATTTTTCAAAATTCTTCTCTCTCTCCTTGTTTTCTTGCTCTCATTTTTGAAGACAAAATATGTCATAAATCACAAAGATATGCCTAAATCCTTTTTTCTGAATAATTCAAAGGATTTTTAATGGTTTGTTTGTACTGTAATCCTACCCAAAAAAATCCACCACAAAATTAGAGTAGAAACAGTAGGGAATATTCAATATTCTGATAGGTCCCCATAATACATGACACATTCTAGAACTGATTACAGGTCCCCAATTTTTTCTTCTCTATACAGAATGCAAAGAAAAATGAGACAATAGCCCATTTTCTTTTTTGAACAAATTTATGTTTTTCCACCTTATTCTGCATAAAATCTGTCATTTTTACTTTAAATAACTGTACAATCTATTCACCTCTTTGTAACAGGCAAATTGGCTTTTTTGTTAACAATGACATCACATGTAACAAACAGCAAGCCACACCTTAATCAAGGGAGGTAATACAGTTGGTAATTTTGGACAATCTGCCTCGATTCGATTTAATGGTAGATTTGGGGACTTCAGTGTAGCAAATTTTATGTAAGAACAATTTTTGCTATCTCCATACAACAATCTACATTAAAAAATTGACATCTTGAAGATTTGCACCATATTTGACATTTTAGGGAGTCATGTTAGTGAGGTCACCTTATACTGGGGTAAATAATGCACCTTAAAGTGTCTCCTCAAAATGTAATGCTGATAAGGGACAACTGAAAGTGTACCATGTTAGTGAGTTAGTTCATGTCATTATCGTGTGAGTAGGGTAATTTATGCATAGTTAAAGTTCCCTCAATGTAATGTTATTTAAGGTACCCATGCTAGTGAGGTCACCATATACTAGGGTAATTTATACATAATATAGTGATAATGAAATGTTGTTTATGGGACTCATGAAAGTGTACCATGTGAGTGAGGTTACCTTATACTGGAGTACACCGTACAGAATATAATGATCCCTTACTATAATATTTTTGATGGGACTCATGAAAATGTACCATGTGAGTGAGGTTACCTTATGCTGGAGTACACCGTACAGAATATAATGATCCCTTACTGTAATGTTTTGTATGAGACTGATGAAAGTGTACCATGTGAGTGAGGTTACCTTATGCTGGAGTACACTGTACATAATATAATGATCCCTTACTGTAATGTTTTTTATGAGACTGATGAAAGTGTACCATGTGAGTGAGGTTACCTTATGCTGGAGTACACTGTACATAATATAATGATCCCTTACTGTAATGTTTTTTATGAGACTGATGAAAGTGTACCATGTGAGTGAGGTTACCTTATGCTGGAGTACACTGTACATAATATAATGATCCCTTACTGTAATGTTTTTTATGAGACTGATGAAAGTGTACCATGTGAGTGAGGTTACCTTATGCTGGAGTACACTGTACATAATATAATGATCCCTTACTGTAATGTTTTTTATGAGACTGATGAAAGTGTACCATGTGAGTGAGGTTACCTTATGCTGGAGTACACTGTACATAATATAATGATCCCTTACTGTAATGTTTTTTATGAGACTGATGAAAGTGTACCATGTGACTGATGATAGCTAGCTACCATGTGAGTGAGGTCACCTAATACTAGGGTAGACATAACGTAATGGGATTCATGACCATACCAACTTTATAAAAATCAAAGGTGTTATACTGAGGTACTTTACAATGTGGGACTAGTCATAATATTGTGCAATATTTTATGCATGATACAAGTGACTGTGGCATCTATGCTAACTGTTTAATATGGCATTATATTGCAGACAGTCACTCAAATGACAATTCAAAGACTGGAATTAATTTAAAAACAAAAAACATAACTGGCTCAAATTTTAGTTCCAATTCAGAAAACTGAATAGCAGTATAGAAAAAAACGTACAAATGAAAGCTGAAAGAGGAACGAACCGTAGAATTCATTTTACATTAAGTAATATAGTCAGTGTTATGTTTCACGAGAACCATGCATGCTGTCAATTTAATAGAAATTGAAAACTGTGTTACCCTAACTGGTGTGCAATCCATCTAGTTTTATGTGATCTGCCTTGTGATCAACATTGTAATCTCCAGACAGACACCAAGCATCAATGAGAGTATGCAAATAAGATGCTTGATTTTGACATCTTTTCTATTTAGCCAGCCATTAATTAAATGTGTACTTCGCATTAAAATGCTGACTGTTTTGTTCAATTACATTAAGGATTTCCTGCACCCAAAAGGCTCGTTTAATCATAGATTGTTTTAGTATATGAAGCAGAATATAAGAACAAAATTGTTGACTGGAATAAGAACATAAGAACAAAATGTTCACTGGAATGAATTCATGTGGAAGGGTTATAGGAATGGGTGAATACATGTACTTAGTTTTAATGCATTCATTGATTTGTGAACATATTAATACACTGTACAACAGTTAACTCATTACATCCATCATCATGTCACTTGCATTAACTTCTACCATACTGTTGTCAGATGTTAAATCTAGAAATGCACTTATATTCCTCGATCAATACACATATTAGTAGGATACAGTAAAACAAAGGGACCTAAACACATACAACTTTTCTCAGAATGGGTAGAGAAAGTTTTTATATTGATTATTTTCTACAACAGCTCTCATATAAATGTTGTCAATGGTGTCTAAAATATGCATTTCAACCAATAAATTTCTGAATTCTAATTAATAAAATGAAAAGTGAAATATTCTACTAGGAAATCATGTCATTTGCAAACTATGTTATATCGCCTGAGTAAGACAAATAAACATGTGTACAGTAGATTCGGGTTAATTGGGCCATCTTTTAATCAAGGTAGCCACTTATTTGAGACAAATCTTAAAGGACAAAATACATGCATAGAGTAGATTCAAGTTAACTGGGCCAACTTTTAATCGAGGTAGCTGCTTATTTGAGACAAATTTTAAAGGACAAAACACATGCATACAGTAGATTTGAGTTAACTGGGCCATCTTTTAATCAAGGTAGCTGCTTATTTGAGACAAATCTTAAAGGAAAAAATACATGCATACAGTAGATTTGAGTTAACTGGGCCATCTTTTAATCAAGGTAGCCGCTTATTTGAGACAAGTCTTAAAGGACAAAACACATACATACAGTAGATTTGAGTTAACTGGGCCATTTTTTAATCAAGGTAGCCGCTTATTTGAGACAAATCTTAAAGGACAAAATACATGCACACAGTAGATTCAAGTTAACTGGGCCATTTTTTAATCAAGGTAGCCGCTTATTTGAGACAAATCTAAAAGGACAAAACACATGCATACAGTAGATTTGAGTTAACTGGGCCATCTTTTAATCAAGGTAGCCACTTATTTGAGACAAATCTTAAAGGACAAAATACATGCACACAGTAGATTCAAGTTAACTGGACCATCTTTTAATCAAAAGGTAGCTGCTTATTTGAGACAAATCTTAAAGGACAAAATACAATCATACAGTAGATTTGAGTTAACTGGGCCATCTTTTAATCAAGGTAGCTGCTTATTTGAGACAAATCTTAAAGGACAAAATACATGCACACAGTAGATTCAAGTTAACTGGGCCAACTTTTAATCAAGGCAGCTGCTTATTTGAGACAAATTTTAAAGGACAAAATACAGGCATACAGTAGATTTGAGTTAACTGGGCCATCTTTTAATCATGGTAGCCACTTTTTTGAGACAAATCTTAAAGGACAAAATACATGCATACAGTAGATTCAAGTTAACTGGGCCATCTTTTAATCAAGGTAGCCGCTTATTTGAGACAAATTTTAAAGGACAAAATACATGCATACAGTAGATTTAAGTTAACTGGGCCAACTTTTAATCAAGGTAGCTGCTTATTTGAGACAAATTTTAAAGGACAAAATACATGCATACAGCAGATTTGAGTTAACTGGGCCATCTTTTAATCAAGGTAGCCACTTATTTGAGACAAATGTTAAAGGACAAAATACATGCACACAGTAGATTCAAGTTAACTGGGCCAACTTTTAATCAAGGTAGCTGCTTATTTGAGACAAATTTTAAAGGACAAAATACATGCATACAGTAGATTTGAGTTAACTGGGCCATCTTTTAATCAAGGTAGCCGCTTATTTGAGACAAATCTTATAGGACAAAATACATGCGTACAGTAGATTTGAGTTAACTGGGCCATCTTTTAATCAAGGTAGCTGCTTATTTGAGACAAATCTTAAAGGACAAAATACATGCATACAGTAGATTTGAGTTAACTGGGCCATCTTTTAATCAAGGTAGCCGCTTATTTGAGACAAATCTTAAAGGACAAAATACATGCATACAGTAGATTCAAGTTAACTGGGCCATCTTTTAATCAAGGTAGCCACTTATTTGAGACAAATTTTAAAGGACAAAATACATGCACACAGTAGATTCAAGTTAACTGGGGCAACTTTTAATCAAGGTAGCTGCTTATTTGAGACAAATTTTAAAGGACAAAATACATGCATACAGTAGATTTGAGTTAACTGGGCCATCTTTTAATCAAGGTAGCCACTTATTTGAGACAAATCTTAAAGGACAAAATACATGCACACAGTAGATTCAAGTTAACTGGGCCATCTTTTAATCAAGGTAGCCGCTTATTTGAGACAAATTTTAAAGGACAAAATACATGCATACAGTAGATTTGAGTTAACTGGGCCATCTTTTAATCAAGGTAACTGCTTATTTGAGACAAATCTTAAAGGACAAAATACATGCATACAGTAGATTTGAGTTAACTAGGCCAACTTTTAATCAAGGTAGCCACTTATTTGAGACAAATCTTAAAGGACAAAATACATGCATACAGTAGATTCAAGTTAACTGGGCCAACTTTTAATCAAGGTAGCTGCTTATTTGAGACAAATCTTAAAGGACAAAATACATGCATACAGTAGATTTGAGTTAACTAGGCCAACTTTTAATCAAGGTAGCCACTTATTTGAGACAAATCTTAAAGGACAAAATACATGCATACAGTAGATTCAAGTTAACTGGGCCAACTTTTAATCAAGGTAGCTGCTTATTTGAGACAAATCTTAAAGGAAAAAATACATGCATACAGTAGATTTGAGTTAACTGGGCCATCTTTTAATCAAGGTAGCCGCTTATTTGAGACAAATCTTAAAGGACAAAATACATGCATACAGTAGATTTGAGTTAACTGGGCCATCTTTTAATCAAGGTAACTGCTTATTTGAGACAAATCTTAAAGGACAAAATACATGCATACAGTAGATTTGAGTTAACTGGGCCAACTTTTAATCAAGGTAGCCACTTATTTGAGACAAATCTTAAAGGACAAAATACATGCATACAGTAGATTCAAGTTAACTGGGCCAACTTTTAATCAAGGTAGCTGCTTATTTGAGACAAATCTTAAAGGACAAAATACATGCATACAGTAGATTTGAGTTAACTGGGCCATCTTTTAATCAAGGTAGCCGCTTATTTGAGACAAATCTTAAAGGACAAAATACATGCATACAGTAGATTTGAGTTAACTGGGCCATCTTTTAATCAAGGTAGCCACTTATTTGAGACAAATCTTAAAGGACAAAATACATGCACACAGTAGATTCAAGTAAACTGGGCCAACTTTTAATCAAGGTAGCTGCTTATTTGAGACAAATTTTAAAGGACAAAATACATGCATACAGTAGATTCAAGTTAACTGGGCCATCTTTTAATCAAGGTAGCCGCTTATTTGAGACAAATTTTAAAGGACAAAATACATGCATACAGTAGATTTGAGTTAACTGGGCAGTTTTTTAATCAAGGTAGCCGCTTATTTGAGACAAATTTTAAAGGACAAAATACATGCATACAGTAGATTTGAGTTAACTGGGCCATTTTTTAATCAAGGTAGCCACTTATTTGAGACAAATCTTAAAGGACAAAATACATGCATACAGTAGATTCGAGTTAACTGGGCCATCTTTTAATCAAGGTAGCCACTTATTTGAGACAAATCTTAAAGGACAAAATACATGCACACAGTAGATTCAAGTTAACTGGGCCAACTTTTAATCAAGGTAGCCACTTATTTGAGACAAATCTTAAAGGACAAAATACATGCATACAGTAGATTTGAGTTAACTGGGCCATTTTTTAATCAAGGTAGCCGCTTATTTGAGACAAATCTTAAAGGACAAAATACATGCATACAGTAGATTGAGTTAACTGGGCCATCTTTTAATCAAGGTAGCCACTTATTTGAGACAAATGTTAAAGGACAAAATACATGCACACAGTAGATTCAAGTTAACTGGGCCAACTTTTAATCAAGGTAGCTGCTTATTTGAGACAAATTTTAAAGGACAAAATACATGCATACAGTAGATTTGAGTTAACTGGGCCATCTTTTAATCAAGGTAGCCGCTTATTTGAGACAAATCTTAAAGGACAAAACACATGCATACAGTAGATTTGAGTTAACTGGGCCATTTTTTAATCAAGGTAGCCGCTTATTTGAGACAAATCTTAAAGGACAAAATACATGCGTACAGTAGATTCGAGTTAATTGGGCCATCTTTTAATCAAGGTAGCCACTTATTTGGGTCAAATCTTAAAGGCCAAAACACATGTGCACTTTATTAACTCCTATGCATAATTGGGACAGCCCTTAATTGGACCAAAGTGTTCATCTCCAATGTACCATACAAAAGAAATAGCCATACTACTGGTCTGTTCCATACACTATATGTACTGTGTTATGTTGAAGTTTCCCTGAAGGTTATTAACAATTACATGTTTGAAACAAGCAATAGCATTTCCACATTGATCGATTGCAGCCTAATGGTGTCTACACACTATACTAGCATATGCTTCTCAAAATAAAACAAAACAGCATTTAATTTCATTGGTTTACATAATACTCAGATGAAAATACATGTATTAACAAATCGTGTTCTACAAATTCATTCATCATACTCTTGCAACAAGTATATCAATTATAAGTTTCATGACTAAATTCCTTTTTTACATATACATGTACTCATAAACAGTATACTCAACTGATTTGTATCAAAACTCAAATTCAACTCAATGTCATCTTTCTTTCTATCAGGTAATCTAAAGGGAATAAACCAAACTACTGTTACTTCACACCATCAACTGGTTGTTACTATTACAAGAGAAAGGCTGATTTCTGATACCGCAATCGAACCAATACAAAAGGAGGTAGGGAATGTCATTATTTGTATTAACAAATAATAATAACTGAACCAATCAATAATATTTACAACTTTGACTCTGCAAAATATTATTAAGTACTAACACAAATTAGGGTAACATTTGCACTAAAAAATAAATCGATTATTTCACCGTTTATACCTATCACAAACATATTGGTGTGAAAGAAAGGTATTTCCAAAAATTTGCAAAGTAAAGAAACAAATATGTTACATCTTACCCCTTAGAAATCACTGCAATTGAGTTCATTAGACTGGATTCCATTATTAATCAAACTAACTGTTAATATTCCCAACTGGAAGAATCTGTCCAATTTTAAATTGCACTGGACGACTAAAAGTTGTTTAATGCTGCACACACTCAAGGCATTTTCTATGATGTCCCATTTGCCACCAATCTAGTAAAACATTTCTTCCGATATCTTGAAGCAGGATGTTGAGGGAAGTGTAAACATGGCTCTCTCCTGTGCAGCAGGAGTTAAAGATGATCTTCCCTGCTGAAGAGTGCCAATATTAGCTCTTGAACAAATTGCAGACATGCCTTTGCTTCACAAGACATAAATCATTGGAAAACATAGAGAGATTGGTCTATAAACAACTGCCAATTCTAAGCCATGTGATATAATTGTGTTTAAAAAATGAACCTATTCTCAACTACTTTCTATTTATGCTTAAAAAACAAACCAGGCACTCCCCTGTTCACTTATTATACTTTTTTAATTCCATTTCCTACATGATTCTTTCACTGATTGATGAAAGCCAGAGATAGGGTTGAGCCTGCAACAAGAAAATCAGTTGGGAATTTCTGAAACTCATTTATAAAGCCTTACACATATTAAGTCTTGTCATACATCCAGCATTTGAACCTTTCACAAATAAATAACCTGACAGCAGCCAAACTAGCATTAAATAGCTTTATTCATAGTGTCCAGAACTTTAACAAAACAAATACTGTACTTAAATCCAGTGAATAATCACGTTTCATCTTCATGTATATTCAGTGAAGGAAGAATATGGGGACTCAAACCTATGCAGACACAGTGGCCAGTATATTTGGTGAAGAAAGAATATGGGGACTCAAATCAATGCAACAAAGGAGAATTGTACCTGATCTGCATGTGACTTAGCTCACTCAGACACCTGTTAAACATTGGAATATCATATATTCTGAATCATATCATTTTAACATCCAGAGACTAAATTAGGAATTCTGAAACTAGTTCATGGACCATGCATATGACTGACAAAGAATATGCAGTGATCCATCAAGGATATGCATATGAATGATAAAGAATATGCAGTGATGCTCATGGATATGTATACAAATGACAAAGAATATCAAGTGATCTCTTATCATTAAAAAAGTCATTATAGTGTATTCTCTCATATAACATTTTTATGGTTATGGAATCTATTTGGGATGTATGTGGGTGGGATACAAACAAGGTACACTCATTATAGCAGTGAAGTAATATACTGTCATCATCCTTAACAGTGTTATAGCAGTGAAGTACTATACTGTCATCATCCTTAACAGTGCTAAAGCAGTGAAGTAATATACTGTCATCATCCTTAACAGTGTTATAGCAGTGAAGTACTATATTGTCATTGCATAGCAGTGAAGTATCATACTGTCATCAAACATCCTGAACAGTGTCTGCAGTGATGAATGATTAAACTATCATCATCATGATCAGTGTTATAACAATGATGTACTAAACTGTCAACATCATGAACAGTGTCATAACAATAAAGTAGTATAATGTCATTATAATTAACAGTGTTATAACATGAAAGAACTATAATAGTGTTATAAAATGAAAGTACTGTAATTTCATCATCATTAACAGTGTTATAACACAAAAGTAATATACATTTCATCATTATGAATAGTGTTATAGCAATGATGTGCTATACTGTCAACATCACGAACAGTGTTATAACAATAAAGTACTATAATATCATCATCAACAGTGTTATAACAATGAAGTATTATACTTTTTCTCATCCTGAACAGTGTTATAGCAATGGAGTACTATGTCATCATTATGAACAGTGTTATAACAAAGAAGTTCAATAATATCATCATAATGAATAGTGTTAAGCACTGAAGTAGTATACTGTTAATTAAAAAATGTCCTTTCTAAACACTCAACTATGGTACCTCACTTGGCTAAGTGGTAGACTCATAGTCCAAGGATACTGGGTTCAATACCTGTACAGCCCAGCCCATCAGCCTCTGTCCTTAGGAAAATCACTCTTAGTTTTAATTTCTTCTGAGCTGTACAGCCAACTGTATGTTAAAAATGATGTTAAAACCTGCCAAAAAATATCCAAACCAATTAATAATGACCAATTATTCTTCCAATTGGAACAGCTATCATTCTATGTATTTTTATTTCAGCAATAATTGATCTGTCTCAATTTTGTCTTATGCATTTTTTTGCCATCTTCTTTCAAGTAATGTATTATATTACTATTTTCTCCTGTTAATATTTCACTGACAACATGTGTTTATCTAGGCATAAATTTTCTCTAAAATGGTGTAAATCCCCCCCCCCAATAATTTTTTTTAATGGTATACTGCTTCCTTAAATAAGTGTCCACTGAAGGATGTAAAAGCTGACATGAAAATTCAATTGAAATAAAAATTTCAGATGAAATAGAAAGGAAACCTTGGATACCCAATAGTGCTAATTAAAAATTTATCTAGAATGGTATTTTCCAATTTTAAAGAAAATTAGGGTCTGTTGTAAATCTGCATGAGGAGAATTGTTATTTAGACAGGCCCAATCTGGCAACTGTTATGTTCCCATCTTCAGTTGAGAATTTATTTTCCAGTTAATAGGCACCACATTACAGAAGGCTGATTTTCACAGTGTGAATTCTGCTGAACCTATTAACTGAGAAAATGAAAATTAGAGAGCTTTGATTGCTATCAAATCCAAATTATACTGAGAAGCATGTAACGATGCAAATTATCTAGCAAACAAGAACCTCTTGGGGCATACTGAATCGAATTATAGCGCAACCATGAATTCTTCATTTTCTAAAATCAATTTGCAGAGACATTTCCAGTAATAAGAAACCAGTTTATAGTGGAATCGTTTAAGAAATAAACACAAGTTTGTTTTTTTTTAAAATTAAATTGGTAATGGAAACCTTTTAAAAACCTCCATTTTTTTAAAACAAACTCAAGCTCAAGTCTGTAAGTATTTGTTCTTTTCAATGCTGCTGCTTTTGTTTCTTCATAAGCATGCTCTTAAATAAAAAAAATATATAAATATATAAATAAATCAATAATTCTTGGATCATTACCAAGATGTCACTCCGTTACACAAAATTTTCAAACTATATAAGCACATGGGGAAGCCTGATATAATTTTCCCTATACAGCAGGTGGGTTTATAATCAGGTGGGTTTATAATCAGGCAGAGATATCTTCAATAAATATTTGCCAAAATTCTTTAAAGCTTGGGATGGGTAGAAAACAAAATCTAATGGGAGAAGGAGCAAACAAAATCTAACTGGAGGAGTTCTTAGAACTAGATTTCTTCCAGATAGTAACTAACTACAATTGATACTGAACATCTGCAACAATAACAGTTATAATGCATCAAATAATTTAAACAAGCCAGACTCACCGGGGATTTAGCCTGCTGTTATAATTTAATACATGATTCAACTTCAAGTTTTTTGTCTGTAGTTATTCTGAACTATTATATACGTATATACTTAATAAGATGTCAGGGTCTAAGTTGTATGTACCGTATATGCTTACTTTGAAGTCAGGTACAAGTTGTATATACTGTATATGCTTACTTTGAAGTCAGGTCTAAGTTGTATGTACCATATATGCTAACTTAGAAGTCAAGTCCAAGTTGGATATACTGTATGCTTACTTTAAAGTAAAGGTCCAAGTTGTATGTACCGTATATGCTTACTTGAAAGTCAGGTCCAAGTTGTATGTACCATATATGTTTACTTAGAAGTCAGGGTCCAACTAAAAACTGCATACACTAAGATCTGCCATCACATAACACACTGGCAGATCTGGATCCATACAGTTTATTAGAACCCAACTTATAAGCAAGTATAGATGGTACTTAGAGCATCTAAAAGTGTTATGACACAGATGTCATCAGGTGTACTGCGATAATATTCCTGATCTTCTTTGTTTGATTAGGACTTTTAATGGGTAGCTTTAACAATTTTTTCAGTCATATCGTTATGATGTCTGCAGTGAAGCAGTTTATAGTGATATCTAGCATGCAGACATGTAACATGATGTCCCACCCAGTCACATTATCCTGACACCAGGCCGACCAGTCCTAACACTAACCTCTTAATACTGAGTGCCAAGTGAAGCAGCTGTTAGTACCATTTTTGTAATCTTTGGTATGACTCGGCCAGGGATTGAACCCACAACCTCCCGCTCCCACAGCGGACGCTCTAACCACAAGGCCAATAGTAACTAGGTTTCTTACATATTTCATTCATTTGTTGACATTTTCAATATAATCCAGTACATTAGCTATCAGTTATCACAAAACTAACTTACATATGTTAGTCACTAACTTAGGTACACCACATCAAACAAGAGGCCCTAGTGAAGCTGAAATTGCTCACCAGGCTTAAATCACTTAATAGTAGACAAACTCACTAAGCTGGCTTTTTAGGTATAGCAAGCAATATGGCCTCAGGAGCAGTAACAGACTCAGCCAATCAGATGCAAGTTCACCTCATTAACATGTTTTGATCAGGCTTACTTTTTAAATTACATAAGATCTTGATAATAAAATTCCCTATCCCAGTTTTGATTAAGACAGGATTAGAATGATGGCTTCCAAAGCAGCAATAAGCTTTGCCAATTACATGCAAGATCACCTTATAAATATGCATGGCTCTCGCTTATTACTAAAACAGTCCAAGATATTGATGACACATGTATAAGCATATATTCCAAATATGATCCAAATCAGACCACAATACTGGATCCTAGAGATGTAACAAGCTCAGCCAATTTTGATGCAAAAATGATATTATTATGATTGTATCTCAGTCATTATTGAATCCATCTAAGGTCTTGCTGATAGAAGCCCAATATTTTAAGTTTGATCAGACTAGGCTTCCAAAGTGGCAAAAAGTCCAACCAAAACTGATGCAAGATTAACCCATTAGTATGTGTACACATTCCTCATTACTGAAAATATCTGCACTCCTAAGAAAATAAGTACAGTAGCTGTATATTCCATGTTTGATACAATCTGAATTAGAAACATGACCACCAGATTTGAAACAAGCAAAGTCCATGAGATTTAAGTTCATCTCTTTAGAATACATGGATGTCACTGAATATTGAATTTGAGCTTTTATGAATATTTTTTTGTTTGATTAGGATTTTTAACGTAGCTTTTACCAATTTTTCAGTCATATCACTACAAAGTCTGCAATATGGCAGGTTATAGTGATGTCTAGCACTGGGGCATCATGCCACAGACATGTAGCATGATATCCCACCCAGTCATATTATCCTGACACCAGACACCAGGCCGACCAGTCCTAATACTAACCTCTTTATGCTGAGTGTCAAAAGAGGCAGCTGTTAGTACCATTTTTGTAAGTCTTTGGTATGACTCGGCCAGGGATTGAACCCACAACCTCCCGCATCTGTGGCAGACACTCTAACCACTAGGCCACCGGAGCGGTTGCTCTTAAGGATATAGAATAAATCAATTTTAACATGATGCTAGGGGTCCAAAGAATAACATCGTAATATAGGTGTGATCATAACAAATTGAGTTATAAAGGGTTGTACCGGTATATGCAATTATTCCAAGTTTTATACAATTTGGATCAGAAATACAGCCTCCAAAGTGGCAACAAGCTAAACCAATCAGACACAAGGCCAACTCATTAATATGCAGGAATCCTGTCCATTATAAAATTTGTCTGAAATTGATGATGTAAAGCATTAAGTACAAGTTTAATCAAAATTGGATCAGAAATCTGGCCTCTAGTGTGGAAACAAGGTCAGACAATCAAATGCAAGGTTACCTCATTCTCAATATCATATCCATCCAAGATCATTAAGATATAAGCCTGTATATCAAGTTTGATCAAAATCAGATAAAACCAATAAACCTTTCTGTGATGTTTGCTATATCTTGTTGCATTCATTAATAGTGTCAGGGTGGTACAGAACCTTTCTGTGATGTTTGCATTCTTATTCTGACAGCAAACCATCCACAAATTATGGTAAAAAGTATGTGGTTAAAAAAAACAGTGCAAAAATACTTTTTCCTCCATCAGTCAAATGACCTTGAACTTTGAGTTTAGAATCAATATGCTTGTTACTTACTTCAAATGCACACCTGAGACAATGTCTAATGAAGGAAGATGGCTTGCACTAACATTCTCGTGTACAAACTATTCTTTATTTTTCAGTCCCACTGACCTTGACCCTGGACCATTAAGCCATAAAATGGAAAGGCATCTTATCTCAATTACAAAGTTTGATCACGGGGTGTGTAATGTAAGACTAAAATATTAAAATGAAGAAACCATTTTTCGTCCTTCAGTTAAAGTGAACTTGACCTTGGACCATTAAAAAGAATAGGCCTCTTACTCACTTCAATTACAAACTTTGGTTATGGTGTGTGGTAAAAGACTATAATTACTGTGAAGAAAACATTATTTTCTCTTTTCCAGACAGTGACTTTGGTCTACTAAATCCCCAATATCATCTGGCTTCTTCACACCAAATGCAAATCTTACATCAAGTTTGGTCAGAGTATGACATCTGGAATTTAAGTTATTGTGTGGAAATCCAAAATGGCCAAATTTACTGACAGATGGACAATAATATAATGTGATGTGCTTGACATTATGGAAAGTGTATACAAGTGTGCAATGAGTTGTAACGGGTAATAAACAATACAAATTATATGATATCAAGACCAACATCACTAATGAATCTGGGAGGATTGTCAGGATATTAAGTTGAACCCCTGGATAATTTTACATGTTTTCCAAATAAAATAGTACAATATTTTTTTTCTCAAATGCTGCACTTTTCATAAATTTCCAATCTAAATAAAGTTTTGAAGGAAGGAAGTGATTTGTAAAAACACCCACCTATCTGACATCAACTATTCTTTGAAATAATCAAGATGTCAGGCGTTAACAACGTACAAACATTCAATTTAAAATTAAGAGGTGCCACCTCCTAATTCCATCACTGAAGTTAACTTTAATTCCATTCATTTTCAGGAGTGCTCTAAAAGTAGTGATATCACACATTCAACAAATTTCATTAGGGACTAATCTAATAACAATATTCACATGTGGCGGACCAATTATTGGAGAGGGAATAAAAACAAGTAGACCCACCTTTTTATGTGAATCTGAGAAGAAAGAGCATGCATTAGTTAAAAATATAGACTTGGCTGAATATTGGTGATCAGCTGGGGGTACTGGAATACTTTGTAGGATGAATTGGGCTGAAGACAAACCCAGCAATTGTGATTTTCTTATTAATTGGTAAATTGGTAATCGGTACATATATGACATTGACTTTTCTGTTATACCTTTAATGAAACAATACTCATAAATGTTAGCCCAATTTTTGTACTGTTGAATTACTTTCTTTCAATCATATACCAGTTTTCATGAATGCTGATAAAATAGGGTCAAAATATTGAGGGTTTAATAAATGGAATGGCAAGACTAAATTAGACACTCACGCATAATAATTGGTCATGTATTACTAATTTTTTCATGGTTGAGTAATTTTCAATGATATGTAGCTACAGGAGTACAAATGAAATTGGGTCCCATGTATTGAAAATGGTTATGAATATTAACAGCTGAAAATACAAAAGTCAGTACAGTGTGATGAATGGGTCAAACTGATGAAGTTTTGATATGGCTGGATTACTATTAGTTACAAACACAAGTGAATTTTCATAAGTGTAGGAGAAATTGAAAGCAAGATATTGGGAGTGGGGTAAAGAAAGAAAGCTGTAAATATGAAAGTCACTCAATCATACTAATAATGTTAAGTTAACAAAAGTGGTATTGATAGACTAATTGTAATTAACAGGAATGTGGAGAGTTATAAGCTGTTTTCTTTTGAGAAAGATTGCTGCCATCATAAAATCTGTTCTAATATTTTAAATATTTCAATAAAAAAAATTATAATACTTTTTGGCTACAAACTTTGTGGTAAAAGGAAAGCATAATAAACCATCCATAACAATGGTAAAGAAAAGAAAACATATTTGTACTACTGAAATCCATGTATCTCAGATCTCAGATATAAATCACTGTTACTTTCTGTAACAGTGATTTATATGCCTTATAAAGAATTTGATTTATCTGATTTCAATTTCCAAGCAAACTGACCATGAGTGAAGACCTTTTCATTGATTTTTTTTTATTATCCTGCTTGGGTGAACCTTGACCCTAAAAAGCGTTCTTAC
Organism: Unio delphinus; assembly: GCA_029339505.1. Taxonomy (NCBI): domain Eukaryota; kingdom Metazoa; phylum Mollusca; class Bivalvia; order Unionida; family Unionidae; genus Unio; species Unio delphinus. The sequence goes on from JAQISU010000090.1 coordinate 2,984,349, forward strand.
TGATTTGTTATTGATTATAAGATGGATGTGAGAGAATACTGTTTATAAGATGCTGGAGAGAGAAAACTGATTATAAGATGGGTGAAAGAGAAGGCTGATTTTAAGATGGAGGAGAAAGAAGGCTGTTTATACGATGGGTGAGAGAGAAGACTGTTTATAAGATGGCTGAGAGAGAAGGCTGGTTATAATATTCTGGAAAGAGAATTAAGGCTGGTGATAATATGGAGAAGAGAGAAGGCTGGTTATAATATGGGGAGAGAGTAGGCTAATTATAAGATATGGGTGAGAGAAGATTGTTTATAAGATGGGTGAGAGAGAAGGCTGTTTATAAGATGGGGAGAGAGAAGACTGTTTATAAGATGGGAAGAGATAAGACTGTTTATAATAAAGGGGGAGAGAGAAGGCTTTTTATAAGATGGGGAGAGATAAGGCTGTTTATAACAAGATGGGGGAGAGAAAAGGCTGTTTAAAAAGATGGGGGAAAGAGAAGACTGTTTATAAGATGGGTGAGAGAGAAGTCTGTTTATAAGATGGGTGAAAGAGAAGACTGCTTATAAGATGGGGAGAGAGAAGGCTGTTTATAAGAAGATGGAGGAGAGAGAAGGCTGTTTAAAAAGATGGGGGAAAGAGAAGACTGTTTATAAGATGGGGAGAGAGAAGACTGTTTATAAGATGGGGAGAGAGAAGACTGTGTAAAAGATGGGAGAAGACTGTTTATAAGATGGGCGAGAGAGAATGCTGTTTATTAGATGAGTGAAACAGAAGGCTGTTTATAAGATGGGGAGAGAATCAAGGCTGTTTATAAGATGGGGAGAGAGAAGACTGTTTATAAGATGGGGAGAGAGAAGGCTGTTTATAAGAAGATGGGGGAGAGAGAAGGCTGTTTAAAACGATGGGGGAAAGAGAATTCTGTTTATAAGATGAGTGAAAGAGAAGGCTGTTTATAAGATGGGGAGAGAATCAGGGCTGTTTATAAGATGGGGAGAGAGTAGGCTAATTATAAGATATGGGTGAGAGAAGACTGTTTATAAGATGGGTGAGAGAGAAGGCTGTTTATAAGATGGGGAGAGAGAAGACTGTTTATAAGATGGGGAGAGAGAAGACTGATTATAAGATGGGTGAGAGAGAATACTGTTTATAAGATGGGTAAAAGAGAAGGCTGTTTATAAGATGGGGAGAGAGAAGGCTGTTTATAAGAAGATGGAGGAGATAGAAGGCTGTTTAAAAAGATGGGGGAAAGAGAAGACTGTTTATAAGATGGGGAGAGAGAAGACTGTTTATAAGATGGGGAGAGAGAAGACTGTGTAAAAGATGGGAGAAGACTGTTTATAAGATGGGCGAGAGAGAATGCTGTTTATAAGATGAGTGAAAGAGAAGGCTGTTTATAATAAAGGGGGAGAGAGAAGGCTTTTTATAAGATGGGGAGAGAGAAGACTGTTTATAAGATGGGGAGAGAGAGAAGTCTGTTTATAAGATGGGTGAAAGAGAAGACTGTTTATAAGATGGGGAGAGAGAAGGCTGTTTATAAGAAGATGGAGGAGATAGAAGGCTGTTTAAAAAGATGGGGGAAAGAGAAGACTGTTTATAAGATGGGGAGAGAGAAGACTGGTTATAAGATGGGGAGAGAGAAGACTGTGTAAAAGAAGGGAGAAGACTGTTTATAAGATGAGTGAAAGAGAAGGCTGTTTATAAGATGGGGAGAGAATCAAGGCTGTTTATAAGATGGGGAGAGAGAAGACTGTTTATAAGATGGGGAGAGAGAAGGCTGTTTATAAGAAGATGGGGGAGAGAGAAGGCTGTTTAAAACGATGGGGGAAAGAGAATTCTGTTTATAAGATGAGTGAAAGAGAAGGCTGTTTATAAGATGGGGAGAGAATCAAGGCTGTTTATAAGATGGGGAGAGAGAAGACTGTTTATAAGATGGGGAGAGAGAAGGCTGTTTATAAGAAGATGGGGGAGAGAGACGGCTGTTTAAAACGATGGCGGAAAGAGAATTCTGTTTATAAGATGGAGAGAGAGAAGGCTGTTTATAAGAAGATGGGGGAGAGAGAAGGCTGTTTAAAACGATGGGGGAAAGAGAAGACTGTTTATAAGATGGGGAGAGAGAAGGCTGTTTATAAGAAGATGGAGGAGATAGAAGGCTGTTTAAAAAGATGGGGGAAAGAGAAGACTGTTTATAAGATGGGGAGAGAGAAGACTGTTTATAAGATGGGGAGAGAGAAGACTGTGTAAAAGATGGAAGAAGACTGTTTATAAGATGGGCGAGAGAGAATGCTGTTTATAAGATGAGTGAAAGAGAAGGCTGTTTATAAGATGGGGAGAGAATCAAGGCTGTTTATAAGATGGGGAGAGAGAAGACTGTTTATAAGATGGGGAGAGAGAAGGCTGTTTATAAGAAGATGGGGGAGAGAGAAGGCTGTTTAAAACGATGGGGGAAAGATAATTCTGTTTATAAGATGGGGAGAGAGAAGACTGTTTAAAAGATGGGGGAAAGAGAAGACTGTTTATAAGATGGGGAGAGAGAAGGCTGTTTATAAGATGGGCGAGAGAGAAGGCTGTTTATAAGATGGGTGAAAGAGAAGACTGTTTATAAGATGGGGAGAGAGAAGGCTGTTTATAAGAAGATGGAGGAGATAGAAGGCTGTTTAAAAAGATGGGGGAAAGAGAAGACTGTTTATAAGATGGGGAGAGAGAAGACTGTTTATAAGATGGGGAGAGAGAAGACTGTGTAAAAGATGGGAGAAGACTGTCTATAAAATGAGTGAAAGAGAAGGCTGTTTATAAGATGGGGAGAGAATCAAGGCTGTTTATAAGATGGGGAGAGAGAAGACTGTTTATAAGATTGGGAGAGAGAAGGCTGTTTATGATATGGGGGAGAGAGAAGGATTTTTATAAGATGGGGAGAGAGAAGGCTGGTTATAATATGGAGGAGAGAGAAGGTACAAGCCCTTGTATATTTCTGCAGTGAATCTGAATATATATATATATATATATATATATATATATATATATATATATATATATATATATATATATATATATATATATATATATATATATATATATATATAGATATATATATATATATATATATACAGGCCTTGAATTTAACACAAATTTCCTGGTAGCCAGACGGACTAGTATACTGAGAAATTTACTAGCCCTGCCAAACATTTACTAGCCCTGTCCCCAAAACATTGTCACACACCCGTATTGAGATTAACAACAATTTTATTTCATACATAGCATTATCATATAAAATGTAGAAGTACAGAAATATAAATTCTACTTTACATTATCAATAAAATCACATTTCTTGTTTATCAAGATAATCTGGGTCCATATGGGGTTTGTTTTGGTCTCCTTACCGGTCTCCATGAAACATTCCACAAATGTATTGCTGATAATGGAAAATATGTTGGAATGTCATTTGTATGAAACATGATGAAGAGTAGGTCGGACATAACCTAAGGTCGAAAACAAGATCTCCAGTCACTCTTCACCGTTTTCATCTCTGAGAAACCCTTTTCAGCATCAGCAGAGTGGGCTGGGATTGTCAGGAAGAGGTCAATCAATGCCAAAATATTCATGCAGTCAGCAGCATATGATTGTACAACTGTGGGCCAAGTCAAAGCATCTTTATCTTTGTAACTGCAAGATAACAATGAATTTTGCTTTTTTCCAGAGGCTGAACACCTTTAATAAAACGCCACATTTTGCTGTCTTATATTTTTTTTTTCTTTTTTGGAGGGGTCGTCTTCCCGCTGATCTTTGCAGACCATTTTAAGGGAAGGCCCTCCTGTTTTTTTTTATAAGGTGTTTGCTATATGCTTTGGTTCTGTGTTTTCTTTAATATATTTAGGTATTAGTCCCATCTCAAACAAATACCCAATATATATATATATATTTATATATATTAATTTTTTTTTTTATTTTTTTTATTTTTTTTTTTTAATTGATTTTTTTTTTAAATCAAACATTCGTCATATTTCAAATCATATTGTCGTCTAAGCCTTTCTTCCCTTTCTCTTCTTCTCTTTTCTTTCCTTCTTTCTTTCCTTCCTTTTTTGAGGATTTCTTCAGCTGTTAAATCTTCCACTATTGCTTTGTCGTTATAAATTTCTTCTTCCAATTGATCTATGTTGTCTTCATCACTCTCATTCAGTACCTTTCTTTCCTGTTTTTGTAACATATTTCTTTCTTCATTACTATTTCTTCTGTTATTCAATTTCCGTTTCTTTTCGGGTGGTTCTCTTTCTCTTTGTATTTTGTTTGTTGTAATTAAGGCTTGGTGATTTTGTTGTTCTGGATCTGTTGTTTTTTGTTGTTCTGTTGTTTTTTGAGTCATAGCCTTTTGTTTTTCTGGACTTTTGGTATTAGTCTTACTTCTTTCTCCTGTTGTTTTTTGTTGTTCTGTTGTTTTCTGAGTCATGACTTTGTGACTGTCAGTTTTATCTCCCTTTTGTTTTTCTGGGCATTTGGTATTAGTCTTACTTTTTTCTCTTGTTGTTTTTTGTTGCTCTGTTGTTTTTTGAATCATGACTTCTGATTCTTGCCGATTTGCACTAGACTCTGTGTTCTGTATTTCCAGTTCTTTTCTTCGTCTAGCTTTTCTCTCTCTGTTTTTTAAACTTTTTTTCCCTTGTTTTGTCATGTCTTGTTTTCCTTGAGGATTGGTATTATTTCCTTGTATTTGTTTTACTTCTGTTGTTTCGTTTTCTATTTCTTATTCCGCTAATATTGGTACGTCAATTTGTTCTTCTCTCGTTCCTTGTAGTGTACATTTCCTTGGTGTGTGCCCTACATTTCCACATTTGTTACATTTCCTATGATGGATGCAGCCCTTATACCATGTAGTTATTAGGAAGCCAAGCAGGTAACATGCTTTTTTTATAGTTTAGAGTTTTGATCTCTCTATTTCAAGGATTCTGTTTTCATTGTAGATGTTAAATCCAGGGACTGTTCCTAACCTTAAGTTCTCTACCTTGATGTTGAATTTTTCCTCTACCCATTTGACTACAATTTCAAGTGGTACTTCCATGGGTATACCCTCAATATGGAGCTCTTCCGTTTGTTTTTTGATTTTTCTCATGATTGGTATTGGTTCTCTAACTATGGCTCTATGTCCCATTATTGTTGTTTCTCCGTATGGTATGGCCGGTGTATTTCCTCTATATCTAATGTTATATCCCCCTTTTGCGTAATTGATTGAATATAATTTGGATAGTAGGTCCTCGTCTAACATTTGGAAACATACTAGTACAGCTGTTGTACCTGGTATCCCTATTCCATTTAAGTCTGGAAAGATTACTTGTTGGGTTCCTTCTCTGTACTTACATTCAATGTAATCACCATCTTCTAATTGTATTCTCCGGGTTTTAAAATACTTCTGTAGGTTTGTCATAGTTCTTTTCGCTGACGCCATTTTCTCTCGTGCTGCTCGTGCTTAAAAACAACTCACTTTGAATACTTGTTTGTTTGGTAATTTCCTTTTTTCTTTAGTTAATTCTTCCTTTTAGTATTTTCTTCATCTATTTGGTTGTAAGTTTTGGTTTTCGATTTTAGAATTAATTTCAATCCAAAATAAACCAAAGGTACAAGTACCACATGTCAACTGGGACAGAGTCTGGAGGCACCGGTCCGGCATCAACTTGTTCAAGGTACAAAGCATCATATACACGTACCTCCACAACGCCTGAATGAATGAATTGAATTTGCCTAAAGTGATTCGTCCCGAAGGCTCTTGTCACTGTTTTATCCGTCAATGGACGGTTATTTAATTTATCCTGAGGGTGGGAATGGAGCCACCACCCTGCAGGCGTTTATGTGGTCATGGAACACTATTTAATTAGGCCGTCACATCTGAGTAACTATTGAGCTACTACTGTGTGATTGTAGGGCCTGTATATAGATGAGTGGGAATAGTTCCAGCACACACTCATATTATGCCATCCGGTGTTGTTGGTTATTATTGGACGTGCTAAGCACGTGTAGTTACTGCAGCAGGTGCGGTGGGCGAGGCGGTGAGCCCGGCAAGGTTGGTCCCTAAAACCTAGTTAGATACCCTGTGCTGTTTTGAGGTATTAAGGTATAATACAACTTTTGTAATAGAGTGTTTTTTTGGGATGTTTTTCTTTGCTAGTGCTCTGTGTAATTTTTAGTTGTGATTGTTGTTTCCTGGTAGTATATTTTGCAACATTGTGTTGCTGTGTCTGATGACCTTGGATGTTTTGGTCACCTTATAGGTACTATTTGGGGTCAAAAATTAGTTCTATTTTCTGTACTTTTGGTATTATCTGCAGCCTTGTGCCGCTGGACCTGATAGTCTTGGTCTTTGACTACCTTATAGGTGCTAGTTTATTGGTCCGCTAATTTCTGCCGCTATGCTTTGTTTAGTTTTTGCGACCTTGTGTCGCTGGGCCTGATAGTCTTTGGGTTTTTAGACTACCTTATAGTTACTAAATTTGGGTCCTATCTTGATTTACTATCTGATTTACGTGCGTTGTTCTCAGCGCACTGTTTGGTTCTATTTAATTTAACTTATGCTGTACTCTAAATGTTAAATTTTACACTGTATACATTGTTGTATTTCTATAGAGAAAGTTTCAGAAGAGATGAAAAGCAGGGGGTGGTAGAGGGAGGTGTTAATCCTATTTCCTATGTATGGCACTTTTTTATTGTTTCCTGCTACTATTTTTGGGTTGTTATTTGTAGAAGTTCACTATTTATGACCTTATAATTTGTTGTTTATTATTTTCCCTTTTTGAGCTTCAGTTTGTATAGCCGTATTTATACAATGATTTTCCTTTGTATTTGGTCAGATAGGTGGGTTAGCAGCTAAGTGTTAACAGATGGGTCCTTGCCGTAAGTACACGGGGCCGCTAAGCGACACATCAAGGATTTTCCATTGTCACACCCAGTCACCGCCCCTCGGTCCGGTCCGTGAGGCGTGGCGATCAGGTGACAACAAACGGACCTTTGCCGTAAATACACGGGGCCGTTAAGCGACACGTCAAAGGTATCCATTGTTGCACCCAGCTTCCGCACCCTGGTCCTTAACCGTTTCTTAATTATTTTTTTTTTCTGCCCTTTAAGGTTATAGGATTGTTTGCTGTAAGGGGCTTATACTACCTGGCTCTTTAGGTTTATGATGTTATTTTTATGTTTTCTAATTTCCCTATGTTTTTTAAGAATTCGAACATATTTTTGAATGTGCATAATATATTTTTGTTTGTATTTTGTATAATTTCTGGGTATGTATAGGGGGCTTTTATTTCTAGTTGTTGAGATCTAAATTTGTCCCTTTCGTTTTTGGTTTTAGTACAATTGTTGAAGACATGGTGGAGATCTTCAGGGGTGTTACAATTGTAGCAGTTAATATTATGAGGAAAGGGTCCTATGTATTTCCGTAGCTGTTTGCCAGCCTGGTTTTTCCTAGAATGATCCTGTTTATTATTGTTTGTTCTTTAGTTGTGCCCTTGGGCGGTTTCCTATTCCTATTTATTTCCCTAACAGTAGTGTACAACACTCTCCCTTTTGTACTTGTATCCCAATCATTTTGCCATATTTTGTCGATTTGGGTGTTAATTATACTGTACAGTTCTGATGTACTGTATTGTAATGGCTCATAATTTGGTTCATTTAGTTTTTCTTTAACTAGTTTATCCGCCATTTCATTACCATTTATTTCTATGTGGGAAGGTATCCACATGAATTCGACTAGCATATTTTTGTTTTGAAGTTGTTTTAGTTTAAGATTTATTTGATTGAGGAATTCTTCCCTACTTTTGGTGGTGTTGTTTTGGATTGAAGATAGGACACTTAGCGAGTCACTAATAATCACTGTCTTATTGGGTTTGAAATCTTCAATCCATTTTAATGATTCAAGGATGGCCCAGAATTCAGCTGTATAAATAGAGCAGTGATCTGGTAGACGTCTGCCTATTTGGATTTTATGCTCTGGTATGACCATTGCTGCAGCTGTTTTGTATGGATTTGTAATTTTGGAGCCATCCGTGTAAATTTTAGTGTATTGATGGTACTGTGAGTTAATTATTTCTAAGGCTTCTATTTTTAGGATGTTTTCCTGATTTTGATTATTGCCTTTCTTGGTTAGGGAGGTGTTAACTTTGGGTTGTACGTTGTTCCAAGGTTCATGTTCGTACACTGCGTTATGTTCTAATGGGAATAGTTCCACTGGTAATATTGTTTTTAGTTGATGTACCTGTTTTCCCATAGGTAAGTTTCATTTTAGACTTTTCCTATATGGGACATTTGTTTTATTTATGGCCAGGAGTGTGGGGTGCGTTTTGGGGTGAGTGGACAGTCGAGCTGCATATTTTAACACGAGTTCTTGCCGTCTCAGATGTAGGGGCAGTTCGCTTGTTATTACATGCAGCTCGGCTGTCGAGGTTGTTTTGAGAGCCCCAGTGCTCTTTACTAGGGCTATTCGTTTAAAACTATCTAATTTCTTGAGCTGAGTTTTTGAGGCTGATGAGTAGATTTGGCAGCCATAATCTAGTTTAGATCTTATTAAGGCCCTATATAGTGTTATTAAGGTTTCCTGATTAGCACCCCACTGTGTGCCTTTAAGACTGTTGATTAAGTTTAGGTCCTGGCTACATCTTTTAACAAGGTCATCAATGTGGTGAGCCCATGTTAGGTGTTGGTCATAATACATACCCAGAAATCTAACTATTTTTACAAACTTTATTTCCCTATTTTGGATGGTTAATTTGGGGTATCGGATGTGTTTTCTATTAGGGGTGAACAGTACGGCTACCGTTTTTTGGTGCGATAGTTTGAACCCCCATTTATTTGCCCATTTTCCAATATTGTTTAGGCTGGTTTGAAGTTCTGAGTTGTTTTTGTGGTTGGAGGGGTTTCCTGGTCTCCATAGGCCACCGTCATCCGCAAATTGGGATAATTCTACTTTGGTAGTTGCCAAATTTTTATCGAGGTCATTTATCATGATGTTAAAGAGAGTGGGGCTGAGTACACTTCCTTGTGGAGTTCCGTTTTCAAGGGAGTGTTTCTCAGAGTAAGTTGCCCCTACTCTAGTTGTTATCGTGCGGTTTGTTAAGAAGTCTTCTATAAAGTTAAACATTCGACCTGTAATGCCATAATCATTTAATTTGGCTATAAGGCCTTTGGTCCATACTAGGTCGAATGCTTTCTCAAGATCGAGAAATACCGCAGTTAAGTGCCTGGCCGCTTTTTTTGGGGAGTTGAATGCTAGTTTGATAGCGGTCTCAAGTCTTACTAATTGGTCTGTAGTGGAGCGCTTGTTCCTGAATTCACATTGATTTTCTGAGATTAGATTATTTTTAGTAAGATGTGACTTGAGTCTGTTATTGAGGATGGTTTCCATGATTTTGCATATATTATTTGTTAGAGAGATTGGTCTATATGAGTTTATATCATGGCTGTCTTTATTGGGTTTTTTGATGGGTATTACTATCGCATGTTTCCATTTTTTAGGTAGCTTTCCTGTATCCCATATTTTATTTAGGAACTTTATTATTTCATTAACTATGAGTGGTGGTAATTGCTTATAGATGTTGTAGCCTATTTTATCTTCCCCAGGTGAAGTTTTTTTTTTAGTTTTAAGTGCCTGGTCCCATTCATATTTTGATATTTTGGTGTTTAAGGGTGATTCTTTGGGTCCCAGGTCTTTAAATTTTTGTCTATTTGTTGTTTCTTCTTTAATTCTGTGGTCTTGGAATTCTATTGTATGGTTGTTATTTTTGCTCATGCTGGAGAAATGTTGAGCTAATAACTCTGCTTGTTCTTTATCATTTGAGGTATTGCTTATTTTAGGGTTATTGTTGGTATGATTTGTTTCTTTAGATTTTTTCCTCCTTCACATCAAGAGTGCATCAAACACGTGTGGTATTTAACAGCTCCAATTACGGTCTCATCATTAAATACATATGTTTGGTAATTGTTCCTAATTAATCGAACCTCAGTGTATTGTTGAAATTAATAATAAGCGTGAATATTTTCAATCTTAGATGCCTATCTGAGATTTTAATTCCCATCAAATGCTTGGATATCTCCACGTGTATTCAATTATTTGTTCAATCGTTTTTTGGGGAAAAATATAAAAGCTATTCTAAATATCATTGAAAAAGTAGTTGCTTGGAAAATGATGTGTCAGTAATGTTACCATAATAAATTGATATAATTCTTCTAATTATTTCGATGCAAACGTAAAATATGAGTTACCCGATTGTGACTCGGAGCAAGCAAAAAAAAATACCTTCAAGAAACAAACATGTAAACTAATTTCTTTGAATAGTTGATGCTATGTTCTTTTGTGTGGTGTAACGTTTCGTAATTTGTTACTGTGGTCGCGTGAATAAAGCGTGATACCATTTAATTCGCTATCAGATCAATACGGATCAATTTTCAAACTTCCTTTGTTAATGACGGGACCTAAATTGGCGCTGTTAAGTGAAACGCACATAATCAGATGGCTTCTTGTAATAGAAACACCTTTCCCAGGCAGAAATTTACTTCATCTTCACATGCTAATATTTTATGACTGTGTTTACAACGGTCACTGCGTTGATTCTAAAGAATATCGGCCGAAGTCACGTCTTTATTTGGGTATTGAGTAAACAAACTCTGACTGTTGATAACCAAAAACTTACTAGCCCGTCGGACTATTAACATTATGAAAGTTACTAGCCCGACGGGAAATCTACTAGCCTCGGGCTAGCAGACTACCGCTAATTTCGAGCCCTGTATGTATATATATATATATATATATATATATATATATATATATATATATATATATATATATATATATATATATATTTATCACATCTGTACTAAGTCTATCTCTATCCAAGGACATGATTTGAAAGGATGAAAAATAAATTCTATACATGCATTTCTCAATTCATGGTATTTGATGATCTGCTTTAGGTATATCCGATTTTGATGAAAAATAAATACAGCTGAATCTGCAAAAGTTGGTTACACTGTATTATAATATATTTGGGGATATATTCGATGTGGAAAGAAAATGGAATGCATTTTGCTTATTTGATGATTAATTGGACACTCAGACACACATGTTCCATTACCTGCCATTACTGCCCTTAAAGTGATTAAAATCTAAAATCAATGTGTGTTAAAACGAATACATTAATTACTTCAACTACAATTATATATGTATATATCTATAGATGTACAAGTGTGTGTGTGTGTGTGTGTGTCTGTGTGTGTGTGTGTGTGTGTGTGTGTGTGTGTGTGTGTGTGTATCTCTCTCTCTCTCTCTCTCTCATTTGAAGCAAAGTTTTTTTTTTTATACTATGCTCAAATGTATCAGCTAGCCATTTGTTAAAAATAACAGACACAAGCAAAAGATTTCTTACTGGATCCCACACAGTGATTATGGTTTACAGTTATGTTCTGTTGTTTTTGTGTTTATCATACAGAAAATATATTAGATTTGAAATTTAGTTGTCTTTATTGGAAGGTAGACATATTTTCCATTGACAAGTATTGAAGTAAGCATCAAAGAATGACTTCAAATTTTATTATTATTGTTTTACTGCCATCACAGTGACAAATGTGTACATGTATATCGTAAATCCAGTAATTCCTGCACTAATACTAATGTTATGATGTTGTACATATTATTTTAGATATTTCTACTTTTATTTCTTTTAAATATTAATTTCCACTTTTTTTATAATCTATGCTCAGTAAAGTTTATATTTCCCTTCAATTTGCTTTTATATTAATCTGATCATATGAATGACAAGTCCTGCATATGAATGATGACAGTATCTTTCCTATCATAATTAAGTCCTTCATATGAATGTATCTTTCCTATGACAAGTCCTGCATGTGAATGATGACAGTATCTTTCCTGTGACAAATATTCTGCATATGAATGATGACAGTATCTTTCCTATGACAAGTCCTTCATATGAATGATGACAGTATCTTTTCTATGACAAGTCCTGCATATGAATGATGACCGCATCTTTCCTATGACAAGTCCTGCATATGAATAATGACAGTATCTTTCCTATGAGAAGTCCAGCATATGAATGATGACATTATCTTTCCCATCATAATTAAGTCCTTCATATGAATGTATCTTTCCTATGACAAGTCCTTCATATGAATGATGACAGTATCTTTCCTATGACAAATATTCTGCATATGAATGATGACAGAATCTTTTCTATGACAAGTCCTTCATATGAATGATGACAGTATCTTTTCTATGACAAGTCCTGCATATGAATAATGACAGTATCTTTCCTATGACAAGTCCTTCATATGAATGATGACAGTATCTTTTCTATGACAAGTCCTTCATATGAATGATGACAGTATCTTTTCTATGACAAATTCTGCATATGAATGATGACAGTATCTTTCCTATGACAAGTCCAGCACATGAATGAAGACAGTATCTTTCCTATGACAAGCCCTGTATATGAATGATGACAGTATCTTTCATATGACAAGCCCTGTATATGAATGATGACAGTATCTTTCATATGACAAGCCCTGTATATGAATGATGACAATTTGCTTTCTGTGATCTATACTTCATATGAATGATGACAGTATCTTTCCTTTGAGAAGCCCTGAATTTGAAAGATGGCAGTGTGTTTCTAATAACTCCTGGCTGCAAAAATGTATGTAATGTGTTTAAAAAAACATATTAGCATGATACTTTGATTGTGTCAAATTAAGGGTAAGTTTAGATGAAAAAAGTATCAAGAACTCCAAAATAAACTTACTTAAAGTCTTCCAAATAAATGTAATCATGTACAATAAAAAATAAACAGTGATGGTGTAAAACTTTGAAAATGTATATAAAATATAAAATAAATTTAAGAAATAAAAAATTATTAGTATATAATGTCAACATTTTTTTAACCCTTTGAACCCGACAGGCCGGTTTACTGGCCAGTTGTAACGGTGTATATACCCAAAAGGCCAGTATACCGGCCTAGCTATCTACCATCATAACCCGAAAGGCCAGTATACCGGCCTGTGTTATGTTATTCGCTAGATGGTCAGTGAAATATAGAAAAAAAATATGAAAAATATGAAATATGAAGAAATTTCGAGACAGTTTGTTACATAGTCATAGTAATAAAAAGCATTTTATAAGCATGTTTGAAAAGAGACAATTTGATATTTGCTGTTATATCATAGTGGATTATCATTCTAAGGCATAATATTACTTTTATTTTGCAAAATTTTCCTTTTTATAAAATTGTCAAAAATTGCCGGGGAGGCTCGGGTTTTTGTGCCAAAATATGGGGGAGATTAGGGTTCAAAGGGTTAATAATCACATTCCCTCAACAGCTTCAAAACTTTACATAAAGTTTCTAAAATAAGTTCATATAAAAACAGATTTATATCTCAAGGGATGGAAACTTTAAATGCAACCCAAACAACCTCTCTACACCAGAGATATAAATTTCAATAATGACATCAATGAATGCAGTCTTACTAACATAGTTTATAGGCTTTGCATAACATGGTAACTGGTGATCGCAGCTGTCAGATCTGTCTGCAGAGGATTGCCAAATGGCTTCTGTCCTTATATATCAATTGGCTCCCCTCAAGAGCATTTACAGGTTTTGACAGCTAGCAATAGACCCATGTTTTTTCTTTCACTAGATGACACCCTTCTGTCAAAGCCTTAGAACAAGACTGCAACATATACCTACCATATATTTTCAAATTAATCATTTCTTTTAGTATTTCCAATAAATTACAATATTAATTAATTTGCAATGCATATAACTATTCCTATCCATGTAAAATAATCATCATAATTGTTATATATGAGCCAAATTTTTAATTTACTGAATTATCTTATTTTTCATTTATGAAACAACTATAACAGCGTAATAATAAACTACCATTTCTAACGACATATCTTCATTTTTCTACCTGTTCTACCCAAGATCATGCCTAAAAGAATTTTATAATCAAACATACTACCTCATAATTTACATGTATCATAAATCCAGACCTTCAGGTTAATCTGATATTTTATATCAATGATGAAATGGATATTTGTACCTGCAACCAGAGCACAAACTTACTAGGTCAATATCAACAATACTGGAAGCTTTGGTGGTTTGGTTGTTTAGCATGTTATTTATTTGTTTTGTTTTTTTATAGTTTAACACCCTTTTTAAGCACAATATAGGCTATACATGGTGGCCAGTATTATTGGTGGAGGAAGAACCCGGAAAACCCCCAGAAAGAACCACCGACCCACGATAAGCTACTGACAAGCTTTCTCACATAACTACATTAGCCGCATCTTAGACTCGAACCCACGCAGACAGAGGTGAGATGGCAGTTGGACTCACACTCAGGACCATGTAGGGTCTCAAACAGTGCCCAATGAAGAATGGATCAACAGTCAATTTTTACAATGGCAAGACATTTTACATGAACTGCCAAGACAATGAACAACCTTGCATGTGTTTACATGCCAATACAACTCATTAATTAATGTACAACTGCCTGAAAAAGGATACAATTAACACAAGTTATGTCCCTTTGGAAAATATGCAACTTTGTTTAATATTATCTCTCCTCATCATATAGATGTAGTGTACTGATGATTTGAAATGGGTTAGAAACTGTACAAGTAACCAAGTCTACCAAGCCTTTTGGGACTTCCATTCAAAAACCATTAATTGATGTAATAAACAGTACGTTTTCTTACATGATGCACCTGGGCTTACAGACTGGTTCATGGAATTTTATCTTATTAGGATGAGTGATAGGGTTAATAGCAGGCCATACAGTCTGAGAGACTGTACATAAGGCCCACAATCTAGGTCTGGGAATATGCAACAGACACAGACACAAACTCACACACAGTTTAAGTCTGGGAACCAATCAGATCAAGAGACTTTTAGTTAATTTAGTTAATTATTCAATAAAATTATCAACATTATGTTTCATATTAAAAGTGTGCATGCGTATGGGCATGCGTGCATGTGTGTGTGTGTTAGAGAGACCCAGTATAATACTGCGGTGTCTTACAGAGACCATTGTATATGAGTTATATATAATGAGGTATTTTATTGAGAAACCAAAGAGTGGTATCTTACAAGGAGAGACTACTGTATATGCAGTTCAATACTGAGGTATCTTATAGTGAGGGACCACTGTATATGAAGCATTATACTAAGGTGTCTTATATTGATGGACTCTTATTTGCAGCACTGAGGTGTCTTATAGTGAGAATACTGTATATCACACATTATACTAAGGTGTCTTATATTGATGGACTCTTATTTGCAGCACTGAGGTGTCTTATAGTGAGAATACTGTATATCACACATTATACTGAGGTATCTTATATTGATGGACTCTTTTATTTGTAGTTTAATACTGAGGTGTTTTATAGGGAGACAAATGTATATGCAGCATATAAATCTTGGATGAAAACATGCCTAACGCACCAGTGGTCTAGTAGTTAGAGCGTCTGCCTCAGATGTGGGTGGTCGTGGGTTTGATCCCCAGCCAAGTCATACCAAAAGACTTACAAAAAATTGGTACAAACAACTGCCTCATTTGGCGCTCAGCATTAAGAGGTTAGTGTTAGGACTGGTCAACCTGGTGTCAGGATAATGTGACTGGGTGCTAGACATCACTATAAACAGTCGCACTACAAACATCATAGCAATATCACTGAAAAATTGTTAAAGCTACATTTTAAAAAATCCAAATCACACACACACACAACAAAACATGACTATTTATAATGACATACATACCATGAACATAGATGTCCCTCTGATTCCCACCCCCCATGTCAAGTTTTAAAACTTATTTAAATTGAACCATATCTGCAAAATTATGGGCTCAAAAATATTACAAGTGTCATTATTTTGCCAAAATTTAACTCCAGAGTCCTAAGAAAATAAAAAACTGCATGGTTAATAATATTTCCTAAATAACAACGATTCTTCTTTGGAAACCTTACCTTGGCGTCTAACTTCTCAGGACAATGTGGCTATTTGGACTGCCTAGATTCCTGAAAAATGAAACAAAAGATGGATAGAGTAAATTTTGAAAAGAAACCACATTAATTTGGTAAAGTTAGCTACCCACCCCACCACCCTGGGAGATTTGAGTGCTTTACAAGATTCAATGTATTTCTGGGATCATCCATGATAATTTAGATTAAAACAAAAATTCATTAGCTTTTCAATCAATTCTGCCTTAAAGTTTTTCATTTCCTCTTTCAAAATATCATACTATCAAATTTCACAACATAGTCTTACTATTTGTAAAATATGTAACACCTAAATTATGTTTATTTCTTGTAAAGAAAGACAAGTTATATTTTGTTGTCAATACTTTTTTCTTAATTTGGGCTAAGAGGTGCTAACATACAATGCCACAACCGTGATGAAACATGGTGTGTGGGACATATGTATATAGTGTAGACCCTGAGACAATCAGTCAGTTCCTGGATTTAAGCTTTCACACCTCTTCTGCCTTGTGATTTGGGACTATAGAGAGAGATTAAACAACTATGGAAATGCTGCATATATCTTGGGTAGGTGTTAGCTAATTAGCTAATTAAGGGGAATTTGCAGCTAGAGCAAACAAATGACAATTGCCTGCAGGCAAGTTCATGTTATAGTTTAGTGATGTGGTTATCATGCACACACCATGCTCAGTGCAACATTCATAAACAGACTGGTATAAATAGACTAACCAATTTACCCTGGGTACCTTCAGTACGGATAATTTGTAAATGCATTCAAGTTTAATTAAAATCAAATGTAAGCTATGTAAGTTGTGTCAAATGCAGTAAATTAATTTTGATATTCATAGAACATAGATATTATGAAAACCCACATGTACACTGGTTAAGAAATATTGATTGAAAACAAAATTCCTTTCTGAATCACATGATTATTTAGAGAGGAACTGATGTCTTGGTAAATACTAGTTTGGCAAATGACTTATCAACTGGGATAAATGGCCCATTCAAGCAAACAAAAATAAGAATCAGGTGTAACGGAATCTATCACTCTCAGCAAGAAAGTGATGAGATCAGCCTGCATCATTCATTTTCACTTGTCTAACATACATCTGCCAATATCTAACTAATGATATATTACCAAAAAGGAAATGCTAATGAAAAGCACCCAAAAGTTATTAATAGCATTTGCCCTACCGAGTCTAAGGACATGAGATATTGAATAACTTCCTAAATGTCCTTCATTGCACAAGAAATATTACTAAATATCTTTAGCACCAGACCCTAAATGTCTTCACAAGTTATATATATTTTATTGAATAATTTCAGCAACAGACCCTAAATGTCCTAAATGAATTAGATTATTGAATATCTTCAATAACAGACCCTAAATGTCCTACATGATTTATATTATTATATATATCCAGCAAAAAGACTCTAAATGTCCTACGCGAATTATATTATTACATATCTCCAGCAAAAAGACCCTAAATGTCCTACACGATAAGAGATATATATATTTTATTGAATATCTTCAGCAATTAACAGACCCTAAATGTCCAGCATGAGTTATTTATATTTTATTCAATATCTCCAGTAACAGATCGTATATTTCCTACATGAGTTCTATTATTAAATATCTCCAGCAACAGACCCTAAATGTCCTAAATGACATGAATTATATATATTTTACTGAATACCTTCAGTTAGTAACCGATCCTAGATGTCCTACACAAGTTATATTATTGAATACCTTCAGTTAGTAACAGATCCTAGATGTCCTACACGAGTTATATTATTGAATACCTTCATGGAATCTTGCAATATCTCTGAGTATCGTATTGACTGAGCCAAGTAAAGCTGGGTCTGCAAGTTTGCTTTAGAAACACAGGTGATTTACCATGATATCACCTGTAATTTTGGATCACTTTTATTTATTTTTGTGTACAAATAATAATTTAACGAGTATTGCAAATGGAATTACACAATGACAACATAATGATAGCTTATGAAAATATTTTCTACAGTACAGCAGAACTTCGAGTATACATCAGTGACCATGACAGACATGAGAATACACAGATAATAGAATATGTATGTTAAAATTATTATACAACAACCCGGGTCATAAAAAATCTTAATATCTACATTATGATGTACACATAATTGTTAGTAATATTTTGACATACAATACCCTGATGGTTAACAGTGTCTGAAGGTTAATAAGGTGATGGAAAATTAAAGTTCTACTGTATATTTTTAGTATGAAATGAAATGTACATAAATGGTTCAAATAGTAGATCCTAGCAAAATTTTGGACCATTCGGGATTTATTTCTGGCATATAATATCTCATGAATTGAGATTTTATCCTTTATGTATCTAAATCTGTGTCGACATGATTATAAGTAATAACTTATATGTGCATACATCTGTAGTGGACATAATAAGTAATAACCTATATATAGGTACATCTGTAGTAGACATTATCAGTAATAACATATATGTGGGTACATCTGTAGCACACTTTATTATAAGTAATAACCTGTATGCTGACATTATAAGTAATAACCTGTATGAAGGTTGGTCTGTAGAAGACATTACAAGTAACAACCATTAAGTAATAACCTGTATGTAGCTACACCTGTAGTAGACATTATAAGTAATAACCTGTATGTAGCTACATCTGTATTAGACATAAGTAATAACCTGTATGTAGGTACATCTGTAGTAGACATTATAAGTAATAACCTGTATGTAGCTACATCTGTAGTAGACATTATAAGTAATAACCTGTATGTAGGTACATCTGTAGTAGACATTATAAGTAATAACCTGTAGGTAGGTACATCTGTAGTAGACATTATAAGTAATAACCTGTAGGTAGGTACATCTGTAGTAGACATTATAAATAATAACCTGTATGTAGGTACATCTGTAGTAGACATTATAAGTAATAACCTGTATGTAGGTAGTCTGTAGTAGACATTATAAGCAATGACTTGCATGTAGCTACATCTGTAGTAGACATTATAAGTAATAACCTGTAGGTAGGTACATCTGTAGTAGACATTATAAGTAATAACCTGTATGTAGGTACATCTGTAGTAGACATTATAAGCAATAACTTGTATGTAGGTACATCTGTAGTAGACATTATAAGTAATAACCTGTATATAGGTACATCTGTAGTAAACATTATAAGTAATAACCTGTATGAAGGTTGGTCTGTAGAAGACATTACAAGTAACAACCATTAAGTAATAACCTGTATGTAGCTACATCTGTTGTAGACATTATAAGTAATAACTTGTATGTAGCTACATCTGTAGTAGACATTATAAGTAATAACCTGTATGTAGGTACATCTGTAGTAGACATTATAAGTAATAACCTGTAGGTAGGTACATCTGTAGTAGACATTATAAATAATAACCTGTATATAGGTACATATGTAGTAGACATTATAAGTAATAACCTGTAGGTAGGTACATCTGTAGTAGACATTATAAGTAATAACCTGTATGTAGGTACATCTGTAGTAGACATTATAAGTAATAACCTGTATATAGGTACATCTGTAGTAAACATTATAAGTTATAACCTGTCTGTAGGTACATCTGCAGTAGACATTATCAGTAATGACATATATTTAAATACATCTGTAGTAGACATAATAATAATAAGTAATAACCTATATGTAGGTAAATCTCTAGTAGACATTAATATATGTAATAACCTATATTAACTTTTGCTTTATAATCTATATTAAGCCTACGGGCATTTGATAATGGTTCAATCAGCACCAATTTCTGCAAACAGGTTCCAGGAACCATACTAGAGGTACATGTACCTGGATTGAGTCCACACAAGTAAACAGCCCGGTTTATGTCTGTGTGACTATCAATTAAAAGAAATCAAAATGCTTAGAATTGGGATAAGAATTAGTTAAAACCCTTGAAACTTAAGATTATAAGGTGGCTAAATACCCAAGCCACCAGGGCCAGCCGCATGAAAGCGGCATTAATTTTATTTAGAATAATAGGCTTAAATAAAACCCCAGAATTAGATCTATAAAGTGGCTTAACTCCCAGAGCTATCAGGGCCAACTGCACAAAGTGGTACCTAAATAGATAAGATAAAATAGGAAACCAAAATATTAAATATATAAGGTGGCTTAAAACCAGCCATCAGACGACACTATTAATTTTTGGAAATGGGAATCAAAAACAATACACTGGATGCATGCACTCTCTTTCCAGATAGTCCGACCGACCTTGCCTCCGCCTGACTTATAGCACCGCTGCCAACGAATGAGTGTGTCTATTCCCATTTGACTGATAAGACTGAAATTATATCCCGTGAGACATAAATGTCTTGGAACCGGATAAATTAATTAGCACCAAATGAGTTCATTAATGGGTAGAGAGGTGTGGCTTCTTTCCACCTCCCTTGAAAAAATCGATTAGCCCCAAATAGGGCATTAACCAGTCGTCCATGCCCAATCGGGCGAATACGACTATAATCAAACTGGATTGGATTGGAACTTTTGCTTTGGATAGCAGAAAGATTACAATCCTTAACCTCCTTGATTTGTCTGAAGCATTTCACACAATAGACCATGATATATTACTTCACTGTCTCCAGCATGTATTTGTGGTTCAAGTCCTACTTAGTCAACAGAACACAAATTTTTATCTGCAAATGGAATACACTCCAGCCCAGTTGATCTATGTTGTGGTGTTTGTTCTTGGACCTGTTCTCTACATTTTATATAATCAACCACTCTCAAGTGCTATAGGTCATCATCCAGTGTCTCGCCAATTGTACGCTGATGACACCCAAATATACAAATCTAGCCACCCAACTGAAGTTGATGCTACCATCCAAGGAGTAGAGAGGTGCAGTTCTGATATGTAAGAAGCTGCAGATGAATAATGATCAAACCAAAGCCATTCTGATCACAACACAAAGACTTTTTCATTCACATCCTTTAACTCAAATAATATCTATCAGCAACACCAACATTAAATTCACAGTCAGTACAAAACCTAGGTGTTACTCTGGGCAGTACTCTCACATTACACCAACATGTCATGAACATATGCAAGGCTGCATATTTTGAGCTGAGACGCATAAGCTACTTTCGCAAATATCTTTCAATTGATGCCACTAAAACACTCTGTGCGTTCATTAGTACTTTCAAGACTTGACTATTGTAACTCAATTCTGTCTGGTTAGTCTCAATATCTACTCCAGAAACTTAAAAAAGTATTAAAAAACAGCTGCTCAGATCATCCTTAAAATACGACAATCAGAACACACCTCCCCTCTGCTCTGTACCCTACACTGGCTTTCCTTTCGATCCAGAATCAAACACGAAAATTGTTCTCTGTGCTATATTTCACTGACGGAATCCAATCCAACATACCTATCTGGCCTCACCCATGTGTACACACACCAGCAAGATACATGTACTTATGATCCTCTTTTGACAATCGTATACTCATTCCCACTATGAAAATTAAGTCATATGGACAACGTTTCTTTTGCATACCAAGGCCCAGCAACGTGGAATGAAATGCCCAATGAAATTAAACAAAAAACAGTGATCCCTTTCAAGAGTACTCTTAAAACTTTCACTTTTTTCGATTGCAAGAGCAAACCTAAAGACCTAATAATGTTTCGTACCATAAATATTTTCAGCATTTATGTTTTCTATTTTCATGGTGGTTTTTTTCTGTAGTCATATCATCATAGATGTTGTAAAGCGCTTAGAGCTTCTAAAGATTAGGCACAATACAAAGTCTTCATTATTATTATTATTATTATTATTATTATTATTATTATTATTATTATTATTGAAATTTCTTAATTATAACTTGAATTGGAAATACATAGACAAAATCTAAGACAGGGTGAACAACTTACCAACTAAATCATGGGAATCTGTCTGGAACTATGACAATCATTCATACCAGCTACATTAAAATCTGCTCACTAAAACTTAATTTATCATACCCTAAAACTTTTGTAGGCAGAATATAAAATAGTAAATAGGATTGATGAATCATTAAGAAGACATATTTATACAATATCATAACATTGTTTATAGTAACCCCACCTCGAACACAAAAAAAGACCCACAGAATTAATGATTTTTGTGAATTGATGGGTATAACAAATTGTGACAAAATGCTTTATGGATTTTAGACATGTAACCTTTATCTTAAATGCAATATGCCTTTTTTTAATTTTAAAATCTTCATTTTTATTTTTTATCTTCATTTACTAGCTTTTTTAAATAATATATTGGGAAATGGATTTCTTCCCAAAGTTTTCGTGCAATTCTTCATCGTTACATTTTCCAATAGTTCCCATATAGACAAGTGGTGTTATATGCATACCATAACCGATCACTGCCATCTCACCTTTGTCCACATGGGTTTCAATCTCATGCTTGACCAATATGGGTAAGTTACAATGCTGCCGGCAGCTTCCTGTGGGTATGTCGTTCTTACCAGGGTTTTCCCTGGTTACTTCCTCTAGCAGTTCTACTGACTGTCATGTATAGCCTTTCTTGTGCTGATAAATGGCATTAAACCCAAGATAACAACAGCAAAATATTTCAAACTGTACCTGTAGTTGGCACCATTTACCCAGTAGCCACTATTGTGTTGAGGTGCCATAAGACACACACAAACACATATGAATTGAAAGTATACAGAAAATGGGGTAATGGTGTTTATAAAAATCCTTGCTGAAGAGTTACAATTTAAACAAACCTTCATTCACATAATACTGACATATTAATTAATGGGCCTTAATTAATCAACATTGAACCTGGCAGTGTTAAGACTTTTTTATGCACACACAAATCTGGATCATTACAACTCTAAATAATTTTTAAAAATGCTTTGTTTGCTAACCAGTAAAGTATATGAATAATGAATGAATCAATGTTAAAAGTCAGCAATGTGGATATCTAACCAACACAAACAATAATTAGAAAATACTCATACAATTAGCGTACTGACATGAAACGTGAAATTATTATTAGCACAGCTACATTCAATCAAATATATTGATATATTTAAGTCACAACAGGTGTGTGCCTTGTATATGATCATAATATTGTTTTCTTTCTTTTGCAAATAGACGAGATCAGTTGCATTCAAAATTAATTGTTCTTTTATGGCAGTGGGGGGGGGGGAAATACCATACGTACTCACTAATAAGTTAAGTCCAAGAACAAACAATACAGATCCTGATCTGTCATAGCACAAATCAGGGTTAATGTTGTTTGTTCTACAGTACTACCTCCTCCTTATAGACTTCATAGACATAAATCTGGCAAAATATCAAGAGTATTCGGACTAGACGTAAAATCAAGTGCATATGGTATTCAATAACAAAAACAATGATTGAAGACTATAAATATGGTATACAATAACCAAACAATGATTGAAGACTATAAATATAGTATTTAATAACAAAACAATGATTGAAGACTACAAATGTAGTATTAACATTGTCTTCATCACTTGAACATTTAATTTTTTCATGCAATTATGTGTTTCCCTATGTGAGGTCAATTGCAATTAAGGTAATTACCAAAATCAGCACAATAAAAATGCTACAGTGATTATTCCTGCTAGGGTGAAGCCTGCCATGTGTTTCCAATTTCCTTATACATATTTTGTGAAAAATGTACTGTCTTATAATAATTAATGTTTCTGCTATGTACTAATGCTTCTATGGAAGTTGGTGCATACAGGCAGAATAACAATTAGTGCCATAATCTGCAAAGATCCAGATTCAATTAAAAGGAACAAATTAAAAATGATCCAAACATATTGTTAGTGTCTAATTTTTAGAAGTTTTACTGTATTTGTAACTAGATGGAAATAACTAATTCTTTTTGTCCAGAATATGAAATAAAAGGCACATTTACAAGACCAAAGAAAGATACATGTATCTAGGAAGGCAGATATCGGAAATTGTAATGTACCATGGAATCAAGAATTTGCGATCTCTGACAAATTGGATGACATCTTGCACTTTTTCCAAGACCTCAGATCCAATATAATTTAAAATCACCTTTATTGTCGCATTCAAACTCTTACCTCTGCCCTGTAATGGAGATCTGCCAAATAAAATCAAAAGATTTGTATTGAAAACAAAACGACAGAAAGATGGACCTACAACCAACATTCAACATGTTTTCTTTCTATCATTGATTTTATTTCATACAATGAGATAGCTCAAAGTAAATTCATTATATGTGCATGACAATTACAGTTTCTGATATACACATTATTTGGTTGCTAAGCAAGGAGACAAAAACAATTACCTGTAAACAGATACACTTAAATGAATTTTGAGACATAACAAGGTTATTAAAGCCATATAAAATTAACTACAGACAGGGAAAGTACTAGATGACAGTATAACATAAGGCATACAACATTACCATAACCATGGAAAGTACTAGATGACATTATAACATAAGGCATACAACATTACCATAACCATGGACAGGGAAAGTACTAGATGACATTATAACATAAGGCATACAACATTACCATAACCATGGAAAGTACTAGATGACATTATAACATAAGGCATACAACATTACCTTAGCCATAGAAAGTACTAGATGACATTATAACATAAGGCATACAACATTACCATAACCATGGACATCGAAAGTACTAGATGACATTATAACATAAGGCATACAACATTACCATAACCATGGAAAGTACTAGATGACATTATAACATAAGGCATACAACATTACCATAGCCATGGACAGGGAAAGTACTAGATGACATTACGTATAACATAAGGCATACAACATTACCATAGCCATGGACAGGGAAAGTACTAGATGACATTATAACATAAGGCATACAACATTACCATAACTATGGAAAGTTCTAAATGACATTATAACATAAGGCATACAACATTACCATAACCATGGAAAGTACTAGATGACATAATAATATAAGGCATACAACATTACCATAACCATGGAAAGTACTAAATGATATTATAACATAAGGAATACAACATTACCATAACAATGGAAAGTACTAAATGACCTTATAACATAAGGCATACAACATTACCATAACCATGGAAAGTACTAGATGACATTATAACATAAGACATACAACATTACCATAACCATGGACAGGGAAAGTACTAGATGACATTATAGCATAAGGCATACAACATTACCATAACCATGGAAAGTACTAGATGACATTATAACATAAGGCATACAACATTACCTTAGCCATAAAAAGTACTGGATGACATTATAACATAAGGCATACAACATTACCATAACCATGGACATGGAAAGTACTAGAGGACATTATAACATAAGGCATACAACATTACCATAACCACAGAAAGTACTAGATGACATTATAACATAAGGCATACAACAATACCATAACCATGGAAAGTACTGGATGGCATTATAACATAAAGCATACAACATTACCATAACCATGGACATTGAAAGTACTAGATGACATTATAACATAAGACATACAACATTACCACAGCCATAGAAAGTACTAGATGACATTATAACATAAGGCATACAACATTACCATAACCATGGAATGTACTAGATGACATTTTAACATAAGGCATACAACCTTACCATAACCATGGAAAGTACTAAATGACCTTATAACATTAGGCATACAACATCACCATAACCATGGAAAGTACTAAATGACCTTATAACATAAGGCATACAACATTACCATAACTATGGACATGGAAAGCACTAGAGGACATTATAACATAAGGCATACAACATTACCATAACCACAGAAAGTACTAGATGACATTATAACATAAGGCATACAACATTACCATAACCATGGAAAGTACTAGATGACATTATAACATAAGGCATACAACATTACCATAGCCATGGAAAGTACTGGATGACATTATAACATAAGGCATACAATATTACCATAACCATGGAAAGTACTAGATGACATTATAACATAAGGCATACAACATTACCATAGCCATGGAAAGTACTGGATGACATTATAACATAAGGCATACAATATTACCATAACCATGGAAAGTACTAGATGACATTATAACATAAGGCATACAACATTACCATAACCATGGACAGGGAAAGTACTAGATGACATTATAGCATAAGGCATACAACATTACCATAACCATGGAAAGTACTAGATGACATTATAACATAAGGCATACAACATTACCATAGCCATGGAAAGAACTAGATGACATTATAACATAAGGCATACAACATTACCATAACCATGGACAGGGAAAGTACTAGATGACATTATAACATAAGGCATACAACATTACCATAACCATGGAAAGAACTAGATGACATTATAACATAAGGCATACAACATTTACCATAACCATGGACAGGGAAAGTACTGGATGACATTATAACATAAGGCATACAACATTACCATAGCCATGGACAGGGAAAGTACTAGATGACATTTTAACATAAGGCATACAACATTACCATAACCATGGAAAGTACTAGATGACATTATAACATAAGGCATACAACATTACCATAACCATGGAAAGTACCAGATGACATTATAACATAAGGCATACAACATTACCATTACCATGGACAGGGAAAGTACTAGATGACATTATAACATAAGGCATACAACATTACCATAACCATGGAAAGTACCAGATGACATTATAACATAAGGCATACAACATTACCATAGCCATGGAAAGAACTAGATGACATTATAACATAAGGCATACAACATTACCATAACCATGGACAGGGAAAGTACTAGATGACATTATAACATAAGGCATACAACATTACCATAGCCATGGACAGGGAAAGTACTAGATGACATTTTAACATAAGGCATACAACATTACCATAACCATGGAAAGAACTAGATGACATTATAACATAAGGCATACAACATTTACCATAACCATGGACAGGGAAAGTACTGGATGACATTATAACATAAGGCATACAACATTACCATAGCCATGGACAGGGAAAGTACTAGATGACATTTTAACATAAGGCATACAACATTGCCATAACCATGGAAAGTACTAGATGACATTATAACATAAGGCATACAACATTACCATAACCATGGAAAGTACCAGATGACATTATAACATAAGGCATACAACATTACCATTACCATGGACAGGGAAAGTACTAGATGACATTATAAAATAAGGCATACAACATTACCATAACCATGGAAAGTACCAGATGACATTATAACATAAGGCATACAACATTACCATTACCATGGACAGGGAAAGTACTAGATGACATTATAACATAAGGCATACAACATTACCATAACCATGGACAGGGAAAGTACTAGATGACATTATAACATAAGGCATACAACATTACCATAACTATTGAAAGTACTAAATGACCTTATAACATAAGGCATACAACATTACCATAACCTGGCATTGACAGGGAAAGTACTAGATGACATTTTAACATAAGGCAAACAACATTACCATAACCATGGAAAGTACTAAATGACATTATAACATAAGGCATACAACATTACCATGACCATGGACAGGGAAAGTACTAGATGACATTATAACATAAGGCATATAACATTATCATAACCATGGAAAGTACTAGATGACATTATAACATAAGGCATACAACATTACCATAACCATGGAAAGTACTAGATGACATTATAACATAAGGCATACAACATTACCATAACCATGAAAAGTACTAGATAACATTATAACATAAGGCATACAACATTACCATAACCATGGAAAGTACTAGATGACATTATAACATAAGGCATACAACATTACCATAACCATGGACAGGGAAAGTACTAAATGACATTATAGCATAAGGCATACAACATTACCATAACCATGGACAGGGAAAGTACTAGATGACATTATAACATAAGGCATACAACATTATCATAACCATGGAAAGTACTAGATGACATTATAACATAAGGCATACAACATTACCATAACCATGGAAAGTACTAGATGACATTATAACATAAGGCATACAACATTACCATAACCATGGAAAGTACTAGATGACATTATAACAAAAGGCATACGACATTACCATAACCATGGACAGGGAAAGTACTAGATGACATTATAGCATAAGGCAAACAACATTACCATAACCATGGAAAGTACTAGATGACATTATAACATAAAGCATACAACATTATCATAGCCATGGAAAGTACTGGATGACATTATAACATAAGGCATGCAACATTACCATAACCATGAACAGGGAAAGTACTAGATGACATTATAGCATAAGGCATACAACATTACCCATGGAAAGTACTAGATGACATTATAACATAAGGCATACAACATTACCATAACCATGGACAGGGAAAGTGCTAGATGACATTATAACATAAGGCATACAACATTACCATAACCATGGAAAGTACTAGATGACATTATAACATAAGGCATACAACATTACCATAACCATGGAAAGTACTAGATAACATTATAACATAAGGCATACAACATTATCATAACCATGGAAAGTACTAGATGACATTATAACATAAGGCATACAACATTACCATAACCATGGAAAGTACTAGATAACATTATAACATAAGGCATACAACATTACCATAACCATGGAAAGTACTAGATGACATTATAACTTAAGGCATACAACATTACCATAACCATGGACAGGGAAAGTAGTAAATGACATTATAACATAAGGCATACAACATTACCATAACCATGGACAGGGAAAGTACTAGATGACATTATAACATAAGGCATACAACATTATCATAACCATGGAAAGTACTAGATGACATTATAACATAAGGCATACAACATTACCAACACCATGGAAAGTACTAGATGACATTATAACATAAGGCATACAACATTACCATAACCATGGAAAGTACTAGATGACATTATCACATAAGGCATACAACATTACCATAACTATTGAAAGTACTAAATGACCTTATAACATAAGGCATACAACATTACCATAACCTGGCATTGACAGGGAAAGTACTAGATGACATTTTAACATAAGGCAAACAACATTACCATAACCATGGAAAGTACTAAATGACATTATAACATAAGGCATACAACATTACCATGACCATGGACAGGGAAAGTACTAGATGACATTATAACATAAGGCATATAACATTATCATAACCATGGAAAGTACTACATGACATTATAACATAAGGCATACAACATTACCATAACCATGGAAAGTACTAGATGACATTATAACATAAGGCATACAACATTACCATAACCATGAAAAGTACTAGATAACATTATAACATAAGGCATACAACATTACCATAACCATGGAAAGTACTAGATGACATTATAACATAAGGCATACAACATTACCATAACCATGGACAGGGAAAGTACTAAATGACATTATAGCATAAGGCAAACAACATTACCATAACCATGGAAAGTACTAGATGACATTATAACATAAAGCATACAACATTATCATAGCCATGGAAAGTACTGGATGACATTATAACATAAGGCATGCAACATTACCATAACCATGGACAGGGAAAGTACTAGATGACATTATAGCATAAGGCATACAACATTACCCATGGAAAGTACTAGATGACATTATAACATAAGGCATACAACATTACCATAACCATGGACAGGGAAAGTGCTAGATGACATTATAACATAAGGCATACAACATTACCATAACCATGGAAAGTACTAGATGACATTATAACATAAGGCATACAACATTACCATAACCATGGAAAGTACTAGATAACATTATAACATAAGGCATACAACATTATCATAACCATGGAAAGTACTAGATGACATTATAACATAAGGCATACAACATTACCATAACCATGGAAAGTACTAGATGACATTATAACATAAGGCATACAACATTACCATAACCATGGAAAGTACTAGATGACATTATAACAAAAGGCATACGACATTACCATAACCATGGACAGGGAAAGTACTAGATGACATTATAGCATAAGGCAAACAACATTACCATAACCATGGAAAGTACTAGATGACATTATAACATAAGGCATACAACATTACCCATGGAAAGTACTAGATGACATTATAACATAAGGCATACAACATTACCATAACCATGGACAGGGAAAGTGCTAGATGACATTATAACATAAGGCATACAACATTACCATAACCATGGAAAGTACTAGATGACATTATAACATAAGGTATACAACATTACCATAACCATGGAAAGTACTAGATAACATTATAACATAAGGCAGACAACATTACCATAACCATGGACAGGGAAAGTACTAGATGACATTATAACATAAGGCATACAACATTACCATAACCATGGACAGGGAAAGTACTAGATGACATTTTAACATAAGGCATACAACATTACCATAACCATGGAAAGTACTAAATGACATTATAACATAAGGCATACAACATTACCATAACCATGGACAGGGAAAGTACTAGATGACATTATAACATAAGGCATACAACATTATCATAACCATGGAAAGTACTAGATGGCATTATAACATAAGGCATACAACATTACCATAACCATGGAAAGTACTAGATGACATTATAACATAAGGCATACAACATTACCATAACCATGGAAAGTACTAGATAACATTATAACATAAGGCATACAACATTACCATAACCATGGAAAGTACTAGATGACATTGTAACATAAGGCATACAACATTACCATAACCATGGACAGCTAAAGTACTAAATGACATTATAGCATAAGGCATACAACATTACCATAACCATGGACAGGGAAAGTACTAGATGACATTATAACATAAGGCATACAACATTATCATAACCATGGAAAGTACTAGATGACATTATAACATAAGGCATACAACATTACCATAACCATGGAAAGTACTAGATGACATTATAACATAAGGCATACAACATTACCATAACCATGGAAAGTACTAGATGACATTATAACATAAGGCATACGACATTACCATAACCATGGACAGGGAAAGTACTAGATGACATTATAGCATAAGGCAAACAACATTACCATAACCATGGAAAGTACTAGATGACATTATAACATAAAGCATACAACATTACCATAGCCATGGAAAGTACTGGATGACATTATAACATAAGGCATGCAACATTACCATAACCATGGACAGGGAAAGTACTAGATGACATTATAGCATAAGGCATACAACATTACCCATGGAAAGTACTAGATGACATTATAACATAAGGCATACAACATTACCATAACCATGGACAGGGAAAGTGCTAGATGACATTATAACAAGGCATACAACATTACCATAACCATGGAAAGTACTAGATGACATTATAACATAAGGCATACAACATTACCATAACCATGGAAAGTACTAGATAACATTATAACATAAGGCATACAACATTACCATAACCATGGAAAGTACTAGATGACATTATAACATAAGGCATACAACATTACCATAACCATGGACAGGGAAAGTACTAAATGACATTATAACATAAGGCATACAACATTACCATAACCATGGACAGGGAAAGTACTAGATGACATTATAACATAAGGCATACAACATTATCATAACCATGGAAAGTTCTAGATGACATTATAACATAAGGCATACAACATTACCAACACCATGGAAAGTACTAGATGACATTATAACATAAGGCATACAACATTACCATAACCATGGAAAGTACTAGATGACATTATAACATAAGGCATACGACATTACCATAACCATGGACAGGCAAAGTACTAGATGACATTATAGCATAAGGCAAACAACATTACCATAACCATGGAAAGTACTAGATGACATTATAACATAAAGCATACAACATTACCATAGCCATGGAAAGTACTGGATGACATTATAACATAAGGCATGCAACATTACCATAACCATGGACAGGGAAAGTACTAGATGACATTATAGCATAAGGCATACAACATTACCCATGGAAAGTACTAGATGACATTATAACATAAGGCATACAATATTACCATAACCATGGACTGGGAAAGTGCTAGATGACATTATAACATAAGGCATACAACATTACCATAACCATGGACAGGGAAAGTACTAGATGACATTATAACATAAGCCATACAACATTACCATAGCCATGGACAGGGAAAGTAGTAGATGACATTTTAACATAAGGCATAGAACATTACTATAACCATGGACAGGGAAAGTACTGGATAATTGTGTTATAAGACATGCAAGATTAACTACTAATAAGGAAAGCACTGGCTAACAGCCTTATAAAATGCAAACAAGGTCAACTATAGACAGAAGTACTGGATAACAGTGTTATAAAAGACAAACAAGATTACATTAACTATAGACAAAAGTACTGGATAACAGTGTTATAAAGGCAAACAAGATTAATAATAGACAGAAGTAATGGATAACAGTGTCACGTGCATGTGTAATTTGGAATTTTAACTACCTTTAACAATTTTTCCATCATATTTCTATGATGTCTGTAGTGTAGCAGTCTATAGTGATGTCTATGGAATCTGTGTGTCTGTGTGAGTGCGTGTCATCATGTATGTGTGCAAGAATGCATGCATGTGAGTCTATGTACATGCATTAATGTGTGTGTGTGTGTGTGTGTGTGTGTGTGTGTGTGTGTGGAGAGAGAGAGCATGAGCATGTTGCACTAATGACTTAATGGTTTAATCTAAAAAGAATAATAAGAACAAATTTTAGACATAGTTTGCTTTAGTTTTTCAAATTTGACCTATTCATCAGTGTTTGTTATAAAATAATAGTTTGGGAACCAAGACTGAAGTAAGTTCTTAATATACATTGTGTATAATTTGAAAAATACATTTCAGCTTGGTTTAGTTTTCGCTTTAGTGGGCTTAATGCAAATTTTTATTAAGACCCTGGGAAGGCTCTAGGTTGATCCACCAATCAACCAGGAAGCTATTGGCACGATTTTTCGCATACCCATGTTGGCTGAGTCTTAACTCAAATCTATATAAACCGAAGTAAGATAGGGAGCGATCTGTAAAGGCGAGTATTTTAGACCACTTGGCCACCCAGGGCTTTCCAAATTCAGCTTTTGTTGTTCAATAAGTGTACCGATACTGTAGTTGAAATGAGAAGACAAGTTGGCATTAATTTGTATGCGCAAAATGAATTCTAGTCTTAGAAAAATTAACAGATAAGAAACTTACAAGATCTACTTTAAATATCCATCAATTTTTTAAACGAAAAAAATGTCCAAGAGCAATAAATTTTTAGGCTGCTGTTTTTACTTCAAGAATGGATAGTGTACCAGTCAATATTTCATATAATATATTCTCTTGGTTTAAAACTTTCAAAGAATACTGGAGTGCCTGATTCTGCAAGAACATAGAACTAATGACAAAACCACAAGTACTTTAACAACAAATATGTAACAGGAATCATTAGAATAGAGTTACAATTTAAAATGCAATACAAGCCTTTGAACAAAGGCAACATGGCAATCATGGGGTTGACATTTGCTCTATTTGGCCTATGACTAACACAGCTGTAATGGCAGCTGAACTAGTTATCTTCTCACTGCATATATATATGTCAAGTATAAAACCCTTCTCCACCAAATATGTATGAATAATAACGTTATATGGTGAATTTTGTGAATAGGAAATGATGCCAAATGTTCTACAAATACTATGTCGCAGAACTGAAACTGAGTGGATTTTGGATTAAATGAATAACTCAAACACAATGTGTGAAAGATGGAAATTTATGAACTTAACTACTAAAGAAAAAAGTATATGAAGTATAAATACAATGATTCTCACACGCTCTCAACATACAATTGATCCAATCACTCTATACTAACATTCACACATTGAAAAGACAGCTGAAAATAGATCTACATGTCAGATAAACTCATCAGACTCGGCACACTTGTTAGACTTGTCACACTCGTTAGCCTTTTTAGCTACAATAAAACCAAACTGGTAATAATAATGAGTTCAACTTGAAATTCACAGTTCACAACATTTCAAATAAGCATTGTAATAAATGAATCATTACACGATTTGACAATACAAACTCAATACACTTCGCATATCAAATGAAATATAGATTTAACAATCACCCCTATGGCAATAGAATGCCACGTGAAATGTGCTCTCCTTGACAAGATCCAAAGCGACCAGTGTGTCGGTTATAAATTGATCTTGCTTAAATTCATAAGACAGTGAATAATATTCAGGGTAAAATACCCAAACATATCGTGATTATAATGTCCCTTATCGCGAGTAATTTCTGGCGAGACATATGTTAGTTCCATCGCTGCTCTGGAAAAACACCTGTACAACCTAGTTAACACGTACACATGCACAGCAAAAAATAGTCAAATATTTCTAAGGCATAACCCAGTTGTTTTGGGGGGGAGGGCCTAATTCTGTGACTTTTAATAATAATATATCAGTAATAATAATAATGGTATTTGTTGCATTAAATTTGTTTGAGAAACAAGTTTAAAAGGTGAATCTGCATTCTGGGGTCACTTGTTTCCAAAAACCAGTTTCAAGGATAGGCCAAGTCGGTTTTGGATTAGTGAATTAGTGATGAGACAAAGACCCATTATTAAAGTGACATGTTTATTCACAATGAGGATACAGACATAACTGAATTCACACACACTCTAACATGTGCAATTATGACATTACAGAACTAAACAATCTAACTTTGATTTAGTACCCAAATTTTGGTTAAATATAAATATTATATAAAATAAACATTGCATGTACTAAAAACAGTCATTTCAACAAAATGCTGAATTTCATATGAAGCACTGAGATGATTTTTCACACTATCTAACTGACAACACAATCGTTGTTGCATCGATAATATTATTATGTTAACATAAAATTGTTCTATTCACTTTGACTAATATGAGACTTATGTTGAAATATGAAATTAAGAGTCTATATCAGCGGTTCTCAACCTTTCTAGTGCCGCGACCCTTTTAATGCAATTCCAAATGTTGTGGCGACCCAACCGTAAAATTATTTTCGTTCATAACTGTAAAAATGTATATATCCGATGGTCGTAAGCGACCCCTGGCAAATTGTTGTTCGACCCCTGACGGGGTCGGGACCCACAGGTTGAGAACCGCTGGTCTATATAATTCACCCAGATAACAAAATTGTCTAACATTGTAGTGTTCACAAAAATGAATATATGCAAATACACCTTATGATAATGGACAATGATGTTATGATACCATGTCATTCACATAACAGAAATAAAAGCAAATTTTGGGTGAATTGGGTTTCACCTTGAACACTTACCCAATCATAATAATTTTCGGAATATAAGCCCTACAAATTCCCAAATCCAGGCCTCCCAAAATTAACATTTTTCCTGTCTATATAACACATAGGTAATAGGCAATATCTCTTGCCAATTTACCTCCCCTTGCCATCTACAGGTGGCACTAATTTAAGCTGAGTATAACATTGTGTAATGGGATGCTCACCTTAGATGGGGGATGGAGGAATATGTCTGGTAAATGTGATCTGGTAAATATTCGTGAAGAAAAAAAATTTACCAAACAAATGTGCTTTCTTCTTCACATACATTTCATGATCACATTAACATTAGCAGAATAGGTAAAAGGCAAAAGTAATGCTAAGGTATAAGGCAAAAGTAATCTTAAGGTAAAAGGCAAAAAGTAAAAGGCAAAAGTAATCTTAAGGTAAAAGGCAAAAATAATGTGAGGTTAAAAAGCAAAAGTAATGTTAAGCATCCAACCTGTACCCCAGATAATCCTGAAGGAAGGATATTGGATTACCCATATTAAGGTTAACCCATTCTTCCAACTACGAGCAGCATAACCAGAGGCACAGTGGTTTACACATGGATTGAAGAAATAATGTGATCATACCACTTAAAATTTCCTAGTCAATCCCTCAAAATCTGTGCAGGATGCTTGTCCAGAGGTTGTCCAGGTGTCAGTTGGGTCTGGAAGCTGCTAGTGCAACTGAGTCTAACAGTTCCAGAGTTCAATGCTGTAGAACCAAGTCTCATACCTAAAACTAGAAGGTTGCCTGTGCATGCCAACTGATGCCCTTGATAATATCTTTGATATGACAGTCAAGGCTTGCAGAGATTAATCTTACCTCATGAGCAGAGATCTTCATGAGGCTTATGTCAGAGTATGTTGTGCGTATTATCCACTTCAACCTCTTTCCTCAGTTTAACTGGGTGAAAAAGACATCTCAGTTCCTCAAATTGGCTTGGGCTACTTTAAATAAAAGTCTGAGCAAATGTTCTCAGTCCTATTTGAAAGACTCTTGGGTTGTGTCTATACCAAAGAAATGTTGTATGATGACTTTCTGAAAGTCCACTGATGCCATCCAATTTCTGGCAACTAAATTGGGTTGCGTAATAAGACCACATAGCCATCTCATCAAAAATAAAGGTAGGTTGGGTCAAAAGATTGGGCATAACTAAATGCATTCTAAAGCAAATGTTATCATTTGTTTGAGTTTAGTCATGTCAGAACACAAGAAAGATTCCACTTACAAAAACAATGCGAGTGATTTTGACCTTATGAAGTCAAACAGGACAGAGAGGTCTTTGTTATGACCAAGATCCTCCCTACCATGTCATCAATCTAATGAACACTATTCAAATTCACTATTTTAACAAATGGTATTTCTTTATGTATACCAAAGATCCTGCCAAAACTTTTTATCAATCTCAACATAAGCTGATATATTATCATCCATTGGGCTCTAAGATGCTAAACCAAATCAGCCATGATTTCCTACAGACATGATCACTGCTTCCATCTTTCACTACTGCACCTCGGTTGTAAATACACACAAATGAACTATGAAATACATGACCAATTAACTCAAGTACAGTGGTTCCCTAACCTGAGAGAGATATGGTGTTATTGCAAGGGTGCCTAAAAGCACAACTATTTTCATGTGCTCAGCTAATTTTTATTTTAAGTTAAGAAAGGGCTGTCAAAAAGATTGGAAATCACTGCTCTAGTGTGCTTTGTAAAATACATGTTTTATATTAATAAAAAATACTAGTGTTGTTCCGATTATCGATTATAATTGATCATCAGTTGGTTGAACAGATAATCGATTGTGAACGCTATAATCGACAGTGTGTAAAGGAAGACTACGTTTTAGGTGTATGCAAAGCATAAAGGTTAGTAAAACTCCCAGCCACTAAAGTTGACCTGAAATTTATTAATTCCCTTCACAACTACAAATATGAAACCTTATGATTCATAATTAGGAAGATATAGTTATTAATACATGGTCAAGTTGTTAAATTGTTGAGTTAATACATTTAAACACATTTTGTTGATTTGTTTCAGTTAAATTGCAACATCTTTTGTAGTATTTATAAACAATGACAAACAAACAAAAAAATGTCCTTCTATACTTTAAATTACAGACACATCATATGTAAACAAAAGAATTTTGAGCGATAGTAACAGTATTTTAGTTACATATGACTGATCAGCCATAAAATGTTGCATTCATTTTACAAAGTTGTAGAACAAAAGTAACACATAATGTAATATTATTGTCAGGTTAAAGTATACATGTCATTAAAAGAGATTACTCCTGTACATTTATAAACATACTGAACTCTTGTTCAAAGATATAACTGTTTAAAAAAAATTAAAAATTTGCTCTTAGTAACCGATTATAATCGATGATCAGTTGGATGAGGGGAACCGATTATTGATTATGAATTTCTGACCTATTCCCATCACTAAACAATACAGATCTGGTTATAAATGACTATATGAAATTACATGGCCACCATGTTATTACACAACTCTATTAACATTAACAATACTTAATTATAAAAATAAAAAAATAAAAATCCAACTCCTAAATATAGATAAAAATATTTTAAAACATTGGAATCAGCTACTATCGAAAATTTGATAACATTGTTATTATAAATTGTCTGACCAAATGGAAACTACATGTATTCATAAATTCAGATAAAAATATTTTTTTAAATTGGAGTCAGCTACTACAGCATCATTATTATAAATTGTCTGACTAAATGGAAACTATTCAAAAATTCAGAAACATCTGATAATATACATATAAAAAAATTGATGATATAAAAATATAACTATAGAATTATTACATACATGTAATTCTGTAACATTATTAGCATGAAGAAAACAGCTTCCTGACAAAATGTCTGTGCAATATAATTATACACTGAAAAATTACAGCTATATGAATCTGTACATGGTGGAAACCACTGACAAAAAATGCAAAGTAAACGACACTGACAACACAATGTAAATGACACAAATGAACAAAGCAAGGTAAAGGACACAGATGAACAATGCAAGGTAAAGGACACAGATGAACAATGCAAGGTAAAGGACACAGATGAACAAGGCAAGGTAAAGGACACAGATGAACAATGCAAGGTAAAGGACACAGATGAACAATGCAAGGTAAAGGACACAGATGAACAGTGTAAGGTAAATAACACAGATGAACAATGCAAGGTAAAGGACACAGATAAACAATACAAGGTAAAGGACACAGATGAACAATGCAAGGTAAAGGACACAGATGAACAATGCAAGGTAAAGGACACAGATGAACAGTGTAAGGTAAATAACATAGATGAACAATGCAAGATAAAGGACACAGATGAACAGTGCAAGGTAAAGGACACTGATGAACAATGCAAGGTAAAGGACACAGATGAACAATGCAAGTAAAAGGACACAGATGAACAATGCATGGTAAAGGACACATAAACAAATTAAGGTAAAGGACACAGATGACCAACAAAAGGAAAAAGAATGCCACCAATAAACAACACAAAGTAAATAAGCTCCTACCACTTGTATATGCAGTATCAGTCCACTAAGTAAAACGGTTGTAATCATTCAACAGAGCTAAATCAAATACACAATACAAAAAGCTGTCAATGGCAAAGTGACCCAAACAATAATTACTTACAAATACATGTAACTTGATGCACACAATCCTGTGTTGGCTGCTATTGACAGGTGTTAGTGCTGTTCATAATAATTACCTCTCTTAAAACTGCTACATGAACCTCTCAGACAAAGCCGCATCAAATTTTCCTTTGTCTTCCTTTGTCTTCATTATTTATATACAGCTTGCCTGTACAATACAGCCACCTGTCTCAATACAGCATAACTTAATCCATCCCATAGGGATGTTGCTTCAGAGACATGATGCTAAAGAAACAATCAGCAGTTTATATTAACCTTTAATAATGTGTGGTAAATTAGTTGTTATAGTCAAGCAATTAACTACAACTGTTTCAGGACTTGAGTAACCATGCTGTTTCAAGTAAAAGGTAACTATATGTTGTTTCAAGTCCAGGGTAACCATCTCTTGTTTTAAGAATAATGTAACCATCTTTTGTTTTAAGAATAGGGTAACCATCTCTTGTTTCATGAATATGGTAACCATCTGTTGTTTCATGAATGGGATAACCAGCTATACTTTCAAGAATAGGGTAACCATCTGTTGTTTCAAGTATAGGGTAACTATCTGTTGTTTCAAGTATAGGGTAACTATCTGTGTTTTCAAGTATAGGGTAACCATATGCTGTTTCAAGTATAGGGTAACCATATGTTGTTTCAAGTATAGGGTAACCATCTGTTGTTTCAAGTATAAGGTAACCATCTGTTGTTTCAAGTATAGGGTAACTATCTGTTGTTTCAAGTATAGGGTAATTATCTGTCTTTTCATGAATAGGGTAACCATATGCTGTTTTAAGAACAGTGTAAACATCTGTTGTTTCTAGAAAAAGGTAACCATCTGTTGTTTCAAGAAAAAGGTAACCATATGTTGTTTCTTGAAAAAGGTGAGCATCTGTCTTTTCATGAATAGGGTAACCATCTGTTGTTTCAAGAATAGGGTAACCATCTATTGTTTCAATATAGGGTAACCATCTGTTGTTTCAATATAGGGTAACCATCTGTTATTTCATGAATAGGGTAAAAGTCTGTTATTTCATGAATAGGGTAACCATCTGTTGTTTCAAGAATAGGGTGACCATCTGTTGTTTCAAGAATATGGTAACCATCTGTTGTTTCAATATATGGTAACCATCTGTTGTTTCAATATAGGATAACCATCTGTTGTTTCAATATAGGGTAACCATCTGTTCCTTGAAACACCTTCAGAAAAATGTTTTTTATTAAAGCCTGACCTGATAAAATGTTATGTATGTCTATCATCCATAAAGTCTGACCATACATGACAATTTGAGTAGTGTTCAGTATTTGAATTCTCAGATGTGTTATCTCTAGGTATATTTGTTCAATATAGAACATGTTCTCTCAATCAACATTCTACATGCTTGTAATTATGTAGAGCCAAATGAGTACCCATTCAAAAAAGACAATATAAACAAAATAAAAGAGTATACAAGAGTCCCTGAAAGTGCTGAAATTATTTCAGACTGATAAGTATTTGATGAACTCAGGCATACCTAATTTGTATTAAAATTCTTTGCAGTATTTCAACCACTATGTCCAAAACGTTGCATGTAATGCAAAAAATGTAATGACCTTTGACCCAAAACCTGAGGTCATGGAGAAGATCACTAAACCTGTTTTGGATATTATCAAGATGTACTCACATACCAATTATGTACGATCCAATGATACTATTAAAACTATTATAGTGTACAAAAGCCTACATTACCTATGACCTTGACCCCAATAGGATGATGCTCTTTTTTTTCATTACCTATGACCTTGACCCCAATAGGATGACACTTTTTTTTTTACGCTGATTTGAGGTTTTCTTCAGATATACATGTACAAGTGCATAAACCAGGCTAGATAATAATCCATTTACATTTTTTGCAAAATCTCATTTGCAATTAATTACAGTTGAAAAAAGGATAATGACCTTTGAAACCAATACTGCAGACAGCACTTCAAGTTTGGTTGAAATCCATCTGTATCTTTACAAGTAGTTGTACTCATAACTTTAATAAAGTAACAAAAATCACAGGAAGTGACCTTTGAATTTGCCTCAAGGTTACAAATGGGTGGTTTGAATTTGTTCAGACAGCACTGACCCTGTCTGTATATGCAATGGTATTCTCAATTAAATACAGATTAAAGGATTAAATCATGATCTTGGACCTTAAAACCAAAGACCACACAAAAGAAATTGTAAATTTTATCATGACTAATGGAGATGCACTCAAGTTTTAAGTGAGGTCAAGATTCTCTCATATCTGATCATGTTTTGGTACAAAAATTTACCAGCCTTTGACCTTAAATGTGAAGTAATATTGCCATCATATATAAACAAGCAAATACTGATCTATGTTTCATCAAGTTACTGTGTTGAAAATCCTTTGTAGTTTTTTCAAAAGAAAAATAATTGATCTTTGACTCAAACCCAAGTTATACAGAGCTGTTTACCACACTATTT
The DNA here is from genome assembly GCA_029339505.1 of Unio delphinus. NCBI lineage: Eukaryota > Metazoa > Mollusca > Bivalvia > Unionida > Unionidae > Unio > Unio delphinus. The sequence continues at coordinate 3,025,990 of JAQISU010000090.1, forward strand.
TGAGATGCACTGATATATCAGCCATTAACTGAGATTTAAATTAAATCCATATATTGAGACATCAACCAGGGACCAGGGTTGGAATTAAATCTGTCTACTGAGACCTCAGCTAGGAACCAGAATTGAAATTAAATCTATGTATTGAAACATCAGCCTGGAACCAGGATTGACATCACCCAGGAACCAAGATTGAAATTAAATCTATGTACTGAAACATCAACCAGGAACCAGAATGACATTACATCTATGTGATACTTTTTACATTAAAATTTTCAAAAATGATCTGAAATCAAACAATGAACAAAACAGAAAAGGGACAAAAATCAGAAGTTTTCAGTGCATGATGCAATAATGGGGTAGAATACTGGAGTTATTTCCCTTTCATTAATACACCATTCAGAAGAAGAAACAAAACTCAACATTTTTGCTGAATCAAACAAAACATTCATGAATCTCAGTAATGTAGAAATAAAAATAATGTTGCAAACATTCATAAATTGCATACATGATATAGAGGAATTTCTTTAACAGTTACAATCTCATACATTATCTCATTATTACTCTTCCCCACTAGGTCCTAAATTCTCTGATACATAAAGCAAATTTTACCATTACAAGCATTAATCAGGAGCGCAGAAATACATCATGTTTATTTTCTGATTCAGAAATTTGTTGTTACAGAAAAGCGATTTTTGCAAGGTTAATTGTTCGCAAACAAATAAATTGTGGCTCTTAACTTGAAAGAGCAGTAGATCGTGTTTTGTTGGAGCGATGTTTACACAAGTGCTAATTATATTTAGCAGCAAGTTAAATGTAGATGCATTGCATATTAATATAGTATATGCTGTAATTTATCAATTAGGACTGGAATCAACCATAGCTTCTATGGATATAACCAATGGAAAGAAATAATACTGGATTAAGCCATATATATTAATGATAACATCAGCATGAATTTTATCAGCTGTGAGATTGGGCTTTCCTGCCATGTTTGTTGTTTAAAACCAATCACTGGACTCCCTAACACTAGTATGCTCTAGTACATAGAATTTTTCCAAGGAATGCATGTGGAGTTATTGTTTCCTTATCAAGTCAGGGTCAAGTGGTTTAAAGTCAACACAACCAGCTAAAACTAAACTTGACTATGACAGAGAATATCATAATAATTAAGGATTTCAAAGATTCTTGGCTTCTTGAGTTTGTTTAGCCTGAGGCCAACAAAGAACAAACAACAGCACCATTTTAAATATTGAAGAGATACCCCTTAAATGCAGTCAGTGAATTGTTTGCAGGACAGGTCATCTTCAGGAAAGACACTGTTAACACACCATAAAGGTGCAAAGGATAAAATATTCATACCTGAATTATTTTATGATGCTAGTACTGATTTAGCATGTAAGTCCAAATATAAGAAAAGTTAAAATATCCAGTTTATTTTATCATGTCACAGATGGTGTGGCTTAATAAAAGTAAACATATTAGCAATCCAGTCTTCCAATGCTATTGTAACTGTAACACTTCAGACTGGTTAGACTTTTATATAAACAAGTAAACTTTTAATTTACTTGTCCATGGACAACTCGATTTTGAAAACATTTCTGCACCCCTGGTAAAAAAATCTATCCAAAAATGATCCATTTGCATGCACATCTTTTATTCAAAACTCAAATCTGTACTTCTGACATCGGTTTAAGGGAGCTTATACATACTTTCCAATTGATGAAAGTGAAATCGCAGGTCATTTTAAAATGTATTTATATTTAATTCAATAACTATATATCTGATCAATAACCAATCAAATCAATTTTAATTTAATATGTACCATTTTCTTTTCAACCAAATACAGTAATACCTGTCCTGAGAAACCACTGCTATGTGAGACCACCTGTTTTGAGAGACCAGGATCTCCATGCATAGATTTATTGATTATATAGTGTTATGGCCTGTTATGAAAGACATCCTGTCTTGAGAGACCATTATTTTTGGCAGAATGGGTGATCTTTCAAGACAGGTTCTAATATATCACCAAATGGCTACTTTTAATAAAAGTTCACAAGATGTTACATCTCATTTGCTTCATCCAGGAAAACAAAATCTTACAAACTTTATAGATGAAGATAAGAAGGTAGCATTGATCTACTTTTGCCTTTGATAATATCCTCCATGGGGGAAAAAAATAAAGTTTTAAGTAAATGCAAAACCTAACACTGATGCCTAAGCCATTGACAATGGTATTGGAAAATCTGAGATCATAAATCATTTCCCAATACAGGTGACAATCATTTTTGCCATAGATAGATGCATTTCTGAGATTATGGAAAAAAATCAATTTTTTCGTAAATCAAAGTAATTTCTGAGAAATGACCTAATACATAACTTACTACACATTATACCAGTGACCTTATTTAGTCAAGGGAATGTTTTATTCATCAACTGCATATCTCTCAGGTAAACAATACTTCAATATGACCTAAATGATACACAATGAAACGTAAAATTAGGTCAGTGATATATGATATACTAACAAAATGTTCGGTTCGACGACAAAACTCTATTATTTAGAATGTCAAAACGAATGCTGGTCGTTGCTGCTTCTAGCCCGAAATCACAGGCACTTGATTCTGAGTAAATTCATGTATACACTCACCATGTGTTATATGGTGAGTGTATACATGAATTTACTCAGAATCAAGTGCCTGTGCCCGAAATATCTCTATTGATTTGAATAAACATATCAAAAAGTGTTTCGTCTATATAATATTGAAATAGTTGTTTACCTGATTGAACAATGCGTCGATTTTTGGCACAAGAGATTGTGGAATCCGTAGCTGATTCTTTGTGTATCTAAGCAAACCAGCTACATGAATATCACATGTTCACCAATTTTGACAACTGAAACCTCTTCACTCAGAAACTTTAAAAGTGACTATAGACTGGTATACAAGATTTATTTCATGAATTCACTTTGGTTGCCATTGAAAATTCGTTTGGGGGCGCTCACCACTTATTTTGTACTTTTGAGAGTGTGGCGTATGTTGTTGTTGTTATTATAGAGTTTAATACAATTTTCAGTACAATATAGGCTATACATGACGACCAGTATAATCGGTGGAGGAAGAACTCAGAAAGAACCACCGACTCTCGACAAGCTACTGGCAAGCTTTCTCACATACCCACATTAGCCAAATTCGAGTGTGATGTATGTAACTTGTGGTAAAGCTGTTTGCATTTGAAACATGCCCAGAGAAGGAAATGTTGGCATACCTCTATGCTACTTTGATGTAATGTTTGCTGACATTTTTGGGAGATATTGTATCTTTGCACACTTTTATCTGAATTAGTCGAACGTACACCTTGCACCTGTTAAAATATGAAGAATGAATTTTGCCCAACTAGACAATCCAGCTTCTGGAGGGGAAAATAATGAATTACGAAATATATCAAATGTAAATAAAATAAAAAGTTATCGGCTCTTTTTGTTTTACAATTTACCTCTGAAGTCCAGGAATTGAAATGGGGCTAGTAGTGTACTTTAAAGACGCACATCTAGTGTCAAATTAATCTGTATTCTCCATAACGCATATTACACCCATTAATCATACACCAAAATAAAGGGAATTAAAGGTTCTTTGAACAATACCTAAAATATACCATGTATTTTTTTTAATAGCCAGTATAAACTACATATGAAACTTAGCACAGTCTATATAATTCGTAGAGATCAATTAAAACGGACCTATATTCTTGCTTACATTATATGTCATTAACAAAAAGTTTAAGTTGTCAACAACTGCACAACAATCATGGTGGTTATCTTGCGTTTATTCCACCGACTATTCATTATAAAATGAACAGACCCAGATCTGCCGGCAGATTATGCCCATCTGGGTAATGTGTAGTTTGCAGTTGGACTCGTCTTAAAAGCGAGTACTCAAGGTAACTCTATGAAAAGATACCTTCCCGTTATAAAGTGCACACTAATCTGTTTGTATAATAGACAACTGAACTTTAACACTCCAAGTTTGGAATAGCCGCGACTTTAATGCCACCCTCTTAGTAAAGTGAGTATCTAGTTGGATTTTGCAAAGTTATCTAGTGAATGACCTCCTCACTCGATGGTAAACCCGGTGTGAGTGAAAAGATATCAACAGAGAACTGGGCAAGATTATTGTAAAGAAATAATGCAATACGAGCCCCCTTAGAAAATAAAAATAACAAATTGAATCAAACAAATTAACAGTGGTAATTTCAATTCAACTTAATCTAAATCAACAGGATTGAATGGCAGTGTCTAATTTGGATTTATTTCATTATCATAAAGAGTGATGAAAAGAGCACAATGTCAATGACTGATTGCATCACCTTCCTGTCGACCGTGTTCCAACGTTTGTCTAGTCGTTCTATTCCGACTGCATCATTATACTGGTCCTTTACACTGAATTCGTCACTTTCCCTTTTTATGGACTTCACTCGTTCCGTCTCTTTTTTCTCCGGACTGTTGTCTTCTCTCTCTCTCTCTCTCTCGCTCTCTCTCTCTCTCTCTCTCTCTCTCTCTCTCTCTCTCTCTCTCTCTCTCTCTCTCTCTCTCTCTCTCTCTCTCATCTCACTCTAGCCAATCATAAGCAATGTTTTATATATTTAACAAATCCTAAAACAATCATTTGGTCAGTCAATTAGAACCAAAGACCTACACTATAGAACTTTCCTTTCGATGAAATGACTACTTGACATGGATCGGAAGCTCAGCTGTCACTTTCTCAAAACTGTGCTAAGATATCCGGTCAATTTCATTGAGTCGGAAAACTGACCCCTTTGAAGTTTTAACACTGACATGGAAGAAATGAAGCAAAAAGGTCGAGGTGACCCTTCACAAAGACTCCCCCGGTCTATGTGTGATACAATCTTAATAATCGATACATTCAACTCTAAGGTTCAATGCTTATTCAATATTCGGCACTTTACAGCGACTAAAACTTTCATGTATGAGTCTATCGTATAAGTTCTCAAATTGACCATTGCGGTTAAATGTGTCCAAAATTTAAATATTTCGGTCAAATTGGTCCAAAAAAAACTCCATGCGTGTTTATTTTCATACATAAACAACAATACTAATATTCTATTTTGTTTGATGAGAATATCATACATGATGACACGAAGGTACGGAGAGAAAAAAAAATTGTATGTTTTATGGTGTCGCACTACATTTTCGTATCTTGCATAAGGTTTAATTCTGCAATACTGTCAGCACTCCCAATGAGGTACATCAAGCAGGTATTTTGTTTCTACCACAAGATACTGTTAAAACTAGTCGATGTCAATCATGCACATACAAATACGCGTTAACTGTCGTTGACGTTGCGAGTAGATATAAGAAGAAGTACCACTATCAACTAAAACAGCAACTAAAGTTGGATCTGCTTTTAAACGAATTTATCAACGTGGTGGTCTACGACAGCCACATTTGCAACAGGTTGATCCTGGCAAGGAATTTCTTGATGCAGTATATTCTCTGATGAAACGACATAACGTCAAAATCAGACGAGGGCACATCGTAATTCATCTTGATCAGGCAATAGTTGAACGATTTAATTGAACACTTGCTAAGCAATTATTTAGATATCAATATGCAATGGAAATATCCGCTGACCTCAAGTCCGGGGATAAGATATCTGTTAAATGGGTTGCAACTTGCAAGTCTACCAAATGTGACAGCTGCGTTAAAATACTCGTGCAAGGTATATGAAACCCATTAATGCAATTACAACAACAACAAAAAACAGATACCAATACAACGACATGACTCCTTCAAAAAAAAAGTGCTAGTTAGTGTGACTGTAAAATATTTATATGAACTTGGTGAGCTTGAAGAGAGTAAAAGAAAAATCAACTGATCATATTTAGAGTGAAATCACGCATAAAATTTTCACCGTGGTAAGATCTACGGAGAGACCTGCAATCGACAGACTAGATTCAACTGCTCCTCAACGTGGATTTGTACGTGAGCACTTACAAGTAATTCCAGAAGACACTCAATTATCAAGTCCAGTTGGTGCCAGTGTTTGGACCTGGCATGCATCCAAGATACTTAATGCTATGGCTTTGTCTGAAAGAACAAATTGGTGATGACGAGGTCGCGGTACGACCATATCTCTAGGAATGGCTGCCCGTTCTCTTTCATCTTCCCAATGCCAAACTTGCCGAGACAGGAAGACCAAGAATCGTGGTCAGCAAACACTTGAAGTCGCCCAGTAATATCAAATTCTCTTCTTTGGGAATTTTGTCGATGAGCGAGTTTAATTCGTCGTAGAACTCATCCTTGGTATCTGCGGTATCGCTTAGCGTGTCCGTGTCAACGTTAATCAGGCTGACAGGCCCTGTTGTGGTGTGGAGGCAGAAGGATAACATTTTTCTTGTAGTGCAGCGATGTCGACCTGGAGTCTTGCAAGTTTGTCATTGATGACTGAAGTCTTTCGAATATCGCTGATTGCCTGAAGATCATCTGAGAGTCTAGTCAGCATGGTCCCTATATTCCAAGTACCTAGCTTGAGGGTTGGATGTTTCGTTGTTGGTTTTCGTCAGCTGTTTATTGGTTGTGCGTGCGCGCGTGTGCGTGTGTGCGTACTTTAAACACATCCATTCTCCTGATTTAATATTTCCAATGTACGTCTTTATTGGTAACCTAGCTAGAGAGTTGTTCTGGTCTTAATATTTTTTTTTGTATCGAATGTATGCCTTTATTTGCACTGTCTTGTCTTTCAGTCTACTGCTATCGTTGACATTGTGCATCGTGATAACAATAACATTGTTATATTCATTATAAATCAGTAAGTGGACCATATTCGCCAATTCTGCAATGTACCTTTTTTTAGTGTAATCCTTTCTGTGAAGTGTTATATAAGTTCATACGGATATGATTTTTTTTAAATTGCATAATTTTGTGTTATCGTCAGTTATGTTGTCTTTTAATGTGCCCCACTGTAAATTTAATGCCGATACGTGCAATGTTTCTCTGTATATATGTACCTTGTCGTTCAGAGTATGTATTATATGCATTTTACCCTGACACCGATGTTGAATAAAATTTCATATTTTCTTGTACACGAATTTTATTTTTTCGATGAATTTTTTCATACCCAATAATTAAGAAGAGTAAGCTTATATAGTTTCACCAACTACTAGACTGTAAACATAGTTACTTTTTGTAGCTCATAATGCTGACTTTATCCAAGGTATACCGTGAATATTTGTATTAACGACATGATTAAGGAGCGCTGTTTCCCTGGAATCTGTCGCTTACTTATGTTCTGCAACATAATTAGTATTCTGGTTTAACGTTTCCATTAAATCAAGTAGACGTGTGAAGGCGGCTAAAGTAGATCATACAAGCTAGTTGCAAATATAAATTCAGAGTGAACGTTAATTATTAAATTATTTAAAAAATGAAACAGTATGAAAAATAACATTAAGAGTAACTATGCGAATTAAGCTGCTATCAATTTTAAAAATCACGACGGATAATTCCATAGTGTTACAACTAATAATCTGTATTATTTTATGAGCAAACACGCGAATTTAGACTAGAAATGTGTTAATTGATTTTTTTGTGAGATACATATTACCTTAACACACATGCCTAGAAATTACGGTGGTAAAAGTTCCGCCATGGTAGTTGCATTTAAAAAAAAAATTATAAAAAAAAAATGAGATACATTCGGTACCAGAATATTGTTTTTTAAGATTCTTGCGTAAAATCTTGGTTAACCAGTCTGAGCGCGAAAATTTGTTTCGTTGAAAGGGGAATGTGTATATCGCCTCAATTATGCTGAATAACTAAAACAATACATTGTTTACTGTAGGTATTATGGCTGAATTTGGTACTCCGACGTCCAGTGGAAGAGTTAAAGTATGTTATAATTTATTATTTTATTAAGAATTACATGTTTTACCGCGAAAATTGATAACACACCTTCAATGAAACCTAAATTGGATATTGACACAGGGGACATGATACTTGTGGAAACCAATAACACACTCCCAATTTAAAGCTAGATTGTGTTATCATTGGTTTCCCCGTGAATCAAGTGCCTATGTCATAACTGGCATAACTGCAGACATTTGTATCCATAACTGCAGACACCATGACAGTTTATGAGTACCAAGTTTTCCTTTTCCTACTTATTATGTTGTCATTGTACCAAAATATAAACATTTATCTTTTAAAGAAAATATATTGATTTCAGTATATTACTTTATTTCTTTATTCAAAACTGGAAATAAAGAAAGGGGGGGGGGGAATGCCATTAAATTAAAAAGCAAAATCAATTATTTCATTAATGATCTTCAAAAGCAGGTAAAAATGTCTTGTTGGCAGAGAGATAGGAAGCTGCCTGATTTTATTAATTTCACAGTTCACAACAAACAGGTTGCATCAAGGGTGGGTGTCAATTCATTGATATTACTCAGAAGTATTTTAAATGGGTATTAAAGCCTTGTATTGATGTTTTTTCTCATTGTTATATATAATTTTCATACTGATGGAATTTAGTCAAACTCTGAAAAGTTTCTTTGCATGCAGCAAAACATGAAATTACTGTCATGAAACCTGATGAAAATTGCTTCATCAGTTACATGCTATTATATCATGCCAGCTCTGAAACACATGATGCTTTAAAACTGTCATATCATATGGCGACATATCTGTAGTATGATTTATTCTGCATAGAAAAAAGCAATGTAGCACATGTACCTGATTTTGTTTGGTAGTTATTACTGTTTCCTCAAGCATAGTAAGAGAATGTAAAAGGTTGATTTTAAAATTTACATGAGATTGTTGTTAGCAAAAGTCAGAACAGAATTGATCTGAGATGTTGCATATAGATCTTTTTCAGTCAGTTTCAATCTCCAATGTTTCAAATCCATTGCAGACAGGTGAAATGGCAGTGATCAGTAAAGGCAAGCACATTAGACCACTTGGCCACACGGGACCCCCCCCCCCTTCTCTTGAATGAATGTATTTATCGATTTGTATTATTGAATAAGTTTACCATATAACAAATTTCACTGTTTTCATTCAGTTTGTATCGACTATTATTGTTGATTTATTGTATTAAGAGTAAAATCTTGAACCAATAAACCAACGTTTTCTATTTTAATCTTTTAAACATTCATAAATATTTAATTTGTAGCACATAATGAATTCATTAAATATCAATTTCGTAATATATATTTTTGTATATTATTACATATATAAAATAAAACACTTCTATGTAATCAATGATCACAAAGTTAATCAGAATTTTATTTTGTGTTCTATTAAATTCAGTAAATTGGTAAATGACTTAAAATGTGCTTTAACTTTAGCAGGTTTAAATGATTACACTGTTAGTAGTTTAGTGTTAAATTAATTAAGGATGCAATGATCAAACAAAGTAATAAACAATTGGCAATATGAACATTTAAGATGGTATCCGATGATAAACCCACAGATTCCAACATGCCAGCATTTATGGACCATGCTAGTTTCTCCATTACTACAGGTAAATTAAATAAACAAAATTATTTGAAATAATTATATACTATTTCATTAACTTTTCTCCTATACAGCATCCAGTTTCAATAATATTGTGCATACATTTACGTGTAAATAGCCAATTATAAATTCAGATGATGAAAATCACATTATCATTTTCCTCAACACGCACAATGAGCAATTTACTTAGAATACAGAAGAGGCCTCATCTGATATTTGACAGGTGTCAAACTATCAGATTATATGAGCAAATTAGCAAATAAACTATTTTGGATATTTATCTCATATTTATCTTTGATCAGTGAAATGGCTGCCAGGTTTTGCTTTGCATGTGACAAAGTACATGTCTTCATTCATGATCTTCTAATAACATTTTAGGTAAGTAGGAGTTGTTTCAGAAAGCTTACTATATGCAAAAAACAGCATATGCCTGACTTTTCATGGTTTTAACATCAAACTTTACTGCAGAACATTTGTCCAGCCATTTGGGCATAAAAGTGCATAACCAATATCACATGGTTTGATTGGTTTTCTAATATTTACATGACAAAAATACATCTCCAAACAACTAAGGACTGTATGTTCTTTCTGGAAGGCATGATTAGGGTGAAGAATGACATATAAAGCTTTACGTTTTGAACGAATGTACTGGACTAAATTTTTGCTATTAGGTACTCTACTGTTAAATTGAACTAGATCGAGGTATTGGGCAATCCAATTTATATATGCTTGAACCTGTCTTGAAAGACCACCTCTTTTGCCCCAAAAATATTGTCTCTCAAGACAGGTGGTCTCTCATAACAGGTAACAATGCTACATAATCATTAACTTTGTGCATTGAGAGTGTGGTCTCTCAAGACAGGTGGTCTCACATAGCATAGGTCTTTCAAGACAGGTTTTACTGTAGCTCTGAGCTTCCATTGCAACACTATCAGGGCTCTTGCTAGGACTTTAAAACTAGGAGTTCGGGACCCCTAATTTGGGAAAAACAGGAGTCCAACAGCAAAAGTTGCAGTCCCCTACCAGAAGCAAATAGGACATACCTGAATTAACTATATTTCCAGATGAGTAGAAACTGTGGTTGCCATTGAGTTTAATTTTCTAACTTCATTACAGCACTGATATATAGCCCTAGTTTGTCCATTAGAGTGAGAGTGAATTGTCAGGCCAAGGAAAGGTCTTATTCCAAGCACTAAGTTAGGCATCACACATAATGTTCCACGTGAAATGTCAGTTCTAGCAACTTCTAGCACTCTCTTCAGTTTCATTACAACCTTTTGTCAGTTTGCTGATTAACCCCAAAATCCTTATCCAAATTTGCAAACAGCATTTTGTCATTAGACATGTCTTGATTTTGAGGTAACAGGCATTACTTAATTATTTACATAGCTACACTTGGAAACAAACACAATAATGGAAGCTAAAGTTGTTTATTTGATGTACTCTTATACACAAGTACATCCATGGGTCATTCTGCCTCTCAAATCAGTCATTGTCATTTTCAGCAGTTTCTCACCACTTTGCAGCTAGTTCAGTCTTTGAACTTAGTGCCAAGCTTTTGGGTCATGTACTCTTACCGTGACAACATGTACATCTGGGGGGTCTTTCAGCCACTGAATGTTCTGATTGTAAATATCAGCACAGCTAAAATGATCAATTGATCAAAACATTTTCCCACTAAATAGGTGGTTGAAGCAGGACTTGGCAATCCCTTGAATTTGCCGTCCAGCAAATTGGTGCGTACGGAGTGATTTTCTGTGTCCCAGATAAAAATTATGCATCCAAATACTGAGACTCTCTGACTATCATAACTTAAATAGTCCTTGAGTACCTGTTCAGTTTTAATTATTAGTTGTTACTGAGTATGATTTTGACTTTAACTCTAACAGTAGGTTTAACTTGCTGGGTGTTTTTGGATTTTTAACGTAGTTTTAAAAAGTTTTTAGTCATATCGCTACCATGTCTGCAATGTGACAGTTTACATTGAATTGCTTATATTTGTCACACAACCTGAGATTTGTCTTACAAATTATGCTTTATATGGCATGAAACACAAAAAGACTTTTTGCTTTCTTCTAATGACTCAAATTTTCTGACATTCTATTTCAGCTTTTTTAACAATTGGAAAATGGAATAGAGTGTTGAATATTAGTCAGGATTCTAGTGTGTGGGCTTTAGTCAGCTTGGTAACTAATCTGCAAAAATTCCTATCAACAGATCAGAATTTTAATTGGATGTGAAAGTACCAGTTTTCGGTTATAAGAACACAATAGCTAATCAAGTTTTACTACTGCTACCATTAAAAAAAGAAACTTCTCTTCAGAACAAAGAAAGGTTAGTGAATATTGGTAATTTTTGGTTTATATTATTAATTCATTTTATCTGTCATAAAGGGCTACGTGAAAATAGATTTAAACTAAAATTAGGAGTGATAAGGTTATAAATCAAAAGCCTGCATGTCAAAAATTCCCCCAAATTCTCATTCTCTGATATATAGATCCCAATCTAGATATAGATATACATCCATGATGTATAATTCCCAGTCTAGGCATGGAGAAAACCATATTTTATTGTTGGAATCCTCCCTGGAGAGAAGGTCAATTTTTCCCCAGATAAATAGGTCTCCTAGAAGAAATTTGTTTTCTGCCGTAGGAAAACCCTGGACACGAAACTTTAGGCTTGGACATAGATAGCAATTGTACTCTTTAATTTCAGGGCTTAACAATTGTGAAGCCAGTGGTGTTTGGGAATATGGCCCGTTACTTTGGCAAGAAAAGGGAGGAAGATGGACACACACACCAGTGGACAGTCTACATTAAACCGTACAAAAATGAGGTCAGTCAGCAGAGCATCAAAGCGGGAAACATTTATAATTGTGGTAATTAACTGCATGGACTGATCTAGGATTCTTATAGAACAACGTACTGTGGGAGCTGGATAGAATTGGTACAGATTTGACTGAATTCTCTTACCCTTCTAAATCGGCGGCAGTATAAAAATGGGAGAAAGTTAATAGCATGACCAAGGCAGTACATTTACATTTCATTTGAATTAATGCACTAAATAAGTTGATCATGGCGCTCAAAGAATATGTTTTATTTTCTCAATCATATTTATGTTTGAACTTGTTCTTGCCATCATCTGATTTCTTACATTCCAGTGGCAGTTGATCACCCTGTAAGATCTTCCACATCTTTCCTATTGTCACCTCACAGTGCTTCAAATGTTTATTTATTAATCTGTATTTATTTTTGAGTGTTTCAACACTTTTCTAATTGGCAAAGTTATTGGCGCTTGCCTTATCAAATTGTAACATCAGAAAATTAGGTCAGGGTACCAGACTAGTTTGCTGTTTGTACTGACCACATGGATTCATTGTATTTTGTCATATATAATAAATGGTCTTGGCAGGTATTTGATTAACACAATAAATTCCAATTAACAATGAAAGAGAATGTCATGGCAAGTTTTATTAGATATATCCAACACAAGATCACTTGTAAACTTAATTATAGCTACTGTCTGAAATTTTTCACTGATTGAATGAATTTGTGGGGACTGGTGTTTTATTCACTCACAAATTTATTGATCTCTGATTAGTATTAATGTTCATTTCTGTCACTGCTTAAGAATTATATCCATAGACCTTTCTAGGGCAGTTCGCAGGTAAATTAGTATTTGCTTAATAGTATAATAGAATTATACTTAGGGTTTTCTCAAGGATGTCAGAAGCTGGAGTCAGAGACTCTTAGTTTGGTAAAGGATGGAGTTTAAGATAAAAAATTTGCAGTCCCAGTGACCCAGTCCTAAAATCATTATTGCCACAAATAGTTTTAAGCTATGAAATGTTACAGCAGCAGAGCTTGAAATTAGCATTAGTTCACTAGCTCTAGGCAAATGAATTTCCTGTTGGACTAGTAACTTTAATAATGGTAAATGTCCAGTAGAGCTAGTAAGTTTCAGTTGTCAACAGAGTTTATTTATGCCACTAAAGTTCTCTTATAGCTAATTGCTCAAAACCCAATTTTCAGTTGTTCCCAAGAGGGTTAGAAGAATAGGATTTAACATCTTGTATTTCAAAACAAGGCTTAAATACCATAAATCAGGAAAGAAAAGCATATTTTTTTTATTGAAGTTTACAACTGCAGGGAAAAAACCCAAAAGTTGAAATGAAAATGACGTTAAAGAGAAGAATACTTCTTATGATTGGGAAATTTGAAATGTAGTGTTTCAGAAGACATGGACAAAAGACAAGGAATGGCTGAATTATGATGATGACAACATCATTATGCAGTGTAATTGGTGTATGCAGTTTGCAAAAGTAGACGCAGAGAAACAAGTCGTTTCTTTGCAGGTTATTTGAACTATAATTGAATCTGTAATTCTTGCATTATCCTGAAAATCCAAGCCCACTGGGGGCCCCGAGTGACTGAGTGGTCTAAAGCGCTGTCAGTTCCATATCACTGCCATCTCACCTCTGTCTGCGTGGGTTCGAGTCTAAGATTCGGCTAATGTAGTTATGTGAGAAAGCTTGCCAGTAGCTTCTCGTGGGTCGGTGGTTCTTTCCGGGGGTTTTCCGGGTTTTTCTTCCACCATTAATACTGGCCGCCATGTATAGCCTATATTGTGCTTAAAAATGACGTTAAACCATAAATTAAAAAAAATTTAAAAAAAAACAGACCCACTGCTGATGCAGATAGGAGTTTCTATGATATAAAAATGGCAAAGAGTGCATGGAGATCATGTTTGAGATTCTGTCCAACATACTCTTAATAATTTTCCATACAAATTACCTTCAAACTTATGTTCCATCACATGTTGCACATGTGTTGATTGTTATGTAAGAAGACCAGAATAACAAACCCCATATGGATCCAGAGTGTGGGTAAAGGAGGAAAAAAGAGATATGGATCCTTTACTGGAATTGGATCCAGATTTATCATGCGACGGTAAATTGACTGAGGATTGATGACTAAAATCAAGAGCTATACTTATGTACTTTTGTATTTATATGATAATGTTGTTTAAGAAAAACATTATTGCTGATCACGATATGTGCGGGGCATTGTTTCATGGAAAGGACTTTTAGGGAGGACTGGAAAATTTCTCAGTCTATTAGTCCTTCAGGCCACAAAGAAATCTGAGCTAAATTTGAGCCCTGCGTAGCATAGACATAACTTGTACTTTACAAAAGCAACCTATTTATAGCCAGTTATCAGCATTCTTATGTAGTCCAGTAAGTAAATAAACTGAAATGAATAAACAGGGGTCATATTCATAATTTGGATTTCCACAAAAACACATGACATATTTTTTCAGTATGAAATGAAGCTTTATTGATAATCGTGAGCAATATATTTTCTTTTTAGTGATTTGTTTTCTAGCAATATGACATCGCACTTTACCAATACAACAAGGGGTACATTACTTCGAACCGAATTGATGTCATTATGAATATTTAAAAAATGGATATCCCCTATGTATTTCAAAGTGATGTGGCCAAAAATATTTACCAAATTCCTTTTGGTTTGATTTTATTATTCCTTATTAAATTATAAAGTAAAGAAGCAATCGTTGTAACTACTTTGCTATCACAGCTTTTCTGCCCAGGTGTTTTCTGAGTTGGGGAATATCTACTTTTGCAATATTATTTTCCCTGCAGTTAGTCACCAGATTTGGTCTCAAGAAAATTATTGCCCTATTCAGTTATGTGTAACCAGAAAAAAGCCTGTCATTTAGTGTCAGTCTTTATCCATTTTGACCAGTGTCTTTTTAATGCTGTCAGCTATCTTTGAATTATTTTTCATTTCAAACTAATAATTCATTAAACAAATGCTAAATTATTTTTTCAGAACTCAAGTCTCTTGTGTAGTTAATATGCCTTAAAAAAAAGCATTATTTTTCTAGTATTTGTCAGTGTCTTTGCTGTCTAACGCCGATGACAAGAAGATCAACAATGTATTTTTCCCTTGCAAAGTGTATTGTTTTAGCTGAATAAAACCACAATGTGAAACAGTGTGCTCCATTTGGTAATTTTGCCAATCACAATCCAACATGAAATGTGTATCACATGATATGTCAAATCTTCTAGATTGAGTTTTGTTTTAATAACTTTAATTCTTAAGTGGATGGCTGATGTACTGTTTATAATTGTGTGCAGTTAAATGGTCAACAAATTCTAATGTATGTTGGTGATATCTTTTTGTGTGAAGTTAAACTTGAAATCTGTCACTATTTTTGGGAGCATAAATGAGTGACATTGATTGCATTATTGTAAAAGTTTGTATGCACGTTTGGATTCACTTATGTTTTTATGTGTCAGCATTTTTTAAAGCTAATTCTGTAGAAACCTGGTATCAAGTTTATTTAAAGTTTTTATGGCATACAACAAAATAATGAGGGCTTAAGTGCAGATTTGGTTTGCATTTTGTTTTGCCAATTTACATTTTTTGGATTGGTTTGTCTTTTAATCGAATTAACTATATCATGTATTTTATTTTAGTTGGAATGCTACTTTGTTCATCTTGTCACAATTATCTTCCTGATCTGAGACATACACGCTGCTATGATAGCTAGATTCAAAATGGTTTACCTCCATGTATCCTTATATCTGTCCATCCGTCCCTCTCTCTTTCTCTCTCTCTCTCTCTCTCTACAGATATGTATATATATATATATATATATATATATATATATATATATATATATATATATATATATAATAGATACAAAGTAATATTACCATTAATATCATATGTTTACATTTGGTTAGGTTTATCAATAGTTGATTTAGTTTTCATTTAATAACTCACTATCTGACTGATTTCTTTTTAGGATTTGTCAACATATGTCAAAAAGGTGAATTTCAAGCTTCATGAAAGTTATCCAAACCAAAACAGAGGCAAGTTTCAGATTTTATTTTATTTTTTATTTTTGTTTATTGTTGGGTTTTTTTTTGCCATTGCCCAAAATGCTTTATGTCAGCGTTAAGATATGACTTTCTGGTTAAAAAAATTCACAAACACAAACCAAAACAGAAATATACTTCTACCATATGTATGTGGGCAAAAGATGGACATTTGCAAGTCTTGTTTCTTGAAAGGCTTACCAGAAATATATACAAGCCATCACTAGTCCTATCCCAAGATTTGAAATCTCAGGTTTAAATGGTATTAAGTGAGTGTACAACAGTCCAAAAGCTGGCAAAAATGGAGTCTGGATTAATTAATTCTTAGTGTTTCCTCATAAAGCAAAGAGCAATAAACAGTGAAAGCTTCAAAAATTAGTGTCTACAAAATTTTTTCTTTCCTGGCCCTCTGATTCTTTTTTTTTAAAAATTCTTTGATAGATAGACTTCATTATTTGTTAGAGAAGCAGATCTATGTAATATATTCTTTGCATTGTAGTTATAACCAAGCCTCCTTATGAAGTGACAGAAACAGGATGGGGAGAATTTGAAGTAGTCATCAAGATTTACTTCTGTGACCCTAATGAACGACCGGTAATGTTACAGTAAATGATCTTTAGGCATGATCAGTACTTGTTTTATGGTTTGAATGGGTTTTTGTTGTTGAAAATAAATATAATCCAACAACACCAGAATACTGCAGGTTGCTATGTTATGTATTTGTGAGAAAAGATTTATTAAAATATAAGAGGGCCGAGTGGTCTAAAGTGCTGTCCGTTATGGACCGCTGCCATCTCACCTCTGTCTGTGTGTGTTCGAGTCTAAGATTCAGCAAATGTAGTTATGTGAGAAAGTTTGCCAGTAGCTTGTCGTGGGTCGGTGGTTCTTTCCGGGGGTTGTCCGGGTTCTTCCTCCACCATTAATACTGGCCGCCATGTATAGCCTATATTGTGCTGAAAAATGACGTTAAAACCATAAAAAAAAAAAAAAAAAATATATGTCAAAGATAAGGGCCACTGCTATAAACCCATGATTTCTAATGCAAAAGGCATTGCATGGGGTGCATCCCTAACTGTTCCACTAATCATGCTTTCGGGGTACTATTAAGTGTAAATTTGTTGCTATGTAATATGAGGTCACATGTTTGTCTGCATTATTTTGTCATAAACATAATTTAAACAATGTTTATCTTAAGACATTTTTGTATTCACTTGATTTTTGTGAAATTTGCATTAAGTACAATGCAATACATGTATTTGATAAATTCAGTACTTAAGAAATAAGTTATAGTTTTGTACTGTGTATTATCTTGCCTGGCATACTTTGCGCCCCCTTTTCTGAAGTCCAGTGTTCCCACACTATCGGAAAAAGTTGGGAGAAATGATAATTTTTTCCTGACCTTGAGAAGTCCTTGACTTTCACAAATAGTGACAAAAGTCAGGAAAAACTTGGGAATTTTCTGCCACCACTTGATGCCCAAAACAATTACGTAGTTGAGTCATAGCTATAATGATGGTGAGTTAAATTTACTGAGTTCTAACCAAAAATATTAGGAGGTTGCAGTATGTATCATTTGGGTGCTTGCAGTAAACATATGCTGAGTCAGTCCAAATGCTCAGTGGATTAGATTTGTCTTGTAGTCTTTTATTTTCCAAATCAGCTTGATATCTGTATCTTTACTTACATAAAAGGTATGAAAACCAGTCTAGCATCACAAGAGGCCAACATGGTGGTGGCAAAGCATAGCTGCTTACTGGATGGCATAGAACACTTTAAACTTTGTTTGATTGAGTGATACATGCATGAAATTGATATGTCAATTACTTATTTTCTTAGAAATTGTGAGTATTAAAATTTTTATGTCTTTAGTCTGCTGAAAGACAAGATAAAACTATGTTGTTGAAGACGTGACCTGGTGCTCATGATTTGAATTGCTATTTGCATGAGTACACACATCTATAATTAAAAAAAAACATTTTTAAATGTTGTACAGAGAAAAATAAAAAAAATTAAAATGAAAGTCATATAGTATATATTCCAAGAACAAGTTTTGTTGTATCTCTAAACTACCACATTGACAAATGCTCTCTGCTTGATAAAACAGACTGGCCATATTGCTGTTTTTTACAGGAAGTATCTGACTTTCATTTAGTATAATTGAATTTCTTTATAACATAAGAAAGAAGTTTGTTGTTGACATCACTAGGGGAAGTCCAATGTCTTCATTTGAAATTTGTGAAGTTATGTGACTAGTAATGCAAATGGCAAGTACCTGACACAGGTTTCATCTATGCCGTAGTTTCATCTAGTTTGTCAATGGATTAAAGGGACATAACAATTTTATACTTGCCGTTTCTGAAAAAATAAATAATTTTCCTATTGATTTCATGCGGGTATAAGCCAATATAACATAAGTTCAAATTTTCTGGGCCCGCTGATAAGCAATTACCATTTGTCTCTATCATACGATGGTGGCAAATTCAATATTTTTTATATGGAATTGCATTGACCACAAACCCGAACTTAAATGTCCAAATATAAAAATTGGGGTGGGAATATTTGGAGGAAACCCAGATTAGACTGCTATTTGTTTGAGCCAGATTTGTAGTCCAAATTGTTGAAACTCAGACCTGAAATGAGACATTGTCATCCCTTGTATTTAAAAAAAAAAAATTATACAAGTCCCTGTATCATTACAGGTTTGAGGACTGCTTTAACAAATTACAAGAAGATAAGTTGATTTTATAGAAAATTCAGTAATTGTTTATACAACAGTTTATAACTTTTTAAGGTCTTTTGTAAAAATTTTAATCAACCCTTTTAAAAACGTTTTTAAATGATTAATTTTTAACCAGATCGTCTTAAGAAGATTAGGTTGTTTTGAAAAATCTTTGTAATTTTATTGGCACAAAAAATTTCAGGGTTAAACTCTTTTCATTACAAAACAAGATTCTAATTATTTGCTTTTATTGCCTTTTTATACTGTAATGGGAAATGTTTATTTTCTATAAGATGCATATATATATATATATATATATATATATATATATATATATATATTGGTATAGAATTCTTTCAAATTAAAGGTTTGAAAGGAAAGAAAACCATTTTATGTTAATTATGTTGTTCCCATTTAGCAACATAATGCAGGTCAGCAAAATAAAGTTAGACCTTTTATTCTGTACATTGAAATGGCTTTACATGGCAATTTATAGGAAGATAATCAAACTTGTTTCCTTTGATATATTTTGTGCATGATCGTCTTTTCTTGCTTAGATCTTAGAGTCTAGAAAGAGAACCATCTTTTGATTTAGAAAATGCATGTTTTATAATCTAAAATGTTCTTTAATTATATTCAGTAATGGTCACATGTGAACCTAGAAAGAAATATTTCATCCTGGAAAAACCCTGGAAATGACCTGGAAATTGATCTTTGGAAAACCATGTTAAGTCTCAACCATTATTTACAGCAATAAAAATAGTGAATTGGAACATGCATGGGCATTTCTTCCAGAGATCAGAAAAGCACCAGCTTGGTTATGCTACATTAGTTGCCACTGAATTTACAAGTAACTTGGTTACCAAATTACATTTATGTGTACATCACACACCATGAATAGCATTTATTATGGGCGACTCGACTGAGCTGATATATCTTGACCAAACATTATGAAGTTTCTGTTTTTTTAAGTATGAATTCTCTATACAACATTAGTTCACAACTTTTTCTGGCCGTGACCCTAGCAGATAGTTTTTCTGAACCTTATGGCCCCATTTCTACATTTGGATGAATTTTGCCACACTCAAAAATGTGTTACGCATCCAAAACATATTTGCAACCTGATTTTAGTTGTGAGAGAATGGTTGGGAGCTGCTGCCATGCCACTAATATTTTTTACAGATATAATTTTTTTAAGAAGGTTCTGTCAGGGCTTGCATACTTTAATGTGTGGACGAGTTCTCCACCAATTTCTGGGAATTTCCCTATTTTTATATATCATCATTACATCAAAATGCATTTGAGAGATCCCTTGTGTTCTAACTGTACATAGAATATAACCTTTGTACATCTTTAGATGTGGAAATGGTACACTGTCACCAGATAACCAGTCTTGAGACATGGAAATGGTACAGTTACCAGATAACCAGTCTTGAGATATGGAAACACTGTTACCAGATAACCAGTCTTGAGATATGGAAATGGTACAGTTACTAGATAACCAGTCTTGAGATATGGAAATGGTACACTGTTACCCGATAACCAGTCATGAGATATGGAAACACTGTTACCAGATAACCAGTCTTGAGATATGGAAATGGTACAGTTACTAGATAACCAGTCTTGAGATATGGAAATGGTACACTGTTACCCGATAACCAGTCTTGAGATATGGAAACACTGTTACCAGATAACCAGTCTTGAGATATGGAAATGGTACACTTTTACCCAATAACCAGTCTTGAGATATGGAAATGGTACAGTTACTAGATAACCAGTCTTGAGATATGGAAATGGTACACTGTTACCAGATATGCAATAAAATACTGTCAAATCTAGATAAGTTATGCACTTTGAAAAAAATTACTGATACTTGTGTATGATTTGCTTTTGTTCCGATTTGTTCAGAAATAGTTATTTCAGAAGTTGTGATATTTACACATTGCAATAAAATTGAATAGCATACCATACAAATATGTTGAGTAAAGAAAAGATTGATAGAAAGAAGGGAGAATCAGCTAAATAGACAATATTAATAATAATCACTTGATCAGGAACACAGCTAATGTTAATATGGCAGAGTCCAGATTTTAAAGTTTCTGTTGCACATGTATACAACTATACATACATGTATGAAACTACTCTTCTGAAAGTATTTAATGACATTCTCTCTACTTTGGATAGTGGAAAGATTACAGTCCACACTCTCCTAGATTTATCTGCAGCATTTGACACAATAAACCATGATTTATTACTTCACCGTCTCCAGCATGTATTCGGCATTCAGAATAAAGTCTTACAGTGGTTAAAGTTCTACTTAGTCAACAGGACACAAATTATATCTGCAAATGGAATACATTCCAGCCCAGTTGACGTATGTTGTGGTGTTCCACAGGGATCTATTCTTGGACCTCTTCTCTTCATTCTGTACACTCAGCCTTTCTCAAGTGTCATATATCATCAACCAGTGTTGCACCAATTGTATGCTGATGACACCCAAATATACAAGTCTAGCCACACAACTGAAAATGATGCTCCCATCCATGGAGTAGAGAGGTGCATTTCTGATGTGAAATCATGGATGACATGTAACAAGCTGCAGATACATGATGATAAAACTGAGGCTATTCTGGTCACAACACAAGGACTTTCTCATTCACATCCTTTACCTCAGACAATAAATATCATGAGTTACAAGAAGAAATATGTGATGGGATACCTGTCTTTGTCGTGGTTATTCATTTTCTAACTTGTCAATTGTAATGGACATGTATATAATTCAATTTAAAATAATGTATATTGCTAGTGCATGCTGCTTTAGCACAATTAGGTCTAAATTACCTTAATTTCATCTTGATGTTCATGTACATTTTTTGGGGGGGGGTGAACTTTTTACAGATTATTTTTCTTACCTGTGGAGATATTTTTTGTATGTACCCAAAATTATGTGAAGTAATCCATGTATAAATCGATTCAGAGTATAAAATATTGCGATTTTCTAGTAAAAAGTATTTACTTCATTCCTTCTTCTTTTCACACACTAAATTATCAGAACACTCACATTTTCTACAGTAATCCATGGTCTGAACAAAACATCTGTGTAGACATTGTCTATTGACTTTTTAAAAAAAATTCTGACATGTGTAGAAGGCAGCAAACTTACACTACAAGAAGGGGAGAAAAAAATAAGTGGAGATCTACTTGTTGGTCTATCAGTAGTCATGCTTCATGAACTAGCTACAATTGACACTCCTTTGAAGGTAGAAACTGTAACAGCTAAGTTGACCAAACAACATTCTAATTCCTTTTTTTAAATGTACCGGGAAAATATAGTTTTGCTGAAACTTTGAAGTACTGATTGCTTTATTTAAATATTAAGCTAATGAAAAAATAGCAGTCTAAAGCAATTGCTTGATATTATGGCTGCAATAAGAAATGGGACATTTGTATGGTGCTCTGAAGCTATCTTTTGGTGCTGACTTCAATGACACATGCACCCTTTATCAACTGCTATCTTTAATAAAAACAAAGAACTTTTCATGAAGGGAAGATAGCACCAATCTTAAATAAAAGCAATGGAATCTGATGGATTGTTGCATTTTCCAAAGTGACTGGAACGCATTTACTGTGCCATGAAAGTTTCCTTTTGCAGGAGAAAAAAAAATTTATACTTGTGATTGCTACCAATAGCATCATAAAATGCAAATTAAATTTCCAATCTTTGGAAACCGTAGATATATGACCATAGTTTTTTGGAAGATGAGGTATCTCACAAACTCTTTAGTTAAACCTTTTGATTTATACACATTATCATTTCCCTATGAAGAGCCTTATCTCCTGGGTAGCCTCAGCTAGATAATAGCTGTCTCCAGCTGACCGAAATCTAGGTCAATTAAATACATGTACTTGTTGCATGTAAATAAATATATCCATGTACTATTGGCGACAGTATCTTAGTGAATTGTTCAGTGTTCTTCAGATATAGATCAGACGAAGACTACCATTCATGGATTTTTACATACATATACAGTACTTAATAGATTATAGATGATTGTGATTGTTACACAAATGCTTATTGTCAATATATAAGTGTATTTTAGACTAAAGTTTGTCTATTTTTGCACCTGTTCCCACCCCCACCCAGCATATATTAGGAATATGCAACATTTTCTTCAGCTAACTGAATTGGTTGGTTATAACACAGTTCAGTCCATAAAACTGTCAGCTTCTATGAACCCCAACCACTGTGAGGAGTTAATGTATCAATTTTGATAGCGTAATGTAAAAATTTGTACAAACATATTTCCATGTTCAGTGAACTTTAAAATTGTTCTGAAAAATTTTAAAAATTTGGTACTGAAATCTAATGAAGAGTTTTAAATTATGAGGAAGCCTTGACACATTTTGTATTCACCTTGCACTAGTTGACACTTTTTACACCAGGTCACCCTGTACCACCTTTTGAAGCTTTTCCAAAGTGAGACAGACATCATGCTGGGCAAGAAGTCTCTTGTAGCAGAATTCTACGATGAACTGGTAAGAATGTATTTTTAGCTCACTCACATGAGACCTTGTGCTGTAACCCTAGTGTCAATGTTGTGAGCAGCAGAGTTAGGTGTTATCGATACCTTTTATGTTTAAGTTAGTATATGTGTATGCAAGATATGCTGTCATGTGACTGTTTCAGTCTTAGTCTTAAATTTGACTGCTTTTGCAGAAAGGATGATGGCCTACAGGAAATTTCTGTCTATATAGCTATCATGTATCTCCAGTTGTGGCTTGGAGTTGATGATAGGTCAACCTCTGGCATTACAATGAGTGTTAAGTTTCCCCACATGTCTGAAGATTAGCTCTCTGTGCTATGTTTCAATGACAGACTCCAGTCCAACATACCTGTCCAGCCTCACCCATGTGTATACACCAGCTAGATCCTTACGCCCTTCTTCTAATAATTGTATACTCATTGTTCTCGAGGTGAAAACAAAGTCATATGGATAACATTCGTTTGCACACCAAGGCCCGGTGATGTGGAATGAATTGCCCATTGAAATTAGACACAAAGTTACAGTGGTCCCTTTTAAGAGTGCTCTTAAGACTCACCTGTTTCGACCGCAGGGACAAACTTAGCGACCTAATCATGTTTTGTATCTTATATGTTTTCAGCCTGTTTTTATGTTTTCCAATTTCATTGTTTTTGTCATTTGTTGTTTTGTAGTGTAGTCATATCATTATTGATGGTGTAAAGCGCTTATAGCTTCGAAAGATTAGGCGCTATACAAAGTCCTCATTATTATTAGTATTATTAAGATCTCCTTTGGACCAGTATGTTTGATCCCATAGTATACTCCTCATTGTTGTTCCTGTCTTACATACCATATGCCACTATTAACCAGCCAATTCAGATGGTCATACCTATTGACTAATGACCAATGGTCCATTGCATTAGCAATCCATGCAGTGTGTCATCAGATTGTCATTGGTATGCAGAGTTGTATGGGGATTCTTTGAATTGGTTTTTCGATTTTGCCACTCATTTCATAGAGTTGGACCATCCAGTCAAGCTGGCATTCTGGTGGCAGCCATTCATCCAACACACTTTTTGGCTGCCCTTGTCAACTGACCATATTACCAGTTCATCTGGCAGGCCCTTTGCATACATGCCAACCATGATGTTTTTTGTGTAATCATTACGTTTTCTTTTCATCAAATTATGTCTTACATTCACCTATATATGGATTATACTTTTGTTATAATGCCTTTAATTCCACTCATATTCTTAAACAATTACAAATGGCATCTAAATGGTGTAAGAGTACTTATTTTCTATTTATAGTAATTTGATATGACCCATTTTCAAGAAAATATGGGTTTCTTTAAATATGAACTTTGCCTCACAAATTCATTGATAAGATAATTAGTTAGAGAACCATTATATACTTGTAAAGAAATGGTGCCATATGTTTATTGAGACACTTTATGGTGTAAAGGTTGTATGATGGAAAATGTTAGAACAGATGGTTCTTTTCAAACTTCAAAACATGTCAGATCAAGAAAAGGACAAATCAACACTGCTTTACAAATTTAAAAAATGAATATGCTAGTAATGTAATGCAGTGCTCTGAGCATATGAACAATCTTGGTCAAAATTACACATGTTGACTAGTTAAGGTGTGTACTGAAGATAAATAATCTTTCAGTATATTTTGTGTTTGTATTCTGTTGCATTTGTGTTCTATATTCTGGTTCTAATCTTTATGGATTTTGCCCTTTGTGACAAGAATTTTGACCAGATGCAGAACCAGGTTAGTAGCCAAAATATTTTTTTTTATATGTGTTGTAGTTCTGGCAGGTAATATATAGATTACATGTTATGCCCAAATTATGATTTTTGTCTACTTATACTAGCAATAATTAATCTTATATATCTCATGGTGTTGGCATGTATGTTGTTGCATTTCTGGAGAGATAATGTGCCACAGGTAAGGAAAATGGCACCGACTCATGCACTTGACCTGGAAATAATGTCCATATAATATACCTCAGTAAAATCATGCACAACAAGGTCCTTAAATAGACTGAAGAAAGTGATGCCATCATGACTATACAGCTGTTGAATGGTTTTATACTTGTTTTATAATAACATTGAAAATAATTTTCAATAGAATTCTTTTTCAACCTTTGAGAGATTATTTAGAACATAGCGGTTTCAACATATGTGTGTATCTGGAAAACCATTGTGTATTACTTAAGTACTTTTGCATGTGAATATGGAAATGTTTAGAATAAATGTCAATAGAATTCTTTTTCTGATGAAGTTATCCATTTTTATTTATAAATTGCCTAATAATCAACCTTTGAAAGATTTTTTAAAACATAACTTCAAGCGGTTTCAACATATGTGTTTACCTGGAAAACCATTGTGTATTACTTCATTACTTTTGTATGGGAATGTGAAAATATTTCATTATTGATTCATAACAAAACAATATTTCCATTTTTATTCAAAAATAAGAGTAATTTATTTTGTCCAACAGCAATGTCAAAACTATTTTACAAAAACTTGTTTTGTTAATAAACTAATGATGCCACAACTTCATTGCATGCACTAGTCAATTGTCTGATCATCTGTAATTGATGTCAGTTTTGTAATTATAGGTTGCTTTTGTTTGGGAAATTATGAACGAGTTTTTAAGATGGAAATTCTGCATGACCTTAGTAGTGAATTATATCCATCTAACAAAGTGAGTTCATATTTTCCAATACCAATGCAGTAACCTTTTTATTATATGCTCATTTTCTTATTCTTCCTAAGGCTTAATTATATAAACAAAAACACACTACAAGAAACAAAGTAACTGAATGTATGCTGTATTTCAAACTAAATACACAAGCGCAGATTCATCATTACACAACAACAACAACATTATTATTGTGCATATAACTCTTCCCAGATAAATTTGAACTTAGTTGCCCACTAGACATAACTTTCGAAAGAAAATAGCATTTTTGTCTACTTATAATTGAAGTTTGCATGCATATTGTAAATGAATGCACACAACAAATCAACTTTTCCCTTTTTGTTTGGAATTAATAGATTTTGGTATGTTTGTTGATTATATGAAATTTCTTGATTATCAGCTGTATTTAGTTGTGCCAATTCTACATGAAATACATCGGATTGAAGCAGCGAGGGAGAAGCATAACATCTGCAAGTGTGTTTCTGTTCTGTCGTTGAATGTTTGAAATCATGATGTAGGGAAAAGTATGAAGTCTGTCAATTGCAATTATCAAGAAGAAAGCTATGGAATTTAGTGTTTATTTCATTTTTAGTTGCAGCAAGGAGGATTTAACTGCACTTGGAATATAGTTAAAATTACAGAACAATTTCAAAATGTGCAATCAAGTTTGATAAGCCATGACAAGGCTCCTGTAACTTGGAATATTGCAGAACTAAGAAAGTACATTTTGAAGAATTTCAGGATGTAGAACTGTAACGATATTTTTTGCCGTGACATGGTAGTATATACTTCCTCATGTTAAATGGTAGCTCCAATTTAAAAGAGCATTATCATGATTGTTATCATATAGTAGTTTCTTTATTTCGTTCCCAAAGATCAGGTAGACCACATTCATTGCTATTTACTTAGCAAGCCATTATCTCTTGTTTGCCTGTTATCTGTACAATGTTCATGTTGCCTGTTATCTGTACCTTGTTCTTGTTGACTGTTATCTGTACCATGTTCTTGTTGACTATTATCTATACAATGTTTTTGTTGACTGTTATCTGTACAATCTTCTTGTTGACTGTTATATGTACAATCTTCTTGTTGACTGTTATCTGTACAGTGTTCATGTTGACTATTATCTGTACAATCTTCTTGTTGACTTATTATCTGTACAATGTTCATGTTGACTGTTATCTGTACAATCTTCTTGTTGACTGTTATCTGTACAATATTCTTCATGACTGTAGGTTTTCAATGACCCTACTGTGATGATGCATCAGCTGCTGACCAACCCTAGACCAATTGCTGTTGGGCCTTATAAGCATGAAACAGACTGTAAGTTATTTTTTAAACAACATGAAGTTGTATGTTATTATTATGAATTGTAGACCAACCCTAGACCAATTGCTGTTGGGCTTTACAAGCATGAAACAGACTGTAAGTTACGTTTTAAACTACATGAAGTTGTATGTTATTATTATGAAAGTTGTGGACCAACCCTAGACCAATTCTGGCCGCAGCATTATGCCTTAAGTATTTACCCAAGTTATGGACAGAGAAAAGGTTGTGCAAATTGTGAATCAATACAGAATTTACTTAGTTTTTCTGTAGGATGTTATCCAGGCACGCTGTTGTCTGTAAAAGGGTGATAATGGACATCACACTTTTCCTGACATCGTCTTTACCCAAGACATCAGCATACCTAGGTGACATACAACAGAAACACTTGGTAAGTTCAGTTTTGTATCATGATACCCACAACCATATCTGTCTCATTCAAGGTTTAGGGTGGATAGCAAATATGGTCAGGACCGACATTCATTCATTTGGGTTTGGGGTTCCTCACCCTTATGGACTAATACAGTATGTCTTGACTGTAATAAGAGCTTCTTCTGCAAGATTTATCATGGAAAAGGGGTTCCTTAACCTCTTCAGTGCATCTGTAGACCTCATGAATCTAGGCTGCTAATACATTTGCAGATAGCTGTCTTCTCTCAGTGGTGACCATCCTTTATTTCAGCAGATAAAGATCTCAATGAAAATAGGACATTTATTGATTCAGTGGCAGATCAGAGAATGGCTTGTTAGAATTCCATTGGTCACAGTCTGCTCAGATGTTGTTACGAGTCTATGCTCATAAAATAAGGGGCCCCGAGTGGTCTAAAGAGCTCTCCGTTTCGGATCATTGCCATCTCACCTCTGTCTGCGTGGGTTCGAGTCTAAGATTCGGCTAATGTAGTTATGTGAGAAAGCTTGCCAGTAGCTTCTCGTGGGTCGATGGTTCTTTCTGGGGGTTTTCCCGGGTTCTTCCTCCACCAATAATACTGGCTGCCATGTATAGCCTATCGTGTGCTTAAAAATGGAGTTAAACCCTAGTACAACAACGACTTCGTAAAAAAAGTAACAGAAAAGAGTGAAGACAGCAAATTGTGTAAACTTTAACAAATAATTTATTTCTCTAGAATACAAAATGACAAATGTGACAAAAGAACCTATTGTATTGAGAATTAAATCAAAAATGATCCAAGAATTAAAAATGCAAGCCTTAGTAATAAAAATCTTCAAATGAAACTGAGCTCAAGTCCTGGTGAAATTCATAATTGAATTTGATCATGTGTCTGTTATGGTCAGCAAAGAGCTGATATGTCAACAGTCTCGTGTTGAATCACATAAATATTATTCCAGGTTTGAATTCAGTATAAATAACAATGACTGTTTTTATCCAAGAATTTTGTCAGAGCACTTTTGTTTTTCCAGAGAAATTATCGACTTAAATTCAGTAATTTGAAGAAAATACAATTCAGCCCAAACTGGTCACAACTCAGTACAACTTATAGTGCTAGATGTTAAAGCTCAACTGGTAAAATCCTTACAGTCACAAGATTATATAGTTCTCTGCTTGACCTCAGGTCACAAATTAGCATTTTCTAAAAACAACCATTGCCTAATGGAACATAGCCTTCTAGAATGATCTAATGAGTCTTGTTTACTTACAACACAGTAACCTGTACAATTCACTTAGGAATCTCCAAAACCCTGACCATGATCAACATATTTACCACTTCTTGTTTACCTGATAAGTAATTTGGTTAATAAGCTCATACACTTAGAGCATAATGAAGCTATTAAACAATATAACATTGTAATAACATGCAATGAAATTTAAAAAATGTAAAACTAACAGACAAACAGTTAAATTAATTATACATAACAATGCAAATTTGTCAGTTTGGAGGGACCCACTTACTTTAAGGTGGTCAATGGCAAGTTGACACGAGAGAACCCTTAACATCCTCCTCTTGGAAATGGACACTATTCTCAGGGCTTTTCGTGTCCAGCAGAACCAACTTCATTGGAAATAGTTCCAATTATGTTGGACAATTTAGTGTTGGTCAGTTACCAGTGTAAAACAAGGTGGAATGAAATTGCCACATCAAGTAAGCATTTAGATATGACACAATCTTAATGTCTTGGTCATCCTTGGTCTAGGAGAGGATGGCTACTAGACACAGAATGGTCCCTCCATTCATCCATCTTCCATCTAGTATGCATCCAGTTTGCAATAAAGTGAAACAGCAAGCTGCCCACCTTCATCTCACCATTTCATGGATCTGAATGCATTTCATTGCTCGAATCTGGTTCTATGCCTTAACCCAGACAGTTCTAATCCAGAAAATGAGGGACACACATTGCAAAATCTATTTTGACTTGGCAGCAAACATGCTCAGGAAAATCTCAGCAACCCCAAAGCTTCTCATATGGCTGCAGTCACTAGTGTTTTACCAGTGACTGGAGAAACTTATGCATTGTGTTATGCAGGATAAACTTGTGTTAGGAAGATGGTTAGATGGCCATCCACTTAAAAATATACAAGGGGAAATTATGCATTTTTGGTGAATAGTGTCATGTGAATGATGTCACACCACTGTAAGCTTCCATTTTCCAGCTGGCCAACTTATGTTTGTTTCTCTGTGAAAGTTAAAAGTTAGCACCAGTAATAGTTAAATGATATTGCTTCATGATTTCTTACTTATTCAGACATCATTAGCAGCTTGAAATTGGTCACAACAATGATCTCGCAGAATATGCTAACCAACATTGACCTATCCTGACCTTGCTCGCTGACATTGTTCCCAAAGTGGAATCTATCATTCTTCTTGATATGGCTTAACTTTTCTAAGCTTGAACCTTTTTCCACTGTCCTGCTGAATAATACAAGACATTATTCCTGATAGCCTTGGCTTCAGCATTGAGAATAAATGAGCTCCATGCTCAGTCCACAGATCCAACAA
Organism: Unio delphinus; assembly: GCA_029339505.1. Classification (NCBI taxonomy): domain Eukaryota; kingdom Metazoa; phylum Mollusca; class Bivalvia; order Unionida; family Unionidae; genus Unio; species Unio delphinus. Next base: position 3,056,663 of record JAQISU010000090.1, read on the forward strand.
CTTACAGTTTCTTTCAGATGGCTCAATTGTTTTAATGACACAAACCAGATTTCATTGCAAAGAACAAGTGTTTCTGTGTACAGGCAGCCAAACAATAATTTTATGACCACTCTCAATGATTGATCCTTCAAAAGAGGTGAGGTTACATGACCCGGTATATACACACCAAATCTATCAGAAGTGCACCAAGTCCATCCAGTCCAGACAACAGTGGCTTTTCCTCCATCTCAAGACAGAGAAACAGGACATAATCCCAGAAGCCTTGTTGTCCTTGCTAAAGGGAGTCTTCAGTCAGCATACTCTGATCTCTCACTAGAATGGGTATGTAAAATTTCAGATCAGGAAATACAAGCTGTTTGTATGAGCTTTGCCTTTCAACACACTGTCTCAATTAAGATACAACGAAATCATTCCATTTCCATGCCCAGTCCAGTTTTCCTCATTTTAATTTGTGTGACATGGCCTAACAAAACATGGTGTTGAATCTATTTGGTCCCATGGTTGCTGTCTAGACAGTCACCAGACCTTGCCACTCCTGACACAATTGCATCCTTGTTTAGGACCTGTCAACCTTCACAACTATGATCCAAGAAAAACCTTTCTTTTTAATTATTTTCAAGTTCGAGAGCCCACAGGGCATTTCCTTGCACATGAACATATGCTTTTTTTGGTTGTGTCAGCTATTGTTTGAAGATTCTTTCACTTAAAGTAAACCACTTTGGTGGCCTAGTGGTTAGAGCATCTGCTGCAGGAGCGGGAGGGGTTCGATACCTGGCTGAGTCGTACCAAAAACGTACGAAAATGGTACTATCAGCTGCCTCGCTTGGCGCTCAGCATTAAGAGGTCAGTGTTAGGACTGGTCAGCCTGGTGTCAGGATAATGTGACTGGGTGGGACATCATGTTACATGTCTGTGGCATGATGCCCAAGTGCTAGACATCACTATAAACTGCCTCACTGCAAACATCATAGCTATACAACTGAATAATTGTTAAAACTTCATTTAAAAAATCCTAATCAAACAAACAAACACTTAGAGTATAGTGACTTATTCGCCCTCCTTGCAATGCAAACATCATGTCTAATACAGTGCTAAAGTTAAAACTGGTAATATCTGCAGTGCTGCCTAGCAGGGTAAGAGGGTTAATTTGAAAGAGTTACTTCCCTCTATAGAAAGTTTAGAGAGATTTTCAATCTTTTAGAAGGGCTGGATTGAGGTAGCAGAGGTAATTTTTAATGTTTGTGTGATTATGCACGTATTTTTGAAAAAAAACATTACTTGCTACAAAATCTCTTTTAAAAATTGTTTAGCTCTTACTATTTTGCTGTGATGCATCTATAATTGGCATTATCCTTAGATGAAATCTTCAAAAATTTACTTAATAAAATATTTTTGTCTTTATAGTTGAAGAGCGGAAGGAAAAAACATTGAACAGCATTCTAGCAGCCAAGAAAAAAATCCGTTACGAGATTACAGAGTTAAATGATAGATTGAAGCAAAAGAAAGAAACAATACAGAAGCTGAAGAAGCAGATTTCCCAGCTGGAGGAAAGTGTCAGCGAAACTGGTGTACAACCAGATGTGGAGTCTTTAACGTGACTGCCTGATCTACCAGGAGGGAGATCTCTTTGTATGTGTCCTTTTCATGAACCCAATCTGTATCTTCTTAGAGTCATTTATCACCTGTCAACATCAAATATATTACTTGATATGTCATGGAGAGAAATAAATTCTTGGAGTCATTTATCACCTGTCAGCTTCAAATCTATTGCTTGATATGTCATAGAGAGAAATAATTTCTTGGAGTCATTTATCACCTGTCAGCTTCAAATCTATTGATTGATATGTCATGGAGAGCAATGATTTCTTTGAGTCTTTTATCATCTGTCAACTTCAAATGTATTACTTGATATGTCATAGAGAGAAATAATTTCTTGGAGTCATTTATCGTCTGTCAACTTCAAATGTATTACTTGATATGTCATAGAGAGAAATGATTTCTTGGAGTCATTTATCACCTGTCAGCTTCAAATCTATTGATTGATATGTCATGGAGAGCAATGATTTCTTTGAGTCATTTATCACCTGTCAACTTCAAATGTATTACCTGATATGTCATAGAGAGAAATAATTTCTTGGAGTCTTTTATCATCTGTCAACTTCAAATGTATTGCTTGATATGTCATAGAGAGAAATAATTTCTTTGAGTCTTTTATTATCTGTCAACTTCAAATGTATTACTTGATATGTCATAGAGAGAAATAATTTCTTGGAATCATTTATCATCTGTCAACTTCAAATGTATTACTTGATATGTCATAGAGAGAAATGATTTCTTGGAGTCATTTATCACCTGTCAACTTCAAATGTATTACTTGATATGTCATGGACAGTATCTGTCAGTGCTTCAACGTTCTTCAAGTTCAGTAGTTAAAATGTCAAAGGTCATGGACACTGTGGGATAAGTATACATTTGGTTTATAAATAGCAACTTAGTTTCTTGCATACATTTATAGTACAAGTTACTCAGCTACTGACAGCTTCCAAGATTATTGTTTTTTTATTAAAAAGATTAATGGTCAGTCACTGTATATAGTATGCTGTATTTTATACTACAGTAAAAGCTCATCATTATTCTTTTTACTGATGCTAGTGGGTTTTGTATTTAGTAGAGTGCCATTGTAAAATGTAGCTGCAAAATGTTTTCATTTTGTTATAAATTTCAGCAAGTTCTTGCAGAACATGTCTGTAAATCTGGAACAAATTATTGGTATAGGAAAATGTTCGATGATCTTGAGTGTCAGAGTTAAGATGCTAATTGCATTCTTGGATGAGATGTTTTCTTTCATAGCATATTTGATTTTAATTTCCACAACTTCGTTCCTATTTTAAAAAAATTGTTACATTAATTTGTTTGATCTGCCAGAGAACATTAGCTCAGATGTAACATTTTATCACCCAACATTATTTTACCCACAGGTACTAATGAGGTGGACACACATTTTGAAACATTCATTATTTTACCCACATGTACTAATTAGACTGACATTTTGAAACATTCATTATTTTACCCACAGGTACTTATAAGACAGAGAGACATTTTGAAACATTCATTATTTTACCCACAGGTATTTATAAGACAGAGAGACATTTTGAAACATTCATTATTTTACCCACAGGTATTTATAAGACAGAGAGACATTTTGAATTCATTATTTTACCCACAGGTACTAATGATATAAAAGGACATTTTGAAAGGAGCAACACTTTGAAATCTGCCAGTGATGTATAGACCATAAGACACTTACCAACATGAGGGAACACAATTCATGTTGTGCTCAACAATGAATATCATCGCAAAGGAACAGATAGTGTTTCTTTTAAAAAGTCATATTGAATGCTTTCTGGGAACCATAAATACGCTGATATAGTCATTTATTTATACAAGTGGAGTTAGTATTAACTGATCATGGACATCACTTATTTTGAGCATTGGTTATTTTAACAATGCTTTAAAACCTGAACTAGTCAGCTATGTGACCTCTTGAACTTGTTTACTTCTTGTTGTAGGGTTTAACTACATTTTTCAGCACAAGATAGGCTATACATGGCGGCCAATATTAATGGTTGAGGAAGAACCCCGGGAAAACCCCAGAAAGAACCACCGACCCACGAGAAGCTACTGACAAGCTTTCTCACATACACGGAAAGCGCATTAGACCACTCGGCCACTCATGGCCACGATCTTGCTTAGTATTTAAGTAATAACTTAGTTACATTTAAATTTAAGCAATGCAGATTAATTAATTAAATAATTAATTATTCTATTTACAGTTTTTAATCTTAGTTCTGGGAAACAAGATCATTGTAAATTTAATATATTATAATACATGGCGAGAAGGAATCAGAACAAAAGACAATTTTTTCTTCATATGCAGCATTCTTGTCTCATTAGTAAATAAGATGAGACAAATACAGCATCTTTTGTCTTCTGTTTTTCAACCTTTCTGATGCTTGTGTTATTTATGTTACAGACTTGTAAAAACTGCATTCTGTAGTTTTGATGCCTCTACAATAACTTGCATCATATTAGCCATGTCAGTTTGTTCACCTGTCACATTTTATTATGCATGTCAGTTTATTCATCTGTCACATCACAGTACCCATGTCAGTATGTTCATCTGTCACATATCATCTGAGTCAGTATGTTCATCTGTCACATCATATTAGCCATGTCAGTATGTTCATCTGTCACATCATATACCCATGCCAGTATGTTCATCTGTCGCATCATATTAGCCATATCAGTATGTTCATCTGTCACATTATATTATCTAAGTCAGGAACCGCTTAGGTGGCAGTGAACCAAGAATCTGTGTGTACAGTAATGAATTATAAAAGTAATCAATTAAATAATTGATTACTTTAAGTATAAAATTGTAATTGATTACACATTCTGGAAAAGTAATGCCAAGTTATAAGTACTATTTTAATTACAGTTAGCAACTTCAAACAACAGTATGATCAGACTAATGGAGACAAACAAACAACAAAAAAAAAAAAAAAAAAAAGAAGACAAAAAAATCTCTACAGATTTTGTGAAAATTGGTATTACAATATTCATTACTGTTACAACAGTGCCTAGGAGAGCCCATGCTATCCTAGGATCACTAAGATTTTCTTGCGCTGGTATGATACCTAGCTTGTTTTCACTTGTAATAGAATAAATAGAGCAAATGTCCATTATTTACAGTAATAATTGAAGTATATATGTTAATTTTTGGAGTATTTCTTTGTTTCAGTTAAATGATGGATAGTTTCCTGTACTGATTACTTGATATTTTAATTTGAATATATATTAAAATGACTCGTTAAAATGTCAATAATAACTATAAATAATAAACATTTTACTGTATTCTTCTAATTTGTTTAATTTTGAACCTGTATTAATGAAAGGTGAGATACAGGCCACTTTTTCTTGTGACAGTGGCATCATCGAGACTTAAGGTTTCGGTTGACATTGGCATCATCGAGACTTAAGGTTTCGGTTGACATTGGCATCATCGAGACTTAAGGTTTCGGTTGACATTGGCATCATCGAGACTTAAGGTTTTGGTTGACATTGGCATCATCGAGACTTAAGGTTTTGGTTGACATTGGCATCATCGAGACTTAAGGTTTTGGTTGACATTGGCATCATCGAGACTTAAGGTTTAGGTTGACATTGGCATCAGCGAGGCTTAAGGTTTTGGTTGACATTGGCATCATCGAGACTTAAGGTTTTGGTTGACAGTGGCATCATCGAGACTTAAGGTTTTGGTTGACATTGGCATCATCGAGACTTAAGGTTTCGGTTGACATTGGCATCATCGAGACTTAAGGTTTCGGTTGACAGTGGCATCATCGAGACTTAAGGTTTCGGTTGACATTGGCATCTTCGAGACTTAAGGTTTTGGTTGACATTGGCATCATCGAGACTTAAGGTTTTGGTTGACATTGGCATCATCGAGACTTAAGGTTTTGGTTGACGTTTTTCATTTGCATACAATATTCTTATCATATTTGGCATCATTATTTTGATAATGAGACTATTTTCATGGGTCACACTCTCTTGCCAGTTTGATCTTGGTCAAGGTGACAAAGAAAATTTGTGTTAAGGTTTTTATATACATTTTTTTCATGGCTTATGGTTTCTTAAATCCTTCCTGGATTTTGTTAATACACTGTATTCAAACTAGTGTACTATTCAACTATGATTTAGTTAACATGTTGAGGCTTGTGGGAAGAGTCTACTTTATATGTACATGTAGATTTTACATTTATTTTTTTTACATGGTTATATCTTGTATATCTGTCTGTAGGTCCACATGATAGAAATTTAGAATAAAAAAGAGCTACGTATAAATTAAGAAGTTAATTAGCATGTGTTTTTGAAGAGACACCTTCCATAAAGGTGTAGCTGAATTTTATGTCGTACAAACTGAGAAAAGTTCAGGTTGATGACAAGATTATAAAACGCTTGAAGAAAAATTGACTGAGTACTGAACATTTTAAATGCATTGTCACTTTTGTGATGGGCATAATATACACTTTTTTGTTGCTAGTGTGATGGGTGAAATTTTTAGATTTGTGGATTGGTAAAATTGTATCTCCAAATAAATCAACCCACATGATTGGCCTTGATAATAATTTTTATTTATCCCAAGGTGTTTGTGGAGGGGAGAGGGATATGCCAGGTGCAATATATTCTAAAATGAATTAGATACATTTACCTGTATTGAATGACACTGACCTGATAATTTAACAAGTTAAGGATAAAATTCACAATACTATATGGAACAAACTTTAGTTTCTAATATGTGTTTGTGTCCGTCTCTCTCAGAATGTTTTGTAAGGTGTGTTATCAGTCGGTAAACCCTCAAGTTACTTTATGGGTGAATTTCTTTTTGTTATATATCTGTTGTTGTTATTTCATTTTCCATGAATTTCTCTTTGTTCTGTATCTTCTGTTGTTTGATTTTATAACTTCATAAGGCACAGTCGAAGACACAGGTTTCTTCTTATTAGACTGAGATAAGAAAAGTAAGGTCTGCAAAACAACTATATTATCTTTTGCATGGCTGAGAATTTCCAAATTCATGCATAACTAATTCTCTAGCACCAAGTCTCTGAGTTTTGAAAAACGTTCCATGACGGTAAACATCTTTTAGACAATAAAATGGATATATAAATGTAATTTACTCAAAATCAGTAGACAATTGTAAATCACAATTTTATTATCTTCTAAAACTTTCACATTTTAGAATTTCACATCAGATCACAATATGCCACCTGCAAGAAAACAATGAACTTAATGTATGTGTATATAATAATGATTGTAAATACATTGTACCGATAAGAAAGGATCATAGTGAAATTAGACCTATGGATTGAGCAATGCAAACCTTTAAAAAATATACCAAAATTAGAGCAATATGAACACATTTAATGACTATTGCATCAATGGAAGGATACTTTGGAAACTGATTATCCAGTAAATTTGGACTTTTAATTGATTAGTTTAATTGCCCAGTAAATCGAACTGTCAACTGATTAGGTTAAAATACCCAGTAAATTGAACTTTCAAATGATTTGTCTAGTTACCCACTAAATTGAAGTATTGATTAGGCTAAAATACCCAGTTAATTGGATTTTCAATTGATTAGGCTAAAATACCCAGTTAATTGGATTTTCAATTGATTAGGCTATTTACCCAGTAAATTGGATTTTCAACTGATTAGACTATTTACCCAGTAAATTGGATTTTCAACTGATTAGGCTAAAATACCCAGTTAATTGGATTTTCAACTGATTAGGCTATTTACCCAGTAAATTGGATTTTCAATTGATTAGGCTAAAATACCCAGTTAATTGGATTTTCAACTGATTAGGCTATTTACCCAGTAAATTGGATTTTCAACTGATTAGACTATTTACCCAGTAAATTGGATTTTCAATTGATTAGACTATTTACCCAGTAAATTGGATTTTCAACTGATTAGGCTATTTACCCAGTAAATTGGATTTTCAACTGATTAGGCTATTTACCCAGTAAATTGGATTTTCAACTGATTAGACTATTTACCCAGTAAATTGGATTTTCAATTGATTAGACTATTTACCCAGTAAATTGGATTTTCAACTGATTAGGCTATTTACCCAGTAAATTGGATTTTCAACTGATTAGGCTATTTACCCAGTAAATTGGATTTTCAACTGATAAGGCTAGTGATCCAATAAATTTGGACTTTCAATTGATTAGGCTAAAATACCCAGTAAATTGGATTTTCAACTGATAAGGCTAAAATACCCCCGAAATTGGACTTTCAAATGATTATGCTAAAATATCCCCGAAATTGGACTTTCAAATGATTATGCTAATTACCCAGGAAATTGGAAGGAAATTGGACTTTCAAATGATTAGGATAATTACCCATAAAACTGGACTTAAATGATTAGTCTAACTACCCAAGAAATTGGACTTAAATGATTAGTCTAATTACCCATAAAACTGGACTTAAATGATTAGTCTAATTACCCATGAAATTAAACTTAGATGATTAGTCTAATTACCCATGAAATTGGACTTGCAATGAAAATGATGACATCTAGCCAGATGAGTGACTAATGTTTCATAACATTCCATTATGGATTCAGCATAGAACTCAATACTTTAAAATATGCTGAAACATATTTCATTATATAAAAATGTCTGTTAGCAAAAAGTGAATTCAAATTCTAATAAAACATGCAGGACTATATATAACATCCCATGTGCTATTACAACACTATATACTCATTGATAATTTGACCTTTGTTACCAAAATATTTGTAAAATTCCGAGCAAGATATTTTTTTTTTTAAAATCTGAAAATTTTTGCCTAAGCAAGCCATTTAATTAGGCCATTGCCTAAGCAAGCACAAGTAGATTGTAGAAGCCCTGATAATTTACAAAGGCTGGTAATGTGAATTGTTCATGGATTTAGTTAGTATCCCAGTGGGGGTGTAATGTGTGGAGGAAATTTCAAAATTATGTTAGTAATGTGGTATTTATATTGCATTGGATGGGATGGAGAAGGATAAACTCTTCGATGATTTAATTGAAGACAATCAATCCAAGTTGGATGATGTTTACGACGACTGATGACAGTGGAGGAATTCATAACTTTATTGGATAACTCTGACAATGAAGATGAATTATTGGGCTTTGAACCAGATGATATTAGAGACATTAATGGAATACTTTAACCACAAATGTGGGGACTTAAGTTTTATTATAATACTTTTGGAACTAATATATTACGTGATAATGTTATTGCATCATTCTGGAGTATCATTTATATACCCATATATCACATATAATTGAATTCATGGATTTATGATACAAATTAAAAATGTTAAACATTATGGATTTTGTTAAATGATGATGGAATAGGTAGCACAGACTACCCCATTATGGATTTTGATAAATGATGATGGAATAGTTAACACAGACTACCCCATTATGGATTTTGATAAATGATGATGGAATAGTTAACACAGACTACCCCATTATGGATTTTGATGAATGATGATGGAATAGTTAACACAGACTACCCCATTATGGAACCTGCCTAAAGCTGATTATTCGGATACAACCTGTAACCATTATAATTTAGCTTTCCTTAACTAATTAAGCTTTAATTAAACAATTTCTGGCTAAAACTACCAATTTTTCAAAGTCCAAAAACGTATATTTTGATGATTTGGAGCTTTATTAATTAATTTTAGGACAATATTTCTCACCTCCTTTATATTTATGCAGTTACGGCCTCATTAAGTATAATATGCTGTTTGAGTGTGTTTGTGTCCGAGTGTTTTGCAAGCCTATATTTTGTGTGTGCGTGTCTGTGAGTGTTGTATGTGACTATTTTGTGAGTGTTTTGTGGGTGAGTCTGTGTAACAAGCTTTAGTTTTAAAACTCAATAGAAGGCAAGTGACACTGAACATACTCTGATGCAAAACACAATTTACAAAATATTTTTCTTTCACTGTAAATAATGTTGTTTAAATCCTGATTAAAATATCTGCACACATTACATATCTTCTGTGTTGCACTTGAAACATATTTACATGAAGAATACTTGCTAACAATGAAATTAACATTGCATTTTATCAACACTTTAAGATCAATATTCTAAGACTAAATAAAGTACAAGTCAAAACACCACTTATCTGAATAAAAGACCAACAGATCTATATATTGCAAATGCCGTATATGATGTAATATATTTATACATCGAGTATTTTAAAAATTGTCTAAACCAATTTGATGCCATTAAAACTCCTGAGAAAACAACAATGACGTCACTAAATATCCCATACATATTTTAAAAAATCTGTTGCCTCTCTGTTTGCTACCTTGTGAGCCCCTCATTTAATACATATAGTTCTGACCACTTCTTTCACAAAAGATTTGTCATCATCAAGATGTGCGCTTGTGAAGCATCTTTTGTTGTTCATAGTTTTCACTAGAGAGGAAGGTGGGTGTGGACTTGTTAAGACACATGTCCATGTTAAGTAGAGTATGGTATACTTAAAAGAAATTAAGAGCTGTTTTAAAGATTAAGAACAATACTTATTATTATTTTTTCTGACTTAGATTAACATTAAACATTACAAACAACAGATAACAAGGTATTAGAAAAGCTCATGATTTGTTTCATGGATATTGAAAGTGTCCAATGAATTCTGATCACTAAAATTCACTAAAAAATGTTCTGTTAACCATTATTCACATTTCTCCATCCCCAAATTCATATCCACAAATAGTTTTTGTTCTCGATTTAATGCCATTTCTCAGCACAAGATAGGTTATATATGGTGGCAAGTGCAACTGGTGGAAGACGAACCCAGGGAAAGCTATGTAAGAATCTCAGACCCACAGGAAGCTACTAGCAGTTTTTTCACATACCCATATTGGCTGAAACGGAGACTCAAAGCCAAGACAGATTCAGATGGTGGTGGTTGGTGAAGGTGATTGCTTTAGACCACTTGGCCTGCTGAGGCCCCTGTCCCAAAAAGTAAGTCTAGTAATTTTTTTTAAAATTTAAATATCTAAGTATCATTAAAATTTGAATTTAGTTCATACCGCATATTTGTGGCACAAAATATGCATAAATTAATGACTGACAAATGCAGTCAAATTCAGAAAACTAAAATAGCAATCAAAATACTTGGAATCACTCAACTGACACCTGATCATAGTTTGATGTACAATAAATTATGGGGTCCCAAAAGGCCGAGTGGTCTAAAGTGCTCTCCGTTATGGATCACTGCCATCTCACCTTGGCATGGGTTTGAGTCTCATATTCGGCTAATGTGGTTATGTGAGAAAGCTTATCAGTAGCTTTTCGTGGGTTGTGGTACTTTCCGGGGGTTTTCCTTGGTTCTTCCTCCATCATTTATACTGGCGGCCATGTATAGCCTATTTTGTGCTGAAAAATGGCATTAAAGCCTAGAACAACAACAACAATAAATTACAGGTTGCTTGTACCAACACATTTTGATACATGTGTATGTTAAATATGTAAATTATATTTTATTGTTGTGGGTTTAACACCATTTTTAGCACACAATAGGCTATACATGGTGGCCAAAATAACTGGAGCAAAATATCAGAATAATTTCTATTGTTTGGCATAAGACACACACATCTAAAAAGGTGCATCTCCTCCTCTCTCCCCCACCCCCAACTCTTAAATACATACATTATACATGCAAGCATTTCAATCCAGACAAACTATGGTGGGAAGTGGCTAATAAAACTTGCTTAGAACATCACTGTTGTCAGCAAAACTATTTTTGGACACAGAATGCACCTTTCAACTGAGGAGTTTACAAAACAGTCCAAGGGAGCTAACTCTAATAGGTACATACACATGATGAGAAAACATTTTACGTCATTGATGTGCACTTATTAGCCTCAAGAATTATACTGATTATCACATTAATATATGGTAAATTTACAAGTAAAGCAATGTAAATACAACATGTAAAGCATGTAAGAAATACTTATAACTAAAAATGGTATCATCAATTACAATATACGTTTTCAATTGAATTTAAAAAAAGAATTCCAATGACTGCAAAATAAGATTTAAATAAGGAGAATGAAACTTACAAACTGTGTGTTGATAACTTGGTTATGTATCTTCAATTCAAATTAAATACAATCTTTGACTAAGAACCTCATCCCTATACTTCTATATACAACTATTTTCTTAACATTTGTAACAGTTGAGAATGTCACAACCAAAACATCTCAAATATGTTGAATAAAATTTGATAGTTTTTCCATCCATGTCTATTTATGAATCAATCATTACTCTTGATGACATGTGAACAAGTGAAAAGATTTAGTCATTTCAAATTGCGGGACTAAAATGTGGGTTAAAAATTACATTACATAATTTCAGTGTCCTATAAAGCCATCAAGATATTGTTCAGGGCTGGTTTTACAACCATGTGCTATGCCTTTGAACAGGAACTTGTCTTGGGGAAACAAAGTCAGAATAATGGGTATTCAGGGGCCATAACTCTTTCAATTGATGCTGTGAAATGCTGCTTAACCAACTCACTCCATCATTATAATGAAGATGCATGCCAAAATTGGCTGAAATCCAATCAGTTATGGTAATTATCTGCTTAAGACAATAAAGACAGTCAACCGGAGACATAACTCTTCTAAATTATTAATGTGGAAAGCAGGACACCCTATTCCTTCAAGATCTCATTAACATCAAACTAAAAAACTGACTGAAATCCAACAAACATTGGTAATTAATTAACATTGGTAATTAATTAACTGGTAATTAATTAACATTGGTAATTAATGCTGTGGAAAGTCAGAGGGATGCAACTCGTGTAAATAATGTTAGAAAATGCTACAAGGTGCATTTTGTTAAATCTGACTGATATCCAAAATAGAACAATAAAGTCATACTGCAGAACCCTAAGTTAGAATAATAAAAAAGGAGCCTAACTCCTCTAAATGATGTAATGGAATGCATGAAATCAAGATCTCATTACACTAAAACTACTGTCACTGATCCAAAATCTTGTAACTAAAATACAACTACTTTTTGTACTAATCAAACTGAAATCTGGTGTACATGTCTGCATGTACTCTGGACAATGTGAATATATTTTCATGTCATTCTAGCTATTTTTTTTAATTTTACTGTTTTTTTTATGATTTCTTGGATTCAAGAAATCTCAGATTTGCCACAACTGCAGTTTTGGAAAATGTGTTTACAAAAACAATTTTAGTTTTAGTCCTTCTAATGTTTTTGAACTCTTCCACAACCAACCAGATTCATGAGATAAAAATTGGATTTAAACTGCATGTAAATACATAAGCAAAATCACAATTCTATAGTCACTACACCCTCTATTGTTTTAACTATACAACAATACTAAACATCCTTATTGTAGTGGATACAAGAAAAATAAATGTTTTGTTCAGATTCTACAAAAAGAACAAGTGTAGATTGTGTCTTTCTCATCAGGCTAATGTATGACTGCACATTATCAAAACAAGTTCTGTCCCTAATTCAGAACAAAACACAAATGTTGCTTTGCATTTACTATACAACCCCTTTTATCTCCCTTGCAAATCATTGGCATAGCATAGATAATAAAATTTCCAACAACATTCTTATTATTGTTAGTGAAGGAACCAAATGTTAAGTTTGTATATCTAATTAACATTTTAGATACAGTTGTACTGGGATTATGATCAATGGTTGTGCCTACCTCATTGACAGTTATTATCAGTAGCTATTTGCATTGCCACACTATTAGACCATACAGTGATATCCATCCTCCCTTGAAAAATAATGGTTGTGCCTACCTCGTTAACAGTTATTATCAGTAGCTATTTGCATTGCCACACTATTAGGCTACACAGTGATATCCAACTCCTCTTGAAAGATAATGGTTGTGCCTACCTAATTGACAGTTATCAGTTGCTATTTGCATTGCCACACTATTAGGCTACACAGTGATATCCAACCCCTTTGAAATATAATGGTTGTGCCTACCTAGTTGACAGTTATTATCAGTACCTATATGGATTGCCACACTATTAGGCCACATGGTGATAAGCATTTCAAGGCAATGTATGTGTATTTTGCTGAATTTGCATTCATTACTAATGATTTACCATATTTTATTGAAAAATTTAGCACTCCCAAAAAAAGGTGCAATAGCTAGAAAACTTCACCCAAAGTTTCAAACATTTATTCACATTATGTGAGCATGCAAGTAATAAATTTGAGCCCTGCAAAGTTTGACATTCTGAACAACTTTTGGCAACATTCCAACAATGCCTCAACAGTTTGAAACAATTATAAAGCTCCATGGGACACTTTCCTTACAAGAAGTTGGGGGGGGGGGGGGGGGATTTTCAGTTTATTACTTAGATGTTTGACTTTTCAGACAGCTGGAACATAAATTTTTATCAACCTATACTATGGATAAATGTACATGTACTATGAACTATAAAAGATGTCCAATTTTATTTACTGTTTCTAGAAGCAACAACTGAAAACAGATTGTAGACAAATAAAAACAATCCAGTACATATAAAGTAGAACAGTCAGTTTAGGCTCAAATGGAAAAAAAAAATCTAAAACTGAACACTGATTATAATGAGAAAAAAAAAGACACTTGATGATTGAGTGGTGGTAATGATTGATTAAAAACATTCAGGGACACCTGGGGATGGAGTGGGAGTCATTAGTGATAATTTTCAATGAAAATGGAAACATTGGGATGGACTGGGTGATAATTAGCAATGATTTTAATAGGAAGTTACAAGTGACAATGAAATGGGGTTAGGTTATTTAAAGGGAGATTAGCTATGCCATTATTTAAGGGGAGATAATCTATGCCATGTGACACCAGTTTAGCATTATACTGTCATATTAAAAATCACAATCGCTAATTTATTAATTAAAAAATTACCATGCACATTATAACTGCATGAACAAAACAGATTAATATGCATTGGGGTACAAGTACCCAATGTTTTCGAGCAAAGCAAACAGAAAATTATAAATCATTTGAAAATCTTGAAATACAAAATATACAGGCATATAATTATTTCACACTGATAAACATGTAACAGAAATAAAGTTTCATAGCTGTAGCTGACACACATTTAACAATTAGAAGATATCTTTAGAAGTACGAGTTGGCTTTTTACACAATGCTTGTGAGAATTTTCCGCTGAAGTTCCCTGAATCAACAAGATCCAAGACAATTTTGAAAATCTTAACTGCCACTGAAAAGGATTCCAATGCCTGTTAATTTTAAAAAATTCAAGTTCCTTTTTAGAAGTACATGTAGTCGGAAAAATCTTCTATGATAAAGAGCTGCAACTGGCTGACTTTCAGCAAAATTAAACTTTCAATTAATCTTGTTTGGCATTTCCAAAGGTTTCAAGTGTTGATTCAAAATTGTGAGACATCAGTTGGAATCATTATTCTTTAATAACATTATGTCTGGATCCCCAGGAATATATAGCAGTCACAAGAAACTACTGTATTCAACAAAAGTACACTTGTTCATTTTTCTGAATTGGAAGGTCAACTTTTTTCCATTCTCCATAAATGTAATCAGTGAAAACACTTTCAGTTATCAAATGCTTAGCTACCTCCTTTGTAATAACATGGAGTACTAACTGAAATTGTGTGGCCTTAAGTTGCTAGGCAACATCACAAGAAAAGAATAAGCAAAAACTACTTTATCTCCAGATGATCATTAATGAGCCCTAAAAAGCTCTTCACTACTAAAATTTTTAGTCGACTTAAAATTTTATTCAGAACATCCGATCCTGAAGCACTACAATCAGTTACAAAAAAACTGATGCTGTTGCTATAGTTAACCATGGTACATTTCCATTGTCAATCTCAATGTTGTTATATTTCAACATGGTACATTTTCATTGTCAATCTCAATGATGTTATATTTCAACATCGTACATTTCCATTGTCAATCTCAATGTTGTTATATTTCAACATGGTACATTTTTCTATTATCAATCTCAATGTTGCTATGGAAGTTCAGATGAGGTATTATTTAAAGGCTCTGATGTGGAATCTTTGGAAATTTTTAGAGATAAGTCTTTCTGGAGTTTCAGTCGTCTGTTATTGATGGATTTCTGGAAGGACCTGGCTTGAAATAACAACTCCTTCATACGAACACAAATCTGAAATGGAAAACAAAAAAATTTGCTTAAGTAGAATGCGCTGTAAAATATCTCAATATCCATCCACCTGCAGTCAGACATTTACATACTCCGAAATAAGTCCAACTTACAGATGAATATATTAACGAGTTAAACTCAATCAAGTAAAAGGATCTTTTCATGGATTTATTCTGTAGTGATAGTGAAGTGCAGGAAGATTTAGAAAGTATGAACTTTGTGATAAACAAAGTTAGCAATATTCTCAACAAATAAATACTTTTAATTCAAGGGAAAACTTTTCAGCTCTTGAGAGGTTAGAAACATTACTCGACCAAAATAAATTTTCACTATCCATTTTTTTGAGTTGGCTGCACAAATTTTCAACACCTATATATATATATATATATATATATATATATATATATATATAGGTTGATAAACTTGAGGCATAATGCACTAAACTGCAAATATTTATCTCCACACTTTGATCATGTGACTCCATTTTAGAGGTCATTCCTCTGATGAAGACCATATGACAAGGTCAAATGATAAGGAGTTGTACTGTTCTTAGTTTTTTTTATCACTACATTTTTTTTTTAAAGATTTATTGTGGATATGGCGATACCTATAGCTATCTGTCCATCTCCATAATAAAACCCATTCATTCAAATTCATACAGGTTTGTAGTTTGCTTATTCAAACAGCAGTAATTTGCAGAAGGGGTGATCATATTTAACCCCCTCCCACCCAATATATAATGGTTAGATTTACTTAAGACTGCATTCACAGTACCGGTACAAGTTGTGAATATTTTTTATATAATTTCTGTATGATGATTTACAACATTAAGACACAACACTGATTATGGATCACAAATTAAGTACCGGGTCTATGTTGTTTGGGGCTTAAAGCCATTTCTCAATGCACATATACATGTATATATATATAAAGCAGTAAGGGTCCAAAGAGATGCTACCTCAATTTAAGCAACATGTGAAAAGTTTGGAGATGGGTGACCAATTCAACACCTTGCAGTTCTTTCAATTCACCTTTGCTTTTTGTTGTTGCTGTTGTAGGGTTGTATGCCCTTTTTCAGCACAAGATAGGCTATAAATGGCAGCCAGTATAAATGGTGGGGGAAGAAACCAAGAAAACTGGAAAGAACCACCAACCCACCAGAAGCTACTGGCATGCTGTGTCACATACCCACATTTGCTGAATCTAAGACTCAAACCCACACTGATAGTGGTAAAATGGCAATGATCCGTAATGGTGAGTGCTTTAGAGCACTTAGCCACTTGAGGTGCCCCTCTTTGTCTTTTGAACTGTAATTAGTTCAAATATTTAATTACTGCTAAATTAGAAATTCAAGAACATCTGTATTACTTTTTTGCATCATCATGGAGATTATTATCATCACCACCAATCATCACTGCATCTAGGTCATCTTTATACTTGTCATTAACAATAATATTTGTGTTTGTAAAACATATATACCCCCACCACACTGTATGTCATATCAACTCCACCCTGTTTCATGATCAACTAGACATCATAAGAAATCTTCAAAGCAAAACTCTCATGTTCAATGTGACCCCCATATTAAATAACTGAATGGCAATATTTGATTTAGGAACAAGAAGACCTGGGAACTAAAGTTTCTGTAAAGTTTCACTGTAATCATCCAATTAAGTTAAGAGGAGTAGTGAAATATCCCATTAGCACTTCAGGTCCATGAACAGAAGAGTGAAAAGTTACTTCAGTGGCTTAAAAATCTGATCAGGTACAAATATGCCCCACGTTATCTACTTGAAGTGTTACTCTACTAACAAGGCCAACTTTTTGAAAAAAGTAATAAAATTTAAAACCTGTTACAGTA
This sequence comes from Unio delphinus, assembly GCA_029339505.1. Classification (NCBI taxonomy): domain Eukaryota; kingdom Metazoa; phylum Mollusca; class Bivalvia; order Unionida; family Unionidae; genus Unio; species Unio delphinus. The sequence continues at coordinate 3,074,313 of JAQISU010000090.1, forward strand.
ACCTGATCAACTATTCATTTTATCTACATATGGATAAAATAAATAATTGTACAAGTCATGTTGCTTTTTTTAGCATAATCATTTTAGCAAGTTTCTTCGAACAGGCAGATGGCTGGCAAGATGGAGTAATGGACCTAACTAAAATCAAGATGTCTACAGTGCTTGCCTGCAAGCAATGAAGACATACAAATTCAAATGGTTTTTAAAACTGTACCTGTTTAAAAGTAGATCTATTCTCTGGGTCCCCATCCCAGCAACTCTGCATCAGTGTCTTGTACTGTGGCAATATGACTACATTACCTTCAATCTCTGGTCGACCTCCTGACAAAACATGTTCTATCACCTGTAAATGACATTAAAAATGTGAAGGTATACTGTAAATGACATTAAAAATGTGAAGGTTTACTGTAAATGACATTAACAATTTGAAGGCATACTGTATATGACATTATAAATGAAGGTATACTGTAAATGACATTAAAAATGTGAAGGTATAATGTAAATGACTTTAAAAATGTGAAGGTATACTGTAAATGACATTAACAATTTGAAGGCATACTGTATATGACATTATAAATGAAGGTATACTGTAAATGACATTAAAAATGTGAAGGTATAATGTAAATGACTTTAAAAATGTGAAGGTATACTGTAAATGACATTAACAATTTGAAGGCATACTGTATATGACATTATAAATGAAGGTATACACTGTAAATGACATTAAAAATGTGAAGGTATACTGTAAATGACATTACAAATGTGAAGGTATAATGTAAATGACTTTAAAAATGTAAAGGTATACTGTAAATGACATTAAAAATGTGAAGGTATACTGTAAATGACATTAAAAATGTGAAGGTATACTGTAAATGACATTAACAATTTGAAGGCATACTGTATATGACATTATAAATGAAGATATACTGTAAATGACATTAAAAATGTGAAGGTATAATGTAAATGACTTTAAAAATGTGAAGGTATACTGTAAATGACATTACAAATGTGAAGGTATACTGCTAGCCTCTTAATTTGGACGCAAGAACAAAAATTAAAAGTTATGTCAACTCTTTCAAGTGATTACTTGTCATAGACAAATTTTAAAAAGAAACTGAACTGCAATCAGCATTCTTTTAACTTTAAAAGATACTATTTCTACTTTTCATAAAAAGGTTTAAAATACAAGTTAAGGAGGTGCTAGAGGAAATCATTTAAACTTGTCTCATTCCATCAACATTTTTAAAAATACTAAAACTACAATCCTGAATCGTGAAACTCTTTGGTCTAGTGACTTGGGAGAAATAAAACATTTCACTGCAGTTTATTATCAAACTTGTTCATCTTGGAAAATCCATTAATTCACAAGCTAGCATTAAATAATCATTAATGTTCTTTTGTGTATCAAATATCCAACTAACCAAATTACGTCACACCTGTTCTATGGAAAGTTAACTACTCAAAGTGGCCATAACTATGCAAAAACACACACCTCCTTAGTTGTACCGATTTCATCAAATGGATCTTCACACATTACAATCTCCCACATGACGATGCCAAAGGAATAAACATCTGCCGCCTTTGTGATAAATCCATCTGATTCATTCGAGTTGGGATGTTCAAAAACCTCTGGTGCTGTCCAAGCTATGGATGGTGGACATGCACTGTACTTCCCCTGGCCTGGAAATAAAGGATGGTGTGATGCACATTGATATTACTCTAAGCAAGAAATATTGCTGGAGTTGATATTAAGGTAATATAATGATATCACAGCAACATAGTGATATCAAGGCAATATACTGATACCAAGGCAAGATATTGCTATCATGGCAACATACTGATACCAAGGCAACATAGTGATATCAAGGCAACATAATGATAGCAAGGAAACATACTGATATCAAGGCAAGATAATACTATCATGGCAAGATATTCATATCATGGCAACATAATGATATCAAGGGAATATACTGATATCAAGGCAAGATAATGATATCATGGCAACATAATGATATCAAGGCAACATACTGATATCAAGGCAACATCCTGATACCAAGGCAATATATTGATATCAAGGCAAGATATTCATATCATGGAAATACACTGATATCAAGGCAACAAACTGATATCAAGGCAACATTCTGATATCAAGGCAAAATATATTTATATCATGGATATACACTGATATCAAGGTAATATACTGATATCAAGGCAACAAACTGATATTGAGGCAAAATATATTTATATCATGGCTATACACTGATATCAAGGCATCATTCTGATATGAAGGCAACATACTGCCATTTGGAAATTATGGGAGTCATAAATGGGTTAACGTGAAAACTCTGCTCTTATCAAATTCAAAATAAGGATTAACATGCAAAAGTTGTTTGTCTTGAATTTTGAACTGTATTATACCTCCCTGATAATGACTAAATCAAGGTCCCTTAGTAACAAAATATTTTCTTACATGCCAGAGTTAACATGTTCACAAGACACCTGTAAGTTGAGTACAAATAAATCTACTTAATTTGTCTCTAGAAATGTTAAGATATATCCACAAGTTAAGTTTGATTTTAACTTATAATCAATAATTGGGGGGGGGAAGGTGAAACGAAGTTATTTAAGTAAGTGGCCACATTCAATGTGCGATGTAATTCATTCATACTTGTTTGTGTTATCATGCCCAAAAGTTGTACAGATTAAAAAAACTTAGTACAGACCTTTTAAAACAAATGTCAAAGTGCTAACAAATTTTCTAATGGAATGCAACTATATATGTCTGTACCAGTTGCCATCATGATAAGTAATGTACAAAGATGGTTTGGTTTGGTTTTCATCTGGTACAGCACAGCAACACAAGCAGGTTATTTATTTAGTATCAAGGCAATCAGACTAGAGCGCCTTAGTCAAAGAAGCACCATGATTGTCAGCCTGGACTGAACCAATGGTAGAAATCAAATGTGCCCTTTTTGGTTGCAATTCCATGATGTATACTACTGAGCTACCATCTCTCCTTGTATAAAACTGTAAGCTATGATTTGTCTGGTTTTCAAAATTCTTTCACACAAGCACCGATATGTTGGTGGTGTTATGTATATCTGATTTAATTTATTTATTTTATTGGTGTTATAAATATCTTTTTTAATTTATTTATTTTATTGGTGTTATAAATATCTTATTTAATTTATTTATTTTAATTGTTTGTCAGCCTTTAATTTTTTAAAATTCTAGTACATGTACCATATTTTCCGGCCTATAACTTTTTTTTTATATTCTCAGAGTAAAATGATTGGTTTTCGTCAGTTTCATGTTAGGAGATTGTGATATAAACATGTACACATAACCCTCATACAGGCACCTTTTTTATGTTTCAAATTACTGTATAACCTTTGTTTTAGATAAATAATCTCAGTTTGGCCATAAAGCACTTGATGTCAAGTCATTTTCTTTTGCTGTAGACAGTTTTCAAGTTAAATGTTTAATTGTCTTCAGATTATTTGGATTTTAAAAGATTAATCTGTTTCTCTGGAAATATTTGAGTGCTCATACAGAATTCTTGGACAAAACATTTCATAATTTGTATTTGGGATTTCCATCACCAGGGTGTTATTTCTTGTGTTTCTACAAGGAACTGTAGACCACAGCACTGTACCAGATACAGAATACATCATCTCATTCCATCTTGGATTTTCATCGAGACTCAAACTTGAATTTATAAAAATGTTTCATTACTAAGACATTTACAATTTAATTCATGGATTATTCTTGGATTATTTTTGGATTTGATTCTGTGAACCATCAAGTTTTTTCCCCCATTTTTACATTGCTTTTATCCAGGGAAATAAACAATTTGTTAAATTTTACAAAGTTTGCTGCTGTTTTCACTCTCTATTTGTTATAGTTTATTACAGCCTGAATACGTAACAGTGGTCATATATATACAATTTTCATTTCGAACCAAACAACTCTCTGTGGTACTAATTATGTGGAAGAATGGGAAGCAGTCTAGACATGTGTGAAAAAGAAAAGAGTTATATGGGTTTGGCAAGCTAGGAATGGTTGATAATAAAAATGAAAAACGTTTAGTAAAAAGAATCTTTTTCAAACTTAAACAAAGAAACAATGTTCTATTGAAAGCCATTTCAAACATTTGTAGGTGAAAACATAACATGCCTCCAGACAAATGACATTCTTAATACAAATACTTTCATCAAGGATTAGCCTGTATTTTGTAATACTGGTAGATAGGTTTTATGACATGCATTCTGAAATTTAGGTTTTGCATTATTAATATCATGATATTTACACAAGATTATAATGGGAGTTCAATTTGTCATATCTGCAAAATGTTCATTCTGAACCAATTACCTCTTTCCTTCAAAGCATTGCGTATGCTGTAACTATATCATTTTCAGTACTAATTATATTGAAGAAAGTGAACAAGTCTAGATATTGTTGAAGATAAAAGAAAGTTTAAATTGGATCTTCTGGCAAGGATTAGTTGATAATGAATATGTAAAATTTAGTAACCAGAATCTTTTGAGAGCTTATCCTATTTGTGGCCAAACATAGAAATAATGCCTTATTGATGGACATCACAAACATCCATAGATCAAAGTAATGCCGCCAGACATATGATTTTCTCCACACAGAAACCTTCATAAAGGATTAGTCTACATACAGTAATATAGGTTTTATGACAAGCCTTTTGAAACTTGTAGTTATTGAATTTTTAATATCATGGTACACTCTATTTACACTGGCTTCTATAGGGGTTATTGTAGTATCATACAGCATATAAAGCCATTCCACAAATGCATGTACATTAAACTTGCAATAGATACAAAAGTCTCTCAAGTCTGATTCAATACATGAACAAAGAACTTTTTAAAATTTTCATTGAGGAATTAAACACATTTCCAGATATGACAGCTATTGCCATGTGTGTGTGTGTGTGTGTGTATAATACAAAGATCCGATATTGCAGGTTGGGTGTTTAGTACATTGGTCAAAATTAATGTAATTAAATATCTAATCTTAGAAAATGTATGGTTACCATTGTGATATTTTCTATCGTAAAAGTTAAACATGTCATGAGTCATTTGGATCTGTCTATTTAATTAATACATGTCTTGTTACAGAATTTGATTACATAAATCTTTAATTGGCAATTTATCACTTTATCTGAATCCTTATATATTTATATAACCCTTTGTAAAATTATTATATACAATGCCCCAAGAAGAACACCTGTCAAAATCAATGTTAAATAAGGCAGACATTTTTGGATAAAGTTAACCTAATGGTGCTATCCAACACAAATCAGATTAAATGTTGTGTAATATAATCCAACACAAATCAGATTAAATGTTGTGTAATATAATGTCAAAATGAAAGCAGCAGGTGTTGAAAACAGCATACTACCCTGTTATCTGTTATGATAGGTCAAACTTCCTGTGTGTGTGATCCAGTTTAGTATCAGGCAACCATTTTAAAGTCCATAGTGATCAATAATGTTTGTCTGGAAGATTTTTATATAATTTAGAGCGCAGAACATTCAAAAATCAGGACTGAATAGACACTTATTAAACTATTTTAGTATTAAATTCTTGAACAAAATTTGACTGTAATAAATGCAAATACACAACATTGACCTTTTTTTTAGCCCTGTTTTGAGATATTATGATCACTTATGTTTCAACCACCATGCTTAATACATTAAATATTATCTATATGGCACCATTTATTTTTTAGGACCAGCTAGATACAATAAACAGTTTTCATCAAAATTCATATGACTATAGGACCATGAGTTATAGAACCATGAGCTTATAGGACCATGACATATAGAACCGTGACCTATAGGAACATGACCTATAGGACCATGAGTTATATAACCATGCATTATAGGACCATGACCTACAGGACCATGACATATAGAACCATGACCTATAGGAACATGACCTATAGGACCACGAGTTATATAACCATGCATTATAGGACCATGACCTACAGGACCATGACATATAGAACCACGACCTATAGGAACACGACCTATAGGAACATGAGTTATATAACCATGCATTATAGGACCATGACCTACAGGACCATGACATATAGAACCACGACCTATAGGAACATGACCTATAGGACCATGAGTTATATAACCATGCATTATAGGACCATGACATATAGGACCATGAGTTATAGGACCATGACTTGTAGGACCATCTTTTCAGGAAAGCTAGCTCATGGTGCCCCAATTTTAAGTTGATCATTTTCATTTTGAACCAACCATAGTCAATTTCAAATCCTTACGTAAAACCACGACCTATAGGAACATGACCTATAGGACCATGAGTTATATAACCATGCATTATAGAACCATGACATATAGGACCATGAGTTATAGAACCATGACTTGTAGGACCATCTTTTCAGGAAAGCTAGCTCATGGTGCCCCAATTGTAAGTTGATCATTTTCATTTTGAACCAACCATAGTCAATTTCAAATCCTTACGTAAAACTTCATATCACAATGACTGATAATACTAGAGAAACAGCAATAACAAGAGTTATAAAACATGGTCATTACTGAATTGAAAAAGGATGTCTTATTAGCACCATTTTTATTATGGTCCATCTGGAGTTTATGCGAAGTCTTGCTGGAAGTCTGGGCATAAACATTTTCTAGGCATCATAAGTAGTCTTGTCATGAAAACTTCATTCTGAGGGAGTAGCATTTTTGTTAAGGACCAATGACAAATCATTAAATCTTATTAGTATAAAGAAATTCATGGCTTATGATTTGGAAGGAGTAGAGATAATAAAATTTTAAGATAGCCATAATTTGTATAAGGCTGTATAATTTTTACATCTAACAGCTCTTTCTACTTGTCTGCAGGTGCTGAACCTATTATTAGAAACAAAATTTAGGAAATATCATTATTTAAGCTACTGCATTTCGTTCCCAATTGGTTATGTTGAACTCGATCCATCCAATCGCCAACAAGGCAAGTTTTAAAATTTTGAATGTGTGGAGGGCATAAGAACATAAGTTTATTATTTTCTTCATATCTCTCACACATTAGCATACATTACAATTCTTTTATTCTATCAAGTTCTGATTCAGACTGCTAAATTTCTTTAACTGCATTGTTAATTATGAAAAGGAAAACCAGTCCACAGAATTAACTATAATTATTCTATAGCGTCCAATGACTCAAGCTGAGGTTGTTTTACATAGCTAATTAAAGATGAAAGAGAACAGCAAACCACATCCACCTAGTCACCTGTATGTAACATGAATTATCACTGATGCCTCAGGCATGTGCCTTCTGTTGGAAGACATAACCAGAAATTTGTGTTTAATATACAATAAGACCTGTCTTGAAAGACCACCCCTTCTGCCACAAAAAAAATGGTCTCTCAAGACAGGTGGTCTCTCATAACAGGTCATAACACTATATAATCAATAAATCCGTGCATTGAGATTCTGGTCTCCCAAAACAGGTGGTCTCTCAAGACAGGTTTTACTATATATATATATATATATATATATATATATATATATATATATATATATATATATATATATATATATATTACAATTTTTTAATTTGTTTGTTCCTTCTAAAAGTTTTTCTATTGCTAAAAAAACAGCCTTTGACTGCAATTTCAATGAGAATCCCAAATGTAAACAAAGCCTACTCAGATGAATAACCCTATAGAAACACCAGGAAACAATACCCCTTCAAAATTTAAATGAATTAAAACTCTTTAGAAGATAAATATATATAACATAAACACATCAGGGGGATAACAACACCACATGAACACTTTTTTTTCTTCGAAAGTGGGGAGGTATCTGTCTGGTGCCCCCATAAAGAAAAAAATAATCCCAAAGGTTTGCAACTTTGCTTTTATATTTGAAATGTTTTGCACTTTAAAGGATTCTGAACTGCTTTTCGCTGCATTTTCAAATTGGAAGTAGTATCTACTGCAATATTTATAGTGAGCTTTATTCAGCAATACCTCTGTCAAGTTACAACCCATGTTAATGGAACTAAACTTAACTAATTGAAGACACAACTAGAAGGGGGTGGGGGAAAGCAGAGATTAATAGCCTACCATCCTCTGGGGCATCAACTAATGGATTTGGGGGATAAGTCAACCTGCTTTAGGCAAGCAAACATACTAACAGTTTTAGAGGCCAAATAGATCAAACTAGAGGGCATTGATGTCCTGCAAAATGGAAGGGATGTTTCCTCTGTGTCCCCAAAGATGGCAAGATAATACTTCTACCAGTGGACATGGAGATTTGGGATGTGGAAGCCAAACTCATTGACATTCATATATCTGGAATAAATAACGAAGTTGATACTACCAGTGGACATTGAGATTAGGGAACAGATGGCAAAAGTAAAGGTAAACCTACTATAATAAGGAATGTGGAAGCCAAACTCAATTACATTTACATATCTGGACAAAATAATGAAGTTGATAAAAGTGATATATCAAGAAAATAGAACAAAAGCTAAAAGTAAAAGTGAGGCACAGCATATGGGTTATCAAAGCCATCTAATATGTGATTAGATTAATAACAGTTCTGAGGAATAAATTCCCACCATTTTCTACATTGTGAGCTTCTTGCTAAAAATTCAAAATGTGGTATTGGGGGTGTGAACAGTATAGGGGATGAACAAGGTGCCAGGCTTTTGACCACATGCCAAGGGACTGTAAAGCCAAAACAGAAAAATGAATGAACTTAAAACTTGGATAGCTAGTACACATGTAAATGGAATTAATAAGAAGGAAATAGAGAAACTAAAACAACAAATACAAAATCATAACATAATTCTGCTACAAGAAACACACAATGCCAGTATTGAAAGGAAAGATCTTCTAGAAAATAAATTTCATGTGATTGTCATAACCAGTTATAACATCAGTGCAGCAAAGGTAGGAGATGCAACAATCATAAAATGAAGAAAATATACAAAGGCGATAAAAAGAAATAAAGGTAGTACGAGACTTCTTCAAAGGTCAACTCCTGTATATAGAAAACTTTTTATGTTTACACAATATAATGCAAGAAAAGTACAAAATATAGAAAAATTAGCTGAATATATCCAAGCTTTCTCTGTAGAGAAATTCATACTGGGTTGGGACTTTAATTGGAAAGTGTGATCAATAGAAAAAACAAACAGCAAAAGATAACCTATTAAAAGAAACTTTGTGGAAACTCATGAACAGAAATAATTTAGGAAACTACACCTATTAAGGACAGAGCACACACATGTGAATATGGTATCAACCAAGCAATGAGGAAATGCAACATGTTCAAGAATTTAAGTGACATAAGATTTTGGACCATCACAATGTAGAGATTGACATAAAATTGGAAAAGAGAGATAAGGGGGAGGGACAGGTACCTGGAAATTAAATCATAGAATCAGGAATATTGAGAACTGAACAGTTTTATGTAAAAAAGATCAGAAGAGGAATGGAAAAATCTAAAATTAGAAATTAAAAGGAAAACTAACATACACTGCTGGATACGAAAAGTTCTAAAAAAAATAATAGAAGAATAAATGATAATATTCCACACAATTACCAGAAAAAGTGAAATTAACAACACATAAAACTGGTATTAGACAAAATATGAAAAGATGAATACCAGGGACAGAAAATAAGGGCATGCAAACTGGGGATCTCTATGTAAAAGCAGGTCTATTTACAATAGAAGAAATTAAAAGAGGACAGGAGAAAGAAACTAAAAAATATAGTCTATACTGAAAAACTGCAGTGGCGGTAAAAGTTTGGGACTATTATAAAGATTTAAATAAATCTATAAAAAAAAATGTAGAGAAAAGATAGAAATTGAAGAGACAAAGTCTCTAACGAAATGAAAATCCACCAGGGTCAGATAATCTCACCACCGCGTTTTATCAAACCTTAGCATTGAGATCAAGCCAGCATTAGAACATTTATAAAATAACATATTTTTACAAGGGGAAATGTCCAGTTTGATGTTGCGTGAATTAGCAACTATTATAAACAATGGTCAAAGAGATAAAAAGAATGTAAAACCCTGCAGTCAACAATCAAAGATTACAAGATTTTAAGCAGAATACTATCTAGAAGAGGTAAAAAAAAAAAAGATTTGTCTAAAATTATAAATGTAAATCAAACTGTGGAGAAGATGGGAGAAATATACAAAATAATATTAACCATAAAAATCACAACTGACTTCCTAAATATAAAGGTTTAAATGAAGCAATGATACTATCTGACCACACGAAGGCCTTTAAAAGATTCAAACATAACTACATAGACACATATTCAAGAAATTTGGAAACTAGAGTTGAAAATGTTTCAACAAGCTGATCAGTGCACTAACTTTATAACTGACTCATATTCTTTAAAACATCTGTAAGAGGAATTTGAGAACTTTGGAAAGCATCAGGATCAAAGATAAAGCATGATAAAACTGAAATAATATTAATAGCAAGCTGGAGGGGAAATCACCCTGGACTTCCTCTACACTGAATACACAAGTCAAAGCAATATATATATTGCTTAGGCTGAATGATAAAAAAACTGCCAGAAATATATAGGAATGAAAAATTAATGAAATTAACAGAGGTACCCTGAAGGTGTACATATTCAAACAAATGATAATGATGAACAGACTGGCTGAGAAAATATGGGATAAAAAAAGATGATAAAAATAGTCTCAACAAAATAAGAGATGATTATACTAAAACTGCCATATTTAAAGTTCCAAGGAAAATCAGCCAAATCTTGTGGAAAGATGTATGGAATAAATGAGTTCAAATAATCAAATAAAAATCAATGGGAATACAGCTTAAGCTTTTAAAACACTTACAAGATATTTGTTAACTAAAGTTGCTTTAAGCAGACACAATAAGAATTGTGCCCCAATGCCCTCTGTGCCAAAAAGATGAAATTTTACAATAAAAGCACACATTTATACAAACAAGACAGGTTTAAGAGGCATAGCAATAAGTTTCCCTAGTTACCTACACATACACAAACAAAAACAAACAACATTATATTTTTTGGCCTTTTTTTAAAAATATTTATTACATATACTAGTATAAAAGGCACAGGTTGAGTCAAAATATGGAACAAATGAAGAAGTAAAGATTGAAGAACACAAGGAAATACCTTTATAAGACAAAGCCTGTAAGACAAAAGTGATACACAGGATAGATGCAGAGCCTAATTTTAACAGTACACAGAAACAAATAGAAGGATTTATTTTTATTTTTTTTGTTTTTGTAGTGATAGACCATACTTACTATGTATCTCATTTGACAAAAGAAAGTAAAAATTTTACCCCCTAAAAATAAAAAAATGAAACAGATTTTGAGAAAAGGAAGAAAAATGAAAGAAGAAACCCTCATTCTTTTCTTTCTAAAAATTATAAATAGAAATTAAATATGTGTTTGTGTGTGTTCTTGATTTGGAATAACACAGCTTTAGCAACATTTTAGTCATATCACTATAATGTCTGTAGTGTGGCAGTTTATAGTGATGTTTAGCACTGGGGCATCATGCTGCAGACATGTAGCGTCATGTTTCACCCAGTCACATTATTCTTAAACCAGGCCGACTGGTACTAAGACTAGCCTCATAATGCTGAGCATCTAGTGAGGCAGCTGTAAGTACCACATTTTTGTACCAGTCATTGGCATGACTCAGCCGGGGTTCAAAAAACCCACAGCCTCTTACATGCGAGACAGATGCTGTAACCATTAGGCCACCAAAGCAGTAAGAAAAAGAAAAATATGAATTACAAAACTATGACTGAATTTGATTATGTCAGTCCTAATAAAACACAGGAAAATACATTAGTATAGCTTTCATCACCTAGCAAACACAGAAAAATAGGAAGAGCTTTTGGCAAAGATCATTAATGAGAAACACGAGGTAGGAAACCAGCCTATGGTATGTGCCTATGGAAGGAAATACGAACTCCATTATCTCAACTTTTAGAAGTGGGGAGGAAACTTGGGGGAACCTAAGACCAGGAACCCATCAAAAGTTTAGCAAAGGATATTAACACCTAATTCAAAAATTTATTCAAATAAATTTATGTACCTAAATTCTATTTTAGGTTTTACCAATACCCAATAAAGACTTTTGGGGGCATACACTAGCATATTAGATACCTTTTTTAATTTTGGTTGAATCTGAAGACGCCTCAACGGTTACTAGCTAATATAATTAGGAGCTATAGAGTGGCTCACATGGCATATTTATCACGATTGTTGTTTTGGAGCTGTATTGTCAACATAATGAGACTTATCTTTTAGATAATACCTAATTTTGTACTGTAAGGACTTCAAAAATACAATACTACATAGTAATTTACACAATTATATTCGGACAAATATGTATTCAATTTTACTCACAATTTTAAATTTTGGGAGAACCGTTGTCTACTAAAATTATGTTCACTCTGAATATTATTAGAGCAAACATAAATTAAAAGAATCACCACAGAAACATGAATTGACTTTATACACAAAGACAAGAGATCTGAGATCCATTCAATAGATTGCTTATAGGATAACACAAAGACAATTAATGTATTTTTGGACAAGAGATCTGAGATCCATTCAATAGATTGTTTATAGGATTACACAAAGACAATTAATGTATTTTTGGACAAGAGATCTGAGATCCATTCAATAGACTGCTTATAGGATAACACAAAGACAATGTATTTTTGGACAAGAGATCTGATATCCATTCAATAGACTGCTTATGGGATAACACAGAAAATTTATTTTTGGACAAGAGATCTGAGATCCATTCAATAGACTGCTTATAGGATAACACAAAGACCATGTATTTTTGGACAAGAGATCTGAGATCCATTCAATAGATTGCTTATAGGATTACACAAAGACAATGTATTTTTGGACAAGAGATTTGAGATCCATTCAACAAAGTGCATATAGGATAACCTACAGCAGCAATCTTCCTCCCGACATGCAGATCTCAGTGGCTGGGTTAAGTGAATAAGACCAAAATCGCCAACCTTGACAATGTCTCTCTCAGTGATAAATAAGTTGGCACAGCGGAGATCCCGGTGCAGGATTGGTGGTTTTGTAGAATGTAAGAAAGCCATGCCATCAGCTATTTGGGATAACTGAAATGAATTGATAGAAGTGTTATTACACAAAAACAAAATAAAAAATATGCTAAATAAAGATCTAGGTCTACCAGATTGGAAATTGAAGCCTCACTACTATACAAAAATGCACTTATCAATTATCTCCCTTGTAACCCTAATAGCTTCAACTATGTAATTTTAATAGTCATTTTTCTCTGTGTCTGAAAACATCGGTATTGTGATAACTGTATTAAACATCAATTTGCATTAAAGAACAACTGATGACTTATGATATTATGAATATTAATTTAAATTAGTAACACAAATTTAATTATTATTACTAATTTTAATTATTAATATTAATTCAATTATTAATACAAATTTTTCCATTTTTTCAACACAGAAGACCAAAACAATTATTTAATAAATGTTTTAAGAAAGTAAAGAATAATAACTGAAAGCATATTGAATTGTCCATGCACTTAAGAATGTGACTCAAACAAGAATGTGTATATTGAAAATAATAGTCTGCAAAAGATGAAGTAAATGTGAAACAACTTACCAACTTGACCCTTAAGGGCCAGTTAAGGAGTCCACCTCCCCTCTTGATAAAGTCCTTAACACACTGTCCATCTACATATTCACTGATGACATAAGGGTGTCGAGACTCAAGGCAGAGGCCAATGATGGACACAATATTACGATGTCTCTGCCGACTTGAAATAGACAACAGTTGATTGCCAGCAATTAATTACTCCATTAATAATTAGGAAATTTATACATATAATTTATATATATATGCAAAAAAATAGTAAAACGAAAGCAATAAAAACTTATTAATCATGAAAACATTTATTATACAATAACTTCTTTACCTTCTACACACAATGAAACCAGTCCTTAATGGATACCTGTTCAAGCAACCATAAAAGTGTGCTATATTTATAGCCTCCTGTCAATTACAAAATATGGAAAAGGGTTCATAAAAAATGTTTCCATTATATAGAAATAAACTCTAATTTCATTCTCTACTTAAATATTGGTCCATTATATTTGAAATATTTTCTAATTTCATTCTCTACTTAGATATTGGTCCATTATATTTGAAATACATTCTAATTTTATTTTCTACTTAAATATTGGTCCATTATATTTGAAATATATTCTAATTTCATTCTCTACTTAGATATTGGTCCATTATATTTGAAATACATTCTAATTTTATTTTCTACTTAAATATTGGTCCATTATATTTGAAATATATTCTAATTTCATTCTCTACTTAAATACTGGTCCCTTATATTTGAAATACATTCTAATTTTAATCTCTACTTAGATATTGGTCCCTTATATCATTTACTTGTCATGACAAAAAGTCAGCAGTGTAATTCAGTAAAATCCATGGTAGATAAAGACCAAACTTGAATTAACTTGGTGAAGGAGCAGTGGCAAAGGAAAAGACAGTAAGCATTTTTTTTTATATGCATACCATAACCATAACAAATTATACCCACTCTGTTTAATAGTCATCACTGACCTTGACCTTTGCTTGTGACATGTGGTCTTGTTGTGTACAAACCTCTGACCAATAGCTTCCAGAATCTACAGGTTTCTTTAAAACCAAAAGTGCAAGCTATCCACAGAGTTTGGTCAAATAACTTACTCAAGAACCATGTATTCCTTGTGATACAGTAACCCAGACCTTTCAATGCCAGATTCAATGGGTTGTTACAGATGTCACAATGCATGTACACCTTGTGCTGCCATTTTGTTTCCCTAACAGACCTTTGTTAAAAAAAACATATATTCAAGATTAAATGGTCTATAATGAACTTTACAAAATAGAAATGATACTGGAAATTAGGTGCCTCTTATAGAATGAAATACAAAAATAAACCTGGATGTTCCCTGGTTCATATCGAAAGACTGAATATTGAAGATAAACAGTCATCATTTATATTGACATCAAATAGAAATGCAGTTATTTCTTGATGACAGACAACATTGTGACGTGTTTATAAAATTAATTTGCATGATGTCCCCAAGACTGTTATCGTGATTGAGTATTTCCAGACAATGATCATCTAGATACAATATCAGTTGTGGAATTAAAATTTCATAACAATGTTTATTATGCCACAACTTTTATGCACAAATGCTTTTATGAGGAAGCAATTTCTTGTACCAAAGATAGTCGATGAACCAGTTTTAATAAGCATGGTTTAATGTTGTATTTGTTGTGGAAATTATTGATGGATATTTTGTATGAAAGAGAGCTGTTCAAAAATGAAGCTTCATCTTCAGTGTATTAAAATGAAACATGTGCTTAACAGAATGTGACTTTGTGTGCAAAGTCAAAACAAACCATTTTTTTCTTTCAATTACAGTGGCCTTGACCTTTGACTTTTTGAAAACAATAAATCAATGACCCTTTTCCTTACTCTAAGTGCAATCAATCCACGAAGTTCAGTCCAAGTATGTGATGTTGAAATAATGTTATTAGGCCAAATTCTTAAAGTCAAAGAAATCCTGACCACTGACCTTTTGCCTCCAGTACTGGCACAAACAACTTGAATATTTCAACTATATTTGTACTCAGAATAGCATAACATACCTTTCCACGATATTGTGGACACTATCAGTATTTTTAAAATAATGGTGAAAAGAAAATGAAGATACAAGACTAAGCTCTACCATTTGCATTCAACCTACAATGATTCAAATGGAATCATTTTGGCCATTGGGTCCATAGCGGTACCATCATGTTATTATATAATGCCTTACAACAGGGAGAATTCTATTAAAGAAATTATCAAATGTACACAAACTCAACATCTTAGATCACACTTGCCAAAAAAACAAAGATACAGGTGTACTGGTAAGCAAATTTTAAGATCACATCCTTTTACCACAACAGTAAGCCTTACAAAAATTACCAAAATCTTGTATCACAGACTATTGTATACTTATACTTGTACTTATATAAGTATACTTGTATACTTATCACAGACTAGATTATTGTCTTTCACAAAACTGTTACTGCTGTTTTTAAAATTTTAAAAGAACTTAAAAACTTAAAACTTAAAAACAGACACCCAGTATACTACAGTGTTTGTATATACACCAGGGAAAAGTGTTCTCTTACTGATGACATCATCATGTCATGTAATGACCATGACATTTTGCACAGTGCAGTATGCATGGATTTAAAACAGCAAATTACCTTAAGAGCCAGACTTCATCTTTCATCCACTTGAGGAATTCCGTACTAAGTTGGTTCTCATGAACACTTAGGGTTATCCTTTTAACTGTAACTTGTATTTCTGTCCACTCGGCAATGTATGTATCACCAAATATGCCTCCACCCAGCCTGGAGGAAAATAGAACATCAATTTCAAGGATAGTTTCATCATTTATAATTGATGAGTGCTCCCTATACACTTATGGCTAACACTACTAGTTGTTTTGAGATACACAACTTGAATTGCTTTAAAAGGTCAAATTTTGACAATTATTCTGTGTGTGTGTGTGAGTATATATATATATATATATATATTTATATATATATATATATATGTATATATATATCTGCAGTGTTCTCAGAGCAAAAATTGGTTTTGTTTTGTGGGATTTAATGCCATTTTCCAGCACATGATAGGCTATACATGGCAGCCAGTATATGAAGTGGAGCAAGAACCTGTGACAACTCCAGGAAGTCACACCTGCCCTTGGCAAGCCAACAAGCTTTTTCACACACACATGATGGTTTGGCTGAGACATGAACTCAAGCACAAAAAGGTGAGAAGTACAATTAATCTCTAAAAGTGAGATGTACAAATGATCCCTAAAGGTGAGATGTACAAATGATCCCTAATGGTGAGATGTACAAATGATCTCTAAAGGTGAGATGTACAAATGATCCCTAATGGTGACACGTACAAATGATCCCTAAAGGTGAGATGTACAAATATCCCTAAAGGTGAGATGTACAAATGATCCCTTAAGGTGAGTGCCTTGGAACACAAAGCCATCTTGTGCCCCCTCCGAGACCAAGATGACATGTGTGAATGATCTGTACAAGTAACTACTTCAGACCACTTTGTTAATCTAGGGCCCCGTCAGAGTGAAAACTACTGCATAACATGATAAATTATCATTCTCATTCAGGACACTTTGAAATGTAAAAACTTAATTTATAATTTTCAATTCACGAAATGTATACATGTCAATCAAATGTTTGACAAATGCTCTGCACATTTACTTAACAGCATGCATTGAATTAAGTCCAATTATTTTAAACAGAGTAAATGACCTTTGTCCAAGTTGCAAGGAATTCTCTTCTATTACTGATTCCTCTAGCAGTGGTACAAAAATACTCCTTTTCCGTGCTTTCTCGTTGAGATCTGGCTCGTAATCTCTGTATGCACAAGACTGAGAGTTTCCATCAATGCTAGCAATCTTCCCTCCCCGATCAGCAAGATCACCCATGCTCGCAAGCTGCCATATACTATTCTCGGGCACTGTCTGTAATCCTGAAGATAAATTTCAAAATCTTTCATGCAGGAATTTCAAGTTTTATTATTAGCTTTTTGGTCAGATAATTGATTGATATGAATCTAGTATCATTTTTCAGCATTTTGGCATGATGCCAACTAAAGGTAAAGTTCAAAACAATGCAGAAATAAATTGCACAAAACTTTAGGAGGAAAACCCTTATCAAAAATGTTCATGAATATAAAAATGTTAAAAAATGTAAAATATCAATAAACAAACAATAAGAGCAAAACATAAAATTCAAAAGACATCAAACTTTGACAGCACGTATCCTACATGGTCAGTTTATTTAACACAAAACAAGCAGTGTACATATATGCCAGCTCTTACACTAGTAAAGCATGTAGACTCGAAGATTATTGACCAATGAGTCTCAATGACTGGGACATCTGATAAAAGAACTCATGCAAAAACAACAATTTTTATTGATTTACAATCATTGTGACCTTTAGAACCCCAGATCTATAATCTTTGAATTACCCTATGTGCAACCCATCTACAAGGTCTAATCAAGGAACTTATTCTACAACATTTCATCTGCAAAACCCATTTTTCTTCAAGTAATAATGATCTAGACTTTTTATCCATTGATCCAAAGTGTAATTCATTCACAAACTTTGCTCCAGGTCTGTGATGACACTCTGTTGATATTGTGCATTCCCTTTCTTCCCATTAGTGGCCTTGAACTTGACCTATCAACCCCAAAATTGATAGATTTCTTCCCTACTGCAAGTGCAGGCCATCCACAAAAGAATGGAAATTGGTATATGGAAGACAACTCGAGTTGTTGTGTAGAAACATAGAGGGAACAGATGGCCAGCTGTATGGACATAACAATTTATTACATGGGTATCAAAATTTTGTTAGATCTTGTAATAGAGAAATTATATGTAGCTACAAACACTGGTTAAATCAGACACTATGTCATATACTTT
This sequence comes from Unio delphinus, assembly GCA_029339505.1. Classification (NCBI taxonomy): domain Eukaryota; kingdom Metazoa; phylum Mollusca; class Bivalvia; order Unionida; family Unionidae; genus Unio; species Unio delphinus. Next base: position 3,092,955 of record JAQISU010000090.1, read on the forward strand.
TTTTAAAGAGTCTTTGTGTTGATTCCATTTTGTGCCAAGAAAGTGGCCATTTAGGATAGGGTTATGACTAGTTTTCCAGATACAAAGCCAGTCCACGGAGTGTAGACTGACACCCTGTAAACCTAGTGTAGTCTGCATGCAAAACCTGACCCATGTGCTAAAAACAGACATGATAACACTATATTCCTTATAAATCTCATTGTAGAACATTAAAAAAAAAAACATTCACCATACACTAATAGTCAAGTACAGTAAAGCAAGTTGTATCAATTACTTAGTTTTAAAGTTATATGTTTTATACAACTTTTCAATGACACTGCTTCAACCATCAACCTCACCACCACTGTCATACATTTAGCTCTCAACAAGGTAAAACAAAAATAATGCTTGTTTTTCACATGACTTACATTAAGATCAAGTGGTTCTGAGTAAATAAATTCAGTTTAATTTAGTCTTCCAGGAAAAATATTTTATATCCTCTATGAATGCTTATCAAACCTTTGCACTGATCTATAAACTTTTCTGGTCAATTGTTCGAATAACAATACAGCATTTGCATCTCTATAAAACTCAACAAGAAAACATATTAGTTCATGATCCTGTTATGTCTCTCTTCATGGCTTCCCCTTATTAGGGAATCTGAAAGATCCCAAGATTTATCTTTTTGTTGTACAATGTTACACGTTCTGTATGTCTGTCAATCACTGTCTATTTCCTTTTATGTTTTTTTTTATTTTTCTGCTTACCTGGCAGCTTGCGATAAATTTTAAGATGGGTTTTCTTCGTATAGCACATGATCCCAACAATTCCTCCTAACATTATCACCCCAATGTTCACGCCCACAATTATCAGAACTTTGGTTTTGTCGGCTTTGGCTCGTATCTCCCCATTCATTTCAGATTTTGATGCTTCTAAAATAAAAAAAAGAGATGTGAAGATATTTTAATAATAAGAAACATTCTTCTTCCTGCATTCTGTAGTTTTTTTTACCTGTATATATGGTTCAGAAAATATGCAGACTGTAGTCATATTTGTTCCATTAGAGACTGTTTAAGGAAATCCCATACACCCTCCTTCATCTTGCCTTGAAAAATTAACTCCATATTGTGTTGTTTATTACAGTTGTGAACTCATTATTAGTTTACAGAATTACTGATATGCTTAAAATCTGACAATATTGGTTCACAGAATTACTGATATGCTTAAAATATGACACAATATTGGTTCACAGAATTACTCATATGCTTAAAGTCTGACACAATCTTATTTTAAATGTGTCTAGAAATGCAGACATTACCTGTGTATCACTCATATGTATAATGATGACACTGTACAGCTGTGATTGGCTGCACATAGTTTTGGTGGACAATAATAATTCAGAACAGAACCATTTAAGTTGTAAGGATAAATGGTTTGCAATGAAAGTACACCTTTTTTTATTCCCCGTTCTGACATTGCATATGTATAATTATGGCATATTTGTCAACAAATAAAAATATTTGTCTTTTAGCTATCTTTTTAAAATTACCTGATTGTTGGGCGATCCCAGTTTACTCATAAATCAAATGACCCATTCCAAAACCAGGCTGGACCATGAAATGTGTTATGTTAAATTATGCTAAAATGGTCAAAGAGAATTTTGTATGAATTGCAATACACATCTTATGTTCAAGACAGGGTTCATACTGGATTTTCTATTGCTGTTAAAATGATCAGTTCTGTCAGACATGTCCATCGCATTAAGGTTGTAATGATTATTGTACCATTTACAATGACCAACACAATGTAAATATACCCGATGGTAACAGTCTAACAACTATGACCAAGCTAGCAGGTGTCTGGTGATATCAGTTTTAATATAAATAGCTTGCACACAAAAAACATGTTGATTGAAATTGTAACTTTTCCATATATATATATATATATATATATATAGGTTCACCTGTAATTACTATCATACAATTGAAATTTATAACCATGTATCATGCATCTACACAAGTAGTTTTTACATAAACTGTAAATCATCTGGAAAGTTAGCCCATCAAGTGTTTTATTGTTTCAACAAATGATGACATAAATTCAACTCAAGTACAAGGCTTGCAAAACTCACAATATCACATAACAGTTTAGTATAATTACACCGTACATGTACTCCACTTCTTACCATCACAAAAAACTTGTGACAGAAACTACTACAACAACTGTACACATAAAAGACAATATGCTTTTAAGATGGAGCAAGGCAAAAAAACATCAATTTCTACAAATACAGATTTGCCATTATGATATTAATAAACCCAATTACAATACAGGAAAACCTAAGTTATACTTAACAACTTCTGTACACCAGTCAAGTGTCATGAAACCCAATGTTATACTTCCCAGCTTCTGTACACCAGTCTAGTGTCACGAAACCCTACATTAAACTTCCCAACTTCTGTACACCAGTCAAGTGTCATAAACTCCTATGTTATACTTCCCAACTTCTGTACATCACATTTTAGTGTAATAAACTCCTATGTTATACTTCTAAACTTCTGTACATCACATTTTAGTGTCACAAAATCCTATGTTCTACTTCTGTACATCAGTCTGGTCTTGTGAAACCTTAAGTCACACTTCAATAACTTCTGTAAATCATAGTAAATTGTCAATTACTGTTGATTCATTAATCTAAAACTCTGTAACTTCTGTACATCACAGTCAATGTCAAGAAAAACTCTATGCCACATTTCTGTAACGTATGCACACTAAAGTGTCAATTACTGTCAATTCACAATGTAATACATCTGTAACTTCTGTACATCACAGTCTAATGTCATGAAACCCTATGACACATTTCTGTAACTTATGCGCATGAAAGTGTCAATTACTGTCAATTCATTATTCTTTTGTGACATGCCAAATTTGTAGGATTTCAAATTGCTAAAATCCATTGATTACAATATTCAATAACAATATTTCTTCTCTAAAAAACAGCGGACATTATATATTTATATTTATACCCACAATGATAAATAAATAAGTTTTTTGTAAACACATGTCATACAGATGTTGTCTTTGCCTAATTTGAGACTATTTAAAGGTGTAAACATATTCTCTCTTATCTTTGTCCAAAATCTTTCCTTGAATTACTGATCTAATTGCTGCCAATCAAAATTTGCATGCCCATTTCACATGCATCATAATTCTGGAATTAAACAGAGTTAACGTTATGCACAGAGTTGGGAGTGAACAGATTTATTTTCAGCCACATAGTCTGCAGTTTTATATTCTATTCCATGTATTCTGGCACCATCTGAGCTTAACAAATCATGTCCGATAAATAAAAAAAAACAAGACCAGGACAGTCATGATAATTGTAATTTAGAAAGAATTATAATCCTGAAATCATGCTTTTCACACAATTTTTAAATTTGCTTGAAAAATGAGCACGAAAATTCAAAATAGTCAGTATAATGGAAATGGCAATGATTTATGGAAATCAGATTCCAAGATAAATTTTTTATTTACTTCATAGCAAACTAAATAATAGTAAGGTAGCCAACTATCACCACATCGATGTTACCAAACTTTTGCTCCCTCTGAGTTGTCTCTCCTTTGCAATTTAGAAAATATATACAACTTTTAGTTTCGATAAAACTTAGTTTTCCTGGAAAATACTTCAATTAGCTTTAAGCATAAGCTTCATGAAATCAATATGCAATCAATCTGATCAGAAGAATTATTTGCTGCATATTAAACTATGAGCTTATTATTAGTACTGTAACTCCTTATTAATAAAATGTCATATTATATACTTGTAGATGTCAGGTAAATAAAACAACATGGGCCCTGATCTACCAATGCATAATGGGCAACTTGTAATGAACAATGTAGATCTGATGGTGAAGTATAGCAGAACTGGATCCATGCGGTTTTTACATTTGGACTAGACTTACAAATGGACTAATCTTACAAAGGGACTAGACTTACAAATGGACTAATCTTACAAAGGGACTAGACTTACATAAGGACTAGACTTATATAGGGACTAAACTTACATAGGGACTACTAGACTTATATAGGGACTAAACTTACATAGGGACTACAAAGGGACTAGACTTACATAGGGACTACTAGACTTATATAGGGACTAAACTTACATAGGGACTACAAAGGGACTAGACTTATATAGGCACTAGACTTACAAAAGGACTAGACTTATATAGGGACTAAAACTTACATAGGGACTACAAAGGGACTAGACTTACATAGGGACTAGACTTACATAGGGACTATAGGGACTAAAACTTACATAGGGACTACAAAGGGACTAGACTTATATAGGTACTAGATTTACACAGATGTATATAATGTATGAATAAAACAATAATGAACTTGTGGAAACTATACCATTTTACATGGAAAAAGTTCTGCTCTCTCATAAGAAAATTATCCTAATTGTATCTATTAGTGCTCTCAAGGGAAGTATTTTTGAAAGCATCCATTTTACATTGTCCATACATTTTACATTGTCCATACATGGCATTTTGAATCTTTTTGGCTGATGGTAGTATGTAGCGTTTGCAAAGGTTGGGTGGGATACTCCCAATATATTAATTAAAATATTATGGAAGATCCACCCTGGCTCATGAAGTTATCAAGTTAAATTAATGACGGAATAGATGTATTGCTCTGAGTCCCCAGTCAGCACTGCCGACGGTTAAATTACATAGAACACGAAGATGAAATTCAAAATAATAACAATTTAATAAAGTCGATAATTTTAAATGATAAACACAATCACTCGTCCTCCAAGTGACAGCCTACTTCATCTCGTGATTTTCAGTGTGAGTTCGATTTTCCCCTGGCCTTTGGTTCTACTCATCTCTTTATTTTGTTCCTCCCACTCCTCCTGGACTTCACCTCTCCCGACTTCTCTCCTTCCTTCTCTTTTCTTCCGTCTCTCTCTATTGGAGACATTGGGACCACTATCACTGGTCTGTCCCTCAAAGCTTCCTCTCCCAACTTCTCTCCTTCCTTTAGAAGCTACACTTAGAATCCTTTCCTAAGGTTTTTTCCCTGCCAATAACACATGGCTGATCGGAGTTAATATCTTCTGGCAATCTCTCTAACGAATTATAGTAAACTAATCTTGCTGGCAGGTCTAAGGATATCATACTTAGCCCAAATCAGGGTCCCGTCCCTATCTCGATTCAGATTGGGTAGCGCTGTGGCCCTGTCCAATCGACTAAGCGACCAATTCAACCTGGCTGTCAGTCTGTGTATCACGAAGATAAGGCACATCCACTCCTTCGGGCAACTATTTTGATCAGCACAAGCGCTTCCACACCAAGGCGATTATTGCGCTTCTGACGGCCTTGGTCAGGCTTCCCACCCTAGGCACGGCAAACTTACATAAGGGATAGTGTTAGCCTGCGGTCATGTTTTACATTAAACAATGGCTTGTTAAACAATGGCTTGTCCAAATTACTTTGATTATACATGTTTCTAATTCAATTTTGGGTTGGGCAAAACGCCACATAGTATAAAAATCAAAGACAAACCAAAGTATTAAAATATCTGATGAAAATTATAGTGTGTGTGTCTGTGTGTGTGTGTGTGATTCCCATAATCTTTTCAAATGCCACGTGAGGAAATTGAATAAATAAATAAAATAATGGGATTGGGACCAAAATAGGTAGTTGGTCTCACTAGAGCACATCCCATTTGAGCGCCACTCACTGAGGCGCTGAAATAAAAATTAATCTCATTAGGGTGCAAAAAAATCATATATATCTTCAAGCTGATGCCACTAAAACACTTGTGTGTTCATTAGGACTTTCAAGACTGGACTATTGTACCTCAATTCTGTCTGGTTCGTCTCAATATCAACTCCAGAAACTTCAAAGGTTATTTTTATTACAAGCTGACCATGAAAGCTGACTTTGGATACTCTAAAGGGGATTTTTTGTTTGAATATAAATACAAAGGTTATTTTATTGCAAAGCAAGCTGACTATGGAATCTTTTAAGTGTGCCTATATTTTTTTTGTTTAAATATACAAGAAATGGAAGTTAATTTTGGTTTCAACAATATTCACAGTAATTTTGAAAATAAATTGAAACAATGGAACAATTTTTAAAGAGACACAATATAGTGCTTCATGAAGGTGCGCCAATGACCCAGTGTCTCCCTGAAGATTTGGACAAAAATCATTCATGTGATGAATTCATGAAAGCCAAAAGAGCAGCAGATGAGTTCACCGACTCAATGATCATTAACATGGATGAAATTCTAGTGTATTTTGATCGCATTCCTGGACAGACAGATGATAAGATGGGGGTCTAAAGTGAGAATTATATTTGGGCAGTATTTGGGCAGATTTGAAAAAATCTGACTTTAGCCCATGCAGTTTCTACTTAAGATGATGTGTTGCCTCTGGGGGGCAGGGGACAATTCCATATGATAGAAAATGGGTAACAACATTATTATTAGGTCAAATTTAAAACAAGCATTTACCGATATTTTCCAGTCTTTAAGTCAATGCAGCGTATAAGTCAAATTCACTAATTTTGTAAATTTTCCATCCTTTGTCCATATATAAGTTGATTCAGCATATAATTCAAGGCTTGGTTTCAGATTTTACACTAGTAGCATCCGGTTACACTAGTAACATCTGGTTTCATGAATATTATTGGTATCACTGTATGATATTCCATATTACTGGCAATCATGAAAAGGCATCACCAATGCTAACATACTTGATTTTGCTCCTGTACAAGGCACTGCTATATTCTGCTATCAATTGACACCGCTGAATAAACAGTCCATACTTGTGATATAACTTTAACAACAGCCACATGACTGTTCATGCTATGTACATGTTAATTAAAGTTCTAAAGCTTAAACATGATTATTCCAGCTGAAACCAGTCTTGAGTGCAAGATTCAACAGATTAGATTAATTTACTGAGGCTAACAATAAGGAAATGAAGCTATTCATAGGGAAATCAGAAATGTAAAGACAATTTAGATAGAAAACAGAAGTTACAAATGAAAAATAAATAAAAATACTTTTTTTTATGCTTTAACATATCTGTGAAATACAGTATCAAATTTACACAAATGTACAGTTTTATAATACATATTATTTAACATGTTCAATTATAATTGAAAGCACATCGATGTTGTAATTCATTTTATTACCTGTAGTAGAACTAATGATTAAGACTTCACTTAACCATCTCCAATATCTGATAATCCCTTGATGTCTTCGTCTTCCATATTGGAGTGAAAACTGGCAGCTATCTCAGGGCTCAGATTATTGGAAATGTTCTCATTATTGTCTGTCTCCATTTCATTCCATGAAATGCGGTGTGCTGTGTCAAGACATTTTCTTCAAATTTATTCTCAAAATTAATCCATCTTGCTCTGAAGCCACAATTTGCTTTCTTTTTTTTTTTTTTCCGTAATGCATAATGCAACCTTATCTTTATGCCAATCCCGGACACATTTTCACTGACAACATATTTGCTGTGAGCAGTCATATTCCCACCTTTCTCTTCCGCGAACTTTACAACTTCCAGTTTAAAGGTCACTGTGTATGACTTACGTGATTTGATGGGAAACATTGTTAGATAGTTGTATGATTTGTATATGGATTATATGAATGATTATGACTAAAAAGATTTATCAAAACATATACCCAGCTCATTAAAATGTGCCAGTACTACAGCGATCAAAACAATGCCCATGACTAGACTTATTGTAAAGAAAATGGGGTACCAGCAATACAGTAACTAGTATCGGAAGCCAAAGCCACTAACAGGATATAAATAATCACGGCAACCGGCTTTCACTGTTGTTGGAAACCAAATACCAATTTATCAACTACCAGTATAACCAAAGAGAGACAACGAAACAACAGCTGGTAAAGAATGAACATTGGTGATATTTTGACATTACAATTGCTTTAAACTTAAATGCAAAACTAAAACTGTATCAATGATGATCTATGAGTAGTAATGTCTATATATCTATTTTAGTTTAGTTTAAACCATATTTATTTTAGAAACTTTGTCAATACAATTATAAACATTTGGGGGATTCAGTATAAAGCATAGTCTATGGTATTTTATAAATAATCATAGAATGCTAGAGTTAAAGTGAATTACATCCCTTTGTATGATCAATTAGATGAATGAAAAAGCTATGCTGGTAATCGCTCATGTGTGTCCAACAGTATACTGGAAAATCAAACTTTAATGGACCAGTTGATAAAATGTGATCGGGAAGAATGGTTAAAAAGGATGAATAAAACAAAATTATTTCGTATCTTTATTTTCAGGAGCAAACAAATTAGTACAGTACACTATAGAGTATTGGGGTGCCCCAAGTGGGCAAGTGGTCTAAAGCGCTGTCCGTTACGGATCAATGCCATCTCACCTCTGTCTGTGTGGGTTCGAGTCTAAGATTTGGCTAATGTAGTTATGTGAGAAAGCTTGCCAGTGGCTTCTCGTGGGTCGGTGATTCTTTGCGTGGGTTTTCCCGGGTTCTTCCTCCACCAATAATACTGGCCGCCATGTACAGCATATCGTGTGCTGAAAAATGGCATTAAACCCTAAAACAAAAACAACAACATATAGAGTATTGACCATAAGTGTGCCATGCTGCCCAGTGAATTATTTTACTGATAATTGTTTTCTTCCTTTACATGTTTGAGAAATAACAAAATACATGCAGAATGCAAACTAAATAATGACAAAACGTATAATTATAGATGCAGTCATAGTAGTTTACAACAACAACTTATTGAAATAGTAATTTAACAAAAATTTGTACATCTATGTGACTTGTTTTCAATTAAACTGATTATGGAGCAATTTTAATAGTATACTGGGTATAATAATCCATATACATGTCGATGCAATTTCAATGCTATAATCTATATTAAGTCAATTTGAAGTATAAGACGAAGACCTTACTTTCAAGTAAAAAACTACTGACTTATAGGCTGAAAAATACGGTAATGCCATTATTTTTTTAATTTATTTTTTTAACATTATAAGGTATCTTTATGCCTAAATTAGTCTGCTGATTCTTCTCTGCTTTGTATCTCTCTACTTCTTCAAAGCCTCTGAAAACATGGAATCATCTGTATGACCAATGTGTATTACAATAGTCAGTTTATTCAATGTTTCTGATGTGTGAGTAATTGTTTTCTTCTGATTCCTTATGCCATGTCAAAGTTGATGTTCAAAACTTTGTGTAACAATTTTCATCAGAAAATGGATTTATATCTTTCATATATTCTCAACACAAAACAATAATATCCCTTCTTTTGATATTTTTCTTAACCAGATGTAGGTACGCAACTAAATGTCTTGGAATTTCAGTTTTCTCAGCTTCTGGTTACCCTTCCACATGCCCTCTGGATGCGGTGCCGACAATTTCTGTATCACTAGTATGTGTAGCATGCTCTATAACTATTGCAAACAATATTACCACAAACAAACTGATTATTTTCCATTTCTGACATGTATAAAATCACCTTTTGTTATGCTCTATAAATCAGTTATTCCTGATCAAAGGATCAAATTGTTATACCCATATAGGAGACAATTAAATTGGAACCCCTTGATAGTGTCTGCAAAACCTGCAGCAGATTTCAGTCATACAGATGCTTGTATTCAAATATCTAATCTATCTACAGCAGATTTCAGAAAAACAGATGCATGTATTCAAATATCTAATCTATCTACAACAGATTTCAGTCATACAGATGCTTGTATTCAAATATCCAATCTATCTACAGCAGATTTCAGTCATACAGATGCTTTTATTCAAATGTCCAATCTATCTACAGCAGATTTCAGTCATACAGATGCTTGTATTCAAATATCCAATCTATCTACAGCAGATTTCAGTCATACAGATGCTTTTATTCAAATATCCAATCTATCTACAGCAGATTTCAGTCATACAGATGCTTTTATTCAAATATCCAATCTATCTACAGCAGATTTCAGTCATACAGATGCTTGTATTCAAATATCCAATCTATCTACAGCAGATTTCAGTCATACAGATGCTTGAATTCAAATATCCAATCTATCTACAGCAGATTTCAGTCATAAAGATGCTTTTATTCAAATATCCAATCTATCTACAGCAGATTTCAGTCATACAGATGCTTGTATTCAAATATCCAATCTATCTACAGCAGATTTCAGTCATACAGATGCTTTTATTCAAATATCCAATCTATCTACATCAGATTTCAGTCATACAGATGCTTGAATTCAAATATCCAATCTATCTACAGCAGATTTCAGTCATACAGATGCTTGTATTCAAATATCCAATCTATCTACATCAGATTTCAGTCATACAGATGCTTTTATTCAAATGTCCAATCTATCTACAGCAGATTTCAGTCATACAGATGCTTTTATTCAAATGTCCAATCTATCTACAGCAGATTTCAGTCATACAGATGCTTTTATTCAAATGTCCAATCTATCTACAGCAGATTTCAGTCATACAGATGCTTTTATTCAAATGTCCAATCTATCTACAGCAGATTTCAGTCATACAGATGCTTTTATTCAAATGTCCAATCTATCTACAGCAGATTTCAGTCATACAGATGCTTGTATTCAAATATCCAATCTTTCTACAGCAGATTTCAGTCATACAGAATCTTTTATTCAAATGTCCAATCTATCTACAGCAGATTTCAGTCATACAGATGCTTTTATTCAAATATCCAATCTACCTACAGCAGATTTTAGTCACACAGATGCTTGTATTCAAATGTCCAATCTATCTACAGCAGATTTCAGTCATACAGATGCTTTTATTCAAATATCCAATCTATCTACAGCAGATTTCAGTCATACAGATGCTTTTATTCAAATATCCAATCTATCTACAGCAGATTTCAGTCATACAGATGCTTTTATTCAAATGTCCAATCTATCTACAACAGATTTCAGTCATACAGATGCTTTTATTCAAATGTCCAATCTATCTACAGCAGATTTCAGTCATACTGATGCTTGTATTCAAATAACCAATCTATCTACAGCAGATTTCAGTCATACAGATGCTTGAATTCAAATATCCAATCTATCTACAGCAGATTTCAGTCATACAGATGCTTTTATTCAAATATCCAATCTATCTACAGCAGATTTCAGTCATACAGATGCTTTTATTCAAATATCCAATCTATCTACAGCACATTTCAGTCATACAGATGCTTTTATTCAAATATCCAATCTATCTACAGCAGATTTCAGTCATACAGATGCTTTTATTCAAATATCCAATCTATCTACAGCACATTTCAGTCATACAGATGCTTTTATTCAAATATCCAATCTATCTACAACAGATTTCAGTCATACAGATGCTTGAATTCAAATATCCAATCTATCTACAGCAGATTTCAGTCATACAGATGCTTGTATTCAAATATCCAATCTATCTACAGCAGATTTCAGTCATACAGATGCTTGAATTCAAATATCCAATCTATCTACAGCAGATTTCAGTCATACAGATGCTTGAATTCAAATATCCAATCTATCTACAGCAGATTTCAGTCATACAGATGCTTTTATTCAAATATCCAATCTATCTACAGCAGATTTCAGTCATACAGATGCTTTTATTCAAATGTCCAATCTATCTACAGCACATTTCAGTCATACAGATGCTTGTATTCAAATATCCAATCTATCTACAGCACATTTCAGTCATACAGATGCTTTTATTCAAATATCCAATCTATCTACAGCAGATTTCAGTCATACAGATGCTTGTATTCAAATATCCAATCTATCTACAGCAGATTTCAGTCATACAGATGCTTTTATTCAAATATCCAATCTATCTACAGCAGATTTCAGTCATACAGATGCTTTTATTCAAATATCCAATCTATCTACAGCAGATTTCAGTCATACAGATGCTTTTATTCAAATATCCAATCTATCTACAGCAGATTTCAGTCATACAGATGCTTGAATTCAAATATCCAATCTATCTACAGCAGATTTCAGTCATACAGATGCTTGTATTCAAATATCCAATCTATCTACATCAGATTTCAGTCATACAGATGCTTTTATTCAAATGTCCAATCTATCTACAGCAGATTTCAGTCATACAGATGCTTTTATTCAAATGTCCAATCTATCTACAGCAGATTTCAGTCATACAGATGCTTTTATTCAAATGTCCAATCTATCTACAGCAGATTTCAGTCATACAGATGCTTTTATTCAAATGTCCAATCTATCTACAGCAGATTTCAGTCATACAGATGCTTTTATTCAAATGTCCAATCTATCTACAGCAGATTTCAGTCATACAGATGCTTTTATTCAAATGTCCAATCTATCTACAGCAGATTTCAGTCATACAGATGCTTGTATTCAAATATCCAATCTTTCTACAGCAGATTTCAGTCATACAGATGCTTTTATTCAAATGTCCAATCTATCTACAGCAGATTTCAGTCATACAGATGCTTTTATTCAAATATCCAATCTACCTACAGCAGATTTTAGTCACACAGATGCTTGTATTCAAATGTCCAATCTATCTACAGCAGATTTCAGTCATACAGATGCTTTTATTCAAATATCCAATCTATCTACAGCAGATTTCAGTCATACAGATGCTTTTATTCAAATGTCCAATCTATCTACAACAGATTTCAGTCATACAGATGCTTTTATTCAAATGTCCAATCTATCTACAGCAGATTTCAGTCATACAGATGCTTGTATTCAAATATCCAATCTATCTACAGCAGATTTCAGTCATACAGATGCTTGAATTCAAATATCCAATCTATCTACAGCAGATTTCAGTCATACAGATGCTTTTATTCAAATATCCAATCTATCTACAGCAGATTTCAGTCATACAGATGCTTTTATTCAAATATCCAATCTATCTACAGCAGATTTCAGTCATACAGATGCTTTTATTCAAATATCCAATCTATCTACAGCAGATTTCAGTCATACAGATGCTTTTATTCAAATATCCAATCTATCTACAGCAGATTTCAGTCATACAGATGCTTTTATTCAAATATCCAATCTATCTACAACAGATTTCAGTCATACAGATGCTTGAATTCAAATATCCAATCTATCTACAGCAGACTTCAGTCATACAGATGCTTGTATTCAAATATCCAATCTATCTACAGCAGATTTCAGTCATACAGATGCTTGAATTCAAATATCCAATCTATCTACAGCAGATTTCAGTCATACAGATGCTTGAATTCAAATATCCAATCTATCTACAGCAGATTTCAGTCATACAGATGCTTTTATTCAAATATCCAATCTATCTACAGCAGATTTCAGTCATACAGATGCTTTTATTCAAATGTCCAATCTATCTACAGCACATTTCAGTCATACAGATGCTTGTATTCAAATATCCAATCTATCTACAGCAGATTTCAGTCATACAGATGCTTTTATTCAAATATCCAATCGACAGCAGATTTCAGTCATACAGATGCTTGTATTCAAATATCCAATCTATCTACAGCAGATTTCAGTCATACAGATGCTTGTATTCAAATATCCAATCTATCTACAGCAGATTTCAGTCATACAGATGCTTTTATTCAAATATCCAATCTATCTACAGCAGATTTCAGTCATACAGATGCTTTTATTCAAATGTCCAATCTATCTACAGCAGATTTCAGTCATACAGATGCTTTTATTCAAATGTCCAATCTATCTACAGCAGATTTCAGTCATACAGATGCTTTTATTCAAATGTCCAATCTATCTACAGCAGATTTCAGTCATACAGATGCTTTTATTCAAATGTCCAATCTATCTACAGCAGATTTCAGTCATACAGATGCTTTTATTCAAATGTCCAATCTATCTACAGCAGATTTCAGTCATACAGATGCTTGTATTCAAATATCCAATCTATCTACAGCAGATTTCAGTCATACAGATGCTTTTATTCAAATGTCCAATCTATCTACAGCAGATTTCAGTCATACAGATGCTTTTATTCAAATATCCAATCTACCTACAGCAGATTTTAGTCATACAGATGATTGTATTCAAATGTCCAATCTATCTACAGCAGATTTCAGTCATACAGATGCTTTTATTCAAATATCCAATCTATCTACAGCAGATTTCAGTCATACAGATGCTTTTATTCAAATATCCAATCTATCTACAACAGATTTCAGTCATACAGATGCTTTTATTCAAATGTCCAATCTATCTACAGCAGATTTCAGTCATACAGATGCTTGTATTCAAATATCCAATCTATCTACAACAGATTTCAGTCATACAGATGTTTGAATTCAAATATCCAATCTATCTACAGCAGATTTCAGTCATACAGATGCTTGTATTCAAATATCCAATCTATCTACAGCAGATTTCAGTCATACAGATGCTTTTATTCAAATATCCAATCTATCTACAGCAGATTTCAGTCATACAGATGCTTTTATTCAAATATCCAATCTATCTACAGCAGATTTCAGTCATACAGATGCTTGTATTCAAATATCCAATTTATCTACAGCAGATTTCAGTCATACAGATGCTTTTATTCAAATATCCAATCTATCTACAACAGATTTCAGTCATACAGATGCTTGAATTCAAATATCCAATCTATCTACAGCAGATTTCAGTCATACAGATGCTTGAATTCAAATATCCAATCTATCTACAGCAGATTTCAGTCATACAGATGCTTGAATTCAAATGTCCAATCTATCTACAGCAGATTTCAGTCATACAGATGCTTTTATTCAAATATCCAATCTATCTACAGCAGATTTCAGTCATACAGATGCTTGTATTCAAATATCCAATCTATCTACAGCAGATTTCAGTCATACAGATGCTTTTATTCAAATGTCCAATCTATCTACAACAGATTTCAGTCATACAGATGCTTTTATTCAAATGTCCAATCTATCTACAGCAGATTTCAGTCATACAGATGCTTGTATTCAAATATCCAATCTATCTACAGCAGATTTCAGTCATACAGATGCTTGAATTCAAATATCCAATCTATCTACAGCAGATTTCAGTCATACAGATGCTTTTATTCAAATATCCAATCTATCTACAGCAGATTTCAGTCATACAGATGCTTTTATTCAAATATCCAATCTATCTACAGCACATTTCAGTCATACAGATGCTTTTATTCAAATATCCAATCTATCTACAGCACATTTCAGTCATACAGATGCTTTTATTCAAATATCCAATCTATCTACAGCAGATTTCAGTCATACAGATGCTTTTATTCAAATATCCAATCTATCTACAACAGATTTCAGTCATACAGATGCTTTTATTCAAATATCCAATCTATCTACAACAGATTTCAGTCATACAGATGCTTGAATTCAAATATCCAATCTATCTACAGCAGATTTCAGTCATACAGATGCTTGTATTCAAATATCCAATCTATCTACAGCAGATTTCAGTCATACAGATGCTTGTATTCAAATATCCAATCTATCTACAGCAGATTTCAGTCATACAGATGCTTGAATTCAAATATCCAATCTATCTACAGCAGATTTCAGTCATATAGATGCTTTTATTCAAATATCCAATCTATCTACAGCAGATTTCAGTCATGCAGATGCTTTTATTCAAATGTCCAATCTATCTACAGCAGATTTCAGTCATGCAGATGCTTTTATTCAAATGTCCAATCTATCTACAGCACATTTCAGTCATACAGATGCTTGTATTCAAATATCCAATCTATCTACAGCAGATTTCAGTCATACAGATGCTTTTATTCAAATATCCAATCTATCTACAGCAGATTTCAGTCATACAGATGCTTATATTCAAATATCCAATCTATCTACAGCAGATTTCAGTCATACAGATGCTTTTATTCAAATATCCAATCTATCTACAGCAGATTTCAGTCATACAGATGCTTTTATTCAAATATCCAATCTATCTACAGCAGATTTCAGTCATACAGATGCTTTTATTCAAATGTCCAATCTATCTACAGCAGATTTCAGTCATACAGATGCTTTTATTCAAATGTCCAATCTATCTACAGCAGATTTCAGTCATACAGATGCTTTTATTCAAATGTCCAATCTATCTACAGCAGATTTCAGTCATACAGATGCTTTTATTCAAATGTCCAATCTATCTACAGCAGATTTCAGTCATACAGATGCTTGTATTCAAATATCCAATCTATCTACAGCAGATTTCAGTCATACAGATGCTTTTATTCAAATGTCCAATCTATCTACAGCAGATTTCAGTCATACAGATGCTTTTATTCAAATATCCAATCTACCTACAGCAGATTTTAGTCATACAGATGCTTGTATTCAAATGTCCAATCTATCTACAGCAGATTTCAGTCATACAGATGCTTTTATTCAAATATCCAATCTATCTACAGCAGATTTCAGTCATACAGATGCTTTTATTCAAATATCCAATCTATCTACAACAGATTTCAGTCATACAGATGCTTTTATTCAAATGTCCAATCTATCTACAGCAGATTTCAGTCATACAGATGCTTGTATTCAAATATCCAATCTATCTACAGCAGATTTCAGTCATACAGATGCTTTTATTCAAATATCCAATCTATCTACAACAGATTTCAGTCATACAGATGCTTGAATTCAAATATCCAATCTATCTACAGCAGATTTCAGTCATATAGATGCTTGTATTCAAATATCCAATCTATCTACAGCAGATTTCAGTCATACAGATGCTTGAATTCAAATATCCAATCTATCTACAGCAGATTTCAGTCATACAGATGCTTGAATTCAAATATCCAATCTATCTACAGCAGATTTCAGTCATACAGATGCTTTTATTCAAATGTCCAATCTATCTACAGCAGATTTCAGTCATACAGATGCTTTTATTCAAATATCCAATCTATCTACAGCAGATTTCAGTCATACAGATGCTTGAATTCAAATATCCAATCTATCTACAGCAGATTTCAGTCATACAGATGCTTTTATTCAAATGTCCAATCTATCTACAGCAGATTTCAGTCATACAGATGCTTTTATTCAAATATCCAATCTATCTACAGCAGATTTCAGTCATACAGATGCTTGTATTCAAATATCCAATCTATCTACAGCAGATTTCAGTCATACAGATGCTTGAATTCAAATATCCAATCTATCTACAGCAGATTTCAGTCATACAGATGCTTTTATTCAAATATCCAATCTATATACAGCAGATTTCAGTCATACAGATGCTTGTATTCAAATATCCAATCTATCTACAGCAGATTTCAGTCATACAGATGCTTTTATTCAAATATCCAATCTATCTACAGCAGATTTCAGTCATACAGATGCTTGAATTCAAATATCCAATCTATCTACAGCAGATTTCAGTCATACAGATGCTTGTATTCAAATATCCAATCTATCTACAGCAGATTTCAGTCATACAGATGCTTGTATTCAAATATCCAATCTATCTACAGCAGATTTCAGTCATACAGATGCTTTTATTCAAATGTCCAATCTATCTACAGCACATTTCAGTCATACAGATGCTTTTATTCAAATGTCCAATCTATCTACAGCACATTTCAGTCATACAGATGCTTGTATTCAAATATCCAATCTATCTACAGCACATTTCAGTCATACAGATGCTTTTATTCAAATGTCCAATCTATCTACAGCACATTTCAGTCATACAGATGCTTGTATTCAAATATCCAATCTATCTACAGCACATTTCAGTCATACAGATGCTTTTATTCAAATATCCAATCTATCTACAACAGATTTCAGTCATACAGATGCTTGTATTCAAATATCCAATCTATCTACAGCACATTTCAGTCATACAGATGCTTTTATTCAAATATCCAATCTATCTACAGCAGATTTCAGTCATACAGATGCTTTTATTCAAATATCCAATCTATCTACAGCACATTTCAGTCATACAGATGCTTGTATTCAAATATCCAATCTATCTACAGCACATTTCAGTCATACAGATGCTTTTATTCAAATGTCCAATCTATCTACAGCACATTTCAGTCATACAGATGCTTTTATTCAAATGTCCAATCTATCTACAGCACATTTCAGTCATACAGATGCTTTTATTCAAATGTCCAATCTATCTACAGCACATTTCAGTCATACAGATGCTTGTATTCAAATATCCAATCTATCTACAGCACATTTCAGTCATACAGATGCTTGAATTCAAATATCCAATCTACCTACAGCAGATTTCAGTCATACAGATGCTTGAATTCAAATATCCAATCTATCTACAGCAGATTTCAGTCATACAGATGCTTGAATTCAAATATCCAATCTATCTACAGCAGATTTCAGTCATACAGATGCTTGTATTCAAATATCCAATCTATCTACAGCAGATTTCAGTCATACAGATGCTTTTATTCAAATATCCAATCTATCTACAGCAGATTTCAGTCATACAGATGCTTTTATTTAAATATCCAATCTATCTACAACAGATTTCAGTCATACAGATGCTTGTATTCAAATATCCAATCTATCTACAGCAGATTTCAGTCATACAGATGCTTTTATTCAAATATCCAATCTATCTACAGCAGATTTCAGTCATACAGATGCTTTTATTCAAATATCCAATCTATCTACAGCAGATTTCAGTCATACAGATGCTTTTATTCAAATATCCAATCTATCTACAGCAGATTTTAGTCATACAAATGCTTTTATTCAAATATCTAATCAATCTACAGCAGATTTCAGTCATACAGATGCTTTTATTAAAAAATCTAATCTATCTACAGCAGATTCCAGTCATACAGATGCTTGTATTCAAATATCCAATCTATCTACAGCAGATTTCAGTCATACAGATGCTTGTATTCAAATATCCAATCTATCTACAGCAGATTTCAGTCATACAGATGCTTGTATTCAAATATCCAATCTATCTACAGCAGATTTCAGTCATACAGATGCTTGAATTCAAATATCCAATCTATCTACAGCAGATTTCAGTCATACAGATGCTTGTATTCAAATATCCAATCTATCTACAGCAGATTTCAGTCATACAGATGCTTTTATTCAAATATCCAATCTATCTAAGGATAGCTTGATTGAAATCCACGGCAAAAATTGATGACCTAGACATAATTTGAAAAACAGCCATTTTAAATTTCAGTATATATAAAAAAACCGGTCTACTTGGGGTACAACAAATTTCAGGAACCACAAATAATTTAACTGACCTTTCCCCCGTTGGTTTTGAGAAGTTGCATGACTAGTAATTGCTATTCTGTGAAACCCATGACCCTGTGACCTGGCAGCAACTCTGGGAAAAGTTGAACAAAGCATATAGCCTCCATTTTGTATAAAGATAAATCCAGCCCAGTTACTTTAAATAGCAGATTATGAATATATCTTCCTTAGCAAAACATGATCTACCATTATGGTCCTTTCCTCAATTCTTCAAGTTTCTAGTAAGTGGTTTTGCCCCATAAGATGGTGCAATGAAAACCAACTCTAGATGGCCGATGTTTATTGCCAACAATAACAGATGCTTCTATGCCGATGGCACATAATGTCCAGATGAACAGGAATGAGAATTGAACCAAGGTGTCAAAAGTTGTTTCCATTAGAATGTGGCAGAGGCATCCATGAACAATAACACAAGGTACAAGGATAAATAGCTATACAGTAATACCATGTCTGAACAAAGCATAATTCATCTATTTAATGAAGATTTTGCTGCTGATACTGCTACAAGTCTCACCATTTCTTATAATGCTGGTGTTGCCCACATCAACTCCTGTGTCCCTTTGAGAGGCCAAATCTGTCAATTCCTCTTGAGGTCTTGTGACAGAGGTCACTTGGGTCAAGGTTACATTAGGACAGCCATCGATGCAACTGCAAAGATGATGCAACTCTGCCTCCTGCAAGTTTAATTACAACAACACTGATATTTATCTTATAATATTGTTATTAACTAGAACACAACAGTTTAATAACTATGATCTTTATCTTATAATATTGTTATCAAACTGGGAAAGAACAGTTTAATAACACTATGATGTTTATCTTGAAACATTGGTTTAAAAACTGGCAGTGCAGTTTAATAAAAATAACACTAAGGTATTTATCTTGTAGCATTATTATCAAACTGGAAACACTAAAGTTTAATAAGAGCATTGTATGGCATTTATCTTTTAACAATATTATCATACTGGGACACTATAGTTTAATAAGAGCATTGTATGGCATTTATCATTTTAAAAATATTATCAAACTGGGACACTATAGTTTAATAACAACAACATTGTATGGATTTATCTTTAAACAATATTATCAAACTGGGACACTATAGTTTAATAACAACAACATTGTATGAGCAGCAGAGGGGGCGAATCAGACAACTTTTGGAGGCGTCGATTCGGCAAACCGAGGCTTCTTCATAAATCGTAAAAAAAAAAAGGACGCCAAGTCGTTGTAGCGCCCCCTCTGCTGCTATGGGGTTAACCAAATTAACCATAAATACGATCTAATCCAATACGATATCGTGTCTAGGATCATGTATATTTATCGTTACAAATCCATGTGGGGTGGCTTTGGCACCAGTAAAGAAATTTTGAAATTGGTTATAATCCATATCACCGTCACACCAATATTGATAAATATTTTGTAGTGTGTACTTTCCAGTTCCATTAAACACACATACTAAATTGCAATTTTCTCTGGTTACACTTGGAATCTGTGAGTATTTTTGAGTGACATATATCACATCTGTGTTTTTATGGCGCCCTCTGGAAAATATTTTGGTAGGTTTTTTTTGTCGTTCCAACATTACATCATTGTACACAACAAGATTGTTAACGCTTCCATCCAGGTCTTCCACGGACGGCGCTTCGTCAATATATCTGTGATAAACTCAATAAAATCTTCGTCGGCAATTTCTAAAGCGTTTTTGTTGTAATCTTTTAACACCTGATAACAATGTTGATCGTCTACGCTCAGGGCAACTAAATATAATTTGTCCCATGTCATATATTTCATTATCATCGTGAGCAACAACTGAGTTTTACCACTTCCTGAGGGTCCTATGATGATCATTTTGATAGAGTTTGGTAACAACGCGTGATGTTTTACTTGTTTTTTTCTTTAGCGCTGAGAAATCAATTACTTCCATTAGATATACTATATATATAAAATTATGAATCTATATTGTGTGAAATGTAAGAAGCGTACACCAACTATTGACCTGACAAATGTTACCACAAAAAATAACCGAGAAGCGGTTGCTGGTAAGTGTGAGATAAGTGGGATAAAAAAATATCGATTTGTAAAAAAAAAAAGTGGTGGTGATATCGCCGCCAAGCTAGCTAAACTCCCAGGAACGCCATGGGCAAAGTATCCAGGTGAAAATCACCTTCCAGGATATAGTTTTTGTGGACCGGGAACACGATTAGATATTAGACTTGATAGTCAAAATAATCCTAACCCAGGAGAAAATCCGATAAATGCAATTGATGAAGCATGTCAGGTACATGATATAGCTTACCGGAGCGGTGATTTACAAAAACGTCATCTCGCAGATGTGAAATTAATTCATGCGTTAAATTCTATCACTGATAAATCCTTCAAAGAAAAATTTCCTTCATGGTTGATAAAATCGGCGATGAAAGGTAAATTGATGTTAGGTGCGGGTAATTAATAACAACATGCAATCTATTTATTATTCCCCAAGAGGATACTGGAGGGGTAAAGCGGCAATCAGTAAACTCGCTAGCGCCGCAAAGGTGAAAAATACCACTGCAGCAGATTGGTTATCCAAACAGGCAATATGGCAGATTTATTTACCACCGCCTAAACAAATTAACTACTCGCATTTTGATGTGACCGTCCCTTATGAAGCAGCAGCAGAGGTGGCTTCTGCATTTGAAAGGATTTATCGAAGGGGTCCTCTGCGCTGGCCAAATCTATTATAAGTTGATCCTGGCAAGGAATTTCAAGGTGCGGTTCTATCAGCGATGAAGAATCATAATAACGCAGAACCCACCTCAGTTGATGATTTTGTTTTTAATGGCTCTGCTTGTTTGTATCGACTCGCAACATCAACTACAGTTAGCGCGTATTTGCAGAAACTATCATGTGGCAGAAATAATATTTCAGCTTGATGAACTTCAGCAGCAAAGGGGGAAAACCATACAAATTTTTCAGGCGTCGATTCGGCAATCTGAGGTATCCACGCAAATCATATTAAAAAAAAGCGTCGCGGTGGACGCCATGTGGTTGTTGCGCCCCATTGCTGCTAATCACGTTAATTATTTTTTTTAGGATTTCACAAACAGACTAATTTGTAAAACCTCACCTCATAGATCAATCAGATTATTGAATTGGTCGATGAGTTTGAAATTAATTCTTATTAAAAAATCATTATGACACCACATAAAGACTGAATTAGTTGGGTCCTCAATTATTAGAAACCTCGGAGGAGCTGTTGGTGAAAATGAACATAAAATATATCCCTGCTGAGCTTGATTTGATCGCTCGAGATTTATTTGATAGCTTCCTTCGATGACATCACACACGAAATAATGCTGTTCTTTTCCATGCGTCATGAATCGTTTTGAAACCACTATCGATGGTATCACTTAAAATCTTTTTTAGTTCCAGTACGTTATATTTTGGAAGCTTAAATGCGGAAATATCTTCAACACGGATTTTATGTTTTTCTGCGAAATCTGTTCTCGTTTTAGGATTACTGTCTCCCAATATCTCTTGAATAATTTGCGAATGAAATGTTTCCATGTCATTGATGATTTTGTTACCTGTTTGTACGACGTTGATAAATTCATCTCGGGTAAGAGTCCCAAATTGAAGAGATATTAACAACAACGAAAGATCATTTTCCATCGCTGTGTACTTCTCATTGATTTTATCCTGTCGAGTTGTATAGTATCTACGGTTGCGGTCGTCTATCTTTTCATTGAAAAAATTCAACTTTGAGTATTCTCTATAACTTTTGTTGGATTGTCAGGGTTTATCCTGTCTGTGATATAATCGGATCTTTTAGGTTCGAGCGTTATATTAACGGTTTCTCCCCGAGGTGGTTTTTTAGGCCATCCTAACACTGTTCTTATCGAGCTGTTATAGATGTCTACGATATGCCTAGGGAAGTTGATCTCAATGGCAGATGATAGTGTAGTTCGTGAACCGTTATCGCGATTTTTGATTCTGTTCCAGTAATAGATTTAATTCTGCGTTGAAATTCAGCGTTGATTTGTTCAATTTGGTAGGATCCAGTTGGCAATGAGACAACATTCCAGTCTGGAGTTCCATCCTCCTTATTCTTATTAGCAAACACTAAAGAATTGTTCGGTTGTTGACCACCAAACGCTACCGACCTTATATTAGGCCAGCTGTGATATATTCTTAGTTTTGCCAGCGCTATCTCCTTCATGAGGATCGGGGTCGGGAAATTCACACTGAATTCAGGATACGTTGAGGTTATTGAGATCATTCTGGTTTTCACTGGAGTCATGTTCTCCACTATTCATTGAAGTAGTTCTTGCGGTGTTGTCATTGTTGTTATTGTTATTATCCTGCTCTAATTTCGATATTGTTGACTCATACAACTGAACCATTCTTGAAAACTCGCTATCTGATATTAATGTATCATCAAGTGACGAGGAAATCGAGGATAATTGCGAGTACGCGGTTTGAATTTGATTACATAATCGTGCAGTTTACGCTGACTACACGACGACAGTTTTTTTGTTATTCCGGAAAATATACCCGCTATTGTAGCCACCGCAGAAATGCAAATTGGAACTACGACCGGAGCAATCGCTGTAACAGATGCGAGTATTATTCCGGCTCCGGTGATTACCGTACATCACTTACCGAGTACACGGTAACATCAACCACAGTGATTCTTCGTCAATATTTTTTTATTTTTGTTTGATACTCCTCAGTGAGGGTTTTGAGTTTAGTTTGAAATTCTCTGACCTGATCATAGCGATACTGCTGCGATGATGCCATTATTATTTTCAAATCCTTTATGATTTCAATTAAGTTGTTTACTCAAATCCGCTACAAACTCTACATACCACATTACTGAAACCCTAGCTAAATTCTTATCAATGGATTCTAACGTGAACTGTTCAGATGTATCCTTGTCGATGATTGTCGATATCGTATTGTGGACTCCAGCTGAACTCGATGATGATATATTAAACTGAGTCGGTGTCACTTGTGCTAATCGATAAATACCTTTAATGGCCGCAGTGACATATAAAATGTTGTTTGTAGGAGTCCATGCAAATGATCCATATTGAATCGTGTATACTACATTGTTGGTTCTCTCATGAGGAATTTTTGTTTTTTAGATGATGCTTATCATTTTCATTGCATCAGTTTTGATTGCCTCGATGAAGATTTTCATCTCATCGATGGATTTTCTAATATCAGGGAGTTTTATGTCAATTTTATCCAACGTGGTTGCAAAAAATTTCTCAATGATATTTTTACGAAATGATGTAAACTTTTCAACGTGTTTTTCATATTCGGATTGAAGTGTTGCTAGTTCCAGCATAGAAGTTTTTATCTCTGTGAGTTTTGGTGTGGTCACTGGTGGATTACCAAAAAATTCTACTATGGGTTTATCAATGTTGTCTACGATGGATTTTTGTAATTCAGTAAACTTATTAAATGCAGCTATATGATCGTTGTATTCATCGCGTAGAGTTTTTAATGGTTCTAAATCATCAATTCGTTTCGGTAAATACCGTGATGGCACCTTCGGCTGCGTCTCGTCGTTTAACTAAAATATCATCAAAAGGAAACATTACTAGTTTTCAATTTGCCATGACGATCGCCAAATACAACTATTTCATTGGGATCAACACTTGCTAAGTTCAACATCTCAGCTATTTCATCTTCGATTATTTTTTTTATATCACCGGTTGCAGTGCCATCAGCATCGGGTTTCTTCAGCGCTGATAAAGATCTCCCCCAAATATGAATCATGTTATTGTAAAAATCTTTCTCTCTCTAAAAAGCGATTGCTAGTACCGGTTTCAATGCTGATTGGTTGTGTCGGTAACTGATCTTTCATAAAGACGGTTCTGAAGTTTTTAATCGCGAGTTCGCTAGCGGCATCAAGTAAATCGAAATTGGACATCGGAACCAAAGGGTCTCGAACTAGTAAACCATTCCTGGGATTCTCAGGCCGCTTCCCTTGTACCACGTGTGTGGAATTCCTGGCAGTCTTAGACCCTTTCCCTTTTTTTATACCTAGATCCGCGAACGGATCCACCGGTTGCATTCTTTAGTGCCATTCCTGCTGCGGTACCAACGGCCCCTAATGCTGCCGCTTTAGCCACCGCTGGAGCAGCTGCCGCAATCAATGCTGGAATTGCAGCTAGCAATGGAAATATACCGCCGGTTTTTATATTTTTGATCGCAGCTGCAGATAGTCTGATCTGAACACCTTTTCGTTCTTTGAGTGCATCACTGAAGTGTTTCACTTGACGAGTAGTCAGTGACAATTTATTCTGACCTCCAGTCATCTGATTGGGTTTCAGCGTTATTGTGGTTATTGTGGTTCCACATTTTTTAGCTGCTTCGGACTGTAATTTTTTGAGTTGACCAGAAGTCAATGTAACACTGATATGACTATACGACATTATACAATAACAGATTGATCTAATTGTTACATGTTTTCCACTGGTGTATCAACGATTCTCATTCGTCCACCAACACCTTTGAGTAGCATTGATTTATCACTGAGAATGACAGCAACCGCTCTATATTCAAGGATAGCACCGCAGGTTACACGAGCTCTAAAATGTATATCAACAAACGGATTGTCTTGTTAAATCAAGATGTTCTAACGAAAAGTAATAGATCGGATAAAGAGTACTAAAATCCAACTGTGATATTTGTAGAATGGTATCAACATTTTGATCACGCCCCATGTATGACAACAGGCGATGATAAACTCGTGCAATATGGTTTTTAAGTTGTATATCCTCGGATGGTTCCTGCTGTCCATTTATTCTCAGCAAGACGTCAGTAACACATAATCAATGGAATATCATATGGCTGAAGAGTTGATTACCAACTCTCGCCATATCCTGTAACGCAATAAATATATGACACGGAGCTGAAACGCCTTGTTTTGATGCCAGGTTTCACGTAAATATACCGTTAACAGTTGATTGTGCGATATCTGTTGTTGTTGTTAGCCAACTCAATAATGATTTTCCTCCTTGATCCATAAATGATAGCAATCGTCCTTCTGTTGTAATTGACGGAGTCAATACTGGCATCCAGTGACAGTTTTGTTAAAATGACTTTACCAGCATCATTATCTGGATGAGCAGGATCTGCTGGAATTCTCCAAATTGCATCAATGTGAATACCTTTTCGCACGAGTGCTACCGTATGTTTCGCTCCATAAATAACTTTTCGGACGTTTCTACAGAATCCAAATATATGATGCAGTGGAATCGCGCATGAAAGAGATCTGCGCGCTCCTTCCAAGATTGATATACGTGTTGCAGCTCCTAGGTGGAAATTAGGATCATTGTTTATAATCATATTCTCAGCATCAATATCAGCGGCGCCAGCATTATTCCTGGGTCGTCTTACAACAAATGGATTTTTTCCAGCAGTATTTTTAATATCTTTTGCAAACATTATAGAAGGACTGGCCGATCTTGTATAATCATCGGAATATCTTGCTAGCCCGATTATTGTTGTTGCTACATCAACATCACATTCTATCGACTCAATTTCTTTTCCATCAATGAGATATCTTGCACTCTCAAATAACGCCATGATACCATTATTGACAAAACCGACTTGAGTACCAGCTGGATACGGCGCCGGTACAGCAGGAGTAGCAGCAGCTGTTACAAGTTCACCTTCGATTTCGATAAACGCTTCACGCGGTAGAAAGTATTTACTGGTATCATGGACTTGAAGTTCAATTCTTGATCGAAGATCGGGTTGTACTGCGTGATAAGAATAAAACTGATAATCGCGTACAGAATCATTCTTTAGTACTGGGGCATCCATATCGAATGCTGTATCAGGTGACAGTTAGAACATTTTATTATATATTCGTTGATCTAAATCATCGTCGTTGACCACGACGTGGTCCTTTTAAGCCACTTTCCGCTATCATATTTCCTGTTATGTTATCTTGATCACTTGTGGTCAACGAAGTCGCTGATGACTCTGTTAACAACGACGCTAGTTTTTGATTTACTGCGTTATTTATTATTTTACTAACACTTGCTGGCATCACTGTTGTAGATGGTAATGGTCCCGATTTCCTTCGCCATCGAACAAGCGCTATTAGTTTATCTTTCGCGGCTGAAAACACCTTCCCAGCAACATTTCCAACAGCGCTGATGCCCTTATCATGAATAACATCAATGACTTTCATTGATAGTTGTTTTGCTAGTGGAGCTACTTTTGGAGCCATTCTTGCAAATAATCCTGCAATGGTATCATCGAGACCGTTTCCATAATACGCTCTATATTCTGGCAATCGTGAGTTTATTATGTAGACACTGGTTGGTTTATTGTGATTGTAGTGTATAATCATTCTTATTTAATTGTTATTTATCTTATCGTGAAATCCTATGGATTTTCGACAATTAGTCACTATGATAACCACCATGGTGATAGCCATGGTGCTCAACTTACTCGTTATTTATGAAATCTCGATATGTTTTGATATCCATGATGCCACCTTGAAATAAACGCCTGCAGATATCAGCTGCTTCATTAATTATTTCTGGTGAGTTATTTCCAGCTCGCGAACCTCCTACAAGTACTTCTAATCATGCTATATCGCTGAGAATATTACCAGGACAACTAACTAAACCACTACCTGATACTCCACTAACAGACGAAATGGTATATAAGCTGCTTAATACACGGAAGTCAAACACAGAGGTGTGTAATTTTATTCTTTTGTGTACTAATACTGATTATTGACAGCGCTGAATCAACAGCGAATACTTGAAAAAACACTAAAAAAAAGAATACAATTGTTTGTAAACACCACGTATTTGATTTGTTTTCTTACAAAAGGCATTTAATTTCCTCAATTGATTATCTCCGTTGAGAATCATAACAGTTAAAATCGGCCAATCAGATGATGCGATGATTTAAAAAAACCAATGAGATCTGTAACGCTTTCATAAGCCATTACATACCCACACGAGTTATCTCCGCTGGTGTTATATACACATAGTGCAAAATGAAATCTAGATGTAAATAAATCAAATTTTGTTCTTAAAAAGCTTTGAAAAAACTGTCTTGGTTATTCCCACTGCAATATATCGTATTGAAGCTCTACAAATACTGAAACATTTTTCGGCTTCATACATTGATTGAAATATTTTTTCTTCATTGGTTGCTGTATTAAATGATTTTAAAGGTCTCCTTGCAACTGTTTTACATATATCAGTTTTTTCCCGTTTGGAATTCTCACTCGGCGTAACAGCTTCCAAATTCGATAAAGAATTATCAGTCCTAATACTATTTAAGTGATCAATAACAAGACCATCTTTGATCAATCCATTATGACATTTGAACACAAAACGATGATTAAGATAACATTTCCCTCCAACTCAAAACACCAATTATCCCATATTATTCACAGTACCGACTGGCTTCTTCAGTATTCAGTGTCTGACAGTACCATCAGGGGACGTTTCGTAGTTACTGATCACGGGATGTGGTTGAAATTCTTGGTTCATTTATATACGGTACTATAATACTATTTGTCTAATTAATTGATTGCTTGAAGTATTACTTTGAAATTTATCAATGTAGTCTTGGGGCGTTCTTATAATTTTATCCTTGACTCTGTCAAGGACTCTGTCAAGGACGCAGTCATTGATGGAGTTCTTAATTCGCTAGGGAGTTTTAAACGGAAGACAACGAACAATTACTAACAAACTGTTTTACACTTCCATCAGTTGCAGCTCATTTTGCTAGAAAGAAAAACGCGTGGAAACCAACAAGAAGCGAGTTTCTATCAGATGTTAGATTGAGCTGTCTCGAGTTCAGCCATGGCGGGCTGTGGAATACAAAATATGATCCCGGAACCATTATTTCCCTTGATATGGTTGCGTGTTACCCCGGGAGTTTTCTTGGGTACGGAGAATGCGCTAAGTACTTTAAATGATTTGGGCACCCCACGCATGAAATGGCTTGCGTCCCTGTTAATGGACCACTACCCGATTTTGATTTAACCGGATTCGCTCGTGTGGTATCATTTGAATTGGCTACAGGACTTCATCGTTGTAGTTATATTTGGATTAGTAGACACATCTCTGAAAAACACTGGATGCCAATAGTGCTATTACGATATATGATTGATTGTGGTATGCTGATATCGTTGATTGTCGGTGATGCAATTATATCCTATCGAGCGCAGAAATCAGTCTGGTTACCACAACCTGATTTAGATAAAATAATTAGCGAACAACGAAAACATCTTCCTTCGTTCAACAAAGAAGAACTTTTGAAATGGTCCAAACAGTTATTTGAAAGTGAAAATCGAAAGGCTAAAGATCGCGGATGAAGGATAATTGGCAAATTTACTTAAGGCGGTAAATACGACAATACAAGATGTTTTCACGATTGATTATGGATAACGTTGAATATGATTTTATAATCGCAGATGTAACGAACAAAGGCATATACGTCAATCGTAAAGATGCATTTCTGTCTGATGGAACCAAATTGGGTACAATTGTTACCTACAGCGACGGATACAATCTGCAGTATAAACATTTGAGAGCATCTATGTTGGCTTATGCTTCAATAAATTTGTTTTCGATGATAAATAGATTTCCTGACACCGCAGTTAGAGTCGCCTCTGATTCATTTTATGTAGATGCGAAATATAAAGAATTAGTAGCCGAATTTACAAGTTCTGATGAAAACTGGGGATCATGGAGAATCAAACGAGAAATGATGCATGATTATATACAATCAGCAGATGTTACCAATAATTACTTGAAAAACGATCAGATATCAGAACTATCTAATGCACCACAGTTATCTGATCCAATATGCAGATATAAAACAGTTTATTTAAACGGCTGTGGTGGATCAGGAAAGACGACTCGTGCGATTGAATTATTTCGCAGAAAGTCAAACATGATTGTGCTAACACCAACTCACAGACTCGCCAGAGATGATACAGCGAGGAGTTCAAGCATGTACTTATCATAGTTTCTTTCGATGGAAAGGAGATATATGGACTCCTGATCGAATGGGCGATAAATTTATTCCTAGTGTCATAATTTCGGATGAGGTATGCACGGTGTCATTAGAAGCATCACGAAAGTTTTTTGATTGGCTGCTACTAGCGAATACAAAAGTCATCATGTGCGGCGATCACGGTCAACCACCACCATTTGTTGGTTTATCCCCACATAATTGGCTGAAGGGTTTTGTAGACTATTATGAAGAGATTAATAGAGACCACAGAGCACTTGATGAACAATTATGCGAGTTAAAAAAACTAATTAGATTACAACCAGATGAAATCCAATGTGAAATAGTTCGTAAAATAATTTCGGAAACACCATTAAAAGATTTCTGGGAAGCGTGGAAACCAAACGATTTGATGGTGGCAAGTAGAAAGATAGTCAGAGACACACTTCAGATGAAGTTATTTGAATTACATAAAGAAAAAGACACACTTCAGATGAAGTTATTTGAATTACATGAAGAAAAATTCGCAACACTTCCAGTGCCGCTTTGTTATAGACCCAAGGATACACGAAAACAGAATATCGAAGTTGATATTCCTGGGCAGAGTGAGAAACAAAATTTAGTGTTAAATGATATTGTGTTGGTTGATATAAATGTCGTCGAAGATGCATTACACGCTGATAAATCCCCGTGGACGCTAGGTTATGCAGTGACAATACATTCTTCACAGGGATTGACTATATCAGATACAGTTGTTTGGATCATAGATAATCGCATCGAATGGTCAAATTTAGTTTATCTCGCAGTATCCAGAGTATGAAGAATAAATCAACTTCGAAGAGTTGTCCTGACAGAGTCAGGAGATGATAATGACACTATTGTCAGCGTCAACTCTGTCAAGGACTCAATAAAGGACTCTGTCAAGGACATAATCAGAAAAAAACTCTCCGGTTATAAACAACAGGATAAAAAAAAATAATAGAGAATTTGATATTGATGCTGAATTAATAATTACACTGAAACAACAACAGAATAATCACTGTGCGAGTTGCAATTGTATAATGAGATGGTGTTGGTCGGATAAAGATTCTCGACAATTTACCGTGGATAGAAAAGATAGTAGCATTGGTCATACCAGCGATAACGTGATGCTGACTTGCCTTGATTGCAACAAGCGCAGAGGCGCTAGTTAAGACCAGTGGTAATTGAGTATCCTCGGGTATCACTTGCAACTGTTGTCGAGTAAATCCTCGCTGAGGAGCAGTTGAATCCAGTCTATAAAATACTGGTCTACCCGTAGATCGTGTTATGCTGGATACTTTATGTGCGGTGACACTCCAAATAGGATCAGTAGCTCTTTTTTGGACACCTTCGAGCTCTCCTGGTTCATATAAATACCTAACAGTAACATTACCGAGTATTGGTTATTTTGAAAAATCTTTTTGTGGATTTTCAGGTATAAACTTTTTCTTAATTGCGTTGTTAGGTTTCATGCTGATTGTTCAAATAATCTCATTATTCAGCGCAGTAATCACAGCTGGTAATCTCTTGACCCATTCACGAGATCGTTTATCCTGAATAAATTCCTTCGCGTATTGATATCCAAATAACCGCTCAGCAAGCGTTCGATTAAATCGTTCAACAATTGCCTGATCGCGATGTAGTGCAGTATGTCCTCGTTTGATTGTGGCATTATGATGCTTCGTTGTTGATAACACTACACCCTGGAATTCCTTGCCAGGAACAACTTGTAATAGATTTGGCCAGCGCAGAGGACCCCTTCGATAAATCCTTGAAACACAGAAGCTACTTCAGTTGATGATTTTGTTTTTAACGGTTCTGCTTGCTTATATCGACTCAAGTGCCAGTGCTCCATCACTGTTAGTCCCCATTCGTTTAATTTTTTGTGTCTTAGATCAGTCAATTTGTTTCAACGCAACGCATTTGTGAAGTGTTTTTTTATTCGTTCTGCTACACAATTTATTCCTGACGAATGTTTCATTGGTTTTAGTTTTTCAATATTCAGTTTATCATTTAACAGATAGATTCGGTAAACAACTGCTGTTACAGGATTGGATCTCTCGTAGCATGGTTTATCAATTCCAGTCAGAATTCCTGGTTTGGAATCTCGACTCACAATGATGGTTCTTTTATCCTTCAAGATTGGTTCAAATTTATCTCTGATAATCCAATCTCAGTTTTCCAAGCGGATAATGAATTTCACTCTAAAAAAATACCTTTTTCGCCCAAGATGTGAAATTATCTTGGCTGCTTTTTCGTCGTTCATGGTAGCACCAATGCTACCATCAATTCGAAATGGTGACCAACAGTGAGATGCTTCATCACACTTGAATTCATTAAAACAGTCATGAATTTTACTTATCATGGTTCTATCACCTATTAGATTCTTTGGCCTATCGTAGACTCTATCGAGATTAAATTTACCATTTTTCCAAGGCGCAATTTTCGATAATCTCTTAAATTCCTTTATGTTATAATTAAAACAAGTATTTAAATAAGAAATATATTATATAATGAATCATCGCAAATGGCTCATGACTGGATCAGTTACCCCATGTAACAAATCATGCAGAAATGAATTCTGTGGGTATCATATGCAAAGTTTTCGTAGGGGAAGTTATGGGCCCTTACCCTGCAAACGATGTGGGGTAGGGGTGCGTGGTAAATCGCAGTTGTGTCAGGGTTGCGGTGGTAAGAGATACAGAGAGTTGAAGCATTATTATGATAAACAAACTAAGAACTCCATCAATGACTGTGCCCCTGACATCGTCAACGACAAAATCATAAGAATTCCTCAAGACTACATTGAAAGATTCTCAAGTAATGTAATAATTCAACCAAACAATTAATAACACAAACAATAGTATAGTATATAAATGAACCGAGAATTCCGACCACATCCTGTGATTAGCAATACGAGGCTTCCCCTGATGGCATTGTCAGACACTGCAGGCTGAAGAAGCCAGTTGGTGCTGACAATGGTATGGGGTATATGGTGTTTAACGCTGGGGGGAAAATGTATTATTGTCATTGTTTCGCATATGAGTGTTATCATGGATTGATCAAAGATGGTCTTGTTAATGATCAAATTGATTCCAATCCTCGGAATATATCCTTGAATAACCTTCAAGCTATTTCACAGAGTGAGAATACCAAACGAGGAAGAACTGGCACTTGTAAAACAGTTGCAAGGAGGCCTGTAAAATCATTTAATACAGAAAATAACGAGCAAATAGTATTCCAATCCATGTATGAAGCCGGTAGATATTTCAGTATTTGTAGATCCTCAATATGATATGATGCAGAGGGAATAACCAAGACGGCTGTCTCCAAGATAACCGGACAAAGAATTCGATTTTCATATGTCTGAATCATGTTTTGCTTTATTCTATATAACACCAGCGGGAGATAAATCGTACAGGTATGTATCAACCTAGTTCTCAATGTTTTTTTTTAAACATTACGTCAACTGATTTCTGATTGGCTGATTTTTAACTATCATGATTCTCAACAGGATAATCTATTTTGTAAGAAAACGAATCAAATAAGTGGTGTTTATAAACAATTGTATTCTTTTTCGGTTGTCAATAATCATTTTAAGTATAAATAACACTTCTGTGTTTTGCAACATGGAAGGAAAAACTACACTAATTTGTCCAACTACACGTTTACATATAAATTATATTCAAAAGTATATACCTGTAACAAGAACAGTTAGCGTATTCGTAACACGTTGGATTCTCATCCTGGGGTCCATGGTTCTAACCCTGTAACCGGCATATATTGCTGATGGTACCGACAGATGGTTTTATATAATTGGGGGCGGGGTAAAAACTCAAATCGTGAAACCAAAACAAACCACTCCATCATGTGGTGTGAATTTTTCTTTCAAACCAAGTCGATTTTGTAGGTTTTGGTTTCATAACTTGGTCGTAGGGTGCACGTTATCCATTGTCATTGTATATACCATTGTTGTGTTGTATAGTTCTGTGCTGTCATATCGTTCCCAACCCCCGTCTATAGTGCTTTGTGTACCGGCTTCCTGGTAGTCTGAATCCGTTTCCCTTTTTTTAATACCCCTTTCCAAAAATTTTACCTACAAGATTGCTACCAACAGCACCAGCAGCACCTAGTCCAAGTGCTTTAAGAGCAGGAATAGCTAGTGGAGCCAGTGCAGCAAAAGGAAATATTCCACCGGATTTAATCATATCGTTGACTGCGGCTTGTGAAAAAAATCAACTTGACTCCTGTACCAGCTTTTAAAGTGTATTGAAATGATTAAGTTGAGTTTTTGTCAGCGATAATTTATTTGATCCACATGTCATTTGTTGTTTTTTTAGCGTTATTGCTGTGCCACACGCAGTAGAATTTTTCGATTGTAGTTTTTTTTATCTGACCAGGTGTCAGGGTGACATTAACATGATTGTACGACATTTTATTTAGTTAGTGATCATCTAATTATCCTTTTAAATGTTTTCAATGGGTGTGTCAATGACTCGCATTTTTCCACCACCACCCTCGAGCGTCATAGATTTATCACTGAGAATAACAGCAACTGCTCTAAATCCTCCAAGAGCATCGCCGATACGAGCCTGAAATTTTACATCAACGGTTGAGTGTTTAGATAGATCAAGATGTTGCAACAAAAAATTAATAAATCGGATACAATTCTTTAAAATCCCATTGTGATATTTGTAGTCCAGTATCGACGTCTTGATCCCGACCCATATAAGACCACAACCGATGATACACTCTTCCTATTTGATTGCTACCATAATCGAGAATAAGTTGCTCTGCTGGTTCTTGCTGATTACTTATTCGCAATGATACCTCACTGACATTACATTTATCAAATATCATATGAGACTGCAATTGTAAACTATCATATGCAGCCCCTGCTATTTTTTGCGTCCACGATACATTTTGTAGCGCAGCAAAGATATGTCTAGGCGCGGAAACATTTTTCGTAAGCGCAAGCTGCCAAGTAAAGACACCAACAACATTACTAGTTATGGTAGCTAATGTAATATCAGACCAACTCAGTAATGATTTTCCTCCATGATCCATACAAGATAGCAGCCGTGTCTCAACAGTCAACGACGGAGTCATAATTGGCATCCACAGAGCTAATTTTGTCAATTCCACTTCACTATCGGTAACAGGAGCAGCACCATGCCAAAGAGCATAATCATCAGTTGTTCTTCGCGTGAGCACTACAATATGACTAGCACCAAAGATAACTTTTCTGATATCTCTACAATATCCAAATATATGAGACAATGGAATCGCACATAAAAATCTACCAAGGGGGTCTATCTTCTTTTTTCGTGCTGCAAATCCTGCATTGTAATTAGGATTATTACCCAAAACAACAGCTTCAACATCAGCATCAGCGTCTTTAGCATTATTTCGTGGTCGCCACATAAAAAATGGATTATGATCAGCACTATTGGTAGTATCCTTCGCAAACATCATCAAATGACCCGCAGACTTAATAAAATCATCAGAGTATCTAGCTAAACCCATTATTGTGCTTGCAACATCAACATCATTATTGATGGATTCGATTCTAGTAGAACTGATTATATACTGCGCATTGCTAAATAACGCCATAATACCATTGTTGACAAACCCAATCGGAATATTTTCTCGGTTATCAGCAGCAACAAATGGAGTATGATCGTGTTTTACTAGTCGCCCCTCTACCTCGATGAATGCCTCACATGGCAAAAAGTATTTAGATGTGTCATCAAATCTAAGTTCAATTCATGACCTTGTATTTGGATGTTGAGTATTATACAAAAAATATTGATAATCGCTTATAGAATCATTTTTTCGTACAGGAGCATCTACATCAAAAGCATCATCTATCTCACATTTAAACATTTTATAATATAGTTGTTGATCTAAATCATTAATCGTTTTAGACCGGAACCAACAATTAATCTCAATCGCTGTTTTGCTATTTCATTGATTGCTCTGCCTACATTAGGTGGCATTTGATTCGTAGATTGTAATTTTACTGGTTTTCTTCCTCTCGCCAACGACATAAGCTTTTCTTTTGCAGAATCAAATGCGTCAATAGCATGATTACTAGCCCTGCTACCAACTTCTGTACCAATCTTATCACCAAGAACCCCAATAGCTTTTGATGCTATTTCCTTCTCGATCAGTAAAATCTTTGGAGCGACTCATGTAAATAATCCAGTGACAACATCACCTAATCCATCTTCGAATGTCACCTTATACACTGGCAACCGTGAATTTACGACGTTAACAGGTCTTGCTCTGCTCATACTACGATGTACTATCATTTTATTTAAATGCCATTTATCTAATCGATGATCAATCGCTGTAATAGTCATCAGTGAGTTCATCGATGAAACTACGATATAGTCCCATATCCATTACACGACCTTGAAATAACCATTGACAAATTTCAGCAGCTTCATTAATTATCTCCGGAGAATTATTTCCAGCTCGCTTTCCTCCGATAGAACTTTTAACCATGATATATCATCGAGGATACTTCTCGAACACGGTTATATTACCACCGTGATATCCCTCACCGGTTTTCGATTTTTCGGGTATATCTTGCGTGAGATCAGCTTCAGCTTTTATATCAATTTCCTCAAGAATACGTTCTTCATACGGTGAAAGACCGCTTTCTATTTCCAAAACTTTTTTTTCATAATTAACAAAATCATCATCCATTTTCGAAGTCATAAGTTTATTGTATTTCACGCACTAGATTTTTTTTGTACCACTGCGTAAATATTTTATTTTTATCATAGCTAGGTTTTATATATCTTTCTGTGTCAACCACGTATTGAGGTAGTTCAACAAGAGATTTACCTTTAATTTCATCTATTGTTGCTGCTGTAAACATATCATCTGTTTGAATTATTCTTTTTGGTTGAGGTTGTTCTTGTTCAACAACAGGTTCAAGAGGAGGAGGCGGTGTAACAGGATGAGGGATTGCATCGGTTATATTACCAGGAAGAGTTTTTAATCTTTCTTTAATCTTTCTAGTTCTTTTTGCTATTTTTTCAGATTCTGTGTCAATCTTTGCAGTTGTCGTACCGACTTTTGCGACCTCTGTACCAATCTTTTCAGTTGTTGTACCAACTTTTTCAGTAGCGGCAACAACCTTTTCAGTTGCTGAAGTTACCGGTTTGAATAATTGTTCAGTATCAGCGGTAAAATCTAACTTTTGTTGTTGTCGAGCTTGCAAATTATCTCTGAAAGAATCTCTCACCGGGAGAAATTTCTTGATCGCAGCCAATCGTTCTCTAGTTAATCTAGTTATTTGTGCTTCTCCGATATTTGCCATTTATATAAAAATTATATCGCTAATTCATCATCGTAAATTGCTAGCATGAATCTCGAAGAGATTTCAAACAAGAATTTTTAACCCCATAGCAGCAAAGGGGGCGCGACAACGACTTGGCGTCCTTTTTTTATGATTTACAAGGAAGCCTTGGTTTACCAAATCGACGCCTCCAAAAGTTGTCTGATTCGCCCCCTCTGCTGCTGTATGGCATTTATCTTTTAACAATATTATCAAACTGGGACACTATAGTTTAATAACAACAACATTGTATGGCATTTATCCTGTAATATTATGAAACTACGATATTAAAGCTTCATGACTGACTATTCAGAAACAACAAATCTGGAAAGGATACCCAGCAGTCCCAATCTCCCTCCCCCCCAAAAAAAGTGTGGCATAATGATATATTTCCTTGATGGGATGGAGGGAGAGTGAAGGAAGTGATGACTATTCAATCTTTACTTTCATCCTCAATAGTCTTTACAGATTGAAATTTTACAGATGTGGAAAACTATTATAATTTATCTCTATGATTTTATGCATTTTTGTTGCTACATAAAATTGAGAAATTAATTTTGTGTTATGCACATGAAAACTGTTAACTTTGTATCATCTTACAATATTTCCTCTTCCTTTGTCTTCTTTAATGACAAAAAGGGCATCTTCATCTTTTGTTCTATTTCTGTCACAGACCAGAGTGACAACAGTTTTTCTGTGACGAAATGACCTGAAAGCAGAAACATGCAAAAATTGATGTTCATGAAGTTAAGAAGTAAATAAATTTATTTTACTTCTAAATGTAAAAAATGATTTCAAGAGTACATGCATCACGAATAAGGGAAAATTTTCATTTTGGGAAAAGAATCCCTCCAAATCATTTTCCATCGATGCTCATCATAAAGTGGTCTTCAAGTTTGCCATTTCATGACTTGTAGAGGACAGATTATATAGGTTTCGC
This sequence comes from Unio delphinus, assembly GCA_029339505.1. Lineage (NCBI taxonomy): Eukaryota > Metazoa > Mollusca > Bivalvia > Unionida > Unionidae > Unio > Unio delphinus. Next base: position 3,131,585 of record JAQISU010000090.1, read on the forward strand.
TTCCCCATCAGTTGTAGCAATAATTATGTAAAGGTGGACATCCGCTGGACTGAGTGGAACTTTGTCTATTGGCCAAGCCACAGTTGACAGTACAGAATGTTTTTCTTAATTTGTACATGCTATATTTTTGTATTCAACATATATCCACTAAAGAGCAGCTATAAGAACAAAGAATCCCATAAGATTATTTAGTGCCTGACAAAATACATAAATTTTATCTGTTCAAGAGTTTTAAAATTGTTTTTAAACAAATGAAAAATAAATCACATAATTTAAAGGGTTCATACAAGATGTGTTTGTGTGTGTTTGTATGTGTCACAGTGTCTGAGAGTTTTGGATATTTAATAATAATAATAATATTAATGAGGGCTTTGTATAGCGCCTAATTTACAGAAGCTCTAAGCGCTTTACATCTATAATGATAAGAATACAAAAGACAAAAAATAAAAGCAAACACCATGTAATTGGAAGAAGAAAAAAATGCCGAAAATATTTAAGGCAGGAAACGTTTTTAGGTCTTTAAGTTTATTCTTGCAGTCAAAAAAGGTGAGCTTTAAGAGCACTGTTGAAAGAGATCACTGTATAGCTTTAAACAATTTCCAGTCACATCGCCATGATGTCTGCATTGTGGCAGTTTATAGTGATGTCAAGCTCTGTAGCATAATGTCCCAGATAGTCACATTATCCTGACACCAGACTGAACATTTTCCCACACCATGAAATATACAGTTCAATACAAAATACAACCTCTACACAAAATAAACCCGTGAAGGCAATACATTTTCTCAAGAACTAAAAATGCTTTTTCCTTTACAACAGACCTACTTATTGCTAAAATGATTATAGCAAGCATATAATATTGCCAAATGGATGGGCAAATGTGATTGCATTTTGGCTTACATATTTTAGGTTGGAGATAAAGTTGAATGCATTATTTTCAGATGAGGCAGAAGTAATTTTTGGAAAGGATTAAAGACATTAATTGATTATGATTGGGTTACCAAAGAGTCCAATCAAGGCTGTATTGAGTAATCACAGGCTCTGGGGTAAGAAACACCTAGGCCTCTTCTAGTTCTTGTTGAAACAAAAAATTTCTTTTATAAATTAAAAAGCATTGTTTGGCCTGGGCCTCCTTATGGGCCTGCATACCAGTGATGGAATAAGGTCACAATAAATAGTTCCAAGTTCAATTCTCACGAATATAGTTTCAGTCTATTCTAAAAAAATACTTTTCCTCTCTCATTCTGGAAGGGATAGAAGAGTTATATATATGCATTTTTGGTAGGGATTTAAAGGTAATTGATTATTCTTGAGAATATGAGCTCAGAGTGTGGTTGTCTGTCTGTATTTTGGCAACAGTGCACAGTGAGTAATAATCTGGAAGTGAAATCAATTCTGTTTACAAACTGCTCTGTTTTCAGTGCAGCCTCAAAAAAAAAATGCAGGTGAACCTTTGACAAGAACTCCACCATTAACTCATCTTTGAAGGTATTTTAGATTAACATAAGATTTGTATTAATTGTCACACAGTGGAAAGTTCATTACTAAGAAACAAACGTTGATAATACATAGTAAAATTAATTGTGTTCTATGTCTGGATATATCCCTCTTTGCCCCTTCGTCAGCCCTGAGCCCAATCACCATTACTTTGAATCTATCCACATGGCACGTTCTGCTTCTATGTCAAGAATGTATGATAAAAATAAGTTGCACGGGATCCAAGTCAAGATAGATTAGAGTCTATACTGTCTATCATCGAAAGGAATTTGGACAGGATTAAATATGTTAAATGATTAAATCTGGATTACTTCAAGAGCTCAAGTGGCATAAAACAGGGTCAGTTTGACTTTGGAGTTTCAAGGTCTCAAGTTGTCTAAAACCAAAATAAATCCAATGGTGGTTGGAAATGGGTATTTCAGTGATTTTAACATATAACTTGCCCTGTAAATAAAACATTCAAAATCTCATCTACATGCCTAAGATATTACTCTGATTTAACTTCATAACTCTGACTAACATAAACCGGTGAAGATTTATATCAAGCTGAAGACATGTTTATCAATCCAAAACAAACAAAAGAAGACTGTGATGATTGAAACTAAGCAAAGATTGTCAGTGAACACATCCAAATATGGAGCTGTATATCTTCAAGGTGAAATTGAAACGTTTGGGAGGTCATGGTGATAAGAATCTAAACCATTATAAGCATGTGAAAACACATTTGTTCTATAGCATGCTCAAGAATTTACCTCTTACACAGAATAAAAAGTTATCTACAATACCACTCAACTATCAGAAATTATTTTACAAAATATTCATTCTTTCACTTAATTCTACTGCTGCTACACAGTTTGGGGAAATATAACTGATACCAATACTGAAACAATCTACAAACTTTAAAAAAAAGGTGGCAAGAATTATCATTTGATTCACCATCTAGTTCAGAAAAAAAAAGTATGACCATTATCTTGAAGGGTCATTTTATTATAAATATTGATATAGCTGGGCTTCAATTTATTCTATTAATGCACTCATGTACACTTTGTACTCTCCTACATGATGTATGTATTTAAGAATGCTTTAGTTTTCTTCTCTTTTATTACAATAGTTTTTTCATCCTGAGTTTACCCTAACAATTAAAGTATTTCTTCTTATTATTATTATTTATTAATTATTATGTATTACTATTATTATTATTTATCAATATTGTTATTATTTATTTATATTCATTATTATTTATTATTATTAATACTGTTGTTATTATTATTATTCATTATTATTTTATATTATTTAAAATTATTTTTTATCAATATTATTATTATTAATTAAATTTATTATTAATTATTATTTGTTCATAATTATTCATTACTATTATTTATTATTATTATCAAAATCATTTTTATTTATCAATAATTATTCTAATTATATATTATTATTTTTTATTATTATTTATCAATATTATTATTGCTATTATTATTATAATTATTATTATTATAAAATGCCTGGGGTACATATAATAAGAGTATAAATGGCAATGTGAAAGGAATTGACTTGATACGGCTCCAAAAGGGGGCTTGCCATTTAATTCTAGATCAACGTATAGACAATTTTCAGGATGCAATGAATAATATAAAGGTTTTAACAATACATGAAAGAATATTTCTTAGAAAAACCAAATTGATGTATAAAGTATCCAGAAAATCCATTCCTGTCCATCTAAGCAATATCCTTCACCAAAGAGATGCTGATGGTACTCCAAATTTAAGGTCCATAAGAAGAAAAAATTACATTATACCAAGGCAAAAGAAGGAATTGTTTAAAAAAAGTTTTCAATATACTGGTCCAGTAGTATGGAACAACATTCCCAGCAACATAAGGCAGGCTCCTAGCATTTCTTCTTTTCATAATCAATGTCTTAAATGGATTAAATCTTTAGAAAATTGAACAGTGCTAGTACCAAAAAAATACTGCCTGCTTGTCTGTAATTTTGCATCATTTTCAAAGCTGAATGTTTCAACGCAGAATGATATTTTATGTTTTATATATGTTTATGTTTTTACAGAAGCCTGTGCATGTGTTCCTGGCTTGCTACTTAGAAATTTAAAATTCCTTAATTATTTAGTGTCGAGCCAGACTGTTCACATCAAAATGTATGTATTGTATATATTGTACATAACAGATGGAATGCCTCAAGGTAGATTAGTTCTGTAACCAATTGAGCTACCTTCTCTAAATAAAGTCTTTATTATTATTATTATTATTATTATTATTATTATTATTATTATTATTATATGATGTACATATGTTAATATTGACAAATATTTAATTTTGTTTAGTAATTATAATTTTCGTCCATTTGCATGCTATAAATTGAGTCAGTGAAAATCCTGCTCTTTTGACATCAAAATTCCAGTCCAAATTTTCCAAATCTCCTGACCTGACCTGACATATTTTTTCTATATCACCTTTATATACACTGAATCTTTGGGAACCAAAACTACATGTCAAGTCCCAGGAACAAAATGTACCCAGCACAGAAACAAGGATGCAGCCCGCTAGTGGGAAAAGGAATTTTTTTCTCTCATTTTTGCAACAGTCTTTAATTTCTCTTTGCCTTGCATAGTATATTTTTCAACTTCTTATTATTATCCATGCTTAGCAGTGAAAGGAGTATTTACTGCACACAGAAAATGGCCTCTAAGTTTTGTACATTGGTTTAGTTTTAGCTACATCTAAATATGGCTTTTTCTTCCTCCTTATTAATAATGACTTGTGTATCACCTGCATTTGCTAAGCCATGTGTTTCCCAAGGCTATAAAAATCTATTGCCAAGGTTATAAAATCTATTGCCAAGGTTATAAACTCTATTGCCAAGGTTATACTCTACTGCCAAGGTTATAAAATCTATTGCCAAGGTTATAAACTCTGTTGCCAAGGTTATAAAATCTATCTCTAACTGCACTGATCCTAATTATTATGTGGCTACATAGCAAATATTGTCAGTGGTCAGTTGGATTATTGCAGCAATGGCCATTCAATTTTCAATCTAATAAAATTTCTTAAGCTTGTAATTTGTACATGTTTATTATGACCAAATTGGACTACAGAACCATTCTGGAAATAATAAGTAAATAACAAAATGACTATAATAGCTAGCTGATTAAGTTAACCTGATTGATTTTATAAATTCTTTTTGAAAGAAAATGAATGGCTAAACAGTTTATAAATATTTATATTCATGTTAGTAATAAAAGCATTGTTTATAGTACATAACAAATCTCTTTGTCACATATTTTGCATAAAATAAACTCATTTTATTACTAAGAAAGTTGCTTTTTTTATGGTTAAATTTGCATGACCAATCTTTTTGTCAAATATTTTGCATAAAAAAACTATTTCATTACAAAGAAAGATATTTTTTTTATTTATGTTTATATTGTATGACCGATCTCTTTGTCAAATATTTTGCATAAAATAAACTCATTTTATTACAAAGAAAGATGCTTTTTTATTTATGTTTATATTGTATGACCAATCTCTTTGTCAAATATTTTGCATAAAATAAACTCATATTATTACAAAGAAAGATGCTTTTTTATGTATGGTTATATGGCCATGACACTGGAGTCAACAGTCTATCCACAACAGTACTGCATGTTAGTGTCGAAGGTGGTAGAAAGAGAGGTAGACAGAGGAAAAAGTGGAGTGACAACATCACAGAATGGACCAGGAAAAGTTTTGAGGAAACACAGACATTGGCACATGATCAAGACATGTGGAGAGAACTGGTCAGGTCTTAAGCAGCACAGTGCCTCAACGAACACACTAGGTCAAGAGACTGATGATGATGATAGTGCATGACCAATCTCTCTGTCATATATTTTGGATAAAATAAACTCATTTTATTACTAAGAAAGACGCATTTTTTTTAAAAAGAAAGCCTGTAGTAGAGTTGTCATTAACCATAGTAATGTGCTGTTATTACAGATTGATGAGAAAAATACAAATCTGTATGGTCTGCTTAATATGCCAATAGAAAAAAAACTCAATGTGCATCAACATTACAAGTCCAAAATTCATTTTTTTATAAACAAATATCTTGTTATTTTTGCAATAAATGTCTCTGAATTTGGACAACAACAACAACAAAATTTCTTTTGAAACATTGGTACTAAAAATACATGAACCATTTTCTAGTTGATGATTGTTAACACACATAGCGGCTGACTTCAAAGTAATAATGTCAATCATCACCTTGTACATGATGACGGATTCATGAAAAATATAACAAACAAGGTAACTTTTGATGAAAATCACTTCATTTATGACATGAACTGGCATTGATGGAGCTAAAAGTAGTATGGTGTTAACTTGTAACTGCTAATAGTCATACTTATTACCAATCACGTTTACCTTCATTTTCAATTTAACTGCTCCGGTGGCCTAGCAGTTAGAGCGTACACTGTGGAAGCGGGAGGTCATGGGTTCGATCCCCAGCCGAGTCATACCAAAGACTTACAAAAATGGTACTAACAGCTGCCTCACTTGATGCTCAGCATTAAGAGGTTAGTGTTAGGACTTGTCAGCCTAGTGTCAGGATAATGTGACTGGGTGTGACATCATGCTACATGTCTGCGGCATGATGCCCCAGTGCTAAACATCACGATAAACTGCCTCACTGCAGGCATCATAGCAATACGACTGAAAAAATTGTTAAAGCTACGTTAAAAATCCTAAGTTTAAAAAATCAATTTCAATTCTTTTTATTGCAGCATGTAACTCTGACATTGATTCAATTTGGTATTTTTAATAAATCTGTTTACCTCATGTAAGCTGGATTAAATATTTATCTAAATGACAACTTCAATAACAGTCATACCTAAATGTGTTGTGCATTTGTGAAAATATGAGACTTTTCATGTTTCATCTGTATATTGCTATAGGCAATTTGGTCTTAATGGAAATTAAAGGGAAACAAATACAAAGGTAGAAAGGAACTTTTAGAAAATATCTATTGAGAAAGAAGAATGATGTTACTTTCTGGCACAAAACAGTCTGAAAATTCTGCATGCATATATGCTAACAGGTAGGTGTATATATAGTTGATCAAAAAAGATGATTACTGTAGCAAAGTTTTCTGATAAAATATCTGTAAATTTAAAATGTTTTATTCTACATATTGCAATTCATTTGTATCTATCCCTAGCTCAGCTACTGATAAATAAGAAATGTTAAAGTCTGTCAAGTCTGTACAATTGAAAAATGATCTCCCGTCATAACTGATAAAAATGAATGTTAAAGTCTGTCAAGTCTGTACAATTGAAAAATGATCTCCCGTCATAACTGATAAATAAGAAATGTTAAAGTCTGTCAAGTCTGTACAATTGAAAAATGATCTCCCGTCATAACTGATAAAAAAGAAATGTTAAAGTCTGTCAAGTCTGTACAATTGAAAAATGATCTCCCGTCATAAATAATAAATAAGAAATGTTACTGCTGTCAAGTCTGTACAATTGAAAAATGATCTCCCATCATAACTGATAAAAAAGAAATGTTAAAGTCTGTCAAGTCTGTACAATTGAAAAATGATCTCCCGTCATAACTGATAAATAAGAAATGTTACTGCTGTCAAGTCTGTACAATTGAAAAATGATCTCCCATCATAACTGATAAAAAAGAAATGTTAAAGTCTGTCAAGTCTGTACAATTGAAAAATGATCTCCCGTCATAACTGATAAATAAGAAATGTTACTGCTGTCAAGTCTGTACAATTGAAAAATGATCTCCCGTCATAACTGATAAAAAAGAAATGTTAAAGTCTGTCAAGTCTGTACAATTGAAAAATGATCTCCCGTCATAACTGATAAATAAGAAATGTTACTGCTGTCAAGTCTGTACAATTGAAAAATGATCTCCCGTCATAACTGATAAAAAAGAAATGTTAAAGTCTGTCAAGTCTGTACAATTGAAAAATGATCTCCCGTCATAACTGATAAATAAGAAATGTTACTGCTGTCAAGTCTGTACAATTGAAAAATGATCTCCCGTCATAACTGATAAAAAAGAAATGTTAAAGTCTGTCAAGTCTGTACAATTGAAAAATGATCTCCCGTCATAACTGATAAATAAGAAATGTTACTGCTGTCAAGTCTGTACAATTGAAAAATGATCTCCCGTCATAACTGATAAAAAAGAAATGTTAAAGTCTGTCAAGTCTGTACAATTGCATATAAAAATGATCTCCCGTCATAACTGATAAATAAGAAATGTTACTGCTGTCAAGTCTGTACAATTGCATATAAAAATGATCTCCCGTCATAACTGCATTTACAGAGTTGGGTTTTTATGCATCTGTTTTGTGTTGCAACTTACAGAGTCAATGCAAAAAATCAGAGAAGGGTACCATAACTCAAATGTGGTTGCATTAAAAAGTCTCTCACACCATTAAATGCAAGTACAGCTGCAAGAAATAGATAAAAGTTCTGTACAACATGCTTTCAAGAGTTGTATCCACAGAGAACAGCAGAAGTTGATTGACTGTGTCAATAAAACGAGACTGGTTTATTGTTTATGACCCAGCAAGGCATATGCTAAGTAGTGTAATTAAGGGAGAAAGCAAGACAGACAACACAGTGCGGCACTGTGTTATTCTCATTGTTTTCCTTATAAAATAACTGACAGAATTTGTTTGTTTTGCAATCAAATAGCATTAACATTATTACAATGGGTTACAAACTTTATTATTACTAAATATCACATAAGTCAGACCTATTTCTTTAATGAATTCTATTACACCTGTATCACCGGAAATGACTTGATCATGAAATAAAGAATAGTAAGATGTAATTTTTTGAGTGCTAAAATGCATAGAGTTTGGGAATCATGGCAATTATCCTATATTATGTTTGTCAGCAATAAATTTAATTTAGTGAACTTGTCGACAGCTATCCAACTTCCACTGTTAGTTGCTGGGCTAAAAGAGAGCTGTTAAAGATAATGCTTCAATTCAGTGGGCTTTTTGTAACATAAAATATGAAATGGACATTCTCTCTTCATGCTAATTCTTTTCTAGAGGGTATTTTATCACAACCGTGACAATTCCTTGATTTGTGTACAACATTCACGAAGGTCTGGTCCCTATTACTTTACACATACAGTTGGTCCTACTCTGTCAGAATTTAGCAGGTTCAAGGATGTGTATTACACAACCTCCTGTAGTTGTTGAAAGCATGTACTGCCATCAATGCTCAAGGACTAAGCATGTGGTATGCATGTGTATGTGTGTGTGATTCTGATTTTTAATGTAGTTTTTGCAAAAATTCAGTTATATCACTACAATGTCTGCAGTATGGTAGTTTATAGTGATGTCTAGCACTGGGACATCATGCTGCAGACAATTGTAGCATTATGTCCCACCCAATCACACTAACTTCTTAATGCTGAGTGCCAAGGCAGCTGTTAGTACTATTATTTATAAGTCTTGACCAAGGATGAAACCCATGACCTTCCGCATCCGAAGCAAACATCGCTCTAATCACTAGGCCACCGGAGCAGCCATGTGGTTTGCATTTCAGTGTTAATTCAGATTTGTTTCTTCACTTCTTTATTTTGAACAATAGTGTTCTCATTCTTGAATTTATGAATTGTCTACATCTCACTGGATTACTTTTCATGTGAAACAACTGGATAAGTTTATGCTGTTCCAGAAAGACCAAAAGATATGCTTCCTGTAAGGTCAATGTGCAAGTTATTTCAGATTTCCTTTAATACAATGAAAATATAAGATTCCTTAAAGTAACAGTAATATCTACCTTCCACTATTCATGTTGTAAAATTATACAACACTGTATAAATTTAGTAACAGACGAAACATTTCAGCACTGGCAATCATTACAACCATAAGCACAGATACAAAGGCAAGCTTTTCTGTGGATACATTTCCTGAACATAAAACGCTTTTTTCAATTTATATTTTTTATTTTTCAAAATATTCACAGTTGACATCCAGATGATATGTTCATTTGGCACTGGACTGTAAATTGGCAATGGGCTGTAAATCAATCTGATGACTCGGTGTTTTCACAGGTGGTTTTCATGAACTGCATGTATTCAAATGAATAATATTTATTTGCCCTCTATGTAAAGGTGTGTGACATGTACCTGCCAAGTTACAGTAATGATTTACTAGATACTTGCACATTCATGGATTCTGATTGTAAATGCGTGGAGGTGATTAAATGCACCACCACAATGGGTGGAGAAATGATGAAAATATCATGTGAGCTGTACTGCAATCAAAGCGAGTCAGTGCATTATTAAATACTGCCCACTCATGCATATGTGCACACACACATACACGATACACATTTTATATATAAAATGACGTATAAAGTGCCTCTTATGCAGTATAACAAACTTAAAAGCCATGGATCTGATTAGAAGAGTAGGAAATTTAAATTATGGACTTGTACTTTTGATCAACCCCTAGGTTTGCAATTCAAGTGATAAAACATTTGTGGCATTTTTCTGTGTCATCAATGGAATGGAAAACCATTGTAAAGACTGAAGAGTGCCCAAAACTCAACTAAATGACTATTACACACAAAAAAACCTGAAAATCCAGTTTATGAAACTGGCAGTTAGTACACTAAAAACACTTTTAGTCTAAATATAAAATAATATTTATTACAGGAAGAAATGTAGATATACTACATGTGCATGTACCTACACAGAAATGGCTTCTTTGTGCAAATCCATGGTTGTCTGAGCATTATTTCTTTCTTTATTACCAGGCCAGGATTATTAACTAAAATACAACCTCAATGTTAAAGATGTTTGCAAGACTAAATATTTGTTTCAAAACAGTCGAAAAAAAACATATAGAAGTTAAACAAGTCCACCAAGGTTAGAGAAGAACATAACATCAAGTCCACCAAGGTTAGAGAAGAACATGACATCAAGTCCACCAAGGTTAGAGAAGAACATAACATCAAGTCCACCAAGGTAAGACAAGAACATAACATCAAGTCCACCAAGGTTAGACAAGAACATAACATCAAGTCCACCAAGGTAAGACAAGAACATAACATAAAGTCCACCAAGGTTAGAGAAGTATGCAATAAGTACACAGTTTAGCGGAATTATCACGTGAATGATGTTGCTCTATGGCTAGGCGCACTGACCCCACTACCACCTTTGGGACCTCAAAACATAATGTTGTACCTCAAGAAAAAAAAACCAAGAAAAAACAATGGTCTGAGATTATGGCAGGTATATATGCTGTCTATCCTGACATGAAATTGTTTTAAGAGATCTAATATTATCTTGATAAAATCTGCAAAATATATTGGTCAATGTCATTTCTGGATCACCTTGTTTATCAATGTCTGATTATGAACATATGTGCAATCTATTTTTTCTGCAGAAATGCCTCATGGCAGATACAGATGGATGCAAAACAATAGTAACCCTAAGTAAAAACTAACTACATATAAATACAAGATGCATATCTGTTGCATTAATTAGTTAAGGCAATGAACTGTTGTATAATACAGTGTAAGCTACTGTTAGCTAAGGCACTATTGTTGTTCAAATATGCTTGGTTTTATTGTGTGCCAATGAAGCACATTTGGTGTTTTATTTTAAGTCATTGGGTAATTGCGCAATCAGAACCAGTTTTCTACCCAGGACTTTTCACCATAGGAGTCCCACTATACTATCATTAAGCTCACTATGTCTTATAACCTCTGCTACCCTAAACTTTTGCCACTATGCATATATGTTTCCTGCTATCCTTATAACATTAATCTGATAAATAACATCTTGTCACCTAATGAAAAGCACAATAACTCAAATGACACCTGTTCTTGTCTTGTCATAAGTATTCAATTAAGATAATCCAAGATGGCTACTCATTCAGATGACCATTAAAAGGCATTATCATTAGTACCTGGCTGACCTAACTGACAGCACAAAACATTTGATGTGGGGTTCTCGGCCTTGTCCAGTTCCTGGCTAGCCCAATGTTACCCCAATGTTGGGCTAGCTACGAATGTGGCAATCAAACTATGAGTTTGACATTAAATCATGTAATAACTTGGAGATAATGAAGATAACTTTGTAAGTACATATACAGCCATTATATTTTAATGATATTAATTTCTTCACTTTTATTTTTAAAACTTTTTATGACGCTAAAGCACCCTCATCCCAATGGTATAAAAAAAACATTGGAGAGAGATCCTTGAAAATAATTAAACAAATTCTTGTTTTTGCATGTTTAGAACACAGCTGATCCATGGTTACATTTGAATTACTCAAAACGTCATTGGCCCTAAGGTTCTATGGTTCAAAAGAAAGTTTTACCATTTCAAAGGTTAATTAATCTAAGGGGACATCAGTCCCAATCAGTGGCGCTAAGGTTCCATGATCCAAACGTTTGTTAGCTGGAAGGTTCACTGACCCACAAGAAGGGTGAAATAGTCCAAGATGCATTGGCCAAAGATTCAAATGGAATGAAAGAACAGAAATAGTGGATGTTCAAACCAATGAACTCATTTTTAACTACCTTTGAACCAAAGACCCTTTGAACCTGTAAACCCGTTTTCAATTATTTTTTGGACTCCTGAACATTTGGTCCAATGAACTCTTGATTAAAAACTGTTAGACTAAAATGTTTGGAAAATGGAGCTCTCGTTAAAAAGAAAGAGTCCAGACTTATAAACTTTTGGGCAAATGAAATGTTAGAACATGAAGCTATTACCCTGCTAAATATAATTTTTATATTTGGCAAAGATTGTTCCTGTAGTAACTGCAGTGCACAGAAAAAGGATAATACTGTCTACAAACTAATCCTGTATTGGGCAACTCTGCAAATCATACAGACATATGAACCACATGCTGCTAGAATCAACGCACTGACAACACACAAAAAAACAGGGCTATGAGTTGTAAAGTTACCAAGGCGAATTTAAAATAAAAAAGTTAATCTTGCTGTTGACATCTTCATAAACAAAAATACCTTGAACAGTACGCTTGTCCTATGTTTAATAGTCACATATGTAAAGACAAGCTGGATTTGGCTGATTCTTCACACCAATGATCAAGAAAGCAGGTGTCTCAATTTGGGTCATTATGATCCTGGCCTTCAAGATTTCTTACCCAACAAAAACAGTTTCTTTCTTTATCATATCAGCAAGCCATCACAATGTATCATGCAACAATGTGGTGTGCAGTTTAAGTGTTCAACAGATACAGTCACCTTTTTCTGAAGAGTCTCAAATTATATGAGTGGAATTAAAAAGATGATAGAAAGAGAAAGAAAAAAAAACTTTTTATAGATTTTTTTTAATTTTTTTAAGTACCAAAAAAAGCGCAATCTTATACAGGTGAGCATAAAACATAATTTGGTTATTAAAAAAAGCATATTGAAGATAGAAATTTCTTGAATATCTTCCCGCCCGTGTCCATAACAGAGCATACTTCAGAAAAATTGCCAGTGTACATCCTGTTGATTGATTAAATGTTAGCATAAACAGATGTGGAAATTGACATGGCAATTTTTCTGATTTTGATCATAATTATATTTTTAAGCATTTGATTACATAATACAGCAATCATAATTATATTTTTAAGATTACAGAATACAGCAATCGTAACTATAATTTTAAGATTACAGAATACAGCAATCGTAATTATATTTTTAAGATTACAGAATACAGCAATCGTAATTATATTTTTAAGATTACAGAATACAGCAATCGTAATTATATTTTTAAGATTACAGAATACAGCAATCGTAATTATATTTTTAAGATTACAGAATACAGCACCACGTGCTTTTGATAATCTGCATAAAAACAGTAGTCTATGGTAAAAGTAAACACATGCCAAGTTCCTGATAAAATTTGTTGCATGGACATGTATATTTGGGTTGCAAGCAATGAACAGGGGCTGTACAAATAGAGGCTGCATTTTGGAGAACGCTGTGTATACTTCATTGTACGGGATAATGTTTAACAGAGAACATCAAAGTGATGGGGAAAGGAAATAAAATCACAACACTTGCAATTTTAGTTTTACTTATGGAATAAAACCCAGTAATACTGATGTGATATATCTTTCCCTCACATTAAAATTAATATCCTTAAACTTTGTATATTCTGTGAAGCACCTAGTCACAGCATTCTTTGCTAGGAAATTTATATTTCATCTTTCATGATATATGTATGCAAATGCATTTAGTTTCATTAAACAGCAATGTGTAGAGCTTGAAAAGAGCATTCTGACCTGTTTACTGTATCTAAGCTGACAGGCAAGTTCCACATGCTGTAGTGAATGTACACTATTACATGAATTATGTCCTTGTCAGTAATTGAGGAAATACAGCTTAATCAATAAACTATGAACCATGACATGGACAATCCACAATGACCACTACAATGACCACTACACCACCTTGGATTTTCCAATGTCTCCATATACTGTATATGGTCAGTTATTGTCCAGAAACCAAAAACTCATTTTATGGATGGACAGACTATACCACAGAATGGTATGCAGGACAGATTTATTGATGGATGGATGATGGTCAGGCAACACTACAGTGTGGCATGCTAGACATGTTTATGGACAGACAACACCACAGAATGGTATGCTAGACAGATTTATCAATGGATAGATGATGGACAGACAACACCAGTGCATGATATGCTGTGTGCCTTCATCAGGAATAACATGTTGTACCTATACCAAATAATGTTCAATTCAAACAGAATACTCAAATGTTTAAAAAGTTTCATAATATCATGGTCTAATGCAAACATCTGACAGACTATTTATTACAAAGACTATAACTCAAATTGATATTTAGAAAAATAGTATTTTTCTTTCTTGTGTCTTTATTTGATATACCACTTTCAGGACAATTAAGTTATAATATACATAAATGCGAATACTGATTATTTAGGATGCATTTTTTCTTGTTTAGTTTTCCTTTAAAAAATTTTGTACCTACCTGTAACCTTGGTAAATAAGGGCAACTGTTGTGTTGCCATCTTCTCCTACTGATGCCTGGAATTTAGCTCCTGCCTGGAATCCCAACGTATAGTAGAACTTTCTGTTGTTCTCTTCACGAAACTTGCATACCTAAGGAGTGAAAAGATAGATCAAGCTTGTAAAATTCTTTATGATTTCAGTTTTTAAATTCTCATTTAGTCACACAACATTCTGTTACAAAACTGCAAATATGTTTTCCATTATTTCCAAAAAGATATGAAATTATGATTCACAAGTTTTTTTATTTATTTTTTTGAATCATGCAATAAATTAAAACATTCCAGATGATTACCGATTTTAAAACTACATGAAAACCCAATAACTGCAAAGATGGCTGCCCATCTTTTTTAAAGATTTTTTTAAAACTACATGGAAAACCCTATAATACACAATAATTATTCACCATTTTAAAATTACATGTAAAACCCAATAATTGCACAGATGACTGACCACTAACACTACATGAAAACCCAATAATTACACATGGCTAGCTGTTTTAAAAGTACACACAAACCCAATAATTACACATGGCTAGCTGTTTTAAAAGTACACATAAACCCAATAATTACACATGGCTAGCTGTTTTAAAAGTACACGTAAACCCAATAATTACACATGGCTAACTGTTTTAAAAGTGCATATTAACCCAATAATTACACAAGGCTAGCTGTTTTAGAAGTACACATAAACCCAATAAATTACACATGGCTAGCTGTTTTAAAAGTACACTTAAAACCAATAATTACACATGGCTGCCCACTTGAAATGTACATAAACCCCAATAATTACACAGATGCCAATTTTAAATGTACATAAAAACCCAATAATTACATAGACCACTGTCCATTTTAAAATCACATGAAAAATTAATATTCTCACCGATGGCAAACCCATGTTAGAAATACATTAAAAAAATCTAGATTCTCACAGATGTCTGCCCATTTAGAAAATATATGAAAAAACAAAAATTATACAGATGATCAGTTTAAAATTACATGAAATCCCAATTAATTACATAGACTAAGACCACTGCCCATTTTAAAAGCACATTAAAAATCAATTTTCTCACAGATGGCAACCCATACCATTGTTAGAAGTACATCAAATATCTATATTCCCACAAATAGCTGCCCTTTTAAATGATAACCTGATATTCCTGCAAATAACAACGCATGTCAGATGTATATGAAAAATCATAATTCCACCCAGATGGGAACCCATGTCAAAAGTACAAGAAAAAAATTATTCTACCCAGATGGAAACCCATGTCAGAAGTACAAGAAAAATCATAATTCCACCCAGATGGAAACCCATGTCGGAAGTACAAGAAAAATCATAATTCCACCAGATGGAAACCCATGTCAAAAGTACAAGAAAAATAATTATTCTACCCAGATTGCAACCAATGAAAAAGTACATGAAAACTTAATATTCAGATATATGGCAAAACATTTTAAAGCAAAAGAATTGTTTTAAAAATCCTTACATAAAATCTTAAGTTCAAATCAGATTTGTAATGGATTCTTTCTATAAACTTTCGTACGACATTACCATGAGATTTCCAAGTCACTATTCTTAATAAGCAAGAGTGTACATTATGCAAGCTGCCGTGACAAAGTTATGTTATGCAATGTTTTAATAAACCCTGGAAATAAGGTTACAGTGGCCTACTCTTGATGTATGATACATCACTGACTCAACTGTCACCTCATACATGTCGTAACAAATGATGGGATATAGGACTCGAAGCCAGGAAATATTATGCAAGCAATGTTAACACATTAACCCCTGGAGGTTTTTGCTGTTTTCGCATGAAATGCGAGTAGAAAACACATTTTAGGGTCTATTTCTGAATACATCATAATCCATCAATTTCCAAGCAATATTCCATTACACAAATGGCTAGTCGTGCTAAAGAAAATGTCTTTCATTGGTTAGCTTGCTGGCGCATGAGCAGAAGGGCAAAAATTGGAGATGTTTTTTTTTGCTTAACGGACCCATAATTTTCATATGGAGAAGACTCTTTATTCAAAATATTCAAAATGTCCACCTTATCCTACTTTTTGCACAGGTTCACCTGTCTGTGTGCGTTTCAGACCGCTCTGCCGTATATCTGAGGCCATAAAGTCTAAAATCTGGACAAAAATTTGGAATCTGACCATGGGCAATTTTTGGGTGAAAAAAACCAAGTCCAAAACCTTTGGTTTTTCCCTCTGTATTTTGCAGTGCAACTAAAATGTCCAGATTATTTGCTATCATTGAAGAGCTACATCTGTCTACCATTCTATGATACCACCCACTTTAGTGCATCATGTATGACCTTGACGCTACCGAACTTGGAAGTATGTTACTACCTCATGCCCCCTAAAGTCGTCACGAGGGGTTAATGTGTTAAATAAACCCTGGATAACAGATTGTACAGCAATCAAGTTTTGATGTAGTCTTACAACAAATAAACCAAATAGCACGTTTTTCAGTTTTAAATAACTCGTGCGAAATAGGTTGCAAAAAATATTCTTGTGTCAGACACACTGTGTCTGGAAAATGCAACCCCATTACAAGTTTGGTGGCAAAAATTAGTGAAAAGTTATGGGAGTTGTATAGTTTTTAACCAAAAGTTGAAGAAAAAAAATCCCACAAATGTGGTCACGGAAACCCTGATTTCATGCAAGATCCATTACAAGATCCATTAACAGCGCAAGTTTTGCGGCAATAAAAGAAACGGTATCAGAACTAGAACCAAAAGGCATAAAATTTAAGCAATTACATGTATTCACAAATCATGAAAAGTATTGTAATAATGACTCGGTTTTAATTTTCAACACTCCTAAAGTTAATATCGTAATGTAAGAATGACAACAAAGACAATCTAAAAATGGAATGATTCTGATGGACAATACTTTTTCTACAAACTGCTCACTTCCCCAATGTGTGTGTGTGCATGAATTCGTGTGTGTGTGTTTGTGTAATTTTTTTTAGAGTTCAAGGTTTACTGTAATATTCAGCCTTAGCAGATCTGAAATTTAGAAAATTATTTTCTTCCAGGTTTTTGACATGGTGAAAGTTTACTAAATAAAGAATTTTTGAAGAATGTTACAGCCAATATATTTGGAACTTCTGCTTCAGATTTTTGTCAAATTTATGTCAATGATTCATACATCTGCTACAGATGTAACTATTTTTGGTGCAACATCACCAGAAACATATCTTTGTAAATAGTGGTACTAGATTCACTATGTTATCAAAAATGACATGATCAAATTTTATTCACAAAGGACTGCAACTTTTCCCATCATGCCTTGCTCAATTTTTGTCTCTACCCTGATTAATTCTTAAGGATTGGGAATAGCACTGGATAGTGGTCACCAGCCACAAGAGTTGTCACCAACTTTCCGTATGAAGTAATTGGAATTACAAATGGTAAAATATTAGGATGAGGTAGGTCAATCCAGTGGCAGGATGCATGTATTGTATTCTCATAAAAAACGCTGACAGTGTCTTGAAATAAACTCTTTTATCTTCTCTCTCTCTTGTTGAAATCTTCACTGCCCAAAAGTGCATAGTGGCCATTAAAGTTTCAAAGTAAAACAAAAGGTGCTGGCATTTGTTCAAACAGATGGACTGATTGAAGTGCATGGAATTAAATACATTGTGCAAAGTGAACAAGTTTTATGTAATAAAACACAAAGGTCATGGCCTGTACATTATTAAAGGGCATGGAAGGATCTTTTTGAAAGTCCTTGTAGATTCTATAATCTTATCTTTATTTGATTTACAACATCCATTTCCACTTGTGCCAGTAGTCTGTTGCTCTATTTTTATGATGGGCCGGAAATAACCAGTTTCTCACAAGTAGAGCTGGGAGGCTTTACATGTAGCACATATAATGTGTCCACCTGAGTCAGTAGTTTGTTGCGCTTTTTGCAGTCTGGATTTAGGTGCTCTTTTTTTTTTTTAAGCATTACATTTATTAGCTCTTAATGAAGACGCTTATAAGATGTGGACCCATAATGAAGGTTAAGGAAAAATATTTAAAGTTAATTTAAAAATCTTATTTCACTTATTACTAGAGAAAAAAAAGAAAAGAAAAAAAAAGGGAAAAGAAAAAACAAACAAATTATTATAACAAATAACAAAAAAAAAAAATTTAAAAAAAAAAAAAAAACATTATGAATTATTTAATTATTTAATTAATACACAATGTACTGTGAGGGAAAAGTACACATGAGGACGCCATAGGGCTATATCACATGTCGCTACACGAAGTGAGCAGGCCTGTGGTAGAGTTTGGAAAAGTACCCAATTATGAAAAGTTTTTTCTTACTACTCTATCTACTGCACTCAATCTTCTCTGGATTCTCAATCCATACTTTTACTACCATGTTTATATCCCGAATATACATGGGTCCTGTTTAAGGAGTTTAAAAAAAATTTAGATCCTTTATTAATATTTAATTATAAATAAACAATAGGACGGACAAATTGAGGTAGGATCTGTACAGCCAAATAAATTTGTACAGATCCTCGCTCAAGGCGTCCGGACCTAGGAAACTAAATATTACTAGATAAATGGAAGAACATTAAATATTTAAATAATACGCACTTCCATTTATACAAATTCTAGAGAAATTTTGTCAATAATAAACTAAAAAGAGGTATGATAATGTCTTTTAATTAGTAAAGACATAAAAGTAAGACAACTGGTGCAAACTTGGAAGATATGGCTTTCCTTAACATAAACACAAGGTATATACCTTATATAGCAAACAGACATATAGCACTAACACAAATAGCAAACACAAGGAAATAGGAGACCACTAGCCATGGTCAAAAATCAAATAAATAAAGAAGACTACTAGAATGGGTAGATCAAATCCCTTCTAGTAAGGTTCTACTGCAAGAACACTAGGGATCTTATAAATACTCTAAATCAAGCTTATAACCCCGATGGGGAAAACTAAATGGAACTTAAATAAAAAATAAAAAAAGAAACAAACAAATAACATACTTGGGGGAATACATACACACATAAAAACTTTTTACTTTTTTTTGATTAAGGGGGTGGGCATCTGTCTGGTGCCCCCCCCCCCCCCCAAAAAAAATAAAAAATTAATGAATGGGCAGATCAGGGTGCATGCTTTTTGCTCTACTGATTCAGTGATAACAATTATGTAATGACACATTTGGTTCTGGGAATTGGATCTAACTTATAAGCAAGTACATACTGTATTTGTCTGAGTGTAATTTTAAATTGAAATTACAATGAGAGATAACACTCTCAAAAGCATACCATCTTCAGCTTAATTTCTACACCTACTGTAACTCTTACAAATGACCTCATTTTAAATGCAGAGCACTGCACACATCTAGCTTGCACACAATAATAAAGTATACATGAAGGATCAAATTTTATTGAAATTTACATGGCAACATATTAAGCCAAAAAATGCATAAAAGCCTGTAAATCATTAATACTGATTTAAATTTTATTTTTATTTAAAACAAAACAAATTTGGTTAAACAAAATGCTGGTCGAGTGTGTGGGGATAAATCACTTACCAGACCAGAATGCAGATCTAATTAATTTGACAGTAGAAGGTAGAAGTTTTATCAGATAAGAAAGGTAAATCTGAAATTGTAAGTACTTTATTTATACAGGTGGGACAGGTGGACATCATTTTAACATCATGGGCACTATAATTATCAGCTTGAAGCATTCCAACATGAAACAGTTTTAAGCTTGAGCACACAGACATACAGACACGCACACATTTGAATTAAGTGTTGACTTTAAAAAAATATATCTCTCTCTTTCTTGCATGCTACAGGTAGTACATTTTGCATATGTTGTTCCAGTAAATGCTTTTTATGTATTTTGCAATGATATACAAGACAAGTAGAAACAGATTAAACATTTTAAATAATGCTTAATCTTTAACAAACATTCTTAAAATCATGTTTAAATTTACTTTTATGTATAACAATTACTTGAAAATTAGAAGTCTTTGATGTTTTTACGAATATATATATATATATATATATATATATATATATATATATATATATATATATATATAAATGCAAAAAACTGACAAACAACAGTGCAGAACTAGTGTCACTCTAGCCTGAGCGCTTTCGACTCTTAATGAGTCTTTACTTGTCTGTCTTGTCTATGTTCTGTATTTGCCTTTGATAAAGACTCATTAAGAGTCGAAAGTGCTCAGGCTAGAGTGACACTAGTTCTGCACTGTTGTTTGTCAGTTTTTTGCATTTATCTTTATCAATCCCTGACACATGTGATCCCTTGCTGGATCCAGTGCATTTGAAAGGACTGTTATATGCCATATGATTTGTATTCTTTATATATATATATAAAGAATACAAATCATATGGCATATAACAGTCCTTTCAAATGCACTGGATCCAGCAAGGGATCACGTGTGTCAGGGATTGATATATATATATATCTTTTTTAATAACCTAACAGTAACTGTGAATACATGTATTATAACAGTAAATAACTGCTTTATATTTTCCATAAAACAGTAAATAACTCCATATTTTATATTTTCAAATATGCTAACAGATTAACAATACAGAAATGCAAATACCATCCCATTTTATTCCCTCCCTCTAACATTATCTCCTGAAATTTCTGAAATGAATATATTCAATGTATGCTTAGCTTGTTAATTTTAATGGTTTAATAATATGTAAATTACATGTCTTTGTTACAAACAAATGCTGATTCTACACACTCCTATATATATAGAGAGAGACAGAGACAGACAGACAGACAGAATGAAATTGTACTTTTTAATTTAAAAGACATCAAGATCTGGTCCCTAGAAAAATTCTCTTGCTTTGATTTGCAGAAAATAATGATTATATTGTGTTCAACATTTTAGTTGGGCAAAAATACATTTTTTGATAAAGAAATTTCCTGGTCAGATTATTTGAAGGGTTCTCTTGATTATCTGGACACATGTTACCCAGTAGAAATGACAGTTGCTTGCTGGAAGAACTTGATATACATGCTGCTTGTTCCTGTATAGTTAGTAGTTATTAATTTCTAAACACACTGAACCAGATTACAGTGTCAGCCATTTTTATTGCAATGACTTTCCAAAGATATAAAACTGTCATCCCTAAATAACAGACTGCGCATTGCAGTTCAGCAATTTAGCAGACACAAGGTAGTCTTTCCTAAGTTAGCGCTAACCACAACATAAGTTAATACTAACCAAAACAATTTTGGCAGTCATGGGGTTGTGGTAGTAACATGATTTTCAAGATGGCTGCCATAATGGTCATTAGATCTGATCAGTGTAATTGTTACTGAATAGACATCACAATTAAAATTTCCAATGAATGCTAAATGTCATAAATGTCTGCTCAGGCGAAGTTGTTGCCATACTGAGTATTCAAGCAACACCATTTCAGACCAAGCAGACATAAACAGATGTCTTGAGGTGAAAATCCCACATCAATATGACTTACCATGCAGAAGGAGTAGCAATAACATGATTTTTAAGATGTAGCAGTCATATTGGATATTTCAGCAGTACCATTTTCGTTTAGCAGTATGCCCACTCAATTTACTACAAAACTGACAATAATATCAAGACAAATGAAAGCATGAAGTTTACAAACACCATTCTCCTGGTGGTTCATGAGTAGTAACACAGCTCTCCCTGTCTTTTAAGATCATCACTTTTTATGCAAAAAAAATCATTGCCTCTCAAGTCTCCCTGACACATCATAACTCTATAATCCACAAACCCATTCACTGAGAATCTGGCCTCTACAAACAAGTGGTCTTTTATAGTATATGGCCATTCAATACAGACTTTATTATAATAATAGCAAATTTTCAAGGCTCTCTGAAGCCTTGGCAGCAATGGATAGAGGGGCACATGCCAGTTTCATTTGTGAAACCAACTAGTCCTCAGTCTGACTGTAACTGCTAGCATTACAATATTCATCCCATTGTTTTGATGGAATAATGATAACAGGTGATGGTGTTTGTGATTAGGCAGCTGTTTTCAAGGACATCTCTAACTGAGAAGAAAACTGCATAATTGAGACTGCAAAGCTCAAATGACCTTGAGGCTCTTAGCTCTATATGTATTAAATCTACCGGTAGTTCAGATTATTTTTTCAGGTTAATATATGCCATGAAGTAAACTGGTTTTTGTGTCTACTCACTTAGAGGAATCCATGGCAAACTGCACTGAGCCATATCTACCTTTGCATAATCCACTGGCATACCTGGGTTTGTGCAGTTTCTTAGGAGTAATCAGTAGAACAAACATAGACCCTAACATGCAGACACATAATGCATTGGCAGATCAGGATATTTTGATATTTGCAGTTTGACTCAACTGAGTATAGATGGTATTCATTGGAGCAACTACATGGTATGCAATAAATTAAGGATTGACCTAGCTATAGAAGACTGACAAAAAAGCTACCTGGGTTCATCACATCAAACTAGCTTTTCATAGACATGCAAATGACAGTATAATGATTAAATGAATGGTGAAAAATCTACTCAGGTAAACATAATCCTTCTTTCCCACATCCCAGCACAGGATGGCAAAAGGTCTATTGCACTGACCCCAATGAAAGCAATTAGAAGACCAGTAAACTAAGGCTGCAATTGATGTTTAAAATAATATACAATAATTCTTACAAAATCAAAGTACCATAAACACTGGTCAGTCTGCATATTTTCATGAGTTTGATATGTAGCAATAAAATCTTAAAGTATATGCAAAAAAAAAGATACTGTCAAACATCAAGAATTCAGTTTTTCATGCAAAACTAACTTTTTTTGGATTTGTGGTTGCTAGAGATCATGAATTTTAAGAGCCAATGAAAAAAAATATTTTTTTGAAAACAAAATAGCACCTTATGCAAACCATCAGTGGAAACAAAAAAAACTTCCCCAATTCTTCTGTGGAATCAAAGGATAACATCCAGATCATTCTGTACAAAAAAGAGCAACTTTCTCAATCTTTCTATAGAAACAAAAGTGCAACTTCCCCAATCCTTCTGTAAAAATGAAAAGGGCATCTTCCCCAAATCATTATGTTGAAACAAAATAGAAACAATCTGATATGACATGATGCCTAAAGAATGGAATTGTCATCATTCTGTCTGTGGTCTCAACTCATTTTGACATGACATGATGTCTAAAGAATGGAATTGTCATCATTCTGTCTGTGGTCTCAACTCATTTTGACATGACATGATGTCTAAAGAATGGAAACGTCATCATTCCATCTGTTGTCTAATTTCATTTTGGCATGACATGTTGTCTAAAGAATGGAACTGTCATCTTTCCATCTGTTGTCTAATCTCATTTTGACAAAACATAATGTCTAAAAAATGGAATCGTCATCTTTCTTTCCTTGGTTGAAGTTCATTTTGACAAGACATGATGTTTAAAATTATGGGATTGTCATCTTTTCTACTTTTCATTAAAGTATTGACAAATATCAGATTTTTATTTTTAAAAATGTCTACACTGATTTTATGTGGTTGATTTTCTCCTTCATCTTCAATGTACTTTCCTCTTTTCAAAATTTCCAGACAATGTTAAAATGCAAAAGCAAATATTAAAACCTTATCAGGGCATTCAGCATTAAAATCTGGAT
Source organism: Unio delphinus (assembly GCA_029339505.1). NCBI lineage: Eukaryota > Metazoa > Mollusca > Bivalvia > Unionida > Unionidae > Unio > Unio delphinus. Next base: position 3,155,803 of record JAQISU010000090.1, read on the forward strand.
CTGGATCCAACCTAGACAATATCTGGATTTGAAAACAATGTCACATTTAATAGAGTTTGCTATTGTTCCGTAACTATGAAATTTAGGGTCATTTAAGCAAACCTTACAATATCATAAAAGCTGGCTGGAAAGGAGACTTCAGGGGGGTTAGTGGTCTAAAGTGCTAGCCTTTACTGATCACTACCAATTCTCACCTCTGTCTACATACGTTTGATTCTCAGCCATGGCCAATGTGGACATGTGAAAAAGCTGCCTATAGCTTCCTATAGGTAAGTGGTTTTTCCCAATTATATGGACCACTATGTATAGCCTATCTTGCATTAAGAGAGAGCACTGAACCCAAAACAACAAACAACAACAAATGCAAGCTGGTCTTACATAACAATATCAATTAAAAAACAATTCCAGAATCTTGAAGCAAAACTTGCATTAGTTTTCTCAAAATCAAATTAGAAATATGGCCTCTTGAGTAGTAAAAAGCCGTTTAACAAAGACTTGCCCACTAAAACACTCTGTTGTATGGTGTTCTTTCTAAGTTGTACACAAGGACATTTAATAGTCAAAGACTTGCCCACTAAAACATTCTAAGTTGTACACAGAGACATTAAACAAAGACTTGCCCATGACAACACTCTCATGTATGGTGTTCTAAGCAGTATACATATATTTAAATGTCAAAGACTTGCCCATTAAAACACTGATGTATGGTGTTCTTTCTAAGTTGTACACAAAGACATTTAATAGTCAAAGACTTGCCCACTAAAACATTGATGTATGGTGTTCTTTCTAAGTTGTACACTAAGACATTTAACAGTTAAAGACTTGCCCACTAAAACACTGATGTATGGTGTTCTTTCTAAGTTGTACACAGACATTTTGTCGTTAAAAACTTGCCCACTAAAACACTGATGTACAGTTGTACACAGAGCCATTTAACAAGACTTGCCCACTAAAACACTCTGATGTATGGTGTTCTTTCTACATTGTACACATAGCCATTTAACAAAAGACTTGCCCACTAAAACATTGATGTATAATGTTCTTTCTAAGTTGTACACAGAGCCATTTAATAGTCAAAAACTTGCCAACTAAAACATTCTAAGTTGTACACAGAGACACTTAACAGTTAAAGACTTGCCCACTAAAACACTGATGTATGGTGTTCTTTCTATGTTGTACACAGAGGCATTTAATAGTCAAAGATTTGCCCACTAAAACACTGATGTATGGTGTTCATTCTAAGCTGAACAAAGAGACATTTTAATAGTCAAAGACTTGCCCACTAAAACACTCTGATACATGCTCTGTCATGAGGCAGATTGTGGGAGGGGGTGAATGATCCAAGAAATGACAAATGTTTTAATTTGTCTCCGTTATGTACATGGACATTTGAGTATGCCTATATGGGCCACTGTTAAAGACAACAATTTTTTTTTACTACAGTCTAGATTGTACCAATAAAAGTTATGAAATCTTTACCTGCCCCTGAGAAATGTATAGCTTCAGTGTTTCTCCCATATGTTTAATGTGTTGAGTTGAGGGTCTAATGCAATAAAACCAGCAAGTACTGCCATAAAACATACTACTGGACTTCAATGGTGCATGGAAAAATCAAAATATCAAGCTTACCTGAGTATTTTTTTTCATAACTTTAGATTGATATTGACCAAAATATACATTGGGTTTCAAAACAGAAAATCACTAAATTCTTTTTTTTAATCAGAAAGTAATATATTGTAGAATGAACAAGTTCTTGTGACATCTCCAATTCAAAATCGAGATCGTCAAAACTATTACTTTCGGACTCTTTGCTACTTATTGATGGTCGACTTTTAAGGATCCCAGCCTAGAATGGATCACAGTTGTAATTTTGTTTACCCTGAATATTATTTACATCATCTGATGTAAATCCTGCTAGTTTCTTTTTCATAATGGTCTCCACTGACATGTTAAGAAAAGTGGTTGTATCTTCTGACCTGTACATTTACAAGGTCATCACCAGTTAAGTCAGCAGTACCACTGTTATGTATATTTAATTGGTCTTATCAGTTGGCTTTTCTCCAAGATCATGTCATGTATATGTGTATTTTTGTACCTGACCATTGTCCAGAAACAAGAAAATGGTGTGACATTTATTTTTTTAAACAACATAATACACAGCTAATATGTTGAAATTTGTTTTACAGGAATAAAATTACCTCAGCAACGCAAATTATTTCATTCATTTGGGTTTTAAAAAAATGCTGTTGCCTAGTTTGTTCACAGAATCATTAGGCTTGCAATAGATTGTGATTCCCCTGGCATGGTTAAATTCCTTTTTGTCCCAACCCTCCTCCTCAAAATTATTCAAAAAATTCATTCAATGGTAAGAAACTGATGTTCCCAAATAACGAAACCAGAAATAAAACAGGATGATGTCATGAAGCTGACAAATTATCTATGAACAACATTCACTTTAGCTGGTCCACATAACCAACTTTCAATGAACACTCGTAAAGTTGTCCACAAAGTCTGCAATGAGTATGACAAAGTACTCAGTCTGTGTGATATATTACACCACATTCATATTTTTATTTCTAATTAAGTAAGGTACTATTTGTTTGCTTTGAATGATCCCTCTTTTACATTTTTCAGTCAGATGACATCCATCAATCTCATCAATTCTACCTGTTCCGATTAACATATGGCATCATTTTTTTTAAAAATATGGACTGGTCCCCTAAGTATATCAAACTATAATGAATTTGTGAGAAGAGTTTTCAGTTTGATAAACCTGTCTATTTTCTTCGAGATGTGTAAAAAAAAAACACAGCTTTAAAGTGAAAATAAGGAACATACATTTACGTCGACAGTGAACAAATGTACTCGTACACTATCCTTCTTTTTAGAATATTCTCAATTAGTATGATGTGTTGGATAAAAACAACCACAATAAAAATGACACATCGTCTTTTTTCACTTTTTTTAATGTACCAAAAAGCACAAGTCATATACTGCTGAATGCAAGACATAAGTGAGTGAGAAACAAACGTAATGATTAATCATTATGCCAAAAGCTTAATGGATGGCATTCACAATAAAGATCAGAAATAATTAACGTTTATAATCATTACTTCATTTTGCAGAAAATACAACATTTCACCAGCACTCTAGAAAAACAAAATATGTCTTTATTGCAGGCAATTTTACCCCCAAAAAACACATAAGAAATATTTTCATGTATACAAATTATACAAAGCAATTTAACTTTATGCATTTAATCCAATATATCTCCTGCTTGTAAATAAAGCCCAAGTTGTATGACAGCATGTTTGATTAATAAAAACTATACTAACAGTTCAAATTCCTGATGTTCTGTACATATTAGACATGACAGTTCTTGACCACTATATACAAACTCACTTAAAAATCAAATGCACCCTGAAATAGTCATAGTCACTAAGCCATCTGACACATTCAAAATGGCACGATTCTCATCATCATTTGGACTCGTTTTCATTGCATCATAACTAAATGAAGAAAACAATTAGTTCCAAGCCAGGGAGTGAAATACCCAGTTCTTGAGGGGAGATCTGACTTAATTACATCTTAACCCAGTTTGAAATAAATTCTGGTGTATGAGTAGGGAGTGAAATACCCAATTCTTGAAGGGTGGGGAAATCTGACTTAATTACATCTTAACCCAGTTTGAAATAAATTCTGGTGTATGAGTAGGGAGTGAAATACCCAATTCTTGAGGGGAGGGGAGATCTGACTTAATTACATCTTAACCCAGTTAGAAATAAATTCTGGTGTATGAGTAGGGAGTGAAATACCCAATTCTTGAGGGGTGGGGAGATCTGACTTAATTACATCTTAACCCAGTTTGAAATAAATTCTGGTGTATGAACATGTGCTGTTATGAAACCGCAAATCAATACAGCCAAGGTTTTACAAACAAGGGTCACATATCATACCCTTGACATGCTTATTTCATTTGTTATAAATGTGTCAAGCTTTAGTAGTTTTGAGCACACAGTTTTACAATATATAAAAAAAAATTCAAACACATCAAGTGTTAATTTATAATGATCTTTCTTCCTCACACAAATGCATCCATGAACTTCAGTAACTACAATAGGTCACTGCAGCTACATGTATATGGTATTATTATCACCAATGCTTTAAAAAACCAAAGTCATAATGATAGTAAACTAGCAAGAGCTACCCTTCATTGCTTTGAATTATGGCACCTGGATAGGTACAGTTTTATAGCCCCACACTGCAATTGAAACATTATTTTAAAACTTGATAAATAACTCTTTTACATTCCAAATTTTTGTGGAAATTCAACAGACACAGACCTGCTAAAATAACTTGCCGTTTAAAGTAACTGTCTTAATTATCACACTTTATAATATTAAATGTGACCACATATTTATTTTGATCTTACATTCCTACAACATATAGAATATCCTGGAAGCAATGCAAGTGGTAGCAATGCAAAACAGTACACTTCACATAAAGCATTTCAAAATCATCCTGAAACTGACAAAAATGTGTTTTTACTTCAAAACAAAAATGGTTTTGTAATTTCATAACATGTTTGTTTCTTAAATGAAATCAATGCACTCAAAAATTGAACTTTTACATATCACCATGCTTTTCTCAAAGAGACTGGTTAAAATTATATTAACAACAATTAATACAAAGATCTAACAAGAGACCCAAATGGGTTTGATATTGGTCAGCTGGATAACTGACATGTTAACTTGTGACAGCACATTCTTATGTTTAATGCAATTGGGGTGGAGAGGTATGTCTAAAGAACTTTGCTATACCAAACTGTCTAATTAGCCTAAAAAAGTATGAGTACTATGGGTTTCATGCTAAAACCTAAATCAGATGCACAGAATATGATTTTTAAAGTTCATATATCCCCTCCATTTACTGAAAGGCAACCAAACTGCAGGATTCAATTCAATTTCTAAAAAAAATTATTTTGACAGTACAGTAAAATTGCTATGAGCAACCTCTACTTTGAGTGACCACCTGTCATTTCCGACCACAATCGTAATGCATGGATCAATTTTATTACATAAATGCTCTGTTATGAGCCACCACCTGTTGAACGTCACCAGTGACTGAAATGTCTTGGCAAAATATGCATTTCAACACACTGCTATGAACGACCGCACTGCAAAAATGATAATAATTTCAACTGACCTTAAAAATAGGCTGGCTACCTAAGTCTGAACTATTTTAGCTATGCTTATAGTGTTTTATAGTTTCTATCGTAAACCAGACTAAAGTATATGTAGATAATTTCCTAGTCTGGTTCCCTGCTTCGTATGCTCCCTGCATCGTTCTCTTTTATTCTTCGTATAGGGATGAGGAAAACAGGGTGTATACAAAGCAGGGAACCAGAAAAATTGATCCCACACTTAGCCTGCTTCCCTGCCTTATCGTAGGACCAGGAATCCCTATGAATGTCTGTATTGTGAGAACGGAGAGACACCACTGACTATGTAATGAATTGTTACAATGACTGCTTGATTAGTAATGATTGTTCTAAGAACAAGAAACATAAAAGGAATATTTGTTTTCAAAAAGGATTGTTGCAACGAGTGATAAATACCACACTCCATAAACCAGGCTAATGTACATATATGTCACAAATTGCCATTGTAGTGCCGAAGTTGACATAGTGGTCACGTATATTGTTTGTCTTTAGAATTAATCGGTGTTGCTGAGGGTGAATAAAAAGATAATCATTTAAGGGATTTGAATGATAGTTTTAAAGACTTTTAATGTTTGTTGTTTTCCCCCGATGTTCAGTAATTACATCCCAATCAAAAGACACAAAGCTGTTGTCTATTCAAATTGGTGCAACCACGTTAAACACTGCTTTTAGAGTTAATCCCTGTATGTCATCTTTGAAGGAAGCCATTGACTTTTGTCTTTGAGTAAATGGTACTGTGTCTGGTTTCTTTTTAGTTCATCATTTTTTGATATGCTATGCACATGTATAGATTTTTCATGTTTTCCCACAGTCCAGTCAAAACAGTCTATACATTTGATATTACAACTGAGCACTAATAATTTTAACTAATGATGGGAATCGGTCTGAAATTCATAATCAATAATCAGTTCCCCCTAACCAACTGATCATCGATTATAATCGGTTACTAAAAGCAAATTTTAATTTTTTGTTAAACAGTTATATCTTTGATCAAGAGTTCAATATGCTTATAAATGTAAAGGAGTAATCTCTTATAATGACAGGTATACTTTAACCTGACAATAATATTACATTGTGTGTTATTTTTGTTCTACAACTTTGTTAAATGAACACAACTTTTTATGGCTGATCAGTTATATGTAACTGAAGTACTGCTACAATCCCCCGAAATTCTTTCGTTCACATGTGATGTGTCTATAATTTAAAGTATAGAAGGACATGTTTTTCTAGTTTGTCATTGTTTATAAATGCTACAAAAGATGTTGCAATTTGACTGAAACAAATCAACAAAATGTGTTTAAATGTATTAAGTCAACAATTTAACAACTTAACCATGTAATAATGACTATATGTTCCTAATTATGAATCATAAGGTTTCATATTTGTAGTTGTGAAGGGAATTAATAAATTTCAGGTCAACTTTATTGGCTGGGAGTTTTACTAACCTTTGTGGTTTGCGTACACCTAAAAGTAGTCTCCCTTTTCACACAATCGATTATCTGCTCAACCAACTGATGATCGATTATTATCAATAATCAGAACAACACTAATTTTAACACCTACAATGTTAATAACAACAAACAAACCTCCAACTAAAAGGAGACAAATTTTAAGGCTAGATAAAAATATTGCTGTAATAAATTTTGATTGTTATAAAGGAAAAGGAGTACATGTAATCTAAAAACGATTTCATATGCTAAAAGATGTGATCTTCAAATTTAAATGTGATTTCATGTTTAATGAAAGAAGTATATCTTTACTGCTATATAATTTTGTTTTCAGATGAATGCATACAATATTTTAGCTAGAACTATTAATAAAGAATTGAAAATATGTACAGTAATTGTGGTATATTTCTTTAAGTTGTTCTGAGACTGGACCTTGGAAACTGTTCTTTTGCACAAACCTGCTATGACAAACCACCTGTCTTGAGAGACCACTTTTTGTTGGCAGAAGGGGCAGTCTCTCATGACATGTTTAACTGTATTACTCAACAACACAATGTTGTAACACATTTAGTATATAATTACTTAAATAACATGCATTTATTAATAATTAGTTCCATATATTTTTCTGATACAAACTGCCATGACATTGAATTGATAATCATTTGCAAACTGCATGCAAAAGCAGCCATTACTGAATCATGCATTTTAGTCTATGTCTAGAAGGCACTAAAAAATACTGGTACAAATACATAAACATCAAAATGAGCATGACACATATAAACTAATTTAAATGTGGGCTAACCAAAACTAACATGACACATATAAACTAATTTAAATGTGGGCTAACCAAAACTTTCAGAAAAAAATGGTAGTTTTTATTTGTTCCTATTTTTAAAAATTCTGCTATACAATTATTGTTGTTGGCACTCAGAAAATATAAAATCATAAAATAATCTGCAACATAAATAACATGTATAAATAAATTGCCACAAAAAAATTAATACATATAGGATAACATAAAAACAACAACTTTTAATTTTGCTAGGTATCAGATTCCCCAAAATAATATTTTTTTTAAATTCAGCAAGCAAATTCAATCCCAGTATGATATATAAAATATCAGTTTACTTCCTTTAACACAATATTTCTTATTTATATACTTTCTTCAAATTATAGATTTTCAATGTAATCCACAAAGTGGGTTTTTTTCCCATGTAAACTAATACAATATATAACTTGTTTTACTAAAATTCATGTAACCTCTATTCTAAAATTAGTGTTTGTAAAAATAATAATAATGAGGACTTTGTATAGCGCCTAATCTTTCAAAGCTCTAAGCGCTTTACACCATCAATACTGATGACTACACTATAGAAAAACAAATAACAAAAGCAATGAAATTGGAAAACATAAAAACATGCTGAAAACATACAAGATACAAAACACAATTAGGTCTCTAAGTTTGCCCCTGCAGTCGAAACAGGTGAGTTTTAAGAGCACTCTTAAAAGGGACCGCTGTGTCTTTGTGTCTAATTTCAATGGGCAATTCGTTCAAAGTCGCCAGGCCCTGGTATGCAAATGAACGTTGTCCATATGACTTTGTTTTCACCATGGGAACAATAAGCATATGATTATCAATAATAATGTTTTACATGGCGGTGAACTCTTCACAAAAACTTATTTTCTGATAGGTTTATACATTGCTTTAGTAAGCAAACAGTGGCCATACTTAATTGATCAGCATCTTTTGTAAAACTAACAAATTAAAAAAAAAAAACATGTCAAGTTCTCTTTTTGCCAAGAGACTTTTTCTCTCATTAAACAAATATTCAAAAGCAGTTATTGAGAAGGTTTTTCTTATCAAGTCTTTTCTATTTTCAGCAGTGGTGACCATTTTGCATCTATGATATCAGATCAGCATCATTTGTATAGAGCTGAAATGCCTTTATGCTTCCATGCTTTCTATAAAATAGTCAAATTCTGCAGTCAGAACCTAAATATTCAAATTCTGAAGATTTTAAGGCTGTGTAAAGGTTGCTCTACATTTAATAACAGCAGCCAACTCAGCCTGGATAATGGAATGGAACCAACCAAAAGAAATTTGAGTGACCCATATAACAGCAGTCAACTCAGCCTGGATAAAGGATTGGTACCAACCAAAAGAAATCTGAGTGGCCTTGATAACAGCAGCCAACTCAGCCTGGATAATGGATTGGCACCAACCTAAAGAAATTTGAGTGGCCTTGATAACAGCAGCCAACTCAGCCTGGATAATGGAATGGCACCAACCAAAAGAAATTTTAGTGGCCTTGATAACATCAGTCAACTCAGCCTGGATAATGGAATGGCACCAACCAAAAGAAATTTGAGTGGACTTGATAACAGCAGCCAACTCAGCCTGGATAATGGAATGGCACCAACCAAAAGAAATTTGAGTGGCTTTGATAACAGAACGTTCCCAATAAAGTCATGTTGAAAATAGTCATATGGTTTTTTACATAAGTTGTTAATGACAAATGAGAATTGACACTGAATAACGATTACCATGGATGAAAGGAAAATACCACAAGTTCACTTAATTATAAATCCAGGTGCATCAAAAAGAGTTCTTCTGCAAATAAACATACATTAACACAAATACACAATAAATGAACAAAATCATAAAAATGCGATAAGATATACAAAATTTTATAATCTCATTTTTCAGTACTCACGAGAACTGAGAGACACTGATCACCAAATCCCTCATGAGGATTTTCAGGTTCATCAAAGGAAAAACATGGGTTAAAACTGTAGTTCCAAGAATTGTACACCGTGAAAATCCTGCAAAAGAGAGAACATGTTTCTGCATAAAATACATCAAAAGGAAACAGAAACAAATAAGATGTTTCAATAGATCTTCAAAGAATGAGAACAAATATTTTATGCAAAAATATTTGCTTTTCAAAACGTGCAAAATTTACTGTGCGTAAAAAATCCATCACATTACACATTAGTATCGTTATCTAAACAAATGACGATAAACAAAACGTTTTACAGAAGGCTGGGCATTACAGTAAAAGACTACTGTATTACAGATAAGAAATGAAAAATTATACCCAAGGTACACTGTATTACTGATGAGAAATGAAAAATTATACCCAAGACACGACATTACAGTGAGAGATTTCTGTATTACCGAGGAAAAATGCAAAATTAGACCCAAGACACGACATTAAATTGAGTGATTTCTGTATTACTGAGGAAAAATGCAAAATTATACCCAAGACACAACATTACAGTGTGATACCACTATATCATCCATCAATTTATTTTTTAAATGGCTGATGAGAAGTACTCATTATACTTTACAATGAGAGTCTACCATGTACTACCCTTCAATATCAGTTTTAAACAAATGAAGAAACTGCATAATTATGATGCCTGGATTTTCAGCGAGACAACACTATTACATTATCATTTAAAAACAATGATTAGTATAATTAATGTACTAAGCATTTCACAAAGTGGGCAAAACCAATTCAACTAAATGCATAAATCAATTTCCGTATTTTTTGCATTGATTTCTTTTTTAACAAAATTTCCCTGAAAGGAAAAAGTGTAATGGCTGACACCAAAAACAAGAACAGATGACCCAATGAAATCAGATATTTTTCAGGCCTAAGGTCATTTCTTCCTTTTTATGGCTCAATGTTGAAATAATCTCTAATATTCTTGCAATAAGATTTTTATATTAGCCACTGTGGTGGCCACATTGGAGTAAGTTAATCAATATCTTCAAATATGACAAACTAGACACCATTAGAAGGCTTCTGGAGAAAATCATATCCATTCAGTTGGATATGCTCATTGTGGCAGCCATTTTGGATGTCTGCGAGGCTGCAATTTCATTTAGAACCAACTAGATACCATAAGAATGTTGAGAAAAATATAAGGTCACTGCTTGACCACTAATTATGTAGAAGCAATTTTTTAAATATTGGAGGTCAGATCAGCATCATTTTCCTTCGGTATCGGCTTGATATATGTATCACAAGAAGTCTTCTGGTATAGAATAGAAGATAATAAGATTTTCAAGATGGCTACCATGGTGACTATATTGGTTGTCAGCACATTTTCAGCTAACACTGTACTAGATGTATTAAGAGCTCATAGGAGAAAATTCCATGTTGATATGATTTTCCATATCAGAGTAGCATTTGTAAAAGTTTCAAGAAGAGCACCATGGCTGCCATATTGGACATTACAGTGCTACAATTCTCATAGAAGACCAACCAGACATAACACGAAGTCTCCTGGTGAAAAACCCATGGTTTTTTTTAACTAGGAAGAGTTGCAATAACAACCACCTTCAAGATGGCTTTCATGTTGGCCATATTTACTATCATATCAAAAGCATCTTCAATTGGAGACCAACCAGACATCATTAGGGCCGAACCGAGTATATAATTTTCGCTGAATATCGAATCCGAGTATTTGGATGTACTATTTGCTGGATCCGGGCACAAACCGAGTAGTAGGTGCGACTCCAGAGAGTACCATTTGTTTCATTATCGTATGCGAAGCTTAAACTTTTTGTGCACCGTATACCGTATATATCGCCTAAAAGATGACAATTTTGATTATTAACTATAATTATTATGTATTTAAAAAAAATTTTTAAAAAGTTTGATAGTTATTGAATTATTTTACTTGTAACCATTATTATTTGCCAAGGCGAATACTTCCGAATAGTACCAAAAAACAATATTTGGCCGAAGCGAATGTCCAAGGCAATTTCCGGTTAGGCCCTAGACATCATAATAAGTCTTTTCATAAAATCACCATGATGACATAGCCATCTATTCAACAGGAATAGCTATAAAAAGATTATAACGATAGATGCTATTGTTACTATAGTCATTTAGTCACATACTGATACCATAAGAAGTCTTATGGTCATGTTAATATGACTTTCTGTAAAGGAAGAATAGCAAAAACAAGATTTTCAAGTATTCATGGCCATATTGGAAGACATACCTGCCAGACTTGGGTTCAATTACAACATAACTGGTGTAATTGAGAATTTACAATTACACTGTTATCTGTGTGTGTGTGTGTGTGTGTGTGTGTGTGTGTGTGTGTGATTTTAATTTTTAACATAGCTTTAACAATTTTTCAGTCATATCGCTACGATGTCTGCAGTGTAGCAGTTTGTAGTGATGTCTAACACTGACGCATCATGCTGTAGACATGTAGCATCATGCCTCACCCAGTCGCATTATCCTGACACCAGGCTGAACATTCCTAACACAAACCTCTTAATACTGAGCGCAAAGTGAGGCAGCTATTAGTACCATTCTTTAAGTCTTTGGTATGACTCAACCAGGGTTAAAACCTGCAATATCTGAGGAGGGTGCTCTAACCACAAGACCCTATCTGTAATTCTAACTGAAACTGAACATCACCAATAGTATGTAATTGCAACTGTATCTGTAACTGAAGGTCTTGATTTGTGTAATTACTGTCAATTATATGTCAATTTCAAAAGCAATAAATGTCTTTTTGAATGAGAAACAAATTATAAAAATTAAGAAGATATACATATTTATCCTAACTGCCAGGTGTTAGGCTAATAAAATAGGAATTAATATAAAATAAGCAATGAGGCTAAGTTGTAAAAAAGAAAACTACATATATATATATGAAAACTATATATGTGTGTGTGTGTGTGTGTGTTGGGAAAATACACATACATGTATCTGACTTAACCTGATGTGTTCTTAGGCTAAAAACATATGCATTAATGTAAAACAAGCAATAAAGTTAAGTACTTAAATAAGAAAACTATTTACATGATTTTATATATGCAAAATGCAGGGGGGGGGGGTGAAATGTGCATTGGGATTATAGGAACCAGAAAGTCTAACAGTTACAAGATCATGACAGGCCATATATTAAATATTTCTGCTACCACAGTATATCCAGCTGTGTTGTGTAGTGATAAGGCTGTATGGTAGTCCCAGTATACATTGATAAGTTTATACAAGTCTAGTCTATGAAACCTGCACATGACCAATAATTAAGCAGTCGTAGTCTTGTTACAACATGCTGATAGTGTTAGACCTTCTGGATTAAAAGATATGCAAATAAATAAGACCATGTTTGATTTGACACAATATCTTGTCCAACAGAAATGCAGCAATAGCAGTATAGAAACTAGCACCAAAAACATCAATTGTAGCCATTATAGATCACTTTATTGGGCAATTAGTTAGGGGCCACAAGACTAGATAATAACACTGGTAATTGTCATTATTCCAATATGCCTCCACTTATTTTCTGGCCTCACAGAAATAAAAACGTTTGCAAAGATCCTGATATTACGAATTTAATTACTTTTAAATTCCAGAGTCCTGATTATCAAACGTGTATTTATCACTATAGGTCCATCTGGAATGACAGCTTCTGTACAGAGAAAGCCATATAAGTTGCAGCTTTTTCGAGATCTAAGTTTGTTTAAGATGCACTTTCAATTCTGCATTGAAAAGTCCATTGTTAATTCCAGTAAAAAATTCAAACTCAATAAAACCAAGTCTCTATGTTTTTCCTTTCAGTTACAAAAAGGATAAGCTCTCAAAAGATTCTTTTTACTAAATTCTAACTTTCATTTTCAACCAATCCTGGCCAGCCAACCCATATGAATATACATGTACTCTATTTTATGTTCACCCATTTCTAGACTGGTTCAAATTTTTCCATTAGTACCATGAGTCCTTCAAGCATTTTCATGAACCCTGAGCGAGGACTGTACAAAAGCAGTTCAAGCTTAGATACAAGCACTTTGACAGGTTTGTTTCAGGGTCCAATACTGCAACATTGAATTTTCATATACACACAAAGGTATCTATTAATTCATCAATATTTTTTCTGCAGTGAAAAAAATTAAATTTATTCGAAATTAGTGCAAAAGTACATAATAGTTAAGCAGTCACTGAGTTTTCATATCTGTTGTTAGTTTACAAATTTTGAAATGAATGAGTTTATGGTTAGGATTTTTAACGTAGCTTTAACAATTTTTCAGTCATATCACTATGATGTCTGCAGTGTGTCAGTTTATAGTGATGTCAAGCACTGGGGCATCATGCTGCAGACATGTAGCATCATAGCCACCCAGTCTAACTATCCTAACGCCCGGCCAGCCAGTCCTAACAATAAATCTCTAAATGCCGAGTGCCTAGCAAGGCAGCTATTGGTACTCGGGCTCAAACCCATGACTTCCTGCATCCAATGTGTCAACCTTATTGTCATTATTCTGTAATTATAAAATTATCATTCTGTCAGGTATTAAATTAAAATAACCAGTACTAATGCTAGGCTCCTATATATGCTTTATGCCTGTTCAAATAATCTATTAGAAATGAACCATGTTTATTTATTTCAAAGAAATCATCATGATATTCCAATTCCAGTGCTGACAGATTAGACACAGTCTATAATGACATCTTTTATCACCCAAAACTGGAATACATGGCATACTAAATTGGTGACCAATTTTGTGACAAGTAGCTTCCCTGTCTTTTTGAAAAACAAGGCATTTCACAAACTACTTAGAACAGCCCAGCCATCATATACAATGGCAACACAGAAACATTTCAGCATCAAAATTCATGACAGAAACAGCAAGCGCCTGCAGAATGTGCCAGGGATGTATTTGAAAGTGGACATATGGACTAATAGAAACATGTCACCCACATATGAGTGATGCAAATTGTTCAGTTTTGCACAACAATCACTGTACCAAAGTGCAGAAATGAGGTGGATTTATTTATAGGGCTCAATTGATGATAACTCTGACCCAGTGACATACTGAAAAGACATTAAGGATGCCATTATCATTTTTCTGCAATCTGTCATCATCCGATGAAAATTTGCCAAATAAACTGTCCAGTGAGACCTAAAATGAATACTTGGTTTATACTATATAAAAACCTCAATAATATATAATATGAATACTTGGTTTACACTTTATACAAGCCTCAGTAATACAGTATGTACTTGGTTTTCACTACATACAAAATTATACTTTTTTTTCACACTATATACAAATATTTAAATCTGTGTGCAGATACATCTGACTGAAAATTGCAGCAAAATGTACATGAAGGATAGGATATCAGAAACCCATGTCTTTAAAAGTTCATCAAATACTCATTTCACCATAAAATTTTGTTCTTGGAAATACTTGTTTTTGTCTACTGAGTCTCCTCCATGTGTTATTGATAAGAGTACAGTCACCATTACTGATGCAACTTTTTTGAACAGTTACAAAATAAAGCTTGTATTAGATTACTTTAGTTGTACACTCACTGCAAACAAATTAAAATCAAGATTTGCTCATAATAAACCAGGCAACTGATATGTTCATGCTCTGCTGACTTTTTTTAATTCAGTCAATTTATATTTGATACCCTCTCAGAATAATTAGCATTGCCTTTTGTTGTTGTTATTGTTGTTGTTGTTATAGAGTTTAATGCAATTTCAGCAAAAGATAGGCTTTATATGGCACCTGTAATAATGGTAAAGGAAACACAAATCAAACACTTTCAATTTTGTAATATTGTTCTAAACGTACATGTCTGACTAGTATCTGTAATATTCTGACATTCTAATTAGTATTTCAATAGAAGGATCTGATAGGAGCAAATAAGATCATGAAAAAGTGAAACTTATAATAACTTCATTTCATTCATTTCCCAACCAAGATACTTTACCTGTCAAAATTTACAGAAATACTTGCATTGCCAAAATTATAGCATTGTTATCATTTAAGATGACAAAGTAGGGTATGAAGGTGTTTCTAGTTTTCACTTTGTTCTTTATCCAGTGTTGTTACTAGGGAGTAGGGGAGAGCAGACCACACTGATAATAATAATAATAATAATAATAATAATAATAATAATAATAATAATAATAACACTTTACGTACGTAAATTCAGTAACTCTGTATATTAATGCAAAAAAAAAAGAATAACAATCAGCTTCATTCGATTCAATATATGCAACTCCAGCATCTACCGAATACATGAATAATACATATATATATATAACGATTCTGTAGTTGTACTAAAGAGCAATATAACACAATATAAATTGAAAATAAAAACAGTTCACCTCTGGGTTAATACGCAATAAAAATCAACTCACCTAGGTCCATTTCGTTTGGCCAGGGGTTGCAAGCTGATGATTCTCTTGTTTATTACGGCAGTACACGAGTTATACTGGTCTATAGGTATATCGGTGCTGCAAACTACGAGACTGAGTACTGACCATAAAAATATATACCAGTGATAGTAACGTAAAACCTTTTCATACGCCGACGGCATGTTTAAGTTCGTATTTGATGCAGCACCCTCCAGTTCCTGAGATAAAATGCATCACACAAACCTGACGTACGTCCCGCTTTCCATAAGCCAACAATCAAAGGTTACGTGTCGGTCACTTTGCTATGTTTACTTCGAGCCGATCATCTCTCCTATATGCATTACCTTGATTTCATCGTACCGCATTACTGACCGCTGATAGGCTTCCGACCAGTGTGTACAAAAGCGATCTGATTGGTTGAGTTATCTTTTGGCAAAGAGTACACTTGTCGCGTGCATGGTGCTCGATATCGACGGCTTAGGTTCATGGACAGTGGCGTAGTGGGGAGGGGGCAGGGGGGCTTTCGCCCTGGGCGCCGGTGGCTAGGGGGCGCCAAATGGAGCCCAAATCGGCCCAAAGTATCAACATAACTGCGCAACAGGGGCAGCCGGGGGTGCAAATTTGCGTGTTTTGCCCTGGGTGCCAAATATCCTCGATATGCCATTGTTCATGGGCTCAATGATGCTGCGGTACTTTTTCCCCCATAAGGCATGCAAATTATATGTGTGTGTGTGTGTGTGTGTGTGTGTGTGTGTGTGTGTGTGTGTGTGTGAAGTAGCAAATTTCAGTCGATCTAGTAATTAAACATTAGTTGTGGCCAGCTAATCATTAGTTAGATTTATGATGACACGCTATATCAAAACGGAGGTCTGTAGACTAGTGCGATCGTTGCACTAATTAAACCGTGTTTATTCAGCAGCCGACTGACTGATGGCGACATTTTAAAGTTTCATTTCCCACGAAAAGTGTCAGAACTGAGAAAATGCAGAGATTCTGTTACTTAAAACAAGCATGTCATATTGACCATGACGTAAGCGACTTTTAGAGGAAAGCGGGAGAAAATACATTTGACTCTGATTGGTCACGGTTAAATAAGGGGTATGTTTTCACACGAAAATTCGTAGAACATAATATCGCACTAGCTAAATTAGAGTTAGTCTTGAAAATTGCTCCGTAAGAGAGGACCAAGGGTAAAATTATTTAGTAAAGGCTCCGGATGTTACTTTAGAGAAGTACATCCGTTAATTCGTGGTCCAGGGAAAACCCGCCAAACTATGGGAGACACACAAAAAACACAAAGGTACTGTCTAACGTTTCCTCTAAGCTGCGCGCGCAGCTACTCAGGCATCCCCGCGCAGCTGAATTGTCAATTTTTGCTCGATCCATGGTTAAATTTTGCTCGTCTCCGTAATGATTGCGCAGTGGAGTGAGCACTGCGCGCACATCTACCATTGGCTTAGAGGGAACGTTGGTACTGTTACAATTCCATGTATATTGTGATGCAATTTATATGATGTTTGCTTAATTTACAGGTATGCATGATTTTGTTTGATACATTTGTATCATTGATTTAATTTGATACATTTGTATAATAATATGTTTTGTATTATGAATCGGAAGTTCTTGCATGATTTCATGTGATACATTTGTATAATAATGTGCTTTTATATCATGAATCGGAATTCTTACCTTAATTCTTAGTTAAGAATGACATAGTGTTAATTTATGTCGTAAAAACACTATGCTGAGTTATGAATAGGAAGTGTTACGTTAATTCTTGAATTTATCATTTGGGTTGCATAATGATTATGTTCTAAGAATTTAATGTATTACTTTAGTAAGGGGTTACAAGAATACATATGAATTCATCGAATTTTGATTTCATAGATGATTTAGCTACAGTGTATATGATTTATGTGCTGTGGAAATTAAAGCAGAGCCATAATTCAACGCCTCGCTGTGTAGTACGTTAATGTATTAGGTCAAGGCTAAACGAATTAACAATTTGTTTAACTACATTCATTTGAGGACATGTGAAGCTAATTACTAGCCGTAAAGTTGTTATCCCTGATAGAAATATCTGATTGCTCGAAACAGGAATAATGGAAAGTCTAAACAGTAACCATTGTAACGAGAGACTTAGGATTGTGTTAATTTTCTTTTGAAACGAAGAAAATAGCTTTTTGGAAGATCTTGAAGTTACGGGAATAACGACGTACACGTTGGAAAAAGAATTGAGAGATGGAAATTACAGTGAACGCATGATACGGTGGACAAGTAATGAAATCAAGCGGAAACATCCACGAGTGCAGAGTACCTATAAATTGGACGAGACAGCGACGTCTTGAAACAACATTGATTGAATAGTGAACGAGAATCGAGAACAGCAGATTATGAAAATCAAACAAAGCATTGACTTTGATTGTACCATTCGATCCTATGATGATTTGAAACTATCAGTAATAGAACGTCTAATTTGTTTAAATCTATTTCAAATCTTATTGTAATTCGGTGAAAGTTGTATTTCTGAACCGCGTGTATTCCTAATGAAAGAAAGTTTCATAATTGTGTATGTAATTGATTAAATTGTTTGTTTATCTTTACGGGGGCTCGGAGTTGTTTGTTCAATATACCTGCTCAGTTTACTATATCTATTCTCATTCTCGAACCGGCAATTATATTGAGGGCTGTCATCTTTTAGATATCGAGTATCAAAAGGGAGTGGGTTATAGTCATTATTAATAGTTATTATTTATTATATTTTGTAAAATACCTCTTGACAAAGTGGGACTTAACACTTTGACAAGTGGGGCTTGTGCAATACTATGCGAATAACGCTCATAACCCGCGAGTAACCTGACTATATATATATATATATATATATATATATATATATATATATATATATATATATATATATATATATATATATATATATATAAGTTCAAGTACTGATCACACCATACACGAAAAATATATAAAGACTGCACTCTGAAGTTGAGAGCTATTGGACTAGATCATGTTTTAGAAAGAAAATGTTCCATCATTTTTTTCCAAAGGATATACATGTACCTTACAATGGATAAATGTAACGAAAAAGTACCGTAAATCGCACATGATATGTTCGATCCATCTTTACAAGCATTCTCTATAGATAACTGATTTGCGCAGAAACCACTTTTTCTTTTAGAAAGTGACCTTGATAATTTACTTTTTACCCTAAAATAATAGACTGCCTGACTCAAAGCCATCTTGATGACTGACCTTTGATCCTAAAATCGACAGGCTTCTACCTGACAACAACAACAACAACAACAACAACAATAATAATAATAATAATAATAATAATAATAATAATAATAATAATAATAATAATAATTACTTTGTATAGCACCTAATCTTTAGAAGCTCTAAGCGCTTTACAGCACATATAATGATACGACTACAACAACAACAAACCCACCATGAAATTAGAAAACATAAAACTTTCTGAAATATTTAAGGTAGGAAACATTTTTAGGTGTTTAGATTTGTTTTGTTGTTGTTTTGTTTTTCATGGTTTTTTTTTTGGGGGGGGGGATTCTTTTGCAGTCGAGAAAGGTGAGTTTTAAGAGCACTCTTAAAAGGGATCACTGTGTCTTTGTGTTTAATTTCAACGGGCAATTCGTTCCACGTTGCTGGGCCCTGGTATGATAAAGAACGTTGTCCATATGACTTCGTTTTCATAATAGGAATAATGAGTATATGATTGTCAGAAGAGGAGCATAAGTATCTTGCTGGTGTGTACACAGGGGTGAGGCCAGATAAGTATGTTGGACTGGAGTCCTTCAGTAAAACGTAGCACAGAGAACAAATTTTGTGTTTGATTCTGGATCGAATGGATAGCCAGTATAAGGTACAGGCCCGTGGGGAGGTGTGCTCTAATCGTGGTACTCCAAGGATGATCCGAGCAGCTGTGTTTTGAACCTTTTGAAGTTTCTGAAGTAGATATTCAGACGAACCAGACAAAACAGTTACACAAATCCAGTCTTGAAAGTAATAATGAACACACAAGCGCTTTAGTGGCATAACCTGACATATATTTGCGAATGGAGCTGATGCATAACAGTTAAAGATATGCAGCCTTGCACATGTTCATTACATGTTGATGCAATGCAAGAGTACTGTCCATAGCAATAACTTGGTTTCGTACTGTATGTATGTGTTTGTCTATATCTATATATATATATATATATATATATATATATATATATATATATATATATATATATATATATATATATATATATATATATATATATATATATATATATATATATATATATATATATATATATATATATATATATATATATATATATATATATATATATATATATATATATATATTGTCTAGAACAATGTACGTTTTTGTCTTAAGGTGGGGGTCGTAAAACCTCCTTTGACAGACTGTTGGGAGGGGGCAGTGTCTGATAATTATATGACTCAACGTCCACTCGGAATTGAGCAAGACATGGCCATACTTAGAATCGCAAGCTTAAATATATTATCTTGAGAAATAAACATTAATAGTCGATAAAACCATCTTGCAGAAATTATAAGGAAAGATAAGCTACTCCGACGTCATTCTAAATTAGCGGGAAACTTGTAATCTGGGAAATACAAAGAGCTTCAGTACATGTCAGTGACTATTTGCTCGATTGTTGTAATATATTACTGCAAAGTAAGTGAACTTTAATTATTGCAGTATGTATACTTTATTCATTCGTAGTTTTTGATATACAGTACATGCATATTTTGATATACATATTTGTTTTGTTTGTCTGTAGCGTAGTGATATCATTATAGATGTTGTAAAACGCTTAGAGCTTCTGAAGATTAGGCGCTATACAAAGTCCTCATTATTATTATTATTATTATTATTATTATTATTATTATTATTATTATTATTACGATCAATGTTAATGTAAAGAATTAATATGGAACATCGCTACTGGACTAATTTGTAGTAACCTCATGCATTTATTCATTTAATATTATAGATTTGCAAATGTTGAATTGAATTATAAACTTGGTATAATGGTTGCAGTGTGCAACATTAGTTAATAGGGATTTGCCTATTTGTGTATACGTTGTAGGAGTATCATGTGTAAGGATATATCATCGCATGGATATGTGCATATCTGTGTACACTTTGTAGAAGTGCAATTTACAGAAATGCGTATGATTTTATGATTTTTGTAACGGGCGTTTCGGTATCAAGCGTTATTAGTACAATATCGCACAAGCTCCTGGTCAGAGGTATTGCGCAACTTGGAAAACAACACTCGAAACCGCCTACCGCTAATACTCGTTATCTAAAGGATGACCTCTACGGTGCGATTTGCCGGGTTAGAATGGATTTGGGAATCTGAGACGGTATCTTGAACAAAGACAACACACGAGCCCCGGCAAAGATAAATAAAGAATTTAATCAAAAGAAAATCAAAAGAAAGACACAGTAAATTACAATTTCTTTCCTTCTGAATACACTTAGTTCAGAAACACCTTAAAACCGAAGTTTAAAATACTAGATACATTAATTAAATTTCAAACATTAATAAAAATAGACAAATTTAGCCGTTAATAGCTGATAGCAAATTTCATCACGAAATCGAGTGTTCATTAACATTGGACCGCTTGGTAAATTCACAATGACCTGTTCGTAGACTGTTTTTTCCTTCTGCGTGCGTCACGACTTTAACTTGCCCTTTGGATGAACGTGGGATTCCACAACTCAAACTTCTAACTGCTTTTCCCTCCTTTTGAATCTCGACCTCCTCGCTATTTCTCTCTCTCTCTCTCTCTCTCTCTCTCTCTCTCTCTCTCTCTCTCTCTCTCTCTCTCTCTCTCTCTCTCTTCAAACAAACTATTTTCCTTTGAAAAGAAAAGGGTAAAACGCCCTAAGTATCTCGTTAGGTTTTGAGAATTGAGATTGTCCGTCCGTCTTTCTGGTTCGAACAATCAGATCTTACTATCAGTGTTAACATTTATACGGCTAACAAATACTACACAAGTCTTCAGATCAATACAGTTATACCGCTAATTATCGACATCAGAATTTGGGAAAGTCACATATATTCCCGTAAATCATTAAGTAAAGTGAGGCAATATATCATAGCCTACAATCACTATTCACTAATATGATAAATTCAAAATTAATGTAGCACTTTCCAATCATAAATGTACACAGCGGGTTTTCTACAACACCCATTAACCTATGTACGTATATAAATTGAAAATTCTAACTCATGATTCAGAAGTACATTACTAAATCAATGCAATAAACGAACTATCCATACAAAAATATGAACACATCATGCATCTGTAACGAAGAAACATCATATCAAAGTACGTTATTAAATCAATGTAATACCGAACTATTCGTACCATAGTATCAATACATCATGCATCTGTAACGACGAAACATCATATAAATTACATCATGATAAATGCGAATTTGAGTTAAATACCTTGTGTTTTTGGCGTCTTACAATCGTTCCAAATTCAGTTTCCCCTGGAACCACAATTTTTTACGGACGTCTTTCTTGCAAAGAACGGCCGGAGTCTTCTACTGCGTATTTTCGGAATTAATACTACTGACCCTCTCTTACAGAGGTAATTCCTAGACTGATTCAAATTGATTTGCTCAGAGAATATATTTCCCCCAATTTCAGAGATCTACCCACCCCTCTGATTCCACATTTGACCAATCGGAATAAATGCTATTCCTACAGACACTTGGAAAACTGCCTATCAAGATGCCAAAAATACCACCTGGTGTCGAAATAACACCCTACCAATTGTTTCAAATCACTTTGACACCTTTACGTGAGAATTTCCCCCTTTATAAGCTGCCATACAACTAGTCCGTTTTTACTATAAACATTCTAACAGTGTGACCGAGTTAGGACAACATTCCTTCGTCCAAACTCTACTCCAAGACAGTTAATTGTCGGCTAGACTAAGAATTAATTAATGGATTTCACTGACGAAAAATTTGGCACTTGACAATATTGTTCTGTATAATAAGACTGAGAATCTATATATACCGTGCACACATATCAGCGAGAATGTGCATTTCGATGGGCAAGAATGAGTGACCAAAGAATATAATGGCTTATCTGATGATATTATTGTTTAGTGAGAGTTAGATAGCTAGGGGAATCTGCTATGCTAATGTCCTTGCATGTTAATACATGTAGCTTTTTGGACCAGATGAACTGTAGGAGACAGAGGGAAGTACTCCAGTGCAGTTGGTCTAAGTCTCTGAGAGACAAAAGAAAAGTTAGAACGGAGGCAGAAGTTATACGGTCTGGAGGGAATTGGATTACCAGTCCAGAAGAGATCATACAGATGAGCAGGAACACATGACAGGAGGAAAATCTATCAAACAGATGATGAAATACCGGAGGCCGTCGCATGGACGAGTGAAAGACGAGTTATAGGTTTTTTTATTTGAATTTTATTTGAGAGACGAATGTTATTGAATTATATACAAAATTGTTTTCATATGAATTTCACATTTTATGTATTCAATCATTTAACTGTCGGTATCGCTGGCTGGGGGCTCTGAGCTTTGCATATCTCTATCACTACTTCAATTTCTGACAAAAACGAGCCAGGGATGGGTCTTCAGTAATAATTAAAATAAAACTGGGAGCACCCCACCCAACCTAAAATAAAGAGATACCTCTATGATAGATATATATATATATATATATATATATATATATGCGTGTGTGTGTGTGTGTGTGTTTTGTCTTGTCCTTAGTACTTAAGTTAAAATGAGGTCAATACATCATGCATTGTTCTTTATACGATAGACACAAGAACCCGCTTGTCTTTGTTTAACTATATCTCTTGTTGTAATTTGCCTAATGATAACATGTTGGAGTCCAGAAGTTTTGTAGATGTTGTGTTTGTTTTGCATGAATATTTTTTTTCTCCCTTGACAAAACTTGCTTAGCCCGAAACCTTGTGAAACCATCTCTCTCTCTCTCTCTCTCTCTCTCTCTCTCTCTCTCTCTCTCTCTCTCTCTCTCTCTCTCTCTCTCTCTCTCACACACACACACAAACACACACACACACACACACACACACACACACGTAAGGTTTCTGTCTGCAACAGTGAAGCAAAACGCATACCAAATTGGACCGATTGACGAAAATAAAATAATGCAATGCTT
Organism: Unio delphinus; assembly: GCA_029339505.1. Classification (NCBI taxonomy): domain Eukaryota; kingdom Metazoa; phylum Mollusca; class Bivalvia; order Unionida; family Unionidae; genus Unio; species Unio delphinus. The sequence continues at coordinate 3,179,883 of JAQISU010000090.1, forward strand.
AACATTTTGAAAAGAGGTAATTGTATCTAGAATATTCTGTTTAAAATAATGATAGTTTTGGACACACCGGATACCACTCTCTCGTGTTTTCATAACTCCGCGATATGTCGGCCTTTGCTACGCACATCTTCGAAAAGATGTAATGTTTATCCATCGCTCTATAGAAATTAAATATATTACTTTGGACTGTTTCTGTCAGCAGTTCAGTCGAGTAATTAGGTCAGATTTATAGCTAGTTTTACAAAATTCAACATAACAATGCCAATAAATAGCAAGTGATATTAAGCAAACTAAACTGATCTTATGGAGAATTTTTTTTTATAGTAAAGTTCAACATGTTATACAAATTAGTAATTATGTGGAAGAAAAACAACAATGAATAGGATATAGTGTGTTTACAACGTCTTGTTTGTGGATGGAAAATTACTAAAGATTTATAAACAGACTATACGCCTGGAATTTACTGACAATCCCTTTCAAGCCGCATGCTGGCCTGTTGGGTAGCAGACGACTTTTTGTACGTGTGGGACAACTTCTTGCAAATTGGAACATGGATTAAGATGCATAAATGTTTTAAGGTATAGATTTCCATTTTTTAATATATATAATGTATATATTTGTATGATTCTAAAAGATACATATTGCATTGGATTTTACGGGTTCAAGAAGTTCTTGGAGTGGGTCTTCATGCGTACATTTAGAAATCACGTTTTCATGTGTATTTCGAGTTGAAATGTGGCATACGTTTGTACACTTTATAAATATCACTTTCCTTACATAAAGTATGATCGTGTTTTTTTTTTCTTTTCTTAATACAAAATGTATGTTTGACCTCAAAAAAAAACACGTGATCCAATGTTTACAGAAATTATGTGTCGTTGCGTACACGATGCGCAGAATCGTCGGGGAAAATATTTTTTTGCAAATTTTAATCGTGATTGAAACTAAATGCATGTTGTTGTTTTTTTATGACGCTATTGCTGAAAGTATGCCTTGAAAATTTATGAAATTTTGTTAATAGATAAACATTTCATAAAACTTTAAAACATCATCCAGGAACCATCCTCATTAAGTAGGTAATTGATAAATCTTATCCATTTCTGAAACCATGTTTGCTGATACACAATTTTCTATCAATTTTAATATAAGGAATTAGCCATGTTTTATTTAAGTCTCTCAAACATAAACAGCCTTGACATTTTGAAATGATCAAGTTAGCTCTAAATGAAGAGCTTCAAAGGTCGTCTTAAGACTTTATACTGTGAGTTAAGAAAATCTGTTCCTGATATAAAATAAATGATCAAAATTTGATTCAGAAATTGTAACAAACTTTTCCATATTGATTCCTCAGATAATTTTCTTCTAAGCGATGTGGTTTTCGAAGCATTCACAAGCTTAAATATATAAATGGTATTCATCCCAGCCACTCATCTTGTTTACCCTCACCCACCCTTTATTATCCTTCACGGCAATATTTCTTATTGATCTTGACATTTGAGCCATACAGTACCAACCTGTAAATGAGTGTATTCAGTTAACTAAGAACCTGATTGGCTGGATTTGGCAATGACAATAAGAGTGTATTCAGTTAACTAAGAACCTGATTGGCTGGATTTGGCAATGACAATAAGAATGTATTCAGTTAAATGAGAACCTGATTGGCTAGATTTGGCTATGACAATAAGAGTGTATTCAGTTAACTAAGAACCTGATTGGCTGGATTTAGCAATGACAATAAGAGTGTATTCATTTAAATGAGAACCTGATTGGCTAGATTTGGCAATGACAATAAGAGTGTATTCAGTTAACTAAGAACCTGATTGGCTGGATTTAGCAATGACTATAAGAATGTATTCAGTTAAATGAGAACCTGATTGGCTGGATTTAACAATGACAATAAGAGATGATTAATTTTAGAGATAGCTGAACTTGTTATGAAAGTTATACTTCCAAGTGGACTAAAACGCCAATTATTCCACCGAATTAGCAGGCTTTTAATTCGAGAATTTTAAATGCTTAGCTAATTGTGATGTATCGTTCGCATTCTAAAAAAGAACATACCGGTAGGTTGTGTTAACTAAGTCAGTTCCACTACTAATGTCATTATTTCCTATATCGAGAGGATTCATCATACCCAAGAAGTTTAAGGCATCCACAAAGTTTGGTAACTCCCCTGTTCAAAGCCTTTTCATTCTTACTAGTGAGCGTCTTTGGGGAATTAGTTTCACTTCAGGATCTTCTTTATCTGTGGTCCGACGAAGACACTGGCTTTGACCATTGCATCAGACAGCATAAGGAAGAAGTCTTGAAGGTACTTGAAGGCTGCCGAATCTTTATCTAAAGCTCTGTCAAACTTTCATAAGGCCCAATTTGATGTGCAGTGGTGGCATCAACACCTTCTGGGAGTTCACCAGTGGCTCCTACTTGACGTTGGTCCTCCCTTGTCCCGCCTGTGGTAGTGCGTCTTGGTGTCCATTGACGTCCCAAAGGCAGAGATAGCATGGACACCTGGTAAAACCACCTTGGAGACCCATCAGGAACGCCACCATTTTGAAGTCTCCGATGACCTACCAGCATTACTCATCATACTTCAAGGCGTCCAGCAAGGTCTTCATGCTGTTTGAATCCTCTTTGAGGTGCATCGAGTGAGCCAAGGAAAAAGACGGGTTCACATTATGGAGCAGCACGGCTTTGAGTCTCATGAATGAACTGTCAATGAAGAGGTTCCACTGATTCTTGTTACAAGTCATTCCAATTGCTTCGAATAGACTGGTCACATTGTGGCAGAAGATGCTGAAAAAGCTTAGTGACGCTTCCTCTGATCTGCGACTTGCACACCTTTATCCAACAAGTTCCACTGCTTGAGCCTAGACGTGCTTGGTGAGACCAAGAGCTCTGATCAAGTTGTTGAGGTCTTTTTGGTTGGAGTAGTATGGTTTCTCTCCTCAGCTCCACCTCTGAAATCGTCATCTGGATTTACAACATCTTCCTCGCTCTTTGACTTACTGCTCTCTTCTAAAAACGTCTGCTCTCTCTTTCGGAAGTGGGTATGGGGAGTGTAGGGCAGTGTTGCACCGTGGCGATGGATGACGAAAGGTCTGGAAAAGTGATAGCAGGTGTATTCTTGCCAGTCAGACGTTTGGAAGGGTTCAGAATGCAGAAGTAGTAGTTGCTTGAGTAGTCTGTGGGTTCCCGCCAAATTCTTGGGATAGCGAAGTTCATGGCTCTGTTTTCCTCTCTTTGCCATCCTTCAAAATATATTGATTTCACCCATGAATAATGTGTAAGAGATTGTCGCAACATTTTTCATATCTTATACATTTTGCCAATAAGAATGAAAATGAGAAAACATTTTAATATTAAAAACGTTTTTTTTTTATGTTTTAACAAATTGTATAATATTCCGAGCTACTATTGTCCATCTTACCTTCCAGATATTTGTTTTGATTTTTTTTTTGGCAGTGCTCGCATGTGAGATGAGGTTCCCATGGTTTTTCTTGGTCTCTGAGTAGCATGCCGAAATATGCATTGTAGACTTCACACACCTTAGCAGATGCTCCACGAAGTACTTTTTCGCTCTAGTCTTGATAAATTGGCTGCAGATATACTGAAATGCGTCTGCCGTATGCTTGTAGTCTGTTGATGCCATCTCAGAAATATGCGAATATGTATCTACTTCGGCAGCTGGAACTAAACTGAACTAGTAGGCCTAAGGCCTCTATATGTATACTACTATTGATATTACTAGAAAGTTCTAAATTTTAAAATACCACTCTACTAATCACAAAAGCAAAGTTGTGGGCAATAATAGCCATTTTCTATACTTTTGAGGCATAGGCAATTAGGAAATAACACTACCAAGGATTAAACAAAATATTGTTACTAGTGACGATATGTTTCGTTCCATATTTTGAGACGACATGCAATTCAAATCATCTCAACGGTCTTTTTAATGATTACATTTTCAATGCATACATAATAATGAATTTTGGATCACGCTAAGAAAGACATGTACTGTAATGTTGCTAGTTTGTGTATATTGGGAAATTATATTGATATAATCGTTTACTGTAATATGAACTTACGCATTCCACGGCTCAATTCAATATTTTCATATAGACATTTTTAACTTTTGGGGGGATTTCCAACACCGGAGTAGTAATTCTTGTGTTTCTACAAGAAACTGTAGATAAACACAGTACAGGATACATCATACATCATCGCCTTCCAGCTTGGATTCTCGTTGAGATTCAAACTTGAATTCATTAGAACATTTTATTACTTGGACTTTGAAAATTTAATTCTTGGATTATTCTTGGATTATGTTTGGATTTGATTCTTAAAAACGTTAAGTTCTTTTTTTCATTTTTACATTGTTTTTTCAGGGGAAATAAATTATTTGTTAAGTTTTACAAAGCTTGTTGTTTTCACTCTTTCTTTGTTACCGTTTATTAGTGCCTAAACACGTGATACCGTAATGAATCATGCCGCTTTTGGGTGGCACTTCAAAATTGAAATCTTTTACATTTCACTGTCATCGCGTAAGCTGTCTTTCGAAATATTGAAAAGAATTGTGTAACTATAAAATTAAAACCAATAAGCTAGCGGCCTATTGTGCATATCACATAGATAGCACACACGTGTGTGTCTATGTGTGTTTGAAAATATGACGGTAACATTTTGGTTGAGTTGGAAATCAGTTGATGTTTAAAGATAGATAATTGCTTATATTAGGAATTGATTTTTTAGTAAAATTAATAAGATTGCAATTTTCTTTAAATTGTATTATTAAAGTAATGTTTTATTCATTTATAGCAAAAAGTTGGCAACGTAAATCACTAGCTATACGAATGTACATTATTGTGTGGAAATAAGTTATAAAGCAAAAATCTTACTGAGTCATTCAGCTCCTAAGTCTTATCAGTGAAACATATATTCTGTAAAACCAGGCATTGACAAAAGTCTAATTCGGTTAATAAAAAATTAGAACAAACTTCCGTGCTAACGTAAATACAGAATGGTTCTTATCTAATGATGGACAGTCGTCGCTACAAAATGGTTCTTATCTAATGATGGACAGACATCGCTGCTGGCTTAGTATGTTAAAACATGTTGCTGGTTTAGAATATTAAGGAATTATCATATTTGGACCTAACTAATGCCAAACGAATATAGATAAACTACAAATTTGAGTTCTACCTTATGTCAAATGACGTAAATTAAACCGGTTTTGACCAGGAGAAACTGATTCTTACCTGAAGAGAGCGGACATATTTCCTCACCGATACCTTAAACCTGACACAAGATGCGTATAAATAGACCACGCATTAAAGGGTCAAGTCAGTTCCACATCGACGACGAAATAGACTTTTGCCTTCTCATTTCAGGTAAAACAATTGTATATGTCGTAACTTCTTTAAGAATAAGTACTTTTAATGTTGAGATTTTAATGGTAACATTGTTATGTTAGCAACATTGTTCACTTAATACCTTTATTTATAATATATTGTAACGGAATGTTTAAATGTTCTAAAGTATTCATATTTAATTATATGTATGTAATTTTTTATTGTAAAGGTTGAATTCGCTACCAACTTCATGTTTTGATTTAATGATTGAAATAAAGTATTCTTTAAGCAAGAAAGAGTAATATCTAGCAATATATTTTAAAATCTATATTCTTTTTTAAAATAAGTAAAATGCATTTCTTTAAATTAATTGTTACATTAACTATAGTTATTACATCTTATACTTTTGGCTATCTTGAAATTGATCGAGAATTAACTATTTGTATAATATTCTAAAATGCAGAAGCTATACGAATAAATGAAGTTGGAAAGCTTAAAAAGGGAAAATATAATATGTATTGCATGAATTTTTATTATAAACTTTTTAGATGTGTTTCTAGAATGTAGTCAATATATGTGTGTTAATTAATTAAATAAAGTCAGTTCCATATCGACGAGGAAATAGACTTTTGCCTTCTCATTTCAGATGTAGCTGGTGGCGACACTTTTAAGAGAGCCTTCTCTCTTCCTTCTTCTCTCTCTCTCTCTCTCTCTCTCTCTCTCTCTCTCTCTCTCTCTCTTGTTATGACAGGACAACAACTTTTTCATCATAATACTTAATTAAAAAAGACCAATAATCGATTTCAATCATCGGGATGTATTTTCTGTATTTTTAATGATCATGGTCAAGCTTGGTTAAGTTCCTTGTATCTCTGAAAGTTTACCTATTTAGAAGCACATATGTCGTTTGACCCTATATTTGACGCTAAGATTCTACCAATCAAAGAAAGACTTCATTAAACAGAGAGTTATTGACATGCTTTACTTTTCCAAGAAAAAAATAGCTGAATTGCTTCAAAAGAAAACGTTATTCTATCATAATTGGTTATGAAATAAAAATCATCATCAGACGCTTGGCGGTTTGACTATTTCCGACCACCAATCTTCGATTAATCTTCACACTATCACTGTTTAGCAAGCATTTAGCAGAATAAATCTGTAACTAACACTATTGAGGTTCAGGATTTGTTTCCTTTCAAAATCCCCCGTGTTTCACCTGGTTGATATCGATGTCATCCGAATGAACCATTCCGATTAAAGGAGAATACTCTACCAGCTACATAGTAAAACTATTTGCATTAAAATAGACTTTATCTTCATTGGAAAAATCAAGGTGTTTGACAGCACATTTATTTAACATGAGACGAATAAAGCCAACGGTTGTACAGATTAAAATTGTATATGTAATATAGCTAAAATTGTACAGGTTGCACAAACACTTGTCGGACCACCAGATAGTAGCTGTAAAAAAAATATATATACAGCTATGTAAGCATTAACATCTAGCTTGGCTGACAGACTAGCTATGTAAGCATTCACATCTAGCTTGGCTGACAGACTAGCTATGTAAGCATTAACATCTAGCTTGGCTGACAGACTAGCTATGTAAGCATTCACATCTAGCTTGGCTGACAGACTAGCTATGTAAGCATTCACATCTAGCTTGGCTGACAGACTAGCTATGTAAGCATTCACATCTAGCTTGGCTGACAGACTAGCTATGTAAGCATTAACATCTAGCTTGGCTGACAGACTAGCTATGTAAGCATTCACATCTAGCTTGGCTGACAGACTAGCTATGTACGCATTCACATCTAGCTTGGCTGACAGACTAGCTATGTAAGCATTCACATCTAGCTTGGCTGACAGACTAGCTATGTAAGCATTCACATCTAGCTTGGCTGACAGACTAGCTATGTAAGCATTCACATCTAGCTTGGCTGACAGACTAGCTATGTAAGCATTAACATCTAGCTTGGCTGACAGACTAGCTATGTAAGCATTCACATCTAGCTTGGCTGACAGACTAGCTATGTACGCATTCACATCTAGCTTGGCTGACAGACTAGCTATGTAAGCATTCACATCTAGCTTGGCTGACAGACTAGCTATGTAAGCATTCACATCTAGCTTGGCTGACAGACTAGCTATGTAAGCATTCACATCTAGCTTGGCTGACAGACTAGCTATGTAAGCATTAACATCTAGCTTGGCTGACAGACTAGCTATGTAAGCATTCACATCTAGCTTGGCTGACAGACTGGGCAGTCGCTGAAATGTTCGTGCTATGGTTGATCGACATATGCCGCGCCCAATTATATAGGTCGATGACCTGTTAAACCAACGATTACTTGTGAAATTTCAATACCACGTATACTGGTAGCAACAAAAAGATTATTAAAAAAAAGATATATATATATATATATATATATATATATATTAAAATATGACGCCAAGAACAATAACAGCAGAAGAAAAGAACAAAATGACTACTTGATGCCATATAGACAGAACTAGGAGACTGGACGATGGATTACATCATAACTGTTTAGGAATGGTCGAGATTGAGAAAATTGTAAAACTGTCAGGCACTGCATAAACCTGCATACAATGTCACAAAATTCTTATTTATAACGGTCTTTTCCACAACTTAGGTCCACCCTATGTTTCACAAATGTCGAAAATTCACATTGTAGCAGTTAAAACAACTATTCTGTGTTTGCAAACACATGCCCCAATTACAAGCGAGAGAGACCGCTTCGGTGGCCTAGTGTTTAGAGCATACGCTGCAGAAGCGGGATGTCGTGGGTTCGATCACCGGCCGAGTCATACCAAAGACTTACAAATATTCTGCAATAGCTGCCTCGCTTGACGCTCAGCATTAAGAGGTTAGTATTAAGACTGTTCGGCCTGGTATCAGGATAATGTGACTCAGTGGGACATCATGCTACATTTCTGCGGCATGACGCCGCAGTACTATAGACATCACTATAAAACTGCCTCACTGCAGACAACGTAGCGATATGACTGAAAATTGAAAAAAGTTACGTTAAAAATCATAATCACACACACGCAAGCGAGAGAAGAAAAGTAAACATCATCAAAAAGTACAATCCTTAGAAAATTCTAAAAAGGATTGTGTTTTTTAAATCAAGTCAGGTCATCTATTTATAAGTTTATTAATATAAATATGTTTACCAAAATCACTTGTTTCCTTAGCGTTAGTGTTGCTAACAAGTGCTCACAAAAGAAAATTGTTATTTCAAATAAATGTTTTTACGAATTTCAAAACGATATAATAAAATGATAATCTAATCAGATTTAGTGATAGTCGATCCAAAATGATCTTTAATTCCCTTACTATTAAACAACACCATTGTCCTTCGAAGCTACTGAAAAGGGCATCAACCTACATTTTTGCTAACAGTGACCTTTCCTGTGTTGACAATTACTCTACGAAAGGCGTCAGATGCTTATTTGTTAATATAAAAAAACACATGTAGGTTAATGGTAGGTAAACGTTCGTGGTAAACTACACTATGATGGAGGCAACAATTCAGAGTTTATGCATGTACATGTTTCGTGGCCATGGACAAAGTGAGGATAAATTATGAAAGATAATTAAAGTTAATTTATTATCTTGTTGCAATATTTTCGAGCGATTGATCCAGAGAGTAACACTTTCAATATATACAACCACAACTACAAAACGAGGTATTAATAACAGATAATAAAGCAAACATGAAAAGACGTCTCAAACGCCACTGAACAGAATTTAATCAAATTTAACAGATTAACGGAAATCATACTGGAGAAAACAACCTATATGTCATTAAAAAAAGACGGCCATTAATAAAATTATTTTTTTTAAAAGCTTGTTTGTCATCCGTCAACATTTATGTTTTGGTTGTTTTTTTTTATAAAAAAAACATATTTTCAAACCCTGATATACTAGCTTTTCAATACTGAGCAAAATATGCTGATGTGTAATGAACTCGTTACATGGGGTCGAAGATATAAACGCTTGAGAAACATTGAAACAATCGTTTTCAAAACATATGCAGTCAACATCACAGGTAGAAATTACAATACAAGCATCCTGCTGAATCAGATCATCCAGGACAAGTGTTCTTGCCGGCTTTTCAGACAGGTGAACCATCTCTAGTCCACTTGTATTTCATCTTTAGTTGTAATAACATCAAGCGCATTTAATGGCGGATGAGCCTATTTTGTTATTGTTATGTTATTGTTATTGTATGGTTTAACGCCATTTTCAGCACACGATAGGCTTTATAAGGCGGCCAGTATTAATGGTGTAGGAAGAACCTGGGAAACCCCTCTGAAAGAACCACCGACCCACGAGGCTACTGGCACGCTTTCTCACATACCCACATTGGCCGAATCTGAGACTCAAACCCACGCAGACAGAGGTGAGATGGCAGTGATCCGTAACGGAGAGCGCTTTAGTCCACTCGGCCACTCGGAGCCCCCTGACAGAAGTTGTACAAAGAGGTCACTGTGAATGCCACGACGCCATTGGTCATGAATGAGCCAAACCAGACCACAGGTGCTCGACGCCAGCTTGATGTGAAGAAGAAGAAGAAGAATCGAAAGAAAAAAAATCAGACAGAGTGAGAAAATTAACTTAGATTACCCCCATGACCTATTCAGACATAGGACCCTCTCTATCATGCTATATATACTTATGATAGAGAGGGTCCTATGTCTGAATGGGTCATGAGGGTAATCCAAGGTATTTTTCTCACCATGATTTTTTTTCTTTTAGATTATTTTTTTTTCTTCACATCAAGCTCGCGTCCAGCACCTGTGAACCAGACAGGAGAGATTCGAACAAGGACGGGATTTCTAATTAAAAAAAGACTGCAAGATACAGAGATTTTGTCATGTGAACTCGATAATTTTTTTAATTAAAAAAATTGGGTGTTGTGAATATTAAAAACTGAAAGTGTTTAAGGGCATATAAATGCATATGTTGTATCACATCCGTTTATATGCAGTAATAACAACTGGATTGAAGAGCTAAATATTAGGACTATCGATTTTAGTGGCAATGCCAATTTATCACCACATTTGTTTTCATTAGTGTAATAATGGTTGTGAACGTAATAGTGTTAGAATAATTTAATTTAGTTTTACTTAATTTAATTTTATTTTATTTAATTTAAACCTCAATTAGTAGAACTTTTACAACTCACCAGAAACTATCTGAAATATGTATCATGTGAAAAACAGAACTTTGTCAAGTTTGAATATGTTTACAAATTTAATAAAAAGAAAAGGAGAAATGAATATTTGAATTTAAAAGAAAAGCACAAAACTAATTTTTATGGGGAGTTGTAATATACGGTATAAACATTATGTGGTTACAAATGGGCTGACAGTTGCAGGTCAGCGTTTTGTCTTATGATAACGTTAGCGTAAGAAATTATTGTGTGTATGTGGGTTTTCTGTTTAGATTCAGTTGTAATCTAGGCATTAAAGTAGTTAGACCAAACCATGTCTTGTGTTATTTAGAAAAAACATAACAAGCTTACATAGCACTGTAAGAACACAACATAATAAACTTTAAATCTGGTTGATTTTACCGGTCTTATTATGTCCTGATAAAGATTTGTTCTAAAGATAATGGCATAATTAACATGCAAAGTCTCAAACTTACAACTGAAGTCATGCAATATTCTGATAATGTTGTGATAAAATTAGGGCATATGCTAATTTGTACGTTTCCGTTTATTGCTCTCTTAGATTTTAGTGATTATTTTTTTGATTATGGCGAGTCAACGCTAAGAAGATATTTCTCAAACCGAGTTATACAATTTATTGCAACAGACGTCATGATAGAGTGGATTAGTTTCTTAAAATGGCCGTTCTTTAATTTCTTCACATAGGGGAATTGACGATATATTTGTATGAATACGCTTTTAGTAGTTTGGTTCGTGTCTTGTGGGGCATGGCGTGAACTACTAATTTTCGGCATTGAAAGGTTTACTTATTAGTCATGTAAATGTGAAAGTACAAGACAAAAAATGCAAGCAAACTGGAGTTTCTTGATGTGTGTTCATTGGGTGATTACAAACACGCACGCGAGCGCGCGCGCACACACACACACACACACACACACACACACACACATTGACAAAGTTTAATAGAAACCGAATGAGAAATATATTCTCTTGATCTAGAGATAACAAGCTCATCAAATCTGATGCAAGACATTTCATTAACGGCGCCGGTGCAAGGCATTTTGGTGCCCTAGGCGAGATCAGATATCTGGCGCCCCCCTTCCACTCACGTCCTCCCCCACCCGCCCATCATGAAATAAACTCTTAGCCCAGCGCCTTATGCGATTGCCTAGTTCGCCTAGCCCTGTTCATTAATATACATTGATCTCAATTAATACAGAACCTGTATATGACAGTGATAATATAAGCTTAAGGTGGTGCAGACTCCAATAGCAATTCAGTCTCCTGAGTGCTAACTAGCTCAGTTAAGCAGATGCAAGAATACCTTATGAAATGCAGTCTCGCGTGTGGTAAGAAGCTCTGCCAATTATATATGCATGATCGCCTCATTAATATTCGTAAATCTTGCCCATAATAAAACATATCTCGATGATATAAGCCAAAATCGGATAAAAATTTCGACTATCAGAGTGGTAATAAACTCAGTCAGAGCCAAGAAGACCACATTAATATACGTGGATCTTGCTCATTATCAAAATTGCATTGTATCTCAAGCTTTGGTCAAAACTGGATCACAAATATGGCATCCAGAGTGGTACGTCAGCAAATCAGACGCGATATTACATCATTAATCTTCCTGATTATCCAACCCACCCAAAATCTTGATGACATAAGCCAATAGTTCAAGTTTGATCAAAATCGGATCAGAAATAATGCTTCTGGAGTGGTCAGCCATTGAACTGTGAGATTGTCTCGGGGATGTTTGTACATCTCACTCATTATCAAAGTTGTCTACGATCTTAATAGAAGCATATATTCCAAAACTGCTCAAAATGGGATCAGAAATAAGGCTTCTGGAGTGGTAACAAATTCAGCCAATCAAATTTAGATTGCTTCATCAATATGAGTACACATCACTCACTATCGAGCTTGTCGCGACCTTAACGATATAAAAACATCTTTCCAGGACCGATCAATGTTGAATCAGAAATATTACCAACAAATGTGGAAGTAAGTTCCGCCAATCAGATGCAAGATTAATATGCGTGAATTTCGCTCATTAACGAACTTGTGCAAATTGCTTTTAAGGCATCTTGAGCAATTTAAGAAAAAATCCATTTTGTACTTGAGCACATAAAATACATAACGCATGCAACACAATGCTCTGCTTCAGAAACATTGTACCTTCACTTTCGTCTTCTGCTATCTTTAACAAGAAAAAAACATTTCCTATTATTTCATTGGATGTTAGCCTATTATTAGTTTCATCAGCTGCCATTTTTCTAAAACATTCAATTGTTTCATATATATAATTATATTGTCAGACGTAAGAACAAAGCAACAATTGGTGTTGAACGCAATTATATACATGTTCATTTTGAAAACTCTGATACATCTTTACCTGATAAATACTAATACTATAGTTCACATCCTGCCGTTGATATCGATAATGCCGAATATTAATTTATCTTGCTAAAATTTCAAACCAACCTGCACTTTCGATCTATTAATTGAATCATGATTTATAAAATAATAAATTATAATTATTTTTTAAAAATATTTAGTGGTTTCTAGTAATTTTCTGTGTAATATATTTTATCTCATCAGATTTAATAAATAATAACTGCAGTTATATCAGTTCATAATGTTATGATTATGAGAAATCGCCCCCACGTATCTGGTGAAGTTGCCACTGAGTGGTTGGAGAAGTCGTCCCAATTGGTTGGAGAAGTTATCCCAAAACTTCTCACCCAAATAATACTGTCATCTTTTACATCGTTCATACTTATAATTTTATATATATATATATATATATATATATATATATATATATATATATATATATATATATATATATATATATATATATATATATATATTAAAATATGACGCCAAGAACAATAACAGCAGAAGAAAAGAACAAAATGACTACTTGATGCCATATAGACAGAACTAGGAGACTGGACGATGGATTACATCATAACTGTTTAGGAATGGTCGAGATTGAGAAAATTGTAAAACTGTCAGGCACTGCATAAACCTGCATACAATGTCACAAAATTCTTATTTATAACGGTCTTTTCCACAACTTAGGTCCACCCTATGTTTCACAAATGTCGAAAATTCACATTGTAGCAGTTAAAACAACTATTCTGTGTTTGCAAACACATGCCCCAATTACAAGCGAGAGAGACCGCTTCGGTGGCCTAGTGTTTAGAGCATACGCTGCAGAAGCGGGATGTCGTGGGTTCGATCACCGGCCGAGTCATACCAAAGACTTACAAATATTCTGCAATAGCTGCCTCGCTTGACGCTCAGCATTAAGAGGTTAGTATTAGGACTGTTCGGCCTGGTATCAGGATAATGTGACTCAGTGGGACATCATGCTACATTTCTGCGGCATGACGCCGCAGTACTATAGACATCACTATAAAACTGCCTCACTGCAGACAACGTAGCGATATGACTGAAAATTGAAAAAAGTTACGTTAAAAATCATAATCACACACACGCAAGCGAGAGAAGAAAAGTAAACATCATCAAAAAGTACAATCCTTAGAAAATTCTAAAAAGGATTGTGTTTTTTAAATCAAGTCAGGTCATCTATTTATAAGTTTATTAATATAAATATGTTTACCAAAATCACTTGTTTCCTTAGCGTTAGTGTTGCTAACAAGTGCTCACAAAAGAAAATTGTTATTTCAAATAAATGTTTTTACGAATTTCAAAACGATATAATAAAATGATAATCTAATCAGATTTAGTGATAGTCGATCCAAAATGATCTTTAATTCCCTTACTATTAAACAACACCATTGTCCTTCGAAGCTACTGAAAAGGGCATCAACCTACATTTTTGCTAACAGTGACCTTTCCTGTGTTGACAATTACTCTACGAAAGGCGTCAGATGCTTATTTGTTAATATAAAAAAACACATGTAGGTTAATGGTAGGTAAACGTTCGTGGTAAACTACACTATGATGGAGGCAACAATTCAGAGTTTATGCATGTACATGTTTCGTGGCCATGGACAAAGTGAGGATAAATTATGAAAGATAATTAAAGTTAATTTATTATCTTGTTGCAATATTTTCGAGCGATTGATCCAGAGAGTAACACTTTCAATATATACAACCACAACTACAAAACGAGGTATTAATAACAGATAATAAAGCAAACATGAAAAGACGTCTCAAACGCCACTGAACAGAATTTAATCAAATTTAACAGATTAACGGAAATCATACTGGAGAAAACAACCTATATGTCATTAAAAAAAGACGGCCATTAATAAAATTATTTTTTTTAAAAGCTTGTTTGTCATCCGTCAACATTTATGTTTTGGTTGTTTTTTTTTATAAAAAAAACATATTTTCAAACCCTGATATACTAGCTTTTCAATACTGAGCAAAATATGCTGATGTGTAATGAACTCGTTACATGGGGTCGAAGATATAAACGCTTGAGAAACATTGAAACAATCGTTTTCAAAACATATGCAGTCAACATCACAGGTAGAAATTACAATACAAGCATCCTGCTGAATCAGATCATCCAGGACAAGTGTTCTTGCCGGCTTTTCAGACAGGTGAACCATCTCTAGTCCACTTGTATTTCATCTTTAGTTGTAATAACATCAAGCGCATTTAATGGCGGATGAGCCTATTTTGTTATTGTTATGTTATTGTTATTGTATGGTTTAACGCCATTTTCAGCACACGATAGGCTTTATAAGGCGGCCAGTATTAATGGTGTAGGAAGAACCTGGGAAACCCCTCTGAAAGAACCACCGACCCACGAGGCTACTGGCACGCTTTCTCACATACCCACATTGGCCGAATCTGAGACTCAAACCCACGCAGACAGAGGTGAGATGGCAGTGATCCGTAACGGAGAGCGCTTTAGTCCACTCGGCCACTCGGAGCCCCCTGACAGAAGTTGTACAAAGAGGTCACTGTGAATGCCACGACGCCATTGGTCATGAATGAGCCAAACCAGACCACAGGTGCTCGACGCCAGCTTGATGTGAAGAAGAAGAAGAAGAATCGAAAGAAAAAAAATCAGACAGAGTGAGAAAATTAACTTAGATTACCCCCATGACCTATTCAGACATAGGACCCTCTCTATCATGCTATATATACTTATGATAGAGAGGGTCCTATGTCTGAATGGGTCATGAGGGTAATCCAAGGTATTTTTCTCACCATGATTTTTTTTCTTTTAGATTATTTTTTTTTCTTCACATCAAGCTCGCGTCCAGCACCTGTGAACCAGACAGGAGAGATTCGAACAAGGACGGGATTTCTAATTAAAAAAAGACTGCAAGATACAGAGATTTTGTCATGTGAACTCGATAATTTTTTTAATTAAAAAAATTGGGTGTTGTGAATATTAAAAACTGAAAGTGTTTAAGGGCATATAAATGCATATGTTGTATCACATCCGTTTATATGCAGTAATAACAACTGGATTGAAGAGCTAAATATTAGGACTATCGATTTTAGTGGCAATGCCAATTTATCACCACATTTGTTTTCATTAGTGTAATAATGGTTGTGAACGTAATAGTGTTAGAATAATTTAATTTAGTTTTACTTAATTTAATTTTATTTTATTTAATTTAAACCTCAATTAGTAGAACTTTTACAACTCACCAGAAACTATCTGAAATATGTATCATGTGAAAAACAGAACTTTGTCAAGTTTGAATATGTTTACAAATTTAATAAAAAGAAAAGGAGAAATGAATATTTGAATTTAAAAGAAAAGCACAAAACTAATTTTTATGGGGAGTTGTAATATACGGTATAAACATTATGTGGTTACAAATGGGCTGACAGTTGCAGGTCAGCGTTTTGTCTTATGATAACGTTAGCGTAAGAAATTATTGTGTGTATGTGGGTTTTCTGTTTAGATTCAGTTGTAATCTAGGCATTAAAGTAGTTAGACCAAACCATGTCTTGTGTTATTTAGAAAAAACATAACAAGCTTACATAGCACTGTAAGAACACAACATAATAAACTTTAAATCTGGTTGATTTTACCGGTCTTATTATGTCCTGATAAAGATTTGTTCTAAAGATAATGGCATAATTAACATGCAAAGTCTCAAACTTACAACTGAAGTCATGCAATATTCTGATAATGTTGTGATAAAATTAGGGCATATGCTAATTTGTACGTTTCCGTTTATTGCTCTCTTAGATTTTAGTGATTATTTTTTTGATTATGGCGAGTCAACGCTAAGAAGATATTTCTCAAACCGAGTTATACAATTTATTGCAACAGACGTCATGATAGAGTGGATTAGTTTCTTAAAATGGCCGTTCTTTAATTTCTTCACATAGGGGAATTGACGATATATTTGTATGAATACGCTTTTAGTAGTTTGGTTCGTGTCTTGTGGGGCATGGCGTGAACTACTAATTTTCGGCATTGAAAGGTTTACTTATTAGTCATGTAAATGTGAAAGTACAAGACAAAAAATGCAAGCAAACTGGAGTTTCTTGATGTGTGTTCATTGGGTGATTACAAACACGCACGCGAGCGCGCGCGCACACACACACACACACACACACACACACACACACATTGACAAAGTTTAATAGAAACCGAATGAGAAATATATTCTCTTGATCTAGAGATAACAAGCTCATCAAATCTGATGCAAGACATTTCATTAACGGCGCCGGTGCAAGGCATTTTGGTGCCCTAGGCGAGATCAGATATCTGGCGCCCCCCTTCCACTCACGTCCTCCCCCACCCGCCCATCATGAAATAAACTCTTAGCCCAGCGCCTTATGCGATTGCCTAGTTCGCCTAGCCCTGTTCATTAATATACATTGATCTCAATTAATACAGAACCTGTATATGACAGTGATAATATAAGCTTAAGGTGGTGCAGACTCCAATAGCAATTCAGTCTCCTGAGTGCTAACTAGCTCAGTTAAGCAGATGCAAGAATACCTTATGAAATGCAGTCTCGCGTGTGGTAAGAAGCTCTGCCAATTATATATGCATGATCGCCTCATTAATATTCGTAAATCTTGCCCATAATAAAACATATCTCGATGATATAAGCCAAAATCGGATAAAAATTTCGACTATCAGAGTGGTAATAAACTCAGTCAGAGCCAAGAAGACCACATTAATATACGTGGATCTTGCTCATTATCAAAATTGCATTGTATCTCAAGCTTTGGTCAAAACTGGATCACAAATATGGCATCCAGAGTGGTACGTCAGCAAATCAGACGCGATATTACATCATTAATCTTCCTGATTATCCAACCCACCCAAAATCTTGATGACATAAGCCAATAGTTCAAGTTTGATCAAAATCGGATCAGAAATAATGCTTCTGGAGTGGTCAGCCATTGAACTGTGAGATTGTCTCGGGGATGTTTGTACATCTCACTCATTATCAAAGTTGTCTACGATCTTAATAGAAGCATATATTCCAAAACTGCTCAAAATGGGATCAGAAATAAGGCTTCTGGAGTGGTAACAAATTCAGCCAATCAAATTTAGATTGCTTCATCAATATGAGTACACATCACTCACTATCGAGCTTGTCGCGACCTTAACGATATAAAAACATCTTTCCAGGACCGATCAATGTTGAATCAGAAATATTACCAACAAATGTGGAAGTAAGTTCCGCCAATCAGATGCAAGATTAATATGCGTGAATTTCGCTCATTAACGAACTTGTGCAAATTGCTTTTAAGGCATCTTGAGCAATTTAAGAAAAAATCCATTTTGTACTTGAGCACATAAAATACATAACGCATGCAACACAATGCTCTGCTTCAGAAACATTGTACCTTCACTTTCGTCTTCTGCTATCTTTAACAAGAAAAAAACATTTCCTATTATTTCATTGGATGTTAGCCTATTATTAGTTTCATCAGCTGCCATTTTTCTAAAACATTCAATTGTTTCATATATATAATTATATTGTCAGACGTAAGAACAAAGCAACAATTGGTGTTGAACGCAATTATATACATGTTCATTTTGAAAACTCTGATACATCTTTACCTGATAAATACTAATACTATAGTTCACATCCTGCCGTTGATATCGATAATGCCGAATATTAATTTATCTTGCTAAAATTTCAAACCAACCTGCACTTTCGATCTATTAATTGAATCATGATTTATAAAATAATAAATTATAATTATTTTTTAAAAATATTTAGTGGTTTCTAGTAATTTTCTGTGTAATATATTTTATCTCATCAGATTTAATAAATAATAACTGCAGTTATATCAGTTCATAATGTTATGATTATGAGAAATCGCCCCCACGTATCTGGTGAAGTTGCCACTGAGTGGTTGGAGAAGTCGTCCCAATTGGTTGGAGAAGTTATCCCAAAACTTCTCACCCAAATAATACTGTCATCTTTTACATCGTTCATACTTATAATTTTATATATATATATATATATATATATATATATATATATATATATATATATATATATATATATATATATATATATATATTAAAATATGACGCCAAGAACAATAACAGCAGAAGAAAAGAACAAAATGACTACTTGATGCCATATAGACAGAACTAGGAGACTGGACGATGGATTACATCATAACTGTTTAGGAATGGTCGAGATTGAGAAAATTGTAAAACTGTCAGGCACTGCATAAACCTGCATACAATGTCACAAAATTCTTATTTATAACGGTCTTTTCCACAACTTAGGTCCACCCTATGTTTCACAAATGTCGAAAATTCACATTGTAGCAGTTAAAACAACTATTCTGTGTTTGCAAACACATGCCCCAATTACAAGCGAGAGAGACCGCTTCGGTGGCCTAGTGTTTAGAGCATACGCTGCAGAAGCGGGATGTCGTGGGTTCGATCACCGGCCGAGTCATACCAAAGACTTACAAATATTCTGCAATAGCTGCCTCGCTTGACGCTCAGCATTAAGAGGTTAGTATTAGGACTGTTCGGCCTGGTATCAGGATAATGTGACTCAGTGGGACATCATGCTACATTTCTGCGGCATGACGCCGCAGTACTATAGACATCACTATAAAACTGCCTCACTGCAGACAACGTAGCGATATGACTGAAAATTGAAAAAAGTTACGTTAAAAATCATAATCACACACACGCAAGCGAGAGAAGAAAAGTAAACATCATCAAAAAGTACAATCCTTAGAAAATTCTAAAAAGGATTGTGTTTTTTAAATCAAGTCAGGTCATCTATTTATAAGTTTATTAATATAAATATGTTTACCAAAATCACTTGTTTCCTTAGCGTTAGTGTTGCTAACAAGTGCTCACAAAAGAAAATTGTTATTTCAAATAAATGTTTTTACGAATTTCAAAACGATATAATAAAATGATAATCTAATCAGATTTAGTGATAGTCGATCCAAAATGATCTTTAATTCCCTTACTATTAAACAACACCATTGTCCTTCGAAGCTACTGAAAAGGGCATCAACCTACATTTTTGCTAACAGTGACCTTTCCTGTGTTGACAATTACTCTACGAAAGGCGTCAGATGCTTATTTGTTAATATAAAAAAACACATGTAGGTTAATGGTAGGTAAACGTTCGTGGTAAACTACACTATGATGGAGGCAACAATTCAGAGTTTATGCATGTACATGTTTCGTGGCCATGGACAAAGTGAGGATAAATTATGAAAGATAATTAAAGTTAATTTATTATCTTGTTGCAATATTTTCGAGCGATTGATCCAGAGAGTAACACTTTCAATATATACAACCACAACTACAAAACGAGGTATTAATAACAGATAATAAAGCAAACATGAAAAGACGTCTCAAACGCCACTGAACAGAATTTAATCAAATTTAACAGATTAACGGAAATCATACTGGAGAAAACAACCTATATGTCATTAAAAAAAGACGGCCATTAATAAAATTATTTTTTTTAAAAGCTTGTTTGTCATCCGTCAACATTTATGTTTTGGTTGTTTTTTTTTTTAAAAAAAAAATATTTTCAAACCCTGATATACTAGCTTTTCAATACTGAGCAAAATATGCTGATGTGTAATGAACTCGTTACATGGGGTCGAAGATATAAACGCTTGAGAAACATTGAAACAATCGTTTTCAAAACATATGCAGTCAACATCACAGGTAGAAATTACAATACAAGCATCCTGCTGAATCAGATCATCCAGGACAAGTGTTCTTGCCGGCTTTTCAGACAGGTGAACCATCTCTAGTCCACTTGTATTTCATCTTTAGTTGTAATAACATCAAGCGCATTTAATGGCGGATGAGCCTATTTTGTTATTGTTATGTTATTGTTATTGTATGGTTTAACGCCATTTTCAGCACACGATAGGCTTTATAAGGCGGCCAGTATTAATGGTGTAGGAAGAACCTGGGAAACCCCTCTGAAAGAACCACCGACCCACGAGGCTACTGGCACGCTTTCTCACATACCCACATTGGCCGAATCTGAGACTCAAACCCACGCAGACAGAGGTGAGATGGCAGTGATCCGTAACGGAGAGCGCTTTAGTCCACTCGGCCACTCGGAGCCCCCTGACAGAAGTTGTACAAAGAGGTCACTGTGAATGCCACGACGCCATTGGTCATGAATGAGCCAAACCAGACCACAGGTGCTCGACGCCAGCTTGATGTGAAGAAGAAGAAGAAGAATCGAAAGAAAAAAAATCAGACAGAGTGAGAAAATTAACTTAGATTACCCCCATGACCTATTCAGACATAGGACCCTCTCTATCATGCTATATATACTTATGATAGAGAGGGTCCTATGTCTGAATGGGTCATGAGGGTAATCCAAGGTATTTTTCTCACCATGATTTTTTTTCTTTTAGATTATTTTTTTTTCTTCACATCAAGCTCGCGTCCAGCACCTGTGAACCAGACAGGAGAGATTCGAACAAGGACGGGATTTCTAATTAAAAAAAGACTGCAAGATACAGAGATTTTGTCATGTGAACTCGATAATTTTTTTAATTAAAAAAATTGGGTGTTGTGAATATTAAAAACTGAAAGTGTTTAAGGGCATATAAATGCATATGTTGTATCACATCCGTTTATATGCAGTAATAACAACTGGATTGAAGAGCTAAATATTAGGACTATTGATTTTAGTGGCAATGCCAATTTATCACCACATTTGTTTTCATTAGTGTAATAATGGTTGTGAACGTAATAGTGTTAGAATAATTTAATTTAGTTTTACTTAATTTAATTTTATTTTATTTAATTTAAACCTCAATTAGTAGAACTTTTACAACTCACCAGAAACTATCTGAAATATGTATCATGTGAAAAACAGAACTTTGTCAAGTTTGAATATGTTTACAAATTTAATAAAAAGAAAAGGAGAAATGAATATTTGAATTTAAAAGAAAAGCACAAAACTAATTTTTATGGGGAGTTGTAATATACGGTATAAACATTATGTGGTTACAAATGGGCTGACAGTTGCAGGTCAGCGTTTTGTCTTATGATAACGTTAGCGTAAGAAATTATTGTGTGTATGTGGGTTTTCTGTTTAGATTCAGTTGTAATCTAGGCATTAAAGTAGTTAGACCAAACCATGTCTTGTGTTATTTAGAAAAAACATAACAAGCTTACATAGCACTGTAAGAACACAACATAATAAACTTTAAATCTGGTTGATTTTACCGGTCTTATTATGTCCTGATAAAGATTTGTTCTAAAGATAATGGCATAATTAACATGCAAAGTCTCAAACTTACAACTGAAGTCATGCAATATTCTGATAATGTTGTGATAAAATTAGGGCATATGCTAATTTGTACGTTTCCGTTTATTGCTCTCTTAGATTTTAGTGATTATTTTTTTGATTATGGCGAGTCAACGCTAAGAAGATATTTCTCAAACCGAGTTATACAATTTATTGCAACAGACGTCATGATAGAGTGGATTAGTTTCTTAAAATGGCCGTTCTTTAATTTCTTCACATAGGGGAATTGACGATATATTTGTATGAATACGCTTTTAGTAGTTTGGTTCGTGTCTTGTGGGGCATGGCGTGAACTACTAATTTTCGGCATTGAAAGGTTTACTTATTAGTCATGTAAATGTGAAAGTACAAGACAAAAAATGCAAGCAAACTGGAGTTTCTTGATGTGTGTTCATTGGGTGATTACAAACACGCACGCGAGCGCGCGCACACACACACACACACACACACACACACATTGACAAAGTTTAATAGAAACCGAATGAGAAATATATTCTCTTGATCTAGAGATAACAAGCTCATCAAATCTGATGCAAGACATTTCATTAACGGCGCTGGTGCAAGGCATTTTGGTGCCCTAGGCGAGATCAGATATCTGGCGCCCCCCTTCCACTCACGTCCTCCCCCACCCGCCCATCATGAAATAAACTCTTAGCCCAGCGCCTTATGCGATTGCCTAGTTCGCCTAGCCCTGTTCATTAATATACATTGATCTCAATTAATACAGAACCTGTATATGACAGTGATAATATAAGCTTAAGGTGGTGCAGACTCCAATAGCAATTCAGTCTCCTGAGTGCTAACTAGCTCAGTTAAGCAGATGCAAGAATACCTTATGAAATGCAGTCTCGCGTGTGGTAAGAAGCTCTGCCAATTATATATGCATGATCGCCTCATTAATATTCGTAAATCTTGCCCATAATAAAACATATCTCGATGATATAAGCCAAAATCGGATAAAAATTTCGACTATCAGAGTGGTAATAAACTCAGTCAGAGCCAAGAAGACCACATTAATATACGTGGATCTTGCTCATTATCAAAATTGCATTGTATCTCAAGCTTTGGTCAAAACTGGATCACAAATATGGCATCCAGAGTGGTACGTCAGCAAATCAGACGCGATATTACATCATTAATCTTCCTGATTATCCAACCCACCCAAAATCTTGATGACATAAGCCAATAGTTCAAGTTTGATCAAAATCGGATCAGAAATAATGCTTCTGGAGTGGTCAGCCATTGAACTGTGAGATTGTCTCGGGGATGTTTGTACATCTCACTCATTATCAAAGTTGTCTACGATCTTAATAGAAGCATATATTCCAAAACTGCTCAAAATGGGATCAGAAATAAGGCTTCTGGAGTGGTAACAAATTCAGCCAATCAAATTTAGATTGCTTCATCAATATGAGTACACATCACTCACTATCGAGCTTGTCGCGACCTTAACGATATAAAAACATCTTTCCAGGACCGATCAATGTTGAATCAGAAATATTACCAACAAATGTGGAAGTAAGTTCCGCCAATCAGATGCAAGATTAATATGCGTGAATTTCGCTCATTAACGAACTTGTGCAAATTGCTTTTAAGGCATCTTGAGCAATTTAAGAAAAAATCCATTTTGTACTTGAGCACATAAAATACATAACGCATGCAACACAATGCTCTGCTTCAGAAACATTGTACCTTCACTTTCGTCTTCTGCTATCTTTAACAAGAAAAAAACATTTCCTATTATTTCATTGGATGTTAGCCTATTATTAGTTTCATCAGCTGCCATTTTTCTAAAACATTCAATTGTTTCATATATATAATTATATTGTCAGACGTAAGAACAAAGCAACAATTGGTGTTGAACGCAATTATATACATGTTCATTTTGAAAACTCTGATACATCTTTACCTGATAAATACTAATACTATAGTTCACATCCTGCCGTTGATATCGATAATGCCGAATATTAATTTATCTTGCTAAAATTTCAAACCAACCTGCACTTTCGATCTATTAATTGAATCATGATTTATAAAATAATAAATTATAATTATTTTTTAAAAATATTTAGTGGTTTCTAGTAATTTTCTGTGTAATATATTTTATCTCATCAGATTTAATAAATAATAACTGCAGTTATATCAGTTCATAATGTTATGATTATGAGAAATCGCCCCCACGTATCTGGTGAAGTTGCCACTGAGTGGTTGGAGAAGTCGTCCCAATTGGTTGGAGAAGTTATCCCAAAACTTCTCACCCAAATAATACTGTCATCTTTTACATCGTTCATACTTATAATTTTATATATATATATATATATATATATATATATATATATATATATATATTTATATATATACGCGATCACAAAGAGATATTAACTAAATTAAAGCAATATCATAGTAATATTTATAAGGACGAAATTAAGTCTGTATATAATCTAATGAATGACGACAGTATAGAGATTAAAATGGATGATAAGTCAAATATTATTATTATTGTGAATGATGATGATTATGTTAAAAAAGTTGAACGTCAATAAGAAATTACATAAAAAATTTAAACATGTATTAATGAGATCGCTAAAAATAATAATTCAATATGTGAGGAATTTTATAGCTTCCCTCGTAACATACGTACACCTAAAAAATAATCTGATAATTTCTATCCTGGTATCATTAGATGTAACATCACTATATACCAACATTCCGCATGCAGATAGTATTGAAGCGTGCACATATTTTCTTGATAACAATCCTAATAATAGTACACTATATAGCGAAGATATTTGTAAAATAATAAAAACTTATCTTGGAAAATAATTATTTTCAATTTAATAATACGAATTACATACAAATAATGGGTACATCAATGGGTATTAGTATGGCTCCTTCATGCTCTTTCCTTAAAAGTGTGAATTAGAAACGGATTTCATTTAAAACGAAAAATTTAATCCATCTCTTTGGTTCAGATTTTTAGATGACATATATTTATGATCTGGAAGCATTCAAATGAAGAACTGAAAAAAGTATTGATCGCCAAAATCATTTTCACCTGACGATTAAATTTACTTATATTGCATCTAGTACGCATTTTTCATTTTTACTTGTAATTGTAATAATGATAACACCGTCTCTACAAATATTATTAAAATGCATATAATGATTTGAAGAGCAGAGCAAAAGGGACAGATCACATTTATTTTTCGTTAAGTACAGAAGCGGAGTTGATCAAATGGAAAAGTTAAAAAATTGCAAATTCATACATGCCAACCCCTGACGAGGAAAAAGTGTAATCCAAGTGGTCAAAAAGAGGAATCCAAGCAGAAAAAGAGTAATCCACATATAACATACTACAATAACAATTAACAATGATTTATTTGCTTTTCTCATCTTTTATCATTCATTAATGGTTAAAGTGTTCATATGTAGCACTTTTAGCTTTAGAAAGCAACAGATTGTCATGTTGCATTTCAAAACATTTTGTACCAGCTGAGGCCATGAATATTTTGCATACTAGTAGAGCACTCAGTACTGGGTTACTTAGCCTGGACCTGAATTCAGTTTTATTTTTGTTAACAACACTGAACAATCTCTCACAGTCAGCATTAGAATGGTAAAGAACCAATATTCCTTTCATAACCTGACAAAGAAGAGGAAATTTATTTCTTCCAGTGATAGAGTCTTTTAGCTGGGAAATAAGGTGCCATTGCACATCAACTCTATCTGCATTAAGTATATTGTCACGTAGAATCCCAACTTGATACTTCAGGAATTCTTCTTCCAGATGATCCAAGTTAGACAAGGGTGGCAATAGAAAGGGATATCTCTTGACAAAGAATCTAACACTTTTGAAGCTTTTTGACTGTCTCTCATTTACATCAGCAACTGAAGCATTTAAAAGCAGTTCATCTCCATATGGGAATTTATGGAGCATGTAATCACAGGCTGTAGCATAATAATCTCTAACATTATCATAGAACATCTTCACAGGAAGAGTAGAATTGTGTTGTATGAATTCTCTTGCTTCTGCACCAATAGCTAGATCTTCATTATCTTTCTGGTTTGCATGGTCATGAAAGTCAATATCAGTTAAAAGTTTGGCTGATGTGATGATTTCTGGCTTAATAAACCTTATTAGCAAATCTGACAACTGGTTTGACAGAATCTTGTGCATAATATGAATGCATGGTTCTTCTTTCTGCAATACAACATTTGCTGCATCAAACAATGGAATGGCACTCTTCATAAACAAGCAGTACAGTTTTGTAACTGGATTATTAAGCTTTTTGTAAACCATCTCACATTTAGAGTCTTCAAAGCAGTGAACAGATTCTTTTTCTTTCTGTGCCATCTTAGTATCCACTTTGCTAGTTTTGCCCTTGGAAGTATGAGAAGATCCAGTATGCTTTTTAACAGATTTATACTCTGAAGAACCTGATCCAGATGGCTGATGAGATTTTATGTCAAAAGATTTATCTTTCACAGTCATGGTCTGAGCCTGGAGGCCCTCTAGCTGGATAGACAGAGGCCTCTCAAATAAAAATTCCATGGATTTAAATTTCTTTCTTTCTGCTACACCAATCTCTTTATTGTTAGTATGTCTGTCTATACTTTCATCTCTTGTTCTCTTCTGACTTGCAATAACAGATTCTGCTTTTGTACCACTCTTCTTCACTTTTCCACCACGTTTTCTCTGTGCAGAATCACTTTCAGTTTGAAAGAATGCTTGTAGTGCATCCCAAAGCTCAAGTAAACGGCTAACACATTTGCCAAGGGATAACCATCTTGTACACACATGCTTTATAACTTTATAGTCTTCAAGATCAAACTGATCTTGTAACAACTTTAGAACCTATTTCCTTTTACTACTTTTCTCCAAATAATAGTAGATATCTATTAACAAATGGCCAATATCTACTTCTAATTTATCAGCAGCCTTACCAGCAGCAAGGTGCATCAAATGACAGGGGCAACATGTTATGAACACTGATGGAGACATTTTCAAAATATAGGATGCAACTCCTTTATGAATTCCAGTCATCATTGATGCATTATCAGCTGCAAACCCCATACAGTTCTGCCAACTTATGTCATGTTTCTTCAAAACATTGTCAAGCAAATCAAAAATGTTTTGTCCAGTGGAATCTACTGTTAATTCTGGTACAGAAAGAAGAACACTCATGACTTTGCCTTTTTCACTGTCAAAGTATCTAACACATACTGGGTACAACTTTTTATCATCATAATCACAACTCCCGTCTGTGGCAATACTAAACGGCCCAATTTTCATTGCTTCTGCAATTTTAAGTGAACTATCTTCTGCTAGGCACCGAACAATGTGAGATGATTTTGTTCTTGCACAAGCATATTTTTCCGCAATTTTCGAATCAGGAAACATCCGCTTGAACAAGGGACCAACGTGGTCTGCTACCGCTAAGGGTAGTCCGTGTTCTATTAAAAACTCAGTAAATAACACCTCAGCATTTATAGTATTCAAGTCTGCACTTGAGCTCTACTGTAAATAAGAAGTTACCTTAGTATTAGAGTTCGTAAGGCGAGCTAATTCGATGTGTTTCCTTGTTTTCATGTGTTTTTCCACATCAAATTTACCACCATGACCAATGCTAAAATCGTTTCCGCACAGTCTGCAATGAGCATGATGCTTTCCTAGAATGGAACGCTGTATTATGCCATTCATATATTCATCTTTGAATCTTTGGAGGACTCGTTGTTTTGCTTTTTTCTGATCCATCTGCGAAATTCTTGGGGAAACAAATGTGCTCTAACATACACAAAGACTAGAACCCATCTTAACATCTGAAGCCATTTAGCGCCAACGATTAGACGTCACGTGATGATGCCCTTGTCGTGTTTGGAGGATTGATTACATTTTGCTTTGTTTATTATTGACTTTTTCTAACCCATCTGTGAAATTATTTAAGAGATATTTTTTGCACTCATAAACGCATTGAGAATTTTGTAATACTTTTTAGCGCAAAAAAAACTTTTAGACTGGTTCTGCACTATACAAAATTATAACAAAGAGTATGTGCATAATGATTTAAACAAAATAGAAACCAGTCTGTTCTCTCCTCACTAAGCCGCTTAAAATAGAATATGAGGTCGAAAGTTTGAAAGTATCTTAGTAGCATGATACATGTAGTTGCTATAAATAGAACATGAATATTAGGAAAGTCCACGGACAAGTATACTCGTATATCGTAGTTATGTAGAAGCGGGGTATTTTTTAATTAAAAATAAAACAGTATGTAAAAAATAAAGTAATGCTAATAAAAACGAAAAAAAAAATTTTTTTTTTTTTTTGCAAGATGGATATATCGAAAAAGCGTAATCTATAAACGTTAACGCGTAACGCGGAATTTAGTGGGAAAAAGCGTAATGATTACGCCAAAAGCGTAATGGTTGGCATGTATGCAAATTTTATAAATTTAATAAGTTATTAAGTTGAGCGAGTTTTTCATTATTCAGTTACGTCTTGGTTTCGGGAAGGGAATAAACTTAACTCCTCCATTTTAACGATCTGGATAACAACTATCAGAATTGCACTGCCCCCATTGCATTGTGAATCGAAAAATTGCCGAACCGTTGCAAAATTTTTAAATATATACATTAGCCGAGTCGATATCGACAGAAGCAGCTTGTCGAAGGAAAATGGCGGACGTAAACAGTACCTGGAGGTGTGTATAATAGCGCTCGCTGGTTGGTCAAACGAGCAGAATGATTGACAGCTCGCGATAGGTCAATTGGACCGTATTGATAGTCTTAATTTCATTTGTAAATGGCCCATGTAGGTAGCCTAAGCTGTTCATGAACACGAAACTAGATATAAAGAAACGAAAATTGGTTACTCGCGTGTCTGGACAAGACGGATTCCGCTAAAACACCATTAATTCATGAAGCATCAACTCCATAAGTCATTTGTATGTCAAACAAAACAACACATCCTTTGCTTTCAATATTGAACTTCTACTCAGAACACATGTTACTGTAGATAAAATATTAAGACCATGCTGTGCAATTTTCAAAGCCTTATATCGCATACCAATGGTAAAATTATTTGTTTGATGCTGACGTAGCTGATACGTTACAAATGGAGAATCCCTTATTCTATAAACAGCTACGTTGCAGACAACGCAACAAAAATTCACACGCTTAAATAATGATGTAAAACTATTAAGAAATGACTGTAAAATAATAAAAATGCAAAATTTAACAAAATTATAAAGAATTGCAATTATTAGAGTTTAATGTTGTCTTTTTCTGAGTTTATCATGGCATAAACTCAGTTGCCGACTCACACAACGTCCTTCGGGAGTTATTTGGTGTATGATTCGGCGAGTGACAATTTATACCACAATAAACGCGAGTTTGTTTGTTTGATTAGGATTTTTAACGTAGCTTTAACAATTTTTCAGTCATATCTCTACGATGTCTGCAGTGAGGCAGTTTATAGTGATATCTACCACTGGGGCATCATGCCGCAGACATGTAGCATGATGTCCCACCCAGTCACATTATCCTGACACCAGGCCGACCAGTCCTAACACTAACCTCTTAATTCTGAACGTCAAGCGAGGCAGCTGTTAGTACCATTTTTGTAAGTCTTTTGGTATGACTCGGCCGGGGATCGAATCCACGACTTCCCGCTTCCGCGGCGGACGCTCTAACCACTAGGCCACCGGAGCGGTTATAAACGCGGGAAGAAAAAAAAAAAAAAACAACTTTAAACTTAAATACTTGTATGACCTGACTTGTAAAATTAAACGTGTTCAACTCAGTTGCAGGACAAAATCAATTAATACTTGTCTTAAGTCCATTATGCATTTAAATAAAAATGTCATTACTGTATGAATTTTTTTTTTTTGTCCTCCAATCCTACCGGATATATTTCATCGTGTGGTACCAATAACATTTTAATGGGTGGCGAAGCAACGAGTTAAAGTATATCGTCTATTTTTTTTAATTTTTTTATTTTTTTGGTGCCACAACATGAAATGTAGACGTGGGAAAAGAAAATTTTGTTTATATTATAAACCAAACATGCTTTAGAATGAATTTATAGAAGATTAAACTTATGGCACAACACGCTCAGCCCCACCCCTTTTCGTCAATTCACCTCACTTTCAAAGCCTAATCATATACATGTAACAATACACGTGTCTCAAGAAAGTGGCAGGATTGGGTTGATATAATATGTCGTAATAAATGAAATTGTTATTATTGTGTAAATTAATTAATATGGAAATCCGCAACATCTGAGTATCTTCAGACCAAGTTCGCCCTTCAAAGTATTCCTGCGTCCCAGCTATATCCGCTTAAAAACAAAATTAAATAAGAAAAAACAACAAAATAGAAAAACAAAGCAAAAAAATACCAGGGCTTGCTTATCATCAATTTCCACTCGAATCAATTTCGTGCCAATGCTGCTTGCATCAGATCAGTCACTAACGGAATTCGTCGAGAAAAACGGTATTACAAGCGACTGACTGAATAATGGGTGAGAACTTATTCTGCGACTGTATCAAAGATTTAAAGAGTTATGTCCCTTAACATTGTTCTGAATATGAAAAAATTTCAGATCACGGAGGTTTGCTTTCTGTCTATGAATAATTTCATAAATCAGGATTCAAGCAAATAATAATTCCTAAAACTTTGGGCAAAACTTTAAATTAATCATAAAGTTTGGTACAAAGGGTGCATGTTTTTCATAAAATTCTAACGATCAGTGAGTTTTTATTTTATGTAAAGTGGCCTAGAACATTTTTTAAATGGATTCTCATAAAAATACATAGCCACTACTGTTCACATGTACTCTATTTTCAAATACTTCAGATAGTTTATGTTTTAGTGGCTAAAGTTATAAAAACATAACTTTAATAAAAACAAGATAACTCAAAATTTAGTAAAGCAGTCAAGATGAAAACAAATGGCAAACCATCATTTGGATTCATGATTTCATATATGTAAGTGGAGAAAGTGAGCACCCATATTCCTTATCTTAATCCTGTGAATTAATAAATCCGTTAAAAACTGAAACCATTCTTTACATCCAGGACCTTAAATAGTGCTGCCCTTACTGTAATTAATATGGTCTGACATACTGACATGCATCATGTAACATATAACAATACAAACTTGACACAAGCTTTGTTTATTTATTCAAAATAAAAAGAACATAGCTGCTCCATACGTACATGCAAATAACATCAAATATTCAGACACTATTACACTAAAACATCCCTGATTTACCAGTACTACTATATAATACAGTCAAGTTCACTCAGAGGTTCTCTTAAGGAGGAGGAATATAATGAGAATCATAACTTTCAGCATGTGGAGGTAACTCAACTGAAAAATGATTTTAATAATTTATGCTTTCATCCTCTACTTTAGCCTTGTAAGCATAACAAAAGATTATACATGTACTTTTGGTTTCCTGTACATAGGCAAACAACCCACATATAATAATTTATATCTAATTCAGTATATAAACTTAACTAATAGTTACACAATCTGGAAGCTATTAATCGTAAAATGGGATATATAATGACAGTTCCTCTAAATATCAAAGAATAGATGTAAAAATGGGAATCAAGCTAAAAAATAATTTGCATATACATAAATTACTTTTTTTCACCCAACAATGATGCATTTCGGAAACAAGTAAATATAACTCTGTAGCCCATTATTTTTTTAAAACAAGTAACCATTTCAATACATGAAAATCCAATAAGAGCTTTTAATCCGATCTTTCTATGAGATGATCTGTATGTGGAGTGTATTCAACAAATAAGGAGACCAACACTTTTTCTCTAAAATACTCAGAATCAACAAAAATGGGACCATTTCTTTTATCCATGCTTTTTCTCATTCCTCCTCCTTTTTACCTGCACACTGCACACAACTTGACAGTCATAAATTTGGTATGAACAATCGGGTGTAAAGTCTTATCATTCTTCCAGCACTTTTTGGATGTACAATTTGTCATGAATGATCATTTTTTTGACAATATGAAGATATGAAACCAAGCATGCTCTTTACCAGCATCTTCAATGTCTAAACCACTCAAATAAACTTGCAGCATTGTTAATTAAAACACTGAAATGTCTTGTTTCTTTACCTACCAGATATACTTATTTATAAGTTGTGTCCAACTGCAAACAATACTGATCTCAATCTGCTGTCACATAATGTGCCATCAAATTTAGTCCATGTTGTTTCTTTTAACGATTACTGCTAATAAACTGCCAGCACATTATGTGACAAATCTGGATATGTCCCGTTTGCAGTGGCACTCTTACTTAAAAGGTAAGTATATATAGTAGATGAAATTCAATGTTATATGAATGTTAGACTCGTGAATTAAAATATGATGTATTTTAAATTTCTTTTTCTATATATTACTGTTGCACACTCAAATGAAAGCATGTTCTTTACTTTGATTATAAACTGTTGGAAATACTAATCAATTCATTACACAAAATTTTCTAAACTTCTCTTACTTATTTAAACATTAACCATCCCCTTATACATAGGAACAATTATTCGGTTAATAAAACAGGCCATTATTCATACAATCAAACAGGTGCCAATTTGGCTATCTATAAAAGTGTACTTTATATGATATATGAATACATGTAGCATTACCTGTGAAAGCTTAGGAACCCTAATGTGTACATGACAATCTTATAAAATGTTAACAAAAGATTTTCTTGAATTTTGTGTACAGAGCTTGCAAACCTAAGTATGTTAATTTACTTACAGAACATATTATCCAAGCTATAAATTTACAATATAGATGGTAACTTATCAAAAGCAAATTTTTCCTTTTTAATTTCTCAATGATTGCATGAGAATATAAAACATTATATGATTCAGGATTTGCTAAACAATGATTACTTTTATTTTCTCATGTAATACTTACTCAATTGAAAATGGTAAAGACCTAGACCAGCAATCCCACAACTTGTTCATATTGGTCACTATTGAACAGAGGTAACTATGGTACTTCTCTTTCAGCAGCAGAATGAATTAGGTCACAAGATCTGACCCAATACTCGTGCATTTTTGGAGTGTAAAACTCTAACTTAAAGGAATTGAACAGCTAAACAAATCGCTTACAAATCAGCAAGCTAATTCCTATTATGGCTTTAACTGCCAGAATCTTCTTTATTCAAGGTGCATCTTTACTACAGCTTTTTCACATGCCAACATGAGGATAAAGAAGGCAAAATATTGCTAACCTGCTTACTGCAGTTGGTCAAACAATCAAGCATTGATTTTTCTAAGCAAATGTACCCTGTAAAGACGTAATTCTCACATCTTATCAAAGAAAACTGATGTGATTTTGATCAAATAGTTAGTTTGGGTACTTGTGGACAAGATGCATGGAGCTCAGTCAAATAAAGTTAATAGGCACTCAATGACATTTTACATTTTCAATAATTTTATTCAATATTGAAATTATGTGGTGCCATTTTCATCTAGATCTGACTGCCAATTAGGAGTCAAAAGTTTTGTCTTCTAATATTTTCAAGTTTATAGGACTGAATTGTATGCATTTCAACATCCACATCCACATGTAAGCCATGTATACAATGTAGATGGTAAATCAATGCTGATGTTGGAAAACACAGGACAATGGCGAGTTCTGTTGTCTGACAAACTATGCTCAACACTACTAGCAAAACGAAATTAGTTAACACTTAATGGACACATTCAATGGTAAGAGCTTTCTAAACTGCAATTATGAATTTGCTTTACAATGTGACTACCTGATCCATGTAAAATCATCACTTCAACAATCACTGCAAACATGTGAAATCCTAGCAAATTGCTTCATGATGAAAACATTTAACACTTTTTACAAGATACTGTATCAAAACACTTTTTTGCCAGATGCCTTCAATCATAATGCTAACACAAACATGAATCCACACATTGGCAGGTTTTACAAATCTACATGTAGCACTTATAATATTAAAACTTTGTACACAACATTCATCTTATATTCTTTTTAAAAGATCAATTTGTAAAATCTTCATAAAAAAAGGTAACATAAATATGCAATGTGCAAATTGATATTCTGATTTTTATTGACACTTCTTATTCCTCTATGAAATAACAATTATACCTGGTACATGGGCGAGTCATGACAATTGATACACAGCTTCTGCCCATGCATGTTAGGTCATCAATTTCCAATTATTTTCTGTGCATCTCAAACTTAAAAAAAAAAATGTTCTGAAACCATGGTAACAAAACCCCTAGATTTCTTCTAACTACATTTTAGGCATCATCTTACACAAAGATGTTCTTTCAGAAACTTGTTTTTACATGTGCAAGTGTTGCTGAACTGATGGGATTAAGAATCTGCCGCCTCGAACTGCCAACTTTCATGTAAAAGTGTGTGGTCTATTCTAATTTCATGCTGCAATAAAATAAAAAAGCTTACCAAAATAGAATAATTGAAGACTTGGGGATTTTAAAATTTTCCCCTTTCCTACATGTTGAACCTAGGAGAAACTGAATGTCGCTGAAAAGACAACAAAGGTAGTAACATTTTTTTTAAATGTCTCAAGTCTACCCATTTTTAATATCCTACCTGGAATTTTCTTGTCATAGTTTACAAAGAAAAGGTCTTCAACTGGACCAAGGTTTCATATTTGTTAGGCTTGTCATTTTATCAATAAGTGGTTGCAACTACCAGAAAATGAAAGTCATCCTCAATGACTTCAGCAATTATTATCAATTCCAATCAAACTAAGTGACAGATTAACCATCTTAATAAAAACTGTTTCTGGTAAATTTTATGAATGAGATCAGGTGATCTTGTACTTATTATGGAACCTTAAGCACAGTCTTAAAGACCAATGGTATGCCAGTCAGTCTCAAAAGTATGCAATTTCACCATCTTTCAGAACATGATAGTTTCAAGTTTGGAATGACTATCATAACATAGAAATATCAAAATATGCTATTAATCAAAAAGACAAGTAATCTTTCAATGATGTTCACATTCAGAACACTCAACAAATTATCTTTATTTTGTTAAAAAGTAATTTACGGTGTGCAGTTAGCAAGAATTTTTTTTATACACCAGTACACTGACTTCATCGCCAATCAGTCCACAAAATCTATCTAATTCATGGTAATAAAATCATTCTAATCACCAAGTTACATGTTTTCTAAGGACAAACATCTCTGTTCTAACAGTTTAAGTCACAATAAAAAACCAAACTAGAACTATGTATGTATTTACTCTGCCAATGACCAACGCTGAACAATCGCTTAAAATTCATATGTTGTTTAACTGCTGCTTTACATCATTAAGTTTCATAATAAGCACCAATCCTTAATTCCTCCTGCTACTTCAAGCTGCAAAGAGCACCAATCAAAATTATAGATGACAATATTCTGAAACACCTGAGCTTTGACATTTACCATATTCTCTTCTGTTCTTATAGAGAATCTCCGGTTCTTCTTCAAGTCAACAAATTTTCCTTTCAATTCAATTTCATACAATCTGATACAATTTTTGTCTCTTTTACTTTCTTGCATACATTCCTCTCTATGTACTGTGACATGATCTCAGAAAAGTTAACCCTACCAACATATTCTAAATATAGATAATGTTATAACACTCAACAAAGTACAAAAGAACATAACAACAAATACACCAAAGGATATACAGTCAGTAACCATTCAAAACAAGTGTAAATATTAAAGGGGATATAGTGAAAAAGAAAATATGAATTTCTGCATCAACTTTCCTAACTTCAGTAGTGTATATACATATATACTTCAAACAACTATGCCTCTCAGAATAAATAAATATCTCTATGCATAAACAACAATAGTTCTTCAATTTCTCTCCATTTTCATGTAGAACATTAAAAGATCACCTATCAAACCTTGACCTAAAATTTAACATTTCATTTATGCAAAGCATTCACTTAAAATAAAACAGAATGACTTTCAAATCTTTTTATTTCTTCTGATATATACAACTACTAGACAGTCAGCATTTAGAACTGCAACATGATTTTAAATTAAGCATTCAGAATTCTTGAATGTATACCATGATTTTGATACTTGACATGTCACAACAAACTGTGGCTTACATGAATTATATCAGTGAACAACTTAAGACATGTGATGTCTGAATTTAGGTAACTCTTAGAAACATTCATTTTCCTTGCAACATATAAATAAAAAAGTACCATTATATCTTTGTGGCAGGAAATATTTAAAATTCATCCAAATAAATAATAAAGTCATCAATTAACAATGAACTTGTGGTTACTGAAGAATGGCAAAATGATATAAAGGCAATCTTTGATGTTCCTACCTTAAGTTTAAAACTATAACAAATTTGAAGCTAAAATGTATTCTCAGGTTTACAAGTATCCTTGAACTGTAACATCTAGTCAACAATAATATTCACCAGCATGCACGGTACACACTATGACAAAAATTATTCTCAGTAAAGAAAAACATCTGATTCTCCCTCCTATAGGAAGTAGCTCTTAAGACAAAGCTAATATGGAAGATGAGTCGTATGTGGAAAAAATATTGATACACAGCTGCCTGCTTCATATGTATACTTAGCTTTCACTGCCTTAACAGGTATGTCCTCCAATCACCAATACCAATAAAACATGCCAATCAATAATATGAATTTGAAAAAATAGTACAAGTAATCTTTTTTTTCTTCATATGTAACACACAATTCTCCAAAAACTGGCTCAACATGGCACATGATCACAGTAATT
Source organism: Unio delphinus (assembly GCA_029339505.1). NCBI lineage: Eukaryota > Metazoa > Mollusca > Bivalvia > Unionida > Unionidae > Unio > Unio delphinus. Next base: position 3,216,995 of record JAQISU010000090.1, read on the forward strand.
ATGGCACAATGTAATGCTTGCCACACAAAATGAATTACAGTGCATTAAGTCATATTAAATCATGACAATTCAATCATGACAATAACAGATGTTGATCCAATAGCTCCACTTGTTCACCTAAATTTAAAAGAAAACAATGACACAAAAATCTCTTGGTTTTATGCCTGAATGCAAAATGCATGTTCATGTGGCAGGCTATATTTACTTTAGATGCCTCCAGTATTAAGACAATGGTGACGGATGCAAACTTCACTTATAACCTTCTTTCAAAAATGTATTGTGATTTATCTACAAAGGTAAGCTTGTGTAAATATGATTCATTTTCCAGTCTTTTTAGTTACTTGACCTGACACTAAAATTATCTAAATTTACCCAAACTGAAAAAAGCTATTTCACAAATGTGCATACCAAAGAAAGTTATATGCAGGCATTACATCTGCTTTTTAAATGTACAGTTAACTGATTTACTTGCTAATTATCCTCCTAAAACTTAAAGCTTCTGTCAAAAAATTATAAATTAAACCTTATACAGTAAAAACTCACTTTACAGACCAATACTACAATAGACCACTTGTCTTCACCAGATTCTTAATGCAGATTCATTTAATACACCTCTCCCTTGATAACGCACAAGCAGATTAGACTATACATATTGATTGCAAGGACACGAGATAGTTAAAGAAACAAATTTTTGGACAACATTTGATATTTGAGGGGTGAAGGTGTGGAAAGCATCTTACAATAATATGCAAGAATTATAATATTCTTTATCTGACAATACTTGTACATTTTATTAATGGCTAAGTCAAAAAAAGTTAATAAAGTGATAACAGACTTTTGATGTAAACTAAGCTGATGTGCACTACTTGAAAATATGTGCATCAGTAAAATCTGAGTTGCCCTCTTTTCAGGATTAGACCATGTATATCTGTCACAAGCTGACACAAATGAACTCAAGCCAAATCCATCAATGTGACTGCAACAACTAATTCTTCAAAACTGCAATTTTAAATATCAGTACTAGTTTGTCAACAGCCTATGTCAATGCTTGATAAAATGTCACGTCGCTTGTACTAATAAATGCAGTTTGCACTGTTCTGGATCACAACATTAACAACAAATGATACAATCACATACTAAAAGAAAGAGAAAGTAAGAAAAATGTAAATTTTACAGGAATATGCTGTTATTTTCAAATGAGAACAAGACTGATTGAACAATTCACAGATCTGCCACATGATATTGTCTATGGTAACATGAAATAAAGCTGATTTACACTTGTGATGTGAACATCTTTCCTGTTACTTAATTTGCTGAAGACAACCAATCTGTAAAATTGCTTGTGTCACTATGCTCCAAGGCATTTAAATCTCAACAGTGCTCAAAATAAAACTGCATATATTGTGTTATTTAATTATATTTTGCTGAAGAAAATCTTACAAATTTTCTTTGTGCTTTTTTTAATTTTGTAAATTTCACAATTCCAAATTACTGTGCAGTAACTGCCATTTTAGTGCACTTTTTTCCATAAAAGTAAACAGAAGCTTGTTTTTAGTCTTTAATATAATGAAAAAAATGGGACACACACATGACTCCACATGACAAGTGGGTTTGCGAGTTATCCAAGCACACTCAAACAAGGGAGTGGTGTATACAGTGACCTGTCCGTTGAAACTATGTTTGGCAAAATGGTGGTCTTTCATGATTGGCTCAAATGTACATGAAAAAAATACTCATAACTGCTATATGGGATAAATAGATCTTACTCTGAGGGTAATCTTAATTGCAAACTTGATCAAAACTGTAACTGTTATTACCATAAAAATGTAATTTTCTGTCTGATGATGCAGTATTTCCTCCTAACGTTAAAACAGTCCAAACCAGCATGATATTCACTTGTGTTAGAAACTTTGTGCACAAAAATGAATCAGACACTATTTATAACATAAGCAAAGGTTGAAAGATTAATAAATACAATTATGCTACTTACAAATGCTACATTATACATTAAAAAAACTATAGGTTTTATAGCATATCTAGATGTCTAATACTGAATATCAAGAATTAAAAGTAAAAAATTACCAGTCAAAATCATCTACCTCTCTTTAGAATTGTATACATCACAATCTAATGAAACCTTTCAGTCCCTTTTCATATGATAAACAATCTTTTTTCTTGAATAGCACTTTCAATGGTTCGATGACAACTTGTTATTCTGATGCAAAAGACTTGACAAATTCAAGCTAAACTATAGATTCTTTGCCATTTTTAAAGAAACCCTGATGATGTTTTAAATGATCAAGTTAATGATAGCTATATAATTGTTGCCATCATTTTGAAAACAGACTTTATTCTGAAATGCCATATACAAGTCATACCCAAATCTGGATATGCTAATGATGCATAATGTGCCAACAGAACAGGGACTATACTGATCACATGAAAAATCACGTTGAAGAACTGCATAGACCCTGATGATGATTGACCAATGCATTGTGAGATGTTCATATTAGGCTGTGCTAAGCAAAGTCAAGTAAATTGGGCTAATATATCTCCATCTCCCATTTCTTTCATTCATAACATTTAACAGTTGGTTTGAGGTAAAATTTGAGTAAAAATCTGACATAAAAACAGACAATGGGATCATGATATCAACACCAGTTTACTACAGTAAATGTATGATAGAAAATTATATACTCACAAGCTTTCTAAATACATCAACAGCTTTACTCCAGTCTCCTAAGCAAAATATTTGAAAAATACTGAATGGGAAGCACAACGTTTTTCACAAGTGCCAATGATTCTAAAACTTACAAATATTATGGGGTTGTCAATTTACATTTGTTGATCACTGTGATACATAATTCTGGGTATCTTTCTTATTTCTGTTTACATTTAGCATTTTTAACAAGTGTGGAGACTGTCAATTTGAAGAAATAAAAAAGCTGAGACAGATGCAGTGAAAACGTGCATGCTCTTTAATACCTTGTTCGACACAATGCATTGTTTTGCTTCTTGTAGTAGATTAACATATGCAAATCAGTTATCATGGCTTCAAAATAATTCTATAATATACTTTGTATCAGATGGACCTAATGCAAAATTTCCTTAAAACGAAATCAAAATTGTACTGTTTGTATCAAAATTTCACCAAAATAAAATCTTCCAAAGAATGGTGCCATTTCAAAACAAGTATCTACGTCAGTAAAAGTCAACATCATTTAGCAAACTCCGACATTAAATGGTCACTGTCTGTAAAGTTATTATTTTGTTAACCTAGTTGTTATCTGTGTTCACTAATGAATATCTTGCATGTATACAGTGAACTTATCAATTTGTATCAAGTGCTATTTTTAGACCCCCTTCTTGAATTAAGAAAACATGGCACATCAGTGCAATTAACTAACAGATGGTCAAAAGCAGATATAGATTCAGCTACAAAGATTTTACTAGAAGAAAACTATCTGAAATAACAATAATATCACATTTTACAAGTTAAAAATTACTAAATATTAAAGGTGTTAAATACTCATTTTATTCAGTTTTGACCTGTTTACTGAAGACAATAAAAGTATTGTAAATCATCTGCAAAGTTATTGGCAAACAAAATAATCACATAAAATTATATTCCCTTATCTGAACACTCTAAATGCAACACACTGCATACATTTACACAAATAAAGCAATTTATACAATGATAAATGGTTACATTTCAAATTACTTAATAAAGTTTCAAGCACACATAATAAAAAAGATAAAGAAACAAACTATCTGCAAAATTCTATGAAAAAAATATTTGAAAAATCTGTAAGATTACAGTTTCTGTTCATCCTCACATCAACTATTCTCTGACTAAAATTCCTGGCAATTTCACTTGACTAAAACTGTGTCTAATTAAAAGTGTGCACGTGTCTGTGTGTGTGCGTGTTTGTGTAACAAAGAACCATACTATCTAATTCAAAACAACTGGAAGGTGTTTGACATAACAATAGCCTCAAGGTTTCCTATTCATCCACCTTAGACTTCCAAACATTTAAAAACAAAGACATATTAAGCACTTTAGACCTCATTCTATATATGGAGTGCAGCTAAAATGTAGAAACACTTCTTTCATTGATAATTGACTGAAAACAACCTTTTAGCACAAAATAGTGACAGGCTACCAAATGTCTAGCCTTAACCCACCACCCCTCTTGTAAGACAAATATAATTTTCCACAAGCTTTTTAAAAAAATACATCAGGGACACCTATCAAATTCATCTGTAAAAACCAAATGATGCCCCATAACTGTTGGGTGGAAATAAACCAAACTTGGCACATGGTTTTCCCATAATGTGTAATGTTTTAATAAATGTGGGAAACGACTGAGATTTGTAGTAGGATAACATTAAAGAAAAAAAAGAGGGGGATTTTGCAGTGTGATGTGATCAAAAAGTTTTATGATTTGCCAAGGTGAGCAATGACAGTGCTTCTAATCTTATACCTTAAAACTGGAATAATTGTTACACATGGAAGCCTTGGGCTGCCTTAGGAATTGATAGGTGTTTTTAAGACCAAACAATTTCCACATTTCTAAAAATATTGAATTAGTCTGAGGTAAAGATCACAAGGCTATTGTGTATATAACACCATATGCAAGGAAAATACAGCTTTAGATATGTCCCTATAAAAGAACACCAAAGAGCACTACTTTCGACAGCATGAAAAAGTAACATTCATTGGATATTCATATACATCCACATAAATTGTCAAAATTATTTTTTACTTCTCTTAAATGTGAAATTATTGTACGAGTTACTACAGCAGCTACACTGTGTAACAGAAAACTTTCATTTTGACAACTGCTATGTCCATCAACAAGTCACTCAGATTTTAAGTATACTGAGTTTCTATGCATAAGATTATATGTCATCTGTAAAAATGTTTTTAATTCTCACCTACACAAATTTTCACAATAATTAACTACCATAAATATATTTTAAAAATTATATACAAAATACTGGCAGTATGTTTTGCATTTCTTCCCAGATAAAATATACTTGAAATTATCTGTAAGTTTCCCCATGATCATGTTCTTGTTTGTTTTATTTCCCACATTTCTGAATGATACTTTTAAAAAGATTATCTTTCGAAATATAAATTTTTTTAAGCAAACCCTTTGTAGATATAATCTATTAGTAATAATTTAATTGTAAAAATAGTTTATTCCAAATATGTTAAATGATTATTTCTACATTTTATTATATGTATGGCATTATTTTAAAATATTGTCGAAAATGTTACACTAATTGAAATTTATGAGACAACTGTGAATAGCACATTATATGCCACCCTATTATTAATAGTACCCTATGCAGATATTTTAGCATGGCATAGTGGACTCTGTAATTACTGAGAGACGAGGCTCAATGACCTGGACTTTTGGTCAGGATATGCAGAAAAAGAACTAAAGTTGTGAGTAAACCATTACTTTCTTTTTCGATTTACCAAAACTATGACCTCTAAACTTTAGACCTCAAATCTGAAAGTTTTTTTATTACCCTGGTGTAAGTCATCGAAAAAGTGGGGTTAGAGAACTTTCTCTATATCAAAAGTTAATCTGGAAAACCCATATGTTTCTTAGTCATAATGATCTTGATTAATGACTTCCAAATCAATTGGTCACTTCCATTCCTTAAGTACAAGCCTTTCACAAACTTTGGTCAAGGTAAACAGCTGGAACAAGTTAGTACTGTATATACTCCCTTAAAAGTCAAAGTTGTTTTTTTTAAATACTAAAAAATCAATTAATGCAGAGTACTGGTTGACTTATAAGCATGACATGCAAAAAACTGAATATAGGAGTCATATTGGAAATTTTTTTGGGTAGCAAATATGAAATACTGTAAATTAAATTTTTTAAAAACATTTTTGTGTCATTATAACAAATTCAGAGATGCATATATTGTATGCACATTTTATATTTGTTTGATTATGGTCTTCATTACACAATGTTTATATCTACATTTATTTAGATATTAATAATTTGAAAATATTAAATTATATACATGTAGTATACATTGTAAAGTGAAGTGTTCACCAATGTTGTTTAGCCTTGAGTGCTAGCAAGTATACTGCTGCTATTTTAGTGCCAAGTCCAAGCAATCTCTATTTGTACTGTATTTTGTGTTTGCAGTATAAACAGTTTGAAACAAGTTTTGATTTAATTTAAATCTGGTTTTTCACAGGCCAGATACAACTTCCAAATAATATTTCTAAGTTATCTGCATGTACAATGTCCTTAACTTGAAAGGGCAACACTTACTTTGACAATACTTTGATGGAGCTGTGAAAGTGATAATTGTTCAGTGCGAATTAGACTACTGGGCATGTTGAACCTTAATCCCTAACCTTGTACAGAGCACAAAGTTGATACTTGTTAAATACCAAGCAGAGTCTTATATCAAGTTAACAGTTTGTAATTTTTAAACTCCCTGGGATCATTCCACACAACTAAGACTGTATCCTTTAACATATTTCACAGAACATATTGTTCATAGTTATTTAAACAGCCAAAGTTCAGTCACCAAATATCATGCACAGTTAGTAAAGACAAGAATCAGAGCAGGATGATGTTTACAATAACAATTTAGAATTCTTGGGGATTGAACCAGGGGGACATTAAACAGATTACATTTATAGGATACTGTGGAGTACAAGTATGTGGACTTTAATTGTTTATCTGTACGATGTATGGAATTAACATACGTGATATTGTGAAATTAGCCATTCTAAATTACTATTTTTTATATTGGTATATCACTTGTAACAAATGCATGGATTTTTCTTATAAATGGATTGAAAATGTAAGCATTATGGATTTTATTACATAAAAATGAAAACATCAGCTGTCAATTTTAGTTGTGAAATTCTACTCAATAACATACATGTATTTATTTTATACTGGTCTTGTCTTTATCTATCCATCTGCTCATCCATCCAGTTTAACTTATCTACTTTTCTAAAGTGCAATTTAGACTCGCTGATGATGAGCCATCCCTAACAGATGGATTTTTTTAAAAATGTACAACTCTACTTACAGGATGGTGAAAAAGAAATTAGCTTTTTGCAGTCTAAAAAGGTGCGAGTGTGCATGTCTATGCATGTCAACTTACAGCTGACTTGACTTATAACGGAGTATACACAGTATGCAAGACCCAATAATTCACATGTGCAAGCCATTCACAAAGTTAAAGTCAGTCTGTAATCCAGAACTAATGTTATTATGTAGAAACCATGTTGCTTCTATCAGTTACAGTAGTTCTTTGACCTTTTAGACTAAAAAATTTCTTTCAACAAGAACTTGCCTGCAAAGTTTAGAAAAAATAGAGGTGCTATAGACCTGTAGTTAATATGCAAAAGAAGAAAGTTAACAGGCAGACAGTATCATAGCATGCTCCACTAAAGAGCATGTGTATAAACATAATATGGCTCTACCAAAAAGGTGGGCATATAAAAGCAAAAAAAAAGAAAAAAAAGTGATGAAATACACCGAAATAGTTTGTAGCCAGGGGATTAGCTGTACGACATCAGTACATGTGTGCATGGAAGTGGGTATAATGGGGAATTTGTTTAGCCATGTTAGATTGTTAATTAATCTTTTTATCAGTTTATTAAAAAGTGTAACAAGCATTCTTCCTATATTTCCTCCCCTAATCCCCACAGAATTTCTATACCATCTAAACTGGGTAATGCAAGCTTAAACAAGGTTAAAACATGCAGCATTCTGTTTCATGGATAAACCTACATGGTCAGAAATTAGTCTCTTTGTACACAATACACTAAAAGGTTTTCAAGAAAAACACATGCCTCAAAAACGAGTATCCATACCTTTTTATGGTAACTGATATTACTATCAATATATAATCAATTTGCCATTTAGACCAGTTAAATTTCCTTTGTAAGACATTTAAACATAAACTTCCACACACACAAACCTTGGTATACAATTCAAAGCCTTGCCCAGATTAATGAAACTTTGATTTATACACTTGCCATCTTGGCAATCCACTATATCATAACACTGATAAGTTTGGCATGAAATTATGACAACAACTCAATGCTGGAAACAAAACTGTCAATTCACTGTCGTGGCAATCAACACAGAAGAAATTTTTCAAGAGGTAGATTCACATCAATAATTATTATCATGTAATCTTATCTAATTCTTGATCAGGAACCTAAAAGAAAGACTGTGCAACAAGAAACTTATATTTTTCTCAACTAAATCATAAATTCTCAGAAACATGCAGCTGTAGAGTCATGATATCTGAATGGAAAAAATATATCATTTGTGTTAAACATTTTCTTCAACACCATGATAGAATATCAATACTAGTGACAATGACCTAAAGAAACATCCAAATCAAAATCAAGTACGTACATAATCACTCAAAGTTTTGGAAAACTAATGATAACTTAATTATTTTGGCCAAACAAGAGTTTTCCACATAGTATACATTACACAGCTTCTTACTAACACCAAGATTACCATAATAAAACTTTTGTAGTTCAAACGATTAAAAAGCCTAATAAAGAAAACATTTTTAAAAATCTGTTAAGTAAAATGTAGAATACTCTAAAATATAGGCAATAGATTTATATCCTAATGAATTTTCTTCAGGTTTGTGCCCAGATGAAATCAAATGTCATATATTATATGATAGATAGATTGATAATGATCAAGCATGTTAAATATTTATTTGTAAAAATATACTGATAGCAGAACTGAACTTAAATATGAGCTATTGTAATATTCAAAATCAAAACACAATGTTTGAGAGTGGGAACCATTTTCATGCTGAAGATTAACAGCATGATAGAATCTGAAAATTAAAAATCATAATAAGACCAAAAATCATAGGGGTGGTATTGAAATGCATTTCCCTTTGTAAATATAGCTAGGAGCTAACACTTCTGACTGGTACAAATATATATTAGTGGCTATTAACTAAATGTTTGATAAAACTTAAACTAAAAATGTTTCCATGGAAAGAGTCCCCAGTGGCTAAAATAAAATTTGATTTAAAAATTCTTGACAATTTAAGGGAAAATAAACCCAGTAGCCTATATTGGTTTATATCCAAGCTATCTATCATGTAATATATAACTACACACACACTTCATGAAGAGACAGATTTCTGTATTATGTCTTACTAGAATATCTCAGAATACTTAACTGAACCAAGTATTATTGAGAAATGTACCTCAAACTCTTTTTATTCTTAAGAAATACAGATAAAAGCCTAACAATTGAACCTGTAACAGCATATAGAAACTCTATTATCAAATTTTAAAAAAGACTTCAGTTCCATGCACCTGATTTATTGGGAGGTGCAGCACCCCAACTTCCAACACCAGGACTTGTGCTTGACCCTTCATTGCCCTGAGTGCCTCCCCAGCCTAAAAAACTATTAGATGGTGTGCCAGTAGCAGCTGCACTGGTTTGAACACTACCTATACTTCCAAAGGCCTGTGTTGAATTGTGTCCAGCTGGATTATCTGGTGGACCTGTGGCTGTGGGTGGGGGAAGAGTTCCACCACCCCCTGGATTGGGGCCTCCTTGACTTACCAATCCCACTGGTCCCCATCCTCCCTGGCCACTCATTATAGCCTGAGCTGCAGCTAGCATAGCTGGACTTAGCTGAAATGCACCCAGACCTAAATTACCAATACCTAGATTATTTGGCAAGGTTCCTGCAGGCATGGCCCCTGACTGACTGACATGGGGGTGACCAGTGCGTCCCCCACCCTGACTCCAGGGACTTTGACCATAGGCTTGTGTATATCCCCCGGGTTGCCCCTGGGCCATGCTGCCTTTTCTGTCATTCTGACGATCATAGCTCTTTGGTGCGGCACTACTTATATGGACACTGGCTCCCTTGATTATGTGATCTTCTCCGCAAAGTCCTTGAGCAACATCTGGATCAGCAAATGTCACAAATGCAAATGCTCTAAAAGGTTTAGGAATAAAGACATCAACCACCTCACCAAATTTGTTGAAGTAAAAGCGCAACTCTTCGGCTGTCATGTCTTCAGTACATCGTCCAACAAAAACCTTTCTATTCATCATTTGTTGTGCTCCTTCCTGCAATGAAAAATAGTGCCAATTGACTAGCATTCAATTTTGCAAATACAGTAAGCAGATCATGGAGTACAATATACAAGAAAGCTTGCCACACTTTTCCATTATATACTGTCATTGTTGTTTTTCCAGTTAAGGATCAAATAACATGTTCATTCCATTTTATAAGTAGTTGTCAGACAATTGCTATTAATTCAATTTCTTTGGACTGCTCCTGAGTATCAAGTTAAATTTAGTATACGGTTCATACAGAATTCTGAATTATAAATTCAAAGACTTTTCCCAAACTTTTAAAGACCACAACAATGATTTCCATGACCTATTTTCACTAACATTTTGTATAAAAGTTATACGAGAAAAAGAACGAATGCAAAATATAACATTGTGTAATGATGAAATTCAAATGCTTGTTTGTTATTGTGGCAACAATGAAAGTGAAGGAGTCATCAAAAGAAATAAACCAGGAAAACTTTTCTAAATCCAAACCTAACAATATTGAACAATTTTATTTGTGATTTTGGAAAGAAATTAAAATGTTTGGGTTTATTTCCATTTTCAAAGACTTTTAAAGACCTCAGGGTGACCTGCTCGATTTTCCCAAACTTTCAAGGCTTTGAAACTGCTACCTCATTTTTGCCAAATTGTCCAAGACCTTCAAAGACTGAAGGAACCCTGTTAGTATGAATCATTATATAATCACACATGGGTCACAATTTATAATTAAGGATGAGACTTGCAAGTTCCTACTCTCAGATGATTGAACTGTTTCAAGATTTCCTATTCCATTAATCCAAATAGCTGATAATTTGTCTCTTATCCCTGAAACAGTGCTTGAAATTCTGATTTTTCCATTATTTTCAAACAGATAGGAAAGCTCCTGTCATTTTCGTAAAAAAGAGGGTAGGGGTGGATTTTCAACTTTTATGTCGGGAAGTTCTTATGAGTGCAGTATCTATGGATAGTGCCCTTATAGTGTTTTAAGAAATGTATGTGTGATATATAGAAACTATGTTGGGGTTTGGACCGAGACAATGAAATACCAGCCTAGGGGTTATATTATTTGTCTCCCCATGAGGCTTGTCTGAGTGGGGAGACATTATGTAACCCCGTGGCTGGAATTTAATTGTCTCAGTCCAAACCCCAATTTTTCTCATCCAATAGTATCCTTTAAAGTAAAAATAACTCTTTAAAAGTGTGCATGTCGCAATCTTTACATGTGGCGCATGAGTATAAATAAGCTAATGAGGGCTATGGTGTGACTGTTGCGTCCTAAGTTCACAGTTCATATGCTTGAGCAAAGAAAAATAACATAAAACGTCACATAGTAATATGGTATTATCACATTTAATATATGGATGTTATATGAAATTAACAATAAATAGTTACAATTTATTAGAAAGAAACTTTCCTTTCATCATTTCCAATTTTGAGTACCCCACACTCCCATATAAAAGACCATCGTCACCCTCCAAATATGCGGACCCCAGAGGATAACAATGTGCTAAACTTTCAAGTTCACAGATTCTTTGAAAATTTATATTTCTGTCTTGAAAATATGGCAAGTGATGCAGTGAAATTTGCTTATGGATTAGTGTGTTGAGGGATAAATGATTCCTTCTGGCTGGTAAGTATTATTTGTCAAATATTGCAGATATATTCAGCTGGAGCACAACGGAGATGCTTAACAAAATTATAACAGAGCAGGTTTGACATAACACATTTCTGGCTGTTGCTAAGTTTTCCTTTGTTGTTTAGAGAGTTGGGATGCTATGAGGTGTATAGGTATAGAGTGCATGGATCAGTGTTTTCTAATATAGTTCATTTCAAACACCATTGAGTATTTTATCCTATCTGTAGCACAGTAAATTTTCAGGTCAGTTTCATTAAATGTAGCTAACAGTATATACAATGTTTCACACGAAGTGTTTACAATTAATTCAGTTGCTTAAGCTACATTTAATGATCTGAAAATGTACTGAGCTAGTCCTGCATATAGGATAAATTTGACTATGCTAGTTTGAACGAACTAACATAATATCAAAACCTCAAAATAGTATGCGTGTGTGTATTTGTCTCTATCAAAATGTTTTAGTTTTGGTGTGTTTTTAAGAAAGATTGACCTTAAGTAACTATGTTTTGGTTATATATTATTTGTTGCTGTTGTTGTTTTATTTGAAAACAACTATGGCACAGCAGAAGACAAGAAGGGTTTCTTTTGTTAAAAGTAGTTCTCAGCGCATGGACACCATGACTGAGACGATTGGTCTGAGATGACTAGACTGAGATAAGAAAAGTAAGGTTTGCAAAACAGCTAGATTTCTCTGTCGCTTGGGTGAGAAAAGTAACTTTCAATAAATTCATCATCAGCAAAGTGGGAATGTGCATTATACTGAGTGTATACTTTATAAAGTGGGAATGTGTTGCATTATACTAAGTGTATACTTTACACAGTGTTGGCAGATTATGCAGGTGGTTTCTAGTCTTGTTTAAATATTATGGGAATGGAAATTTATTCTGGTATGCCAAGCCCATTATGAGGAAGAATTGAGCAAGTAATAATTTTAAATCAGCTTGCACTACAAATTAAATCAAAGTAATTACCCATTACAAAGCTCACGACTATGAAAGTGATCTTAACAAGGTAGTATTGGCCAGTTTTCTAACAAGTTTATATTTTTGATTCTTCATCTTAACAGTTTAAGTAGAAGACTTTTAAAACTTAAAATTGTAATTAGTCCTATATGACTAGTATTGTGCTGACATACAGTTAAACCATCTACACAACATGCATACTGTGATAGGGCATACAAAGATGAACTTTAGGACCATGAAGGCCTTAATTTGCTCACATGGCCTGCACAACTTAAAACAGCTTACTATTTCAATAATCTGACCTATGGGAGTATTGTAACAGCACAACCAATGTGACCCAACTCCAACTCTTGTATCAATTTTACCTAATTTTCTTTAAAAATAGTCTTATGAAACAACTCTGAAAAGATAAAAGCACAACTAATATGAATAGATACTATCTCATAAGTGGTATACAGACTCCCATGAAACTTTACAAAAAAATAGGGTTGGGGAATGATTAACACTAACTGTATAGCTAGTACTTCAAGACAAAAATACATAAACAATTCTATCATAACATTATAGTGAGCCAAAATCTTCCAGAACATTGGTTAAGCCATGCAGGTAAAACGCACACCTTTTGGGAATAATTTTAGGCACTGGTCATTATTTTGTGGGAGCATCCTAACTAGAGGGGCATCAGTGCAGGGAGAGGAGGAGGGAAAATGACAATAGAAACAGGTAAGTATTTCATCGTTAAAATTGGTTTATTCCTCCAACTAACCAAACAAAAAGAACTAAATTTTATTATTCATAATACCATATATGTTGCTATGGCACAGTGTTTTCCTTTATGTACATTTGTGCATCAGGGACGCACACATTTTGTTGCTGTGCATTTTTTTACGCAAAGGCATTTACATAATACGAAAAGGATTTATTTAATATCCAATGCTTTGGATGATGGATGACATCGTGTATACTTCAAGCATAGGTATAGTCTGGTTCCCTGTTTTGTACACTCGCTATGTTGCATTCCACTAATAGCAGCATACAAAAGAGGGAACCAGAATAGCATATGCAACGTTATGACAGAGTAGCTTCCCCATATTTCAAAAGCAATTTCCATTTAGCTCAGCAACACATCATCCAGATGTTTAACCTCAATGCTTGTTGCACTAGAATGTGGTCTCCAGATTAAAACAACATACACTAAGAATCATAAGCCAAGAAAGTGAAAGAAGCACCGTGGATCTAACGTTAATGAAAAATGGAGAATATAATTCCCTTGACTGGAATAAAGCCCATCCATTTAGATTACCGGTGTGACTTCTGATCGCGTGATTGCGAAGACTGTAAAAGTGAATAATCCTTTCGTGAAAAAATAAGTGGAGAACACATTATCACCCAAGACATTCTTTCACAGCAAAGAAATCAGTACATTTGCAGAGACAAATGTGTTATTTGAATTACAAAGTCAGAAGGTCATTGCAGATTTTGTTGGTTTTTAACTTTGCTGTAATAAAAGAAAGATCTAACAGTTCAAGTGTAACTTAATAAAAAGAAGATGAATCAACAGCCTCTTTGATGTTTGGATAAATCTGCTTTAGGACGAAGTACAATGAAACTGATGATAGTACACATTTTATGACAGGCAGTAAATTAACTACCATTTGGTTAAAAAGATTTAGGTTTTTGTATTGGCTTATATTTAATGTGTTGGTCTATAATACTGATACAAAATGATTATATGGAGACTGATAAAAAGTGCAACTTAAAACTAAAAGAACAATGAACTAATACAATTACTCTTTTAATGGACAATGCAATTGTGCATTAATTGTGCGTCTTGGTTTATTTGTAATTGAGAGAGAGAGTGAGAGAGAGACATACAAAGATAATGCTGTGAAGTTGCAATATCCTATTTTAAGCTGAAAACATTTGTAGAGCACTAACTGGACATAAAAGTCTATCTTAGTCATACCCAGCACAGATATGGTTGAGACTGGGTATCTTAATTTGGAGTGGAACAACCAAATGGAGAGGAACCAACTCATAATTCTCAATGAACAATTCTCACTAACAATAACCTCTCAATGTTGAGCGCCTAACACGGCAGCTTGCAGGTACCATTTTAAATAAGTCATTGGTATGACTTGGCTGACTTTCAGACCTGCAACCTCCAGCAACTGAGGTGGACACTCTAACCACTAGGCCACCGAAGTGATCCTGAGCCAAGTGTGAAAGTGGAGAATCTTTGGGCCGTTGTGTAGGAGAGAGCCTCTGCACTGTGAAAGAATGCAGGTGAGGTCCACCAGCAGATCAAGAGGATCAGTGAACTATGAATGCTGGGGCCACAGAGAGGCAATCAGCGGAGTTGTGAAGTACCTAACTTTGTGTATGACCTGTGAGATCATCCTTCAAGGGAGAGAAGGCCCAAGTGAAAGGACGACCCCGCTTCTGGCTGAGGCATCCACTGCCCAGGTCCTCTGGTCAGCGACAAGGGAAACAAAAAAGAGCTTGTTGCTCAACTTAGTGGCAAACAAATCCAACAATGGAGTTTATCAAGGATGGAACTGAAAGTTGTCGAATGGTAATTCAAATCAGTGTTTGCGACGCATGCGTGGAACAAAATTCTCGTTAGTCCCCATTTTCTCTAAAAAAACATTTGTAAAACTATTCTTATATATAGATTAAAATACGCTAAAATACTTGCTACCAGGCCAAGAGTAACAATCAGCTATAGTTCACTAATGCCGCAACCAGTAGTACCGGACCGTTTCGGCAACTGCCGAAATCATGACTAGCGCTTCACAAGAAATTGGTTATTTTATTTAATATTAATATTTTAAATAATTGAGAATTGGGGTATTCATAAAATTTTTGCATGCTGCATGAATTTGTGAATTGCCGAAAAAATCGTGAAATTCACGCTAAAAACATGAGGGTTGGCAGCTATGGAGGAGGGAGATCCCCGAGCTGAACGTAGTAATCATCTTTTATAATATAAAGGACCCAGCAATAAACCATTATTCTTGATCTACCATGCAAAACAGACCTATTCTGATGACAATGCAGTGTTTCCCTTTACCCACATTTGCACTTCAGAGAAGCCCACATTTTTAATTTGACCCTCAGTTTTGATACCAAAGTTTGGTTTTTACTCAGTCTGACCCCCAGTTTTGACATCAAGAAGATTTTTGACTCAGTCTTGCACCCCTAGGGAATGCACTGACAATGGAAATCAAAGGAAGAGGAATGGTCTGCAAATACCTAAGGCTACCCATCCTTGCCTTTAAGAAAGGTAAGCAGCACTGTGATCTTCTTCCCCAGGCCTTTGCAACATACCCTTCTTGGGCCCACTTAACGAGGGGAAACTATGAAATGGTGGTGTTGTTTTGACTTGGGCTACAAGGCTTAAGAGAACTTCCCAGTGAGCCTGAGAGCAGTCAGAATGGGGGTGGGGGGGAGGAGAGGGAGATTCTGACTGTGTGCTAGTAAGATGTTGAAAGTGTCCAATGCCACATCCTTGTCGAGGTGGAGAATCTCCACTGACAAGGCCATGGACAAGAATATTACATGCAAAGAGGTTTTAGCCACTGCTTCCAACAAATGATGGAGAGCTATTGGTGACAAAGAAAAGATGTCAACATGCATGGCTAATATCACTAATGACCAAGCCTTTTGTTCGTATGGATACCAGAACTTTCACTGGAAGGTGACCACATGTCCTGTTAGAAATACCACTTAAGCTGATTCAGCATTCAAAGCATGTGTTTTAGTGGGTTAGGAAGGAGTATGAATCTTGTATCTAGAAACATATATAACCAAGAAAGGAAGATGTGAGAGATCTGGTCATGAGTTTGACCCAGAAAATTTCTCGAAACTGTAAATTTTGGAATCACCTAAAGATTTGGGACAGAGCCTGGTAGGCAAAAGGTGGTAAACCTCATTCACCGCTTTATCAAATGATCAGCTTGCTCTATGACAAACTTGCTGGCATCAATGAGGACAGAAAAAGACTTGTGTTGCACCAAGGAATTAAAAGGTAAAGGACTGAATAAAAATTGTACACTGCGCAAGTACATTTTCATATGCACAACTTTAAACTAATTTGCAGAAGTTCTTTTGCATCACTAGTCTTCAAGTGCCCACATTAATACACAATCATGAACCCTAGCAGCATATCTGATAAAATGATCAGTACCTTATAGCAGATGAATTTGCAATGTGTGTTACTTTTTGTACAAGCTGTAACTGCAAAACCGTAACTTAAGCATTATGATTAAGCTTACACAAGAACTGACAACCTGTGAAAAACATTGTACTACCATCTTAGTATTATTGATAAAAACCTAAGTGTTTAGACTGAAGAAAACAATTTCAAGTTACACTTTTGATATAATAGGTTGAGAAACTTTGAGCACAAAGTCAACACTATGGTAAGATATTTAACCCTTAAAGCGCGTGTCGCGACTATAGTCGCGCTGTTGTATTTGGTCCCGTAGTGCGTGTCGTGACTATAGTCGCGCTCGAGGTGAGCAACACTGATCGCATTCTATAACTTCATCTTGCCTAAATGCCTGTAAAACTATATTTGATTGGTTTAAAAAGGCATGGAACGAGCATTCTGCAGTACTTTACTATATTATTAACGATGTAATTTTACAAATGCTCGCTTCTAAACACATGGTACTTGTGCAAACCTAAAATGGCCGATGCTGAATACGAAGGTGATTTCTTGCAACAAATATTCGCTTCTGATAGTGATGCTAATAGTGATTTTGAATAATTTGAGAAAAATGACATTATTGGAGCAAGTGAGGTATTGATGGAAATACACATGAATGATTTTGAGCCAGTAATTTAAGCGGAACTGGAGTCGGATGTACATGCTCGCTTGACGTGAAAAGATGGTGCACCTGTCAACCCCCATTCACTGGTAATTCAAAATTAAATGTCGAGATGGTGAATAATGAACCTACGGACTATTGAAGACTTTTTCTTAGATGACGAGCTATTGCATCTGATAGTAGCTCAAACAAATCGTAATGCAGATCAGAGAGTTCATGGGGCAGACTTGAACGAAAAAAGTCACATGAAGAAATGGCGGCCTGTCGCATCTGAGCATCTAACACATTTTCAGATCGATTAAAACAATGGGTTTGGTACATATGTCTGTTCTCGATTCCTAATGGGCTATTGATGATGTGATATCAACCGCATACTTCAGCAAAAAAATAAGTATGGGATAGATTTCAAGCTATTCCAAGCAATTTACACCTGTAAGACAATGAGAACAATTAAGGTGACTCTTCACACAAAATCAGCCCAATGATTGAACAAAAATAAAGCCGTTGCTGAGGTTTATTCACCAGATATGGACCTCAGTTTGATGATATTATAATAAACAACAGGTGATAGTTTTTCACTGGAGGGTTTAAACATACCTCTGACATTCATGGAGTGGATTTTTGCAAAACTTTCACCCTGCCTTTACCTGTGATTTTCACAATTTATATATAACATTGTGACAGACATAACATGTGCATGGTTGGACTACTAAAGAATATAACATTTTGTAGATATATTTGAACTTTTCCATCAAAAACAAACAAAAATACTGATGAAATACAATAGTAACTTGTCAGTTTACCTGTATTTACACCTGTACCTGCAAATATGTTAAACCTACACATGTGTCTTGATGCTAATCTTCAAGTATAGACATGCACCATCATTTTTTATTTAGGGTTTGTCTATCAATAGTGTATATTTAATGAAATACATGCAATTTAAAGACTGTGCAGTTTTCTTCTTTTCTCCCCTGAAACAATTCAGCACTGAGGGACTTTTTACTGCAAAACAATGCAGCACTTTAAGGGTTAACAAAGAGAGGGTCAATAAAAACAGAACACACTCAACCATTGAGACCATATTTAGTGGACTTGCGAAAGAGACATTTAAAATTCAAACAGAAAAAACAGTTCCCCTGAACATCATTGGATGGTTCAGTCTTACAAAGAAATGCATAAACTTGTCATATTAAGCTATAAGCTAGTAATAACTAAGTAAACAATGTTTGAAATCTAAACTTTTCCAAATGTTGCATTTGGCTTGAACATCTTTCACAATATTCTCCATTTGGCCACTAAACTGGCATATGTGATACATCAAACAGCTGCATGTATAATTGAGGTTAACCCAATGAGGTATATACAGAATTATATTGAAATATAAGTCATTAACAGAATACCCAGATTGAATTTGTAAAATATTATGCCGCATTCAAACATTTACTTCCAAATTTTGTAAAATCATTACAGGAAAACCATCTCTAGATGGAGCTAAAGCAAGCTGTTTACTTACCCTGGAGTTTGGTATCCTAACATCACACCACCGGCCATCTATGTTGTGTCTCTGTGACATGCACTTGATTTGAGACTCATAATCACCAAAACGTATGAATCCAAAACCCTTCGATTGGCCAGTCTTTGGATCTTTTTTAACCTAAAAGTGAAAAATAGATCTTCCTCATGAAAATATTACCTCAACAAGAGTTCTCAGTAATCATTTGGAACAAAAACAAAAGTTTGGATTAACATCTATGAAGCTTTATACACCTGCAATTAGTAGCATACAACAGCTCTGGAAGGAGAGTCAGCTTATCTATGTGATATCTTCAGGCATTGACTTGAAAGCAACTATACATGATGAAACTAGTTTCTAGCCTCCCTAACCTCTTAAGCTGCAGCAGTAATCCAATACCAAGTTTCAGAAATTTGATAACTGGGGGAACTCCAGTAAGTTGTCTACTTTAACAAAATATGTGGGCATAATTCAATTATATGTATATACCTTTACCTAACCTAACCCTAACCAGTTTTATTAAACTTACCTGCATAAATCTTCATAGTCCCTTGATAAATAACAAGCAGCCTAATACCAACTAATGTGGCCAAGCAGTGTGACAATTTAAAAACAAGAAGACTTCTATCAAATGTAATGCCTGATGTTATGACAATCCTTTAAACAAATTCAACACTTGTAGCACAATATCAATTGGATTATCAGTCAATGATGATGATTAAAATAATTGTCAGTATGTCAATGTGTCTTAATGGCAGATAAAGCCCATTTAACAGTTTAAAATATGGGAGAAGCAGAACACAACAAAACAGTAAAGTTTTCTCTGCCCGTCTTTATGAAGCCAATGCAGCTTATCACCCCTTTGGCACCATAAAAACATGCACCAGTTCTTTCTCACTATTTGTAAATCTTGTGAACCAATGAAAGCAGCAGATACTATTTAATAATGCCCAGGCACTTACCTGTTGCACCATGGAACCTTCTAGTTTATAAACTTCCATTTCTAACATATCACATTCACTTTGACATTTCATCATAAATGTGGATGGAATTGATAAATGCAAAGCTATAGCCATGCAAGATATCAAACTAATCATATTTATAAACAAAAGTGAGATCATATAAAAATGTACAACCTTTTGTAATATTATGATAAGTAATGATGCAATGTTCAATCATCCCATTCATAAATAAATAACGCAGTTTAATAATTAGAACTATAAAAAAAATCATGAATAGCTTATAAAAAAAATTTTGTCTCAAATATGTATAACATCATACTCATGTGCTACTGCTGTGCATACGGCCGAGTATCTTGGACCACTTGGT
Organism: Unio delphinus; assembly: GCA_029339505.1. Taxonomy (NCBI): domain Eukaryota; kingdom Metazoa; phylum Mollusca; class Bivalvia; order Unionida; family Unionidae; genus Unio; species Unio delphinus. The sequence continues at coordinate 3,237,391 of JAQISU010000090.1, forward strand.
GTATAAAAAAATGGACCATTCTAGAAACAAGACTCCCACGTGTCCTGTGGGGTTTGAGTGGGATAATAAAAGTTATGTTCTGCCTATTGAAAGAACGCCATAGTTAATAGATACAACACAAAGCCCACAGTCATGACATTGTGGACCAACAGATGTGTGTTATTAAAAGACTTCCAATCCATGCATACAGAAAACTGCTTTGTCCTCCCCCAAACTATAAAACATTGCTTAAATTCTGAGTATTGAAATAGAAAACTGCTGGGTAGTACTTGCGGAGTAAATTTCAAGGGAAGTAACCTACAAGAAAACAAGTCAGTTAACACTTGGATCTTGTAACTGACAATGCAAGCAACTCAAAATGTCAGTAACTGCCAGACTGGAAATAAATGAAAGTCGATTCTTGCTTTGGTTAGTAATAAACTAATACCAAACTGAAAACATGGCAGTTGTTGTACAGGGACGAGGACATAACTTGATAGCATAAGGTGGAAAATTAATGTCCCCAGATTCTTCATGAAATATAAAATCTAATAATGACAAGGAGGCCTAAGTGCAAGTTTTCATCATTTCTTGCTAAAGGTGGTGAAGCCAATGTCTCTTGTTATACCAACAAGTAGCTGAAGACTGTTGAGGATTGGTAACTCACTATACATGCAGCACATCGATGAAGATACAGTTAAATCGGATATTTTGTAAAAAGTATTACCTCCCTTGAGTGGCAAAATGCTTGTGAACAAGCGACAACTCTTGGATACTGAAAGACCAAGCTGGATATCATACGCAGGAAGTGCCTAGCAACAATATGTGGGTTAGGCTGATCCATGAGTGCTTGTATAAAATGGGCAACACAAAGGAAATGCCTAGCAGATACAGTTAAATCCAATATGTTGAAAAGTATTGGCTCCACTTAGTGGCAAATGCTTGTGAACAAGCGACAACTCTTGGATACTGAAACACCAAGCTAGACATCATATGAAGGAAGTGCCTAGCAACAATATGTGGGCTAGACTGATCCATGTACGTGCCTGTATAAAATGGGCAACACTAGCAGCAGTATTCTAATTGATAAATGGACAAAGCTCATTCTTTCTGTAGCTGATACTTTTTGAGCTATCACGGTCATGCATAATAATTAAGATTTTACATGTTTACAATTAACACCACACCATGCAATGAATGTTCATTAACAATGATATTAATATTAAAAGAGTCTATTTAGTGTCATTCTGACATATTTGCATAGTCAATGAACATGACATTTCCCAATAAGTCAATATTAAGCCAATACATTTTGTTGTCAGTAACTTGCTTCTGAGCAGGCTAGTTCATATGCGTGAAACCATATTGACAACAATCACAATATTTCACTTCTAAAATAAGCAAGAAATGGTTTAACACCTGTCCATTTGTACCATAGGCATTTATTGTGCCAAATTAAGTGTAGAATATTGATAGACACTCAATTAATACACTTAACAAATCAATTATCCATTCAAGGGAATGCCAAATCAAGACCACTTCTTAAATACTATGATAGTCACTGGTGGTAAATTTTACCAACTCCAATTGATTAGTACTGGTTGGATTTAGCGATCTGCCTGCAAAAATCACTAATAGGATAGTCCATTAGCATTTATTTCAATCTCTGAAAAAGACAAAACACAAATGTCTAAAATAATTACATAAATGTCCTTACATATCAGGCACAGTAATGAGATGAACTGAAGCACTATAGACCTAAGGAGAGATAATTAAATTGGCATTGATAACTTTACAAGACAAAGTTACACAAATTAATTCTTTGTCTATGACATAGTAGTGCTAGGCAGAATTAGAACTAAAATAAATTTCCTGGTGTGAGAAATCACTGAATTGCACAAAAGTCTTCCAAAATATCAAGCTTCCCACAATAAGAAATGCTAACTAAAGGATGGACAAGATTGGGTAGACAACTTTTAACACTAATGATGTGAAGGAAGCTTGGGAGTGATTGATTTGTGAGGTAGTGCATGTACTCTTTATGTATACTAATTAGGCAACATATTAGAAGGAACATTATTTTAACTGCTCAAAAGAATATATTTACAACCTTTACCATAACAGGTTCATTTTCACAGAAGCATAGCTGCCACGCCCCACCCCCTCGAGTACAAAAATACTGATTACTTGTGACAAAAATACTGATTTTCAGGAACAAATACTGCTTTTTAAAATTTCAATGCACATGTAACTATTTACAACATTTACAACCATCAGTAAAGTAGGACAGTGCCTAACATAATTATTTAATGTCAAAGATGCACGTGTTGTACACTTGTACCTTCTGGAGTTGCACCATATATATTCCATTTGGGTGCCCATTCAGAAGGTGCAGGAGTGCAACATACTCAAACACAAGCTGTTTATAGGAGCCCTTTCCACACCTTGTGTCTTGTTCAATCATCGATTCAAATGTACCAACTTTCATTGATTATCTTAATTCTGCAATTTTCTTATTGAACTATTTTTGTTCAAGCATAAGAGTTATCCTTTGCAATTTTAATGTCTGGAAAATATTTGCAAAATAAATCGCCAGCAACACTAGTAACTGAAAGAGGAAGGTTAATTTCTAAAATAATTTAATAAATCAAATTCTGATCGATGTACATTAAGTTTTTTTCTGGCATTTATATATGTTGTAAGTTCAGGCTGAGTTGTGTGTGATGAAGCAGAAAGCTGTTTATAACCTTTTTTGTACTCTTGCATTTTATGGGCGCCTCCATGCCCAATAGCGAAATAACATTACACAATTTGCATAACGCCAAGTTTTCTCCTTTACTATATGGTTTCACAAATCTAAACAAGACGGCACAAATGTCCTTCCAGTTGTTTCCTTCTATTTTCCTGGAGAAAATTCTGAATATTCCGCTTTTCTATTTAACATGATTAGAAGCTGAATATTACAAAAACTAGGTACCGCAACAGCAGCAACTATTGCGAAGTCCAATAAGGCATGGTAGCCTCAAAATCGAATGAACCAATTGTATTGTTGAAATGTATTTGTATATACATGTGATACATTCTATCAAAAAAGAACCAAGTGCCAGTTCTAAACTGACAATTCCAAAGAAATTTTATTATTTTTTTAAATTATAAAACGTATTTTTGGACTAAAAACAAATGTACACACGTCTTCAGGTCCGAAATACGGGACAATACAGAAAAAAAGGGCAGTTGGCAGCTATGCAGAGGTCAATTCTTAAAAGTTTTCATTTCTGTCACAACACCATCTCCAACAGAGCACTTTGCAAGTATTTCAACTTGGGCCAAAAATATTCTCAAACCGTGCATCCTACTGACTCTCAATAACTAAACATGGACTTTTCAACCCACCTATCAATTTTCATACAGGGTCCTATATTTATCAGGATATCAGTTTTAAAGGTATACAGGAAGTTGTGCTCAAAACTATTTGTCATATTTCATCATCAGTCTCTTGTGGTCGTTGAGACACTGTGCTGCTGAACATCTTATCAGTTCTCTCCACTTATCTCAATCATGTGCCTGTGTCAACGCAAAACTTTCCCTGGTCCATTCTATGATGTTGCCAGTTAACTATTTTTTCTGTCTACCTCTCCTTCTGCAGTACTATTGTGGATAAGACTGTTGGCTCTAGTGACATGGCCATACCATTTCAGCTTTCACAATGATGAGGAGGTCTTCATAATGGCCTACCTTGTGCCTGAAAGTGTTATGCACTTCTTCATTTGTGATGTGGTCCGTGTAAGGGATGCCATGGATGGTTCTGCAGCGCTTTATTTCAAGTACCTGGATTCATCGTTGTAATTCTGATGTCAGGGTCCAAGCTTCACATGAATACAAAAAGATTGAGATCTTTGTTTTCAGACACGGTGTGCTCTAAGTAGATGTTGCAAAGCGTGGATGACAGGAGTCACATACTCCAACTGTTGTTTTGAACCAGTCCCCCACAGAACCTTGAGCAACAACTGCACTGGTAGCCTTGGCGTACAGCTGCATGATGGTTTTGGTCAACTTTCGGTCCATGCTGTACTTCTTCATTGTGGCCCACAATGGTTCATGCCACACTCTGACAAAGATGTTTTGTTGATGCTGTGAGTACTTTTCATACAGAACCCTGCCTGTTCTTCAGCATGAATTCTTCTGCTTGTGGTTTCAGTCTGTTCAAGATGATCTTCAGCATCACCTTACTAGCATGGCTGATCAAACTGATAGTTCTGTAATTTGGCACAGCTGGAGATTGCCTTTTTGGGGGAGATTTACAATCAGTGACTGGGTACACTGTGTTGGCCATTCACCTGTCTGCCAGATCTTGTTGCAGAATTGTTCAAGTAGCTCAATCACTGTCCCCCCCCTCCCTTCTTGACATGTTCAGCTGGGATGTTGTCTACACCAGCTGCTTTATCATTCTTCAGTGCTTTTATTGCTGACTCCATCTCTTCTTTGAGAATGGGGAAATCACCATCATTTGTGGAGTTTGGAACTTCAAGCACCTCTGGGTCTCCTATGGATTGATGGTTGTAGAGTTTTACAATACTCAGTCCATCTTTCTGCAATGTCACTTGCTTCTGTGAGGCAGTTTCCATTTTCATCTTGAATGGTACTGACTCCTGGTTGCTTCTGTCTGGTGAGGTTTTTCACAATTTGGAATGCCTTTTTGCTGTTATTCTTTATCAGACTGCCCTCTATTTCTGTGCACCTTTGTCCAATCCAATCTTCGTTTGCTTTCTTCAAGTTTTTTCAGATATTTTTGTTTATGTATTATTGGTACTACTCTGTCCCTGTTGTGTGTCTGGTGTTTATGAGGTATCTTTGGGCATCACACAGACTCTGAATCTCTTATGTAGCCCATGGTTTTTTTTCTGGAGACTTATGATGTCCTTGGCAGCTGTTGTCATGACTGTGTTGAAAGTGTCTGTCATCACTTTAACATCAATCACAAGGAGTGGAGCAAATTTTCCTCCAATTGTGGCTTGGAATGACTTGCAGATGTTAGGGTTCTTCAGTTGTTCAAGGTTGAAGTTGAGCTTGATTATTTTTGGCTTGTTAAATTTTCTTCGGCCTCACTAGGAAGTTCATAATTGGGAGGTTTTGATCACTCCCAACAGTAGCACCTGTGAACGTTCTTGTTTTTGCTCTATTAATGCCAGATCTTAACGGTTTTGAACCAGTATGTAGTCGATCTGGTTATGATGGGTTCTATTTGGTGTGTGCCATGTCCAGCATCGTGAAGCTTTATGTTGGCCCAGGGTGTTGGCTAGCTAGTACCAAGTTGTTGTAGCTTGCAATCTTGAGCAGCCGTCTCCCTCTTTCATTCGTAAGCTCATTGCAAGAAGGTCCACAATGATCATCAGTCTTTTTGAGTATCTTTGCCAACTTCATAAAATATGACAAATTTGGAATGCCAATGTTTAAAATTAAAAATGGTATTTATATATTGGCTTGAAAAGGTTTGATTGTACATGAACAATTCAACAAGGACAGATATAAATATTTGTAGAAAACCCTTCAAATAGGTTAAAATGGCCATCACAGTGGTTCATCTTCTGTTGCTCTAACACTTTGATGTCAAGCCCTGTGCGATTTGTTTAGCTTTGAGCACAAATAGGAGTTATTTGGTGTGGGGTTTTTTAGCACAGAAAGTTTAGTGCATAAATAATAACTGCTGTGTAGTAATAATAACAAAGTCCTGAAAAGTAAATCTGTCACATGTAGCTCATGCTATATTTTCAGACATTGTCACATAAAAATATTTACCCGTCCTTACCCCAAAATTTAATTAGGTAGCATTCACAATTCCAAAAAAAATTACAATACTCTTAAGAAATCTCTAAAATAAATGTTATACTTCAGCCAAATAATGGTTTTAAACTCAAGTCAGTTTACTGAAATTACCTGCACCATTAGGAGTTCACCAAATTGTGAAAAGTATTTCTTAAGGTCATCTTCTGTGCTTTTCCACGGAAGTCCCAAAACAATCAGATCACTGCATTTCTGACGGTCTGTCCGCTTCTTAATGGTTGCTACAACAGGAATTTGCTCTCCCTCAGACTGGTCTCCTTTCTTCCTATTTTCTGTGTAAGCTAAAAAAAAACAAAATGAAACACCACCTTTGAATTTCATCTCAATGCCAGTCAAAGGTATAAATCAAATGTTAAGTTAAGAGTTAAAACAAAAAATATAAACCTAAGCTTTAGTAGGTTTTCAAACATGTTTTGATATAATTGGCCAGTCAATATCAATGAGTAAGAGCCATAAATAGTTTCCAAAATTTGGAAGTAAACATGTCTCATCTCCCTTCTGAAGCTTGGTATTTGTTTTAGTTATAAATAGTTACTTGAACATAAAACAAGGACATAATTTTTGTTTTTAGCCACTGAAGTGATGAATTAAAAATGCTAACTCAATATATACTCCATGACCACTATCAGCAGATCACACTTGACAATCAAACTGTACACTTGAGACCAGTGTGTGAAACTCGCCATAAAATTCAGCAAGCCCAGAGGACAAGTAATCTCAAAATACTGGTCCTGTCCATTAATCAGCTGGTACAATAATTCATCATAAAAACAAACTGAAGTCAATGATAAAATAGTAAATTCAGGAAAACATGGATATCAGTCTAAAGAAGGGTACTCATGTCATGAAACATGGAAAATATAAAAAAAAAATATAAAAAAAAAGATTAAGATTTAATCATACATCAACTTAAATAACTTTTATTAAATTGAGAATAAAACAAACACTATTTACTGAACTGGAAAATGATTCCGTATACAACTCCACTAGATGTTAAGTATCATAATCTAAACACTTATGAACAGTCTGAATTAAGAGTTTAAATCAGAATTGTGACCCTAATCCACTGACTTTCACCTACGACAGTGAGTATCAGAACTAGACAGAGTCTAAAAAAGATGCAACTGTGTTTTTTAAAGTTAAAAATGCCTGGACTCACATTTAAACTGAAACATCAATCCCTACCAGCTGTAGAGTAAGTGACTGGTATATCTAATAAAAAATTATACATTTCCAATTAATATTGATATTAGGAAGCTTTGAATCAGAATAGACAATTTCAGATTAGATAATTTCTATTATCTGAAAAAGAATAATGCTTATACTGCGGTCCGTTTGGTTAAAGTGTATCGACACTTTCTATTTCTATTATATGAAAAAGAACACAGTTTAAACTGTGGTCTAATTGATTAAAGTGTATAGAAACTTAAGCAGTGGCAAACGTTTGGACTGTTAAAATTTTGAAACCTGAATTTCCGGTTTTCTCTTTTTGTTATTGTTCACATCTCTTCTAATACCAATAGCTGTGGAACAGCTATAAGAAAGTGCTGATGCATTATGTAGAGATTCATCAGGATCTCAGTGGCTTTGGAAGCTGTCAGACTGGTGTCCCATAAAGGGTCACCTTCACTTCTGATTAAATTGTTAACTAAAGAAAGTGAAACTCACAGGATGTAGAGGCATACCCTCAAATCTGCTGGGATGGTCTAATCACCCCCAGTCCCTGACCTGTTTCGTTACTATTGTAACTAGTCTTTAAATGAATGAATGAAACAACCAGATCAATAGTTTTAATAGTAATGAACCCACCTGGGACTGGAGGAAGGACGACTAGACCATTTCAACATAGTGGAGGGGAGGGTACACCTCCACTTAGTAACATTTATATATATCACTTGGAATAAAATATTTTTTTTAATATAACAAATTTAAAATTTGTACATTCAATTTAGTCAATATGACTAAAAACTGAGCTGGTCAGATGGACTGGCTACTCTTTTTATTATTATTATCAGTCGGTCATGAAATTGGCTGGCATCGGACGTGCAATTTCGCATACTACTCAGGACAGATATCACAGTAAATAAATCTCTAAATGAACAACCCTGTCAAAATGTATATGGATAAAAAAATCTTCAAGCTCCCTGAGAATAAACTCTTTCTCAAAAAGATATTATAGAAATAAAAAAACCGGACGATATTAATAACTTAAATTCAGTCAATCATGTAAACCAGGGGTCTCAAACTCAAATCACCCTGAGGGGCACATGAGGGTATTTTCAATAGCCAAAGGGCCACATCACCTTGTTATTTCACAAGACACCTTGTGACATCAATCATTTTGCAAGACACAGGATACAACTTGGCTCAATGATGTAAACAATCGGTTTCTGAAACTTATTCTTTTATCCTCAGTACCAACCGTCTGAAATTAATTTTATCCAATGGTACATGAAGCTGACAAGTTAAACAGTTACATAGCAAGGATCACAGTTATTACATGCTTGGATAACAAAAATCAAACATTTTATTTTCAGGTGTAAAGAGTACAGAGACTCAGAGAGATAATAAAAATCGTCTCCCAACCAGGTGACTACTGGCAATCTGAATTTTTGTGAGTGACCAGTCATGTTGCAACCAAATCAACATTTGCTTCAGTACATTTGTTTTAGTGGTAATCTTGGTAAAATTCTGCAATATAAGCAAATTCTTTTTGTACTATTTTAATAATCATAGGTTGTGATTTCAACATTTTTTTTTCTCTGTAAATCAAAAGATGGATTTTATTACAATTGTTGGAAATGGAGCCTAGGCCTATAATATGGGGAATAAAGTATGGACCAATAGAGAACAAGACTTTCCAAAATTACACCATGTTGCTAGAAAAAAAAATTGTACAAAGAATCCAATGGTTTAGCTAGAAATATTAAAATACGATTTATCCATCACCATGTCTCCTAAACAGCAGGGTAGAAACTTACTTAACTCATATGTTATTCTGCACTTGGGATAACTGCAAGATTGGTGTGAATCATAGCTACCATCCCTTGGGTCCCATGGGAGGGGGTCAAAGATAAGATGAACATTAATTTTAATTAAAATGACATTTTAAATACTTTTTTAAAAAAAGTTTTATACATGCAGTCATAGCAGGAAGATGTATCATATATGTAGTACAGAAGCATTATGATTTGTGTTACTATAAGGTGGTGGGACACAACATCAAAGGGTTTGTGGTGAATAAGGGGATGGGGGATGGAATATGGAGTAACAAGCATGATAATAATCTGCAATAGCAAGCCATTACAGGTGTTCTAGTTTTGAATTTTTATTGATCTGGATAAGAGTAGTTTCAGTTTCGCAAGACACTTGGTAAATTGTTAAATCAATGTGTGATCACAATGAAAAGCTAGAGGTGCTTCCTATTCACAAGATGTTTCTGATTAGTACATATGTATATATTATATAATTTCTTTGCTCTAGTGGGATTGGTTCTCAAATACAATTATGCATTGATAACAAATCCCTCCTTAATTTGAGTTTTTCATGTAAAATATTTGCTCCAATAAATATAGACTGTTGTTGACTTTTGTGAGGCAAAGCAGAATTATGTAGGTTAATTCTTTTTCAGTTTTTAACAATTTTCACAGGTTTGTAATATTAAATAATGACATTTTATCTCTAATTTTTAATTCATGGAAGATGGGTTTGCACAACGGGAATAAAGCCACAATCTGGTGATGGGCCAAAACAAAATCTCTTTCCCAAGGCAAGACAGATTCATCATTACATGAAAAACAATCACTTGAGATTTTGGTACAGTCCACATAAAATTAAAGCCAACACACCTAGCCAGTGCCTGCCGAGATATCCATATTCAAATTAGTTTCCATGCTCTCTAATAGCCAATCATAACTATTCTTGATACACAATACTAGAAGAAAACTAGAAGTAGAAAAATGCAACAAAAAAAGAATAAACAATGTCTGTATTAAAATTGATATAACAGATGATGTCATTTCGCATTTAATTCTTTAAATGACAACTGTGAGTAATTGAATTTGTTCCAATAATATCTACAATGGCTCGACGAGTTTGATGAGCATAAACAGTCTGTAATTTCTTTTCTCTGAATTACATGCACATGTAAAACTTTAATATATAAAACTGAATGCAACTGTTTCTTTTTAAAAAATCTTTTTGTGATATCAATAATACTCATAGTAGTCAATGAAAAGAACAAGACACCCTTTAAATCACATGCAAAATCGGGATCATTTATGATAGATTGTCTGTGAAATATAGGCCCGATGAAGAGATGTTAAACATTGCCAAGCTTAATCAAACTAAGGGGCCCCGCATGGTCTAAAGCGCTTTCCGTTACGGATCACTGCCATCTCACCTCTGCGTGGGTTCGAGTCTAAGATTTGGCTAATATAGTTAGTGAGAAAGCTTGCCAGAAGCTTCTCGTGGGTTGGTGGTTCTTTCTGGGGGGTTTTCCGGGTTCTTCCTCCACCAATAATACTGACCGCCATGTATAACCTATATTGTGCTGAAAAAAATAGCATTAAACCATAAAAACAAACTTACACTAAACTATGGTAGTTTTATTTATTTTGGTGCCATCCAGTGTATTGCAATTATTACTTCTCGTCTTTCCTTCTGCACTATGAATAGCAACAGACTTAACATTTTGTACCCACTTTAAAAATGTATCTTTAACAATTAAAATTCAAGCTTTTCCCCCACTCCACCCCCATTTTTAAAGTACATGTAGTGCATTCTGTAGACCTTCAATTAGCCCTGGATTGTCATTTTAATAAAGATAAAACCCTGGTGAAGCACATATTTTTCCAAACAAGTATTTTCAAAGTACAAATTCAAAATGAATGTTATACATATTAAATGAACCCAGAAGATTAAGGTTTTGGTCAAAAGTATCTACTCTATTAATCTTTTTATTAGTATGGACAATAATAATTTGTCATCATAATGCCCAATTAGTCCAACTGGTCCCAATTTGCTGAAGCCTGAGCTTCCAGGACTTCCAGTGTCAAAGGGTTACAGAGGGCTCTGAACTTGAATCTGCTGTGCAACATGAATATCTAATGACAATTAAGTAAGGATCACTTCATGGTATGTATATATTGTTAAAATTAAAAAATATCTACCTTATGTTGCTATCACTACAACTGTTTATGAATCACCTTAAATGAAGCTGTTTGTTTGCAGGTGGTATGAATGTAACACATAAATGGCTAAATTAAAAATAGAATATTACAATCATGTAGACATGCCAAATGTGTGCAAACTGTACCATTCCCTTTAAAACTTATGTTGTGAAACACATGAACCTGCTGAGAACATGAACCCAATCATGGATTCCATATTTTATTTTATTATAGCATTTTTTATATATATAAAAAAACAACATTTTTTGAATGAAGAAAACGGTGACCAAAACTGGTAACTGACACCTTGATTAATCTTCGTTTTATCGTCAAAAACTGCACATAGAAATTCAAATCAACATGATGACATTCTTAACTTTTAGTAAAAAGTTATATATTTTGTCAAATTTATTTTCCCAAAAAGTCTCACTACATCTTAAATAACAATATTCAAACAAATTTTGATAAACGAAAATGTCACTAATACCAACTGGAGGCACACTTTAATAAACAAATACCAGTTAAGTAAGTTTTGTTAAGCGAAATCTGTTTTAGTTCTATGGTTTAGTTCAGTTTAAATGCAATGTGCCCTGTTGTATTCAAATGTGGAATATGTCAATCAACTGTAACAGCCATGTTCACAAGCATTTGTGAAAATCTACTTAAATACCTACCCTGCTTTGATATCTGACTTTAGGCAGCATTTGTTGCACAGTTGTACAACAATCAAAGCAAAGCAGCGTTGTATTATAATGTTAATTACAGTTTTTGTATCAAATAAAAAAGGAGGTGGGGTGGAATTTAAGTCAAGTTAAAAGGCATGTATATAATACCTGTGTAGGAGTTTTAGAGCCATATAGCCAAAATAACTTTTAAAAAATTCTACTAGAGAATAAAGTATTGCTCAACTCCAATGTTAATGCAAATATGCATGCTGGGAAATAGAGGCCATAATTAAAATAAAAGACCACTTACACATACACACATATATATAAATAAAATTCAAGCTTAGCTTGACCCCTGGTGCAATGTAGAAATGTGTTTCAAATTGAAATGGACTGTCAACTGACACAACACAGCCTTAAAAGAATATCCTGCTTCTCAAGAAGTATGAGAAGTATTGTCATGAAAACAGAAAGCTTTTAACGTAAGTAAATTCATAACAGGATTGTTCATGATGATTCATAAGTTTCTAGCAGAAACAGTCAAAGCAAAGCAGTGGAGTGTACCTTTATAAAAAAAAAAAATCTACATGAAACCAATAATAATGCAGGAATTTTTCCTGGGTATCATCAAGAACATTAATAACAGCCCCCTCCACCAATCTCAGATACACATTGTTACATAGCAATTTTTTTTATCAAATTATTCACGTTACAGTGACACTGTACATGATCTCACAGAAGTCTCAGAAACGCTTAATCATGTGTATTTGGATGCAGTTTTTTATATCTGGGACGCAGAAAATCACTTATGCAGCACTCCTCCCAATACACACCAATTTTATGGACAGAAAATTCAAGGGCCTGCTAGTCCTACTTCAAACACCTGTTGCATGGGAAAATGTGTCAATAAATTTATCATTTTAGCTGTGCTGATATTTACAATCAGAAAATTCAGTGGCTGAAAGACTATGACCCAAAAGCTTGGCGGCCAGTTCAAAAACTTGACTAGAGTAGTGAGAAAATGTGCTGATATTTACAATAACTGATTTCAGAGGCTGAATGACCAATTGGTGTACTTGTGTATAAGAGTACATCAAATGAACAACTTTCATTATTGTTTGTTTCCATGTGTAGCTAAATAAGTGGTACATTTGACCTCAAAATCAAGACATGTTGAAAGTTAGACACAATGCTGTTTGCAAATTTGGAAAAGAATTTTGGGGTTAATGAGCAAATTGACAAAGATTGTAATGGCCTGACATAATTCACTCTCACTCTATTGGACAAACAAGGGCTACATTTCAGTGCTGTAATGAAGTTAGAAAATTAAACTCTATGGCAACCAGAGTTTCTACTCATCTGGAAATATAACCATTTCAGGTATGCCCAATTTGCTTCTGGTAGGGATCTGCAAATTTTGCTGGTGAGACTCCTGTTTCTCCCAAAATAGGAGTCCTGAACTTCTGGCTTTAAAATCCTAGTGAGACCTCTGTCTCAGTTTGGAAAAAGTTTAAACTGAACCAGAGTAATGCTATCCCTTGATCACAGATCTGTCCACAGCTTACATCTCTTTGGAAAAATAGTTACATCAGACTCTGTGGCAGCCTTACATTTTATCCCTCCACTTCCTTCCTGGAGTCATCTTTAGTACCTTCCTTGTGAAAGTAATTTACTCAACACATTTTATCCACATAGTACCTATCACCTTGCATGAAAACTACTTGTAATGACCACAACACACATTTTTGCCATGAAAAATAAAAAGATACAATTTTGTCATGACAAAAACAATATTAAATGTGAACTGAAAACAATATAATCATAAATCAATTAATAATGAAAAAATCAATAGCCATTTAATGGTTTTGTAAAGAAAACTCACTAATGTCAATACATTCACAACTTTAATTACAATGACTGATATCATTGGGTGAACCACATGTATCTGGGTTGAGCAAACACTATCACAAAACTAATTATACCGGCTTTGTTTCATTTTATTTGTTTCGATTTTCTAACAATTCAGTTGCTTAACCATATATGCATCCGAATGTTAAATATCATGATTCATGGTATATGTAATGCCCCAAGAGCCTTCTCTTGCTCAAGATCAACTATCTCAAATGTCAGCTTTTGTTCCATATATGTTGACATCCTCGGGCCCAAGGAAATATTGTCGACATAGGCGGATGTCGAGATAAGTGCTGGGGCGGGGGGGGGGGGGGGGGGGGGGGGGGCGTTTATAAAAATATAAAAGTTAAAATTTGGCAGCAAATGGTGACCCGTCGTCAGTGAATAGCATTTCCTCTGAGAAAACAATGGAAAGTTTGAGAACATGAAGACAGAATCAGTGTGAAATACATTTGCATATTGACAAATTACATTATGGTTACCTTTGTGTAGTAAAATCCAAATAAAAATACTGCATTGATTACATCCTGATACAAAAAACATTACGATATTCAACGTCAGCATTAGCACATGGTTGGATAGTTGTCATTTACATGCTTCATATATATGAAATGTACTTAAATTGGCCTCGATTTTGGTCAGTCTGTTCTCATCTTAGTGAGGCTACCAAGGGGATAAGGCTATTCACAGGGAAGTGAAAAACTGTCAATAGTACATGTATTCTACTTTTGTATCCGATGTTATGATGAATATTAAAGCGACTGAACTAACCACTTCTTGCAGTGTAGTTCTCCACACTAAGTTTTTCGCAAATGCTTTATAGAACCATTTTGATGCTTTCTCCACGTCTTCAAATGTAGTAGTCTTGCTTCTTTCTTTGGGGAGCGCAGTTACCTTCAACGTAGTCTTTCTTTATAGACTCAGCAGCTTTCATCCTTCCTGAATGATTGTTATTTTTAAGTGAAAAAATTTCACAGACCTCTTTGCGAGATGTTCATCCCTGAACTTCCTTAACAGCCAGATATTTAGTTTCCAGGGACTGTAAATTTAATTTGCGTTTTACCGTGCAGTTGGTAGCCATCAAAAATGTAAATAAAGTTAAAAATTAAACTTTCACAGCAAATAAAAACTTGTTTTAATCACATATCACTTTCAAAGGTCTTTGAAATGTGTAATCCGTATTTTCACGCAATTTTTATATATGGGATTCACAAAATCACCTACACAGGAGTCCTCTGTATGCATCAATTTCCTGGATGGCAAATATAAGGGTTTGCTAGTCCTGCTTTGACCACCTGTTGATTGCGAATTGTATTCATCAATTGATCCTTTTAGCTCTGCTGATATTTACAATCAGAAAATTCAGTGGCTGAAAGACCCACTGATGTAAATGTTGTCATTGTAAGAGTACCTCTGAAGAACATGACTCACAAGCTAGGCGGCAAGATAAAAAACTAACTAGCTGCAGAGTGGTGCGAAAATGTTACTGCTATGTGTTTTTTTTTTATCCGACCGCGACATTAAAAGCATGGTGGCAAGATCAACTAATTGTTGAACAAAGTATGGGTTGGAACTGGCACTTTGTTGACATTAATGATTAGAAAACAAAGGATTTGTTAAAGCTGGGACCAAGGGCTTCTGTCGACATGTACATTGATCTTTTATCTCGACGTCAACATAAGCATAACAATTTGATAGTAATAGTAGACCAAGGGACTGGGACTTGCTTTTTTGTCGACATAGGCAGCTTGTTGATATAAGCGATGTCGATATAAACGGGTAGGACTGTACAGTAAACTTTAACAAATGCTGCTTACTGTAGAAAGTATCCAGTACCAAACTACTTTTAAGAATGTAATATCTGATGTAACTAAATTATAACCATTGTTAATTTTTTTCTTCCATTGTTACTCATTTTTTAAATATTGTTGCAAGTGTCATCCTTTTATCACACCCTGATTTCAATTTTTTCTCAAATTTCTCCATTTTTGTGTTTCTACTTCGCATACCTTCCCACCCACCAAAAAATAAAAAAAAAAGCAATTAAAAACATTTTTCCTGCAACTGACTTGATTTCAGTATTTTGTCTAAAATAATGGGAAAAAAGTACCCATGTCTGAACTACTCTTAAATTCAATGTCTTCGACTTTGTGGATCATGTTTCAACTGGAACTGCTTTTAGTCCGAAAGATTACAATAATTAAAAGCAGTTATCTATCTGTCTGACAGAACACATCCAACAACATTTAAAGAAATATTTACATACATAAAATAAAATTCAATTTTTAGCTTCATGCAAAATAAAATTTGACAGCTAATTACGGAGTTGCCTCCCTTGTGTTGATCTGCTAGCAGATGACCTCTACAAACGAAACTGAAACATTGCACGTGAAAATGACTTAAACATACATAATTACGTGTTCAATATATTGTTTTCGGTGAAACGGCAAAATAATGCTCCAATGTGCTAAGTAAGTATGAAATAGGTAAATTTGTAGTGCCAGTAATAGTTTGACAGAAACGACGCTGTCGGAAGTGCCTGAACTATGCAAAGCAAATCTTGAAATGCACTGAATACGTACACCTGGGGAAGACGGCAACATAAATCCGATTTTCCCAATCACCATCTGGCGGGTATAACCTCCCGTCAGAGAGACGAATTCCCCGCATAGTTCCTGTGTCCGGGTTGCGATACTTCAGCCCACAGGCCCCTGGGAACTGAGCTGCAAGGGTGGACAGAAGTAGCGTTCCGTCTTCCTCACTCGGAACCTCCATCGGTTCCTCATCCTCCTCCTCCGCAACCCGAATGTACTCACTCATTGCTGCTACATTTAGGCAAGTCAAAGTCCGCTCAGGCAGGGCTAGGCACTAACAGAAATCAAGCAGCCCGCCCCAGAATCCTGAAGTTCGCGGCGTGCAAAGATGGCGTCGTCTGTTGACAATTTGCGCTATTATAGCGCCATCTTACGTATGACCTACTTTTCAGCAACACAGTTACTTCCCCTGAGATGTATAGGCGACCAGTGCAATAGCTCATTGTCATTTGGTGTATATATAAAAAAAAAACTGTCACTTGAAATGTTAATGAGACTGACAATTCGGACTTATTATTGATTGGTCTGGAATATTATTTTTTAGTTTAAAAAAATATTGGACTTTATTACATTTATGACAAGAGGACCCAGATCAACACCTTTTCTTATTCGTTGTGAAGTTTAATTTCCGAATTGAATTCGTTTATTATATAATACTTTCTGTTTTAAAGATTTTTTTTTCCCTAAGGGAGGAAAACGAATATGAAACTTTATGCTTCCTTTCTAGACAGTTAATTAAATGTTTTAATTTGTTTTGATTTGATCTGTTTGATCATCCTAAGCAAATATCCACACAAAGATTCTTTGAAATTTTACTTTACATGAATCAGCCATGCTATAAACTGTAGTCGAAATCTTGACCATCCAATTATTATCAATATATTCTTCGAATTTCTTGGCAGTTTCTGTACTTATCCCACCCCACCCCCTTCCCCGTGGCAAGGAATTCTAAGCATCCACAACACTGTATGCAAACACGTTTTATTACGTCATTATCGGTTCTTCCAGTAGTTATATGTGTCCCATGGGAGTCATACTGAATAATATGATAAATCCTACGTTAATATTGATCAGATTTGACATGGGGATGGTATTATGGGGTCAAAAGTATTTGTAGGGTCACAATGTTTATAAGGTCAAAACTTGCATTATGTCAAACAGCTTAGAGAGTCAAAAGCGATTGGTATTGTCCAAATTGCTGTTTGCAATACAACATATACCTAACCATGCGGCAATATGGACCCTATACCTAACCATGCGGCAGTATGCACCCTATACCTAACCATGCGGCAAAATGCACCCTATACCTAACCATGCGGCAATATGCACCCTATACCTAACCATGCGGCAATATGCACCCTATACCTAACCATGCGGCAATATGCACCCTATACCTAACCATGCGGCAATATGCACCCTATACCTAACCATGCGGCAATATGCACCCTATACCTAACCATGCGGCAATATGCACCCTATACCTAACCATGCGGCAATATGCACCCTATACCTAACCATGCGGCAATATGCACCCTATACCTAACCATGCGGCAATATGCACCCTATACCTAACCATGCGGCAATATGCACCCTATACCTAACCATGCGGCAATATGCACCCTATACCTAACCATGCGGCAATATGCACCCTATACCTAACCATGCGGCAATATGCACCCTATACCTAACCATGCGGCAATATGCACCCTATACCTAACCATGCAGCAATATGCACCCTATACCTAACCATGCGGCAATATGCACCCTATACCTAACCATGCGGCAATATGCACCCTATACCTAACCATGCGGCAATATGCACCCTATACCTAACCATGCGGCAATATGCAACCTATACTTAACCATGCAGCAATATGCAACCTATACCTAACCATGCAGCAATATGCACCCTATACCTAACCATGCAGCAATATGCAACCTATACCTAACCATGCATCAATATGCACCCTATACCTAACCATGCAGCAATATGCAACCTATACCTAACCATGCAGCAATATGCAACCTATACCTAACCATGCAGCAATATGCAACCTATACCTAACCATGCAGCAATATGCAACCTATACCTAACCATGCAGCAATATACAACATATACCTAACCATGCAGCAATATACAGCATATACCTAACCGTGCAGCAATATACAACATATACCTAATCGTACAGCAATATACAACATATACCTAACCATACAGCAATATACAACATATACCTAACCATACAGCAAATGCTTTCTGATTAGTATCCAAACAAAAACGATAACTTGTTTACGAAAATGGCAGAAACTTTGTTCACAGTTTATGCTATCACACATACACACATAATATCAGGCAAAGATAAGAATTTTTAGGTTCACTACTATCCGTTTGAAATATAATATCGTACAAGATAAATAGTGGTAAGTATTTTAACTTTTAGTAGAGCTATGTTTTAAAGATATGGATTGCCATTACGAGGCGAAGGGGAGGGGTCGTCAGAATAATTTTTCTTTTCTATTTTAGCAAAGATTTAAAAATATTCCACTTCACCTAGTGTAACGGGTGGCAATTCAGGGTATAGCTTGACAAACTCTTTAGGACGACCTTAGGCCCGAAGTGCGGGTGGCCCCCTTCAAGGGCAGGGCCTGGAGCGGTCTCCCACATGCCAACCCCCAAAAATGCAATTTGTCCTTCCCAGCTTACATGGCTTGTTAGAACTTG
The DNA here is from genome assembly GCA_029339505.1 of Unio delphinus. Lineage (NCBI taxonomy): Eukaryota > Metazoa > Mollusca > Bivalvia > Unionida > Unionidae > Unio > Unio delphinus. Next base: position 3,256,274 of record JAQISU010000090.1, read on the forward strand.
AGAAATCCCGCTATGTTACGTCATAAATGCGCAAATGCTTTATTACTAGTTTTAAAAAATAAATTTTTGATTGAGGTCCCTTTGATTTGTTTTCAGGTATTACATTTATGTCGACTTTCTTTTCCTTACTTCTCTAAAACGGTTTTAAAAGTTTCTTGACTTCTACCCTTATGCATTTTGGAGTTATATGGGATTTTTAAGTTAACGTATTTTATATTTTGATGTACATCATTTTTGTTTGGGCTCAATGGATCAAATTGTCAACAGTTATACTTAATTATTCTAAACGTTTTTGGTGGATGTGTGAATGCAGTCGCTCTCGTATGTATGTATGTATGTATGTATGTATGTATGTATGTATGTATGTATGTAAGTAGTAATATGGGGCACTATAGCGACAATGGAAAATCCAGTCAAAAAGTGCTTGGGGCACTATGGCGACAAGATTTATAGCGACAAGGGAAAATCCAGTCAAAAACAGCTTGGGGCACTATAGCGACAAAACAGCTTGGGGTATTATAGCGACAAGGGAAATTGAACATAGTGGGCCTGTATAGCGACAAGGGAAATTGAACAGGGTGGGCCTGTATAGCGTCAAGGGAAATGGAACATAGTGGGTCTATATAGCGTCAAGGGAAATTGAACATGGCGGGTCTGTATAGGGACAAGGGAAAAAAGGGTGGCAATGAAAGCTACTATCTTTTCGAGACCTATGAGTGGCCCTGAAAAGGGCCTTTGGATACTTCTTCTTCTTTTATTTTCTGCCATTGTTCCACCACCTTTTGATTTTACCAATGATTCCTGTTTTTTTCTTCTTTTCTTCTTCGGGAATCCAGTCAGGATGTCCCATAGCTCTAAACTTTTCCTGAACTCTCATCCATCTTAGATTGAGTAGATCAAAGTCCTCTTTCGTCTTTTTGTTCTTTTTTTCCTTTCTCTCCTTAGACCAGTTTTCTTTAATCTGGATCACCTGTTCTTCCATCACCATTCTCATCATTGCTTCTGCTTTCTTTAGCCTGTCTAGACCCCACTTCACATATTCCCACTCTATCAGATGTAATGTATCTTCTAGAAAACACCTGACTTTGATGACATGATCAAGTGCTTGCTTCAAGTCCCCTATTCTTATATATTTTCTTTTAATACGTCTTCTTAATTTCTGGTCTTCCTCCTCTATCATACCTTCTAATAAATCTCTTGCTAATTTCAGTTGGCTTACAAAGCCATGGTTACTCTGAAATTCTTCCTCAAGTCTTTCCACTTGATATTCTGCATCAAGGATCCCAAACCAGCTGTCTCGGAGTTGGATAAACAATTCAAAATTCATCTTGATGTGTTCAAAATTGAATGGCTCCAAGGTTGATTGATTGATATTATGGGTTTATAGTGGTTCGTCCCCGAGGGGCTCTTACCACTGTTTTATCCCTCAAAGGAGGGTTATTTACTTTATCCTGAGGGGAAGGAATCGTGCCACATCCCCTGCAGGCATTTATGCACTCATAGAGTGCTATTTACTTAGGCCATCACCACTGGGCAATACGTGTACTGCCTCTGGGTGTGACTTCGGCCGTCACCACGGGCAATAATTGTATTGCCTGGGTGAATGTAAGGCCATAAGCCATAGGCCATAGGGTGGGTAGGAATGGAACCTACTCACACCCACCCCTATCATTATGTTACCTACCGATCTGCAAGAGCAGTGGAGCGAGAGAAAATTAGTTTTCTCATATCGCTTATGTCGGCGTAATGTGGTCGTGCAAGCACGAGAAATTACGGCAGCAGGGAGTAAAGGTGATGAAAAGCCAAGCGCTCACCTGTATATCAAATTCAGTCCAGTTATACTAATGGACAACCTAACAACCAATAATGTGTAAGCCACCTGTGCAATTTACCAAATATCTAAGTTATAAAAAATATTGATTAAACATCCTATCAAAAATAGGGACTAGTACTAAAGCGTACATACGTAAGTCCCTATTGTATTTAACTAAAGTGTCTAAGCGACACATAAAAGTGTAGTCAATGGTAGGGGATTTTGGTTATGAATTTGTTCGCAGTGCCAAAACATGTCATATTTGTCTTTTCAGGGCCATATAGTTAGTCGAAAAGGGAAACTCAGAGCCAAATGAGTCCCTATTATCATTCAGGCAAACGAATAAAAAACCGTTGTCGTTATACATGTGTCCCCGGAACGTCTGTTACTCGTGGCAGTAGGTTGACCCTGGGAGTTATCCTCTTACCATGGTCAGTTTTCCTCTTTGTTCCGCAGATTTCATGGAGTAAATGTTTCTGTGTGACTGTTTGAAACAATTTCAGGTGACGTTGCTGGGCCCATGTCCTTCTTTCTGGTGAGGACGCCATTTTGAATTCCACGTGGCCTCTCGTCCGCCAATTTGCCTCAGCCCTCCATGCTCTGTAGAATATTTCTTTTTGACGTGGCTGCTGTAGTTTGGTTCCAGTGGGGTGTTTTATTACATTCTCACACCTAGGCTGCTCATATGGCTGCATTATTTTGTTCAGTCCTATAGTGGCGCCTTTTCTCACTGCCTTCCACAGCTAACTCTCCGTGCTAAAAAGACCGGTCCGTTCTCTTCGGGGTTCTCTGCCTGAATGGTATGATGATGATGATGATGATGGCTCCAAGGACCGACGATTGCGTATATATATCTTAAGCACGGACGTGAAAGTAAACACCTCTACATTCACTTGTCATATTAGATACTATTCACAAATCCTATTATATACTATCCAAAATCACACCCTATACTAACCACACACACGGGGAAGCAGCCAAAACACACCATACTATATACTATCCAAAATCACACCCTATACTAACCACACACACACGGGGAAGCAGCCAAAACACACCATACTATATACTATCCAAAATCACACCCTATACTAACCACACACACGGGGAAGCAGCCAAAACACACCATACTATATACTATCCAAAATCACACCCTATACTAACCACACACACGGGGAAGCAGCCAAAACAAACCATACTATATACTATCCAAAATCACACCCTATACTAACCACACACACGGGGTAGCAGCCAAAACAAACCATACTATATACTATCCAAAATCACACCCTATACTAACCACACACACACGGGGAAGCAGCCAAAACACACCATACTATATACTATCCAAAATTACACCATATACCATCTAAATAGAGTCAGTGTTTATAATCACACTACTCCTCTCTCACACCCTTTGGCAATTGACATAGTATTTCTTTTCTTGTTATTTGGGTAGCCCTGAGAAGGGCTGTTTTTAAAACTTCAAACTACACCTGGCTAATGCTGGCATCTCCCAGGTCTAGCCCCACACACACATCTCCTACTCCAATCATTCTCCCAATTCACTCTTGTGATTGGGAGCGCAGAGGGAGAATGAGTGGCTTCACTATCCCAATCTTCTGTTTGAGGGATAGTGAAAGTTTCTTCATTTCTGCCTCTATTCCGCAACCGTGGATGAGTCTGTGGTTGTTGCGGCTGAGGCAGTGGGGGCTGCGCCTGTAGTGAACGAACTGGTTCTGGTGAAGGTGTCCTCACTATAGGCTTGACTTCACTAGTTTGCCTCATCATGCGGTGAGGCAAAATTGACCTTTTCATTTCCTTCTCCTCTTCTTTCTTTTTCATCTCCTCCTCTTCTTTAACTCTGATCTCTTCTTCTTCGGTCTCCATTGCCAGTTCGTCCAGGAGACGTCTAGCATTCTCCAGATGCATTTGAAGTTCTCTTAATTTCTGTACTCTATTCATCTTCTTTGATGCGCCAACGATAGGTAGCCAGACTGACGAGTGCTTTTTTATATATAGCACAAGCGCGGACGTGATGGAAAACACCCCCTAGATCCAAAAACTTACATTATCCCTATCATTACCAAAAAAACAAAACACGCGGACTTAAAAGAAAACACCCCACACTTTTATACTTGACTCCTATTAATTATAAATTGAACAAGTTATTTTGAAAAAAAATACGCTGTGCTTATAGACGCACTTCAAAACAAAAGTAAAATGAGATAGTGATTATAGACTCACTTCTAATTTTTTTCTAACTTCCTCACATACCATAAGCAAATTGAATGATTAATTCTTTTCGAGAATATTGTGTAGCCCTGAAAAGGGCTGTTTTTTTGTGTTTGTGTGTACGAGGAAGGATGACAATCTTTTATCGTCTAAGATTGCGTCCTCGTTTGGCTACACGATAGGGTCTGCTTCTTCGGAAAGAGAAAGAGAACTCTTTCGTGTCCACACGACAGTCGACAAAACTTCTGTCTGGTTCCTGCTGATGTTGTTGCTGTTGCTGATGCTGTTCTCTCTGCTCTCTCTGCTGCTTTTGAAGTCGATACTTCTCAGTCCATTCTTCTTTCTCTTTTTGAATTTCCTCTCTGAAGAGTTCTTCTATGAGGTCTTCCGTTACTTGTAGCATTCTTACATTCTCAATCTCTTCAGGCTTTGGCATCAGATTGTGTCTGATACGATGCAGAGTGACATAAGCTTCGTTCAGCTTAGCTAGTCTTGAGCACATCTTCGTAGTAGGATGAGTCAAACAATGGATGGCCAGACTGGAGACTACCCCTGCTTTATATGGTTCAAGCGCGGACGTGATGGAAAACACCCCTCTGCGGTTTAGGGTTTTGAAACGTTTAGATAGTTTGATGTGAGGGATAGAAAGAAAAGTCAAAGAGCATTTATATGAGTACAAATGTAAAACAAACGACAGACGCATTGGTTTTCAAAACACAACATTTTTATTCAAATAACAAACATTTTTTCAAAGAACAAACATTATTTCAAAGAACAAACATTTTTTCAAAGAACAAACATGTTTTTCTTCTATAACTCTAATACATTATCTTTGACATGGTTGACAACCTTGTGAATTAAATTGAGATTTCCACTGATGGAAATCATTGGGCCATTGATGTACACTACGTTTCCTAGCTAAAGACAACAGATAGCCATAATGGTCACAAAACCATCGATCTACTTTGTCATCGTTTCGAGACGAATGACGATCAAAATAAGTCACTAAATGTTCTAAAGAATATCCAAGACTGCGATGATGCAGATAATAGACACAATATTGTCCACACACCATAGAATCTGTGCTTTGTAATTTCACATTATTGAATCGTGTCGTCTGGGCATTTCTTCTCACAAAGTCAATGATATCATCTTCGAAAGGGGGTAATCCATACGAATCAAAATACTCCGCACATCCCTCTTGAGGAAAGTAGACAGCTACCCAGTGAGTTCCTGGAAGATGACTGTCATCTGTGTTGATGACATAAGCTTGATTCTCTTGAGGTTTGCGATGAGGTAGTTCATCTTTAGCACACACGACAGGATTCCAAGAAGCAGTGTACGAACTACGGTTCAAAAGATAATAAAGTTCCCAGGTATCCATTTTTTGTTGTGTAGCCTTATTTTTTTTTCCCCTTTCTTCACAGGTGATGATAAGTCATCAATTCAATCCAGACTTTTTGTTTGAAACGGTCTGACAAGTAACTGATGGTTTGCTTCGTCTCTTTACTCTGGGCCAAGAGAGCTTCGATGCGATCAATTTCTCGAGCAAACAATGGAGGAGAGGAATGATCACGTAAGCCTTTATACCACTGAAGTAACACGGCTTCTTCTGAAATGAGACTCCAAGCTTCGTTCAGATAATCATCCAATTTTTCTTCTTGACTCATCATCATACATTTATCGTGTTGAATTTGACTGGGATGATCGATTTGACATCCATAACAATCTTTTTTAATCATGTCTCTCATTTTATCTTCCAAGTGTTGTGCAAAACAAGCCACTAACTGTTGTTCCTGTTCTGGCCATCTGGATTGCATGATCACTACTTCTTCTTTTTGGTCTTCGGGAACTGCTTTCTCTGTAACCTCCCATTCCATGGATTCTCCACTATTCAAAGAAGGACAAGGGTCTTCCATAGTGTCTAATAGTCTAGAATGACTTCTCTCAAACTGTTGATTTCTATGGTATTATCGAATTCGGCATACAGAATGACATTTACTGTATGGGGAAGAGATGGGTGATCTGCTGTTGCTGCAAACTGAAGTTCCACACGCAGTTGTCCTGATTTTATAGGGTGGAAATGTCCCTCGTCACTGCCTTGGTCTGGAGTGAAATCAAAACCCCACAAAGCGTAACCTCTTGCATAATCGTCGTAGGAAATACCGTGACTGGTGTTGGTTCCTAACTGTCCTGTGGCTTCGTACAGCGACAAGTACGACCTCAAGTAATTCTTCTGGGCAAAGTTGGGTTCGAAAGGTCTGGTACACAAAGTTTTGCCATCGCGACTGACTTCGATTTTGGATACATTGTAGTGCTTAAACTCGAAAGGATTTTGAGTGTAGTCACCGTTGAAGGCTGCATTGCTGACGATACCGATGAATAAACGTTTGGGTAACTGTCCTTGGAACAGATGATCTTCGATCTTAGATCGGAGTCCAGCGGCAATGGTGAAAGTTTTGACTTCCACACGTCGTATCGGATACTTGGCTGTCGTTCTGCTCAAAGTGTGACTGATGTCATTTCCCACTTTAGGTAACACTTCCACACGACGCACGTATAATCTGGCTTCTTCGATCTTGGTTTTACAGTGGTGACCATCAGTAGCCATCAAATGGAAAGCAGCACTGCTACGATTCAGTCTCAAGCGAATATCTACTCCGTTCAGCAAATACTTCTCTTGAAACCACATGTCCAAATGCAAACGATCGCACAGTTCTAAACTACGTCCTTCCTTAATTTTCTTATGACGTTCGACAAAACCCTCATTGACAACAGTGCGTTCGTTTGCGATCAAGGCTGTTTTGTCAAACTTATCTGCTAAGTCAGGTTTCCATACCACGCAAGCATCTAAATGAGTATTCTTGGCTTCTTTTCCGTACGTCAAGAGATTTTCGAGGTACGCTCGGTAAGGGTAAGTATCCGTGCTACTGCTGACCAGTTTGTTATTCATGTACAAATCCACTTCGCTGAACAAGGAATGCATGAAATTGTTGACGGGAGCTGCTTGGGTATCGGCTGCTAGATTGGTGTCGTCCGTTTTGGTTACTTTCACTTTCAAATACAAGTAACTGTTGTTGAGATCGATGTAATCTTCGGGTTGTCCTTTGATTTCAAACTCGATGGGAGCTGAATCCGTCAAAGAGGAGACGGGATGAAATTCGACCCATTGGGCTTCTTGCATGGTCATCATCGTGGGTGGCATGGCAAAGAGATCTAGTTCCGTCTTGGAACAGGCACAAGATTCTTGGTGCATCATTTTTTCTTTATGTTTTTTTCTTCACTTTTAATAATCAAAAATGTCTAAGTCTCGAGCGGTTCTTTTTTTCTTCGTCTTTCTCACTTTAGAGGCACGGAGACTTTTGAAAGGGTGCCTTCGTCGTCGCTTTCTACCTTGTCCTTGCTGTGTCGTCAGGGAAGCAGGAATGTCAGACTCGGTACCGTTCAGGGCATTTATAGGACTTTCTCGTCGACCCAAAATCTCTTTACCCGTTTGAAGCAAGACATTTTTGCCTGCTCTCAAAAAAGCTTCTTTAGGGTTTTGTTTGTCAATGAGAACATTGTGAAGAAAATCTTTGCCGTGAGTCAATGCGGCATCTTTTAAGGCGTGCAATCCTCGTGTCACCATCGGTTTCAAAACAGGGACCACAGAACGAAAGGCTGATTTAAACATATCTCCTAAACCATGTCCTCGTTGTCGAGTGACTCCTCGGTACACAGGATACATCACTTTTTCAGTTGTTGGAGAATCGTTTTTGAAAATGGAGTTTCACTGTGACTTTTCCTTTGGTAAATGGAATATTTTGTCCTAGTTCTCCTTTTATAGAAATGTTGACACTGTCGAAATACGACTTACTGACGGGTAAATAATGAGGATGTACAAATTCACGGTGAACGTGATTGGTATTTCCACCTTCTTCTTTAACGCTAGTGGCAGAATCCACTTTGAAAGGAATGACACGTAGTAACGGTGCAGAGGTGTGTCCTACCACGTTGTACTCTGCCACATCGGAGTACACAAACATCAAGTTGAGACCTTGGTTCAATTCAATAGGGAATCGAAAATATTTTGCAAAATCCGAGTTACTGGTTATGCCTGGTATTTGCTTTTTGTTCTTGAGCATCTCGACGTCTCCACCTAAAATATCAAACAATTCAGGACAAAAAGTAATGGCCATCATTTTCTCCTCTAAAAATGTCATCATGAGTCGACGAGACACTGAATAGTACTCAATGGTCACACTTTTTGGGGTTTTTGTGGATGCAAGGGACTCCATGGCTTTACCAAACACAACATTGAACCTGGTTACAATCGTAGTCACTAAATGTTGACCACTAAAATAATAACCTGGAGGAATGACGAACTTATGAGTGGACAGGGCTTTAGTTGGGGGTCCATCTGATTTCTTTTCGCCACCTTTACCTCGTGCGTCTAAGGCCTTTTGCAATTGCTCGTCAAACACTTCTACTGTAAAAGTGTTTTGATTTTCGACGATGTTTTTTATTTGTGTCGGGTGTATTATTTCCACTAAAGCTACTTCCCAATGATCATCTTGATCCAAATGCATGGTTTGAGGTAATTTAGCCGTGTAACAGCACAACGTGTTGTTAGGAAACACCTCCATGGAACTGTCACTGGGTAACGTTAAGTAAAATTGGTTAATAGTGTTGTTCATAATTCCAATGTTGTTCTGTCCGAGGAGTCACTCGAGGTTAAAGGAGTATCTAAAAGAGGATTGTGATTGGAAGGGTGACTGCCAGGAGAAGGACTAACGTTGGACGCAAGGCTCCCAATAGTGTTATTGTTGTTCCCGTTGTAAGAGTATTTCAGGGAAGGATTGGGAAGAAGATATCCGATGCAACTGCTGAGTAAAATGGTCCACAATTGTTTGTCTCCTTGCTGCAAACTCAAATTAGCAATGGCTGCACCGATGACACAATACACCACAAAGATTTGACAGAAAAAGACGATTTGGGTTTTAGGGACACGTTCTCCACACCATACCCACAAGGGTTGCTTTTGTAAATCTTGCAGAGATGATGTGGGTGAAGGAGTAGTCACTGTGGTCGCTGAAGCTGTATTGAAGGGCATGATGGTCACTTCTTTTTATAGTCGATGACTTGGGCAGCGTCAATCCAAGAATCAAAACTAGGAGGATATCCTTTCCAACGTACTTTGACTTCTTTGACACGACGTTTTCCTACTTTACGGGTTCTTCGTTCGAGAATGCTTTCAATGTCGTACACGTCGTCTTCTTTTTTGGTGACACGTTGTAACTCAGGCAAGTAAAATGTTCCTTTTAATACTTCTCCGTTCATGTCTTCCAATTTATAGACGGCAGGATGACGGCCACGCACTCGTTCAGTAACACGAAACAATTCGGTGGTCCAATTGGGTAAGTAACCTTTGTCGAAAGTGCGTTTGGTTTTACCAATGCGTACCCAATCTCCCGGGGTTAACACTTCTCCACCTTTCTTGGGGACAGCCCTCGTTCGGGACGTACCAAACAGACGCTCAAAAACAGCCACTTCGTTTTCGGGTGTCACCTCTTGTGGGACACGTCCAATGCTTCTATGGTAAGATTGATTGTAAGCTTGGACTAAGTGCGGTAAGACGTCGATGTACTTGAGGGTGTGTTGATGCGTAAAATATTTCCACATGCGTTCTTTCAAGGTACGTTGAAAACGTTCCACGATACTGGCTTTGGTTTCAGGATTTTCGGTGGTGAAAAAATGAATGTCACGTTTCTTTAATTCTCGTTGGAAAGCTTGGTTTAGAAATTCGGTGCCTTTGTCGGTTTGCCATCGAAGAGGGTGACGACCACTTTGTTTCAACACCAGTTGCAAAGCTCGTACTAACTCTCCGCTCGATTTGGATGTCAATGGTACGACCCAGGCAAATTTAGAAAAGACGTCGATGACACAAAACAAATATTTGTAGCCACGATTGTAGGTGGCTAAATGAGAGACATCGGCTAAATCGGCTTGCCATTGATGATCGATGCCTTCCACTTGAGTGCGACTTCTGTGAAATTTTCGTCGAATGGGTTTGTGTAAAGTGTACGTCGCTTGTTCTTGTAACCATCGTTGTACTGTAGGTAAACGGAGCTTTTTCAAGCGACTTTTTGCAGCACGATACAATTTCTGAATGCCTCCGTAACCTGCAGGGTGAGCTGGATCGTAATAAATGCTGGCTAAGACCTTCTCCATGGTTTAGGTTAATAAGTGACCCACTCTTCGAGGATATTGCTTTGGGTGGGACGAAATGCGGGTTGTTTGGAAACGGTTTTACGTGTCCGGTGTGCCACAGGAGTTGACGTCGAGGGTGCTGGTGGTGGTGGTGGTGGTGGAGGTAATGAGATAGCTTTGGTCTTCTTTTCTTTTCTCACCTCTGGTTTCCTTTCTTTCTTTTTCACTTCTGTTGAAGCAGGAGTAGCCATCATCTTTTTAACCCAAGTTTTGAGTTCTTCTCGTTGGGGCGTGGGAGAAGGGGTCAATAAGGAAGCGGCAATCATACTCGGAATGGGAGTAGCAGTGGGTGTTTGAAAGAGATCATGGGGTTCTTTTTCTTCCTTGGGTAATGGTGGGGTGACGTCTGTTTTGGCTACTGTAGAGGGTAAAGGCGACGGATTATTCATTAGTGCCTTCAAATCGGACAGTGTGGGTAGAGCTGTTTGTTCCACAGCTTTTCGATGAAAGAGTTGTAGTCGTTGCAGAAGTTGACCGTACTTTTGCGATTTTTCGGTTTCGGACAAATCGTGGCGATGCAGCAAGGATTGCAATTCGTGTTGTAATTGGGACATCTCGTTCAAATCAGGATTGGGTGGTAAATGGGGGGTACGTTGTTCTTGCCAACGATGGTATTCCATCCATCGTTTGTAAGGAACCAAAGTCAGTTTTCGTCCTTCCATGGGCTTCCAAAGGTTACGTCTGAGATCGTGGTGCTTCATGGATCCCTTTTATCTTCTGGAAGGATCATACATATTGCTACCCATACCTTGGGGCCATCCCTTGGTGCATCCCTGGGGACATCCCTTGTGTCATCCCTTGTAAAAAACCTGGTAATATGCTGGATAGGATACCGGATTTCGCTAATCCTCCCAACACAGGAAGAAGAAAAGGTAAAAATCCTCCGCGTTGCACCAACATTTTTTTCTTTTGACGGACGGGTATTTTCTTTTGGACCATTTGACGAGGAACGTGTCGATGTTTGGCTAAGCATTTTTTCTGGTGTGAAGACAAAGGTATCGTGCCTTTCAAGACATTCAAACAACATTCGCACACGGTATCGATGACATCTTTGGAAGCCGTTTTAATGATTTGTTTTCGCATGGGTGGAGAGGCTTTGGACAGGACAGACAACACGTCTCCGTGTTTGACCAAACGAGGAGGTAGTCCTTTCTTTTTCTTTCCTTTGTGAGGTGTAGAAAAATATTTTCTGCGAGGTGACATCTTTGCTTGTTCGTTCCACAATGCCACTGACGTCCATGACTTGAAACACACCCTCTTTTATCTTTTTTTTTGTTGTGCCATCACTTGATTTATAAGTGGTATCACTTTTTCTGGAAAGAGATCATGGGGTAGGAAAAATCCTCCGCGTTGCACCAGCATCTTTTTCTTTTGACGGACGGATATTTTCTTTTGGGCCTTTGGACGATGAACGTGTCGATGTTTGGCTAAACGTCCTTTCCTTTTCTTTCCTTTGTGGGGTGAAGAAGAATGTTTTCTGCGAGGTGACATCTTTGCTTGTTCGTTTCACAATATTACTAGTGTCAATGACTTGGTACACACTCTCTTTTATCTACTTTTTGGGGAACTACCGCTTCGTCAAAAAGGTAACAATGTCTTTCACAAAATTACCAAAGGATCCTCCTTTTTGGTGACTCTTCTTTTTCTTTAAAAGACTACGTCTTTGGAGGAAAGGACGTCGATGTTTGGTTTTTAAGCCTTTGGTACGATGACGAGATTGTCTTTTTCCTTTTCCTTTTTGGGCAGCAGAACGACGAGGGTGGTGGTGGTGGTGGTGGTGGTGTGCACGTTTTTGAGGAGGCATCCTGGAGTGATCATCAGTGGTACAGAAAAAATACTGATTGACGTCGTGGTTTTCAAGTCATATTTTTATACTGGAATGCGTCGCCACTGATTATCTTTGCGTCGTATCAACTTCATGGCAGGTAACACACGTCGTGAAGGAGTTCGCAATGGACTCAATCGGGACAGTTCTTGTTTGGACAAATCTAGTAAACTCTTTAACATGCCAGATCTTTCTTGGACTTTGACTTTGGGGGCAGGTACTTTGTGAGCAGCTGCTACTGACGCTAAGGTGGACGAGGGTGTCTCCGGTGGAGGAGACGTTTTGGGAGACGCAGATTTCCAATGTTTCATCAAATTAGGAAAAACGGGTGTCAAATTGGGTTTGGCTGGCATCACCCGCAACGGAGAAGTGGCAGTCCCTGAGGCTACTGGCAACGTAGTCCCTGCCAAACGTCCTTGTAGATCTTTTCTTACAGGTCGTGGTTGACGAAGGTAAGGTTGTGTCCTGGCCGAAGTGCCTCTTTTGCGGGTGACCGCTTTTTTCTGTGGACTTTTCTTTTTCTGTGCTTTGATCTTGGTACCCTTGTTCTTTTTCTCTGGGGTTTGTTTGGCTTTTTTTGTTTTCTTCTTGGGGTGAACTTTGGGAGTATTGGGATCCCATTTTAAAAGGGAACGAATGATGACACCTCCTAGAGAACCACTACCTCCAGGTTTCAATATGATTTGCTTTTTGGTGTGAGTGTCAATGCGAGGATTGGCCAGTTGCGTCAAGGCTACTTTGTTTCTGTCAAAAAAGCGTTTGGTTTGATGTGGAATGTGAATGATGCCTTGCAGTATTTGACGTGCTGTCACCGTAAACCATCGTAAGACTTCTTTGAGACTGGCTTCTAAGACGTGAGCACGTCTTTGTGGATTTTTTTCGCGACTGATGCCGTACAAGGCACGAATCAATTTGATCGGAAGATGAGACTGAAGGGACGTCATGTTGACGATGTATGAGACCAGGTTAAAGTAACCCAAGGTTTTTATAGATTTTTTTAGTGCTTCATAGTGTTATGTCAACGAGGAGGACGTGTACACGACAGGTCCTCCGTCTTGACACCAGTCGTGAAACAAATCGGTACGAAATCGCAAATAATCAGGGGTAGTGGGTTTTAAATCCACGAGTAAATAGGCGTGTGGCGTTTGAGTGGCATCATCGTACGCATGAGTTAGCCAAGGTGTTCCTAACTGTTTGGCTAAAACTTGCACTTGTGATTTATCTCGAGGACTTTTAAACAAGACCACGTAATGAGCATTCAGACTAATGGTACGATGGGCTTTACTTTGTTGAAATAAATTTTGTGTAATGTAAATGACACTGGCATTACGATGATGCCCTTTACGTGTAAACCACAGTTTAATTTCTTCTTCGTCTTCTCCTAACATGTCGTCAAAAATAACCCAATGAGTTTGACTAGGGTCAGACACGATCCCCTCGTCTTCTTTAGGAATGCCTGCTACAAACACAATGGAATCACCTTGACTTTCTTGCAAGAGGCTGTATGCCGATTGCCACTCTTTGTAACACCACACGATGCGTTGAGGTGGATGATCGATCAAATGATGTTTATGTTCGATCAAACGTTTGACAAATTCGGTTTTGCCTGAACCGCTCGGTCCAGCAATTAACATGTTAAAAGGATGACGAAGATACAAGGCTTTCCAACTAGCCTGATCTAAGTGTTCGTCAATGACTTTGAATGTGGAGGAGGAAGGAGTAGTAGAAAGAGTAGAGTGAGCCATAGTCGTGTAGTGGTATGTCAGTATTGACACAAAAACAGACAAGACAAGAGGTTTTTATACTTTTTTCAAGACACGTTTATTTGAATGCAACACGAAAGACAAAAATACATAAAAGCCAAATGGATAAATACAAGAATAAAAGACATAGGCAAACGATCAAAGTGGAATATAAACAAGTCACTGTACAACGTGGTTTGGGTAACGAAGGTGTCCTAGAGGTAGTATGTAATGTTCTTATAGTCTCCTCTACAGGGGGTACAGTCACATAGGTGTCTTCTCGAAAGGGTCTTTGTGGGGGAATGTCCATGACAGTTTTGTCTTGAACAGAAGGATTGTCTTGGGTGATAGATTCTTTTTCTTTTTCTTCTTCTGGTACTGTTACTAACACAGGATTAAAAGTGACTTTTTTCACACGACGATGAATTTTAGGAACACAACGCTTGGGCATAATGGGATACTTCGTTTGTCCAAGCCTCAAAATCCCAACTTTTCCAGTCACGTACATCTGTCCAATGAGGGTGTAATTCACAAGCTACACACACATCTTCGTACACTGCTTCCGTACGTAAAAGTTGACGAATCTTTTTTTCTTGGAAAGGTCGAGACGTATCCAGATGAAAACGTAAGGCTTTGAACAGAATAAGTCTCTCGTGGACATTTAAAGGAGTCACCATACTGTCTTATTTTTTTGATAGGTAGTGTTCGTAAAGTGTCCACAAGGAATCGACAGGTAAACGAAATCCTAGAAAGCAAGTCACTAAAACACACACGACACGTCGACCCCAATTCATAGGGTACAGTTCTTGCAATAAGTGTTCGTAATCTTTCACCGTGTGAATCTTCTCATTGATATCCTTCCACGGAATCTGTTGGATCACCAATGATAAAGGTTGTGGCATGGTCGTTCTCTTTTATACTTCTTTTTTAGGTCGAAGACTATCAGTGTAGATTCAACCCAGAATTAAACACAGAATTAAATTTGCACAAAAAGCAAAAGTGATTAATATAACGTGTAATTTCGTCCCACTGCCATTCAGGGTAACGGTCAAGAAGGATCAAAGCATCTTCAGAGGTAAACGTACTAAATTGGAAACAGAGCAAAAAAATACCTTTGATCCAGAGAAATCTGACACGTTGGTTAATTTTTGTCACTTGCCTCTTGTGAATTTCACGACACAAAAGTTCTACAGTCACCCATTGCGATTTTTCTTTAGCAAGACCCTGCCAAACGTCCTTGTAGATCTTCTCTTGCAATTCGTGTGGTAATCCTTGAATATAATGTTTTAGAGAGGGTTTATATACTGGTCTAGGTGTGTTACACGACATGGAGCAGTAGTGTCACTTCCAATCACTAGGTCCTACTAAAGGTAGGTATTGACAATTCGGAGACCATCGAGCATGTTCCAAGTAAGCGGAATCTTTCTCTTCCCACTCGTAAATGGATACACCACAACTGAAACACTTGACTTTATCTCCTTCGCCCAAGTAGAAAAATCCAGCTCTGGCTAATTCTTCAGGAGTTGGTCCAGGCAGATATTTTGGCCATTTATCTTTGAAGGTTTGGAATCGACTTTTAAAGTGACAGTATTCAGGCAAACTCGTCGGGAACGAATATTCGACTCTCCTCACTTCTGTTCGATGCAGGTACGGTGAAATTCCTAGGAGTCCACGATAACGTGTCGCACCGCTTTCGCATCCCTCAGGTTTGACACGCACAGCATCACTTTCCAGGGTAGATATAGGGGTAGTAGTCATAGCAAAGTTCCCACGATATCCTGCTGAATCGCTAATGTCACAGCGCCTGGCATCACTACAATCGTAAGGTTTAGCATCGCACTCCACTTGAGAATTCCCAAATTTGAATGATGTCTGTTTAAATGGATTCATCTTCTTTTCGCTTGGCTGTGTTAGTCACAATGAACTATTGGTCTTGGACAATGTCCCTTTTTATATGCTGCCCAATTTCGACGTGACCGTACGGTAGAGTGAAGTGATTGGGAAGTCATACTCTCTTTTGGTACACGATTTGGTAGACTTTTTCCAAAGGTCGGCTAACAATTTGGTGTGTGGGTAAACGGACAATCTTGTGCGGTTCGTGGGTAGTCACTTGAAACGTTTCATCCTGTCCCGACTGCAAGGCTTCTTGTAGTACGTCAAAGTTCACCACTTGACTGGTGCGATAATTAAGAGTCAATCCTTTCACTTTACATTCGGTGTGCATTTTTCCTTGGGGGTCTCGGTATTCGTAGCCGTAATTTTTAGGACCGCCACTTGCAAAACATAGAATCTTGTCGTCGGGATGTTCATCGGTCCAGGCTCCTAAACGGTCTCCTTCGATGGTAGGGTTACACTGGTTCGGTCGGTGAATGTAAATGCAACTGTCCGTGTCAAAATACAACACACGATCTCCTAACAGTTCTAACACTTCGTACAATTTTAAGCGAGCGTGGGCTGTCACGTAAGCCGCAATGATGACATTTCCAAATGTGTCGGCTTCTACAAAGTCTAGTTCTTCTTCGTAATTCACTAAGATCAAGTCCTCACGAATGACGTCCACGTGTTTGATGACTTTGGTTGGGTTGTGAATCATCTGGAAGTAGCGAGACGGCTCGGACAAATACTCCGTCTTGGGTAAAGACGGACGTTGTGCCATTTTACCCCACAAACAATTGAGCATCACTTTGGCAAACGATCGCCTTCCTTCATTTTTCTCGATGTGGTCTAAAGTGATACCTTCCTGCTCCCAATATTTTTCTTTGAATATCTTTTGGTCTTCGGGAGTGTGACACCAGGAAGGATAGCCACTAGCTTCTTGTCTTAGTTTTAAAAAAGCATCCACGTAGTCTGCAAAAATACCTTTCTGTCTCTCGTCGCCCTTGCAGTATTGTTGTGTTTTGGGAAAGTGGTAAATTTCGTACACTTCTAACAGTTGATATCCCAGGTCCAGAGCTTTAAACAATTCCACGCTCACCCACGTTCCTGTCAAGGCACGTTCTTCCTGAGTGTGATGACAAGGTTGGTCTTGGTTGCACGTTTCGGCACATGTGCGACACAAAGGAAACATCAGTTTTCCTTGGCAATGGTGAGGTAATACGGGATGGTACAAGTCTGTGGGTGGTAAGACTTTACACTTGATCAATCCTTCGTACTGTCGAATGTGGTCCAAATCAATGTGTTCTGTCATCAATTCTGGATGCCCTACGGGAAAGTGACAATATTTGCACACGTAAGGATACAACGAACACACGTCCAAGTATTTGATTTCTTCTCCCTTCTCCTCGTCCGCTTGGTACAGCAAACAAGTAGCATTCGTTCGTCCTCCGTACAAACTATCCCGAGGGTTCAGGGGGTCCACCCACTTGTAACTTTCTACGATGCGTTTAAACTCGGGATCAGTTTTCAAACGCTGATCGTACTCGTGTTCCCACATTTCCACCACCTGGTATCCTTGCTGTTCTAACTTCAAACGTCGCTGACACGTGGTCTGGTACAAGTCTTCCATGGTTCGTTGTAAAAACTGATTTTTGGTGTCTCGTTGAGGGTAACATAGGGGACATCCGTGAAATAAACATCCGTTAAACTCGTACACAATCTGAGGGTTTTCTAAGTCCCAACCATCTACCGAATACGTTCCGATGGTCTTTTCGCCTCCTCCGTTGCGAGCGTGTTGGATCCATTTGTCTTCCTTGTCGCACAAGTAATGGAGCCAGCGTAAGGTTTTGACCGAGTATTGACGTTTGACAAAATTTGTCGTTTGAGGACTGATGACCGCTAGAGTATTTTCAGGCATAAAGCGTTTTCGGTACACTAAGGAACACGCTTTGGCGATGGTACAAGCTTCTTTCAAAGGATCGATCCCTCCGTATTCCATGAACAATTCTCGAAATTTTCCACAGCAACGTCGTAAAATGTCCACGTCAGATCGACAGTACTTTAACATTTCTTCTTGAAAGTCAAAAGGGTCCGAGGCGTGAGTCTGGTACCAAGCATAGAAAGCTTCTCGTTGTTCGGTGCGCATGTTGTCGGGGTCGTAGTCGTCAGCCTCCGGCAAATGGGGTAGAACGGCATGTTGATTGGCTTTGGTATTAAAAAAGTGTGGAAAATAACCTTTAGCCATTTCTGTCATTCCAAACGTTTTAGGCATGCGACTTAATGGCATGGCCAAGTAACACATCGAATCTTTAAACTGTACTTGTCCTACTTGCATAGAAATGATTTTGACTCCGTTTAAAGTCACTTGAGGCCGTTCGGTACTTTGTTCCGCATAGTATCTGAGCAGAAATTGCCCATCGTATCCCGAGAAATTGTGAGCCATGACCGTGGCATGGCGATGACACTCTCCGTAACGTTCGATGTCTTCTGGACTCCACGTTTCGTCGATGGGATTTAGGATCCATTGGGCAAAATCGGCTAGCGTATTTGACCCTCGAAAGATTTTTTCACGTCCTCCAGGAATCTTGCTGAAGTAAGGGCAATGACTAAAGATAGGTTCTTGGATGCACTGCTCGCACGCACGGTGAGCCACGCAGAAATTGGGAATGTGAATACCGGTCTCTTGCATGCATTCGAAATCAAAAAAGATAAAATTCCCTTTCTTCTGGGTATCTTTTGGTTGGGGTTGATATTTTTGAATGAAGCATTCGTGCTCCAAGTCCACAATTTGGCGACAAATGTGACATCGTTTCTTCCCTCGACAAACGTGAAACTTGGCATTACTAGTACGTATGCCTTGTCCACAAGTAGGGCACAATCTCAGCAGTTGACAAGCACTTTTCTGCTGTGAACCTTGCATCTTCAAATGTTGTTGGTAACAGGTAAGACTGACAAAAGTGCGCTGACACACAAGGCAATGCACTCTTTCTTGTCCTTGGTCCAGACAAGGTTGAGAGGCCAAACATCCCTCACATTTCGATCCACAATGCTTGTGTTGTTCTCGATTGTTATAACCATAGTCACATTTTTCACAGTAGTAACTGAATTTCAGAAATCCAGTGATACTGGTAATGGTATCAAAATGACCATCGTGATGATAGACGTGAATGTATTTTCCGTCTTTGAAATCGTGGCCTCGAAACAAAAGAGGTCCACGCACTTCTTGAGGGTGTACTTTCAAAGTGTAATGTGGAGACAAGACGTCTTGCAATTTTTGCATTTCTGGAATGCCGCTAAGGGTGTCTTTGGATATCCCCGCTTGCTGTAACAGAAGTTCTGCTTCACTTCGTTGTTTGGCTCGGTCCGATCGTTGAATAGTTTTCCAGGCTCTTTTCCATTCTGTCGTGTCGTTCTTGTTGACATACGTTCGTCCCACGACGACAGCACGGGCTAAACACATCTGGTCTTGAGGATTGTTAATTTGGACGAGGCTTCGCTTCATGCTGCGAAGGTTGTCGACCAATAATACTTTTTTGCGTCCTGTCCCCTGGGGAAGAGACACGTGGGTCATAAACAGTGTGGCTTTTCCATCGTCAATGTGAAACTTGTCGTTGGATTGTTGCACATGTTGAATTTTGTCGATGACTTTGGAAGGTGTTAATTCTGATGGGCTAGTAAACTCGATCCAAACGGGAGACTTTAAATTATCGTGATGAATAGAAAGTCTCAAGCGATCGTCTTCTTTGGCTTGACATTGCTGTTTCAATGCAGTTAATACAGAATCCCACACCTCAGTAATGAACCCTTCTGTATTCTCCAAAGGTACATTGGCCTTGAAATCTTTAAACTTTACGGCATACGTGTAAGCCGTTGTTCTAAATTTTCGAGAGGAACGCTTTTCTGTCTCTCGAATGTGATAGTAATTTTCAGGGTTTACTAAGGGTGGTGCACTTTGCTTGGACGTGGATTGTCTGGGTGTGGATTCGGGCTCACTCATGTCATCTTCAAAATCACTGGCATGAATTTGAGCCAAGACTTCAGCTACTGTGCTAGGCGATACATTACGTTTCTGTCTCTTACTGTTTTCTCTTTTCTCCACAACATGATGTGGCCTTTTCATCTTGTCTGCAAAAAGTCAAATGACTACCTTTTAAAGACCATAACCCCTATATATTCATGTTCGATCCGTGCATATATATAAAGGGTTGGTGTCTAACGGTTCAGTATTTCTTTCACTCTCACATTGACCAGAACGATGGAAGAACCTACACAAGTGGAACTTCTCATTAGAGCTTTACGTGGGGTCATACGAAAGTTTTCGTCAGACCAGCCGACGGCCTACTCTCCTTCCTATCGAGATAAAAGTCAAGATACTTGCTATATCTGTAAGAAGAAAGGACATTGGGCTACAGAATGTTCAGATCGTGACAAAAATAAAAAAGGCTACAATAGAGACAAAAGTCAAGATACCTGTTATTATTGTAAAGAGAAAGGACATTGGTCTCCAAACTGCCCTAAGAAACAACAGGAACAGGAGGAGGAGAAGGAGGAGGAGGAAAGAAATTCTGAACAGGAGGAAGAAGAGGTACCCTCCCCCAAGGAAGAACCCCGTCACGTTCACAAGAAAAGAAGACGAAACGAAAGTGAAGAGGAAGAAAAAAAAGCTGTGACAGTAAAGAAAATGAAAAAACAGAAAGAGTGAAACAGAAGAAAACCTATGAACTTTTTTAAAGTGGTCTTGTGTTATGTTATGTTGTGATTTTGAATTGTGACGTTTGTACTAGAATAAACTAAAGAGAAAAAACGTAAGTGTCTCTTGGTTTTGATTTGATAGTATAATTACCTACACTCACACATTCCTTCACTCACACGTACATCATGGGTTTTTAAAAAAATAAAGGACTTTTGAGTTTTCATTGAAATAGGCAATTGACATAGTATTTCTTTTCGAAATAATTGGAGTGGTCCTGAAAAGGACCGTTGGTGTTTTGTGTGTTTAAAACAAAACAAACTCAGAAACGGGATGAAATCCTCTTGAGCTGTCTTAAGCCTTTGCCACGGCCAAGGCCTACTTCGGGACTGGTGGTTCCTGTCAATGATTTGGTAGAAATCACTAACGGTGGTAAGGTAGACGTAGTCACAGAGAGATCAGGTTGTTTCGCTCGAGAAGGTCTTTTTCTCTTCGGTCGTGATAAAGAAGTCTGATACATTTGTTTCAGACTCCTTAACTCAGCTAAAATATCTAAAAGTACCGTCGTAACCGTTTGATTTTCACTATTTTCTTTCTGTCCTTGGTCTTCATTCTTCTTCTCCGTTGCTGCTGCTGCTACTGTTTCTTCCTGGTGTTTTCTTCTTGCTTCTTCTTCTTCCTGCTGTTGCATAAGAAAAGCTTGTTCTTCTACTTTCTGTTGTTGTAAAAATCGCTCCAATGCTTCTTTTTGTCTTTGTTTAAAATCATCGACGTGTCCATAAGAAGATACAGAAGGCAACGAAGGTTCCGGAATAAATTCTTGCGATGTTAAAAAATCCACAATATCCCAGTTAAAATCAACTTCTTCTGGATGTAGATTTGTCATGACTTTAGTAGTCACTGTTGGTCCATGACTTGCTGTCTCTACTCCTGTCTCACTCCAATTCATTGTCTTCTTACTGTCCGCCATGATTGACAACTCTCTTGAATCGATTGACTGCGCACAGGCGCTAGTACCTCTATATAGAAAAGGTGACGTCACAGACTGATCTCTTCCGATTGGATGGCTGTGTCTGACTTTTGTAACGCACGTTTGGATTGGTGGATACACTCAATCCGTTTCAATCCGCTCTTCCCCTATAAATAACCGCAGTACACGGCATTCGATTCACCTGTTCTCATCAGAAGATGTGGACTAATGTTGAATCGTCAACCCTTGTGTCAAGTATGCTGTTTAGGACTGACATACCCATGTATGTCAGATCATCATGGAGTGTCATTCATAGGACGGAGACAGCCTATTGGAAGAGAAGAGTCTATGTGGAAAGACAAGGTTGCTTGAAGAGAGTTCTCTTCTATGGACCCACAATAAGGAGAAGTTTAAGGAAGAGAAGAAGATCTGTGAGATGTCCTCTGTGTTAACAAGACAACGTTAACATTACACATAACGGCCCTTTTCAGGGCCACTCATAGGTCTCGAAAAGATAGTAGCTTTCATTGCCACCCTTTTTTCCCTTGTCCCTATACAGACCCGCCATGTTCAATTTCCCTTGACGCTATATAGACCCACTATGTTCCATTTCCCTTGACGCTATACAGGCCCACCCTGTTCAATTTCCCTTGTCGCTATACAGGCCCACTATGTTCAATTTCCCTTGTCGCTATAATACCCCAAGCTGTTTTGTCGCTATAGTGCCCCAAGCTGTTTTTGACTGGATTTTCCCTTGTCGCTATAAATCTTGTCGCCATAGTGCCCCAAGCACTTTTTGACTGGATTTTCCATTGTCGCTATAGTGCCCCATATTACTACTTATGTATGTATGTATGTATGTATGTATGTATGTATGTATGTATGTATGTATGTATGTATGTATGTATGTATGTATGTATGTATGTATATATGTATGTATGCATATTAGCGCGAGGACATTGGTACCACATGCTTTATATTTTCTGTGAAATATTCTTTCTTCATGCTAGGTCTTGGCTAGAAGACCCGTGTAAGCAAAAATAATGTCTTATTTTTTCTTATCTATTCTATGATGCAGGTTCTGTCATTGCGGATCTGTCTTTAGGCAGGATGTCCGATATGTCATTTGCTTGGATTTTCTCCAGGCGTTTAGACACTAATGTTCCAGCTCAGGCCTTTTAGAAAAGTATTTGATTGAAGATATGTTACACTATTTTCCTTTATAATATTTATTTATATGTAGTCTTTATGAAAATATCACGAACTGTATGAACATTTCTTCCTGCACGGACTAGCGCATGCACTTTGTAAGGTGAATTTTACTCATTCATTTTCCCTTGATTTTGTGAATTGCACATATTTTCAGCATTTTCCGGTGGCCTAGTGATTAGAGCGTCCGCCGCAGAAGCGGGAGGTCGTAGGATCGATCCCCAGCCGAATCATACCAAAGACTTAGAAAAATTATACTAGCAGCTGCCTCGCTTGGAGCTCAGCATTAAGAGGTTAGTGTTATGACTGGTCGGCCCGGTGTCAGGATAATGTGACTGGGTAGGACATCATACTACATGTCTGCGACATGATACCCCAGTGCTAGACATCACTATAAACTGCCTCAATGCAGACGTCGTAGCGATATGACTGAATTTTTTTAAAGCTACGTTAAAAATCCTAATAAAAAACAACTTATGTTTTTTTATGTCATATCAATACTGATGTTGTAAAGCGCTAGGAGCTTCCAAAGATTAGGCACTATGCATAGACCTCGTTATTATTAGTGTTATCATTAGTATTAGTATTATTTATTTATTTATTTATTTATTTATTTATTATTATTATTATTATTATTATTATTATTATTATTATTATTATTATTATTATTATTATTACGAGGCAAACCATGTGGAAAATATCTTACACTTCAAAACAGTAGAAAACATTTCAAAATAGAACCGCATAAATACAGTACTGTAAAGCCAAGTGAATGATAGAGAGAGAGAGAGAGAGAGAGCTGTTGCAACACATACATTTTTATGTGAATGCAACAATGACAAAGCGTCAAGCCAACATGCTTGTTTATCGTATTTTAAAACCGACGATAAACTTTACAAACGTTAACACTGTAGGAAAACCAAAATAAAGCGGCAGGAAAAAGTGATTATTGATACATCGAAAAACAAAAACATAACAAGCAAATCAACTTTTGTGGGAACAAATCAAGTTCGTTACTTTGGTGCACTCTTCATCACGATTGTCTGTACAATATCCACTGAGGCAGGTTCAAATGCTGCTAACGGTTGTCGCTGAAATTCTGTATCGCAATTGTATGGTGACGACGAGTCAATTGAAATTGTGTTGTCAAGCTTATCTCTAATGGTTTGTACTTTGTCACGGAGGAAATTTGCAAACAGGTTCGGAAGGTTTGCTGGAGAAAAGGTAGTTTGAAGTGGTGTACATTTGTTCCTTGACATTAGTTTGTTAGTAATTTCGAAGAGATCTTTGCAGCTGGAACTCTCCATGATCTTAGTACTGTAGTGGGATAATTTGACTAAGTTTGTGACGTTCTTCTTAGCGGCTTCACAGATTTAGTTATGAATATTGAGTCTGGTTGAAAGCCAAAGCCTCTCTGCTTCACGGCGGTCTCTTTTAGCAGTATGAAGCTGGTCCCTAACACTGCTATACCACGGAGAACAAGTTTGAGTTGATACTCTGCATTTGCTGGCTGAGACATATTTTTCAAGTAATGAACGCAATCATTTATCGAGTTGTTTTGCTGTAGGAGGTAACCAAGTTGCTAGGTTGCTTGGATGTCATGCATTAGTTTGGTTCTATTTATCATACGGAGGTTTCTCTTAGAAGCAAATAATGATGTTAAGTTAGAGACAGATACGTCCAGATGGCTTATAATGCAGAGGGGATCTTATGCAACTTCGTGGGATTCAAGGGTGGACCTTATAATATTATCATCAGGTTTGTAAAGAATCTAGTCTAAAATGTGACCATGTTTGTGGGTGGATTGGTTAACTGACTGTTAAGGTTGAATACATGAACAGAATCTAAGAGTTTTGATGTGCATGGATTTCCAGGACTGTCAAAGTGAAAGTTGAAATCTCCAAGAATAATCCGGTTGCCGCCTATCGCATTTTCATACTCCAGGGGATTCGGGAACTTCTCCGAAAAGAGAGTTCAGTCAGCTTGTTTTTTCTACTAGAAGGAGGGCGGTAGAGGCAGAAAAAGTGGACTGTCCTTTGTTCCAGTATGAGTGTTGTTTGGACTTGTTCAAACTACATGTGGCAGACATTGAAGATTGTGTTGTGTAAGACGTTATCGTGGAATTCTTTGTGATGACATCAGTTCCACCTCCGCGACAGGAAATTCTCATCCAACGACTTGATGGAGTAGCCGGCGGGTACTTGGGCTCATCCCCTGATGTTTTTAGCTAAATTTCTGGCAGGAAGAAGATGTCGATATTCTGATCGTTAATAAAATCAACTATTTATGTGCACTTCTCAAGTGGTCCTACTGATTTGGCATTGAATAATGCAATACGCAGTGGTATCTCTGGGATAGTTGACACAAAGGTTGACGATTTAATATGTATTTACACCAGGTTATCTAAATTAACGGCCGAATTTTTAAATTGTTTTGCCGGAAAAGGCCGTCCAACTTTAAACCAGCATTTTTTTTTCACTTCCGTTTACATTTAAGTAATGAGTAATGTATTCCCAGTTCTTTTAGTCTTCATCACAATGTAGTATCAAGAGCCAAGGAGTGGTCATTTAAAGTAATTAATGATGGTCCATCATAGCGTAAACGGATTGACTGGCGATCACGTGATGGCGGTTTATTCAAGAACAAATGGCGTTGCAGTAGTGGAACAAGACAGTTGAAATTCTAATTGTTCTCGTTTCCAAAACAATGAGATGAAGAAACACATACCAACAGCCAATGCATGATGAAACACAACAATGTAGACAAAGATAGACAACAAGCACATATATCATGATAAAGGACAAAAAAACTGAACAACTGCTTCAAGCCAGTTAAGCGATAGCGGCCATCTTTCCAGAAGTAGTACAGCGTAAATTGTGTAACCTTCAGCTTCCATATTATTGTTTTGTTTGTTGATATGATATAGTTAGATAAAATATTACCCACACAAAATTAAATAAATACAAAGAGTATATCTAAATAAAATTTAAATAAAACCGAAACTGAGTATATCGACAAAGAGAAGGGGAAAAAAAACGATAAAGGATAAGCAATATCCTTATTTAAAAGTTAAAATTGATGCAATCATAATCCCGAACATATCACCGAGCCGCCGTCATAAAGTCACTTATATACTGTAGCTAGATGCGGCGGAGTAACAGTTAATAGGGCATTATACATTGGACGGAATGCTGTAGAAAAATTGTTTAATAGTTTAAACGTTGAAATGGAAACGACATGAAAAATGTTTTCCGAAATTAGATATTGGTAACATATTTACTATAAATAAAACTTTAAATATTCAATTCTTGTTGTTTTCCAGAATCTTAGAGGATATGATGTCAGCTTTTGGAAAATCAGACGTAATGATAACATATAAATTAAACTAGATTAAAAAAATACATGACGTTTGGAATTGGATGAGCTATCAAATGTAAAGATTTTCAGAGAACAAGGAAATTTTATTAACAAGATCAAATTGAGCTAATAACTGAAAAGTTTAAAGAAACAAAATTGTCAGTAATACATTATTTGTAGTCATTGTTAAATAACTCAGACTCACAGCGCGTTCATACACAAAATGGTTGGGAAACACGGAAAAAGATAACTGTTGGTGAATACCATTTTATTTATACTTCAACGCTGGTGTATTTTGATTCCTTATTAAAATCAACAGGATGTAATTGGAATTATTAGCTGATACAGAAAAGCATTTATTTGTATGGAGTACATTAAAAGGTGGAATGTCGAAGGTATCATCGCACACGTACTCGTAAATATTTCATATGAATTAATATGTTAAACTATAAACAGATACATATATTAACCAGTATATACACAATCTAGCATGTCAGAAATCATATATACATACATCGAATAAAACATGCACATATTCTGAACACAGTGATACAATTTTCTTTTGGAAGGATTTTAGGTCTTTGATGAAGTTTCAAACGAAGCAAGGAACTTTAATCAGGTATATCAGGTACAAAATCAGGTATCAGGTAAATATTCAGGTAAATCAGATATCATCTTGGGTAAGGTATTCCAAAAAGGTAGGTGCTGATACAGTGAAAGAGCTTTTGAAAAGTTTGGTTTTCGACCGCGGAATCTAGAGATGGTTGTTAATTGTTGATCAGATTTGTTGAGGTATAGGTTAGAGATATAATCAAGAGAAAGATTTATTTGTCATGATTTCTTTAAAATAAAGGATGTGTGTTTTTTTTTTACAGGTATAGACGTGAAAACTAAACATTTGCGGAAGTCGTTGTAAGAAGTTTCAGAATTATTCGGAAGTTTTTCAAATATGGATAGACCGAGTCGAAGCTTACATAATTGGAATAGCTGATGTAACTGGCATTTAAGATTAATTCCTATTAAGATATGCGTAATATTGATCTGGGTAAATTTTTATAAAATTTGTTTTATAATATCCCTTTTACTTATATTTCAGATTTTGTATACATGGAAATTTTAAATAGTTAATCCAGAAATGTATATATTTTGTATGCATGTATATATACATATTTGATACTTAAAGTACATTAAAAATATCATAAAACATCTTTTTATAAATTATTAATTCTTGATCAACTACATAGTTATTAATGTGATTTATCTTCACACTGTTTACAAATATATTAACCAACTATCTGAAAACTGAACAATCTTTTAGAAAAATCAGTGTTCTTTAGCCATGTGGAAAAAAAATAATTTTTAATAACATTTTACATTCAATTTATCAAAACACTGCATTCATTATCCTCTAAAAAATGTTTCAGTTTGTATATAAAAAAAACTATGTAAGAAAATTCCAAAAATTATAGTTAAAATCCTTTAGAAAATCTGAAAAAGATGCTTATTATTTATTGACATAAAATCAGCATTCTTACCATATGAACAATATGAGATATATTTTCTTGACTACTTTTAATGAACTAATGATAAAAGTGTATTTCGTGACATCTATGCATATCATCCTAGATCTTTAGAACACTATAAGTGGAGTCATCTTGGTCTCCCTTGCAGTGATGGCCATCCAAAACGATATAAATGCTATCTTCAGAGCATTGTTAAAACACATCATCCTAGACACTTATAATGGTCATTGACTTGGTGTTCATCTATGCATATCATTATATGTCCTCAGTGCGAATGCCATTTTTAGACCTCATTAAAGTATATCATTCCAGAATCATATTAACACTACATCATTTTAGGCTTGCTATGCATGTCATTCAGGACCATCTAAAACAATATAAAGACATCTTCCTAGCTCCTAAAAGTACGTCATTTTGGGTTCTGTAAACACTGAGTGACATATTGAGGTTATGAAATATAATATAAACACCTTTATTATGGCCTTCAGAAACCGTATCGTTCCAGACTATCTAACATATAATATGCACCCTTGTTTGAACCCTCTAAAACACGAGTGGAAATCCCCCGAAAAAGTAAGAATTAAATGAAAAGAGAAGTATATATTTTAACAGCACTATATTTTATCCATTTAGAAACACTATAAATAGCTTTACACGCAACAGGTATGTCTACCGGGCTTAGCACACACCTGACTGAATGTGGCTTGAAGTTAATTGTTTTCTTCTTTTTCCATATATATATATATATATATATATATATATATATATATATATATATATATATATATATATATATATATATATTCAAAACTAATGCATGCCATCATAACATCTCGTGAATACTGTACATTACGACGTCTGCTCCTTGAAATTGCCTAATTACTCGGGCTGAGAAATATCTCCCCAACATTAACTCAGCATAATCAATAAATAATACTAAAATCTGGCAAGGTTATCGACGGATTCGTAAGTACTAGTAGCAAGTACCCTAAGGTTATTAAAATAATGTGTTCAGCCCTGACAAAGACTACAAACACTATCATCTTGAGGGGCCCCGAATTGCCGAGTGGTCTAACGAGCTCTCCGTTCCGGATCACTGCCATCTTACCGCTGTCTGTGTTGGTTCGAGTCTTGGGTTGGATATGTGAGGAAGCTTGCTAGTAGCTTCTCGTGGGTCGGTGGTTCTTTCTGGGTTTTCCCAGATTCTTCCTCCACGTTTATACTGGCCGCCATATAAAGTATATCCTCTCTTGTGCTGCAAAATGGCGCGAAACCCTATAACAACAAGAACCATCATCTTGACCTCCTCAAATTATCATTTAGAATCTAAAGCACTATGGATACCATATTTTAAACCTTCTAAAGGGCCATCTTTAAAGGAGCAAAAGGAGCAATGACACTGATACATTTTGAAAAAAGTTAGGTTTATTTAGAAAAAACTAAATATTTGAAAAATATAATATCTTAAATCTTTAATCTTAAACCCCTTAATCACTAGAAGTATCGTATTTGAAATCTTCAGAAATATTAGAAACACCATCATACTGACCTTTAATAAGCATATCATCATAGACCATTTGAAATATTGTAAGTACCATAATCGTGACCTAAAGCATATCATTATAGACCATTGGAAATACTGTTATGTACCATAATCGTGACCTTAAGCATATCATTATAGACCATTGGAAATACTGTTATGTACCATAATCGTGACCTTAAGCATATCATTATAGACCATTGGAAAAAATGTAGGTACCATAATCCTGACCTTAAACATATCATATTAGACCATGATAAATAATGTAAGTACCATAATCGTGACCTTAAGCATATCATTATAGACCATTGGAAAAAATGTAGGTACCATAATCCTGACCTTAAACATATCATATTAGACCATGATAAATAATGTAGGTACCATAATCGTGACCTTAAGCATATCATTATAGACCATTTGAAATACTGTTAAGTACCATAATCGTGACCTTAAGCATATCATTATAGACCATTGGAAATAATGTAAGTACCATAATCCTGACCTTAAACATATCATATTAGACCATTGATAAATAATGCGAGTTAGGTAGCGCTCTACAGTTTCGTAGTTTAACTAGAGTTAAAAAATTTACGCAAAATAAATTTTTTTAACGTTTTTCTAACTGGCTATCATGGCTATTTAAACACAATATCATATATTTTGGGTATTATTACAACAAGTTTGAATTCTCTTCGTTTAGGTGTATTACTAATGGGTGTAATTTAGGTTATACAGACTACAGTTTGGCTCTAGATCAAATGTGCAACTATCAAAAAGCTACTAGCCGCCTTATCAATTTCTCTTCCTGGACTTCAAATGCTAATTGTAATAGAACGAACTCGATGACTCTTTTTCCTTTTTTAAAAATAAATTTTGTAATTAATTTATTCTACTTTCAGATTCTGGTCTTTC
The DNA here is from genome assembly GCA_029339505.1 of Unio delphinus. Classification (NCBI taxonomy): domain Eukaryota; kingdom Metazoa; phylum Mollusca; class Bivalvia; order Unionida; family Unionidae; genus Unio; species Unio delphinus. The sequence goes on from JAQISU010000090.1 coordinate 3,286,214, forward strand.
CTACACTGGCAAAATAGATTTCCATTTGAATACCTGTAAAGTTAGTGAACTGTCGTCTAGTTCAAGCTTATTTTTCGAGAACATTATGGAGTCATTTTGACTTTACACCTGTCACTCTGTATGAGGTATGTAATATCCATGGACCGCACCATACTTCTGTCAGGTTTCAAAAATACATGTCTTCTTTGCCTTTGACAATGTTGGCTTGTACGAAGACACCCTTAGTATGAAATGTATCAAACCTGCTACTGCCAGGCTATCTACAGAAGATGTCAATTTGAAGATAAAGTCTCAGACCTAGAATTCACTGGCCCATGCCTAAGGCGCTCGATTGTAAAGGTTTCCCTTTTTATGTTGGGGTGGGGTGCTCCCAATATTATTTAAATTATTACAGAAGACCCACCCTGGCTCGTTTTTGTCAAAAATTGAAGAAGTGATAGAGAGATGCAAAATTCCGAGCCCTCAGTCAGCGGTGCCGACAGTTACATTAATGAATACACAAAATGTAAAATTCAAATAACAACAATTTAATATAATTCAATAACAGTCATCTCTCAAATAAAAGTCAAATTAAAACCCTATCAACCGTCTTTCACTCACCAAGCGACGGCCTATTTCATCATCTGACTTAGTGTGATAGATTTTCCTATTGTCCTGTGTTCCTACTCATCTGTATGATCTTTCTGGACTGGTAATCCAACTCCTTGGATCCAGTCCGTCTAATTTCTGCCTCCGTTCTTCCTTTTGTTTCCCAGAGACTCGGACCAACTGCACTGGGGTAATTCCCTCTGGTCCCTAAAAGCTTCCTTCTAACATCTCCCTCTGTTCATCCTTCTTTTTTATCTCCCAGAGACTCGGACCAACTGCACTGGGCTAATTCCCTCTGGTCACTAAAAGCTTCCTGTATTAACACACTAGGATATTAGCATATTCCCCTAGCTATGTAATCTCACACTAAACAACACATCATCAGATAAGCCATTACCGTTTTTGGTCACGCATTTGTGCACATCGAAATACATATTCTCCCTTATATATATATATATATATATATATATATATATATATATATATATATATATATATATATATATATATATATATATATATATATATTCTTAATCTTATTATACATAACAATATCATATAATCAGACACATTTCTCTACATTAATTGCCCTTCTATAAAGTGTACACAGATATACACATATCCATGCGCTGATATATCATTACACATGATACCCCTACAATGTACACACAAATAGGCAAATCCCTATTACCTAATGTTGCACACTGCAACGATCATACAAAGTTTATAATTCAATTACATTTGCAAATCTATATAATATCAAATGAATAAATGCACAGTGGCGTAGCTAGGGGAGGGGGAGGGGGTCCAAATTCGAAAGTCCCCCCCAAAGGAGTGTCAGAATTTTTTTTTACATTAAATATTAAATATTACGCCACCGCCATGTAATCTTGCTATTCACGTTGTTATATAAGTTAGTGACACTGTTGCATGTATTCCACACAGATTAAGGATTTCAAAATTACGTATATCAACACGCGTGTAAAATCTGGTAAAGAGTTTACTAAAAACTGTCAATACATAACCGGTTTTTGTAAAACACGTTATCTTGACGGCATTTTATCGGTATCTTCTATTTGATGTCCATGCTATAATCCATCTGTCCATAGACATAAATAGAAGGGTAATAGTTCGTATATTTATGTCTATTCGTCTGACGAAATTTCACTATCATGGCGGATGAAACAAGTATATATAATTTTTTGTATATTTTTTTATTTGTGAAATTAAAAGAATGTTATTCTTTATAGGGGAACTTCACCCATGCCGAAACAACGAGTTTACCAGAGTGGGGCTACAAAACGGAAAAAGCGTGCTTCAGAAAGGCAAGAAGCTACAAAATCAAGGAAAGTTTTTGAAGGGTTCTTTAAGAAGAAACCTGATAAGAGCACTGAAAACAAAGGAGACCATGAACATGGCGAAGAAAAGTATCACCATTCAGATGATTCAAACAAAGATACAGCAGTCGAAGAGACTTTAGAAGTGGAAATGCCTCTTGATGAGAGAAGTAGTGCTGAAGAAACTTCAGGGGGGGGGGGAACCTTTTACCACAGTTAGAGTAAACATCTGAAGTAAGTGATACAGACAATGAGTCAAGTGATGATCTTCCAAAATCACTTTCTCCAGAAGTTGAAGAAACTGTAATTAAGTACAAAGACTTCGGATATATCCGGCCTGGAAGTTTATCTGAGGAACTGCGAGCAAATATTGTATTAAAGGGTAGCTTATTTTTCCAAAACAAAGATGAAGAGTACTTGTTTCCAACAGAGTTTACCCAAAATAAATCACGAAGTTTGACATCATCATGGTTCACCAGAAAGCTTCCAACAGGAGAAATTTGCAACCGATCTTGGCTCCTCTTCTCTCCACACTTGGAATGTCTGTTTTGTTTTGCATGTGTACTGTTTTCTGAGGCACCAGAAAAGACATCTAGTGCATTGAGCAAACCTGGAGTTGGTTTCACCAAATGGAAGAAACCTGAGAGACTGAAAGAACATGAAGAAGGAGTCCACCACAGGGTAGCTTTTTTGAAGTGGAAGTTAGAAGAAGAAAGGCTTAAGGCAGAACCAGATGAGCTGTCACATATGCTTCATGTGCAAATTTTGAAAAATCAGCAGTATTGGAGAGAAATTCTGAAGCGTGTAGCAGCAGCTGTCAAGTACTTAGCAAAAACCAACTCAAGCTTACGTGCCCACAAAGAAAAACTGGATTCTCCCAATCCTAGGAACTTCCTAGCATCTTTGAAATTTCTTGCAGAATTTGATGAAGTTACGAAACACCACTTACATAGAATTGAATCTGGGAAGACACATTATTTGTCACCAAAAATTCAAAATGAGTTCATAAACTTGATGGGCAATAAATTTAGGGAATCAATTGTTGGGAAAGTCAAGCAAGTTTGTTACTTTTCTCTGATGCTTGATTCCACTCCAGATGTTTCTCACCAAGAACAAGTATCCCTTATAGTTCGTTACTTGGATGTCGAGAATTTCGAAATAAAAGAGTTATTCCTTGGTTGCTTTGAAATTGTGAAGCCAGATGCACAACATTATGAAGAACTTGTTCTGAAAACTCTTAAAGACATTGGACTGGACTTTGATCTGTGCAGAGGTCAAACCTATGATAACGCAGCCACAATGAGTGGCCGTCTGTCTGGCCTGCAGAAACGTCTCTTAGACATAAATCCAAAGGCAACATTTCTGAACTGTGATAATCACTCTCTCAACCTGGCAGCTCTTCATTCTGCTGAGATAGATCCAGCAATTGTCACCTTTTTTGGAACTGTACATGAATTGTTCAACTTTTTTTCCAATTCACCCCAGAGATGGGCCAAACTGAAAGAAGCTGGAGCCGGGAGTCTAAAAAAGGAGAGTAGTACAAGGTGGTCCTCAAGAGAAGAAGCTACGTCGGCAGTTTCCTTGCATCTTGACAAAATCATCAAGCTGTTGGAGAGACTTTCTGAATCAACAACTGAAAGAATGGACACTAGAAGCAGTGCACAGAATCTTCTTCATGCAGTGGAAAATTATGAATTTTTTGCGTATTTGGAATTCTGGTAAAATCTCGTGCGCCCAATCAATATAGTTCAGAAGAAACTACAAAAGTCTGGACTGCACATACGGGAAGCTGCTGAAGAGATTAAGACCCTTTCATGCTTTCTGCAAAATGATGAGAAACGGACGAAACTGATCACCCAATCCATCGAAAGAGCAAAAGAAGGCAGTGAATGCTATGGATTTCCTGTAAGCAAAACAACCAGAAGAAAGAAAAGACTTGATGGGGAGTTGAGTTCTGATGTAGGACTGTCAATAGAACTGCAATTCAAACGAGTTGCGATAGAAGTGCTGGACAGACTTCATATGGAGATGAAGGATAGATTCCAAAGGCTGGAAAACCATGTGGACACCTTTGGGTTTCTTCTTGAACCAAGACACCTATTGGAGTCTATGGATGATGACACGCTGATGAAAAACTGTGTTACTTTTTCCTCTTTGTATGATGAAATACAGGCAAATCGCTTGTTCAATGATGTCATTGATGCACGAGCACTTTTCATCAACAAACCAGTACCACAATCACCAATTGACATATTGAGGAAGTTGGCTTCATATGGTAATGATGTGTGCTCAAACCTTGCAACCTCCATCCGAATACTGCTAACTCAGGCCACTTCCATTGCATCATGTGAGAGATCATTCTCAAAACTCAAGTTAATCAAAAACTATCTCAGGAGCACAATGACGCAAGAAAGACTTAGCAGCATGGCTTTAATGTCAGTGGAGTCAAAAATACTAGACAGTATTGATCTAGATGATGTTATAGATGCCTTTGCTGCACAGAAAGCACGACGTGAGGCGATATGAATTGAGATTTGTCACTTGTGCATTATCTCGCCAATAAACAACGGTATTATTCATTAAAAGAGTCTTAATGATTATTTTATTTTAATTTTACTGATATACTGTACCAATTTGAATTTAGACATATATTTATTAAGTACATTATCTCATGTCATGATGTCGAATGTCAAAATGCAGGGGCCCCCAAAGAGGCCAAGCCACCCGTGCCCCCAAATCCCTAGCTACGCCACTGTAAATGCATTAGGTTAATACGAATTAACCAAATAGCAAATTACTATATTAATTATTTACATAAACATTGCTGATATCTCAAAATATGCATGTTTATCAAACACTATGAATGAATAAAACTCTACACATGGTAATTCTACGTACTAAAGTTGTTACGTGCTTAGGCTCGAATAAACAGTAACATATAAAGAGTGAAAATAACAAGCTTATAAAAACTTAATAAACAATTTATTGAGCACAAATATTTTCCAGAAAAGAAAAATAAACTTACGGTTTTAAGAATCAATTCCAAACTAAATCCAAAAATAATTCAAAATATTATCCACTAGAGAAATTGCAAAAGTCCTGGTAATAAAATATCCAAATAATTCCAAGTTCGAATCTCAATGAGGTTATTACGCTGTTATAAATATAAAAAAAAAAGCAAACGCTCGAAGACGGTTTAAAATGGCCCGTACATGTTCTGATTCGTTAAGGTTTTTTTTCTTCCTAAAGCGTGCGAAAGAAAGACTGAGGATATCCCGATTGAATAAAAGTTTTTACCCCAGGGGGCTAATTTAAAAAAATAATACCAGCCATACATATTTAAGACTTTAGCCGGCAACCCTAGCACCATAATTTTTAATTTTTCTTATTTACGTTTTTTTTCGTCAAAATGGAACGCAAACATCACCGATATACAACTCAAAACGAGGTCGACACCGGTGTGTACTGTCACTCACTGGAGAACAGCTCAATCGATTAGATGGACGAAATAGTCAAGAACGTTGCAGTCCATCTAGGCACGACTGATAGTGCAATCCGACTTTTGACATCCCTATTTTTAGGTAGGTAAAACTACACAAAGTACTCATCTCTTTCTACAGTCTGATGTTTCTAAATTGTTAGAAGTCAACATTTGCAATTTTGGTGCTGTATATATACTTGACCTTGCTGTACCACGTGTTTCTTGTTATTAAACGAATCAGCAGACCAACAAATTATTTTCATCTATTATATCGTTAGTTTCTTAATGGCAGTGCCCTTGTTTGTAAATAACACGTTAACAGCAACTAAACTATTTTGGATACAACATACTTTTTAAAGCTATTCAACCATTGCAACTGTTTCGTTAGTTTGTAAATTTGGAACTTTCAATTGAAAATTCAAGGATATATTTAGCTGTAAACAGTTTTGAAGTATTATATTTTAGAGTACTTAAACATAACTTTGGTCGACGTATAGGTTTGGTTTGAATTTTACGGCACTGAAACGCATGAAGGCCCAAGGTCAAACACGCCAAAATAGCAGATTTTGCTGAGCTGGTCATGCTACAACACTGGTCAATCAGCAGACTTAAGCGCATTGCCGATGACCGGATGACCTTACCAGAGATAGCCTAGTAGCCATCCATATAAAACGTGACGCAGATTTGGTGAAATTTGTACCCTCACTCTCCCTCTTGTCACATTTCGTTACAAAAACATAGACTCGTGTATGATATAACAAAGCTTTGACCCACTCACCCCGAGCAGTAGTTCTAGTTTCCTTTTCCCCCGTGCCATTTTGTGTTTATGTTGGGGTGTACCAAATGTAAAAATGGCGGGGGGGGGGGGGGGGGGGCAAGGGTCAGAGAAACTCGAACTACCCGAATGGTTATCAAAAGTAAAATTGGCATGAAATCCCTTAGTATACAAAGACACACAAAAGTACAACACTGCATTTTGAATGAAGTTAATAATTCAAAATAATATAATTATCTTGATCTTTAGTCCTTTGAAAACCCATGTACTGAGAAAAATTATGAAAAGGAAAGACTTAAAATCCAAGGAATACAATTGTAGACATATGATCTCATCAATTTATTTCTCAGTGTTCTCTTTCTCCAATATTACCACATTTTTGCATAGTGTACATTTTGTTTGGAAGATGGCGCTTGTATTTTTTGTGACATCACATATTTTTACAACTAGTTCCCCCCCCCTCCAGTGTGTGATGTCACATATGGACTACCTCATACCTGACATATTCCCAGTGTTGAGAGTATTTTGAAACTCTAAAAGTGTTTTGAGACCCCAAAAGGGGATGGGGTGGGGGTTATTGCATATGACCAAAAAGAGCTTTGATGAATTCTTACACATGGCTACTGTCCCATCTGAAATATCATTTCTAGCAATTTTAGCACTCTTCTGATCATTAGTCTATGTCAATTTTGATGTTTATCTCCAAAATACTTATCCAAATTTGTGCATGGCATTTTGTCTCAAGTTTCAGCTTGTTTTGATTCTGAGGACACGTACACTTCTTATTCAGCTCCAACTCAGAAATGTACACAATGAAAGCTATAATTTTTTATTTAATGTACATTACTCTTATAAATAATTACATATACATCTCTGGGTCTTTCTACCTCTGAATTCAAAACCTCTTCGGTGGCCATGTGGTTAGAGCATCCATCTCGAATGTGGGAGGTCGTAGGTTTGATCCCCAACCGAGTCGTACCAAAGACATACAAAAATGGTACTAACAGCTGTGCTCGCTTGGCGCTCAGCATTAATGGGTTAGTGTTGGACTGGTGACAGGATAATGTGACTGGGTGGATCATCCTGTTACATGTCTGCAGCATGATCACCAGTGCTAGACATCACTATAAACTGTCACGCTGCAGATATTGTAGTGATATAACTGGTTTTTTTTTTATTATAAAATTATGTTTAAAATCCAAATCACACACACTGCCTCTGAATTCCTTCATTGTAAATAACAGCATATTTTCCCACCAAGCTGTCAGAGTCTTTGAATTTGTTGCCCAGCTATTTTCTTTTGATGTACTTTTATACTGACAACATGTACATCATGGGCTCAGTAGACCACTGAATTTTGTCACTGTACATATCAGCACAGCTAATTGATCAACACATTTTCTCCAATAAGCAGGTGGCTGAAGCAGGATTAGCAGTTCTTTGAATTTTGCTGCCCACATATTACATGTGTAAGTAGTACTCCTGCCTTAGTGATTTTCTACATCCCAGATGTACAAATTTGCGTGATTTAAGTGTTTCCGAGTTCTATGTGATGCTCAATGAATGCCATACAATCCTGAATGACCTGTCACAATGTTGTTTTCATTATGCGAAATATCATGCATTTTATGTATAAAGTAAAATCCAGCTTCAAAGAAATGTTGCCACCATGCACAAACCTGCCAATAATTTTTAATACAGATGGCTTAAACATTCTCCTTCTAGTGAGTGATGTTATACCTTTTGTACTTCAATACACACACACACACACACACAGAGCATCTCTTTGATTTACCTATAATTTAAAATGCAATGGTTTGTTCCACTTTGTGAACTTTACCAATGTAAATGAACAAAATGGGATCTTCCAAATCAGTCTTCAAAGGACTTGGCACATCCCTTAGCTATTGTCAGCCAATTATTGGGTGAAATATTTGTTGCATATACCTGAACTCATTGTCTTTTAATTGACTCTTTGACAATTAGCTGTATAAACTGACCCAAGGATAGTTTTCACATGAATTCTGTATAGGACTGTACACTGTTCATGCTACATGTTACAGGTGTATTCAGAGTTGGGTTTTTCGGGGTGTGTGTGTGTGTGTTGTGGAAAGATCACTAAAAATCAAGCATTTCAAAACATGACCATGTCTTTGGTTTGGGCATAAAATCATGTACTAATAGCTTGACATGTTTTGTTATGGCATCTAAATGTTAGTTTCACCCAACCATATATTTTTATTATATAATAATAAGCAGCAGAGAGGGTGAATCCTACAACGTTTTTAGACAAAATTTTGATTGAAATCCTAAAACGAGCCTTCCTACGATCAAAAAAAAATGTCTCAGGGGCAAACCCTACAACGTTTTCAGACAAAAAATTTATTGAAATCTCCCTACGAAATCATTTTAACTAAAAAAATGAAAACGATTTTTTAATTAATTTTGGTCGCAACTTGTTGTCATACACCCTCTCTGCTGCTTAGTGATTTCATCACTGGGTTAACAAAAATAATAAAATGATTTTAACCGAATATTTGATCAAGTCTTTAGGACGAAAATCATTTATGATTTCACAAACAGACTAATCGCTAACACCTCTTCTTGTAAATCAATCAGATTATTTGACTGGTCGGTGAGTTTGAAATTAATTCTGGTTAATGAATTATTATGGCATCGCATGTAGACAGGATTAATTGGGTTTTCAATAATTAAAAACCCTGGAGGAGCTGTTGGTGCAAATGAATAAAGAATATATCCCTGCTGAGCTTGATTTGATCGTTCGAGATTAATTTGATAGCTTCCTTCGATAACATCACACACTAAATTAAGCGCAATCACCGATGAAATATTCACGTTGAACGGAGCGATATGCCTACCGCCACCGTCTGGGTCATTATTATGTTTGAGGATTTTTATTTCCCCTGATGCTGTTTTCTTCCACGTATCATGAATTATTTTAAACCCAACATCGATGGTGTCACTGAGAAGTTTTTTTAGTTCCGGTACGTTATATCCCGGTAGTTTGAATGTCGGAATATCTTCAACGCGGATTTTATAGTCTGATGCAAATTTTGTTCTCGATTTTGGGTTATCTTCATCTAATATATCCTGAATAATTTTTAGGTTAAATGTTTCCATATCGTCGATAATTTTATTGCATGTTTCGACGACGCTGATAAATTCATCTCGGGTGAGAGAGCCGGATTTAAGAGATATTAACAACAGCGATAAATCATTATTCATTGCTGTGAAATTTTTAACGATTTCAGGTTTGTTAACTAAATAATATATCCTTATTCCTTCCCCCTCTGGCTTCTCTTCTTCAGTTGATCGGTATCCGAGACCAAAAAAATCTATAACAGATTTATGATCTTTATAACTCTTTATTGGATTATCAGGTTTTATTCTGTCGGTGATATAATCAGTTTTTTGTGGTTCTGGTAAATCAACGGTTTTTCCACCGGGTGGTAATTCAGGCCATCCTAGTACGGTTCTTATTGAGCTGTTATAGATATCTACGACGTATCCTTCTGTGCTTATCTCAATCGCGGATGATAGCGTCGGTTCATGAACTGTTATAGCGATTTTTGACTCTACTCCAGTAATCGATTTTATTCTACGCGCGAATTCATTATTGATTTGTTCTATTTGGTATGACCCTGTTGGTATCGAAACAACATTCCAGTCTGGGGTACCATCGTCTTTATTCTTATACGAGAACACCAGTGAATTATTGGGTTGTTGACCACCAAATGATTTTGATCTGATATTAGGCCAACTGTGATACATTCGTAGTTTTGCTAGCGCTATCTCCTTCACTGGAACCGGAGAGGGGAAATTCACACTAAACTCGGGTTTCGTAGATGTTATTGATATCATACTCGTTTGTACTGGGTTCGTGTTCTCCACTACTCGTTGAAGTAATTCCATCTGTGTCGTCATTATACTCATGATTTATTTCTAATTTTGGTATCGAGGAATCATAAATACTGACCATCACTGAGAATTCACAATCTGGTAATGTTGATATTATTGAGATCATTTTGTTTTTTGGGTTCGTGTTTTCTGATTCCATCGGTGTTGTCATTGTTATTATACTCATGTTGTCGCTCTAATTTCGATATCGCGGAATCAAAAATACTGACCATCGCTGAGAATTCAATATCTGATATAATCGTATTATCGAGTGACGACGATATCATCAATGATAACTGCGAATATGCGGTTGATGCAATATGAAATTGAAGTAAGTAATTCTGCAGTTTACTCTGGCTGCATGATGATATCTTTTTTGCTATCCCGGTTAATATACCCCCGATTGTAGCCACCGCAGAAATGCAAATTGGAACTACGACCGGGGCAATCATTGTAACAGATGCTAGTATTATTCCGGCACCAGTAAGAACGCTTGACACCGAGTATATAATAACATCAATTGCGGTGATTCTTCGTCGGTATTTTTTTATTTTTATTTGATACTCCTCAGTGAGGGTTTTGAGTCTATTCTGAAATTCTCTGACCTGATCATAGCGACATTGCGTCGATGACAAAGTCATTGTTGTTATTTTAAAAACACTAGCGTTTTCAATTGTGAAATCCTTTCAATTTAGTTATTTACTTAAATCCGCTACGAATTCCAGATACCATGTTACTGATGCCTTAGCCAAACTTTTATCATCGGCTTTTATCGTTAACCGTTCAGTTTTATCCTTGTCGATGATCGTTGAAATCGTATTGTTGACCCCGGATGAACTCGACGATGATATATTAAATTGAATTGGTGCTACTAGTGTTAATCGATAAATACCTTTAACGGTTGCAGTGATATCTAATTTGTTGTTTGTAGGTGTCCACTCAAATGATCCGTGTTGGATTGTATATACTACGTTATTGGTTTTCTCATGAGGAATTTTTGTTTTTTCAATGATTGTTATCATCCTCGAAAAATCACCTTTGACGGCTTCGATGAAAGTTTTCGTCTCATCGATGGATTTTTTAATATCAGGGAGTTTTATTTCAATTTTATCCAACTGGGTTCCAATAAATTTATCAATGATATTTCTACGAAATGATATAAACTGTTTTCCGTTATCTTCAATTTTAGATTCAAGTATTTTTAGTACAGCCAGAGAATTGTTTAACTCATCGTTGAGAGTTTTTAATCGATCTGTAATCGTCGAAACGAGTACACCCGGTTTGAGTTTACCCTGATCGGAAAATAACGCGATAGTATCCTCGATTGCGTTTTGTTGTTTAACCAAAATATCATCCAGAGAAATATTACTGGATTTCAATTTACCCTGATCCGAAAACAACGCAACGGTGTTCTCGATTGCGTTTTGTTGTTTAACTAAAATATCATCCAGAGAAATATTACTAGATTTCAATTTACCCTGTTTGTCCTGAAATACAACTATTTCATTAGGATCAACATTTGTTAAGTTCAACGTCTCAGCGATTTCATCTTTAATTTTTTTTGTTATATCCTTGACAGAATCAGGTGGTGCAGTGCCATCGGGTTTGGGTTTCAAAGATCTCCCCCAAATATCAATCATGTTATTGTAAAACTCTTTCTCTCTCTAAAAAGCGATTACTAGTGTAGTCATTAACGACAATATGAGGTGGTTTTCCCCTTGGGTTACCCAAGGAGTTAGAAATAGCGTCAAGGACATTTAATACTTCACTGCCGCATATTGGTGGGTCATTGATTTGTTGTGTTGGTAGCGTAGAATACCAAGTCTTCATTGGAAGGGTTTTTATATACCGCATAAACTCTTTTGGTGGGGCTAATCCATATGAATCAAAATAGACAATCCCACGTGGATCAATAGCGTATGCAACCCAGTGAGTTCCAGGTCCGGTGCTGTTATCGAGATTAATAATACCTGTTTCAGTTTTGTTTGGTTGATGTGGTAATTGATCTTTCATAAAAACTCCTCTGAAATTTTTAATCACTAGTTTTTTAGCCGCATCCATTAAATCAAAATTGGACATAGGAATCTTCGATTCCTGAATTAATAAATCGTTCCTGGTAGTCTTAAACCCTTTCCGCTGTACCACGAATACGGGGTTCCTGGTAGTCTTAGACCCTTTCCCTTTTTTTTATATCCTTTCCCAGTTGCCTTCTTTAGTGCCATTCCTGCTGCAGTACCAACGGCTCCTAACGCTGCCGCTTTAGCCACCGCTGGGGCTGCTGCTGCAATCAATGCTGGAATCGCAGCTAACAACGGAAATATACCGCCTGTTTTAATCATATTTTTGATAGCAGCCGCAGAAAGAGTAATCTGAACACCTTTTTTGGCTGCAAGTGCATCATTGAAATGTTTCACCTGACGAGTTGTCAGCGATAGTTTATTTGCACCACCAGTCATTTGGTTGGGTTTCAACGTGATTGTGGTTCCACATCGCTTAACCGATTCTGATTGCAATTTTTTTAATTGACCGGGAGTTAACGTAACACTAATAACACTATATGACATTATACATAATAGATTGATTCTAATTCAATGAAAAATCAATCAAAGATTTTCTACTGGTGCATCTACCACTCTCATTCTTCCTCCAACACCTTCGAGTAGCATTGATTTGTCGCTGAGAATGACAGCAACCGCTCTATAATTATCAATAGCATCAGGCTTATCTACATTAGCTCTAAAGTGTATATCAACGACGGATTGTCTTGTGAAATCGAGATGTTCCAGTGAGAAGTAATAGATCGGATATAGATTTTTAAAATCATATTGTGATATTTGCAAACCAGTATCCACATTTTGATCGCGTGCCATAAATGACAACAGACGATGATACACGCGTGCAATATGATTTTCTGTGTAATTAAGTTGTATATCCTCGGTTGGTTCCTGTTGGCCATTTATTCTCAGTGAGACGTCTTTCACACCTAATTGATCAAATATCATATGACTGGAGAGTTGATCTCCAACTCTTTTATTATCTTGTAACGCTACGAATATATGACGTGGCGCAGTAACACCTTGTTTTGATGCTAGATTCCACGTGAATAACCCCTTCAGACTTGATTGTTTAACATCTGTACTCACTGATAACCAACTCAACAACGACTTTCCTCCTTGGTCCATAAATGATAGTAATCGTTCTTCTGCGGTGATTGCTGGAGTCAACACTGGCATCCACAATGATATTTTTGTTAAATTGACTTTACCGGCATCATCATTTACATGATCTGCAGCTGTGTTTGCTGGAATCCTCCAAATTGCGTCATTATCATCACCCTTTCGTACAAGCGATACTGTATGCTTCGCCCCATAAATAACTTTTCGGACGTTTCTACAGAATCCAAATATATGATGTAGTGGAATCGCGCATGAAAATGATTTACGCCCTGCTCCCAACATTGAGTTTCGTGTTGCAGCTCCTAGATTGAAATTGGGGTCGTTGTTTATAATCATATCCTCGACATCAACATCAGCATCACCAGCATGTTTTTTTGGTCGTCTTACAACAAATGGATTTCCATTAGCGCTATTCCTACCATCTTTTGCAAACATCATAGAAGGTCCTGCTGATCTTGTATAATCATCAGAATATCTCGCTAACCCGATTATTGTTGTAGCCACATCAACATCACGATCTATGGACTCAATTTCTTTTCCATCAATGAGATATCTAGCACTCTCAAATAGCGCCATGATACCATTATTGACAAAACCGACTTGAGTACCAATTGGATATGATGCTCCAGCAGCTGTTACAAGTACTCCTTCTACTTCAATAAACGCTTCACAGGGCAAAAAGTATTTACTGGTATCATGGACTTGAAGTTCAATTCGCGATCGACTATTTGCGTCTATTGCATGATAAGCGTAATATTGATAATCGCGTACAGAATCATCCTTGCCAACTGGGGCGTCTATATCAAACGCCGGATCATGTGATTTTTTGAACATTTTATTCTATTTATCAGAGTCTAAATCGTGAAATCATAAACGATTTTCATCGACGTAGTTTTTTAAAGCCGCTTCCTGCTATCATATTTGCAATATTGCTTTGGTCCCCTTGATTTACCATCGACGCTAGTTTTTCATCTACTGCGTTATTTATAATTCTACTAACACTTGCAGGCATTTCCGCTGTAGACGGTAACGGTTTCTTTTTTCGTGATTTCACTAATGATGTTAATTTATTCCTCGCAGTTGAAAACGCTTTTCCAGCAAGATCTCCAACAGCACCAATACCCTTATCACGAATAACTTCAATTGCTTTCATTCCTAGTTGTTTAGCTAACGGCATCACTTTTGGAGCCATTCTCGCAAATAACCCTGCAATGGTATTGCCTAAACCATCTCCGTAGTATGCTCTATAAACTGGAAACCGTGAATTAACTACATAGACGGGGGTTGGTTTATCATGATTGTAGTGTATGATCATTATTTGAAATCAGAAACCATTTTTCAATTGGAAACGCTAGCGTTTTTATTCAGTCTCGGTGATTAATCACTGTGATACCCACTTTCCACTAACTCGTCAATGAAATCTCGATATGTTTTGATATCCATGATACCGCCGGCAAATAACCGTCTACAGATATCAGCTGCTTCATTAATTATTTCCGGTGAGTTATTTCCAGCTCGGAAACCTCCTACAAGAACTTCTAATCGTGATATATCATTGATAACACTACCAGGACATGAAATCTTTAGATTTCCACTCTTTGAGTTTCCAATCCTTGGATTTTCCCTCGAAGAGTTTCCACTGGAATCTTGCAATCCACTTCCGCTATAACCAGTTGCTTCATCCTGTTTTTCTAAATCGGCTTCTTGTAATAAATAATCAAGAAGATTATCATCAGGTGGTAGTTGTTGTTTTTTAGGAGAGTAGACTACTTTCTTTGCAGGTTGCTGTCGCTTTCCTCGCAATTTTTGCGGTTTTTGTTGTTGTTTAAACTCTTCGTATTGATTATACACTTCGCCCACCTCATTGATATATCCAATGTATGATGCGTTACCCTTCTTCTTAATTCTACCTGTTTTTTCAGTTTTGATTTTGTAGAATATATCAGCCCAGTGAGTTATATCTCTAACAAAGTTATGATGTTCTGGTTTCAACAAATTTTTCCTGTTTTCATAAGTCGTAACAACAAGCGCAGGAATTTTTGCTAGTTTAGTCTCAATGATTGCTGCTAAACCCGCCTCGTTAAATATCACGCGTAAATCATCTACTATTTCTTTTGATTCCATTTGTTTTGTTTGTTCAGTTTGTTCAGTTTTCGCTGCTATTTTTTCAAGTTCACCAATAACAGATTTTCCCGTCTCGGGAACATCTCCCAGTATAGCACGCTCTATCCCTTTCGTTGCTGTGGTTACTGGTTTAAACAATTCTTCGGATCCCATAGCAAAATCAGTCTGAAGACTCTGTCGTTGTTGTAGTTTATTCCGTACAGAGTCACGAATTGGTACAAATCTCCTGATTGCATCCAGTCGTTCACGAGCCAATCGGGTTGTTAATGCTTCATTGACCATTATTTGAAATCGCAAACAATTTTTCAATTGCAAAACAATTTTTCAATCCGACCTAACAGACGAAAACACTTTTTGTTACATGTCAGACATGTCGGATGATTTTTAACACGATCACGGAAGCGTTTTAACAGCGTTATCAATGATGTGGAAAGTATCAGAGTTACTAATAAAATAATTATTTTTAATTAATACTGATAGTTTCCACACTCTCAATCTGATATATCATATCGGGAAAACCATCCATTAACGGCCTATCGATTTGACATTTTTAATCAAAAAATGCTAAAAAAAAAAATTTAAATCTCTATAAGGGACGGTCACAATCAAATAATGATAAATGGTTGGTCAATCAAAATTGTTCATTTTCTTGAATTAACGCCCGTAGGTTTCTAACTTTAGAATTAACCTCCTTTTTCAATTCGTATTCGTACCCCAATTCTTTTCGTATTCGTTCTACGATGGTATACAACGGAGCGAACACACTTACGTCACTGGAAAATGCGAGAGAGTCCTTAATAGAATTCTGAATTCTTTTGATGAGCGCATACTTCTTTGGTAGCATATATTTATTGTTGTTAACTCCGTATTCTATATCCTGAAAATCAGACATGATTTGATCAGGATTTAACCCATCTGATAGTTCAATATCCCAACCTTTCAATTTTGAAATCTCGGATATGATGCTATTCATGTTTTCAGAATTCATTATTCTATAACAATTATATATTTCTAAATGAAAAATATGACGCATTAGACATAACTAAATCGAATTTTCTGTCCGGTCCCTTTTGAAATAGCCGATCGACAAACCCCCTCTGCAACATATCGTACTGAGGGTCTACAAATATTGAAATACTTGCCGGCTTCATATATTGATTTAAATACTTTTTCTTCGTTAGTTATTGTATTCAAAGATTTCACAGGTCTCGCTTTTTTCGAGTATTTCCCAGTCCCCCCTCGTTTGGTATTCTCACTATGTGTGATTGCTTGAAGATTTGATAAGGAATTGTTCTTCGGATTAGAATCAATATGATCAATAACAAAACCATCTTTGATCAATCCATGGAAACATTCATACACGAAACGATGATTGTAATATTTCTTCTTTCCAACAGTAAAGAACAAATACCCCATACCATTATCCCACCCAACTGGGTTCTTCAGTCTACGGTTTCTTACAACACCATCACTGGATGCTTCATAATTTGTACTCACAGGGTGCTGTCTGAATTCTTGGGTCATTCGTATACTATACTATTTGTCTAATTCAATGACTGATTCATTTGCAGGGATTCATTATACATAAATCTTTCATTTAGAGACTTGTTTTTAGTATAGCATGAAAGAGTTCAAGAGATTGACTTCGAAAAATGCTGAATTCAATGCTGATAAGGAGTTTAAGAGATTATTGAAAATCAGTCCTAGATTTAATCTCGATAGACCCAAAAAACGTAACAAACGTCCAAGAGACGGAAACATGAAAGAGTTTAAGAGATTATTGAAAATCAGTCCTAGATTTAATCTCGATAGACCCAAAAAACGTAACAAACGTCCAAGAGACGGAAACATGAAAGAGTTTAAGAGATTATTGAAAATCAGTCCTAGATTTAATCTCGATAGACCCAAAAAACGTAACAAAATCAATCCTAGATTTAATCTCGATAAACCAAAAAAAACGTCCAAGAGAGATTACCCCTGGAAAGATGCTCAATTCAATCTCGATATAGCTTCTAATACACCAAAGAATACAATTCTTGATAAAGCCATGATTAGTAAAATCAGAGACTGTTTTAATGAATTCAAGCGTGATGGAGCATCTTATTGTTGGTCAACATTTCGAATTGATGGTGTTGTTGATGCTACCATGAATGATGAAAAAGCAGCAGTGATAATTTCACGTGTTGGGGAAAAAAGATATTTTTTCCGAATCAAATTCATTATCGAAGTCGATGGCAAATGGATTATTAAGGATAAATTTGAACCAATCCTCAAGAATAAAAAAGCTGTCATTGTGAGTAGAGATTCCAAACCAGGGATTCTAACCGGCATTGATAAACCATACTACGAAAGATCTTATCCCGTAACAGCAATGGTTTATGGGATATATCCGTTAAATGATAAACCCGATATCGCAAAACTAGCTCCTATGAAATATTCGTCAGGGCTTAATTGTGTAGCAGAACGAATAATAGAACACTTCACAAATGCATCCCGAGGAAATAAACTAACTGATCTGCGACGTAGGAAAATAACCGAGTGGGAACTGACAGTGAAACAGCATGGTGCAAAGATTTCTGATATAGCTAAATTAGAAACATCATTACGATTCCCAATAACCGTTATGACGATAACCGGAGAGGTTTTTTACGAACCGAAATATAACAAAAATGGAGCGCCAATACAGATTATTGATCATAACAAACACGCGTGGACACCTGCGGTAACAATATTTCCACGAGAACGAACCGTGAAATATATCCCTAAGGAGTTCGTCGGGGATGTTTTCTATGAAGAGAAATTATTTGATGCTATTCATGCGTTGTGTAAGGATGATCCTGTGTCAGTGTGGTTACTTAGAAGTGATGAAGAATTCGATCAATTTGTAAAACCAAATGGTGAATTATATCGCATTGAAGAATTAGATAACAGAATGAGAAAAATCGCTAGTGATTTTTCACCGGAGAATTCCCATGAAAAACTACTCACGGATAGTTTTACTATTCCATCAGTGGTAGCTCACTTCGCAAGAGAAAAAAACTCATGGCGTCCAACACGAAATGATTTTCTCGAGGATGTTAAATTGAGTTGCGTCGAATTTGGTCATGGAGGACTGTGGAATACGAAATACTCATGTGATGGTATGATTTCAATTGATATAGCCGCGTGTTATCCCGGAAGTTTTCTCGGGTATGGGGAATGCGCTGAGTACTTCAAACGATTTGGACACCCCACGCATGAAATGACTCGTGTTGCGATTAATGGACCATTGCCTGATTTTGATTTAACCGGATTCGCTCGTGTGATATCATTTGAATTAGCTACAGGGTTACATCCGTGTAGTTATGTTTGGTTTGGTAGACACCTATCTGAAAAACACTGGATGCCAATAGTGCTATTGAGATATATGATTGATTGTGGTATGCTAATATCGTTGATTGTTTCCGAGGCTATTATATGCTATCGAGCTCAGAAAGAAGTTTGGCTACCACAACCCAATCTAGATAGAATAATCAACGAACTACGAAAACAGTTTCCAGATTTCAGTGAAGAAGAAATCATAAATTGGTCTAAGAAGTTATTTGAAATTAAAAAAGAACAAGCAAAAGATCTCGGAAGAAGAATAATCGGTAAATTTACCCAGGGTGGACGATACGATAACGCAAAATATTCTTCGCGGTTGATCATAGATGTCGCTGAATACGATTTTATTGTAGCGGATTTAATGAAACAGGGAAAACTTGTATCCCGTAAGGATGCTTTTCTATCCAATGGTGAGAAATTAGGTACGGTTGTTACCTACTGTGATGGATATAATTCCCAGTACACACATTTGAGAAGTTCAATGCTAGCCTATGCTTCTATTAATCTATTTTCGATGATAAATAGATTTCCTAATACCGCGGTTAGAGTGGCCACTGATTCGATGTATATACACAATAAGTACAAATCAGCTGTAGCGGCATTCACAGATCCCGAAGAAAATTGGGGGCGTTGGCGATTAAAAAAGGAGATGCTACATGAGTATTGTGAATCCGCAGACGTTGCCATGGATGATAAATATATTTGTTGTAACCGTATTGAAATTCAATCAGAACTTTCTAATGCACCACCGGTATCTGATCCAGTATGTAGATACAAGACAGTTTATTTAAACGGTTGTGGTGGGTCAGGAAAGACAACTCGTGCAATTGAATTATATCGTGGTGGTGGAAATACTTGTATTTCTACTAACATGATTGTGCTAACACCGACTCACAGACTCGCCAGAGAGATGATACAACGAGGGGTAAATGCTTGCACTTATCACAGTTTTTTTCGATGGAAGGGTGACAAATGGACTCCTGATCGAATGGGTGATAAATTCATTCCTGAAATCATAATCTGGGATGAAATATGCACAGTGTCATTAGATGTATTAAAAACATTTCTTGAGTGGTTGTTAACCAAAAACACAAAAGTCGTCATGTGCGGGGATCAAGGCCAACCACCACCATTTGTCGGTGCATCTCCACATGAATGGCTAAAGGGTTTTGTAGACTACTATGAAGAAATCACCACTGATTATAGATCACTTGATGAACGATTACGAGAATTTAAGAAACTAATTAGATTACAACCGGATAGAATCCAATGCGAAATAGCGCGTGAAGTGATTTCAGAAACTCCAATGAATGATTTCTGGGAAGCGTGGAGACCAAACGATTTGATCATTGCAAGTAGAAAAATAGTCAGGGATACACTTCAGATGAAGTTATTTGAATTGCATAAAGAAAAATTTGCAACGCTTCCAGTACCCCTTTGTTATAGGCCATCGGATACACGAAAACAGAATATTGAAGTTGATATTCCAGGACAGAATGAAAAACAAATTCTGGTATTAAATGATATTGTGCTGGTTGATATCAATGTCGTTGAAGATGCATTGCGTGCTAATAAATCCCCGTGGACGCTAGGATACGCAGCAACAATACACTCTTCACAGGGATTGACTATATCGGATACAATTGTTTGGATGGTAGATAATCGCATCGAATGGTCAAATTTAGTCTATCTCGCAGTATCCAGAGTACGAAACATAAATCAACTTCGAAGAGTTGTTTTCGATGATAATGACACAACAATAAGTGATATTGATGTTAGCATCATTAATAAAAAACTCTCCGGTTACAAACAACAGGACAAAAAAAAACAACGAGAATTTGATATTGATGCTGAATTAATAATCACTTTGAAGAAACAACAGAATAATCACTGCGCGAGTTGCAATTGTATAATGCGTTGGCAGTATTCGGATAAGGATCCTCGCCAATTCACCGTAGACAGAAAAAATAACAATCTCGGTCATGTCAGAAATAATGTGATGTTGACTTGTCTTGAGTGCAATAGACGCAACGGCGCTAGTTAAGACCATGCGGTGGCAATTCAGTATCCTCGGGAATCACTTGTAGTTGTTGTCGAGTAAAACCCCGCTGAGGGGCAGTTGAATCCAGTTTATAGACTGGAGGTCTACCAGTTGATCGTGTTATACTAGATATCTTATGCGTAGTGACGCTCCAAATAGGATCAGTAGCCCTTTTTCTACCCCCTTCAAGCTCTCCTGGTTCGTATAAGTACCTCACAATGACACTACTACCAAGAATTGGTTGGGAAACGCTAGCGTTTCTAGGGAAATCTTTTTGTGGTTGTACGGGTATTGACTTCTTTTTAATCGCGTTGATAGGTTTCATGTTGATTGTTCTAGTAATCTCGTTATTCAGTGCAGTAATCACAGATGGTAATCTTTTAACCCATTCACGGGATCGCTTTTCTTGAATGAATTCTTTTGCGTATTGATATCCAAATAACCGCTCAGCAATCGTCCGATTAAATCGTTCTACAATGGCCTGATCGCGATGTAGCGCAGTATGCCCTCGTCGTATGGTGACATTATGATGTTTCATTGTAGATAACACTGCACCCTGAAATTCCTTGCCAGGATCAACTTGTAACAGATTTGGCCAGTGCAGAGGACCTCGTCGATAAATCCTTTCAAATGCAGAAGCGACTTCAGTGGCCGATTTTGTTTTCAGCGGTTCTGCTTCTTTGTATCGACTCGCAACATCAACTACGGTTAACGCATATTTGTAACCACGATCATGTGGCAGAAATAATATATCAGCCTGATGAACTTCATTAGGAGCGGTCACATCAAAATGCGAGAATTGAATTTGTTTAGGCGGTGGTAGATAAATTTGCCATAGTGCCTGTTTGGATAACCAATTAGCCGCAGTGGTTTTTTTCACTTTTGCAGCTCTAGCGAGTTTATTGATTGCAGCGTTACCCCTCCAGTATCCCCTCGGAGAATAATAAATTGATTCCATATTATTAATTACCGGCACCTAACATCAATTTACTTTTCATAGCCGATTTTATTAAAAATGAAGCCAATTTTTCTTTGAAGGATTTATCAGGAATAGCATTTAACGCATGAATTAATTTCACATCTGCTAGATGCCTGTGTTGCAGATTGCTGCTTTTATAAGCAACATCATGAAGGTGACAGGCCTTATCAATGGCGTTTATTGGTTCTTCACCGGGGTTGGGTTGATTTTGATTATTGAGTCTGATATCAAGTCTGGTTCCCGGTCCACAGTAG
This sequence comes from Unio delphinus, assembly GCA_029339505.1. Lineage (NCBI taxonomy): Eukaryota > Metazoa > Mollusca > Bivalvia > Unionida > Unionidae > Unio > Unio delphinus. The sequence goes on from JAQISU010000090.1 coordinate 3,308,250, forward strand.
CTATATCCTGGGAGGTGCTTTTCTCCGGGGTACTTTGCCCATGGGGTTCCAGGGAGTTTTGCTAATTTGGCTGCGATATCACCTCCTCGTTTTTTTTAAAATCAGATTTCATAGACACAAATCTAAATTTCTTTGTACCACATTGCACGCATTTACCAGAAAGCGCTGATCGGTTATTTTTTGTTGTAATCGTCGTCACATCATCTGTGCCAGTACGCGTTTTACACTTCACACAATATAGATCCATAATTTATGTATAGAAATATGGATATAATTGATTTTTCAGCGACTAAAACAAGAGAACCAATTAAGCATCATGCAGCGCTACCAAACTCTATCCGGATGATTATAATCGGGCCATCTGGATCCGGTAAAACGCAATTGTTGCTCAATTTAATAATGAGATGGATGAAGTGGGATAAGTTGTATTTAATTGCCCCTAGCGTAGATGATCAACGATGTTATGAAGTGTTAAAGGATTTTAACGAGAATGCATCAGAAATTAAGGGTGAGAACGCCATTGATTTTATAACCGATATCGATGAAGCACCGAGTATTGATGATATTGATGGAGATATTCACAATTTAGTCGTATACGATGATATAATGTTGGATAAACAAAAGAATCCTGCTAGAATATTTTCCCGTGGGCGTCACAAAAACACTGACGTGATATATGTCACTCAACGCTACACTCAGGTTCCAAAAGTGATCAGAGATAACTGCAATTTATTGTCTGTATTCAACGGAGTTGATACTCATACGCTACGAAATATTTGGCAGACATGGTGTTCTGATATGGACTTCAATCAATTTCGAGATTTCTTTAGTCATGCTCAGTCGACTCCGCACGGATTCGCAACAATAAATCTACATGATCCTCGGACACGATATCGTATCGGACTGGATCAAATATTCGGTTAAAATCGTAAAAGAATTATTAACCCAGAACTGAAAACTTTAGCAGCAGAGAGGGTGTATGACAACAAGTTGCGACCAAAATTAATTAAAAAATCGTTTTCATTTTTTTAGTTAAAATGATTTCGTAGGGAGATTTCAATAAATTTTTTGTCTGAAAACGTTGTAGGGTTTGCCCCTGAGACATTTTTTTTTGATCGTAGGAAGGCTCGTTTTAGGATTTCAATCAAAATTTTGTCTAAAAACGTTGTAGGATTCACCCTCTCTGCTGCTTAATAAAAAGGATATAACTACTTTAGAGTGGCCTAAGTGGTTGGGGAGGATGCTAGTTCGAACCCAGACTGAGTTGTACCAAAGACTGGTACAAAATGGTACTTGTAGTTGCCTCAATTTGTGCGCAGCATTAGGAGTTTTTTGTTGGGACTGGGTGAGACCTGATGATATGTGTATGCAGCATGATGTCCCATTGCTACTAATTACTGTAAACTGCTATAAATCAGACTTTATCATGACATGGCTGAAAAATTGTTCAATTTATGTTAAAAATCCAAATCACATGTGCACACACTGGTACTTTACAGGTTGCTAATTTAGTATTGCATGAATTATTTTGCAAATTTTCTATTTGCACATAACATTTGTGTCTTTTTCATTTATAATTCGATACAAAGTTAAGCTCTGCAAAGAAGCAATCATTATGATATGAAATCACAATCTCAGATTCATCGTTAGATACAAAACTTCTGTAAACTGGTAATTCGGCTGTGTTTATTGTACTGCATTGTTAAATTACTGATTTGTATTCACTAGGTTTTTTTGTAACTAATACCAGTCATAAACAACATTGCCTTGTGTTACTGAAAATATTCAATTTTCAGTTATATTAAATTGCAGAATTTATTTACCTTTTGTGGGTCATTTCTAGTAGTTAAAAATGTGATATGTCGAGTGTGAACAGGTTTTACTTGCAAACAACCTTGAAGGTTGTGTTATTATTATTTTTTATCACTTTCAAAAGTCCTGGGTGAGAGTTGATTCTGTTGAAGTTCGATTCTCAAAAATTGTCAATAAAAACTAAGCAATTGATTTTTTTTTTTTTTTTTTTGTTAAAAGGGTCATTACAACTTTTTGTATTTACTGTTCTTTAATTTTACAGTTGTCAGAAATTTTCATTCATTGCTAGTAAACAGTACTCCAGATATTTAAAAAAAATTATGATTCTTTAAATGAAAAGAGTGCTATCACACAAAATAATATTGCTTATCATTGTTTTCACGAGTTCATTTTGTGTTTAAAATGTAAGAAACAAAAATGAATTTGAAAGTTGACCCAATACCTGTATTCTATCATTATATTGTAATAGTATTCAATGACAAAGAGACTTATTTAAAATAAATATTGAAAACTTTACAATCTATGAATGAAGGAAAGAAAGAAGTAACAACAACCTCACCAGATTCATATGCATTGATCAAACGAGTAACATACATTTGAGATTTTAAATTCTTTTTTTTCTGTTAATTTGGTGGTTAGTTTAGTCAGTAGCATGAATTATTGCAATCAAGTATAAGCTTTTTATATGCCCCCCAATATGGCCACTATTGAATTATTGCAGTCAAGTATAAGCTTTTTATATGCCCCACAATATGGCCACTATTGAATTATTGCAATCAAGTATAAGCTTTTTATATGCCCCACAATATGGCCACTATTGAATTATTGCAATCAAGTATAAGCTCTTTATATGCCCCACAGTATGGCCACTATTTAATTATTGCAATCAAGTGTAAGCTTTTTATATGTCCCACAATATGGCCACTATTGAATTATTGCAATCAAGTATAAGCTTTTTATTTGCCCCACAATATGGCCACTATTGGATTATTGCAATCAAGTATAAGCTTTTTATTTGCCCCACAATATGGCCACTATTGAATTATTGCAATCAAGTATAAGCGTTTTATATGTCCCACAATATGGCCACTATTGAATTATTGCAATCAAGTATAAGCTCTTTATATGCCCCACAATATGGCCACTATTTAATTATTGCAATCAAGTATAAGCTTTTTATATGTCCCACAATATGGCCACTATTGAATTATTGCAATCAAGTATAAGCTTTTTATTTGCCCCACAATATGGCCACTATTGAATTATTGCAATCAAGTATAAGCTTTTTATATGCCCCACAATATGGCCACTATTGAATTATTGCAATCAAGTATAAGCTCTTTATATGCCCCACAGTATGGCCACTATTTAATTATTGCAATCAAGTGTAAGCTTTTTATATGTCCCACAATATGGCCACTATTGAATTATTGCAATCAAGTATAAGCTTTTTATTTGCCCCACAATATGGCCACTATTGGATTATTGCAATCAAGTATAAGCTTTTTATTTGCCCCACAATATGGCCACTATTGAATTATTGCAATCAAGTATAAGCGTTTTATATGTCCCACAATATGGCCACTATTGAATTATTGCAATCAAGTATAAGCTCTTTATATGCCCCACAATATGGCCACTATTTAATTATTGCAATCAAGTATAAGCTTTTTATATGTCCCACAATATGGCCACTATTGAATTATTGCAATCAAGTATAAGCTTTTTATTTGCCCCACAATATGGCCACTATTGAATTATTGCAATCAAGTATAAGCGTTTTATATGCCCCACAATATGGCCACTATTGTGCCCATCTTGTAATAATGTTATTTCTATTCCCAACAGATGAAGATCTGTATTAGGATTTTTTTTTTTCTTTCTCACTTTGTATGATACACGTGTGTAGTTGGTTTCAAATGAAAATGGTGCCAATTGTATGTCTTATACAACTGCCACAATTGGTACCTTGAGAATCTTGGTTTTGCTATATATTTGGTCCAAAATAAAAATTATGCCAATTTGACATTCTGTGTCAACCACAGCAACTAATTTGAAATAGTTTTATTGCTGAAGAATACCAAAGATGGTTTAAACACTCCGCAGTTAAATACATAGGAGAAATGGTTTTATTTTGAATTTTTTGAAATTCTCTTTTTCCAGTATTTAGTGTCATCAGGACAAAGCTCTGAATATCTGTAAGATCAGCCAAGAGGTAGAAAAAGTTAACACATTCGAACTATAGCTAGTAGTGAAGATGGAATACCACCTCCTTTGGTTTGTTATGAAAATGATGACATCACAGGTCTTGGCAGAATGTTACTCGTGATGCAAAATTATCTCTCATGACCTCTACAAGTTAACATTCACTGTGACAATTAAGATGAATGATTTTATGTCAACAATGTTGTATTCAAGATCATATGCTGCCAAAATTCATTGTGGAGTTTTGAACATCACACAGAAAATGAAGTTAGTGTCTTAATTTTCGTACTTTATTGACTTCATTATGAATTTGGAATGTGCCTTGGTGTACTAGGTGAGATGCAGCATTCTCTGAAATTCTTGGGAAGCCATTTAGCACTTTGTTTTGAAAGGAGTACATGTATCTACCAACATTAGCAATAAGGTCACTCTGACCAAATATATTTATGCAACAAAGTGTGCCATCGTGTCCATATCAACTGTCCAATGTGTATGTGAAAATACTACGTATCAAGATTCTTTTGAACTGTCACATTATTGTACTTTGTAAATGTTATATGGAGTTTTAAAAATGGATCTTGTGTTAAATTTGTAACATTGGTACTCTCAGATAGTCATAGGAAGCAGGCATTAAAGATATCTTACAATCAAATAGACACAGTAAATAGGCATTAAGGATATGGTACTATCAAATAGACACAGTAAATGGGCATTAATGATATGGTACTATCAAATAGACACAAATAGGCATTAAGGATATGGTACTATCAAATACACACAAATAGGCATTAAGGATATGGTACTATCAAATAGACACAAATAGGCATTAAGGATATGGTACTATCAAATACACACAAATAGGCATTAAGGATATGGTACTATCAAATAGACACAGTAAATGGGCATTAATGATATGGTACTATCAAATAGATACAGTAAATGGGCATTAAGGATATGGTACTATCAAATAGACACAAATAGGCATTAAGGATATGGTACTATCAAATACACACAAATAGGCATTAAGGATATGGTACTATCAAATAGACACAAATAGGCATTAAGGATATGGTACTATCAAATAGACACAGTAAATGGGCATTAAGGATATGGTGCTATCAAATAGACACAGTAAATAGGCATTAAGGATATGGTACTATCAAATAGACACAGTAAATAGGCATTAATGATATGGTACTATCAAATAGATGCAGTAAATGGGCATTATGGATATGGTACTATCAAATATATGCAGTAAATAGGCATTATGGATATGGTACAATCAAATAGACACAGTAAATAGGCATTAATGATATGGTACTATGAAATAGACACAGTAAATGGGCATTAATGATATGGTACTATCAAATAGACACAGTAAATAGGCATTATGGATATGGTACTATCAAATAGATGCAGTAAATAGGCATTATGGATATGGTACAATCAAATAGATGCAGTAAATAGGCATTAATGATATGGTACTATCAAATAGACACAGTAAATAGGCATTATGGATATGGTACTATCAAATAGACACAGTAAATAGGCATTTAAGGCATTGTGTGCATCCTTGTGTTGAATCTGTTATGAAATTGGATTGAAGTGGTTCCTATGATAATTTTATGATAATAATAATAATAATAATAGCAACAAATGTTGCACTTTTCAGATTGTAGATATTAGATAGTAAAGAGAATTATGAAGATGATAAGAAGAACAAGTTTGAAAAGATCTTGTCAGATTAGGTTACTTGATCTGCCAGATGGCTGTAAGAATGGTTGGAAGTGTTGACCATATGTTGCTGAAAGATTAATGTTAAATATAATTATCATTTCTACTATTGTTTAATTAATAAATTATCTATTTCCTTAATACAGTTGGTATATATCTGAGTTATTTAACTTACAGGCTTCCCATTGGGTTTCGTGTACCGAGCTGTTCTCCATGGAAAACCATCTCATGTCCAGCACCTCTACTTCACTTTTTGTGGCCTTGTTCTTAGTTACTTTAATTTTGGTAAGTATTTGAAGCATAATAACAGTAATAATAATAACAATATTCCAGCCAATGAAGGGCATGAACAGGTAATGCATTGGTTACCAAGCCCTCAGATAGTGACCCAAATCAGTGTCATATAAATGTTCTGGAGGGTCTTGGATGGTCACCATGATTTTTGTTTTGAGGGTGGTAAAACTTATCAGAATGTGGGAAGGTGGTTGTGGGGCTAAGAAAAACCATTTTTATGGATTGCAGCCAAAAAGGAATGGATGGATGAACAGCACATAGACCGAGCCTTCCATTAAAGTTGGAGGGTGAGTTACCAAAGTTGGGAGGGTTTTAGACGAACTCTACAAATGGGATACATTTTTGTTTTAAGTAGCCAGTTGCAAAGTAAAAGTAGCCAGATAAATTGCCCATCTCCCGGTTGATAAGGAAAGCCCTGCAGAGATCACAGCAGCGTAGCTAACCTGTCCAGAATTTACCTGCACATAAAATTGTGTTAGTTGTAGAATAAATGAATTAATAGAAAGTTGCCAACATTTGCTGTCAACTAGAAAATCTGGAAGTAAAATGTTTACTTAAGAAACAATGTTACTAGTATGAATCACCTTTTGGGAGAATTTATTTTTGTTGTTGCATCTACATGTAAGTAGGAAAGCACAGAACAATAGTCAGTCTGCTTCTTGCTACAGTGTATTTTGTGCTCCAATTATTTTGAATGGCTTCCTGTTTCCTGACTGTGTAGAGTAATTAATACCAAAGGACAAAGTACATTTAAGCTACTTAAATGGCAAAAACCATCAAAGTTCAAGGATCTTGGGGGAAAATGTTGGATAATCTCAACAAAGTGATACATTTTGATATACAGTCAGACCAGTCCTAGCGGTCACCATTATTTGATAGTCACCTTTACGTTGTCATTTCTCCATGTGAAATGTACACAGTAAATGTCATCTATTAAATTGTCAGCTGTTTTGTGGCCAGTGGAGAGAGATTTCCTAACTACACAGTGGTTTCTTACTGTTTTATATGGTCACTTGACATGAGCAATTAACTGCTTTGTGCAAATGAAGCATTTTGTCAAGAAAGGTCTTCAGTGAAGACGTGTCATGTGAACTATGCATTCAGTAGCTTCTTCTGAATTAGGCCTTTAGTAAAGATGTGTCATGTGAATTAGGCCTTCAGTAATGACTTGTCATGTGAATTAGGCATTTAGTAATGACTTGTCATGTGAATTAGGCCTTCATTAGCTTCTTCTGAATTAGGCCTTTAGTAAAGACTTGTCATGTGAATTAGGCCTTTAGTAATGACTTGTCATGTGAATTAGGCCTTCATTAGCTTCTTCTGAATTAGGCCTTTAGTAAAGACTTGTCATGTGAATTAGGCCTTTAGTTAAGATGTGTCATGTGAATTGGCCTTTAGTAATGACTTGTCATGTGAATTAGGACTTCAGTAACTTCTTGTGAATTAGGCCTTTAGTAAAGACTTCTGAGTTGGGCCTTTAGTAAAGACTTGTGAATTAGGCCTTTAGTAAAGACTTGTCATGTGAATTAGGCCTTTAATAAAGATTTGTCATGTGAATGAGGCCTTTAGTAATGACTTGTCATGTGAATTAGGCTGCTCCATCTGATCAGATGCAGGACTCACTTTAGACACCAGTTAGAGGAGTATTGATCACAATATCTCTACTTTTTAAAATCATTTTTTAAATTTCATTCTTATTTATTCAGTTTATTTTAACCCCAATAGAGAAATATTGTTTTGTAGCACATGATCATGAAAGGCTAAGATGTTTGCAGAAAAAAAATTTGGAAATGCATTGATTTTTAACACATTAACCCCTGGAGGTTTTTGCTGTTTTCGCATGAAATGCAAGTAAGAAACACATTTTGGGGACTATTTCGGAATACATCGTAATACATCGATTTCCAATCAATAATCCGTTAGACAAATGGTTGCTAATGATACAGGAAATGTTTTTCATTGGTTAGTTTGCTGGCGCATGAGCAGAAGGGCAAAAATCAGACTCCTTTTTTTTTTTTTTTTTTTTTTTGCTTAACGGACCCATAATTTTAGTATGTAGAAGACTCTTTATTCAAAATGTCTACCTTATCCTACTTTTTGCACAGGTTCACCTGTCTGTGTGCGTCTCAGACTGGTCTTCCGTAGATCTGATGTCATAAAGTCTAAAATCTGGACACAAATTCGGAATCCGACCATGGGCGATTTTTGGATGAAAAAAAAACGGGTCCAAAAACTTTGGTTTTTCCCTCTGTATTTTGTAATGCAATTAAAATGTCCAGATTACTTGCTATCATTGTAAAGCTACATCTGTCTACTTTTCAATGATACCACCCACTTTAGTGTATCATGTATGACCTTGACGCTACATTGTAGGACCATGGAAGTAGGCTACTACCTCATACCCCGTAAAGTCGTCGCTAGGGGTTAATGTGTTAAATTGAATTTACGTTAATTTGACTTGGTATATTTTTTGCCTACATTTACTGAAAGGATAATTGATTGGCATTGTATATTTTTGTCCATCTAGCAGGTTCATTGGACTCCTATTTAACATCATTTTTAGGTTAAAAATGGTCCACTTGTATCTTCAATAACATTTTTCCAGCTCAAGCAATCTTAATTTACTTCATAATGTTTAAAAATTAAATTAAATTAATTAAATTATTATCCTAATGATCATCAAGCAGCATTTGCTGAATAAATATTGTCATCTGAAGATACAACATGCTGGGAATCGGCTGTATTGGCTTTTCTTGGTAGGCTGTATTTTAAACACGCATTTGTAAAATGTCCTTGATGCAAGTTCAAATTATGGCATAATGCTTGTTCCAAGGCACAGTCTGCCCATCAAATTTAGTTCAACAAGTATTTGTCTTTTGATTAAAAATGTAAATGGCAAGTTCCAGGTCAGATTTCATCAACACTGTAGTTTTGTCTTGTCTGTCAACAGATTAAAGACATGAATGTTATACTCACAATTTCTGAGAACCTAAATAATCTTACTATAGATTTCATGCAGGAATGATATACTATAAAGGCATTCAAGCTGGTTAGTCTGGCTAGTAAATGATTACCCTATGCCGACATAGCATGGTTTCCACAAATTCGCACTTTTCAATAAGCAGATGGCTCTGACCTTATTCACCAACATAAATGTCCTGATATTGAAACAGGTGTGGCAAGGGTCAGAGGAAACTCTGACTACTCAGTCGAGCAAGCTGTTGCATTAAAATAATTATCATGTGGTGGTGGGGTGTCAATATTACCAACTATCATACGATGTTAATTTCTAGATGCTGAGCGAGTCTTGTCACATCCTTTTCATTTTAACTGTTATATGATGTTAATTTCTAGATGGTGAGCGAGTCTTGTCACATCATTTTCATTTTAACTGACAAAAATGAGTGCATGTGCCTGCAAAAGCTGTACTTAGCTGAATTCACAGTACAATTTTTATTGCTGAAGATTTTAAAAATCTTGCATAGGATATCATTTTATATTGACTTTCCACCACTTGTATCATTATGTATATCATCATGGTAATTAATCATTTTAGTCAATAATAATAATAATAATAATAATAATACTAATAACAATAATAATAAATAATAATAATAATAATATTTGAAGAACAATATTATGTGTAGCATCATGGCAATTAATCATTTTAGTCAATAATAATAATAATAATAATAATAATAATAATAATAATAATATTTGAAGAACAATATTATGTGTAGCATCACAGCAAAAGTAATGATATATCAGTATATTGATGAACCATTTTATCAATAATAATAATAATAATAATAATAATAATAATAATAATAATAATAATAGTATTTGAAAAACAGTATTAGTTCATAAATTATAAACTAAGTTTGATGGTTAAACCTCCATTCATAGTAATTTGCCAAGAGGCATGTTTGTCCATTTTTCCACAGGTTTCTGTTTAGGAAAGGCTTGTATATACAATCTGTCTTCCAAGTTGTACTGACCAAAGTGTGCCATGTTCTAAAATTTCTGTTTTTCTACTGCAGGTTGGGAGCTGCTGCATCCATTAATCAACATTTGCTCCATTTGGTTACTGCTGTTGGTGGCTGGTGGCACAAAAGTCTCAGTTGGTGTAGCCTTCATGTTTAATACTGTAAGTAAATGTTTAAGATGCCAGGGTTGGAAAAATCATTGTCCAAAAGTTTTGGATAAGTTGAACATTTAGTAGGACTACTAGTAATTCTTGTATCCAGGGCTGTGCAGATTGGATTACCCAACATAGGGCCAGTGCCTCAATTTTGGTCAGGGCAAGTCTATTTTTTCAAAACTAATTATCAGCTGTACTGTCTTAAAAGTAACTAGTTCACTCCATACTAAGAAAGACAATTTGATCAGGATACTAATGTGGCAGTTTGAGACATTTTACTTCAACATGCCCAAAATGCAAAGTTCACATTGCCTTGCCTTGACTTGATTTCATGCCATTCCCACTACCCCTTTAGTTTCAAGAAAAGTAATAAAATATTGTTAACTTTTGTGTCAGTTTTCATTACACTATGATAAAATAGAAAGTTAGATAAAGAAATCTTGTGGTCTTTAATCGGTTTGTTGATCAAAAGTTACACTGCTATCTATGGAATTCCTGCAGAAAATTGATATATTAGTCTTCAGAGAATTTGTTTTTGAAAAGCTGAATTTGTGCCGCCCAATTGGAAGATCGAAGAAAATTATTAGCCATTTGGCATATCCACGTCCATTACCAATACAATTAATCATTCTAAAACAAGGACTTGTGCTATGGGGTCCATATTCAACTAAATCTTATTTTCATTGTTGTAAGTGTTGTACAAAAACTGGTAGAGCAAATTCAGAGAAGTTTAATTAAGTTTTTAAAATATAACGGGGGTAGAAAAATATTGCAAATCTATTTTTGTCCCTGGGCAACCAGCTATGATCAACTAGTTGCCCATATTTTCTGCATGTCCATTACATTACTTCCATTGTCCCAGTTTGATGTAATAAGAATTTTCATAAACTTTTGTCCTGTATATAAATATTGTACAGTAGAACCTGTCTTGAGATACCACCTCTTTTGACAGAAAGATATGGCCCTTAAGACAGGTGGTATCTCATAACGTTTGATACGGCTATATAATCATTAAATTTGTGCATTGAGAGTGTAGTCTCTCTAGCAGGTGGTCTCACATAGTAGTGGTCTTTTACTGTATAAAACTTGTAACTTTACACAGGTCCTGCTAATGGAAAGTTATATGCTTTTTAAAACTGAGGTACCCCCCAAAAATGGTCTAACAATTCATTTTTTCTAATGTGACTATCAGCTTTTAAGTAGTTGGCCACCGATGACTAGAAATGTGTTTTCTATGATTATCAGAGTCAGTGTATAAAATCTTTCATGGCCAGACACCTGGGGCCCCTCTATTTTCAGATTGATCCATCCATTCTTCTCAATAAAGTGCCCATTGTGATTGTAGAAGAAAACGATCTACTTTGCCTGAGAAAACTTCATTTGTGCTGATGAAATGCGGAATTTTATTTTCAGGTTGTGGAACGATTAGTTTATTTTAAATATTTTGCCCCATGTATGCTCCTTACCCTTATGAAGATCATCTATAAAGTGATTCATGTGACCAGTGAATGGTGAACACATCACCTGTGTTCCCCATAATTAATGTTCACTTGATCTTAACATACATGTGATGCAACAGAGGTAGGACAAAAGTGCCGTTTTTTAATTCTGTCTACTACACGTACTATTTGCTGTTTATAAAAATTAACTAGTGTTTTAGTTCATTATTAAATTCAACATAAAAAATCCCACCCCCACCCCACACTGTATTTTTGTGTTTTGTTCGTGTATTAAAGAAACCAGTGCAAAGAGTTCACTGTGATCAGAACTGTTCCAGCAGTAATTGTGACCAGTGCAATAATGTGAAGCTGAGTAATCGGATTATGGTAACTATTTACACAACAAACCATTCATGGATTATCCATTTGTTGAAATCTTGAGAGTTTAGACCAGATGCTTGATGTTTTGGGAGGTGTTTAAAGTTTGTGCTGGTCCATGATGTTTTTGATAAAATATTTAGCCATCCATTAGTGGAGATAATATAAAAAAGAAAGAGCAACCAAAACATTATTCCCACAGAAAAGGTTGAGTAAATAATTTAATTCACTTTAAGCATTGAACAACTTGAAAAGAGCAACCATATAAAACATGTAAAATGCTTATGTATATCAGCGCTGCTGATCCATTGAGTAAAGTGGACATTGATAGAGCATTGGTTGTTATCTGTAATTAGTATTGTAAAAATAACAGTAGTACTGTTTTGTAAGCATGGAAATGGAGTCATGGCTTATGAAAGTTGAGTTGGTTCTTGTGGTTATTTAAAACAAAAGTCACCAGCTTTGGGCCTTGTTTGAAAACAAATGTTTGGGAGCACTGAGCTGTGCTTACATTATTATGATTCACATTATCATTATTCCCATAATCCCATTCACTTCTGTATCTGACCTGTAAGAAAAAGTAAACTTTCCATGTGGAATTTTTTTAGTAGTCTACAAGCCAGTATAGTATGAACAACAATTGTGATTGGTTTGAATCATTTATGCTTGCCATATTCATTCATTTAAGTTCGCCAAAGGAAACAAGTGTCACATGCTCTACAGCAAGTGTCCATGTCTTCCACTGACCAATAGGAATGTATCCCACTTAGATCTTAGGCACTCGGCTAATTTGAAAATCTTGATATAGCTAAAGATTTCAGTGCTCAGCAGTTATAAGGGAAGAAATAGTCTTGATTTGCTGGAAATTATTCTCAGCCAGTAGAGCCAGTCTGAACTTTTGTTTACATTATAGAGTTGTTATTTTCAGGGATACTTGATATTGGGTTACCTACAGAATACAGAAGCCATTTACAATATTAGCTGGACCTTGGCCCAGTGTGTTCTCACACTTAGACTGACTGGGGTGGTTGTGGATGTCTATGATGGAAAGAAAGGAGAGGTAATGAACCATTTTACTGCTGTATTTTAGTATACTTTATTAGCATTAGATTAATTTATTGGTATTTATAGGCAAGTAAGCACACACAAGACTAGTGCTGATGCAATAAAAAATAAATTGCTTTACCAGAAACGCACCATATTTAGTGATATTTAATATTTGTCCTATAAATGGTTGTTGCTTGAAATAAAATATTTTGCCCCATTGAGTCATTTTTTTTATGTTTGTTTTCGTCTCTGTAAGATGTAATTAAGTTACTCTTTCTTTAAATTGTTTCCTTCCCTATTATTCTTTTTCATGTGTCACATGATGGTACATGCCAAAGTCATATGTAAATGGGTCTTTTCTCAGATATAGTACAAATCATAAAACATTAAGGAAACATCCACTACCTTGTATATCCCATCCACACCATTCCTTCCTGCCAACTATTGAGTGTGTTTTATCGCTAGACATGCTAAAATGTAATCTACTTACCAAGATAAAGCCAGATAAAGATTGTCTTCTACGGATATATGGCTTGGTGCCAAATCCTATAATTTGTCTGTTAATACCTCCACTTATTGTCTATTGAAAACATTTTCTTCAGAGGCCTTGCAAATACCTACCTGTTCTTTAGTTTGAGCAACTCTACAAACTCATACATGCCAACCATTACGCTTTTGGCGTAATCATTACGCTTTTTCCCACTAAATTACGCGTTACGCGTTAACGTTTATAGATTACGCTTTTTCGATATTTCCATCTTGCAAAAAAAAAAAAAAAAATTCCGTTTTTATTAGCATTACTTTATTTTTTACATACTGTTTTATTTTTAATTAAAAAATACCCCGCTTCTACATAACTACGATATACGAGTATACTTGTCCGTGGACTTTCCTAATATTCATGTTCTATTTATAGCAACTATCATGTTACTAAGATACTTTCCAACTTTCGACCTCGTATTCTATTTATAGCGGCTTAGTGAGGAGAGAACAGACTGGTTTCTATTTTGTTTAAATCATTATGCACATACTCTTTGTTCTAATTTTGTATAGTGCAGAACCAGTCTAAAAAATTTTTGCGCTAAAAAGTATTAAAAAATTCTCAATGCGTTTATGAGTGCAAAAAATATCTCTTAAATAATTTCACAGATGGGTTAGAAAAATTCAATAATAAGCAAAGCAAAATGTAATCAATCCTCCAAACACGACGAGGGCATCATCACGTGACGTCTAATCGTTGGCGCTAAATGGCTTCAGATGTTAAGATGGATTCTAGTCTTTGTGTATGTTAGAGCACATTTTTTTTCCCCAAGAATTTCGCAGATGGATCAGAAAAAAGCAAAACAACGAGTCCTTCAAAGATGAAAATATGAATGGCATAATACAGCGTTCCATTCTAGGACAGCATCATGCTCATTGCAGACTGTGCGGAAACGATTTTAGCATTGGTCATGGTGGTAAATTTGATGTGGAAAAACACATGAAAACAAGGAAATACATCGAATTAGCTCGCCTTACGAACTCTAATACTAAGGTAACTTCTTATTTACAGCTGAGCTCAAGTGCAGACTTGAATACTATAAATGCTGAGGTGTTATTTACCGAGTTTTTAATAGAACACGGACTACCCTGAGCGGTAGCATACCACGTTGGTCCCTTGTTCAAGCGGATGTTTCCTGATTCGAAAATTGCGGAAAAATATGCTTGTGCAAGAACAAAATCATCTCACATTGTTCGGTGCCTAGCAGAAGATACTTCACTTAAAATTGCAGAAGCAATGAAAATTGGGCCGTTTAGTATTGCCATAGACGGGAGTTGCGATTATAATGATAAAAAGTTGTACCCAGTATGTGTTAGATACTTTGACAGTGAAAAAGGCAAAGTCATGAGTGTTCTTCTTTCTTTACCAGAATTAACAGTAGATTCCACTGGACAAAACATTTTTGATTTGCTTGACAATGTTTTGAAGAAACATGACATAAGTTGGCAGAACTGTATGGGGTTTGCAGCTGATAATGCATCAGTGATGACTGGAATTCATAAAGGAGTTGCAACCTATATTTTGAAAATGTCTCCATCAGTGTTCATAACAGGTTGCCCCTGTCATTTGATGCACCTTGCTGCTGGTAAGGCTGCTGATAAATTAGAAGTAGATATTGGCCATTTATTAATAGATATCTGTGATTACATGCTCCATAAATTCCCATATGGAGATGAACTGCTTTTAAATGCTTCAGTTGCTTATGTAAATGAGAGACAGTCAAAAAGCTTCAAAAGTGTTAGATTCTTTGTCAAGAGATATCCCTTTCTATTGCCACCCTTGTCTCACTTGGATCATCTGGAAGAAGAATTCCTGAAGTATCAAGTTGGGATTCTACCTGACAATATACTTAATGCAGATAGAGTTGATGTGCAATGGCACCTTATTTCCCTCTAAAAGACTATCACTGGAAGAAATAAATTTCCTCTTCTTTGTCAGGTTATGAAAGGAATATTGGTTCTTTACCATTCTAATGCTGACTGTGAGAGATTGTTCAGTGTTGTTAACAAAAATAAAACTGAATTCAGGTCCAGGCTAAGTAACCCGGTACTGAGTGCTCTACTGGTATGCAAAACATTCATGGCCTCAGCTGGTACAACATGTTTTAAAATGCAACATGACAATCTGTTGCTTTCTAAAGCTAAAAGTGCTACATATGAACACTTGAACCATTAATGAATGATAAAAGATGAGAAAAGCAAATAAATCATTGTTAATTGTAATTGTAGTATGTTATATGTGGATTACTCTTTTTCTGCTTGGATTCCTCTTTTTGACCACTTGGATTACACTTTTTCCTCGTCAGGGGTTGGCATGTATGCAAACTTTCTCCATCCATTTTCTTACTTTAATTCACTCTATCCTTATTATGGAAATTGGCTCAACTGTTTCATTGTACAAAAAAGCTAACTAAAATTATTTACTATGAAATTATTCAAAATTGAGAAAAGTTAAAATTTGCTATTTTATTTCTATACTTCAGTGCCACTTTAGTGTTTGATACATACGTTAATATGCTTCTGTCTGATTTTATTTCCGGAATAGATAATTGGCTGTCACCCATTGGTTACCAAAAGCAAATGTCCATTTGTTCCAAAAAGTGTCTTGTGGTAAGAAAGAGTGGCCTTATTATCAAAGACCCTCTTTTGCAAACAACCACTACAGATACCAAAGTGGTTAGAACATCAACATCAGATGCAGGATGAATTCCAAAGACTTATAAAAAGGGTACTAGCTGCTGCCTGTGGATGTCACTTAGCACGATGCCCCAGTGCTATATCTCACTTTAAACTGCCATACTGCAGACATTATCGCAAAAGGATTGGAATATTTTTTAAGGCTATCTAAACATTCCAAATCACAAACCTCTTTCGCCCCCCCTCCCATTTATAAGAAATAAGAAATTCCTTGCTGTGCACTTAATTCATTATCGATTTACATCCCGACAAGTTAAACACAAGAAATGTAATCACTTGAATGCTGTTGCCAAAATGTTTTGAAATAACATCTTGCACTTCTTGGAGTGTGATTCTGTAGATTCTGCACAGACTGGGGTACTAATATTAATAAGAGATTTTAGTCAGATTTCCTTGTATTTCAGGAAAAGTTGTCAGCAGAACAGAAGGAGTCAGCTCTTACAAAATCTCCCAGTCTGCTAGAATTACTAGGACACACCTATTGCTTTTGTGGATTTCTAGTGGGACCCCAGGTACAGTAATAACAAGAACTAGGATCATTTCAGATTAAAAGCCAGTTTCTATGGAGATCTGGCAGGCATCAACCAGGTGGGCTGATTTGAGATCTAGCTAATTTGCATAATGCTAATAAATAGTCACTTTCAGACAGCGGTAGGTTTGTTAATATTTAATGGATGTGACTAACTTAACTGACTTTCAGAATCTTGCAACTTGTTTGCTACTAGTTATGGTCAATGGAACACAATCCCAGATGGATCTCAGTGACTTGTCTTCTTGCAATATAAGTCTAAAAATTGGAGTTACTAAGCAAGGTCAGTGGAACACAATCCCAGATGGGTGCCAGTGACTATACCTCCTTGCAATGTAAGTCTAGAAATCGGAGTTTAATTAGATTGTACATGGATGTAGAAACAGTTTTCTCATAAATGCTGGTTTTGCTGCAACAGTTGCAGATTTCATGCCATTGGAAATCAGAATGGACATGGTATACAATGTAAGGGCTGTTCCTTTAAAACCTGCATAGGACCCAGGTAAGGCACTTTTAAATTGGGATACCAACCTTTAGATGCAATATAGAGTTATAAATTGTTTTAATCTGAATTCAGTCAAATCAAGGTACCCTGGCAGATATTTTAAAAGAACTACCTTCCTTGTGTACCATGTATATTTAAATGGAACAGCCCTAACCGTAATAATTTTATTAGATTTACTGGTCATCATCCAGATAACTGATGAGATGGTCTGTATCCATCCATCCATCGATTATAAATTTGCTATGAAACTTTACACACACATTCATCCCAATGCTTAGTTGATCTTAAATTTGGATGGTGCTGCTCAGATATCAAAATATGGCCACCACAGTGGTCATCTTGAAATATATTTTATCACTGCTTCTCTCATATGGATGGTCATATCAGCATGGTATTTTCACCGAAAGTCTTGTGTTGTCTGGTTGGTCCAAAATGTAAATAGTGCTGCTCTGACATCCATTCTACCTGAAATGGAAGCCATCTTATCACTGCTTATGAACAGCGAGTCATATATATTGACAGAAAATTTTCACTCGATTTGTAATATTTAGTTTGTTTGGAATGAAAATGATGCTACTCTAATCATCACTTTGGCAGCAACCTTGAAACTCTTGTTATCACTGCTCCTTGATGGATGTTCATATCGACAACTTGGCTTCTGTTTACCAAGACTTGTGATCTCTTGTTCTTAAATACAGACCTTCCAACCGTTTTGATTTTACCACAAAGATATTTTCGTGTTCCGGCTTAATTTGCTCATGTTTTTCATGCAGAAGCCCTCTGTGATCAATGTGAAGCTTGTAGTATCGTCCAAAAATGTTGTCCAACCAGCAAACACATTGAAAGTGAAAGGGATATTCATTCTTTTGTAAAGTTCAAAATGACGCAAAAGTATAACAATTAAAATTCAGACTCTTAGAAATGCAAGAAAGGACTGTATACATCGTAGCAGTATGACTCGTATTGTTAAATCTACATTAAAAATCCAAATCAAATGAATAGAGAATCTGGTTTCAACATTTTGCAATTAAAAGGGTCTTATTTTGAATTCATGCAGAGAGATTTTAGGAAGTAGTGTTAGTAGTTTTAGAAATGCTTAGTAGCATTGAAAAATGAAATTTACTTTTTATACACCATTATTTTGCTCTTTCAGTACAGCATGAAGAGATACATGTCATTCACTCAAGGCGCCTTTACAGATAGCTGGAGGGGGGGAATACCTCATAGGTAAGATAGGGATTTTCTCCTGATTAGAAAATTGAATATATCATGCTCTTTGGTTAAAAAAATAGCTTGTGTAATTGACCTCATTTGATAAAGTTGAAGTGCTATAGTAATCGCATTGATTATCCATCTGTCCATTAAATTTTATACAAGATACTGGAAACTGAGATTTTGACCAATCACGGTATACAGCTGTATATGGATGAGGCTTCAAAAAGTTTAAATTTCAATTTTTTTAAATTCTCGAATTTTCACAGTTAGAGGACTTGTGACCCACGAATGTTGTTTCAGCATGTAGGAGGCAGATTCAACACAACTGTGTGTGTAAGCTTTGGGGCGTGATCTAGGTGACAGAAAGCTTAATCATAATTTGTAAGACTGGAAAAAAATCATTTTTCTTGTTTCAAAATATATGGTACTTCATTTTGTACAGAGGTATGGCCCTTGTTCATCAATTTAATATCTTTAGGTTCGTTTTGGTAAATTTTGATCATTTGATCTAGGTGACAGAAAATGTAATCATGAGTTGTGAGACGGGAAAGTATTCATTTATTTTGTCTCAAGATATATGGTAAAAATGGTACCTAATTTTGTATAGAGTTATGGCCCTTGATCACAAATCAATGAGTCCTTAATGGAGTTAGATTTCAAGCAATCTTTGACTTTTGATTTAAAGGAGTCATTTTTATTGAATGCCAATTTTTGTAATTTTTTCTTCTGTGCAAAATTCAAAATCTTCATATCAAAACTTTTTTAAAAATATATTTATCGTGCTCAGATTCTATCATAAAGAACAGTTACTTTAATTTTTGGCCATTCCAGTTAAACAAAATATGGGATCCAGAGAAGACAAATTTATTCTGGAATAGTTACCCATCAATGCAATTTAGAATTCTGTCATTTTTGTACAAACTGAACAAATAAAGTACCTTGGCATATGTATTTTTAAAAAATCTATCTTCCTGTATAACATGTATGTTTAAATGCTAAAGCCCCTAGCTACTTTGTCCTTGTGCAAACCTTCACTGTGTCCTGACATTAATGAGTGTCTCCATTTAAAGTTGTATGCAGCCAAGATTTGAAATTGAGAAGCATTGTGATTTTATGGCAGCTAATATATTAAATGAACCTTAATTTTTACAGCTGCATTCAGTCATTAACCCCATTGATATGGCAAGGAATTCCCTCTTTACCAGGGAATCCGGCTAAGAATTCCCTCTTTACCAGGGAATCCAGATAGGAATTCCCTCTTCACCAGGGAATCTGGCTAAGAATTCCCTCTTCTCCAGGGAATCTGGCTAAGAATTCCCTCTTTACCAGGGAATCCGGCAAGGAATTCCCTCCTTTACCAGGGAATCACCAAAAGCTTTTGAAGTTTACATCTGATAAACACGACCATGGTTCTCTGTATAGTTTATAGGTGCAGGGTGTACAGTTCTGGGTGATTACTGTATGGGCACAATATGACAAGTGCTATCCAATAGGAAAGTTTATGAAATAATTGAATGGATTAGTTTTCACTTGATAAGTTCAGCAAATGTAAATGCAGAAAATTGATTTATATTATGTTTCTGTTGCTTTGTTAAAAAAAAGCAATATTGTTGTGGCAAAAGTTTGTTGAATCAATTTTTGTGTGTATCAAGTTCATGATTCAAATTGCAAAATTCCACAATATGGATTATTTACCCAATAAAATTATAGACTTTACACCATTATTCTTTTTTTTTTCAGTGTCGGTCCAGCAACTATTCGCCTTTTACTTGGTATCCTATATATAGCTGTCTTCCAAATAGTCAACATTGTTCTTCCCACAAACTATATGCTGACCACACATTTTGACGTAAGTTTTGAGAACAAAATGCCTGAATTTCATTTGTGAAAACAATGCATTAAAAAAAGTTTAAGTCTGAACAATCATTCAGGTTTTAAAAATTCTGCCCTAACAAATCAACTGAATATGCATTCTTTACTTTATTTAAAAATAGTAATACATATCCTGCTGCTATTGTATGGCTTAGATCTGTCTGGTATGCCAGTCCAAACTAAATCAGTCAGTTCCAGAATAAAATACATATCATCTGTCTGGTATGCCAGTCCAAGCTTAATCAGTCAGTTCCAGAATAAAATACATATCATCTGTCTGGTATGCCAGTCCAAGCTAAATCAGTCAGTTCCAGAATAAAATACATATCTGTCTGGTATGCCAGTCCAAGCTAAATCAGTCAGTTCCAGACTAAAATACATATCATCTGTCTGGTATGCCAGTCCAAGCTAAATCAGTCAGTTCCAGAATAAAATACATATCATCTGTCTGGTATGCCAGTCCAAGCTAAATCTGTCAGTTCCAGAATAAAATACATATCATCTGTCTGGTATGCCAGTCCAAGCTAAATCAGTCAGTTCCAGAATAAAATACATATCATCTGTCTGGTATGCCAGTCCAAGCTAAATCAGTCAGTTCCAGAATAAAATACATATCATCTGTCTGGTATGCCAGTCCAAGCTAAATCAGTCAGTTCCAGAATAAAATACATATCATCTGTCTGGTATGCCAGTCCAAGCTAAATCAGTCAGTTCCAGAATAAAATACATATCATATGTCTGGTATGCCAGTCCAAGCTAAATCAGTCAGTTCCAGAATAAAATATATATCATCTGTCTGGTATGCCAGTCCAAGCTAAATCAGTCAGTTCCAGAATTAAATACATATCATCTGTCTGTTATGCCAGTCCAAGCTAAATCAGTCAGTTCCAGAATAAAATATATATCATCTGTCTGGTATGCCAGTCCAAGCTAAATCAGTCAGTTCCAGAATAAAATACATATCATCTGTCTGGTATGCCAGTCCAAGCTAAATCAGTCAGTTCCAGAATAAAATACATATAATCTGTCTGGTATGCCATTCCAAGCTAAATCAGTCAGTTCCAGAATAAAATATATATCATCTGTCTGGTATGCCAGTCCAAGCTAAATAAGTCAGTTCCAGAATTAAATACATATCATCTGTCTGGTATGCCAGTCCAAGCTAAATCAGTCAGTTCCAGAATTAAATACATATCATCTGTCTGGTATGCCAGTCCAAGCTAAATCAGTCAGTTCCAGAATTAAATACATATCATCTGTCTGGTATGCCAGTCCAAGCTAAATCAGTCAGTTCCAGAATTAAATACATATCATGTCTGGTATGCCAGTCCAAGCTAAATCAGTCAGTTCCAGAATAAAATACATATCATCTGTCTGGTATGCCAGTCCAAGCTAAATCAGTCAGTTCCAGAATAAAATACATATCATCTGTCTGGTATGCCAGTCCAAGCTAAATAAGTCAGTTCCAGAATAAACTATATATCATCTGTCTGGTATGCCAGTCCAAGCTAAATCAGTCAGTTCCAGAATAAAATACATATCATTTGTCTGGTATGCCAGTCCAAGCTATATCAGTCAGTTCCAGAATAAAATATATATCATCTGTCTGGTATGCCAGTCCAAGCTAAATCAGTCAGTTCCAGAATTAAATACATATCATCTGTCTGGTATGCCAGTCCAAGCTAAATCAGTCAGTTCCAGAATAAAATATATATCATCTGTCTGGTATGCCAGTCCAAGCTAAATCAGTCAGTTCCAGAATAAAATACATATCATCTGTCTGGTATGCCAGTCCAAGCTAAATCAGTCAGTTCCAGAATAAAATACATATCATCTGTCTGGTATGCCAGTCCAAGCTAAATCAGTCAGTTCCAGAATAAAATACATATCATCTGTCTGGTATGCCAGTCCAAACTAAATCAGTCAGTTCCAGAATAAAATACATATCACCTGTCTGGTATGCCAGTCCAAGCTAAATCAGTCAGTTCCAGAATAAAATACATATCATCTGTCTGGTATGCCAGTCCAAGCTAAATCAGTCAGTTCCAGAATTAAATACATATCATCTGTCTGGTATGCCAGTCCAAGCTAAATCAGTCAGTTCCAGAATAAAAATACATATCATCTGTCTGGTATGCCAGTCCAAGCTAAATCAGTCAGTTCCAGAATAAAATACATATCATCTGTCTGGTATGCCAGTCCAAGCTAAATCAGTCAGTTCCAGAATAAAATACATATCATCTGTCTGGTATGCCAGTCCAAGCTAAATCAGTCAGTTCCAGAATAAAATACATATCTGTCTGGTATGCCAGTCCAAGCTAAATCAGTCAGTTCCAGAATTAAATACATATCATCTGTCTGGGGTATGCCAGTCCAAGCTAAATCAGTCAGTTCCAGAATAAAATACATATCATCTGTCTGGTATGCCAGTCCAAGCTAAATCAGTCAGTTCCAGAATTAAATACATATCATCTGTCTGGTATGCCAGTCCAAGCTAAATCAGTCAGTTCCAGAATAAAATACATATCATCTGTCTGGTATGCCAGTCCAAGCTAAATCAGTCAGTTCCAGAATTAAATACATATCATCTGTCTGGGGTATGCCAGTCCAAGCTAAATCGGTCAGTTCCAGAATAAAATACATATCATCTGTCTGGTATGCCAGTCCAAGCTAAATCAGTCAGTTCCAGAATTAAATACATATCATCTGTCTGGTATGCCAGTCCAAGCTAAATCAGTCAGTTCCAGAATAAAATACATATCATCTGTCTGGTATGCCAGTCCAAGCTAAATCAGTCAGTTCCAGAATAAAATACATATCATCTGTCTGTTATGCCAGTCCAAGCTAAATCAGTCAGTTCCAGAATAAAATATATATCATCTGTCTGGTATGCCAGTCCAAGCTAAATCAGTCAGTTCCAGAATAAAATACATATCATCTGTCTGTTATGCCAGTCCAAGCTAAATCAGTCAGTTCCAGAATAAAATATATATCATCTGTCTGGTATGCCAGTCCAAGCTAAATCAGTCAGTTCCAGAATAAAATACATATCATCTGTCTGGTATGCCAGTTCAAGCTAAATCAGTCAGTTCCAGAATAAAATATATATCATCTGTCTGGTGTGCCAGTCCAAGCTAAATCGGTCAGTTCCAGAATAAAATACATATCATCTGTCTGGTATGCCAGTCCAAACTAAATCGGTCAGTTCCAGAATAAAATACATATCTGTCTGGTTCCTTTTGTTATAGCCAGCATGACATTGTTGTCCCATTGTCCCAGAAAAGGTAAGCAGTGCATTAAAAGCAGGTATTACATAGTTAAAATTAATAACTAAATATGTAGAAAATTGCCTCCTTTTTATACATCTACAATTTGGAGTGCTTTTTGTTATGCTGATGTTTGTCCGTTCATCAATCAGTTTTTTTTTTCTTCTCAACTGTTCAGGTTGTTCATCACGTAGTTACCAAATTTTTTTTAGATTTTTTCTTGCACTTTGGGCAAGGAATAAGTAAGACCAAGGTCACTGACTGCTAGAAGAAAAACGATTTCAACAAAATAAAATTCTTCTTTGCAAACCTGGACCAAACTTTATGGATGACATGCACATGGGGTAAAGAGTAAGGAGGGAGGGGGTGATGGCTAAGTTAAATTTCTGAGGTCAGGATCTCTATACCTGGCAAATATTTCAGACCCAGTTATTTCACCAAAGCATGCAGATTGGATAAAGAAGATACTTTTAGATTTTGGAATGTAAATGTTGAGGTAACTTTGTATGAAGGAAGCTTTTGTTTGCATAAAAATTGTATTTGTATACCATGTGCCATGACCTTGGTTTGCGGAGGACTTGTACTTACTGTGGGAAAGAAGCTTATTGATGTTGGGGTCATAATGTCAAAGGTCAAGATCTTAGTTGCTTAGAGAGAAATGGGTTTTGAATAATAACTTTTCTTCTAGACTGAACTTTGTAGATAACTTGCTCTTTGGGTAATACAGAAACCTATAGATTCTGGGGTGTAAAGGTCATAGATATGGTACCCATACCCTACTAGTGTCTCCACAGAGGAGGATTAAGCACTGCACAGGTATGTAATATGCTGTCCATAATACTGTAGTTAAAAAAGGGTTGTGTAAGTTGATATTGCCCTGTGAGTTTACTTTTTTTCAATACTGTCAAGTTTTGCCTTGCTCGTATTATCGTATGTCAAGACATGGAGATTACTTTTCCAGCAGCATAGGGGTCATTATTGGGGTCAGCATCAAGAACGTAAATGTAAGACTTAAGAGGGTTATAACCATAGAACACATGTTGTCTATCTCAGCTGTAAATTATTTTCCTGTTCTGGCA
The DNA here is from genome assembly GCA_029339505.1 of Unio delphinus. NCBI lineage: Eukaryota > Metazoa > Mollusca > Bivalvia > Unionida > Unionidae > Unio > Unio delphinus. The sequence continues at coordinate 3,333,003 of JAQISU010000090.1, forward strand.
TTAGTCTGGTATAATTGCTTGTAATGCTTTTTTCTTCTTCTAAAATGATTTAATTCACCCGTTTGTATTATTTGGTAATCATCAGGTAAGGTACGAAGGTGTCCTACGGGTTTAATGTAATAAATCAGTCCCATAACATCTAATGGCATAATGTGCGGTCAGTGTGTACTAATAGGTTGTGGACGGTTCTGACCGCAAGATTTGTAAGTTTTATGAACAGGAGAGATCAGACTCCAAACCACACACCATTCCAATCCAGGTATAGGAACTGTTTAATTAGACTGCAGATGGAGTCATGAAAGATGAAATTGTCTTGTTCTAGTTTACCGATTGGATGAATATTAGGATGGTTAGGTTTGAAAATTATCTGTTCACATGGTTCAAAATTTCTTTTTTTTTCCCACTCATTCTCATTTAAATTAATTTCTCTGCTGTTCTTATTTCAGACAAAAACATGCCTTCAAGTTTACTTTTCAATGGCTAATCAAATAATTACTTAAAATTAGTTTTAATGAACATGGTTGGTAAAGAGGAAGGTTACTGCACAGTAGGACTTCTCCCTCCAAAAGGAATACATTGAATGTAAGTTTGCATGATGACATGAAACTGTTAGAAGGTGTATTGTTATATTTTATTCATCTGTATTTTTCATTGTAGGATTTGAGCTTACTTTCTAAGTGTGGCTACATCTTAATATGGGGTAAAAATGCAGTTAACAAATACATTGGCTGCTGGATGGTTGCGGTAAGTTAGTACAATTTGGTATATGTATCATATTCACTGTATGTATGTATTATGGATGGATGGATACCATCAGTTAATTTTATTATTAATCTTTTGGGTACTGTATGTTCTGTGACACACTTTGGTTTTGAGTCGCACGTTTCTGGGTTCCACAGCTGGTGAGATAATTAATAAAGGGTATCAATTGTAGGATTTGAAAATGAAATGATTTCTAACTTGTATCACCCAAAATGCACTAAAACTGAAATTTTATTAAAAATCATAAAATAAAATCTGCCAGTGTTGTTTGATTACATGGCTTCCTTGCTGCAGACATTTAAACGAAAGTTTGATAAATCTAAGGGCAGAAACTCTAGTATGTATACAATAGTGAAATTCAAACATGTATACATTCTCGTGCCACGATTAGAATACAGAATTAATTGCATATGGGCTAAAATGTGCACTGTACTTAACTGTTTCATTATGGTATTCATTACAGTTTGCTTGTATTTGTATTTATTTTGGAATTTAATAATTTGAAAAATTAAATATTGTATGACCACACATTACTGATCCCACATTGCAACTGAGCATCCTCATTGATGTATTACTTAGATTAAACTTGCCGCCACCTAACAAGGGTGAGGGGGAGGTAATTAGTAAGAGTTTCTTCCCTTTAGCTTAATAGGCTAAAGACGTGACAGATTAGATTAGATTAGAAATGCAGGATTCAAGAGATGGTGAAGCATAAAATATTATCTTTGTCTATCTTGTAATGAACTTTATTTCTGTAAAACTGTGCGATATTAAAGTCGTCTCCTGATGGGTTTTATTTATGTTTCGTTATGTTATGGAGGTGCTAGATATGATCAGTTCTGTACTGCTTAAGCACATATAGAGTTCACAAATCACAAACCATCACGATAAACACTATAATACAGCAAATATAAATACTTTTTTTATTCATGAATAGCAGACTAACATGGTACTGCAGGATTACAACAAGCATAGCTATGCCAAATTTGACGCAGTTGGCTAGAGCTTTCAGTTCCTGCTGCTTTACATTTCATACATTCTAGGCAAGATTTTTTTCCCCTGCTGAATCTTTAAGGTACAAGTCACACAATTGTACAATAACAAGATCTTCGCATAGTCAAATATATTCAGAGGTTCAATTTCCTTCACACTAATCATTCCTTTATGCAATTATATTGCCTGGTAGATGGAGGTGCATCATGTACATTCTTTTTAATCATCTAACAAAACCATCTGTCATAGAATTTTGTTTCCAAAAGATTTTTAAATGAGTTGGCAGAATAAGACCAAGGTCATTTTATGTCCTTGTGACCCTTGTTAAGAAGACCAAGGTCATTTTGTGTCCTTGTGACCCTTGTTAAGAAGACTGGTCATTCTATGTCCTTGTTAAGAAGACTAAGGTCATTTTATGTCCTTGTGACTCTTGTTAAGAAGACTAAGGTCATTTTATGTCCTTGTGACCCTTGTTAAGATGACTAAGGTCATTTTATGTCCTTGTTATGAAGATTAAGGTCATTTTATGTCCTTGTTATGAAGATTAAGGTCATTTTATGTCTTTGTTAAGAAGACTAAGGTCATTTTATGTCCTTGTTAAGAAGACCAAGGTCATTTTATGTCCTTATGACTCTTGTTTGACTTGGAACATTACCCTTTAGATGCATCATTTTGGTCAGGGCTTTCATATTACAATATTATTTTTTATATATTTAATAGTCTGTGAAGCTTTATGATTTAGTTGCATTTTTATTTTGTAACATATGAATTATTGAGTGTCAGATTTATTTGTGTACCTTTGAATAAATAAATGGTGTGGCTTAGAAAATGTTGCTGCACTGAAGGACTACATAATTATGACAAACCTGAAATTATATAAAAATGTACTGTTTCTATTTCAGGAAGCAAACTGCATTTTGATTGGCTTATCCTATAATGGAAAAGACATTAATGGAAATGTATTATGGGATGGATGTACCAACATGAAGCTCTTCCAGTATGAAACATGCACAGATTTACATCATTTGGTAGATTCATTCAACCATAACACTAACAAATGGATGGCAAAGTAAGCAGAATGTACACATAACTGTATCTGGCTTTCATTTCTTTGTAATAAATATAGTTCAGTCCATCAAAAACAAGAAACCAAAGTGAAACGAATGTTATAAACATTTGGAGTTGGGAAGATCAGCTTAATACCATTACATTAAAACGTTTAAACAATCCAGAGACTTGCAAAGTGGCTGAAATTAATTCCAAGAGATACTCTTTTGTAGTCTAAAAAAGAAAAGCATTGCAAACAAATACATAAACATGTGAATTTAAAAACAAAATTGATTTTGGGTAAAAACACGTTTATTAGGTAGTCAAACCTGTCCCAAGGTCACCTAAATTCAGCAGTCACTTGGTCACAACAGCCATTCTGTTTCTCCCCACAAAAATGTAGTAACCAGTCCAAGTTTGGCATAGTATGTATAATGGTATATGACATGAATTGATGTTTAAATGTTAATCGCTGGATTGTTTTTCCGTGTTAAAGGATGAATCTGTTAATTTTATTTTAAGATTTTGATTCAAAACTATTTCTGATGTAAAATGAAAAAAAAGATGCATATAAATTCTGACTGCTAGTGATATCCCATATCAATGGCCATAACAAAAAGTCGTGTGTTTTATTTTTGCAGCTAGTTAGTAAGTTTGAGAGCGAATTCTATTGATAATGAGATAAAAGTGTGTGTGTTTGCGTAAGAAAGAGATATGTATAAATGAGTGCATGTGCACTGTTGTAGTTTTTATTATTGGTGGGGTGTGGTGTGAAACAACAACAATAATAATAATAATAATAATAAGGCCCCCCAAAAATCTGTTCACTGTCCCTGTTTCTCAATACCAACAAAAGCACTTTTCGACCCCATGGGAAAAGAAAAGTTTTAAAAGAAGTTCCCATAATTGATTTGTTCATTAATAATAACCCAGTTTGGCCCAGTACTTAGAAGCACAAAGCACATTATATATATATATATATATATATATATATATATATATATATATATATATATATATATATATATATATATATATATATATATAGCTTTTTGTTTTAAAAAAACATGTATACCCTAGTTTTCAAACCAGTGCAATAGGAAATACATCTTTTTTTCTTTGTCTAATGATGCTAATGTTATTCAGTTCATAGTACATAAATTTGACATGAACCAAGTTTGAAAGCTGAACCTGCCTTCAGAGGACACCTGTCTACAATGGTCACTTTTTGCCATTTGCTGTAGAACAGTTTGATAGTATTTTTAAAGCTTTTGTTATTTTGGACTGAAGAAATGTCCAGATATCTTGTCCACGAGTTCCAAAGTCATTGGCTTCAACAAGAGAGGATCACAGTATGGGCAATGTCACCACATTCCACAATTGTCTCATTGTTTACCTTAAATAGGCTGCATGGGGCTAGTGAATTACAAACATGTATATTTCTTCTTTGGCATACTCTAAAACTCCCAAAAATGCTGAAGAGACAGGGTCCTGTAGGAAGAGGGATTCATGGTCTGTCTACCTAGATCATTGACTATTACAGTCATACTGATAAATTCAGTTAGAGAGCTGCAGTGACTCAGATGTTAGTGTGCTGGTTTGAAACTTGCAGTCATTGGACCAGTTTGGATCAGCTACCATGGCAAGGCACTTGGACTCCAGATTGCCTTGGCACTAAAAAGCCTATTAATGTTGTGTCGAAATGCTTCAAGCCAAATATAACATAATGAATTTAGTTGCTTTCATGGCGATGAAAATGTCAGAATCATTGTTGCTCAGTTTTTTCGAAATAAAATTTATGTGCAAAGAACTACTATGCATATGATGTCAGATTTAGTGAGGAAAATAATGTCAAAGTTCAGCTCATGTGATATTGTAGATATTGATATATGTTGTTGTTGTAGGGTTTAACGCCATTTTTCATCACATGATAGGCTATACATGGCGGCCAGTAGTAATGGTGGAGGAAGAATCCGGGAAAACATCCCGGAAAGAACTACTGACCCACAAGAAGCTACATGCAAGCCTTCTCACATACCCACATTGGCTGAATCTGAGACTCGAACCCATGCAGACAGGTGAGATGGCAGTGATCCGTAATGGAGAGCGCTTTAGACCACTCGGCCATCTGGGGGCCCCATATTAATATAGGTAAACTTACCGAAGATGACTTAGTGAATGGGACTGCCTTGGTGTCCATGTTAATATTGAAAATCCTGACAGTGAGAAATGAGGGAAATGCTTACAGCAAGTCTGACTGGGATGTGTCGGGTCTTATTTAAGAACTTGACAATTCACAAAGATGAATGTTTTTTCATTAGTTTACTAAAGTTTCAAACAATGATGGAGAATACCATATTTCAGTAACTTGCATGGCAAAAGCAGACATTGCTTGATAAATTTTTCTCAAGACCATGACTTCTTTGAATATTTTCTTTAAATTTTTTGTAAAATTAATACCAATCTATGTGTATCTGCATTAATTTATCTTGAGTGTGTTATATTAACATATAATATTTTCTGAATGCATCATAATATTGATAAATGGTTATTGGAATTATTTTTCTGCATCATGTGTTCATTTAAAAAAAAATCATATGATGTGCTGATGTTGTAATTAAGAAATGTATAAATTTGCAATATTAATTTCATTTTAATAATATGCCCTCCTTGTGTAGGCATTCCACTTCAAAATGAAACCCTCTGAAAAACACTGCTTTCCATGCGTCCGTTTTTCATAAATTTCACTGCAGAGAATGCTGTTCATTATGAGACTTCAGGAGAAGTCTACATAATCAGAGCTCCCTGGATATATATGCCAACCATTGTGCTTTTGGTGGAATCATTACATTTTTTTTCACAAAATTACGCATTACGTGTAAATGTATATGGTATACACTTTTTCAATATATCCACCTGTCAGAAAAATCAATTATTTGTTATCTCGTTTTTAGTAACATTCCAATAATCCCACAGACCATATTTTAGAACGACTGCTTTTACGTAGCTACAGTATAAGGGTACGCTTGTCCGTGGACTTTACTAACAGTATCATATTCTATTTATAGCAAACCTGGTTTATTTTCAAACTTTCGACCTCAAATTCTATTTATAGCATCTGTATGGCTTAGTGAGGAGAGAACAGACTGGTTTTCTAATTTAATCTTTACGCACAGATTCTTTGTTCTAATACATATTTACTGCAGAACCAGTTTAAAGGTATATGGCACCAGAAAGTATATTTTATTTTAGTTTATGTATATATGAGAGCAAAATTATCTCCTTTAAAAAATTTCACAGATGAATTCAAATAAACATATATGGATTATGCTTTTTCGGTATATCCACCTCCCCAAAAAATCAGTTACTTGTTTTTTCGTGATTATTAACATTCCATTAATCCCACAGACCGTATTTTAGAAAAGACGGCTTTTACGTAATTACAATTTAAGAGTACGCTTGACTGTTATTTTTTCTTAACAGTATCATGTTCTTTTTATAGCTAACCAGGTTCTACTGTCGGCTTCGAATTCTATTTATAGCATCTGTTTGCTTAGTGAGGAGAGATCAGACTGGTTTTCTAAATTGAATCTTTATGTGCAGATTCAATGTTCTAATTTATATTTGCTGCAGAACCAGTCTAAAGATATTTGGCGTTAACAAGTATATTTTATTTTAGTCTATGCATTTATGTGAGCAAAAATATCTCCTTTCAAACGTTTCCTAAAGAAATTAGAAAAAGGCAACAAAAAAAAAACGAAACAAAAAATAACAGAATCTTTTGAATATTAAAACAAGAGTGCAGCAGCATTTGTCATCAATGTCGGGCTGTGTGAAAAGAATTTTAATATTTTGGCGCTAAGTCTTAAGATGGTTATTTTCTAGTTGATGTGTGGAAAGTTAAAAGTGCTAAATATAAAAACTTGAAACAGTGAAGGATGTTAAAAGACGAGAGGGGCAAATATGTCATTGGCTATTGAAATTTTAACATGTTTTATGTGGATTATGCTTTTCTGCCTGGATTCTGCTTTTTGACCACTTGGATTATGCTTTTTCATTGTCAGGGGTTGGCATGTGTATGTATATATATATATATATATATATATATATACATACACACACACACTTGGTGTGATGATATAGTACAATAACAAATGTACATGATTTAATTATCTGGAAAACTCTTTATTCCGAACATATTCATGGTAACAAATGTGTCCTGATTAACAAGGCTTCACTCTTTTGTGTGTGTGTGTGTGTGTATATAATGTCAGTAAAAAAATTTGATCATTTGCAGGTACGTGTTCAAGAGGTTGCGCTTTCTTGGAAACAAGCAGCTATCACAGATAATTACATTGTCTTACCTGGCTGTCTGGCATGGTATACACTCAGGATATTACATGAATTTTTTCCTAGAATTCCTTATTAGCAATGCTTTGGCAGAGGTAAGCACTACATTTATCTTATTAATATGTATTTAGCTCCACTGGTCATAGATCAGAAGAACTTATGGGATGGTCTGTTGACCATACGGCCACCTCATTGATCATCCATCTTGAGCATCTTTTAGCTACTTCTTCAGAAAGGATGGTGATATCAACACAGGGCTTTTATTGAAAGACTTTTTTTTAAAGTCTAGTTTGTCCTGATTGAAAATGGTGACAATCTAATACCCAGTATGACTGCCATCGTTGATAACATTAAAATTTTAAACTCCTTAAAGTCATGTTGTAAAAGGCTTTTCGTCAGAAAACTTCCTTATCATATATAATCTGATACCCAGTTTGTCCACCACAACAGCCATCTTGAAAGTCAATATTGCTACTCTTCTTCTTTGGATTTTCATATTGACATTGTTTTGTAATTAGCATTGGTTATTTCAACAAGAGGAGAATATGCCTTGGATGTAAGTTGGCAGAGTAATATATAGAAATTTTTTACTTTTGGTTTGCCAGAAATTTCTCAGCAAAAATAGCAGCCTAGTTAATTCAGACTACCTTGGTTATTTCTGCAGTTTAATTAACTAAAGGACTGACCGTAAAGTTACGATGAAGAATAATAGTTCCATCATTCATAAAGTCTTGGTTAATCCTTGTTTTGTAAATATCCAAAGTAGTCCAATGGCAGCAATTTGAGGTATAATCAGTAGGATTGATTTTAAAGTTGCAAATGACTGGAACTCCTCTCATGATGCCTTGTTGATCCTAAATGAAAATGGTGCTGATCTAATGTCCAGTATGCTGCAGTGGCCATCTTAAAAATATTTCACTACGCCATAAGAACAAAAAGTCATATTGATGTGGAGTTTTCACAGGAAGATATAATAGTTCATGATGAATATGGTGTTCCTTAATGAAAATGGTCCCAAACAGATGTCCATTACTGCTACCTCGGTGCCCATCTTAAAAATCATATCAATGCTCCTCCAGATTGGATGGTCATATCAGCATGGGGTTTTCACTAATGACTAAATTTCACTGGATGTCTGGTTGGTTCTGATTGATGATGGTGCCAATATGATGGCATTGAAACACTTCTTATGGATGTCATTTGAATGAAAAGTAATATTTCATGGGGTTTTATTTCCCAAGAAGACTACTCATGTTGTCTAGTTGGTGACCGTATGAAAATGGTGCCAATCTCCAGCAAGCAGCTAATTTGATAATATTGTTATCGCTGAAAAAAATGGTTTTATATTGAATTTTTCGATAGTTCTTTTCAGCCAGTCAAATCAGTCCTTTCAAGGTTCTCTTATTGATGCTAATATTTTGATTGAATAGTCTAACAGTACAAATAATTTAATTTTGTCACAATCTTTGAATTGAATAAGACAATAGAGATCGGTTTAGTCATATATATTGTACAGTTCTTACATGTCATAATTCCTGCACTTTGAATATTTTTCTAACATTTTCCTAATATTTTACCAGTTTCAGATTTTTTTTTATCTTTGCTAACTTCATTTAAAGCCTGTGCATGTTCCAAGTGCCAGGAGCTGCTTTAAATTATTGTTAGCCTATTCATTGAGTAATAGATGTAGCAGAATTGTTACCGAGTGGTTGGTGGACTAAATGAACAACATAAACACAATATGTGAAAGATGATGTAATTTTATGAAATAAATTATTAATGAAAAATAATGATGTATCAACACAATAACTCATGTGTTGAACCTACAATCACACTTCACAACCATTCACAATTTAAAAATAAATTAAATATTAATACAAAATAAGCACAGATCCAAGGAACCTCCTGGACTACACAAATGTTTCAAATAAAATGGAACCTTTACAAAAGTTATATTATCGCACATATAAATTGTGATAACAAATACAAACATCAAACTATATTATCGCATGTATGGATTGCGACAACAAGTACAAACATCTACATGTATTAAATCAAGTTACTAACTGTTATTGAGATTCATGTAATCCCTTGGAATACTACTGTGATTCAAAGTAACTACGTGTAAATATAACAATGTATTCAATTGTAACCACAATTGAAACACACACATGCGTCTCGACCCTGTACAACCGTATGATTCACCAACTGTTGAATCGCCGCACAGCTTCTCTGAATACCTAGGGTTGACCCAATACTTTTATCGGCCGCTTGCCCTTCACGGATCCACTACAGTTATACGTACAGACACCATACAGCACTTACTAGAACCACCGGTCCCAAACACTTAGATTCTACCCTGGACATTTACACCTCTAGACCGCTCCGACACTCGGACATTTAGACTTCTAGATTTCCGGATATTTACACATCTCGACAGATATCCTCAGACATCATGACCTCCTGTTCACGCCAGATACAAACGTAGACGGACAGACAATCTGACAGACAGACAGTCAGATACCTCAATTTGATCGCACAATCAAATGGCACAATTAAACAGCACAATCACGGCACAATCAATCACATTCAGCTACAATAAAGAAACCAAACTAATAATAGTTGTTTCTAAAACAATCTAAAATTTAGATTATGCTATTGCATTTAAGGTCTAATAGTGACTAGTAATTCCAAATATTCAACGGTTTAAATCTGCATTGTAATAAAGGCATCATTACATGAAATGATAAACTGAATAAAATTCACTGTAAATAAAACGAAATATAAATTTAACACTCGCCCCTTTGGCTGGAGAAAGAATGACGAGCTATCTCTCCTTTGACAAAATACTTTTGACTCGTAATCTTTTTAGAAATATTCTGCCTTATATGTCCCCAAATAGGTGAGCAGAATTCAGGGCAAAATTCCTGTGCACCCCGTGATTATAATATTACTGACTTCAAGTGATTTCTAGTCAGGTACATGCAAGCAAGTCGCTACACGTCGCTTACCTTGAAAAACACTTATTCACCCCAGGTAAAGCATGTACGACGAAACAAAAAAAAAAATGGTGAAATTAGTTTGTACCCAAGAAGAAATAGATTCAATTTTCGCTTAATTCTGTGACAATAGACCCTTAGTGTTTGGTGACCAGGGATTGACCCTTACTGTTTGGTGATCAGGGATTGACCCTTAGTGAATGAATGAATTTTCATTTAAAGTGAAACCAGCCATAAAGGTCATTTGTTCACTGTTTTGAACCATCAAATTTTATGATGGTTGGTTTCCCGTGGGGGATGGATTGGTGCCACATCCCCACAGGCATTTAACACACAAAGTGTGTTTGTTAATTTTGGCCATCATGCCATACTACTAAAAAGTGGCTAATGACATGAATGCAAGGCCCTGGGTGAGTGGGAATAGACCCAGCACACACTCAACCCTATCAACCTATCAAAAGTAACGTACATGGGGTGCATTGGCACCAAATGGTGACGAGAGAAAAATAGTTTTCTCATATCGTCATTTTTGTTGGAGTCCGGTCATTTAAAAGGTGGAAAAGATCTCAGAAAGCCAGCTGTTGTTGTATATGGATGTCGTTTGCTGTAATGCCCTAGCCGTACTTATTTCAAATTCAGTCCAGTTATACTAATGTACAAAAAATAAAAAAAACAATAATGTGTAAGCCACCTGTGCAATTGTATCAAATAAATGTCGTAGAATTTTTCTTTAACATTCTAACTATACCAATATTCTAGTTCATAGTGTACATATCGTAAGTCCCTAACAAATTTGTTTAACTAATATGTCAATGCGACATATAGAAGTTTAGTCACTGTTTGGTAATAAAGTTTTTAAATTTGAGTGGTGTTCAAAATTGACCCTTTGTGTTTGGTGACCAAGGATTGACCCTTAGTCTTTGGTAACCAGGGATTGACCCTTAGTCTTTGGTGACCAGGGATTATAATCAGTAAGCTGGTGTTTATATGACCCTTTTTTCATAATGAACCATGTATGTTTCACAGAAGTACCATTCACAGGGATTTTTGCATTTCTTTTTAGTTCATCAAGTTCTCCCACAAGCTGCGCATTTTAAGAAATATTAATGACTCTGCGACACTGAGGCCTCTTGTTTGGCTTGTGAAGAAAACAACAATTACATTTGCATTGAGCTATGCACTAGTTAGCTTCGTACTGTTGTCGTCAGATTCCTATATGAAGGCAAGTGCTCTCTGTCTATTCATAACTAAAATGCTTCGTACTGTTGTCGTCAGATTCCTATATGAAGGCAAGTGCTCTCTGTCTATTCATAACTAAAATGCATTTTTGTGAATTTTTTCGGTTTATTTAATGCTGATTGATAGGTCTTATTTCTTTAGTGACAGCTGTACATGTTTTCAGAAAACTAGAGCCATATTTATTGAAAACAATATACATACTTTATTGACAGCTATGCATGTTTTTGCAAAACTGGAGACATTCTTTATTGAAAGGTATGCATGTGTTTGCAAACTATAGTCAAATTAATACTGGCTGCCATATATAGCCTATCTTGTGCAAAAAATGGCGTTAAACCATACAACATTTATTTCTACTCTTCATACCAATATATTTGTCATAAATACCTTTAGAATCAATATTCCGAAATCTTTGTTTTTAGTTTGTTTTCATATCATATTAAAAAAAAAAGCTAGCATGTGTTTGTAAGGTACCATAGATTTTAATGTTCACTGACTACCAGAGAGTTGAACACATTCAGAGATTGCTAGTTTTTCAGCTCTTTTGGAAAAAATAATACATACAATATCGTTGCTTTAGTACATATATCGCTGCATTTTATGGTGGATGAGCATGTATCAAATAGAATTAAAATACAGTAATGCCAGACCTGCTAACCCTTTTGATTTTGCCAGAATTCTTATGAAAATAACCTTAAAATACAGACTTAAAGAATAAAAGGAAAAACTACTAAAATATTATTGTTGTGATAATATCTGGATAATTAGCTCATTCGTGTTAGATTTGAATATGGGTTTCATAATAGCTCTAGTGGAATTAGGGAACCAGACTAACTTTATAGTAGCACCTCAGATGCTTTAAACTGCTCATATATTTTCATTCAAAGCATCTGTAAGATCAAACAGTTGGCAGAAGATTATTTGCCATCATCATGTTAAATGAAAATGATTTTAAGAATTACATCCAGTTTGAGAGAGAGTATTAACCCACTGAGCTGCAGATGGTTTGGAACTGAAGTTTTTGCAACTGTGCTAAAAGTAAACAAGTCCTATGTGTACTTTACAAAATTTTCAGATGAACATAATGTTTACCATCAGTGTATTAATTTGGAAAACAACTTTTCAGATCTACATTTTCCAACTTTACAATTGCAATGCACATAGATGCCAACCATTACACTTTTGGCATAATTACTATGCTTTTTTAAAATCAAATTATGTTTTGCATTGGCCTGTATATGGAGTACACTTTTTTCTTATATTAAAAAATAGAAAGTATAAAACAATAAAAAGTTGTTTTTTTCATTTGTATTATCATCTCCTTAATTTCACTTGTATCAGTTTGAGAATTTTCTTTAAAAAATGACTGGTGTCTAAGAATTTTGTTAGATTACATTCCTTATTTGCTGTTTATGGCAATTGTATATGACCCATTTTCAAGAAACAGATGGGTTGATAAGCTATTTAGTTAGCAAGCCAATTTGTACGTTTGGTGCCATATGTTAAGCAAAATGCTTTGTGTGAGTTGTATCTGTTATATGTCAGAAAAAGTTGTAGCAGATGGATCTGTTCAAACTTCAAAACATGTCAGATCAAAAGAAAGACAAATCAACACCAATTTACAAACTTTAAAAGAAGAATTGAATAATATAGTACAACAGCCTGAGTGCCAGACCATGATCAATGCATGATTACTGTTCACATTCATTTAGCTGAAGTTACCCATCTAGACTAGTTAAAGTGAGTGCTCAATATAAATAATTGTTCAGTACATTTTGTGTTTGTATTCTGGTTATAATCAATATGGAATTTTACCCTTTGTGACAATAATTTTGACCAGTAGCAAAATAAATATTTTTTCATATGTACTGTAATTCTGGTATGTAATATATTGATTACACTTTTTCTGACCAGATTATGTTTTTTGCATGTTATAATAACAATAATTACATTTATACCTCTTTAAGGGATTGGCATCTGTGAACACATGATACTTTGTTACACCTTGCTCAACACAGTTCAAATTTATGGGAAAAAAATAAACTGCCTTACTGAGACAATCATTTTAGGGTTGGCATGTCTGTAGTGCCTGTTTTTCATTCATTATCGTACCAGTAAAATTAGAAAATAATACTTATTTGACTTAATGACAGCACATATCATAGGAGCTATGTGGCATCATTAGGAATGTGATCTTGTCTTTAGCAATCTGCAATAACAAAACAGTAAAACTTGTTATGAGAGACCGCCCCTTCTGCCATCCAAAAGCGGTCTCTCAGGACAGGTGGTCTCTCATAAGAGATGTGTGATCTTGTCTTTAGCAATCTGCAATAACATTATATACTATTAATCAATAAAAAGAACTTTTCAAGTTTATCCCATTGCCCATTGATAAACTGACCCTGCTTCTTCCAGACCTTTTTTTTCTCCTAAATTGTTTGGCATAAACATGAGTATATACGGTACTTCTTCATCACTAATGCCCGTAATATATGGTCACTTTGATTATACACGATCATCTTGTCAAAATTTTAATAATAAGCACAAAGTAAATTCAAGTGTATTCTACAAAGAAGTGGTCAGTCTTTTGTTTGTTTTGTTTTTTTTAATTTTTTTATGGTTTAACGCCATTTTTCAGCACAATATATAGGCTATACATGGCGGCCAGTATTAGTGGTGGAGGAAGAAACCGGAAAAACCCCGGAAAGAACCACCGACCCACGAGAAGCTACTGGCAAGCTTTCTCACTTAACTACATTAGCCGAATCTTAGACTCGAACCCACGCAGACAGAGGTGAGATGGCAGTGGTCCGTAACGGACAGCGCTTTAGACCACTCGGCCACTCGGGGCCCCGACAGTCTTTTGTAATACATTTATTCATTTTTTAAAAGTAGCTATAGAAATGAAATGAGAGTAAGATGTTTTTTGACATGTTGTCAAAAGATTTATTAACCTTCGACCTGAATAATTTTTCACTAGATCTACATTTGAACTATTCTTGATTTTTATGCTGATTTTTTTTTGTTGCTGTTTATAATTGACTATTTTGTTTAAATGTGAATCAAATAAAAATATAGTATCAAAGTAAAAATAATTTCTAAAATCAAAAAGGAAAAATGTGAACTTATTATGTATAAATAGAAGAATATAGTTCTTAAGTAAAGGAATAATATAGGCAGGGTGTTGATAATAGGTGTAATTGACTTGGCAACAGGAAAGAATCATCTCCCTTATGACAAAGGGGAGGCAACAAATGTTAACCAGCCAGTCATGATAAGTGTTATGCGCGTTAAGTTCATATTATGATGTAAATCATATCCTATGTTACTTTTGCTTCGTTTATGTTGTAGAAATGGCCATTATTGTTAACATGTGCATGAGTGTCAGATCATCATAATTTCAGGTGTACAGATCAGTTTACTACATAGGGCATCTGTTTTATCTTGCGCTGCCTGTTGTTTGTTTATTGCTGTCCATGCTGCTGTCCAAACCTTCCAGTGTTGATGGAGTATACACAACGAGGTACACATTTATCAACATCATATATTGATACTAAATGATCTTCACTTTATCTCGTATCAAACTCTGAAGAGAATGCTTGCCATTGCTGTATCAGCCTCAGACCATACTTCTGGACTGTTTTAATGCAAGTTTTCCAAGATAACAATAGCAGTATAGTCTGAATATACCTCCCCATTTGTTTGTAACCACCCTTCCTTACTGATTTAAGAAATAAAAACATAAATGTTATTAAAAATGCACTGAACTCTGTCCATTCATTCATTGATTTATAATTTTAAACCTGATTATGACCATGGGCCCTAACACCATTATCATCAGCAGGTTTCATACCAAACAAAAGTTTTCAGTGGAAAAGATGACCCCGCTCATAGGTCATTTCCAGTTCTTGTACATGTTCATTTTTGGTGAAGGGGTAAATACACAACTATAAATGTTATGTTTCTGATAATTACCTTGTCAAATGAAGCAAAGTAAAAGAATGGTGACTTAAAATTGACCTTTCACTTGGATTTAACAAGCGGTGTAATTTCTAAATACATGTTTGCAAAAAGATCTATAACTGGCAACTCTCAATCTTGTGGTAATTTATGGTATTATCCGGCAGTAGCAAATAGGATAAATATAACTGTTGTCTGAGGAAAATAGTCTCAATTATAGTGTATATGACATCATGTTGGTATGGAAAGCCCTGAAACGCACAGACGATGACCATGTCAGCCATCCTGGTCACGGTCGGGTTAGAAATTATAAATCTGTGAATGAAATAAAGTTCTGTGCATTTTTTTTTTTATCAAATTGAAGATATTTTGTTAATTGAAATTGGTACAGTATACAAACAAATGGGGATATATTTAAAACCTATAAATGATGTCGTCTTATGCCTTACTGAAAATTGGTCAGACTTGTGGAAAAATATAAATGACCTTACTGTGAATTTTGTTTTGCTTTGGTGTGTCTGAATATATTAAAACTTTCAACAACGAATCTCTAAAGCAAAGTGCTAAACAGAATGTGCTCGAAGTTAATAAAAATAATCCTGGTATAAAAACCTTTTAATAATGTTTATAATGATGCCTGTCAGATTGCCCAAGTTTGGTGCCACTTGAGAGGCATCAATTCTGATCATATTTGTATACAGCTACCCAAGTTGGCATTGGTCATGTTGTCTATTTGACCATCCGTTATCAATTCTGTTTTCACACAATAACTCTTGTCTTCTGCTATCCACAGTTTATGATTTTGTGAATGGTTTACACTTGTGGTTAGAACTATACTGATTTCACAGTTATAGGTCAAGGTTACTGTGACTGACAGAAAGAAAAGGACAGTTCTGCACCAGTAATTTTTTTCCATTGTTTGCGGTTAGCAGATATTGTGGCTGGCTTGTATTTTGGATAAGAATAAATCCTTGAAGTTGGGGTCAAATGGTCAAAGATTACTATAGATGACAAGAAAAATTTTTTCTGCACAATGGCACTAGTTTTACATTGCATTCAGGGATCAAACTTTGTGAATAGCCTGAGCCTGTCTATTGTGGAATCAATAAGTCAGAGGTCAAGGTCACTGATTGAAAAGAATTTTTTATGTATGACTTGTATTATGGCTAAGAAAATAAGTTTATTGAATTTGAAGTCGAAAAGTTAAAGTGCAAGGTAATTTGGGCTGGGAAAAGAAACATGGTTTTTGTATAACAAATGTTACTCAGCATCATTACCTTGATCAAAGCTTTTGGAGAGCTGGTGCTTGATATATAGAAGAGACCTAATGATTTCTCAGTCCAATGTCTAGGTCATTATTTCGGTTTTTAAAAAAAGATTTTGCAAAATAAATATTTTAGTGTATAGCAAATTTTTTACCAAACTTTTTTGAAGACCTGCACCACCTTGAGTAATGAAAAAAAAGTTGATTCTGGGTTATGAATGTCAGAAGTAATAATTTTTGTAAATATAATTTAAAAAAATGTTATGCCTTTGGCACAGTAACTTGATGACCATATACCTTGACCAATTGTCTTGGTCATAGTGACCCATCAGTACATAATCAGCCATGCCCTACGAGATTTCACATAGAGGACTAATTAATATGGGGCAGGCATATCTTGTGCCATTCATTGTACTCTTGCTATAAATTGTGCCAGTCACCATCAACTACAGCCACCGTTGGAAACTATAGGACAATCTTTTAATTTCTTCTAAATAATTGCTGAATAGAATTTGGCCAAATTTGAAAGAGAGCACTCTGGCATAAAGACCACTGAATCACATTGTGCCATCGTGTTTACATTTCTTGAGTAACCTGTTCTGGGATTTTGCACAAACATCATGAGCACATTTATACTAGTTCTCATTTGTTTCTCAATATGCTTGCTCTAACAACCCGAGTTGATCTCAATAAAACTCATGGAGGAGCAATTTTCAGTGCTTTCCTAATGACCCAAGTTGATCTCCGAATAAAAATCATAGAGGAGCAATTCTCAGTGTGCTTTCCTAACAACCAGAGTTGATCTCCGAATAAAAATCATAGAGGAGCAATTCTCAGTGTGCTTTCCTAACAACCAGAGTTGATCAGAATAAAAGTCATGGAGGAGCCATTGAGCATATCCATGCCATTTTCTGTCAGGTCAAGAAAAAAACTTGGATGTAATTCAATAACATATATCTGGAACTACTTTTCATTTACATAGCACACTATGGTGGTGGAAGGAGACAAAGTTACAATATGAAAATTGTCTGCCTTTTCTATTCTTAGAAGTATGTCCAAGGTTATTTCTTTGCCCTAAATGAAATGGCCTGTCATTGCTCTGATTGATGATAGACATCTTCTCCATCTTGTTTCTGTCTACTCCTGCTTCCTTAAACATGATTAACTAACTTTGGAGTCTGTATTTTTCTATTCTTATTTTGATGCAGTGTTGATTAAATATATAATATGATTCTAATATCAGGATCTGTAAGTGTTTTGGTAATGAGCAAGATTCATACGTATTAATGAGGTGATGTTGCCTAACTAAACCCTTTTAGTGTAATGATCATCTGTTAGGTCGACAGGGCAGGCAATCTTTTGAAAAATACCAATATCACAATTTCCTAATTTAGTCCCCATTTTAATCCCTATCAAAATTTGGAAACAGTATTAAATAAAATGAATGTACAAGAATTGTTTGATACCAACTTTGAAAGGTTTTCATTTTCATTAAATCTTAACAAAATAACTAGATAACTACATACATTATATTGAAGTGTGAAGAATACAAAATTCCAGTCACTCTTAGATGTTTACATTTTGTGTTCAAAATGCTTAAGCAGAAAACATCCTGCAGGATTTTTTGTTGGGACTCTGATGAATATGGTAATTGCAGGAAATCTCAGTCTCCATTATCAGTAGATGAACATGTTATGCTGTATTACATGACATGTCCAATCCTTCAAACTGGCTTTTTTCTGGTGATGCCAGATTTGATGGTGAAAATCATTAATACTTTAAAACAAAAACACTTAAAAGTTAGGAGTGTTTATCTGCTTCTGTAGGAAAATAGTAGGCTCATTCTGTGTACAATTACTGCAATGGTATTTTTGCCAATCATTCTAGTGAAATGGGCTCTTAATGTAGTGAATGTTGTTTTCTATGCATAGATTACAGTACCTCTTTTTCTGTATTTTCAGAGTGGACAAGAAGACCAGCTGATACAGACTGTGATGATGATAAAACAAGGTTGAGATTGACATGACATTGTCCAAGAGTCCTGCCTTGTTTCATTCAGTCTCTTTATAAAATAAAAAAGATGTGATTTAGAACTATATTTTTTTTACAGGTATTTGTTATCGATGAGAATTCTTAGGAATACTTTGTCATATATATATTTTTCTATGAAACAATGATGTAATAATATTGAAGTTTATTATCAAAATACTGCACAATTTAGACCTGTTACTGGGAGTCAAATTTAAACATTTATTTTCACCTTTTTACATTTTTATAATATCTTGTATATTTGATGGATGTGTGTGGTGTTTATTATGACACATGTTCGTAAAATCAAACAGCATTTCTTGATGCAGTCAAATCCTGTTAAACCTGACTGCTTTCATCCACATTATCAGAAAGACTTTGCACTTTCCACATGTTGTTGCCAAGGGCTAGGTAATTTACCATGTGCTAGCTAATATCCAGACGTATGTTTCCATTGGGATAGATGAAATCTGCTACTAAAATGCAACATGCCTAGGCACAGAATGTGAAAATTAAAACGGGCAAGTAAAACCGTGGAATGTCCTCAAACTTGCAGAGTTAGTACATCTCAAACTTGTTCATCCAAACTAAAGTCATTTTGTTAAGTTCAAGGTAATAAAGGCATTTCTATATTTTATATAGTCGACTGTGTGCCTGTATTGTGTAATGGAATTGAAGGTTCTCTTTTTATGCTCACAACCATATCTATAAAGGGGACATGTGGTTTTGTCTGTGCCCCTCCATCTCATTCTCTTCCATCGTGCCTAATAAATTTTCAAGCACTACATTGTTGGTTGAAGCTAAAAAAAATTAAAAGATTTCAGATAAAGATCAAGGTACTTGTCCACTTTTGTCATTGTTCAACAAAATTTATTGGAATTAGGGCCTCTGTTCGACGTGAAATGATGCCTCTCATTGCATCATATTGTTAGTGTTAATACTGACATGGTTTACTCTCCCACCTAAAGGGAACTCAGTACAAGGTGATCTCTTTTGTAGACTGGTTATGAGAATTGATCCTGTCTGGATATTTAATAGCAACATGTATAAAGTGCCTCCATATCAAAAAGTAGTCTCGTTTGTGGCTCATATAAACAGGGTCATAGTGAGAGTGGTTTTAAGACAGAGTTTATATTGTATGATGCAATCATATCAGCTTGCAGTGTTTGACCAAACATGTACACTATCTGAATGAGATTAGTCTTTTTTTTTTTTTCCTATGCTAGCCAGTAGCTTCTCGTGGCTCGGTGGTTCATTCCGGGGGTTTTCCCAGGTTCTTCCTCCACCAATAACACTGGTCGCCATGTATAGCCTATCGTGTGCTGAACAATGGCGTTAAACTTTACAACAGCAACAACAATTATTTCTTTATGCCCTATTACAATTTGATACATGATTTAATGCAGAGGTCTCAAATATGTGAGCTGCATTCAACCCACCAAGCCATATCCTGTGGTGTGCGAAATGATTAGTGTCACATATTGTCATGAGAGATAACAAATGGCTCATATGCCATCAACAATGCCCTCATGCAAACTAATTGAAACAAGTTTAGTTTTTAATTCTAACACCAATAACGACCACAGTTTAAAAATTATAATCAAGGATAATATTTGTGTCTCTATGATCTAATTATGCTGACCTTTATTACTGGGAATTGGCAAATTTTAGAAGTATATATTTAGGAATTTTTATGTACATGGTAGATTCAGGATAATAATTATTGAATGTCTCATAATATAAGATTTGTTTAACTGGTTTTGACAAAATTAAAATGTCAATATTATATAATTTCTACCACATAGCATAGCAAATGCAGTGATATGTTTGACTGAACATTTACACTATCAGATTGAAGTTATTCTTTTTACTGCTATGCTAAAACTTGGAGACTTTGAACCATTGTTTTAATGCCAGGATCTCAAACATGCAGCCCGTGCACCGCATCCACCCCCTCCAAGCCATATCCTGTGGCCTGCAAAATGATTGGCATCACACTGTCATGAGAGATAACAGAGGGGGTGTGGCCAATGAGCCATCAAAAATGCCCTCATGCAGCTCTCGCAGTGGTTTGAGTTTGAGATCCTTGATTTAAGGTATGAATACTTTTGTATTGTTCATGTAACTAATTCAAACGAGTTCTTGTTGCTATCAACAACAAATTTGATTCAACACTTAGTTTTAAATTCCAACACTAATAACAACCACAAATTTAACCAAAAATATAAAGGATAATTTTGTCTCTTGTTATTTTGTCTCTTTTATGATATATTTATGCTGACCTTTATTACTGGGAATTGACAAATTGTATTGTTATATATTTATGAATTTTGATGTACATGGTAGATTCTGGGTAATAATATATTGAATGTCTTGTAATATAAGGATTTTGACAAAATTAAAACTTGAATATTATATATTTTCTACCACATAGCAATTGCAGTGCACTTCTGATTGGTTAAGGGTCAAAATTTATGAGGGTCAATAGTTAAGGGTTAAAATTTACAAGGGTGAATTTCCACACTGCATAATCGGAAATTTTGACTCAACATGACATCACAACTGCCTGTGAGGAGCTGTTATTGCTTAGTACTAAACATGCTAGACTGGCATTAAAAAAAAAGGGTGTGGACTTGAAAACTGACATTAGACCAGCCTAAGTCTACTGCATGGTGTTTCCTTGAACAAGGTATTTTACTCAAGGTGCCTTGGCACTCAATTACGAAGTTTGGTTGTGGTGCATTGATACACCAAACCAAACCCAGTGACATGGTACAATGACAATAATATTGAATAACTTTTCATAATAAAGATTTTCAATGTTTATACTTATTTGGAGATATGTCGTTTTTGCATAGTAAGTTCAGGCACACAGTCTATTGGATTTGTCAAGTAGACTGGTTTTCTCTTACCTCATAATCACTATCACTTTGTTGAAGGAATGAAGACGTAATGTACTGGCAGAGCTGGGTCTATGCAGTTTGTTAGGATCTTTCTGTGCATTTATACAATGGCAGGTCAGATAATTTGTTGTTTGCAGTTGGGCTCGCAGATAAGTAGACATATATGGTACTTTTAAGGCACTGCCTTGTTGGAAAATCATCTGGTATAAGATTCCCTCACTTATATTTAACATGGTCTTATTTTTTAATTATTTTTGTAAACGTTAAGGAGCACAGTAGCAATTTCATAAATATATAGCAATCTGTGTTTTATATGCTTTTTTTCATATATTCTTCCATTGGTTACAGTGGGGGCCACTTTGATTTGTTCATGTCTGTCCATTCATTTCTATACATACTCTCTGCAGTCCATCTGTCTTGAGATTATGGTTAGCAGTACTGCACAAACTCCATTTCTTTGTAGACGCACATAATTCAGCTAGCTTATTTATATCCTTATGCAGATGATTGGATTTTTAAAAAATTACAGCAATTTTAAATGTTCCTTACACCTTTATGAATATTTTTGATATTTTTTGTCAAATATCCTTGTCAACACGTTGAATAAAAGGACTACTTAAGAGGAATAATGAAGTTTTAAAGATACATTTTTTAATTTGTCGATAATCAAATTGGATGTATTGACCATTGCAGCAGTTTGTAGCTCATCTGACCATGGGTCAAATGAGCTTATAGTATTTCCCTCTGCAAATTGATTGTCTGTCTATCAATGAGAACTTGTTTGCAAACACTCTCAAGGCATTATTTCAAATCAGAAATCAATTGGACTTGGTATGTAGGCTTATATCATCAAGATCTGAGATGACTTCAGTTATGAGCGACATCAGGCATATTGACGAGGTGATGAGCATCTGATTTGCTTAACATGTGAACACTGTTGAGGCCATATTGTTGAGCCAGCTTGCCAATTTGTGCTTGAATCGTCTAAATGTTGGTCAAGTTTATATTATAAGAAACTTGAATGCATTTTAAAGAGTTTTATCTTAAACCTGATTGGCTAAATTTAATAACACTATGAAGAAAGTATTTCTGGTATGGTTTTTTATGTGTCCAATTAGATTTACATCCAATATAAGGAAAAAATATGTGTTATGATGTCTGACCATGCATCAGTCTGTTATAAAAAAGAATTTTCAGAAAAACAACTTTAGTTCTCCACCATCAATAGTTACTAAAGTTTGTTGATGGCTTACAATTGGGGTAAAAAAAGAACCGAATAGATCCCCTGGTCAATATGTCATAGGCCAATATGACTTGAAATGAAAGAATAATGATATGCTGGTATCTTGGGAAAGGAAAGAGCCATATTGATTTTCAAGGTAAAAAGGTCAAACATATCTTACGTGGACTTTGCGCTTGGTATGAAGAAGTCGTCTAATGATCTGGGCCTATGGTTCCTAAAAGAAAAATGGTTTAGCTGATATTTTTCAGTTGTTTACATAGAAAACAGTTAATGCAGGTGTTCCATTCAGAGTACTCTGATTTGATCTGGAAGCTTGTATCATCAAGATCTTGGTATTTGACATTACGAGTTGGTGGAATACCAGATACATTATAGGTTGGGGCAAAGGATAGGTGGTGATAGAGAAGTAGAGGCACTTAGCAAGTTTTCCCAACAAATACTCTTTTTGTTTCCCCTTCCATTGAAGTAACTGGAATCATGAAAGTGAATATATTTATTGTATGACTGGCTTTCTTTCCAGGTTATATCTGTATAATAAACTTTTTTTTCTCCTTTGCATTATGGTTTCTTCGTCTTTTAGATGTACTGGTCATATACTAGAAGAGCTTACAGGATGACCTGTTGTCTGTTAACAAAACATTGTTATTGCTTTTTCTCCGAAACTACTTGGAGGATTGCCATGAAACTTTATACATACATTTATTCCAAGGTCTATTTGGTACTAAATGAAAATATGATGGCTACAGTGGTCATCTTAAAAGTCTTGTTATCACTACTCCAGATAGTTATATCAAGATAGGGTTTTACTAAAAGACTTCTTGCAATTTCTACTTGTTCCTGAAATAAAAACAATCGACCAATCTGACATCCAGCATTGGGTTCTAAGTGAAAACGGTAATACACAAGGACTTGTCAGTCCCAAACCCTCCACCTTTATTTGCTACAAAGAGAAACCTTGTGATAAATAGAACCAAACTAATGCATGACGTCCAAGCAAACCTAACAACTTGCTTACCTCCTACAGCAAAACAACTCGATAATTTCCTGCAATGATTGCTTGAAAAACATGCCCCTGCCACCAAGTGCAGCGTATCATTTTAAGTGTTCTCCTTGGTATAGCAGTGTTGGGGACCAGCTTTGCACTGCTAAAAGAGACCGCTAAAAGTGGAGAGGCTTTGACTTTCATCCAGACTTGCTAATCTTAAAGAAATCTATGAAGAATGTCAGAAAAATACTCCATTTAGCCAAATTATCCCACCACAGTACTAGGATCATGGAGAGTTCCAGCTGCAAAGAGCTCTTCAAGATTACTAACAAACTAATGTCAAGGAACAAATGTACACCACTTCCAACTACCTTCTCTCCAGTAGACCTTCCGGACCTGTTTGCAGATTTCTTCCAGGACAGTACAAACCATTAGAGATAAGCTTGACAACACAATTTCAAGTGACAATCATTAACAGAATTTGAACCTGTCTATGGATTTAGTATGGACAATCTTGATTCGATTCCAACATCACTGCTGCTCGAGTGCTTAGATCCAATATTGCCTTCACTAATGTTATTAATGCATCTCTCCCATGTGAGAAATTTTTATCATTTTTTAACACTTCCATTGTAAAGACTGCTGAAGAAACCAAACCTCGACCATTACGATTTAAAGAACTACCTCCCATTTTCTAATCTCCCATTCATATAAAAAAATCTATGAAAAAGTAGTTATAACCAAACTTTTATCTCCTCTAAATTTAATTGGTCTATTTAGCAATGTACAGTCTGCATATCGCCCTTGCCACAGTACTTAAACTACTCTTCTAAAAGTAGCTAATGACATTACAGATTACAGTCCTCACCCTCCTTGATTTGTCTGCAGTTTTTTACACAATAGACCATGATATATTACTTCACTGCCTCTAGCATGTTTTTTGCACTCAGAATACAGTCTTACAGTGGTTCAAGTTGATCAGGTCCAGTTGATCGATGTTGTGGTGTTCTACAGGGATCTGTTCTTGGACCTGTTGTCTTCATTCTATACACTCAGCCGCTCTCAAGTGTCATAGATAATCATCCAGTGTATTACCAATTGATGACACCCAAATATACAAATCTAGTCTCCCAACTGAAGTTGATGCTACCATCCAAGGAGTAGAGAGGTGCATTTCTGATGTGAAATTATGGATGACTTGTAACAAGCTGCAGATGAATGATGATAAAACTGAGGCCATTCTGATGATCTCATTCACAACCTTGACCTCAAACAAGAAACATCAGCAACACCAACATTAAATTGAGTCAGTACGAAACCTAGGTGTTACTATAGACAGTACTCTCACATTGCACCAACATGTCAGAAACATATACAAGGCTGCCTATCTTGAACTGAGATGCATGAGCACCATTCACAGATATCTTTGAGTCGATGCCACTAAAACACTTGTGTTCATTACTTCTTTCAAGACTGGACTATTGTAACTCAATTCTGTCTGGTTCTTCTCAATGTGTCTACTCTAGAAACTTCAAAAAAGTTTAAAACGCAGCTGCTAGGATCATCCTTAGAGTACCTCCCCACTGCTCGGTACCTTACACTTGCTATCCATGCGATCCAGAATCAAACACAGAATGTGTTCTCTGTGCTACGTTTCACTGACGGACGCCAGTCCAACATACCTATCTGGCCTTGCCTAAGTGTACAGATCAGCAAGATACTTAAGCTCCTCTTCTGACAATCATATACTCATTATTACCACTATGAAAACTAAGTGATATGGACAACATTCTTTTGAATACCAATGCCCAGCAACGTGGAATGAATTGCCCATTGAAATTAGACAAAAGTGCTCATAAAATACCTTTTTTGACTGCAAGAGCAAACTTAGACCTAATAATGTTACATACCTTGAGTATTTTTGTTTGGTAGTCATATCATTATATACGCTGTAAAGTGCTTAAAGCTTCTAAAATTAGGCCCTATACAAAGTCTTCATTCTTCTTAATCTTCTTGATATTATTATTATATTAGCATAAGGTTTCCACCAATGATTTTCTAATGGTGAAAAATGTATCCAAAATGAAAATGGTGCTGATTTTAGGTCCAGTATCCACTTGAAAATCGTGTCGCTCAAGATGGTTTCAGCACTCTGCAAGTAAAGAAAAGAAATGGTCTGTTTTCTTGAATTCCTGGAGGAAAAATGTTACTTTTGTTTTTAAATTTTGTGTCATTTAAAATAAATCAATACCTGAAGATACAATGTTACAGGTAACCTGGAACTTAATTTGCAAAAATTATTTGATTTCCAAATGTCACTTAATCAGTGTTGTCTGCTTTTTTTTTTAAATATCCCGTCCCTGTGATGAATTACAATTGGCAAAGAACAAAAACAAATGTTATCACTGTACTGAGCTGTAAATTCTGTTATAGTTAACATTATGTGCAGTTTTGCTATGCATTTAAAAGTTTGTTTAGAGTAGCTTTTTGAATGTTATAAAATGCATCATATTATAGGAGTCTTTTATATTTTGAAGTTTGCCTAAATCATTCACATCGCATGGACTTATAGTTAAAGGAAAACAACCAAATTTTAGCTCAAGTACTTAACTGCTAACATACTTAAAATCACATTTCCAGTATAACATTTCACAGAAATGTTAATAAAACACATCAACAAGCAATGATTTCACATTTATTATTGAACCAGTCAACAACAATGAAAACATTTTACTCCTAAACATTGTTCATATCCAAGATCTTATTGATTTAAGCCTCTTTAACATGTTTGATCAAACTTCAAACATATTCTTATATCACGGTATATTGGATTGTTATGTAACTGAGAAAGCTCAATGCATGTTAATGAGGTGATTCAGATTAATCGAGCCACTTACCACTCTGAAAGCCATAATTTTAATCTGATTTTTATCAAAATTCAAATGTGTGTTTACATTGCCAAGACTCAGGATAACATTGATAGGAAAGAAACAACTTCTAATCTCCGTTGAACCTTATATTCCCATGCTAAGTGAATAGTGCCTTAATCTCGCTCCTCCATCTTGCCAATACTGGAAAAAGTTGAGGGTAAGACTTGAAGGAAGTTTCATGCAAGTTCGTAGCAGGTTTTAATTACAAACCACAAGTTGCAAGAGAGATTCAATCTCGGCCATTAGCAAGAAAGACACCAGTCTCAACATCTTCAAATATCTTGATGTGTTGCATAGAGCCACCCTAAAGCCCTTGATAGTAGAGACAACAGTGTTTCTCTTAAACAATCAAAAGAATAGAAGCAGCCACTTTATACGCAGATGGACTGATATGATTGACACTTTTCCTACGACACGAATCACAAAAGATTTTCCACTTGGCATCAAAGATGTTAGACCGAGTTTATCAGACCTAATCCGTCTCCAGAAATGGATGCTACGCTTGACAACTTTGCTGGAAACATGTTCTGGCATTTGAGATGAGCCAAGTGTGAGTATGCTAAATCTGCATGGTGCTGTGTACGAGCGCTGTTTAAAATCACTGAGCGAAATGCAAATAACTCTCAGTAGAGCTCTTTACTTTGCGAAGTACCTGTTGGATCATTCTTAAGGGTGGGAAGCCACAAGCGAACATATATTGCCACTTCAGGCTAAAAGCGTCCACTGCCCTGTACGTATGCTTATTAATTTTGCCAAAAACAAATATCCCAATGGTGTTTCCCAAAGCTGAAGTAGGGAATCTGTTAAAGATTGGTGCAGAGACCATTCGGTGAGAGCAGATTTCCTCTTTAAAACAGACGGTCCACTAAAACAATCCCTTTGCTAGGAATGTGGCGCACTTGGAGAATACTCCCTTCTACGGCTGTCAAATGAAGGAGAGCCCAAACCACCATGCAAAGAGAATGTGCATGTGTGCCTCCTGGTCTCATGAAGTACTCTACCACCGATATGATGTTGAAGGAGACAATTATGCAGCAAGCTCATATTTTGTCCACGCACCTTTGAATAGCTGAGCACACTGCCTTTATTTTCGACATTTTTCCAGGAAACACGAACCCTGAAGAATAAGCTTTTCAGGCTCGAGACAAGAGTGAATCTGATGCGTCTTTGAACAAATATAGAGATGTCCATAGTCATGCATGGGTCCCGCTTTTGTTCAACAGATCAGATGACTGTAGAAATCCAGAATTTAGAGAAATCATAGCATTCAGAGGGTCTCTATTCAGTTTCGAGTTCGCAAAAGGAGAAACTGGAGAGGAGACGAGTTAAGTTTGTCCATGGGATTCAGAAAATGCTAGAGTTCACGGTCCCCTGCAGAGAAAGGAAAAGACGAGCCAACAATGTGGCTCTTGTCGATTCTGTCATGAGGGCAATTGGCTTAACCATTGTTCCTGAGGACATTTATCGCTACGTAGACGAAATCTTAAGTATACGCTTCGATTTCTCTTGGATGGGTAAGAGATCCAGTATGATCAATATGGACCAACATCGCGACAGATCTAGAGTGATAGAACTTATCCAGCCATTAGAGGAATGGGATACCCAGTGACCTTAGTTGGTCTACAACTACTCCCATGACACTGGTACACGCTCTGGCTGTATAGGAAAAGCAGATCGTCAGATCGCGGAAGAATAAGACCTCCCCTTTCAAGCAGCCGGAGATACTACCTGAGAGGAGGAGAGATAGGTGTAAGTACACATCCTGAAGGTCGTTGGAGATTGTCAAGTCGCCAGGTCGCATGGCATTCCTGGGTGAGATTGTGATCTGCATGCTTAACGTTTAACCTCTTTCAGAAACCTGTTAGGAGAATAATTAGACAAAACATTTCCCATTTTCTTTGGTATCAGGAAAATTCGGGAGTAGAAGGCGAGATATTGGTTGTTGAACACTCTCAACTGCAGATTTCCGAAGAAGAGAGTGTACCTCTTCCATTATTTGCACAATATTCAATTGGTGGAAGAGCACGAGGGACCTTACTAGAGGAATAGAGATCCAGAAACCGATGCTGGAATCCATCTTTCATGATATAAATATCCCACCGTTTGACCGTCATGTCAAACCAAATCTTCGAAAAGAGGTTTAGCCTGCCACCTACGGAAACCAACGAAAGATGAACACTCGTGATGAGGAGGAGGTAGCCTCTAGGGCGGTTAACCGTTGTTCTTAAGAGCGGGGAAAGACCCCAACAAACGTCCTCCCCATGCCTTTCTATGTTCATCTGTCGTGACGGAGCTCTGAATTGGGATTATCACTTTGGCTTGGTCTGCATGACTTTGAAAGAATTCATCCACAAACTATGTGGCCGCACAAGATTATTTCATTTCATGCACGGTATCGATGGGTTAGGAATGGATGCGAAGAACAGTGTTGCCCTCAAATCCCCCAAACGGTTCTTAGCAAGACCTAGGATGCGTCCAGATCAATATTCATAGGGAGGTGGAGTAGCATTGCCGATAGAACCATGGGTAAGGATAAAGCACGCCTAGATGTCTTCACCACTACTTACAGCAAATGCTGATTGTCAGCTGGTGACAAAGATTCTTCAAGGAGGCTGCTGAAAAGATGTGGGCACGCGAGTCCATGGTTACAGGTGACCAAGCCATTTTGTTCTAAAGTTTCCAGTGCTTAAACTGGACGGTACACCCAGATCTCCGTGGAAATACCAACTCGTGCCACTAAGGCATTTAAGATGTAAGATTTAATGGTTAGGAAGGGGTATGACTGGTCGAGAGTTGGTCCCAGAACGTTTTTCCAAACAAGAAAGGATTTTAATGTCACCAGATACTAAAGGAATAGGACACATATCACTGGGTAAAATACGATACAAATTGTAAACCTCTTTGTCGATAGACCAGATATATATCTCCTCAGCCATTACAAATTGTAAACCTCTTTGTCGATAGACCAGATATATATCTCCTCAGCCATTTTAACTAATGGATGGGAATGGGTGCCACATCGGCCTGTTCTGTATCAAACCCGTGTGAATGAACGATGACACACAGGACGTCTTCTTTATATCTCGCTCAGCTAGGACTATGAGCCCCAATTTCTCTCTGTTGTTATGGAGACTTTATGATTTGATGAACTTGAATCCACGGGGCGAACGGACTCTCCATAGCATAAGGAAAATAAGATGGGTGAGAACAACTCTTTCCCTCTTGGGAAGTTTGGGGGGAAGAAAGTCCATCCTCCTCCCTCTGGTTTGGCCCAACTTCATAAGAGGAAGATATAGGTCCACGTGCTGAAACATCGACCTCTATGATGTGGCACATGGTCTGAAATTCATGGCTGCATAGAGGTCAAGGGCAAATCTCTTGCATGAGGTGGAAGGTCCCATATCCTGTCAGCATTTAGATGGATATTTTCCCTCATTTACAGGTATATATTTGTTTAGCGTGGTCCTATACCTCTTCCGATCATCTACTGCAAATGGGACAACTTTCTGTCTTCTCGCAACCTAAACAAGAGGGGCAAGTTGGGTGAGTTTCCAATGGAGTTTCGTGTGGTCACACTAATCCACACCCTGTTTAGCCCTTGCTGGAAGAAAATACTAAAAGATTTTTTGAAATACTCCTCTGTAGTATCATCTGAAAATTATTGATGTGATTGACTAAATAGGCAAGAACTAACTTTTTCTTGGTAGTGTCGCAGGAAGTGGAACAATCGCTGATGTTTTAATGCAAAAAGATGAGCAATGTTAAGCCGAGTAAATATAAAGATAGTAAACAACGAAATAGTACCGAAGATAAATTAAATATGACGTCAACCAGGTTCAATTGAACTGGAGGCGTCAAATTAGCAAACAATCAGTTCGGCTAGATTGCTAATAAGCAGGAAGTTACTAAGAAATACTATCACATTCTAATTCCAAGAATGAACTAGCATTCGATAAGTAAACACACAACATTAAAATCTGGCGTGTGACCTACTTTTCCAAGACAGAATTTGCATACAAGGTAATGTGAATTACCATGATTCGTTACGGGAATGAAACTATAAAGCTATGTACCTACCAGAGCAAGAAAATAGTTCCAAAACAATAATAGTTACGACATCACCTGTGTTGTAAGAACGTAAAAGCACGGCTATATAGAACGTAATCACCAGAAAAAAATGCGATTAATGAGAGAGAGAGAGAGAGAGAGAGAGAGAGAGAGAGAGAGAGAGAGAGAGAGAGAGATCAGCTTGTTAATATTCTGGAAGTCACAAGAAAAATTCGAACTGAACAAAAAAAGTATGATCAAGGGTAATTCCACACGACGTGAACAACGCATATACAGAAAAGGCTAAAATCGTGACGTGAAAACGAAACGAATTTCTTTTTCTCTGATGTAAGCTAAAGCGGCTGCAATGTCTGCGACTGGATAAAGAAAGAAGGGCAGTGCGCATGAGCATGGTATCTGTGGATTGGGCTAGGGGCGTACTGACATTCCAGAACCTTATATTCACCTTATGGTAGGATCAGTTTTCATCATACATTAGGGTTATTTTCCTCCCGTAATAGAGCCAGCTACAAAATATCAATAATTAACGAATTACGTGTATTAAAGTGAAATTTCGTTAGTCTAATTTCCATCACTCTTCAATTGTAGATTTTATTTTGTCAGGGACAAATTCTGAGAGCAAAAGGTGAAAGTGCAAGGTCACTGGATCTGGTATTATAATAGATTTGGGACTGTTTTGGGTTCACTTTTCATCAGATGTCATAGGTACTCTGCAATGTATGCAGTAGCATACCTCCATTGATTTTGGGGCCAAGAGGTCAAGGTTACTGACGTAAAGTATCATTTTGGGTTCTACATTATAAATCCATTTTCACTGAGTTTGCCTCATAATTTTAAAAAAAAAATAAACTTCATATTTTAGGAAGGGCAGTTCCCAAACAGAGTCTGTTATTGATAGACCAGAGGTCAATGACTCTGGACGTAAACTTCCAGAATTATTTTCATTTTCCATAGTAATAACTAGGGTTGGTCGGGAAGAGGTGGGGACATTCGTTCTTCTGATATATCTATATCATGGAATATAAGTAAATTTTATTCACTTCAATCACTTAAAAAAAAATTTATACCAAACGCCATTTGCTAGTCTTTATCAATTTTTGCGTAGAGTAGTGGAACGATCTAGATTAATTGTAAAATAATAATCAAACAAATAAATAATTAGGAGTTTCAAGAATAAAGCGAAAGTCAGATAAATATAGAGCATACTATCAAAATCAGCACAATTCCACGAGGTCAAATGAAGGCGTCTTTACATTTACACTTCAGTCGACTTGTATTCAATGTATGCATACACACAAGTGTAGTTCATTTAGTTATACTTGGAATACACGTCATAGTATCAATACAAATAAAATCTGAATCATATATTATAAGGATAGTTCCTTGAGGTCAGATTATGATAGTGATGCGTTACCTTCTGACTGCTTGTTTTCGTGTCATGTTTATGTACACGCCAGCGAGGTCAGTTCACGAAGGTCGTACTTGAAACAGACTTTATAGTGTACATTAAAAGTAACCAGGAATACAGGAATGTAAGGATGGTTCCTAGAGGTCAGTTCATGATCGCTCATTTTATCAGCCAATCAGATAAGTCTTACACGTTCGCGTTTGAGGTACCACTCCAGTGGCCTAGTGGTTAGGGCGTCCGCTGCGGGAGCGGGAGGTCGTGGGTTCAATCCCCGGCCGAGTCATACCAATGACTTTAAAAAAAAATGACACTAATAGCTGCCTCGCTTGGCGCTCAGCATTTAGAGGTTAGTGTTAGGACTGGGCGGCCTGGTGTCAGGATAATGTGACTAGGATGTGACATCATGCTACTTGTCTGCGGCATGATGCCCCAGTGCTAGACATCACTATAGACTGCCTCACTGCAGACATCGTTGCGATATGACTGAAAAATTGTTAAAGCTACTTTTAAAAAAATCCTAATTGATTCGCGTTTGGAACTAACGATTTTGATTTACTTTCAAATTTCTGAAAGTTAAGATTTCGAATAGCTAACTCAAAAGTGACAAGAACATAATCCCCAGGGTGTCACAGTCAGAATTTCACGTACGACAGTGGAAGATTGATTGTTCACATTAGTGAGGTCAGCTTACGATGAATGTTTATAGACTTCCGACTATATGTTCTAATATCATCAGTGTAGACACCAGTGACGTCAGATTATGATGACATCATAGTATTAATAAAAACAAACCGAGTCGCAGAACATACAAAAGGACAGCTTTTGATGTCAGTTTATGATGGTAGAACATAAGTTTATGTCTCCGTTTGCTAATTTTCTGCGAATAGATCAGCGCAATCAGTTCACAATGGTAGTACTCGAAACAGACAATATTGTGTTCCTAAAATCATTTTATTTCATAAACGTTTGTCAACTTGTCCAAACAAGATACGAATACTCACCGTTGACTTCAGTTTACAACGTCAGTACTTTAAACACATCACATTAGTAATTTAAGAAAAAATTGAACCACGGATCGTAGGAATATTTCCT
Source organism: Unio delphinus (assembly GCA_029339505.1). Taxonomy (NCBI): domain Eukaryota; kingdom Metazoa; phylum Mollusca; class Bivalvia; order Unionida; family Unionidae; genus Unio; species Unio delphinus. The sequence continues at coordinate 3,366,274 of JAQISU010000090.1, forward strand.
TAAAGTCATGTCAGGGTGGTGATATATATTCTCTCATCCCACCCCCAATGTCCCTTGAGGTCAGTACATGGTTGCAGTACATATCCATTGACTGTTTGTCTTAACACTGTATGCATACACACAAGTAAGCTCAGTTAGAGATGATGGTACAGAGGCTTTAATAGTTTTGTTTTACCGTATATATTTATACATGAATGACAGGCAACAATTCCAACATTTATGAAGAAAAAAAAAACTATTTTAAGTTGTATAATACCAAAGTCACTCTAACAGATAGATGAAACTGTTTCCACACGATATCATTAATTACGCTTTGAAAACTTCTAGAATGTTAAAAGAGTTGGTTTTATTATTGAAAAGGACTTTAATTTTATTAACAAACTCTTTGAATGTTCCCCAGAACTCTTTGAATATATCTTAAGGAATTTCAAGCACATTAGCACCGTATACGATTTATCACTTTTATTCAAACTGTTTTAATATATTTTCAAAGACACTGAATCGATAAATACATAATTTTTTTTTTTTTTTGGGGTGGGGGGATTGGTTAAATGGAGGAGCATGTAACGAAAATATTGTACTTTTTCTTGTAGTTTAATGTAGCGGATGCCTTAAGCTCGTTAGCACAAATAGTCAAGCAGTTTTGATGGATTGTCATTAAAACTGGTAAATAATAAATCATCCGAAAATGCGCAAGTTGAAAAATCATAATCGAGAATTCATTTTGAAAATCCATAGTGACAAAACTTCTCGACAAACCATCTTCACAAATAATTTTGACAACTCATATTGACAAATCACATTGATACAATCATACTGACAAATAATTTTGACAACACATATTGTCAAATCATATTTTTTTCTAGGTGTCTTGTGGCTTAATAACATATATGACGCAATGTCGTTAGTAAAACTAGTTTCGAAGTTTCTGCGGGACTGCCATGAAACTCGTGTTCATGATCTGACGATTCGCATATTTATAAATAACTTTGTCCTCGCAGTTTTTGTTGGTGGTACTTTTTGTCTTGTTACAGTAGTCTTGGCGCATCTAGGCCTACCATTTTTTTAGCTTACTGGTCCGTAAGGCCAATTACTTGGACCACTACATCTTCGCTAGCTAAGGTTCTGATATGCTACCACGTATCTACGTACATAAAATTGACAAGGGGAGCACACACATGACATGTGCTCATAGGACAACAATTTTCCACTACCGGTCCGTGTATATATTAATACATCCTTTCTTTCAAACCCACGTGTAATGGTTTCTCTATGTTATGTAGTCATACTTTCGATGTTCGGCTTACAAAAAAATATCCTCTTGATATCATTTGCCATCACCGTTTTCGTCCGATGTACAATGCATTGCTGTTACACGCTTTTGGTTAGTTGGCATTACATTCTAAGGGAGGAAACTCATGAAATCCAATAGATGTCTCTAGGACAAAACAACGCTAACGTATTAACTGAGGTAATTTTAAGTAACAGCGAAAACAAAGCAGTCAATGTTAAAGCGCGTGGACAGTTCTGGATGACGTCAGTCAAAAAGTGTGACCCATTACAACCCTAATTGACTTACGTATGCTGTGATGACGTAATGAAAGCAGCACGTGTAAAAAAAAAATCGTCTACTCTGTGATTTGTTATCATTTGATTCGACGCTCTCTTTTTCTTGACCCAGTTTATTTCCTAACCACCGTTTTAAAAAAAAAAGAGCCAATTGCGATCCATACGTTTCGTCTCTTGGTTGTTGATTACATTTAAGATGCAACGATCAGGAGTGAAGCGTCGTTTTTAGTCAAGATTCCAATATGCCAACCTTATCTAAATCAAGGTAGTATGCATTATTCCACTAATTTATGTATCACTACACCACTGACGTCATTCACGTTAAATCAATGATGTCAATAATTGTCTGGGATTAGAGAGCATCCACATCATGTAAACTATCCACAAATGGACGCAGGCTTTACATATTTTCCTCAGATATCATCAAATTATCTTTGCAGATAAAGCCTGGGGAGTGCGAGATCAATCTGACCTGTATCAGACAAGTAGATATGGATAGTCTACTACTAATCAGATCTGTGTGTGGCGGAGATCCCACGGAGCCACACGAGATTCTGATTGGTTGGTTTAATGGCACTTATAATACAATGTTGGTCATATCATGCCGAAAAAATGGAAACTAACACCATTTTATAGTGACACGGAGAAACATTTGATCCAAGCTGACCTGGGTTGTTATTGAACCCATTACCCATGGGTAAAGAATCTTACTTTCTATGAAACGAGCTAACGCGGTTTCCGAGTCTTGTTTAACTAGACTAAATAATATTTTTAAAAAATACAGCGATCTCTTCACGTCGTTTACGCATGTATTAGATGTACCAAATGTTGACTGCAAAAGGCGCCTTTAGACAAAGGTCTAAGCTTTTTTCACGTAAAATAATCAGCAGATTGAGTATTGTGAATCTGCTATATGTATACAACTATATCACTCTCCTCGCGCTAATCTCATTTGGAACACACTTGAATATAAGCTTATAGGAATAAGCAAGATCTCGGACGAGTTCGATAATGAGCGAGATCCATGCATGTTAATATGGTGATACTGCATCTAATCTGATGAGCATCCTAACACGTAAGAGATCAAATTATTGATCTGAATTTGATTAGACCTGGAATATGGGTTATATAACCATGGTTTCGAACATGTTAAGCAATGTCTGAGATCCATGCCTATATAATGGGGTGATTTTGCATCATGATTCAACCATTTGTTATTATTCAGGAAACCATATATATACATACACTTTTGAATATGGTGTATTATCATCTAGATCTTGGACGAGAGAGAGAGAGAGAGAGAGAGAGAGAGAGAGAGAGAGAGAGAGAGAGAGAGAGAGAGAGAGAGAGAGAGAGAGAGAGAGATCACGCCTATTAATGAAGTCACCCTGTGTCTGGTCGGATCAGCTTGTTAATATTCTGGAGGTCACAGTTCTGGTTTTGTTGTGAGATCAAACATGGAATGTGGGCTATGTCAGCACAATCGTAGACACGTTTACTGATGATTTAGATCATGGATAATAATGATGTCTTGCCACTGATTAACGCTTTCCGGTGCTGCGCAGACTAAGTTGATCTGACTCAGCAAGCAACCGATTTGCTTTTACGTCGCTCTTCACTCTTCCGCCTATTCCATTGTCTTTCCTTGGCCTGTTTGGAAACATCGGGAGGATATTCCTGTGGCTAGGTCATGTAATCCGAAGGCACACTACAACGTCTGTGCTGTAAAGCCACTGCATCATATTTCCGACAGTAGATTTCATTTCCTTCAACCAGTTTTGTTGGCACTCATGTGTGGCTAATGCTTGACCAATCACTTGAATGGTGCCTCCTGACCACAGTACAGCATCTGGTATGAAGCTGGTGTTACATATGTCCCTTGGTAAATTCAGATGTCTATTTAAATCTGTCTGCATTTTCATATACTGCGTTGTTACTAGCTTTAGTCTTTTGTCTTTGTATCTAACCTCTTTTCATAAAGATGAATGTCGGACAGCCTTTTACTTGATGTTTTTTTTTCTGACTATATTTAAATTGCCAGCATTCTCACAAAGCACTTGGTCATGTGGCAAATGATGAATACCATTTGTGAGACGATGTTAGCAAGTTCATCATTCATTGAATATAAGAGGATGCAGATTTGTGGGCATCATCTCACCAGATGTCGCTCCAATACAGTTTCCTGGACCTAGCAGCTTCCCATTCCAGCCCTCTGCTGCTTCCTTATTCCGACAGCTTTTATTTGCAAGACTTCCTCTTTAGCAAGATGTACTTTTTCTGGACCATGGCACTCTTCTGTTTGATATATATATATATATATATATATATATATATATATATATATATATATATATATATATATATATATACACACACAGAGTTTTGGCCTTCTCGATTCATGTCTATCATATTCTCATTGTCATTCATGAAGTCGTTAAACTACTTACAAATACACTTAACTGGTTGCTCACACAGGTTTGGTATTGCTTCCTCACCTATTTTTAACCTTTATTTATCTTGATTCATCACCTTTTTAAGGATCAGACTTCTGACTTAGATGGCTTGAACTTCACCTTGACTCGATCAATTAGGTCTCCAAGACAAGACCTTCTACTATCCTCTACATTTTGATACTGACTTGGATCCATGAAGGCCATATTATCCATGAAGGCCACTGTTGGAGGCTCATGTATTCGGTGACATAATTGGTCTTCAGTTCATCTTCTCTGCCGACTACAGAAGGAGATTCATTGAAGCTAAAAACAGTACCACCGAACCACCGAAAGATACAACCATTTATGATGCCAGCTTCTAATCCCTGCCATGCTGTTGTTTCTGTCTGATACGGTCAAACGCATTAATCTTGGACAGAGTGTGTACACCGTGTAATTAACACAATTTGGTCCTGGGGCTGAAGCTGCTCTTGCATCATTTATAAGTCCTTCAGTTGGAATTTGGCTGGTTTTCTGGGTTTATAAGTTTGGGGTGATGTTCAAGGTCATATTAATGTGGTTATATTGGATCTGATGGTCTGGGTGACATATTTCTGAAACCAGTTGTATTGAATGTCATGGGGGTTTATTTCATCGTGCTCTTTGACAAGGTTGATGATAAACGGAATACTGGCATATTGATGCATACATTGCTGTTCAGTAGAAGACCAAACCATATCCTCAGACCAGTAAAACAGGTCAAATTGACATGATGCATACATTCGTGGATGGTTTATATGGGAGACGACTCTTGGTACTAAACTAAATAGCAGAAAGAATTGAAGCAACAAGTTTAGTGAAATCAACAAAACGTATTATTTGTTTAAGTTATAAAGTGAAAATTTAAAATACACGTTGTTGTGAATTCAATCCCAAATGATCCTAAATGTCATATCACAGGACTAAAAGCATTGAATGTTCCGAATGAATTCCAATAGTCTTGAATGTCTCGATATATCACAATGAGTCCTCAATAATACCAAGGTAGCGTCTTAGTCAAAAACGTCAACTTTGTGATTCCCATGATAATTTAAAACATTCTACTCTGATTGTTACTGAACTAATAAAAAGAAACCTGATCATAGACTCCCAAAGATTGAAACCGGAATGAATATTGTGTTTACTAAATCATATGTATGTATGTATGTATGTATGTATGTATGTATGTATGTATGTATGTATGTATGTATGTATGTATGTATGTATGTATGTATCCATCCATCCATCCATCCATCCATCCATCCATCCATGCCCCCCTCCCCAAATGACGTCCTGGTATGTATATATATTATCACATGTCCTGCCATTTTCTCCATGGAAACCTCCAATAACTCGTGAACAAGATTAGGTCTTGAGCTCAAATTCAAGTAAACAGGATTTCAAGTAAACATCTTGTTTACTTCTTAGAATCAGGACAAAATTCAGGTATGCACAACTCTCAATCACGAACAAGAATTAAGCACAGAATACAGAGTTACACAACACTATGATTTTCAATAATACAGAAATCATTAGTGAAATGGTCAACTGTTAAGTTGTGTGTGTGTGTGTGTGTGTGTGTGTGTGTGTGATTCAAATTTTTAATATAGCATTAACAATATAACATTAACATCCGAGGGGGACGCTCTAACCACTAGGCTACCATAGCGGTCACTGTTAAATTATGTAACCCAGGTAAGCAATATCAGGCCCACATGTTCTTCTTGTTTTTTTTCCAGGTGGTGAACATTTGATTTTAAAAAAGAGTTAATTATCTATATTAATTGAATGGGTCTAAATTTAATCCCACTATTGCGTTTAAATATAGACATGTAACTGCAAATATAAGATTATGGATTATCCAGAAAGATCAAAGTGCTGTGGTCTGCATTTTGGGTTATTTGATACCTTTAAGGTAGGCTAAGGAACGCTTTATAAAAGTCTTATGAATGATATGCGAGCTTTCCGAGTATTTGTTTCATGTTAACGAAGTTGTAATGCTATAGGTTAAGATAGAGGAAGATGTTCATTTAAAGATCTTATATGCATGACTTATCATGTACTGTACTGTAAATAGCTATATGAGATGATAACCCCTTGAATTTGAAGGTGTTTACCAACTTGTAAAGCTGAACGCAATTTTTCCAGTAAGTAACAAATTTAGTAATGGAATGCTTTATTTTGGTGAATTTATGCAGTTTGCAACTGAACGTGTTTAACCAATTAGCATAACGCGAAAATCACTTTTTAATCGTATCGAGCCATCGGTAATATATAAAAAAAGCTTATCTCACAAATTTTCGTTATTGAGAAAGTTAAACTGTCGTGATTGCGAAACAGCGTTGTTCTAAGGATGGGCGAAGACTATGGTCTTTTTATCATAATGCGATAACCCCTGGCTCAAGGATAAGATGAAGGCAATCCAATAATTGTCTCTACGTCAACAATTTAAAGACGAATCAGTAAAAGCGGAAGAATTAAACACAGAAATGGTTATAGAGTATGCCAACCAATGAATTTTAAAAGTTTAATTTATTGGACGAACTATTGTATTTGCGATGCTCTTGAAGATGCATCTAGTGGAAGGAAAGACTGAAGACCTACCAAGGACTTAGAACCATAATAATACCTGAATATGCTATAAAAGCAAATCAATCCGAGATACCCCCACCCCGTGTACAGAGCAACAATAATTAACTTTTCATCTATGCAGGCCCTCAATTTTCAATTGCCCAGGTATGACGTTAGCAATGTTCACTATCATTCCCCTGAAACTTTTAATATAGTTACATACCATTCAGAGGACGGCCTGGTTTGTCTATATTATGTACAATATGAAGAAATTTAGTCTAAGTTTAACCACCGCATGCAATTAGACTGTGCCATTTGTCACCTTGCTAAACCTTGTCGCAAAAAATCCTTTCTTATTACACAATACACATTAGGAGGCATTGGGCGTTTTAAGGAACGGACTCCTGTAGTGTAACTATTTTTGACATAAGCTCTGGAAATATTAACATTTTATTTTCTATTAGTCGATTCTAAAAGCTTTGAGGGTGTTTAAATATGAATTTAATGATAAAAGCATACACCAAATTGTGATATTAAATGACATTTGTTTCTTTTCTAACCATTAATCTTACAGACGCCTTTGTGTACTAAAAGGTAGTTCAATTAAAATTATACATATATCAACCACCCTAACGCCTCATTCCTTTGCTGTTAAAATTATCAGTGCAGGAAAGTTCAATTTACCATAAGCTGGAAATGCATTTGAATTCACATGTTTAAGCCTAGACCACAATAAACGACCAGTCATGATAATAGATAATAAATGATTATGAGAAGAAAAAAAAGGATATATAAATACAAATTTACAAATGTAGTTCGTCCATTTCTAATTGAGATATTCATTTTATCATTTCAAAGTGGAAACAAACAGAGGCAGCTTGGCAAATGAATATGTCTAAACTCAAAGTAACAGTAAGTATTTCTTTAATATATAATGCTGCATTGATTTGAAGTTAATGTTATAAATTATATACTTTTATCGAAACGGGAATTGTATTGTTTTCCAACAAAAAATTAAAAAGCTTCTTTGGGACGAAACATGTTCCCAAGCATTTTAATCGCTAAAGTTTTGTGTGTTCGTGACAGTCAACAAAGATCTTTTCTCGTGCCCGAATATCCGATCATGAGAAAAGGTCTTTGTTGACCTGTGAAAGGTACTTTTCGCTCGCTATAGGCAATGAGATATAATTTGAGAAAAGTTGATTATTATGCCAGAACAAACTTATTTATCTTTACCAGGTATTTCCGCTTTTATCACCTGCATATAACCTCAGAAATGTAGCGCGTTTTTGTAATGTATATCTTTGTAACCTTGGCTGGGCACAGGTAAAAAAGTGAATACAGTGGCGTAGCGACGATATTTGGCGCTCATGGCAAATTACCCAAATTTGCACACACACACACACACACACACCCGGCTGCCCCTGTTGCGCAGTTATGTACCTTGTTTCCAAAACGAAACATAATCATTATCAGTCATAATATAATTATTAAACTATTACAATTTAATTGCTAAAAAAAAGTATAGCCTAGGCTAAATTCCCTATAAAACAATATTAGCCTATTTAGAAAAAAATAATATCCAAAAATTATTATGTTAATTATGTCATCTGGAGATTGCACATAGTCGATTTGGGCGCCCATAGCCACCGGCGCCCGGGACTAATCGCCCCCCCCCCCCGTTAACCCCTCGCTACGCCATTGAGTGAATATAAACTTACGGAAGCCATTGTAAGTTACTATGCATTATCAGTCAGTCGAAACCATTCATATAAGTACACGGACTAAATCTTAAGTTCGAAAAATAAAAAGAACCAAATTGAATAATCGGTGTAACTGACATATTGGAAAGACAAGATTATTTTATTATGACCGGTAAACTTAGTAGCTAGATTATACACAGGTGGCTACATGCTTTGTGACTGTGATGAAGGTTGTTATAAAAACAATGTAAATTTCTTATAAAATTAGAATAAATTATTCGTGATTCCAGTCATTTTTGTATGCTTCAAAGTTCACCTGATACACGTACCCTTTGTAAGACCAGACTTTTACGGTTATATATGGTGAATGTAGCGAGCTAGTGACATTTACAGAAGTTACTAAAAAAAAAAAATCTTTCAGCAAAGGTTTGTTTAGTAATCGTATTATTTCTTTCCATTTCCATTTCTTTCAGGTAATTTTGACGCTTGTTGTGTCTTGTATATATAACCAAGGCATTTCTGGATTCCTAATCAACACGAACACGAAACACTGTGATGCACCAACCCCATGTTCATGCCTTGACAACACGATATCTTGCAGCGGAGGTGAACTTGGGTCAGTTCCAGTCTTCAGCATCACGGCAAACACCTCATCCAACCTTGTTCTTGATCTGTCGAACAATGTAATAACACAGATTCCTGCAGGAGCTTTTAGAAATCTGAGAGGTCACAGTCTGACAATTGTGCTGTCACATAACTCGATTTCCCACATTGATGACAACGCATTTGATGGCGTGGAGAACGCTGTAACTTCTTTGTCTTTGGACGGCAACTCTCTAACAACTTTTCCTTATGCCTTAACGAAACTGACTAGACTGCGAACACTCTGGATAAACTCCAACCCTGTTGCAACCTGTAATGATACCATTATGATGAGCTTAGGAAGACGGTTAGTGTCCTTTGGCTTAGGAGCCAAGGAGATGCTGACCTGGCCCAGTGGGATGAAAAACTTTATGCTTCTTAGGATTCTCCATATCCATAGTATTAATACGGATAATTTGCCATCGTCCGCATTTCAGCCCTTTCAAGGTCAACTGTTGCAACTCCATTTGGTGGCCACGAAGATGACGCACCTGCCACATGCGATCTGCGACATGAGGAGTCTGACAACGCTCGAGCTGAAAGATACGTCGATGTCAACTTCTGACAGTAACTCTATCTTCCCTCAATGCTCACATAACCTCACTCGCTTACAGCAGTTTTACATCAACCATGACGACTCTCTTCAACATTTTCCTAGCCTTCCTAAGTACCTGTCAAATCTTCAAGTGGTTCAGGTTATAGACGTGAAACGTTTAGAATTTATTAAAGAAGAAGATATTCTAGAATCGAATACGAATCTTCCTTTCCTAAAGATAGAAGGATGCTCTCTTCAGCACGCTCCGTCTGCAATCGCCAAATTTTCGAAACTGCAAATTTTATCTTTGCGACAGAATAAGCTGGTGACAATAGACACATTTGACTTCATTGATTACCCTTCCCTCAAACAACTTGATCTTTCAGAAAATCCGCTGATGTACGTGTCGCCGGAAGCGTTCGCCAATCTGACCTCACTGACAGTACTATCTCTTTCTCGCACGAATATCACGACCTTGCCGCGCGCGTTAGCCGGGATATCCACCCTGCAAACGCTTGAAGTTGAAAATACCAAAGTGGAATGTGGATGCGATCTGGCATGGCTAAAAGGATGGGTTAATAGATTTAACATTACCAAAATACACGGCAAGTGCTACAAACTAGACCAGGATATTGCACAGTTCATTCAGGGCGATTTCTCGTATTGCTAGAATTATCAAGAGCAACACGAGCCCTGAATTTATATGCAGGCAGACACTTAAATAGTAGACAGAAAATGAATCAAGTGGTATAAGTATATTCGAGTTCAGCACCATTTCTGAATGCTGTTTTCATGTTTTAAAACTTTTCAGCAGCGAACAGGTGTACAACGGAGATGTAAGTAACTGAACGAAGGTGAAAACTAAGAAAATGTATTTCAAGTAAATAAATTTCTTGCAGAAAAACGTGTATGTTAACAATTATTTTGTTGACATGTCGTTTCATGTATTGGACTAAATCGATAATATGTTTTGGAATAAAAATGTAGAAATTTAATTAATGTTTGAATATACACTGTCAAATCTTAGAATATACACGATGACCTGAATCTGAAACTCAAAGGTTGTGTTAGCGCAGCTTTTCACTGAATTAGTATAATACACGTTTTAGTACAGGATAACATATTTTAAATTATTTTAATTAAATGGGACCTTTTATTTCAAAAGTTTTATCATTGAGCATCCATATGTTTATTATTTATAGATAATTTGAACAGACCATTAGCAAGCTTACGATTTGAATCTTTTTGCAAAGATGTGAGACACGTAAGATTTCACAGATTCAGATGTTATTTAGGAAACCAATTTTTGCCATTAAATAATTAGTGTAAAAAGATTTTTGTAAGTAATCATTTTCACATACCACTGACAAAACTAATCGGTTTCACATACCAAAACAAAACTAACTATTAAACAAAGTCACACAAAAGGTAGTACCTAATAGCTGACTGCATTGATGGGAGGGTAAGGACTGCTCAGAACAGTTTGTTATACTTCAGCGTGAATTGAGAGGTTGTATAAAGTGCAGTTAATAATGTAGTACATTCAATTCAATTCATTATTTCTCTCCAGAAAAGGGATATCATGCATTTTTTAAAGTAGCGATGAAATGGACATTACAACAGCCAGAAGTATAAATAAGGGTTGACTGGAACGAGTTTTCTTACCTTCTTCGAGTTAATAGCTTGCACATGAACTTGAAATTGGTTTTCACAAAACCGTTAACAATGAGCTGATGCAACCGTAGCTGACGTCGATTTGTTTGTTTGGTATTATAATAGTAGACTGTCAAGTGTACCCAGCCTTAGCAAGTTCCGGTATTTTTCTTTTTTCAAACGGATCACTATCATTTAGGCATTATTGGATAGCGGACAACATGGACCCAGAACAAAGTTAAAATTACTATAAATTCTCTACATTTGTTTCTCAGTACTGGACTTTCCATTGTGTGACAATCAATACAAATTATATGTTATTCTAAAATACCTTCAACGGTACTTCACGGTGAAGTTTTTGTCATAGATTCACCGGCATTTTGTGAGAGGCTGGACAGTAAACAAACCATATTGCACGGGAACTCAGATTTCACTTCCAGATCATAACCAAGACATCATTACTCACAGTACACTGTCGCCGAAACACATACAGAAAACCACACCATAAATTCATATTCTAAAGAATAAACGATTACCTTTATATCCATATCAAGAATGCCTATATCTAACTCTTGTATCACCATCAAAAGGAGACAGTAAAAAAAAAAAAATGCTCTAAAATAGACTGGGACTACATTCGTGGAACTATTAATTGTAGTCTCATTCCACATGTAAGACCTTCTTACCTCCGAATCTGAAGATCTTGAGAACGTGCAGAAACAATGCCTTCTTTGAAAAAATATAAGATTTGACATGCTAGAATACTTTATGAAGAATTTTACTTAAAATTACAATATATATATATATATATATATATATATATATATATATATATATATATATATATATATATATATATATATATATATATATATACACATATACATACATACATACGTGTGTGTGTGTGTGTGTGTGTGTGTGTGTGTGTGTGTGTAACTATTTTGTTAGCTCTTTTCACACATATGTGTCAGCCAACGGTGAACAACATCCATAACTGGATAGTAAATCACCAAATACAAATATGAGAGGCGCTTTCTTAGCGGCGATGATGCAGAATGGTCCATCGCTTATAAAACACGTCACAGCATCCAGCTACAGCTGATCTCAATTAATGCTAGACAATAAGAATGGGTCAGCTTCTCATGCAGGTAGTCAAGAAAGGATAATTTACGTATAATGTAGAGATTATTACTTGAAAAAGGGTGGTTCTTCAGGTTCTTCCGTTTAGACGGGTTGGAGCAATCGCGTAGATTACAGAGTTTTTGGACGTGGCTAAAGAGCAGAACGGAACAAAGCTTTAGACATTTCTGTGCAAAGTGCAAAATCGTAACTTTGTAGTTTATAGCTTCATTCATTTAAAACACAAATGAACGTAGCTTTAACAATTCAGATCGCTACGATGTCAGCACTGTGGCAGTTTATAGTGATGTCTAGTACTGGGACATCATGTTGCAGCTATGTAGCATCATTTCCCAGCCATACACATAATCCTGACCATAACACAAACCTCTAAGCGCCAGGAGAGCAAACTGCTTGTACAATGTTTTTTTTTTTTTTTTTTTTTTTTTTTTTTTTTACAAGTTTGTGATTAAGTTTCTTGGTCAAACGTTTCCAGAATTTGGGACCAGATATGTTCAGTGTTTCAAGTAGATATGGACCGTTACCGGTACAGTTCTGACCCCTTCCCCCACTTCGACAATGTCTTTTCGGTATGACCGTACCTTACGCGATTACTGGTAGGGCGTACCTGACCGTATCGATTTTACTTGAATCCCAGGATTTATACGAAGATATATACTGCGTGATGGATTGAGGATAGAAAAGCTGAGAAACATTTAATCTTTAATTTATTTTTTTGTTTGTATATTGTAATTGGCAAGGACAGTTGATTCCTGTCTTGTTGGATTTAAGGATTTATAAATTGACTTTCTTTTTGTATTGGGGAGTACGTGATGGACGAGTTATTGCAGGTCTTAGACATCGAACAGTTCAAACTACTCAGTCTATAGCATTACAAGCAGTTAAGATAGCTGATGCACCAAGATTTAGACTAGTCGTCATTGATAACATTGTGCCGTTTTTATCTTTCGTGTGGTCCATGTCAGGAATGTTACTTCATGTATTTACATATAACACAATCCTGTCTAGCAGGTAACGCTCTCTCTCTCTCTCTCTCTCTCTCTCTCTCTCTCTCTCTCTCTCTCAGCACACACACACACACACACACACACGCTTTCTGTTAAAACAAGATCAATAGTAATAATAAGAATAATATAAATAATAATACTTAATAATAATAATAATAATAATAATAATAATAATAATAATAATAATAAGAAGAAGAAGAAGAAATAAATGACGATATTAATATTTGTTAGAGAATAATGTTTATAATCAATGACGATAATAATCATCGGTTGATAGCGACGATGACCTTGACAACAGCGTTCCGATATAGGTAATGATAATGGTGATGATATCTCCAATTCTGTAAAGTTGCACAATAAAACACTACAAATTTTAATGAAACTGTAATATGTCAAAATGCGCAATCAACAGACTGCTGTCTTGTGTTCATTTTCTTCTTATATATAGGGAGTGACATCATGGAATACAGAGGTGTTTATGTTCTGGTAAGTTTAGACCTACACCCCCCCAAACCTTTTTCTTAAAATTGTTTTAAAATTGTAAATGAGATTCTTACATCATTTTGCCAATGTAAGTATGTCTGTCACCTGGTATGGAGTATCGTTAAAGATCAAAGACGGTGGTTCTGGTAGAAACTTACTTTTTTATCTTCTAAATCTGAAAATCTGACATATATTGCCATGATAAACGCTTGTTGCTTCGTTTAAGAAAACTGCGTCGAAAATAGTACTCTCGCAAACGTTGGCGCAGATAGTAATTACCTCTTGATGTATATGCTGAGGTGACGTCTTGCTAGAACAGGGAACACGCTAACAAAGAGATTATGGTGTAGGCAGTTTACGATGGGTTACAAAAGGAACAGTGATCACATTGAAATTTAAGAAACGGAAAAGATTAATGTTACCTGTATAGCTGATATAAATTCGGTGCCATTAAACTGTTTAGCTTGAGAAGGAAAAACAATTAATAAATTGTAATATTCGATGTCTAATTTTTCCCCCTTCCATATAAGGGGTCATCCATAAATGACGTCACTCGATTTTGACCCCACCCTCCTCGTCATTTGTCGTCACAAAGTCTGACCCCTCAAATATGACATCATAAAGCTCTTGTTACGTGCTTAGGCTCGAATAAGCAGCAACACAGAAAGAGTGAAAACTAACAAGCTTGTATAACTTTAACAATGATTTATTTAGTACAATTATTTTCATAAAATAAATAAACTTACAGTTTTAGAGAATCAAATCCAACATTAATCCAATATAGAATTCACAAAAATAATCCACTAATGGAATTGTAAGAGTCCTGATAAATAAATGTTCTAATAGTTCCAGGTTCGAATCTTGACGATGTAATCCAAAATGGCTGACAATGTCACGTGATGCAGTTCTTGTTTAATTTATCATCCACGTGAATTATGAGCACATGTTTTCTCCTCCAAATAAATAATAAATCCTCTTTCTTCAATGAATTGACACAAAGTCCAGAATAATTATAACACTCAAACATGAAATACACAACTTAACTTTAAAATAAGCCCAAATTCTACTAAAGTTAGCCTCCAAAACACAGCTATATATATATATATATATATATATATATATATATATATATATATATATATATATATATATATATATATATATATAATTCCCTCGTAAACAAGAGGAATCATGTGATTCTGGAAGGTCACAGAAAGAAGCTACCTTCTCCAAGTCACGTAATAATGGAATGTTCTAGAAGGAAATCATTCACTTCCCACCCTCAAGAACTAAAAATAAAAGTTATCTTTGAAATTGACCAATAGTATTAAAGACCTGTTTACAATGTCTAAAGCAAGGTCAGATATTGAGGTAACCAAGTCAAGGTCAGCCTGTTTACAACTAAGAGTCTAGGTCAAACTGAATTTTCTAGAAAAAATCTCCCAATTAATAAATATTAAACCCTAAATGACAAATTTGGATTTAACAATAAAAAATAAAATAAATTAAATCCAATAGCCGTAACACTATGCTCCCCCTCTCCAGAAACAGCCGTATTTTCTACTTTAAAATTACCATGTTTAAAAAAATGAAGTGATACTTTTATTTAAAGTTTCGCATTTTGTTGTGACGTCACATTTGTTAAACACATTCATTCCCCTCGTCACACATCGTCACAAATGTGTGACCCCCTCCCCCAGGTGCGTGACGTCATTTATGGACGGTCCCTAAAACATAAATGTGATATCACATATTCGAATTTATATCAAAATCTCATATTTAAGATAAAGAATGCGATTATTTTATGTTAAATATTGTGCATGACTTTTTATACCAAATAACCGATTTTAAAGAATTATGTAAATACAATATATGCACATGAAGAGGCGCCATTGTGGCGTATTTTCTACTTTTCTTTTTACATAATCCACAGCGATACTATAAAAAACATTACATCGACGTTTTCAGTCAAATTTCGACGTTTTCAGTCAAATATCGACGTTTTCAGTCAAAAGTATCGACAATAATTATCAGAAAATTAGTTTGAAATGGTACATAAGGAACACTGCCCACTTTAAAGACAACCGCTTATATCCTAACATTATATTCCGTCATGTTCTACTTGATATTTGCAGCTCTCATTTCTCCATCAGAAATTTATAAAAGGAAAGCAAACTGTATTTAACAAGCTGATTCTATTACATGTAAAGTGCATTAAAAATTTTCGTCGATAATTGTCTAAGTTTTGCTTGTTAACACTAGATCAACGGATAGTTTCTCGCTATCTATTCCCACAGGTGCTCAATGCGAACTTGATATGAAATAAAAACAATAGTCTGAAGGGGAAAAGAATCATGCAGAGTGATAAAAATACCGTAGATTACCCCCATGACCCATTTTGACATAGGACCATCTTTATCATACTATATAACTCTTTTTACCGACCCACGAGAAGCTACTGGCAAGCTTTCTCACATAACTGAATTAGCCGAATCTTAGACTCGAACTCTCACGCAGGCAGGTGAGATGGCAGTGATCCGTAACGGAGAGCGCTTTAGACCACTCGGCCAATCGTGGCCCCTCCAGTTATGTAACAAGCTGTCGGTACATCCTGATTTGATTTGGATCTTCATTAGTTTGTTGTAGACAATAACCATTCTGATGACCCGTGCAATACTAAATTTTACAAAAAGACTTATTTCAGAAAGAATGCGAAAGTACTAATTTGAAAAGGTATCAATTTAGTTTTCTGAAAATGCAGCAGTTTTGAATAATAGTTGTGGTTAAAAAGTTTAAAATTTGTATTGTTCTTAAGGGAAAAAAAAACAACAAATTTTGCAATTGCTAGTTCGTATATTTATGTTTTTTAATGGTTCTTTATTATTTTGGTTGGTTGATTGATCAACTGTAACATGGCATTGTTTTTTTATTTGTTAAAAACCTTTGCAAACAAAAATATGATGTTTTCCAGTCACCGTTGGTTAAACGGTTTAAAAGACATTGTAATTCGATATTGAGGTCCCACGTTCTGGGGTATAGTCTAGTCCTACAATGTAAAACGCCTCCCCTGATATTTGTGCTTTCAGGTCTCCGTCTTACTGCCTAAATAACAGCATTGTGTAGCATTTTCCGTGGACTTCATCGGAACGAGAAGTTAAATTTTGTAGGAATGTCTCACACACATGGCAACCCATATAACGCTTTTCTACAAACTAAAGTCATATTACTTTAATTGAACTTTACTTACTCTGATACTTTTTTTCTAATAGTCTTATTATAACAAAAGCCTCCGGAAAATTTGCCTTCTCCTTCTGATGCTTGTCGACCTCGGAACAACGGTACACAACGTCATTATTTAGGCAGGGAGACGGCGTCCTAACAAGCACTAATATGAATGTGGGCGTCTTACATTGCAGGACCAGCGTATTTTCATAATTAGATCTAATAAACATGACAGCTCGATTTTGGATTTTACTTTTCTATTTTATCATGTAATGTTTTGGAATGGTAATCCCAGACATTTTCAAGCGTATGCTACACTTTGGTACACACTTCTTGAATTGAAGATTCCATTTCAGATCACTGTCAGTAGTAACCCATAAATATTTTATTTGGCTGTGATTTCCTTGAAAAAAAGGTTTCTTCAATGAAGAATACATTGATTTGACGAGATATTTTTTAAAATTGTGATTTGCATTGTATCACTCTACACGATCATTCCAGGTTTGACACGGCATAATCACAAGATTCCTATAGTCTGTGCATTTATTCATATATATATATATATATATATATATATATATATATATATATATATATATATATATATATATATATATATACACACACACACACACACCCCCCACCTTATATTGTCGGTAATTGAACTCCTTGTTAAGAATGGTACATTTTCGGGAATTCATTTGGGGTACAATCAATCTGATTTAAATCAGATCTCCACTGTTATATATTTTGGACAGCGGAAATCTGATTTTAATCAGATTGGAGTACATTTTGTCGGTGTAAAGGATGTTTAATATCCCTCCCTCCCTCCCTCCCTCCCCCCCCCCTCTCTCTCTCTCTCTCTCTCTCTCTCTCTCTCTCTCTCTCTCTCTCTCACATTTTCTACAAAAAGCATGAGAAATTTACATTGGGAAGAATTTATTTTCTATGTATATCCCCTAAATTGGAAATAATCTTTATCTGAACAGAAATGTAGTAGAAATTACTGTATGAGGTAATAGGTTGTACAAATGTTTAAGAAAATGTAAGAAAAGCTTTTGTGGGTGTATGTGTTTGTGTGCAGTGGTAAAATATATAGCATCTATATGGGTTAATGTCTATCGGATTTATCGGTACATCAGCACAATCCCGGCTATAAGGCTAAAAGGTGCCGGCGAAATATTATGTATTACACATGTTAAGAAAAAGCAAACATCTTTCTGTTGATAAAATTGTCCATCATTAAAGCGCAAATCTAGTCCAATAAGATAACTGATAAAGGGTAAACTGTAAAAAAAAGTTCTTAAAAATGTATATAAATAAAACATAACAAGTTCAATTACAAAAATAAAGAAAGTAAAGGACAGTGTCAGCCCTTAGGATGATGCTATCGCTACTCTCTCTATATAACATTTATATAGTGTAAAGGCACCTAGCTTTCATCCGCGAAGTCTTTATGCGGTTCTTGTTTCTCTATTGCTATTGCAGGCACATACCGTCTTGGTTTTGGTGGTGACATTGCCAGCCAGTGGATTTATTCTGGAAGATTTCTGTCCTGTGTCTGCACCGTGTAGGTGCACTGCTGGGGAGATCAAATGCTCCGATCAAGGACTGATTTCCATGCCACACATTATACAACAGGGAACCAACTTCCTGAGCCTGGTGTACGAACTCCAAAGAAACAACCTAACAAGTATTCCTTCTGTGGCTTTCGAGGGCTTGAAGATTGGTTTTAGCTTGAGTCTCATTTTATCAGACAACATGATCAGTCACATTGCAGACGACGCTTTCTACGGGGTGGAGAACGTTTTGCAGTTCCTAACGCTGGACAACAATCAGTTAACAACTGTACCCACTGCACTTCTCAATCTGACAGGACTCAGTTCTCTTTGGATCTCGCGGAATCCGATCACCGTCCACGGATTTGACTACGCCACTTTGTTGCACATTGGCCGGACATTAACACTATTTGGATTTGGCTCACCTGAACTCCAAGCATGGCCATCGCATATTCGTCATCTGGAAAAACTGAACACACTGGAGATTTCGAACATATCTGCAAGTATTCTTCCTCTCGATGCCTTTAGAGGATTCGAACACAGACTTGAGTACTTGGAATTGTTTTACACTCCAATGGTATATCTTCCTCCAGCCATTTGCCATCTGACTGCCCTAAAAACTCTGCATCTTTACCACACTAACATCATGGCACAGGACGATACAATATTAGAGGCATGTTCCACGCACCACAGTTCCGTTCAGAATTTAATTATCATTGGAGATTCAGGCTTGAAACGGTTCCCTAAACTGCCTGAGAGTTTTCCTAATCTCGAGAGCGTGAGAGTTAGCGAGATACAAGACTTGTATTATTTGACCAACGACGAGATCTCGACGCACGCGAAAAATCTCCACTCGATCAAAGTAGAAACCTGTTCTCTGCAACACGTACCATCGGCCCTTCGCAAATTGTCATCCATGCGAACTCTTTCTTTAAGCAATAATCAAATCCTGACAATCGAATCAAACGACTTTTATGATTATCCACCAATATCTGACCTTGACGTTTCCGGAAATCCTCTGGCATATATATCTTCAAAAGCTTTCCAAAACTTGAAATGGCTTGTTACCCTGACGCTTTCTAACACAGAACTAACCGCGATTCCCAGTGCTCTAGCTTCCATCCTATCTCTGAATCACCTTTTCCTGGAAAATACCAAAATCAAATGTGGCTGTGACATGAGTTGGATGTTGAATTTGCGGGAAATCCGATTCATTCACATCGTAGGAAAATGCTATGGAAAAGATCAGACGATCGCAGACTACATCCATAATGATCTCCCAAGATGCAATGCGACCTTACATCCGTAATAAGTCTCAATAGACGCCGCCAAATAATTTGTTTTCAAAAGAATAAATCTGAAATTTCATTACTGGTTGCTACAGTAATATTCAGTCAATATCTACAACACTGATAATTTGTCTAAAACATGATTTCCATAAAACGGTATGACCGACCAGAAATATACATGCAGTGTTATAAATGCTTGCTTCATTTAACTTAAAATAATTTGCATGGCTTTATTCAGATGATGTAAGTGAATGAATAAATTTCTCGTTCCAGCATTAATTCCATGTGCTGTTTTTCTTCTTTCTTCTTTTTATTTGTTTAGAAGTATGTCTTGACACACCAATAAATCCAGTGTTAGTTTCTCATAGTATAATCCTTCCCATTGAAAAGTTGAAAAACAATCATTTATAAAGAAATCAGAGGACTCTTGTAAAATCAAGAGTCCATCGAAATAAGAATCCATCGAAAAGACAAATGCTGTACTGGTTTAAAATAATTTGTAGAAATCCGCGAGAATTTCATTTTTTCCATCGCTTCTTTTGCTTTCTATAATTGCTTGTTATTGAAACCATCTGAGATGCTCTTGATGAAATCCAAGACACCAGGTTTGGTAAGAATTTTCTTTCCTATTTAATTCTGAGTTAACGTGTTCACAAAATAATTCCGTACAACAATCATCGTCATGTTCATGTACCTGTAACCTGATATCATGGATATAAAATATATTAAACTAGTTTCAGATTCATTTGCAATGTACCAACATGGTAAATTAGGCTAACTTCATCATTATTATTTTTATGTGTGTGTGTGTGTGTGTGTGTGTGTGTTTTATGGGGAGGGGCATGTTCAGATGTTTTAAACTGGCACAATTCATGGTCTTCTCCGATACATCTACCGATTGGGTTTTCTGAAGATTCATTCATACTTGTTCGTGGTGACAGGCTCACTTGCTTTCACAAATAAAATGCGAGTCAAGACCTCTGACTTAGAAATCAATCTTTGAGAGTTATATGTTATGTTTAGAATTAGTGGTATAACACAGTGTTATAATCTTCATCAGTTGTTGGTATCACGGTTTGACTTTGTGGTATCACTCAGGGTTCCAGCCTACAACAGTTGTTACTGTTTTGTTTTGAATATGTAGTATAACACACGGCTCTAATCTGCATCAGCTGTTAATGTTATGTTTTGAACGTGTGGTATAACAGTGTTTTAATCGACGTTAATTGTTACTGTCATGTTTTGAATTTGTAGTATAACACAGGGGTCTAATATACGTCAGTTGTTACTGTTATGTTTTGCATTTGTGGTATAACACAGGATTCTAATATATGTCAGTTGTTATAGTGGCCTACATGAATTACTAGAGGAACAGAGTCAATAAACTAAGGGAAAATGAAATTTATCATGACTGTGTCACTCCATTGAAGAGGATGGACTTGCAAGGTATTACAGACGAATGATGGTTACTGTCTCAACTGAAACAATTCGTTTTGTTTTTGTTACAGTGTTTTATTTAAAAAATTAAAGAAGCCACGCATTTTGGACACTTTTGCTAGTCACAAATTTTTGTCAAACAACAGTCTACTTCTTTCAAAATAATCAATTTTTGTGTCACTCACATGTATACTTTATATTTTTTAAAAAACAAGAACCCCACTCCTGTCTGAACTTCTAGTGCCTTTTCAGTGTCTTTGCTATGAATGTTTCATGCAAAACGTTTTACATAAAACTGTCCATTTTGGAACATGTATGAGTGTTTGAAACATATTTTACTCACGTCATGATAAAAAAGAAACAGCGTCATTTATATATATATATCCTATTTAAGTAAAGGTTAAAATATAGACGCATTTTTCACGCGTAAATACTACTACCACTACTACTACTACTACTACTACTACTACTACTACTACTACTACTACTAATAATAATAATAATGACATTGATCGCTATTAATAATCACAGTAGTATTTGTCGCCGCCGTTGTCGTCCTCGTAGTAGTAGTAGTATTAATAATGTTGTGATAAAACTGTTCTTTAACAAAAATGGCCTTGCAGATTTTGATACGTTTCAATGTAACATTGCAGAGCATATCACGTATATATTTAAACTTTCAAACGTTTTTGTTGCTCCAATAACGCCATCTGAAAAAAAGCAAACATTCTTTCGTGAAACTCCTTCTCATGTCATTGTTAAAAATAATGCTGGAGTTGACCTTTTTAACAGTGTTGTTTAAGTCCAATATTCAGCAGATACAGTTTAATCTGAATGTCTCTTTAAATAATAATCATAATATTAAGCTTTCAGAATAGTGATTCATATTTACATGCCATTCTTTAAGAAACTGATCAGTTCATTGCTTTGAAACTTTAATTTTGTAAAATGGCGCCATCTGGAAGAATTTGAAACGACCAGTTGCTACTGGAGGAAGTCAAGTGTATTTTTCATGGAATAAATCAACTTGTCCTTTTATATCATTTTAAAAATTGACATATCTTTGTTTTCTACAATTGACACGACACGCAAAAACGAAATGTTAGCATACCAGTTCTTATTTAAACTTCCAAATGCATTCTGCGTAGTTACCCATGTACCATGTGGAGGTGGGTGAAGTGGGGTGCTATTCATAACATTGAAACATATCGTACAAAATCAATATGTGCTTCTTTTCCATCATTACAATAACTTCGTGCTCCACGATCCAACCACCATAATAAAATTGCAATGATAATATCAGAATGTCACGTTGTAAGGAACAATAACCAGATTGCAGTGTAAATGGTAGACCCTGCGGCTAACAACGAGGTGTCAAAGTGAATGTATATCACATGGCCATATGAACTCGTGACTGGTGCACGAGAGAGCACGAATCACATGTAAGTGTTGAATTGCTGGTGTTGGCTTCAAAAGAAACATCAAGGGGTGGGGGTGGGGGTGGGTGGGTCGTAAATCCGCCCTTGACAGACTGCCCAGGAGGGGAAATGTCTGCTAATTATGTAGACCATGGGTGAATCTACATCCACTCGTTGTTGAGCAAGGTGTTGCCACCATTGGAATCGCAAGCGTAAATTTACTATCTAGAGAACGTCAGTAGTCGCTCAACCATCTTGCCGGAAGTTATAAGCTACTCCGGCGTCATTAGAAATCGGTGGGAAACTTTGTTGTTCTGGGAATAACAAAAGATCTTCAAACGGGTCAGTGACTTTTTTGCTCGATTATTGTAATCTATTGCGGCAAAGTAATTGTACTTTAATTATGTGCAGTATGTGTACTTCATTACTAGAATCGTTAGTACGTTGAATTAACATTTGTAGGGTATGATTCCTTTGTACTTCATTACTAGAATCGTTAGTACGTTGAATTAACATTTGTAGGGTATGATTCCTTTGTAGTGTTTGATTCATTTGTAGGGTTTGATCTACATGCATTTGAGCAATGTTTATGTAAAGAATTAATATTGTAATTCGCTATTTGGTTAACTCTTAGTAACCTTGTGCATTTATTCTTGGGATATTCTAGATTTGCAAATGCTGAATTAAATTATAACCTTGTATAATGATTGCAGTGTGCACCATTAGTTAATAGGGATATTTGACTATTTGTGAATACTTTTTAGGAGTATCATGTGTAATGCTATATCAGCGTATGGATATGGGGATATCTGTGTACGCTTTGTAGAAGTGTAATGTACAGAAATGCGTTTGATTATGTGATATTGTTCTGTTTAATAAGATTTAGAATCTATGTATACCGATGTGATGAAATCTATTGATATATGCATGATAAGCAGTTGATAACGTGTACACCATATAAGAACGTATGGGTATTTCGAGGTACACGAATGTGTGACCAAAGAAGGTAAAGGCTTATCTGATGATATATTGTTGTTTAGTGTTGTCTAGATAGCTATAGGAATATGCTAATGTCCTTGTGTGGTCATACAGGAAGCTTTTGTGGACCAGAGGAGTTGTAGGAGACAGAGGGAAATATCCTAGTGCAGTTGGTCCCGAGTCTCTGGGAGACGAGAAGAGTAGAGAACGGAGGCAGAAGTTGATGGACTGTTGGGGAACTAGAGTACCAGTCAAGATAAAGCATACTACAGATGAGTAGGAACACAGGACAAGAAGCAAATCTGTCACACTACGTCAGATGACGAAATATGCCGTCAATTGGTGGAGTGAAAGACGAGTGATAGGGTTTTAAATATCGAATTTCATTTGAGAAATGACTATCTGCTATTGAATGCTATTAAATTGTTGTTTATCTGAATTTCATCCTTTGTGTATTCAGTAATTTAACTGTCGGCATCGCTGACATGGGGCTCAGAGCTTTGCATTTCTCTATCACTACTTCAATTTCTTACAAAACGAGCCAGGGTGAGTATTTTGTAATAATTAAATATAATATTGGGAGCACCCCACCTCAATCTAGTTAACGGGAACGATAACACAGAAAAATATAGGTTTGCGCACATGTGCTCAACGCGAGGGTGATGTGAAAAGAAAAAAATGAAAAACAATAATCTAAAGGGAACAAAAATCATGCAGAGTGACAAAAACACCTTAGACTACCCCCATGACCCATTTTGACATAGGACCCTCTCTATCATACTATATAAAAAGAGAGGGTTAATAACTTCCAAATACTTGGTTCCACCCATGATCCTCGATTTCAGTCTGCTATTTTTCAGATGAAAAATTCCCGAAAATCGCACGTATCGGTAGGCGTAACTTCAGTTTGGTACAACGTAGAAAAGCCAATGATGGCTTGATGAATAGAAAAATATCTCAGGAGTAAAACAAGCCTTATAGAATGGTTGTGTGCTTTTAAATACGGAAATAGCAGAATGAAATCGAGGATCATGGGTGGAACCAAGTATTTGGAAGTTACGAACCTTCTCTTTTTATATAGTATGATAGAAAGGGTCCTATGTCAAAATGGGTCATGGGGGTAATCTAAGGTATTTGTATCACTCTGAATGATGTTTTTACTTTAGATTATTGTTTTTTATTTCACATCAAGCTCGCATCGAGTACCTATGGGTTTGCGCGCGTGCGAACGAGCGCGCGGTGTGTGTGTGTGTGTGTGTGTGTGTGTGTGTGTGTGTGTGTGTAAAGGGATATGGTGGGGGTGATACACATCTGCTTTTGTTGAGTTACTGTATCTCTTTTAGGCGCCATCATCCAGTCCAAGCGTAATTATTATTACATTGGTTTGTACATACGGGTACTTTTGATTATTATCATTTTCACATGTTGTGTGACGACTCTAGAATTTTAAACAGAAAAAAGTGAAACCAATAACTTATGTTAAATTCAACAGACAAAATATCTCCCTAGAATATAAAGAGAAAACTCAAAAGACACAGTATTGTGAATTAAATCCAAATAATCCTAAATGTCTAAGCACATGTCCAAATTTATAGCATGTTATGAATGAATTTCAATAGTCTTTAATGTGTTGATGTACAAATGCTCTGACTATGTTGATAAATGTTCCATACTGATACAGTCCAGTACGTCTTTGAATGAGTCCTCAATGACTCCAAAGTAGTGGTGTTTTAGTCCAGAAGGTCAATGAACACTTTGTAATTTCAATGAAATAAACAATTCCTCCAGATTATATATGAAAACAACTGCAAACGATTGATCTTACAACATTAATAAAGACTTCGTTAACACAACCTCTGTTTATATACAAACTCACAACTGACCTATGACGCAACATAATGTTTTTTTTTAATTCCCTAGACGTGTGTCATTTTAATGGAAATTTCCACCAAAATGTTAACAATATCTCTTCAAAACATTCTAAGCTCGTAAACAAAGTTAGACATGGAACTATGATTGTAATAAATATCTTAAAAACATGACAACCAGATAGATACAACCCTTAACTTGACCTACGTCAGATAAACAATATAAATTAAATATACAAACCAGCTAGAACGTAGTTCGTATTTTCATAAAGAAAGGCATACCATAACAGCAGAATGGTGGACCAGGCAAGTACGATGTAAATAGAATGGTGTACACAATAACATTGGAATGTCTTACATGCTTTCTTGTTTCAGTTGTACAAGATTAGTGTACCTGTCTCTATCCAAGTAAATAAGCGGAGTATACGACAAGAATGTTTCTAACAATGATAACATGTCCGTTTGGAGTTTTATGTACATGCATAGTGTGAAGAGAGGATATGGGGAGTAGACGGGTTGGCAGAAACTTAGAGAGCAGATTTTTTTTTTAACAAAATACGTGTTCTAAAAGGAAACTAACAATAATATGCTTCAAAATAGATCATTACTGTTCCATAATGATTCAGTCCATCATGCATTATAAAGTGTCTACACAAATGCATTCGACACTGCATTGAGTCTGCTCAAAATAGAATCATACAGATTTTCATTATTAACGTTAGCAGTTAAAATTAGGAGCGACGCCTCACGTACATGTTTGGTAAATTTTCATAAATGTTACTTTGCATTTTTATTTTTTAAATAATCAATTTAAAAAAATGTTGAAAAATCATCCTGTACAATTATGTACAAGTTTCTGCCATGTTTCCGCAAAGACTGCCGCTATCGCTTAACCGCCTTGAAGAAGCTCTTCCGTTTTTGTGCTGTTTTCATGATAGATGTGCTTGTCTATCTTCGTCTACATTATTGTGTTTCATCATGCATTGGCTGTTCAGTTCGTATGTGTTTCTTCATCTTCTTGTTTTGGAAACGAGAACAATCATATTCTTTCTCAGCTGTATTGCTCCAATGTTAAAACGTCCTTTGTTCTTGAATAAACCGCCATCACGTGATCACCAGTCAATTCGTTTATGCTATGATGGACCATCATTAATTACTTAAAATGACCACTCCTTGGCTCTTGATACTACATTGTGCTCAAGACTAAACGAACTAGGACTACATTCATCATTACCTTAATGTAAACGGAAGCGAATAAAGAAACGTTATTTCGTAGTGGCCGATGTAGAACAGGAAGAAGAATTCCAGTTATCTCCATTTCGCCCTTTCCAGCTAAACAATTTAAAATTTCGGCCGTTAATTTTAGAAAACCTGGTGCAAATCCATATTAAATCACCAACCTTTGTGTCAACTATCTCAGAGATACCACTGCGTATCTTCTTCCTGACAGAAACATGGCTAAAACATCAGGTGATGAGCCCAAGTGTGTGGATCTAACACCCACCGGCTGCTCCATCAAGTCGTTCCCAAACCACTCTCACAGGGGTGGAATTGCTGTCATCATAAAGAATTCGAGGATAAAATGTCTTAAATACATCACAACCTTGAAACAATAGTGGTCATGTGAACGGTCCGCATGCATCAATCCGTTTGAGTGCATTTCCGACAAGTGCAGAATCTTTTTACCTCAGCGGTTCAGCTTCTTTGTATCTTCTGGAAAAATGGCAATCGTTTGCGCGTACTTGTACACATGTAATCGACCCTGTCTATCACAGACACGATCATGTGGAAGAAACTAAAAATCAGCCTGATCAACCTAGATGTTTCGATATCAAACCAACCATGTGAAATCTTTTTTTTTTGGGCAAAGGTAAGTAAATTTGCCAGGGCATTTGCTTGGCTAACCATATTCGAGCAATCCAATGAGTGACCATGGCCGCACTTGATAATTTTTCCTCAGCGACTTCACCACTCTAATACACACGCGGACAGTAGCATGTTTATGACAATGTCCGGCCTTTTGTCTCCATTGTTTGTTTTAATCTTAATTTGCTTTTTAGTGAGATCTTCCT
Source organism: Unio delphinus (assembly GCA_029339505.1). Classification (NCBI taxonomy): domain Eukaryota; kingdom Metazoa; phylum Mollusca; class Bivalvia; order Unionida; family Unionidae; genus Unio; species Unio delphinus. The sequence continues at coordinate 3,393,894 of JAQISU010000090.1, forward strand.
GATGAAATCTTGGCTTTCATACGCCTTTTAACAGTCCATCTTTGCGACGCATTCCCCCAGTGTTGGATTAAATCGCATTTATATCATAGATAAGATCCACGTAGGAGAAGTGACAGGCACGGATATATTTTGGTGCTTGGTAAGCAACATCATGTCATTATAAGGCAGCATCAATACGGTTGATAGGTGCTTCGCCTGGCTTTGGTAGGTTCTTAGAATCAAGTCATATATCAAGCCGTGTACCATGCCAGCTGTAATTGTATCAACGGATGTGTTTTTCACCGGAACATTAACTACATGGTGTTTCTGTTAGTTATCTTAATCCAGCTGTGATGTCACAGTGCCACTGACTTTAAAAAAATGAATTTCTTGGCTTCACGTTGAGCACACGTTCCAGTGATTAGAGCTCGTCCATTTTGTGTCTGAACTCGGGTTGGATTTGCTGTAGGCGTTTCAGCAATGACATCAAACAATATGAAGACATGATCTTATTATGATACATATTATTCAATGGCATAACGAAAAAGGACATCCTCAGATGTTTGCGGTAGAAAGGACAATTTAAGAAAAATGGAAGAATTTTTTTTCATTGAGTTCTACGCTCAAGCAACGGCTAAACCGTCCAAGCATTGTGATGGAGCCGAGTTTACAAACTGAGTTCATGCACTAATCATTGGCCATGCTCGATCAGGAAAAAAATCTACCGTTGTTAAATATGGTTTTAAGATGGTTAACATGGGATTAGTTGTAAGTGATTGCGCCATCGTCTGATGATGATCTACTGTGCTGTGATGTTTGAAAAGACTTTCAAAAGAGGCAGAGGTCTCGCTATGATTTTAAAACTAGGAGTTCAGGACTGATTTTGGGAAAAATAGTAGTCTCACACGCAAAAGTTGCAGTCCCCTCCCAGAAGCAAAAAATAGGCATACCTGAAATGGGTATATTTCCAGATGAGTAGGGACAGTTGTTGCCATCGAGTTTAATTTTCTAACTTCACTACAGCACTGACATGTAGCCCTTGTTTGTCCATTAGAGTGAGAGTGAGTTATGCCAGGCTAAGGAAAGGTCTTATTCCAAGCACTAATTTTGGCATCACACACAGTGTTCCACGTATAATGTCCGTTCTAACAAGTTCTAACACTATGTTCAATTTCATTACAATCTTTGTCAATTTGCCGTTTAACCCCAAAATTCTTATCCAAATTTGCAAACAGCATTTTGTCTAACTCTCAAAATGGTTTTGAGGTCACATGCATCACTTATTTGGCTACACATAGAAACGAACACAATAATGAAAACTGAAGTTGTTCATTTGATGTACTCTTATACACAAGTACATCAGTTGGTCATTCTGCCTCTGAAATCAGTCAATATCAGCAGATTTACTCACCACTCTTCAGCTAGTCAATTCTTTTAACTTGCCGCCTAGTTTTATGTCATGTTCTTCAGATGTACTTTTACAAAGACAACTCTGTGGGTCTTTCAGCCACGGAATTTTCTGATTGTAAATATTCTCACAGCTAAAATGATCAACTGATTAACAGAATTTCCCACTCAACATGTGGTTGAAGCAGGACTAGCAAGCCCTTGAATTTGCCGTCCAGCAAATTGGTGCATAGTGATGACTCCTGTATAAGTGATTTTCTGCACCCCAGATATATAACAAATTGCGTCCAAATACGCGTGATTAAGCGTCAACGAGACATTTGAAAGAGGGTCGAGTGAAAAAAGATCGTTGAAAAGTTCTAACAACGCCACTCTCGATTTTTTCTAATATCGACGAAGCAATTATAATTGACGACTTGGCTGCAAAGAAAACCAATCTTGTAGCGTACGATGATATGATGCTTCACGAATCAAGTTTCTAGTGCACAAATATTCTTACAAGGCCAGCACAAAAACACCAATTGAGATTTATTTGACTCAGCAATATTGACATGTACCTCATGTCATCCAACTGTAACATGCTGATTATATTTCGTGACATTGACGCACATGGCCAGGTATTGATTCAAAATTTTATAGAAGGCCGCAAAACATTCAAAGATATGTTAATTTCGCGAGAAGACTTCTCAGCGGGCTTTTAACAAGCAAAACATATTCGCTGATGATTAACTCCATAAAGGAAAGAGCCGAACGTGCCGAGAATATTAAAAATGTACCCAGAGAAATCCGTACAGAAGAAGCAAGCGCTTACGGGCAAAAAGAGGAACCGAGTCCAGACAGCTAAGAGCACCAAGGTTCTATTAAAAAAAAAAGTAGCATGAGCAACTGCCGATATGATTACACGTTTGTCAGCCAATCGATTTAGTCAAAGAAGACGTTAGTGACATTGGAGAAGCCGTGGGTGTACTTACAGAATGTGGCCGTGTATTTATTGAGGACGTTTGAAAGACAGTTGAAAGGATACCGCACGTGCCTTCTGACTACAAGTCAGAGTTGTGAACACTAGCTCAATTCTTTATTAAACAGCTCGCCAGGCTATTTTCGAAAATCGTACGTTTGTCGCTCCTAGCAGACCTCATAGCTGGAAGGAATATAAGATACAAATGCCATCAAAGACACATGATAAATACATCCATGAAAGGTCTGAAAATGGTATTCATGGAGTTTACTGGAAAGAAACAATATGTCGGTACTTGGTGGAATTATTTTGTTCAAGCATTTAATGCACATATGGGCGGGAAGAACTTAAAAAGGTGAAGCGTTATGGAGAGATTTTTACAATTGCAACCAATGATACAACCACAATCAACATATTCCTGGGGACCCCGATCCCGAATATGCTACTGGGGAAGATCTGTATCGTGTGCAAGAGGAACAACAAAGATGTTCTGCTCCTGTGCCGCCATCAGCAAAACCTAGAAAAGGGAAATGGTATAGCTAAACAGGCAAAATAAATTTAAAAAAAACACCAGTCCAAATGAAAAGTACCTTTTGACTATTATGTACCATATGATCGAATACAAGAACGTTATTTATAACAACCAACCACCACCAAGACCTACTAACCCCATTAAACGATCTTCCATATCACCAGCTGATGAAAGACACTGGATGAAGAAGAAAGGCGACAATAAAGGCCACCAAGACATGTAGTACATGCACCTCCATCTACACCTGTACTAGAAGAATATTCCAAAATGGGTTAAAGAGCAGTTAAAAATGTAGTGCAGGAAAGAAAAAGAAATGCAAAAATGAAAGTTGAGAGGACTCAAAGAAGGTTAAGGCCTTGGTGAACTTGTGACTATAAACAACCTCATGGACTTGTGAGAAGTTCGTACGGGCAACAACGCATATGAAGTCATTAATGAAGCCTTATATTAAATGACCATGTCCTGAATCCAACCGGCGAATTAACCTTTATTTATTACGAAGTAGCCCATTCTACCAGTTTCTACCCTGCAGTAAATATGCTGAATAACATGATGAAAGTAATTTCTCAAGATAAAATGTTCATCTTGCTTTTTATTTCTGATTGTATCATTTTATAATTTTATTTAAATTCCCAGAGCAGAAATATGTAGTCAAAGTTCTGATAGTAGAAATAACGGTTGATGACATCATCACACTTCAACTATTTATGACTGTTGCTGGACCCGGTAACTTTAAAAATATAGATTCTGTGCCGTGTTCGGTACAATTATTAGACACTAACGGATATTTACTGCAGGGTACAAACTGGTAGAATGGGCTACTTCCGTCAGATAAATTTCAGAGAGAGGCTATTGTAACCGTAATGTTGAAAATAAAGGTTAATTCGCCGGTAGGATTCAGGACATGGTCATTTAAGAGCTATGTGTTGGTAAGTAACTGTCTTTTGAATGCATATGTGTAGTGTTTCAGTCTTCTTGCGATTCTGAAAATTGGAGTACTGGATTCACCATCTTGATGTCACAATTCTTGTCAGTCCAGTACACTTTCAGTTTTGAAATTTAAAGAGAACCTTTTGTTCATTTAGGACTTTTATAAATTTGTATCAGGATAATAAGTTTCTCTCCATTTTTATTTATGACTGATAATAAAGTTGTCTCTAAAATATTAATAAATGTGTTGGCTTTGCTTCTTTCTGTTAATAAGTTTGTGATCATAGAGTTATAATATTGATCCCAATGTTTATGTGACATCCAGACAACCTCCTTTTTTGATGCCATTGGTTTCAGCATGTCCCCAAAGTGCCTGTGAAATGTCAAAAAGGCAGAAATAATTACGTGCAGCAAAACCAGGTCTCACATTTGGAATCTCCCTACATAAGTGTGTTTGTGTGTGTCATTCAGATTTTTAACATAGCTTGAACAATTTTTCAGTCATATTGCTATGATGTCTAGCACTGTAGCAGACATGTTGCATGATGTCTCACCTGGTCACTTTATCCTGACACCATTCCGACCAGTCCTAACACTAACCTCCTAATGCTGAACATCAAGAGAGGCAGCTGTTAGTACCATTTTTGTAAGTCTTTGGTATAACTTGGCCGGGGATTGAACCCATGACCTCTCGTATACAAATAAACAGATGCTCGAGAAACAAACTTCCCAGTGGAATACTGACACCCTGACACTGTTCCAGTGAAACAGAAAATAGTTTAGATACTGTATTCAGGAATTATCTAAAAAACAACTCAGTGGTAGGTCAAAATAGAGCAACAAACAATTCACACTACAAGATAACATATCTTCAGACAGAAGACCAAAAAAATCTCAAACAAAATTACATAATGCAATTTATTTTTGTCAATTATGAATAGTTAATAGAAATATGAATTGTACATGAAAGCTACTTTGAAATGAATTTGATTCAGAGAATGTAAAAAAAAAAAAAATTACAATTTCCTTTTATTTATTACATGTCCATTTAATATCATATGGATAATTTGGCATTTGATACAAAAATTTTATCTATGTTGCACACCCATACTTGAACCATTTAGGTGTTGTCAATGATATCTAAAATTATCATCAATCAAACTTGTATAAATCCCAAATTCAAAACAGACTACATTCAGTGTATATCTAAATATATTTGGAAAGCATAAATGAGAGGGTAGGTAACAAATGGGTATGTAACAAATACCAATGCATTTTTATTTTATGGCAAGTTGGTTGGATAAAAAGAAAATCTTAAAGGGCACACAAATGTCTCTCAGCTTTTAGGCCTTAATGTATCTATAAAATCTGAACATTTACATTGCTTCAGAACAAATCAATTGAGTAGTTTTGTGCATGTATCTATCATGCAAAATAGCATCTAGTTAATAGCATATATTTATTTCCACTGGCACAAAGTCTTTAAATACAGACATCACATAAACTTTAGCCATCAGACACTAGTGTACACATCAGATCACAGTAGTAAAGTGGAATCAAGATCAGACGAACCGAGATTTGTGCACGACTTTAAAGACCTACAGTCATCAATACCAGTACAGTCTCTGAAGGCTGCTCAGGTAAGGCATGTATTGGAGCTGTGAATTTTTTAAATCAACATCTACTGGGTATCCTTCGATCTTATTGATTGATTACCGTGGATCACGATTAAAAGGAAATTGTATTAAATGTGCACAAACCTGAATTGCTTTGTTGTAGGCTGATGCTGGCACAAATGACATGCAAAAGTGTATTTGTTTCAAAGGTCAAAGGGTACAAGCTGGGTGTATTTGTTTCAGTGGTCAAAAGGTACAAGCTGGGTGTATTTTTCAGTGGTCAAAGGGTACAAGCTGGGTGTATTTGTTTCAGTGGTCAAAGCGTACAAGCTGGGTGTACTTGTTTCAAAGGTCAAAGGGTACAAGCTGGGTGTATTTGTTTCAAAGGTCAAAGGGTACAAGCTGGGTGTATTTGTTTCAAAGGTATAAGGGTAAAAGCTGGGTGTATTTTGCAAGTCAGATCTGCTTGATGGGGTGACTTGTGATTCTGGAAAAAATAATTAAGCCCAACTGGATTGATAGATATTGAGGAAAAAGGAATATTAACAAAAAAACTGTGTAAAATATACTTGTATTACTGAGTGGAATATGTCACAAATAAATTAAATAACTTACAAATGGGTCTAATTAAATCCACTAAAATTTACAATGTCTGACATTTGAAATTCATTTATATAATAAATTCAATTATATAGGTCATATAGTGGTATAACAATATTTCAGAATGATCCAATTCACAATATCTCGTAATATGTTATTTCCACATCTTACAAATAAACAATGAAATTTAAGTAAAGTTCACAATATCCTATTCCAAATCTATTCATCAGGTACAAAGATCTAGATTTCATCCTCATTGTCTGATAAACGCCTGAAATCCTTCATGTGTCTTACAAAATATGCAAAGAAATTTAAGTCCACATTTTTTAAACTTCACAGTATCCTATAAATGTGATATGTCATCTGGTACAAAATCCAATAATTCATCCTCTTTTCTGAAATACTCCATTATTGTCTAGTAAATCGTCTAGTATATTGTACAGGACTAGTCATTGTATATATCATCCGACTCCCTTTCTTTGGCCAAACTGTCACATGCAGGTGCACAAATATTCAGACTGAGTTTTTGAAATCTTTTCATGGTTCCAACTGAGCATGTGTCAATTGTGTGGAAGATCTAATAACCACCCCCTATTACTTGCCACTTCTATTATATTTTATTGGAACAAAGTTTCATTCAAACTCTGATTTGGCTCAAGTATTAGATCCCATAGACCTTACTAAAAAAACCATGATATTTTTTCAGAAGTTTCCCCTCATTTAAACGGAATGGTACTCTCAGACAAAATATTCATAATCGCCCCATATTGATAGAAAATATGTGAACATTATAACTGTCAGCCCTGCTAATTATGTTGACAAGACCAGATCCTTTCACTGTCTGTTGCTGCGCTCCCAGACTCTATTGTGACGATATAGATCAAAGGCTTGTAGAGGTGATGCTGTAGATAGTTGTTCAGAAGGGGAGTTAACTCCAGGAGTAGATAGATCTACACTCTCTTTCTGAAGATCAGCACTGAAAAATTCCATTAAGTCTGGTTCACTGGAGGCAACCTGGGGGTGATAAAAAGATTAATGTAGGACTTATTGTTTTAATTCAGGATTTGATCGCATAAATTTTACAAAGCTACAAAATCACGATACTTTAAATTAAAACAAGTATTTAAATGCATTAATATTTCTGTTTACTTGCCTCTCACATTTTACTTTGAAAAAACAAGATGTGACCTTGTTTTCTATAATTTTTATTCAAGACGATTTCATTAAAATGGAGCATAAATCATCAAATGGTGCTCAAATAATGTTAATACAAATACAGATGAAGAGCCATAGGTCTTTTTGTACGAAAAAACCAACACATTTCTGTCAGTAAAACAACAGCTTTAAATTCTGCAATTACTCTATGTCACAGTAAAGCAGGTCAGTGGGTGCAAAACAATTAGAGAAAACACTCTGTATATCACTAGAATCAACAGCTACTGACTCGTTTGAATAAACCAACCTACTCAATTATATCAACATCACTTATGTCGACAAGCCATCTAAAGGCAAAGTCCCAGACCCTTGGTCTACTATTACCGGTACTACCAAAGTTGTTAACAGCTCTGGTGGCCTAGTGGTTAGAGCATCCGCAGCGGGAGGTCATATGTTTGATCCTCATCCGAGTCATAACAAAGACTTACAAAAATGATACTAATAGCTGCCTCGCTTGGCGCTCAGCATTAAGAGGTTAGTGTAAGGCCTGGTGTCAGGATAATGTGACTGTGGGGGACATTATGCTACATGTCTGCAGCATGATGCCCCAGTGCTAGACATCACTATAAATTGCCTCACTGCATACATCATAGCGATATGACTGAAATTTTTTTAAAGCTACGTTAAAAATCCTAATTAAACAAACCAAAGTTGTCATGCTAATGTCGACATCGAGATAAAAAAATAAATATACACGATGACAGAAGCCCATGGTCCCAGCTTGAACAAATCCTTTGTTTTCTAATCAATTATGTTGACAAGCTGCCAGTTCTGATCCATACTCTGTTCAGCATTAGTTGATCTTGCTACCATACTTTAATTTTCCCGCTTAATCATTTATGTCGACCAGCTGTCAGCTTTGACCCATACTTTGTTCAACAATTATTTGATCTTGCTGACAGGCTTTAATGTAACGGTTGGATAAAAAACAAACAAACAGGCTTTTGTTTGGTCCTAAAAAGTTGGCATCAATCGTTGACTTAAATAAAAGCAATGAAATCTGATAAATTCTTGCATTTAACATAGCGATTGGTCTAAAGCAAGTTTATTGCGCTGTGAAAGCTGAGGAAACTAATGTGTACACTCACCATGAATCTAGTGCTGTGTGTGAATGTTTTGTTTAGAACTTTATATTTACGATGGCTACCAACAGTAGTGTAAAACACAGATTAAATTTACAGTCTCTGGAAACTAAATATCTGGCTGTTAAGGAATTTGAGAGCAAAGCATCTCACAAAGATGTCTGTTACATTTTTTTGCTCAGACATAATACCCTGTCAGGATGTATAAAAGCTGCTGAGACCAGAGAGAAAGACTATGTTAAAGTAAATGCACTCCCCAAAGGAAGAAGCAGAGGACTGGTAAAATTGAAGACATGGAACAGCAAACTGGTTCAATGAAACCCACATTGCAAATTCCACCTTATCAACAGATTGTGATAGAATCATCAAAAAAGCATGAATTTGCAAAACAAAACTTAGTGTGGAGAACTTCGTTGCAACATGTGTTTGGTTCAGTAGCTTTAAAGTTCATCATAACATCGGATACAAAAGGATTTGTGGAGAATACATGTAATGTTTAAACCAACTTGTTGACTGGTTTTCATTTCCCTGTGAAAAGCCCCATCCCCTTGGTAGCCTCAATAAAATGGGAACAGACTGACCAAAATCTAGGCCAATTTAGTACATGTACTTGAAGCATGTACATAACAACTGTGCAACCACTTGCTAATGTCAACACTGAATAATGTAATGTTTTTCATATCAGGATGTGACTACTATTGCAATATTTTATTGTGGATTTTATTACAAAAAGGTAACCAAAATGTAATTTGTCAATGTACAAGTGTATTTCACACTGGTTTTGTCTTCATGTACTCAAAATGTTGATTGTTTTCTCAAAGTGTAAATGCAACTCGCTGACAAGAGGTCACCATCTTATTGACAAATTTAACCTGTATCTTTTTTCAGCCCCCGCCCCACTTATCTCAACATACTCCTAGTTCGACAATATTTTGTCAGGCCTGAGGATGTCGACATAAATGGTTAGGACTGTATCATATATTCTTACTTATAAGTCAAACCCAAATGCAAAACTGCACTGACCCAGATCTGTCGTCATATCACATGCCAGCAGATCTGGGTCTGTGCAGTTTGTCAGTACTGATCAGTAGAACAAACACAAACCCTGATCTGCAGGCTCAATATTCCAGGGCAAATCTGGATCTTTGTTGTTTGTTATAAGCAAGTATTGATGTAAGCAACTGTTTCTTTTAGGTGAAAAACATCATTTTATATTACTCATCCCCTAGTCAATCACTTGGGTACTGCTAGATGTATTAAACTAATGATGCATTACCCTAGCAAAGAACAAGCTCAGTTTATTCACGAGGGACAAGTGATTACTATTTACAGATAGCCAATTAAAATACAGAGAAAAACTGCATTCCATACAGAGATTATGTGTTTTACCTTGTAGAAGGGATGCTTGATTACATTCCTGAGGTTATGGTGTAAATCAAAAGTAATGTAAATGCACATATTTGAGCAGTATGAAAGTAATGGCATCAAAAGGAGCACAGTGGCGCAAACTTAATATTTATTTTGTCATAATAAATGGCACTAAAATGAAAGCACGTAAATTGAGTGTCACCTGATTTTAGAATCTTCATAAAAGTGCAGAATTATTTTCATGAGATGCATTGAAATGTTAGCATAATCTTTACACATAATTACTGAAAATTTCTGTAATTCCTGTGCTAAATGTATTTATTATATTCCCACCTATTTTATACAAAATGTGCTTAAAACTTTTTGAACTCTATTAATTAATTACAAATAAGAATACATCATGGGAGATCATTACTCCTAAATCAGTGGCAGATATTGTTAATGGTAACTATGACTAAAGAACTTTCTGAAACATGTTCAAAACCATTTACACTTACTGTAGACTTGAGTTTTGTGCTCTTGGTGGGTCGGATCACTGGCTTTAAGCTGGCAGCCTGAATTTCCTCTACTGGCACATCCAGACTAATAAGACCCTGAAATGTGCTGGCCTCTGACTCCTTGTTCACTCGGGAAGCAGCCTTTAAAAATACAAAAACAAAGGGATGCAAAAGATTATCAGCATGTCCATTCTCATCCTCTGATTCAATACTGCATGAAACTCAAACTCAAGGACTACACATTTTAAGTCTAATGCTCCACTGGCAAAATTGGTTCAATCAAATTATGTTTTTGATAGTTTATTACCTCCGTTCTCTTTATAAAAATGCTAAATTTCAATAATGGAGATTTCACTCCAAGTATCACATCCAATTTTTCTGCTTTGATTTTTACCTTTAATTTTGTGCTCAAAAGGATTAAAGACTTTGGGACAAGGAAATTAGCAATTCTAGTTACATCTGGTGTATGTCATTAATTGCAGACAATAGACAATTTTAACTCTACCTTTTATTCTGAATTTGTATTCCATAGTTTGATGGATAAGAGACCTGAAGAACACTGCCATTCCTGCCAGAAATGATAAAACTATGATTGATCATGCCCGAAAAATGAAAACAAGATACTTTTCTGCCATATAGCGTTAAAGAAAGAAAAACTCAATCTACAAGTAGCTAACCCTTTTTTCCTCAGCATGATACAGGCCAATAACGAGTACAAGTGCCACTAAAACCAGCAAATACAAAACAACCCAAAGGAAATGTTGATACTGCTACTTGATAATCTTTTATGAAAATGAATATACATGTACAATGATTATTTTGTTTAATCAGGTAAATAAATCAGCAGTGTGAATATTTAGGTAATACATTGATTAGCTGATGGTATAAGTGGTCTTCACAATCAATATATAAATGTTTATACAGAAAAATGAAAAATAATATAAAAGTTTATAACTTTTTTTCCAGCATCATTCTTGTTAAGCAATTAAGATATGATTGAGTTGTCATCCTATGATAAATTATGCAGTACATGCTAGATCATTCTATTGTTGTTACTAATGATCTAGGATATTGTTATACTCAAATTTACCATGACTACTCAAGCTTCAAATTTGCATAATCTGTCATCAACATTGCAAGTTAATTAAAGCAACACACCACATCAATTTCCTACACTGGCAGGATCTGTAGAAAAACTTATTTTAAATCATATATATCAACCTTTTCATTAATTTCAGTTTTCACTGTCTCTGATGATTGCAGTTTTGTTTGCAAGGCCTTAGTGATGTCAATGTCACACTCCTTCAAATGCTGTATCTCCTTATTTAGTCTTAGTGTGCTATTATACTCTGGTTTGGCAAACACATGTTCCAATGCACAAGGAACCTCATCTTCATTTTCAAATGGATACGTATAATCTTTCAGTCTTGGTCTACTTTGATTTTCTCTTAAAACAACAACCTTTCTTTTCGGTTCACCTCCCCTTGATTGAGCTATTGGATCAGCATGTGAACCCTCATGAGAAATTGTTTCCTCTTCAGAAGATGTATACATTTTTGTTTGTGAGCTAATTTTTGGAAAAGGTTTAGTATTTCTCTGAGATTCAACATGCTGTGCTAATTTATCAGAGGATTCTGATGATAATGGTTTTAATGGTGGTTCAATGTAGTGTTCTCTATCACTGGGCAACCGATCATGCACAGTGACACTGTCTACATGTCCCACACTATATTTTACTGTCCGAGAGGACGATTTTGAACCAGTCTCTGAATCCAACTTTAAATAATTTGTTCTATCATCACTATACATGGCTGGACTGTATGGCTTTTTTTGGGAGGTTTTTGCAGAATCAAAATCCAATTCATTCTCAATGCTTTTAATGTCACTGTCATCATCAATTTGAAATCGGACTCTGTGTTTACACTTTTCTTTGTCCTCATGTTTCAAATTACTTTTAGGACCCTTCTGAATCGGAGTCCCTTCTGGGGTCACACACAATACAGGATCAGGGTCCAAATGTGCAGGCACTGCAAATAATTTCATAGGCATAGGTGGTTTCTCTGGGGTAACACATAAATTAGGATCAGGAATGACAACATTTGGCCTGTTTGAACCCTGCCACGAAGGTTGCGGCACTGGATGGCACAAAGGCAATGAGTCTTCCTCCTCTAAGCTCTGTGAGAAATCAAATCCAGGGTGTGGAAATCTTGTGTGAGCTTTGTTGGCATAGCTGTAAACTTCATATTCTGATACTGCCCCATGAGTCTTGTTCCCAGGTCCTGATGGATACAGGTGGGCTAATGGCTCTGTTCCATGACAAATAAAATGGGTGGCCATGCTAGCACTATTGTATTCTGAAAGAGGACAAAAGATACTCAGTTGCCATAAAATAAATACAGGTACATTAAGTAAAAAATGTTAATACATGTAAATTGATAATATTGAGATTGCATGCTAAGTATATTAGGCAAATAAAACACAACTGTGTTCATTTGGAGGTGGACATCTATTCATTAGTATTTTCATTAAAAAACAGCAATATATATATATATATATATATATATATATATATATATATATATATATATATATATATATATATGTATGTATTTTGATTAACTATCAGCAAATGGTTTTAAGATGCCGAACAAGGATAAATAGAAAACAAAAGTCTAAATAAAAATTATGTGATTTCCTTAAAATACCCCATTTTACTTTATCTTAAGGTCAACTCCATACAAAAAAGCTAGAGGCCTGTATCAACAGGTTCTTCTCCACCTTATTCTGCCATTTTCTGAACCACTAACAACAATTGTATTTAAAAAGACATGCTGGAACTTGTCTTAAAAATAGCGTATTGCTTGTAGGAACTTTGAAGACTGAAAATAATACATTAAATATGGTTCTAAGTCTTCTTTATATGACAAAACTAAAAGCTGCATAAATAATCTTTTATACCAGAAACCTTACATAAATGTATCAAGACTTGCGAAAAACTAACAGTAGCTTTGTTTGGACCGCCATGGAAAGTAACCGGAAATCAGAATTGCAGGAAGTACTTGTTCGCATGGCTCTCTATCTCTATCTTTATATACCTCAGTATAAGCGTTATGAAAAAGAGTCCGGCCAAGTCTATTTTTGTCAGAAGGTGAAGGTCATTTCGGGTTATTTAATCAGAGAATAAGTCATTGGAATATGGCATCAAGAAGCTTGGCAAAATGGGTACACCCGAAATCAGCTGGTTTACAGTTTTTGCAGGTAAAAGAGCAGGGAACGTATCAGCTGAAAATCAGCAACAAGAAAGGCAAAAATTATGAATGATGAGCTTATGTTAAATTGTTTCCTAAAAATTATGGCAAAAATGCTCATGTCAATGCCAGTTTCTGTTCATAACCTTGAACTTCGGCTAAGTTGCAGTAGACAGTAGACGATTAATCCCATTTATTAGTGTATTTTTCTTTTTTCCTTTTTAGCGTATTGGATTAGCTTTTAAAGACGACTCTGTGTGTTTTTGACGTCTGTATGACCTAGAATGCAGCAGTAACGAAAACATGTTGCCTTGATTTATAACGTGACAGGTTGAGAATAATCGCATTAAACCAATCTCCCATTTCCAGCTTTATTTACAATTTACACTGTTTACACTCATCTACTCTTTTACATTACACAAGAAATTTCCATAATTTTCTGTGAAACTTAACTATTTATTTTAACCCATGCTGATCTTTTTGCACTGAAAGCTGGAAACCTGTATCACTAAATTAAACTTTTTCAATTTATTATTTAGTCTAGCTGAAAGATGATGCATGATATGTAACTGTTGATAATGTTTTTCTCATTTCCTAGGGTCAAGCCATTATCAAGAGATACAAGAGATCGTACCATTGCATACAATTTAACTGTCAGTCATACATATGATATATTATAAAACACTTCTCTCCTTTCTTGTGTAACCTATTTAAGAATCAACGCTGTTATTTATTTATTGCTTATTTTTAGTTGGCCAATGAAAATGCAATATTTCATTCAGTGCATTTCTTGCCCTAACATGTTGTTTTGACATGATGAAATCATGAAACAAATATAAATGCATACATTTTGAACTCGAATAAAGCAGCAGAGTGGGAAAGGAGATGGGGAAAAGAAAGAAAATCAAAATAAATTAGTTTTTCAGCAATTACCAGTGGTTTGATTCTTATTAAATTAAATTAATACATGTTTGCAAACATTGTCTGGTCAGTATCTAGGAGGAACTGCTGTGTAGATTTATGTCTTCTATCTGTACTAATCTAATTACCCAATGCATTTCATACAAGCACACCATTGGAAAGAGATGTTGACCAAGTTATTCTTGTTAGATTGTTCCAAGTACATGAACATTTTTAACAATTACCAAATATGCCAGGAATCATCTTTGTGAGAACTTGCCTTTTGGATCTTGTTTTTGACTTGGTCTGGTGTGATCTATATCACACACATTTGTACAGTTACAAACACTTAGGTCAGTACTTCTCAATGATGCAATGTGGTCAGAGTTATACCTAGGGATCTCCTAGTATATGTTTAACTAAGGTATTCCATTATGCTAAACTAACATGAGAATCAAATTGAAAATGCCTGAGCTCCCATTTAAACCAAGATGTTAATCCCTACCAGCTGTAAGATATGTAACTTGTACATTTAAAAAAGTTAGATATCTATCTTTCCTTTAAAAAATGTAACTCGAGAGCTCTGGATCAATTCTGTTATATGATATTTAACACAATATATGTTGTGGTCAGATAAATTAAAATGCTTAGACACCGGGATTATGGATATCTCTTAAGTGTTCTTTTATTCTCATATGGAATTTTCTTTTATTCTCATTTGGAATTCTCTTTTAGTCTCACCTACTTATTTTGGGGGCGCTCACCAGTTAATATGTACTTTTCAGATAGTGACGTATGTGAGGTGAAGTTGTTTGCATTTGTAACATGCACAATGGAGATAATGTTGGCATATCTCAATGCTACTTTGATGTAATGTGGCTGATATTTCTTTGGATACTGCACTTGTGGAAATTGTAAATGATCTAAGCGCATGGTATAACAAAATGGATGCTCCCATGTGCTTGAAAAATTAGCCAGAATTAATCAAAAGTACACTAACTTTAGCAGTTATTAAACTAGGGAAAACGAATTTTGCTGAAGTAGGCAATAGCAGCTTCTGAAAGTGCAATGAACAAATTACAAAATGTCTGAAAAGTAAAAAAAGTTATCGTACCATTTTTCTACAATTTACCTCTGAAGTCCAGGGAGTGAAAATGACCATGCGGAGCTAGCAGTTTGTTTACATGAGCACATCTTATGTTAGCCCAAGCTGTATACTCTAGAACCTAAAGTACACCCATCAATCATACATCAAAATAAAGGGAATTGAAAGTTCTTCTCCCAACACCTAAGATATACAAAGTCTTTATTATATTGCCAGTATAACCAGTGAAGAAATCCCAGAAAATTATTTTTCTTTAAAAATCTAACCCTATGCAAAGTACGAAACTGGAGAGCGCCACCTTTCTGACAGATTTTCCTGCAGAAGCTGCAATTAATGGCTTCACATTCAAAAACTTCGTTTGTTAATGTTTTTCTGGTTAGGCTTTGTGTTTTGCTAGAAAGCGCTTATTACCAAGTTTATAACTAATCCTCTGTGCAAATATCAGAAAAATCTCTGATAGACATGATTTGGATCAATTGAACATATAAATCAACCGAACTATTCCCTCTGATGATTTTCAGTAGTAACGAAACTGGTCAAAGATGGGGTGATTAGACCACCCCAGCAGTTAGGAGAGAATGACTCCACATCCAATTAGTCTTCATCTTCCCTAATATGAGAATTTCATCCATTAGTAGAGCAATTGCTTCTCTTGAGCAACACCAGTAAAGAAGGTTGCTAAGCATTTCCTCTTAAATATTCTCCTAATGTAATGTGATCCAGTAATGCATTTGCCTGATAAAGGTAATTTAAGTAAATTATTATTCTCCTAATACCAACCAAATCATATTACAAATAATCGCTCATACCCTTTCTGCAGTGTGAGCATCTGGGCACCGAGTGGCCTAAAGTGCTCTCTGTTATTGATCACGGCCATCTCACCTCTGTCTGCATGGGTTCGAGTCTCAAATTCGGCCAATGTGGTTATGTGAGAAAGCTTGCTGGTAGCTTCTCGTGGGTCGGGGGTTTTCCAGGGTTCTTCCTTCACATTAATACTGGCTGCCATGTATAGCCTATTGTGTGCTGAAAAATGGCGTTAAACCCTACAACAACAACATGAGCATCATTTTCATTGTGGCTTAAGTAAAGAAAAATGGTTTAAACTGGTATAACAGTAGCCACCTAGCAAGAAGATAGGGGAGTTAACCTGCAAGAGTTGCTTTCCAATGTCTTAACTGATATAAGGATTCAGAGGTAACAAATAAAGATAGCCCTGATGTAATGTGAATGGTAATTATTATAAAGAATCATAATTTATAAACAGATTTTGCTTTCCGTTTCGAATTCCTTTCATAACGCTGGTAGATCATTAATATTCAGCCCCCTTGCTATAGGTCTGTTTGTAACTCCCTTTACCTTTTGAAGGTCTTCTGCTTAGTTTTATCAAAATGCTATAAACTTTTTGTACAAACCGTCGTACTTGACTGATGAATATGGAACAGTACCATTTCTGTTCTTCATATTTAACTGGTTACCTACAAAGTTACAGCTTGCTTGACATCCATGAATGACAATGAGCTGTCCCTTGCTCACACTGAGTTGGTAAAATGCCTCACAGGTTAAAAAATTTAGAGAGGTACCAATGTGATTGTTGTTAAACAGTTACGCTCAGCCAAGGAATTAGTGACTTGAAAAAACCTCAAACACAGTTCTGTTGATATCCATAGCATGTTGTTTCTGTAACTGACACATTACAGTGCAGTGATGTGAACTAATTTTAGAACTTAAAGCTACTGTTTTCACTAATTGATTTGGGGAACAAAGACCAGTGTCGTATTGATTTCTTTGTTTTTTATACTCGGATCAAGTAACATGGAGATCTAAGCATTGTTCAGAAAATGAAACTACTGAGTACTGGTAATAGTTTGCATCACGACCTGTCTTCTGTCACCCCCACTTTTCAACATCTACTTAGAGCTCATCATGAGCGAAGCTCTGGAAAACCACTGTGGGACACTCAGCATTGGAGGGCGTAACATCACCAACCTATGCTTTGCAGACGACATTGATGGTCTGGCAGGCAGTGAAGATGAGCTTGCCACCTTAGTGAAGAACCTGGATGAAACATCTTCAAGATTTGACATGGAGATAAGCGCAGAGAAGACAAAGCTGATGACAAATAGTGGCAAACAAATCTCAGCCAAGATTAAAGTCAGAGGACAGGAACTAGAAACAGTGAACCAGTTGAAATAGCTTGGTTCCATTATCACCAATGATTAATCAAGAGCATAAATATTTTGAAATGAGTCTCACAAACGATGGCAGCTAAGTCAAAGCTAAGACCCATCTGGAGAGACAAGATTATCTGTCTGAAAACTAAAATCAGATTATTGAGAGCACTAGTCATCTCATTCTTTTTGTATTCATGTGAGGCCTGGACTCTGACAGCAGAATTACAACGAAATTAGATGTTACAGAACCATCCTTGGCATCACTTACATGGACCACATCACATATGTAGAGGTGCTTATCACCATCAGGCACAAAGTAGGCCAATATGATGACCTACTCACCACTGTCAAAAAGAGAATGCTCAAATGGTATGGCCTAGTCACTAGAGCCAACAGTCTATCCACAACAGTACTGCAGGGCAGCGTCCAGGTTGGCAGAAGGAGAGGTAGATAGAAAAAAAGTGGACTGACTACATCACAGAATAGACCAGGAAATGTTTTACAGAGACACAGGCAATTGCACATGATTGAGACAAGTGGAAGGAACTGGTCAGATGTTCAGCAGCACAGTGCCTCAATGACCACACTAGGTCGAGAGACTGATGATGATGATGACATACACAAGTATCAATTCAACTTGAACATATTAAAATCCCCAAATTTTTAAAGTGTTTTTGTTTTCTTTCCAGACCAGATGTGCCAAAACAGCAGCTGCTGCATCAACAGCAGAACAGCCACGGATAAAGAAGTTTGCAATCTATAGATGGGTATGTTTTAAATTTATTCCTATATAATGTACACTAAAAAATAAGGTATTTTATGTAAGCAGCAAATAATATATATATATATATATATATATATATATATATATATATATATATATATATCAGCTATATATTAGATATTTGAAACTTTATGCACTAATTCTTGGACAAAATGTGCAAAACCAAATAAAAGGAATTTTTTTGGAAGTGCATGTAATCACAATGACACTGGATAGTGTCAAGATAATGCCACTTAATATTTTTCAAATATTTTTGGGGGAGCTAGATCATGAGATGATGCGGATCATACTATGGTCAACAGATGCCAACTCATTTTTAAATACTAGTTTTTACCAAGATGAATATTACCTGACATTATGACGTCAGTGCTTGAAATAAACTGTTAGACAGTTTTGGTATATTGGACATATCACAAGATGTCAGCACATGAGGGCTTTGTTTAATATTTCCTGTTTCTCTTTACCATCTTTTGATAATAAATGTTCTACCATTAACTAGGTTGGCACCTGAATTTCGGAAGTACTGGCTAACTTTTGCATTTAAAAATATTAAGATGTTTAGTTACCTAGTGTACTAGAAAAGGGCTGACTGGATTTATGCATCACAAATCTGTCAGGCTTCTATTTAACTTTATTAATTATTGACAAGTTATTCAGCATGCTTACCATGTATTTTGTGTTGTGTGGTGATAATGCAGGTATAATTTGAGATTGTGATTTAAAAACAAAAATGATGCTGAACCTAAGTAAGTTGTAAATATCATATGATGAATTCTATGATTTTGAGAAGAGAGGGTGCATTTTTGCTTTTATTTTGCAAACTTTTAGGGGCCCTGGGTGGTCAAGTAGTTTAAAGCGCTCACCTTTACTGATCAATGCTATCGCAAATCTGTCCATGTGGGTTCAAGTCTTGGGCTTAACCAATGTAGGTATGTGAGGAAGCTCCCACCAGCTTCCTGTTGGTTGGCATCTTTTTCTTGGGTTTTTCTGGCTTCTTCCTTCATCAAATATACTGGCCAACATATATAGCCCATCTTGTGCTGAAAAATGGCAAAAAACCCAAAGCAACGACAGCAAACTATCGGTTAAATAAAGCATATTTTAACTGCAAATACTTTATTTTTTATATTAAATTATTATCATTGCTGACCATACTGACAATTGGGTCTGTGAGAACTACCATGCTACAAGTAAATACATGTCACACCCTCCCATATTTTAGGTTAAAATTTAAAAGAAACTTTAGTTGAAAACAAGGAATTGAGAACAATACTGAAATGAAGAGAAGTAGTACTGTATAGTCCTTTATTACATCTCAGAATGTATACTTCTCTTGCACCTCTTTATCTTGGCTGTGCATTGAAACACTTCACCTGTACTCTTTAATTAGACCATGCTATTTACCACATCAATCAAGGGCTACCATATTTACTCTCAGAGATAAATTGTGCCATCATGGAAAAGGAGGACATAGGCCAAAATAAAGACCTGTATATCATATGTGCATATTTTGACTTCTCTTGACCAAAAAGTCTCTGGCGTTTGGTCCGAATTGTAATTTTCCATTGTGGATGACTACAAAGGCAGCTTTCATGACTCATTATGTACAAGTCCTTCTTTCTAGTCACCTCAGCTACTGTAGGCCTAGTTAGTTAAGATGAATGCTTTGTCATTTGAGCCAAACTGTCTACATGTTTGGCAGGATAATTTGATTCCTCCCATGACAATCCATGCTTTTCATCATCAAGAACAGGACAATGTTAGTAGATAATCAGATTTTTTTCTTGACAGTGCTGTCTTTGTTAGGTTCTTATCCTGACCTCATCTGTATACTGACTTTATATTTTCTTCCATAGGTGGTTGTTCTAGTTTGAATCAGACCTTATATTTTCTTCCATAGGTGGTTGTTCTAGTTTGAATCAGACCTTATATTTTCTTCCATAGGTGGTTGTTCTAGTATGAATTAGACTTTTATATACAGGTCACCACAATAAAACTGCCAGAATATTTCATTGTGACAGTGTTCACGTTTTGGATAGTTTCTTAGTGTATGTATCACAATTTTACAATATGTTGTAGCATTTAACCATACACTTGGAATAAAAGGTACATTATATAAAGAATTTTTATTTATATGATAAAATTCTGTTTCTTTTCATTTTACCGTTAAATGAATTATGAAAGTGTGCCACACATTATAAATAGCACTTGCAAGAAATGAATTAATTTGAGAAAAAAATATACAGTAATAATTTTCTTCATAAACAGGATCCTGAGAAGCAAGGAGACAAACCCAAACTGCAGACTTATGAAGTGGACCTCAATGCGTAGGTGTTTTTGAATTTTATGAAACAATGTACTTTTGCAGATGATTGAATTTGAAAAAATATTTTAAAATTTATTATATAAGATAAAATAAAAATCAAGTTGTTGTTATCCAGCATTGGGTTACTGACTAGGAACAGTTAAAGATTATAAAACAATTCTTTTCTTAATTGAAACTAAGTTTAGCAGATATTCTCATGTCGATTTCTGACATCATCATTTTGTTATGAAATGCTTCAAATGTTAGTTATTCATTAATCTGACATAATTGTGTTAATGCCAGGTGAATTGTTATGTGATTCCTTTTGACATATGAGAGTCTGACTTGGGCATATTGCTGTAATCCAGATAATCATGAAATTATAATTAGGGGTCTTCTAATACCCATGAATTATAATTACAGCTGTTCTGATGATATACATATCTGGGGTTAGTTCATAATTAGAAACTTTCTGATATTTACTATTCAAATTTAGAGGTCATCTGATACTCATAAAACCTAATTAGAGGTCTTGTGATACTCATAAACCATAATCAGAGGTATTTCTGATACGAATCATAATTAGAGATTTTGTGATAGTCAAAACCCATAATATGAGGTATTTCTGATACTCATGAATCATAATTAGAGGTGTTGTGATCCTCGTGTATCATAATTAGAGGTGTTATGATACTCTTGAATCATGATTAGAGGTGTTGTGATACTCATGAATCATAATTAGAGTTGTTGTGATACTCATGAATCATAATTAGAGGTGCTATGATACTCATGAATCATAATTAGAGGTGTTGTGATACTCATGAATCATAATTAAAGGTGTTATGATACTCATGAAACATAATTAGAGGTGTTGTGATACTCATAAACCATAAATGGAGGTGTTGTGATACTCATAAACCATAATAAGAGGTATTTCTGATACTCATGAATCATAACTAGATAAGTCATAAGTGATAAGTCAACATTGCTTTACAAACTTTAAAAGAACAATGTGTGAGTAATGGAATACAGCACTCAGATTACTTGACCGTGATCATTGCAGAATTCCAGTTCACGATCATTCAGCAAAAGTTACACATATAGACTAGTTGAAATGAGTGCTGAATATAAATAATTGTTCAGTACAATTGGTTTTGTATTCTGGTTCTAATTCATATGTATTTTACCCTCATTGACAAGAGCTTTAACCAGCTGCAGGACCAGGTTAGTTGTAAAAATGTATTTTTTCATATATGCTTTAATTCTGGCATTAAAAAATAAAATACATTTTTATGGCCAAATTATGCCTTTTTGCCACTTATAAATGCAATAATTATGCTTATACTTGGGGTGGTGGGGGTGGCATGTATGATTTAAGAACATATAAGCTTAAATTAATGTATTTTTTTTTCATTGTAAACGCATCAGCTACAGTACTTCAAGATATTGTCTGACTTTATTATATGTACACCTTTATGGACATATTTAAATTCAAATTTGTGTCAGCCTATAATTTTGTGCCACTCTAGTTAGGCTTTTAGAGGCATTAACATTCCTGTCAGCCTGTCATTTTGTGTCTGTCTATTTACACTTTTAAGGACCTATTTGAATTCACGTTTGTCAGCCTGTGTGTCAGCGCTTCCATCTGTCCATCTGTCATTTACTTGGTTCAGCTTGTAAACTTGTATAACCCTGCAGATAAAATTGGGAGTTTGTCTGCAATTAAACTGAATTAATAAAGTGAAAACAGATATGGGAAAAATGTCCTGATTCCAATATGATTCCCATTCTCTCTCACACTGTGATAGATAAGTTGCAATGAATGATTTTTAAATGTTATTCTAAAGTAAATGGTATACACATCACACCATCAATAAGTCTGCTTATTTGGCAGTTTGTTTTGTTTTGGCTCTGTCTGTCTCTTTAGTTTTAAGGTAAGATCTGGTATATTAGTTTACCTATAGGAAAAATCTATTGCTACATAAGCTAGCTTACTGTGGATCATTGTTAATATAAATTTTCAAATTTTTTCTTGTTTCTTATTTAAAGAAATATGTTAAAATGCTTTGAGTAATGACACACCATAGTGAACAAACCTGCCAACCATCTCCAGTTGCCTCATCACCTTAAATTGTCAGCAACTAGGTGACTTGTAAGCTGAACTGCATCAGAGCTTTCTGATGGAGAGTAAACATTTTTGTATTGTTTAACATGGGTGAGTAGATGATGACAAAGTACTGCATACAGCCATATGGCTGTGGGTGGTGCCATTGGTTAGAAAGGGAATCACGAATAGAAAAGTGAAGATATATGTGATGGTTCACATCATTTGTTTTGACAAGAAGCAGAGTAATTTATTATAAACCCATATGTTCTAATCACTGTTTATTGCAATAGGTGTGGCCCCATGGTTCTTGATGCTCTTATAAAGATTAAGAATGAGATTGACCCGACCTTGACCTTCAGAAGATCATGCCGAGAGGGAATATGCGGATCTTGTGCTATGAATGTAGCTGGAGGCAACACACTTGCTTGTTTGTGGTAAGAATGGTAGATCTGTATATTTTAGGGTCCAATAGTCTAAGATTTTGAGAGATTTTCATTTTTTCTCCTCAAATTTTTGAAATTGAAAATGGTCATTTTACAGTTCTTTATTTCACTGTCTTATGACTGAATAGTCGCTGTTTATATTTTCATTTCTTGTCTCACTTGTGATAACTGTAACTGAAGGTAACAGATAGTGGTCTGTCTGTCAAGCTGCCCTGCATGAACGTTTGGTTAAATTTTTATTTTAAAAGATTAATACAGTAAAACTGTCTTGAGAGACCATTATTATTAATGCAGAAGAAAGGAAGAAATACTCGGGAAATATTTGCATTCTTTTGTTTTATCACATTTACTGTCTTATAAATAAGATCTCAAACAATTTTATCCTTTGCTTTCAGCTTTATAAATGAAGATGTTCTTAAGCCATCTTTCCATTCCTTTAAAACCAATATTTTTCTTTTTTTTCAGCAAAATTGATACCAATACAAGCAAGACAACCAAAATTTACCCTCTGCCTCACATGTATGTGGTAAAGGATCTGGTTCCGGTAAGTCTTTAAGCATTTCTTTACCAATCTATTTTTATAATTATTTCTGAAGTGTGTTTTGATATAAAAGTATTTTAGTGTCTGCTTTCAAAAATTTTCATTAACTGAATAGTTTGAAACAGACCAATGAATTCAATATAAATTTCTTTGTGGTCAAGGGGTCTAGTTGATTAAACATTTCACTAGTCCTGGTGAGTTTTCACTAGTCCTTTCCACAAAATACTGATTTGGAATAACTTAAACATCACTAGCTATTAAACCATTACAAATATGAAAACTAGTAGTTGAACAGTTTAAGTTTGTCAGTTGCATATATTTAAAAATCCCCTGATAGATTCTGCGGATGAATCGGTTTGAAGCTAGGACAATTTATTCTGTGATCCATGCTTGCTACTTATATCAAAAGCAGTCATCAATAATTTGCATTAAGGTTTTGACTTTTAAGTTTTTTCATTTCACATTTTTTCAAATCCTTCTGATATATACTTCAATCAGACAAAAATTTGATTATGTTATTTCCTAAACTCAAGATGGGCTTTCATCATGCTTACTGTTGAATCATTATAAAGCTAAGACAATTCATTCCATGATGTGCTTAGTCAGCCTTTCGACTATGGTGTCATTTGTTTTTGTAATGATGTCTTCATCTTGAACAATGATATTAAGACCCAAGACTTGTTTTGCTTTTGCTGTGCAAGCATTTTGTTTGCAATGGCATAAGGTAATATCCATTCAATTTAGTAGATATGAATGATTTTATGTCATTCAGAGTCATTATATAGATCATGCACACATGTTTATCCATGTGGGACCGCTCCAGTGGCCTATTGGTTAGAGCGTCTTCTGCTGGAGCGATAGGTTGTGGGTTCGATCCTCGGTTGAATCATACCGATGACTTACAAAAATGGTACTAAGAGCTGCCTTGCTTGGTGCATTAAGAGGTTAGTGTTAGGACTGGTTGGCCTGGTGTCATGATAATGTGACAGGGTGGGACATCATGTTACATATCTGCTGCATGATGCCCCAGTGCTAGACATCACTACAAATTGCCTCACTGCAGCAGACATTGTAGCGATATGACTGATTTATTTTTAAAAGTTACGTTAAAAATCCTAATCAAACAAAGAAACAAACAAACAAAATTTATCCATATGGGTTCAAGTGAGAAAGCTTACCAGTAGCTTTACCTAAGTTATTGATTCTTTCTGGAGGTTTTCCTCAGTAAAATTCATTGGCCACCATGTATAACCACCTATTGTGAGCTGAAAAGTATTGAAATCCACCAAAGCAAAGCAAACCACTGCTGTATTCATCTCCCTTGTTGTCTGTTTTGTCAGTTAATTGATTTAAGCTGGTATAGTCCTGATTACTAAGCACAACTAATTTCTTTGCAGGACATGAATAACTTCTATGCACAGTACAGGGCCATTGAGCCATACCTAAAGAAGAAGAACATGACAGAGGCAGACATTGGCAAGAAGCAATACCTTCAGAACATGCAAGACAGAGCCAAGCTGGTAAGCAGAACTACATTGCAGGATCTGTCTTGTTCTACTGATTACTTCTAACAAACTGCACAGACCCATATTTTCCCATGCAGTATGTGAAGGGAGATCTGGGTCTGTGCAATTTGCAGTTGGACTTGTCTTATATATGGTATAGAAGCAAGTGCATCTGGTTTCAGAACTCCGTAGTAGGAGATGCAGGCCCCCCTAGTCACAACAAGCAAGTATTCAGATTTTTCACAGAATTCAGAATTTCTGGCCCAATGTAATCTTCTGTAACAAGACCACATTTTGAACACCTATTTATTTAGATCATTAAAATAATTGTAATGTTTGTCCTTTTTTTGTGAAATTATTAACAAATAAACAATTAAATATGCACTATAAAAATAGTGACAAGTTAGTATTGCTATCTGCTTAATGCCTTAGAATGTTCTAGAAAGATTTTATAGGAAAGGTGGCCGATGCAGATTATGGCTAGATGAATAGAATGGTGTGTGCTACATAAATTCAGAATGAAAAAAAACCCATCTCAAAGCATGAACAACTGGATTCGTCATGTTTCATAGTGTGATAGAAGACTTTAGATAGCATGTTTCAAGCAAAAGGTAATTAGATCAATATTTAAAATGAATTGTTTGTTACAAACTTTTAATAATACTATATTTTGTTGAAATTCTGATTTGTTGAAGCAGATGCTGCTATTTCTTGTTCAGATATGTTACTCAGTCATAATGCATTAGGAGTACATCTGTTGTCTACCACTCCAGTTACATCTTTTGACTTATTATAACAACAGGAGTGCTAAATTCATTTCTTTGTCAAAGTGTAAGGTAGACTATTGGTTGCCCTATGCATGAAAGGCTTGGTACCCATATCCCATCATTCAGTTAATACTTCCAGGCATGCTTGAACATAATTTTTCTAAATGCCTAGTAAATACCAAATTCACTTAGGCCTTTTTATTAGCAGGTGATTCTCTGAAATTTTCTCATATCAGGGTAGTATCCTCCAGCTTTTTTTCTATTGCCTGCTCTGTACATTGTAGATAAATATTTTGCATTTGATTTGCTTAATTTTTCATTGAATAAGCATGTTGGCACCATCTTAATTGTCTCCCCATTTGTATATAGTACTCTCAATTCAAATTGGTTGTCTACCTTATTTATGAATTCTGTGAGGAAATTGTTCTGTTATGTGTTGTTTGGTTGTAATTTCCTTGGGTACTTTTTGCATCCCTTATATGCAAGTTTATTGCAATGCCTATCTGATTTCACCAGTATATGCCAATGTTCTGTTGTCTCATTTACCTTGATTATTTAATTTATATACCTTTTATAGAATCTTAATACTTTTACTGTTATATTCTATCTTTTTTTTCATGTTTACCTACATTTGGATGGGTTTATCATTCTAGGCACTCTGCATTAAAAGGTTAGGGTTAGGACTGCTTAGCCTTGTATCAGGATAAAGTGACTGGGTGTGCAATCATGCTACATGTCTGCATCATGGTGCCCCAGTGCTAGACATCACTATAAACTGCCACACTGACATCATAGCAGTATTGACTGAAAAATTGTTAAAGCTATGTTGAAAATCTAAATCACACACAGACACGTATGGTAAAGTCCTTGTATAATTTATTTTCATTTTTTAAAAATAGCTTTTGCATTTTACCTTTAGTTGGCACCATATAGGCACTACTGCTCAGTCATCACTGCTTTAGCTGGAAGTGTTGATGTGCCTCGCACCCACGTTTGCAAGTTCAAAGACTTGTGTTGACAAGCATCATCTTTATTACTTGATCAGATACTATCCAAGATAAGATTTCAGTAGATAACTGAAATGATCATCTGGCTATTTTCTTTTCTAGGCTCTGTATATTACAGAATTTTATATTAATCATCCTTTTGAAATGAGACCAACTTTTGCTGTTTGGTTGAGTTTATGACTTTTTCCTTGTTTATGAAAGGCATGTTCAATATATAGTCATTAACAGACTTTTCTTTCTGCAGTGATGATTCCTATAAACTTAACCCAGCTTTTTATTTGATTTATTTTTTACTCTGAAGTCTCACATGTAAATAAACACATAACATTCTTGGCAGTGTTAAAACCTCCTTTTATACAAGGACCAGAAACCCTTCTTAACAAGCAGCTTTGTTGCTACATTATTGCAAATGGCTCCATACTTTTGTCTTGGTGGCTATGTCTTGAACATGACCTAGACCACTTCCATTTTCATGTTGGAAATAGTGAGTCAGTGGATGTACTCTGCATGTACGACAATGATTGGGTAAGAATTTTTGAGGAAACTTGATTCACTCCGAATACTGGTATCTTTTAGTAACTTCAGAGACTTCATGCTTTGTAGGAAGAATCTCTTGACATTTATGATAAATTCGATTTGCAATGCAATGATAATTTTTAAGAATATTATTTTGAAATTGCACCCTGTGGTTGGATTATTACTGCAATGTCTGTATGGTATATGTTTCAGGATGGTCTTTATGAATGCATCCTGTGTGCCTGCTGCAGCACCTCATGCCCCAGCTACTGGTGGAATTCAGACAAATATCTTGGTCCAGCAGTCCTCATGCAGGCTTACAGGTCACTGATAAAATACAGTTGTATTATTCTGTCTCTGCTTCCATGACCCATAGCTTTTAAACTTGTGCCTTCCTGTATATTTTTATATATGCCACACTGCAAACTAAAGGAGTCTTGTGACCATATACATTGTTTGCAAAGCTTAACATAGATTATCAGGTGTTCTGGGTATCACAGATGAGACTAGAAAATGAAAAGTCTAAAATAATATATGCAATGAGGTGCAGGTCCAGAAGTTATTCTATAGGTCTAGACAAATTAACAGTCCAGCATAGTCATTTTTGCTGTAGCCCCCTAAAGTTATGTTAATCTGTAAGTAAGGATAATAATTTAGAATAACTTGTATCAAGGAAACAAATATGTCTTAAAGATAGCTCTAAATTTAAAAAGAAATTCCAAATAATTGTACGAGGTGTTCAAGTAAACTATGGCACTTAACATTACAAATCACTGACCTCTGTCCATGTAGATTCTAATCTCAGCCTGTCCAGCATGGGTATGTTAGAAAGCTTGCCAGTAGCTTTCTGTGGTCTTGCAGTTCGTCTCATGGTTTTTCTCCATCAAATGCTGGCTGACATGTATACCCTTTAGGTGCTGAAAAATGGCATCAAGTCTATAGCAGCCAGCCAAGCAATGAAATACTTTTCCTGGTAACATACCACCATCATGGTGGCCACCACAGTGAATATTTTGAAAATATCAATATTGCAACTCCTTCCGAATGAATGGGTATTGTACTAAGTATCACATTAATGTATTAGTATTTGATATATGATATTCAAAATATGCGGCATCCCAGGAACCAGAGTGGTCGGAACAGAATATGTCTCTTCAGGCAGTGCATCATCACAGGGAACAGTGCCTTCTGATCAAAGGAAATCCCAGTAGTAAATTATATAAATGGAACATATAAAGCTTTTTGTTTTGTTCGTTTGTTTTTTTAATGGTTTAACGCCATTTTTCAGCACAGTATAGGCTATACATGGCGGCCAGTATTAATGGTGGAGGAAGAACCCGGACAAACCCCGGAAAGAACCACCGACCCACGAGAAGCTACTGGCAAGTTTTCTAACATAACTAATTTGCAGAATCTTAGACTCGAACCCACACAGACAGAGGTGAGATGGCAGTGGTCCGTAACGAACAGTGCTTTAGACCACTTGGCCACTCTGGGCCCCCTTTTTGTTTTGCTTTAAAATGGTCATTATTTGTTTTATATTTATATTAGCAGTTTTATATTATGCTCCATGTAAACTCGAATGCTTGGCAATTAAAAAAAAAAATTTAAATTAGAATTAAAGTAATTTTATGAATTTCAGATAGTAACTGAGTACACTATCCTCTGCGAACAGTAGTGACTCATAATTAGGTGAAGTGTATTGAGCCATGCATCTGCCATAATAAATAACTTTTTAATGAAATTGTTTCTAAAAATTTTTCTGCTTACCTATTGATTGGATCATATCATCTTGTACTTTTCAATAATATATACTAATTCTCAGTAGCATATTTGCTGACAATTCAACTCTGTTATCATAAGGATACAGCAACTTTATTAATGTAACTTGGACAATGTAAAAATAATGGAATAGATGTCAATCAAACTGCAATAGACCAATAAAGGTTGTGGGTTCAATCCCCAGCCAAGTCATGCCAAAGACTTACAAAAATGGTACCAACAGCTGCCTTGCTTGGCATTAAGAGGTTAATGTTAGGACTCGTCGGTCTGGTGCAAGGATAATGTGACTGGGTGGGACATCATGTTTTATGTCTGTGACATGATGCCTCAGTGCTAGTCGTCACTATAAACTGCCACACTGCAACCATTGTAGCAGTATGACTTGATTTTTTTTAAAAGCTGCATTAAAAATCCAAAACACACACACACCCTCTTTGCTATCAGTTCATTTCTCTCACTTTGTCTCATCAAGCTAAAAATAATATCAATTGCACATTTGTTGTATGGCAACCTAAATCACTGTAATGCAACTGACTAGACAGTTCTCATTAGACTTTGCTTAGATGGTGACAGGGCTTGAACAAATTGACTCATCTTACAAAACTATTCATTTTGAAAAATTCTGTTAGTAACCTACTCCCCCTCCCCCCCTTGACTTATCTGGCTAGCAAATCACCATGAACAATTATTGACAACATTGAATGAAAATGTATTTAACTGTTGTTTAATAAACACATCGCAGATTCATCTCAGTTGATGGATTCTTCCCAAAACCACACAATTTGGAAGAGCAGCAGAGAGGGTGAACCCTACAACGTTTTCAGACAAAATTTTGATTGAAATCCTAAAACGAGCCTTCCTACGATCTCATTTTAACCAAAAAAAATGTCACAGGGGCAAACCCTACAACTTTTTCAGACAAAAAATTTATTGAAATCTTAATGAGCTTTCCCTACGAAATCTCATTTTAACTAAAAAAATGAAAATGGAGACTTTTACGATTTTTTAATTAATTTTGGTCACAACTTGTCATCCACCCTCTCTGCTGCTACAGGTTAACAAAAAATAATAAATGATTTTAACCGAATATTTGATCCAGTCCGATACGATATCGTGTCCGAGGATCATGTAGATTTATTGTTGCGAATCCATGCGGAGTCGACTGAGCATGACTAAAGAAATCTCGAAATTGATTGAAGTCCATATCAGAGCACCATGTCTGCCAAATATTTCTAAGAGTATGAGTATCAACTCCGTTGAATACAGCAAGAATATTGCAGTTATCTCTGATGACTTTTGGAACCTGAGTGTAGCGTTGAGTGACATATATCACGTCAGTGTTTTTGTGACGCCCACGGGAAAATATTCTAGCAGGATTTTTTTGTTTATCCAACATTATATCGTCGTATACTACTAAATTGTTAATATCTCCATCAATATCATCAATGCTCGGTGCTTCATCGATATCGGTTATAAACTCAATAATACCCTCTCCGGATTTTTCTACCGCGCTGTCGTTAAAATCTTTTAGCACTTCATAACATCGTTGATCATCTACGCTAGGGGCAATTAAATACAACTTATCCCACTTCATCCATCTCATTATTAAATTGAGTAACAATTGCGTTTTACCGGATCCAGATGGCCCGATTATAATCATCCGGATAGAGTTTGGTAGCGCTGCATGATGCTTAACTGGTTCTCTTGTTTTAGTCGCTGAAAAATCAATTATATCCATATCTCTATACATAAATTATGGATCTATATTGTGTGAAGTGTAAAACGCGTACTGGCACAGATGACGTGACAACGATTACAACTAAAAATAACCGATCAGCGCTTTCTGGTAAATGCGTGCAATGTGGTACAAAGAAATTTAGATTTGTGTCTATGAGATCTGATTTTAAAAAAAACGAGGAGGTGATATCGCAGCCAAATTGGCAAAGCTCCCTGGAACCCCATGGGCAAAGTACCCCGGAGAAAAGCACCTCCCAGGATATAGCTACTGTGGACCGGGAACCAGACTTGATATCAGACTCAATAATCAAAATCAACCCAACCCCGGTGAAGAACCAATAAACGCCATTGATAAGGCCTGTCACCTTCATGATGTTGCTTAT
Source organism: Unio delphinus (assembly GCA_029339505.1). Classification (NCBI taxonomy): domain Eukaryota; kingdom Metazoa; phylum Mollusca; class Bivalvia; order Unionida; family Unionidae; genus Unio; species Unio delphinus. The sequence continues at coordinate 3,425,379 of JAQISU010000090.1, forward strand.
AAAAGCAGCAATCTGCAACACAGGCATCTCGCAGATGTGAAATTAATTCATGCGTTAAATGCTATTCCTGATAAATCCTTCAAAGAAAAATTGTCTTCATTTTTGATAAAATCGGCTATGAAAAGTAAATTGATGTTAGGTGCTGGTAATTAATAATATGGAATCAATTTATTATTCCCCAAGAGGATACTGGAGGGGTAAATCAGCAGTCCATAAACTCGCTAGTGCTGCAAAAGTGAAAAAAACCACTGCGGCTAATTGGTTATCCAAACAGGCACTATGGCAAATTTATCTACCACCGCCTAAACAAATTCAATTCTCGCATTTTGATGTGACCGCTCCTAATGAAGTTCATCAGGCTGATATATTATTTCTGCCACATGATCGTGGTTACAAATACGCTTTAACCGTAGTTGATATTGCAAGTCGATACAAAGAAGCAGAACCGTTAAAAACAAAATCAGCCACTGAAGTCGCTTCTGCATTTGAAAGGATTTATCGACGAGGTCCTCTGCACTGGCCAAATCTATTGCAGGTTGATCCTGGCAAGGAATTTCAGGGTGCAGTGTTATCTACAATGAAACATCATAATGTCACCATACGACGAGGGCATACTGCGCTACATCGCGATCAGGCCATTGTAGAACGATTTAATCGGACGATTGCTGAGCGGTTATTTGGATATCAATACGCAAAAGAATTCATTCAAGAAAAGCGATCCCGTGAATGGGTTAAAAGATTACCATCTGTGATTACTGCACTGAATAACGAGATTACTAGAACAATCAACATGAAACCTATCAACGCGATTAAAAAGAAGTCAATACCCGTACAACCACAAAAAGATTTCAAAGAACCAATTCTTGGTAGTAGTGTCATTGTGAGGTACTTATACGAACCAGGAGAGCTTGAAGGGGGTAGAAAAAGGGCTACTGATCCTATTTGGAGCGCCACTACGCATAAGATATCTAGTATAACACGATCAACTTGTAGACCTCCAGTCTATAAACTGGATTCAACTGCCCCTCAGCGGGGTTTTACTCGACAACAACTACAAGTGATTCCCGAGGATACTCAATTGCCACCGCATGGTCTTAACTAGCACCGTTGCATCTATTGCACTCAAGACAAGTCAACATCACATTGTTTCTGACATGACCGAGATTGTTATTTTTTCTGTCTACGGTGAATTGGCGAGGATCCTTATCCGAATACTGCCAACGCATTATACAATTGCAACTCGCGCAGTGATTATTCTGTTGTTTCTTCAAAGTGATTATTAATTCAGCATCAATATCAAATTCTCGTTGTTTTTTTTTTGTCTTGTTGTTTGTAACCGGAGAGTTTTTTATCAATAATTTTAACATCAATATCATCCATTGTTGTGTCATTATCATCTAAAACATTTCTTCGAAGTTGATTTATTTTTCGTACTCTGGATACTGCGAGATAGACTAAATTCGACCATTCGATGTGATTATCCACCATCCAAACAATTGTATTCGATATAGTCAATCCCTGTGAAGAGTGTATTGTTGCTGCGTATCCTAGCGTCCACGGGGATTTATTAGCACGCAATGCATCTTCAACGACATTGATATCAACCAGCACAATATCATTTAATACCAGAATTTGTTTTTCACTCTGTCCTGGAATATCAACTTCAATATTCTGTTTTCGTGTATCCGATGGCCTATAACAAAGGGGTACTGGAAGCGTTGCAAATTTTTCTTTATGCAATTCAAATAACTTCATCTGAAGTGTATCCCTGACTATTTTTCTACTTGCAATGATCAAATCGTTTGGTCTCCATGTTTCCCAGAAATCATTCATTGGAGTTTCTGAAATCACTTCACACGCTATTTCGCATTGGATTCTATCCGGTTGTAATCTAATTAGTTTCTTAAATTCTCGTAATCGTTCATCAAGTGATCTATAATCAGTGGTGATTTCTTCATAGTAGTCTACAAAACCCTTTAGCCATTCATGTGGAGATGCACCGACAAATGGTGGTGGTTGGCCGTGATCACCGCACATGACGACTTTTGTGTTTTTGTTTAACAACCACTCAAGAAATGTTTTTAATACATCTAATGACACTGTGCATATTTCATCCCAAATTAAGATTTCAGGAATGAATTTATCACCCATACGCTCAGGAGTCCATTTGTCACCCTTCCATCGAAAGAAACTATGGTAAGTGCAAGCATTTACCCCTCGTTGTATCATCTCTCTGGCGAGTCTGTGAGTCGGTGTTAGCACAATCATGTTAGAAACGCTAGCGTTTCCACGACGAAATAATTCAATTGCACGAGTTGTCTTTCCTGACCCACCACAACCGTTTAAATAAACTGTCTTATATCTACATACTGGATCAGATACCGGTGGTGCATTAGAAAGTTCTGATTGAATTTCAATACGGTTACAACAAAGATATTTATCATCCATGGCAACTTCTGCGGATTCACAATACTCATGTAGCATCTCTTTTTTAAATCGCCAACGCCCCCAATTTTCTTCGGGATCTGTGAATGCCGCTACAGCTGATTTGTACTTATTGTGTATATACATCGAATCAGTGGCCACTCTAACCGCGGTATTAGGAAATCTATTTATCATCGAAAATAGATTAATAGAAGCATAGGCTAGCATTGAACTTCTCAAATGTGTGTACTGGGAATTATATCCATCACAGTAGGTAACAACCGTACCTAATTTCTCACCATTGGATAGAAAAGCATCCTTACGGGATACAAGTTTTCCCTGTTTCATTAAATCCGCTACAATAAAATCGTATTCAGCGACATCTATGATCAACCGCGAAGAGTATTTTGCGTTGTCGTATCGTCCACCCTGGGTAAATTTACCGATTATTCTTCTTCCGAGATCTTTTGCTTGTTCTTTTTTAATTTCAAATAACTTCTTAGACCAATTTATGATTTCTTCTTCACTGAAATCTGGAAACTGTTTTCGTAGTTCGTTGATTATTCTATCTAGATCGGGTTGTGGTAGCCAAACTTCTTTCTGAGCTCGATAGCATATAATAGCCTCGGAAACAATCAACGATATTAGCATACCACAATCAATCATATATCTCAATAGCACTATTGGCATCCAGTGTTTTTCAGATAGGTGTCTACCGAGCCAAACATAACTACACGGATGTAACCCTGTAGCTAATTCAAATGATATCACACGAGCGAATCCGGTTAAATCAAAATCAGGCAATGGTCCATTAATCGCAACACGAGTCATTTCATGCGTGGGGTGTCCAAATCGTTTGAAGTACTCAGCGCATTCCCCATACCCGAGAAAACTTCCGGGATAACACGCGGCTATATCAATTGAAATCATACCATCACGTGAGTATTTCGTATTCCACAGTCCTCCATGACCAAATTCGACGCAACTCAATTTAACATCCTCGAGAAAATCACTTCGTGTTGGACGCCATGAGTTTTTTTCTCTTGTGAAGTGAGCTACCACTGATGGAATAGTAAAACTATCCGTGAGTAGTTTTTCATGGGAATTCTCCGGTGAAAAATCACTAGCGATTTTTCTCATTCTGTTATCTAATTCTTCAATGCGATATAATTCACCATTTGGTTTTACAAATTGATCGAATCCTATTTCGGGATCTTCATCACTTCTAAGTAACCACACTGACACAGGATCATCTTTACACAACGCATGAATAGCATCGAATAATCTCTCTTCATAGAAAACATCCCCGACGAACTCCTTAGGGATATATTTCACGGTTCGTTCTCGTGGAAATATTGTTACCGCAGGTGTCCACGCGTGTTTGTTATGATCAATAATCTGTATTGGCGCTCCATTTTTGTTATATTTCGGTTCGTATAAAACCTCTCCGGTTATCGTCATAACGGTTATTGGGAATCGTAATGATGTTTCTAATTTAGCTATATCAGAAATCTTTGCACCATGCTGTTTCACTGTCAGTTCCCACTCGGTTATTTTCCTACGTCGCAGATCAGTTAGTTTATTTCCTCGGGATGCATTTGTGAAGTGTTCTATTATTCGTTCTGCTACACAATTAAGCCCTGACGAATATTTCATAGGAGCTAGTTTTGCGATATCGGGTTTATCATTTAACGGATATATCCCATAAACCATTGCTGTTACGGGATAAGATCTTTCGTAGTATGGCTTATCGATTCCGGTTAGAATTCCTGGTTTGGAATCTCTACTCACAATGACAGCTTTTTTATTCTTGAGGATTGGTTCAAATTTATCCCTAATAATCCATTTGCCATTGACTTCGATAATGAATTTGATTCGGAAAAAATGCCGTTTTTCCCCAACACGTGAAATTATCACTGCTGCTTTTTCATCATTCATGGTAGCGTCAACAACACCATCAATTCGAAATGTTGACCAACAGTAAGATGCTCCATCACGCTTGAATTCATTAAAACAGTCTCTGATTTTACTAATCATGGCTTTATTAAGAATTGTATTCTTTGGTGTATTAGAAACTATATCGAGATTGAATTGAGCATCTTTCCATGGTAATCTCTTGGACGTTTTTTTTGGTTTATCGAGATTAAATTTAGGATTAATTTTTAATAATCTCTTAAACTCTTTCATGTTTCCGTCTCTTGGACGTTTGAGATTAAATTTAGGATTAATTTTGTTACGTTTTTTGGGTTTATCGAGATTAAATTTAGGACTAATTTTCAATAATCTCTTAAACTCTTTCATATTTCCGTCTCTTGGACGTTTGTTACGTTTTTTTGGTTTATCGAGATTAAATTTAGGATTAATTTTCAATAATCTCTTAAACTCTTTCATATTTCCGTCTCTTGGACGTTTGTTACGTTTTTTGGGTCTATCGATATTAAATTTAGGATTAATTTTCAATAATCTCTTAAACTCCTTATCAGCATTGAATTCAGCATTTTTCGAAGGCGTTCTCCTTAATTCCCTCATGCTATAATTAAAACAAGCATTTAAATGAAAGATTTATATATAATGAATCACTGCAAGTGGCTTATGATTGGATCAGTAACCCCGTGTAACAAATCATGCAGAAATGAGTTTTGTGGGTATCATATGCAAAGCTTTCGACGTGGAAGCCTTGGCCCGTTACCCTGTATTCTATGTGGGGTTGGGGTCAGGGGAAAATCTCAGTTGTGTCTAAATTGCGGTGGAAAGCGATACAGGGAATTGAAGCGTTATTATGATAAAAGAATAAAAAATGGACAATCAATCAAAAATTTTGACCCTGAAAAGGTCCTTGACCCTGACAACATCAAGGATAAAATCATAAGAACTCCTCAAGACTACATCGAAAGATTCTCCAGTGATGTAATCATTAAACCAAACAATGAATTAGACAAACAATAGTATTTAGTATACGAATGAACCAAGAATTCAGACACCATCTCTTGATTACAAATTATGAAGCATCCAGTGATGGTGTTGTAAGGCACTGTAGACTGAAGAAACCAGTTGGTGCTGACAATGGTATGGGGTATTTGGTGTTCACTGTTAAGGGAAAGAAAACTTATCGCAATCATCGTTTCGTGTATGAATGCTTTTATGGATTGATCGAGCATGATTTTGTTATTGATCATATCGATTCTAATCCAAAGAACAATTCTTTATCAAATCTGCAGGCTATCACACAAAGTGAGAATACCAAACGAGGAGAGACTGGAAAATGCTCAAAAAAAGCGAGACCAGTAAAATCTTTGAATACAATAACTAACGAAGAAAAAATATTTCAATCAATATATGAAGCCGGCAAGTATTTCGATATTTGTAGAGCCTCAGTACAATTCGTTGCAGAGGGGATTTATCGATCGGCTATTTCAAAAAGGACGGGACAAAAAGTTCAATTTAGTTATGTCTAATGCGTCATATTTTTCATTTAGAAATATATCATTATTATAGAATAATGAATTCTGAAAACATGAATAGCATTTTATCCGAGATTTCAAAATTGAAAAGTTGGGATATTGAACTATCAGATGGGTTAAATCCTGATCAAATCATGTCTGATTTTCAGGATATTGAATACGGAGTTAACAACAATAAATATATGCTACCAAAGAAGTATGCGCTCATCAAGAGAATTCAGAATTCTATTCGGGACTCTCTCGCATTTTCCAGTGACGTAAGTGTGTTCGCTCCGTTGTATACCATCGTAGAACGAATACGAAAGGAATTGGGGTACGAATACGAATTGAAAAAGGAGGTTAATTCTAAAGTTAGAAACCTACGGGCGTTAATTCAAGAAAATGAACAATTTTGATTGACCATTTATCATTATTTGATTGTGACCGTCCCTCATAGAGATTTTAATTTTTTTTAGCATTTTTTGATTGATAATGTCAAAAACAGTGAAAATATTTCACACTGAATAAAAATTGATGGACGGTTCAGATTGATCAAAAATAGAATGAGGGAACTAACAGTATTATTTATTTATATACAATTTTGATAGTTCCCTCATCGATGAACGAAGCTCTTATAGGATGAAATAACGCTTCTATGATCGTGTTAAATATTAACTGACATGTCTGACATGTAACAAAAAGTGTTTTCGTCTGTTAGGTTCGGATTGAAAAATTGTTTTGCAATTGAAAAATTGTTTCTGATTTCAAATAATGGTCAATGAAGCATTAACAACCCGATTGACTCGTGAACGACTGGATGCAATCAGGAGATTTGTACCAATTCGTGACTCTGTACGGAATAAACTACAACAACGACAGAGTCTTCAGACTGATTTTGCTGCGGGATCTGAAGAATTGTTTAAACCAGTAACCACAGCAACGAAGGAGATAGAGCGTGCTATACTGGGAGATGATCCTGACGGTAAAAGAAAAGAAGAGGGTCTTATTCCTGTGTTAGAAAAAATAGCAAAAAGAACTAAACAAACAAAAAAATCCTTGCAATCACTTCCTCAGGACATATCAACCGCTTCGAAACGAAAATTTAAAAGATTTCAGGAAGAACTAGTTAGTGGACTACCTAAATCAATTATATTTACCGAGAGCGCTAAACAACAAATTCTCAACGAGGATATAGTCAATTTAGGTGAATTCGCTGCTAACAGCTATGATTCACAAGAGAGGTTTTTCACGGACAATTATTCGGATTATAGAATGTCACATAATGAATGGGCTGATACAGTGTATGAAATAAATACTGGGAGTTTAGATAGAAGGATGAAGGAATACAGAGACTTCAAGAGAAAATTTCAACTCCAAATAAGACAGCCATACGATGAGAAGAAATTTCTGGGGAGTGGTCTAGTTGGAAACGCTAGCGTTTCATGTCCTGGTAGTGTTCTCAGTGATATATCACGATTAGAGGTTCTTGTAGGAGGGTTCCGAGCTGGAAATAACTCACCGGAAATAATTAATGAAGCAGCTGATATCTGTAGACGATTATTTCAGGGTGGTATCATGGATATCAGCACATATCGAGATTTCATTGGCGAGTTAGTGGAAAGTGGGTATCATAGTGACTGAATTGAAAAGTCAATTGAAAAATTGTTTTTGATTTCAAATAATGATCATACACTACAATCATGATAAACCAACCCCCGTCTACGTAGTTAATTCACGGTTTCCAGTTTATAGAGCATACTACGGAGATGGTTTAGGCAATACCATTGCAGGGTTATTTGCGAGAATGGCTCCAAAAGTGATGCCGTTGGCTAAACAACTAGGAATGAAAGCAATTGAAGTTATTCGTGATAAGGGTATTGGTGCTGTTGGAGATCTTGCTGGAAAAGCGTTTTCAACTGCGAAGAATAAATTAACATCATTAGTGAGACGAAAAAAGAAACCGGTACCATTGCCATCTACAGCGGAAATGCCTGCAAGTGTTAGTAGAATTATAAATAACGCAGTAGATGAAAAATTAGCGTCGATGGTTTTAACCCCCGACCAAAGCAATATTGCAAATATGATAGCAGGAAGTGGCTTTAAAAAACTACGACGATGAAAATGGAAAATCGCGATTTAGACTCTGATAAATAGAATAAAATGTTCAAACAGTCACGTGATCCAGCATTTGATATAGACGCCCCAGTTGGCAAGGATGATTCTGTTCGCGATTATCAATATTACGCCTATCATGCCATAGACTCAAATAGTCGAGCAAGAATTGATCTTCAAGTCCATGATACCAGTAAATACTTTTTGCCCTGTGAAGCGTTTATCGAAATCGAAGGAGAAATTATACGAACAAATGATACAGAGTATCCAGCTGGTACTCAAGTCGGGTTTGTCAATAATGGTATCATGGCGTTATTTGAGAGTGCAAAATATCTCATTGATGGAAAAGAAATCGAGTCGATAGATCGCGATGTTGATGTGGCTACAACAATAATAGGGTTAGCGAGATATTCCGATGATTATACAAGATCAGCAGGACCTTCTATGATGTTTGCAAAAGATGCTACAAATACCGCTGGAGGAAAACAATTTGTTGTAAGACGACCAAAGAATAATGCTGGCACCGCTAATATTGATGCCAAAGATATGATTATAAACAACGATGTTAATTTCAATCTAGGAGCTGCAACACGTATTTCAATGTTGCAAGGAGCGCGTAAATCATTTTCATGCGCGATTCCACTGCATCACATATTTGGATTCTGTAGAAATGTCCGAAAAGTTATCTACGGGGCGAAGCATACAGTATCGCTTGTACGAAAGAGTGATGATAGTGACGCAATCTGGAGGATTCCAGCAGACAATGCAAATCCAAATGCTGATGCCGGTAAAGTCAATTTAACAAAAATATCATTGTGGATGCCAGTGTTGACTCCAGCAATTACCGCAGAAGAACGATTACTATCATTTATGGACCAAGGAGGAAAGTCGTTGTTGAGTTGGTTATCAGTGAGTACAGATGTGAAGCAATCAAATCTGAACGGGTTATTCACGTGGAATCTAGCATCAAAACAAGGCGTTTCTGCGCCACGTCATATATTTATTGCGTTACAGGATAACACACGAGTTGGCGATCAACGTTTCAGTCATATGATATTTGATCAATTAGGTGTGAAAGACGTCTCACTGAGAATAAACGGCCAACAGGAACCATCCGAGGATATACAACTTAATTACACAGAAAATCATATTGCACGAGTTTATCATCGTCTGTTGTCATTTATGGCACGCGATCAAAATGTGGATACTGGTTTGCAAATATCACAATATGATTTTAAAAATCTGTATCCGATCTATTACTTCTCACTGGAACATCTCGATTTGATGAGACAATCTGTTGTTGATATACATTTTAGAGCTAATGTGACTCGTGGTGCTATTGCTGATTATAGAGCGGTTGCTGTGATTCTCAGTGATAAATCAATGCTACTTGAAGGTGTTGGTGGAAGAATGAGAGTGGTAGATGCACCAGTGGAAAACATGTAATTGAAATTGTAAACGATTTAGAATCAATCAATTATGTATAACATGTCATATAGTGCTATTAGTGTTGCGTTAACTCCCGGTCAATTAAAAAAATTGCAATCGGAATCAGCTAAAAAATGTGGAACCACAATCACGTTGAAACCCAACCAAATGACTGGTGGTGCAAATAAACTATCGCTGACATCTCGTCAGGTGAAACATTTCAATGATGCACTTGCAGCCAAAAAAGGTGTTCAGATTACTCTCTCTGCGGCTGCTATCAAAAATATGATTAAAACAGGCGGTATATTTCCGTTGTTAGCTGCGATTCCAGCATTGATTGCAGCAGCAGCCCCAGCGGTGGCTAAAGCGGCAGCGTTAGGAGCCGTTGGTACTGCAGCAGGAATGGCACTAAAGAAAGCAACTGGGAAAGGATATAAAAAAAAGGGAAAGGGTCTAAGACTACCAGGAACCCCGTATTCGTGGTACAGCGGAAAGGGTCTAAGACTACCAGGAACCCCGTATTCGTGGTACAGCGGAAAGGGTCTAAGACTACCAGGAACGATTTATTAATTGAGGAACCTATGGTTCCCAAATCTTCAATGGTTCCCATGTCCAATTTTGATTTACTCGATGCTGCTAAAAAACTAGCGATTAAAAACTTCAGAGGTGTCTTTATGAAAGATCAATTACCACATCAACCAAACAACACTGAAACCGGAATCATTAATTTAGATAACAGCACCGGACCTGGAACTCACTGGGTTGCATACGCTATTGATCCACGTGGGATTGTTTATTTCGATTCATATGGATTAGCCCCACCAAAAGAGTTTATGCGTTATATAAAAACCCTTCCAATGAAGACTTGGTATTCTACGCTACCAACACAACAAATGAATGACCCACCAATATGTGGCAGCGAAGTATTAAATGTCCTTAACGCTATTTCTAACTCCTTGAGTAACCCAAGCGGAAAACCACCACATGTTGTCGTGAATGAATACACTAGTAATCGCTGGAGAAAATCGAAGATTTTTCAACGAAGTCGTCAAAAACGATTTTAGAGAGAGAAAGAGTTTTACAATAACATGATTGATATTTGGGGGAGATCTTTGAAACCCAAACCCGATGGCACTGCACCACCTGATTCTGTCAAGGATATAAAAAAAATAATTGAAGATGAAATCGCTGAGACGTTGAACTTAACAAATGTTGATCCTAATGAAATAGTTGTATTTCAAGACAAACAGGGTAAATTGAAATCCAGTGATGTGTCATTGAATGACATTTTGATACGGCAGCGCGACGCCGCTGAAAACTCTATTGCGCTGTATTCCAACGACGGACGACTTAAACCAGGCGCACTTGTGTCTACGATCACCGACGCGATTGCTACCAACGAACGTGAGCTGAATGATCTTATACGAGGTTATAATAATTTTCGCAAAAATGTCATACATAAATTCTTTGGAACACCGCTTGTGGTTGGCATGACTCTCGCTGAAATTAAAAACTATCTATCGCTATTCTTTTTTAACAAGGACGCGGGAAGGATGATGAATGAAAATGAAATCAAGGCAAATTATCTCGAGATTTCTAAACTAATAGAAGATCAAAAACCCACTAACGACGTCATTGTTAAGTTTTTTGGAACCCCGCTTGTGGCAGGCATGACTCTCGCTGAAATCAGTGAGTTTATCGGCAAGTACACTCACAATGCCTACATCGCTAATAGTTTCTTTGGTGTCCCGGCTACATCTACGATGACTCTCAAAGATATTAATATGTTTATGATGAGACAAACAACACTTAATACCATCGTTGATAGATTTCTAGGGAGAACACCTGTTTCTGAAACCACATCGTTGACAGGCCCGACCCTCGCTGAAATTAAAAGCGCTATTGACGAACAAAAGCTCACCAACGAGTTTGTTAAAAATTTCTTTGAGGGCAGTAGCCTTCAAGATATCACGACGAAATTTTCTAACATCGACAACCATATTAAAACCCAAGCACGGATTAGAATCAACGAACTTCTGGTTTCATTCTTTTCTGACAGATGGGGGGGGGAACAATAGATCCTGCCAGAATCAGGGTAAATTATCTCGATATTTCCAACGATCTTCTTGAACTAAAAGAAAACTTTGAAAGGATAAAAATTCCGCACAAAAAACCTAAAAATATCGTGTATACGATCAAACATGGAATCGAGGATTGGATAAGAGACAAAGCTCCTAGAATTACCATCGATCTCTTGTGGGATGAGGGGGAAGTGAAGGTTGATGGTATCTATAGGTTAACGTGGGCCTCTATCGATCAATTTAATATGATCATGAACAATAGAACCTACTCTGGTGGCGTCGCAACGTTAATTATCGAGACTGGCATAACACCAGAATTTCACTTCGTCGCGGTTAATAGCTCCACCATTAGATCAAAAATAGCCTGGTGTATAGAACTCGTAGATCATTTTTCCGGCTGAAGTACTAACAATTCCCGCGAACTTGAAAACACAATTGAAAACGCTAGCGTTTTTAAAATAACAATGATTTCATCAACTCAGTGTCGCTATGATCAGGTCAGAGAATTTCAAAATAGACTCAAAACCCTCGCCGAGGAGTATCAAATAAAAATAAAAAAATACCGACGAAGAATCACCGCAATTGATATTACTATATACTCGGTGTCAAGCGTTCTCGCTGGCGCCGGAATAATACTTGCATCGGTTACAATGATTGCCCCGGTCGTAGTTCCAATTTGCATTTCTGCGGTGGCTACAATCGGGGGTATATCAACCGGGATAGCAAAAAAGATATCATCATGCAGCCAGAGTAAACTGCAGAATTACTTAATTCAATTTCATATTGCATCAACCGCATATTCGCAGTTATCCCTGATGATATCGTCGTCACTCGATAATACAATTATATCAGATAGTGAATTCTCAGCGATGGTCAGTATTTTTGATTCAGCGATATCAAAATTAGAGCAACAACATGAATATAATAACAATGACAACACCGATGGAATCAGAAAACACGAACCCAAAAACAAACCCAAAAACCAAAATGATCTCAATAATCTCAACCATACCAGATTGTGAGTTCTCAGTGATGGTCAGTATTTATGATTCCGCGGAGTCAAAATTAGAAATACAACATGAGTATAATAACAATGACGACACCGATGGAATTACTTCAACGAGTAGTGGAGAACACGAACCCAGTACAAACAAGCATGATATCAATAACATCAACGGAACCCGAGTTTAGTGTGAATTTCCCTAGCCCAGTCCCCGTGAAGGAGATAGCGCTAGCAAAACTACGAGTGTATCACAGTTGGCCTAATATCAGATCAAAATCATTTGGTGGTCAACAACCCAATAATTCTTTAGTGTTTGCAAATAAGAATAAACCCGACGGAACCCCAGACTGGAACGTCGTTTCGATACCAACCGGATCATACCAAATTGAACAAATCAATAATGAATTCACTCGTAGAATAAAATTGATTACTGGAAAAGAATCAAAAATCGCTATAACAGTTCATGAGCCGACGCTATCATCCGCAATTGAGATAAGCACAGAAGGATACGTCGTAGATATCTATCAGAGTTCTATTAGAACCGTACTGGGATGGCCTAAAAAACCACCGGAAAAATCCACCACCGACTTAACCACGGATGTACAATCATATCATGAAATCAATCCCAGTTATCGAGATAATTTATCTGATATAAGAAAAGGAAAAATCGCCGATAGATTTATATTCACCAACAAAGACACATTGCAATGGGATTTTATCATTAAAAGAACAACCGACTCATCTGTTACTATTTCATTTACGCTAACTGACGTCCGTGGTTATTTTAATGAGATTAAACAATTATATGACACACAACTAGAACAACTACGGAAAACAAGATCGCAAAAACACGTTGAAATAATAAATCAACTTATATCGGACATGGAATATATCTATGAACTAATTATTCAAACAATAATTAATGATAACAGCGACAATAAACAACGATTCCTAACCGATTACAATATCACAGAAGACAATCTGCGTAATTTCAAGTTTCCGAAATACAACGCTGATGAATTAGCAAGAATTGTTAAAACCGATATCAAAGCGCTACAAAAATCAGATTCAACTGTCCTCCTCAAACATAATAATGATCCAGATGGTGGTGGTAGGCATATCGCTCCGTTCAACGTGAATATTTCAACGGTGATTGCGCTTAATTTAGTATGTGATGTTATCGAAGGAAGCTATCAGATTAATCTAGAGCAATCAAATCAAGCTCAGCAGGGATATATTCTTTATTCATTTGCACCAACAGCTCCTCCAGGATTCCTAATTATTGAAAACCCAATTAATCCTGTCTACATGCGATGCCATAATAATTCGTTAACGAGAATTAATTTCAAACTCACCGACCAGTCAAATAATCTGATTGATTTACAAGAAGAGGTGTTAGCGATTAGTTTGTTTGTAAAGTCCTAAGGACTTGATCAAATATTCGGTTAAAATCATTTATTATTTTTTGTTAACCTGTAGCAGCAGAGAGGGTGGATGACAACAAGTTGCGACCAAAATTAATTAAAAAATCGTAAAAGTCTCCGTTTTCATTTTTTTTAGTTAAAATGAGATTTCGTAGGGAAAGCTCATTAAGATTTCAATAAATTTTTTGTCTGAAAAAGTTGTAGGGTTTGCCCCTGAGACATTTTTTTTGGTTAAAATGAGATCGTAGGAAGGCTCGTTTTAGGATTTCAATCAAAATTTTGTCTGAAAACGTTGTAGGGTTCACCCTCTCTGCTGCTGGAAGTTTTGTAGATGTGATGGGTGTACAGTGGTTTAAATTGTAATGGTCTTGTTGTAGAGGTCAAGTTACAGAAGAAAATGGTTAGGGAAGTTTTGTTTTAATTTTGAGATTCAAGAAAGCTGAGAATTATACAGTGGTCTTCTCTTATGCAGCCACCCCTTCTGCACAGAGAAAGTAACCTTATAAAACAGGTGGTCTTTCCAGAAGGGGACAAAATTTTTTGTGAGAAGTATAAGTAATATATATAGTTAAAAAGCTACATATGTCAAAGTACCTAATACCTTAATTTAATATCATTTAAAAGTAATATTAATTATTGAAAGGTTTTTGTCCAAAATAAAGGCTTATTTATGTAAGCGTGAAATGTGAATCAAGTATTGTTGTTGTGCACATTGCAAAACCATTCAAAAACATAATTTAAATCTTGTTACTTACAAAATTCTCTTTCCATTTGCTCCCTTTTCACACTGCATGCTGAATATTCTCCGTATCAATCATGTCTGGCAAGTCCCCTCCTTCCCCAACAACTTTAATAACTTGGAATTTCTTTGAAAGTAATAAATATTTGTTTATGTGATGACATGTTAAAATTTTGTAATGATTTATTCCTATTTTGCTAATTGTATAGTACTGTAATTGAATTATGCAGACAAAATTTTGTAGAGGGACAACATGCCTTCTTTATAAAGTAAGTGTTACATGTACTGTGACATGATTGTTTGGTCTTTCTCTGGTACCGTGGTTCGTTCAAGGTTAATTTCTCTGTGTGTTAATCAACCAACTCTATATTTAGCCTAAGCTGGTCATGTTATGATATTGACAATTACGTCTGGATGTAATCATCAACGAGAAGAACTCAACAGCTATGTGAACCCCAAAACTCTTATCTCGACATTGTTGAGCCCATTTCCTGTAAATGTTGTCTTTTAATGATGCAATAATTATATACTATTAATCTTAATTTTGTTACATGTACTTGTGCCGACATTTCTTTCAGTAACAGAAACCTGACATCGGGAGACAGGTATTTGTAGAGTTAATAAGATTACTGACCTTACCATATGAATTAATTATTTGTTCTAGATGCATTTAAAATAAAACATGGTCGCATATGAGAGGAAAATTTAGCATTTGTATGCTAATATGCTGGCCGCTGGTTGTATTAGAGAGGTGGCCATTCTTGATAGGTACTTTTGAACACAAACCCATCTGTGCCAAGGGATTCAGGCCATAAAAAGCAAGTGGCTGCTGGTCAGTGAGGTTCAAGAAGGGGACCACTGTATTGGCATATCTTTAATGTTTTTTACACATTACTGTAATGTCATTGCAGGTGGATGATCGACTCTCGGGATGACTTTACTAAAGAGCGTTTAGCCTTGATGGAGGACAGATTCACAGTGTACAGGTGTCACACTATCATGAACTGCACCAAGGCTTGTCCAAAGGTAAGTATGATGAAATAGCCATAAACATTTTACACCACACTGTATATTAGCAGTACAAATTCAATAATTTAGAGGACGAAGATTTTGATTGAAACTAATTGGGGTAATACATTGTATCAGGCTCAGAATCTTGTCGTTAAAGTTGACATCAGAAAATTTGGTTATGATAATCCCACATAAAAATAATCATATTTTTTTTTAAAATGCTAGATAAGTGGAGATCATACAGTAGTGATATTAATGCTTCAGTATATGAAATACAAAACGTTGTCTTCTTTGAGTTACATTAGGTCAAGAAAACAAATTCAGCCACCTTCTGAATCCATCAGTTCTGGAAGTATTAAAATTCTGAACTCAAACTCATAACCTGCCTTTGCCACAACTTGTTGTCTATCTATCAGCTGGATGTTTACCAGTGTAAGCTTTTTGTTCAGCACTATCCACATCGCATCGCAATACCTTTAATGATCAAGGATTATCATCGTGACTTGCAACAATCTATAATAATAAAATTAGTATAGTGTTATGTATATTTGATTTAAGTCATTTATTTTTATTGTTTGTCAGATTCAAATTTGACATTTTAAGTTTCATTTATTGGGAGATATTTTTTTTTAAAAAGTGGGATGACCTGTAAACACCAGGTGTTGACCTCATTTCTAACCTGGCTTCAGAGTTGTAAACAAGCTTTTAAAATGATTGGCTGATTCCAAGGACATTATGGAGCTTTTTTATAAACATCTTTCTATTTTTAGTTGGGTCATACAGTGTGTACGTGATTTTTTTTAATGTAAATTTGTTCTAAAAGATTCTAGAAGATCATGTGACCCCTTGTTTATGTAAAATCAGGTATATAAATTATATTTTGGAGCAAACTATTTAGTAGAACTTGGGTTGTTAGAATATTAAGTTGTGTTGTTTGGAGCTATTTCAAATTACCTTGTATTGGAAATTACTTCAATTCGTTTGGATCAAGAGGATTTATTTTGTTTTTTATCTGAAAAGAATTGTGCTCATAGAATTTCATTACCAAGAACTGACTTCATCATGTGACATCGTCTTCAATCTTGGATACTTCACTAAGATTCAAACTTGGAATTATTTGGACATTGTATTACCAGGACTTTTGCAATTTCTCCTGTGGATAATATTTTGGATTAATTTTGGAATTGATTCTTAAAACTGTAGTTTAATTTTCATTTCTGGAAAATATTTGTGCTCAATAAATTGTTCTTTAAGTTTTTACAAGCTTGTTATTTGCACTCTTTCTATGTTACTGTTTATTCGAGCCTAAGTGCGTAACAATAGTAGCATGTGAATTTTAACTGATCTCTGTGAACTATGGACTTAAGTATTCTGACCTTGTGCTCCAGCATGATATCAGAGCCCCAAGTGGCTGAATGGTCTAAAGTGCTCTAAAGTGCTCTCTGTTGTGGATCACTGCCATCTCACCTGTCTGCGTGGGTTCTAGTCTCAGATTCGGCCTATGTGGGTATGTGAGAAAGCTTGCCAGTAGCTTCTTGTGGGTCAGTGATTTTTTTCCAGGGTGTTTCCCAAGTTCTTTCTCAATCATTAATCCTGGCCACCATGTATAGCCTATTGTGTGCTGAAAAATGGCAATAAACTCTTCAACAACAACAACGTTTATATTTGGTTGTGGTTTGCTATCTGCAATGACTATGTACTGCAAAGGAATGTAACTCGAATTCTAACTCAAAGAGAAAATGATTAAGCCTCATAGTAGTTACTTCCCTTGAAGTATTTGATATCTTTTGTGTACTACAAACAGTACGGAAATATTTCAGTAGAAAATGTTCATAATTTGTTTAAATATTTCTTTGAGAATATTTTAAGGAATATTTTAATCATTTCTATGTTAAAAGATAAGGGGAAGAAAGGACTTAAAACGTTTATAATTTAGATTTCGGATTATGAAGGCAATATGGATATTTCCTTATATTCAAATATGAGAACATGGTTGTCAGAATCTCACAAGTTATTTTTATCTACATGATATAGCATTGCTTTTTTTAACCCTTCTGTCCTTCAACAATGCCTTCTTTCTCAGCTTTCAAGTCATCTGTGGCAACTATCTATATATCTTTTTTTTCTCTAATTTGCAGGGCCTTAATCCAGGCAAAGCTATAGGAGAAATCAAGAAGATGTTAGCCCTTTATAATGCTAAAGAAGCAGCCAAAGCAGCTGAAAAGTCATCTTTGTCAGCTTGAATCATGTACCAGCTTAATTCAGAAGCTTAGTTCTTGTTGTGTATCTTCCAAGAGTGAACAGTCATACTTCGAAGTTTGGATTTTTGTTTTAGACATTCTAAAGGAATTTAAACGGAATTTCTGATATATGTTTCACACACAAGAACAGAATTTACTATGTAATGTCTTAATTTAACCTTTAATGTCACAATATCTAAGAATTGATTGTGTAAGCATATATATAAATCTGTACGTACACTTTACTCAGATTAGATGAAATACTGTTGTGGTTAATGCACAGATATGTCGACAAAGGTTGATGTGTCAGTTTTGTCCAGCAGCATATTGGAACTTAATGCTTTAGAAATAGATGCCTAAAAGATTCATGCCTGTCTTGTGGTGAGAAGAGATGAGTGCTGTAATAGGGAATTTTTTAAATCTTGCAGCTCATATTTTGAGTTCTTTATCTTTTGTTCTTGCAGGTATCGAAAAAAAATATTAAATTGCAAACCTACTAAAACAATTTAGAATTATTATTGTTATAAATCAGAGGTTCAGTCTTCTTGTTTTAGATTGAAGAGAAGATAATGTACCATTTTATGATTGCAGTAAGGTTTGAGGAATCTTGTGGGTTTTGCAACATTAATTAATGCTCTATTAATTTTTAATAGGCTTAATAGATGGCTGTATTTTTCCTTTACTTGTAATGATTTGACAAGAAAATTATTGATGCAAATTCAAAGATTGCAGATGAAAATTGATATTGCCACTATTATTCTACCTTTGGAATAAAGATCTCCACTTCATATTTAGATATTTGTTGTCAGTTTACAGTCCTGATTTTTATTTCAATCATGCAAATTTCAGATATATACTAGGTCCTATTCTAGCATGCATAATTATGGTCTCGCATTGATTCCTCTTCAAAATACATGACCTGATCATAATATCTTATGAGAACTGCCCTAGCAGGCTGAATCATTTTCACAGAAAAGCACTGAGCAGGAAAAAAAAAAGTTCAATTACTGTTTCACACTTAAGTTCAATGGACATGAAAAAATATCCTGTACCTAGCCTCAACTTGATGAACTGGGCATCATGGCAATTACAATGGCCCTGTATGCTACAACAAGACACTGACTTATGGTCACAATGGGTCAGTATCACAGTTGATTTTCCATTGTCAGTCACCAGACAAATGATCTTTGTCCAGTTTATACAACTCTTATCTTACAGTTTTAAAGCACTCACTATAAATGAAAGCAAGCTTAGTGCCTCATTACTCATTACATGGACTCGCTCATTACATGGATTTTATCCTCATGCTCTTACCAATCCAGAGTGAGACTTTACTTAGTGACCATTTGGTAGAGACCACGGTCAATTGTACAGAATAAAATGAGACAGAAGGCCTTTATTGAGATTAAAACAAACCTATTTAGATATTAACTTTTTTTGAGGAAAAAATATTCCTTACCCATTTCAGCACAAATAAAGGCATTCTCATGCAAGATAAAATTTTGTAAACATTTGACTATGCCGTGTTTCAGATTGTAGCAGGTCATTATCACAGTCAATCTTACCATTCAAACCAAAATATTGAAGATCTTTGTTCCATTTGCTTACAACACAAACAGCACTTACATGTATCAACCACAGGCCACTCAATGCAACCAGTGCCCAGTTTGGGGTCTCTGACTGATCAATACAAGTTTGAATAGGTAACTTGTCGACCTTTGACCTCATCAATCTAGTTGTGGAAAATCTCCAGGAATGGATGTATTATATCCTTTACTCTAGCAACCACGATGACAAGTGTTTCATCTAAATCCAGAGTTGTTCAACCTGCACGTCAGGAACATATTAAATAAGCTCTCACAGACAAACAGTTCTCTCCTTCAGTGGTGAAGTGGATCATTCAAGCAGGATATCACATTTATTTGTGAGTATAAGAGGGAAATCATAATTTCTAACAATGGTGTAAGTGCGAACACATTTAACTACTGAACATATTAGTACCTCAAATATACCTCCCTCTTTAAAAATTGAGTCTAGAAACATACCACTGTACCTAATTAAAGTCACTTAACAAAACTTATTTAATTTCTATTTATTAAAGTGCTGTCACTGATAAAAATTGTATCAAAGATCATTATTAACAGTGTATTGAGATTTTCTTAAAGAAAATGTAATCAAATATAGAAATTCTTATGATTAGTTGAGAATTTCATTATGGCTGCCATTTTCAATGATAAAATAAGCAATAAACCAGGGTTTATTTTCCAATTTTGATTATGATTTTCTTTACATTGAACAAATTATTTGGGCTTTATAGAAAAACAAATTGATATCCACACTTGCCCACATGTTCTAAGCAAGTTCACTATTTATTCATATGTGAATTATCGAGGGAGAATGAAGCTACTTTCTACTATGACTCTTTTGGAAGAAACATTTAGTGCCAATCACAAGTCAAAGCTTCAGTATCATGACATCTGACATGCTGACATCTTGAAAGAGAGGATGTCGGATAAAGCAAGACCTATCCAGTCTGCTGTCGAATTTAGAGTTTACACATCCAAAAACTTGGGTTCTTTTCCCGAAATGGAATTTATCATGAGTGCCAACCTGGATCAATAAGATGTTGTTTGAACTGTGCAAAAGAGTTTCATTGGTTCACCTCTTAGACCTACTTACTACCCTCACCAGCAACATGCCCTGCCATTAACACCAACTACTTGCAGTTCCGACAAGATGGGTCAATAACACTCATGACTGCATGGTTTCATTGCTAAGAACAGACTCCCATTCATAAGGAGTCAGACTTTTGTAGCAAAACAACTGTCTATGATTGGCTTGACCAGGAAGAACCTATTGCCATAGTGAAAAAGTTGTATGTCAGATACATTGGCCACATTATTCACATATAAACACAATTTAGTTTACTGGAGAAAGGAATAGAAAGAGAATAGCCAGCATGCATGTTTAAATGCTTAATAAGATAATCAAATTTAATTAAGAATGTGATTTGTCTACAGTATGTCTTCAAGTATATCACAGTGACTATTTTAAGCTGGGGAGTAAATAAGCCATTATTTTTGCTTTCTATTGAGAACACCTTGAGGGCCCCAGGTGGCCGAGTGGTCTAAAGTGCTCACCTTTACCATTGACTGCATCTCACCTCTGTCGACATGGGGTTGGGTTTCAGGCTCAAGTAGTGTGGTTGTGCAAGAAGACTTGCCATTAGTGTCATGAGGATTGGTTGTTCTTAATGGAGTTCTTCAGGTTTCTTCTTCTTATATTGGCCACCATGTATATAGTCTCGTGTACTGACAAAATGTATTAAACCCACAAACAACAGCATCAACACCTTCAGTTAATTCAGGTAGTAATTTTACAGTCTGACATTATTTTATTTTAAATGCCTGTTTATGAATGTTTATGAGTGCAGGTAAAACATACCAATTTGTTTTAATTTTATTCTGCATTAAAAAATGGACTTCAAATTCTGAAATTGTTTTAAACGGGTTATAAAAATAGAAAATGTGGTGTCAAGTAAATGGGAGGACCTGCGTATTTACTTCAAGATGCAAAATTCACTGTTACACAATTATTTATTTATTGATTGCTTGGGCAATTGATTTTAGGAAGTCCAGACAAGAGATTGTTTTTGTCAGCAGTTCACACTCATCATGCACAGATATCATATGGAAATGAAAGGGCATTATTTATAAGCCATATGCTTTAAAAGTAGTGTTAGAAAATAGAAGAATGTCCATACTGTTCTGTTATGGTTTTTAATGCATTTCCTTTCAAGAACATATAATGCAGTTCAGTCACTGGGATTTGACCAAGTTATTAAATTGCAAAACTGGCATATGAAAAGAAATTGTTTTAATCTGATCAAACAATCATCCTGCATTCAGCGATGAGTCCTTAGGTATTAAAATATGCATGTTGTGTGTGACCTGGATGAGTCGGCTGTGAATGGATGGTTGAATGATTCGTGAATGGTTGGTGTGATAGACAGTGATTTTTGTGTAGTGCCTGCTTACTTTGAAGGAGAGAAAAAAAATGTATCAAAGTCCATTTAGTGGAAAAATTGTTCGTAATATTGGTTTTCATTTTTATTCTATTTGATCAGATATTATACTTTGTCAGCTTTTATAAATTAGATTTTACTGTACGATCTGTATATTGCATGCATTACAGGTTCAACTCTACAGCTCCATATTTTGTACAGGTTTGATTTTTTTTTAAAAGAGAAGAATTTCACAGGTTTTCCTGAAATTTATCCTGGTTTTGTTTGTTTGATTAGGATTTTTAACGTAGCTTTAACAATTTTTCAGTCATATCGCTGTGATGTCTGCAGTGAGGCAGTTTATAGTGATGTCTAGCACTGAGACATCATGCCGCAGACATGTAGCATGATGTCTCACCCAGCCACATTATCCTGACACCAGGCCGACCAGTCCTAACACTAACCTCTTAATGCTGAGCGTCAAGCGAGGCAGCTGTTGGTACCATTTTTGTAAGTCTTTGGTATGACTCGGCCGGGGATCGAACCTACAACCTCTCGCTCCCGGGGCGGACGCTGAAACGAAATTTATCCTGGTTATTTCAAACAGACCTTGTATTCTACTAAATAGCTTTAAATTCCCTTTAAGCTAGTGTGATTGAATGGTGTAATGTGGTGTATATAGCTTGTCCCTACTTAAGATGTGCATCTCAACTAGCACAGAACTGGAAAGGGAAAGTAAAATTGGTAAAAAAGATAATAACTTTTTTCTTTTTTTAAAAAAGGTGACAATTTAAAAAAAAAAATTATAATTCATTTATTGCACTTTCAGAAGCTGGTATTGTCCAATCTGTCAAAATTCATTTTCCCTAATTTAGCAACTGCTAAATTTAGAGTACTTTGGACTAATTCAAGTTGTTTTTTCAATAAAATGGCCGTTTTATCAGATGTATACTTTATATAGTACCTAATGATCATAATTACCACATGTAAAAAAAAATCCAGTGACAATACATGAAATCAGTGCAGTGGTATCCCAACATTCTCCCCATTGTGCATGTTGCCAATGAAAACAGCTTTATTTTATACAGGCCACTATCTCAGAAGTACATAATACTGGTAATAGATGTAGAGCACAATCTTAGTATCATATATAGTTGTCGTTGTTGTATGGTTTAATGCCATTTTTCAGCACATGATAGGCTTTACATGGTGGCCAGTATAATTGATGGAGAAAGAATACAGGAAAACCTCCGGAAAGAACCACCAACCCATGAGAAGCTACTGGCAAGCTTTGTCACATAACTACAGTAGCCGAATCTTAGACTCGAACCAATGTAGACAGAGGTGAGATGGCAGTGTTTCGTAACAAAGAACGCTTTAGACTACTCGGCTCTTAGTACCATATAATGCTGTATATGCTCGCTATAAAACCCCTTATTATATTACCTTTCATATCATGGTAATAAATTCATTTCATTTAATATTATGCTTTCATTTAAACTTTGTTGGGGTGGGGGTGTTGATCCTCGTGTCTCTTCTCAGCACATACAGCTGGTTTGAGTCGTCTCTTCTCAGCACATACAGCTGGTTTGAGTCGGAAGAGGAACTTTGTTGATTACATTCCATAAACATTTGATGACTATGAGAAATACAAGAACTCAAGTGAAATATATTTGCTTGGCAAACACCCTTTTTAAAGGAACTTAATTTCTGTTCTTTCACTTTTTTAAATTTTGTGAACAGATTACTTTTATGATTATTCTTTTCATTGCAACTGCACTTGATTATATTTATGTATTATTAGTTGTGTTTTTAAAAATAAATAAACATAATTATTGATACAAGGAATAATTTATTTGCCGCAGATAATAGTTTAAGGAGAATAACTCCTTGAGTCAATACTCAATACTTGGTAAGGGAGCTAATTAGGGATCTTCTTTCGGATATCTTCTGCATTCTCCCCATTACAATACAAGTGTACATCACGTAAAGTACAGAACTGCGTTGCTCTTACGAAGTACCGGAACACAGGCGGGAAGTACAAACATCATCAAATTGAAGGCTTCAAAATTAAAGAACATTTGCAAGATTCAGTGACTTTCTTTCAGGTAGAAGTCACACGTTCTACGTTTAAGTTTCAAAAAACGTTACAAAATAGGTTTGCGGGGTTTCTGGATAATCGAGCTTGTTCTCTATACTCACAGGGGCTCGTATCATTGCGATAGTGCATGTATGACCAAAGGGGCCAGTATCGTTGCTTACATTTGAACAGTCATACATATAAAAGTTATTATATAGTACATGTATGACAGGTCAATTGTAAGCAACGAAACGAGCCCATGTGTCTGCGATAGGGCTCTTCTTTAATAAAGTAATATAGTTTCTTACATTTAGTCCAGCCACAGGAGTCGGACGTTTTATCGATAAAGTACGGCGAAATGTCTGACAAAATGAAATACCCTTAACAATAACATATATATAAGGAGTCTGACGTTTTATCAATAAAGTACGGCGAAATGTCTGACAAAATGAAATACCCTTAACAATAACATATGTCTATGATTACTACAAAGCTGATTCAAACCATGCATGATACTACATGTATTACTAAAATTATACAAAATGACATTAATACCACAAGAGTTGAATTAACACAGATTTTATTTTTGGCTAACTGGGCCAGTTCACACGAATATCAACATGGCCTGTAGAAAATTGACTGGGCCATCCAATACAATTTAATAATGACTTTTGAAAATGTAACTGGGATGTGTTAGTCTGTGTTGACTAGCCCTCTGCAAAACCCATGTAAGGCTGGTGGGTAAAAGAATGCAATATAATGCAAATGAGAAGAGGAAGTTAATATGTCATATTTCTTTAAAAGAAACTTATTTAGAAAATTGAAATGAAAAAAAATATGTAGGCATAGTAATTACTAGTGTTCTACAATGGAATCTTTACATTCAAGTAATGTGCACAAAAACAAATTGTTCATTAAACTTGTTAAAAACTAACATATCATTTTGCCAGTAGAATGTAAAAGAATTGTCTCTTATGGTTTTAGTTTATTTCAGACTATGCTTATACAATATGTTACCTGCACTTACAAGTATTATAGGATGTACTTGAAAAAAATCTGAAGGTGGGCAGCTGATTTGCTACATCCAGTTATAATATCTCACCAGGAAATATCACCTCATTATTAAATAACATTTCTTGGAAGCCCTGAAATCATATTAGGTTGGAAAAAAGTTATATGTACTTCATTTCAAAGGTTTAAAAATTACACCCAATATTCCATGCTTCTATTTGATCAGATGATAAAGAACTAGCAGAAACCAGCATGAAGAATCCAACCAGATACCTCAGATTCAAAAACATATTTATAATTTTTTTTTTTTTCAAAGAACCATAATGGGTTGGATTTTTTAAAACTATACCGCTTAATCACAAATGCTGAATGTTTTGGAAAACTGATTAAATTTTTTCAAATTAGCATGGTTCACTTCTTTTAAAATTAACTTCTTACTGTTGATGCCAGGGTTAGAAGAATGCTGGCCTGTGTGATAATACTTTTACCAGCAAGTAGTGTTTAGGTCTCAGAAATGTGTAACATTCTGCATTGTCTCCCCATCATTGGACTGTCACTGGGTTTTCTTAGATAACACTTTAACATTTGATGGTGGTCCTGGGTGGCCAAGTGGTCTAATGCATTATTCCTTACAGATCTTGGACAATGTGACATCTCACCTTTTCAGCATTGGTTGAAGTCTTGGGCTTGGTGAGCATGGGTATGTGACAAAGCTTCCAGTAGCTTCCTGTGGAAAATGTGACAAAGCTTCCAGTAGCTTCCTGTGGAAAATGTGACAAAGCTTCCAGTAGCTTCCTGTGGAAAATGTGACAAAGCTTCCAGTAGCTTCCTGTGGAAAATGTGACAAAGCTTCCAGTAGCTTCCTGTGGAAAATGGTTTTTCCTGGAGTTTTCTGCATTCATTCTCTACCAGATATACTGGCTGCCATGTATAGAAATGTGCTGAAAAATGGTGTAAAACCCCAAACAACAAGTATATCTTTTGAAAGTGAAGTCCATTACATACATACATTAATTGTGCTATTTTCTTGTTTTTTTCCCCTGACTTTTCATTTCATTACCTCTTTTTTGCAGCTGTGAGTATTGGGCCACAATCATGCCCCCTGGTCAGTTTCAGGCCTGTAAGAGGGGGGTGTTTGGCCTTCAAAACTGGGACATACCACTTAGACGACCTAAAGCCTTGCTAGGAAACAACACTTATGGTAAGAAGAAGACTTATATGCAGTTTACTTGGGAAGTATCATAATGATAAAATATTGCAATTGTTTGTTTTGTAGTATAGGTATCATAAATGTATTTATCTGCAAGGTTAATATTTTTTGGGTTCAGATATTTTTTAATTTTTAGAGTCCATGCTTCTAGTTTAAACCAATAGTCTGTGATCTTTTACTGTAAGCATCCAAAGTTGGGTAATCTGTTGTTTATATTCCACTTACAGGATGTGTGGTGAGTATTCATTCAAGAAATGTGACTTTGCACATTGACTTGAAAAATGTTATTATTCTGTAATCCTTTGACACAAATTCCTAAAATTCACTGTTAAAAAAATTTGGCTGTCAAAATGGGAAATGTAAGTAGTGTGTTTATTGACAGGGATACAAAAGGGAAAAATAATTATTACTGCAAGAAAAGAGGGATTCTGTCATTGTGCTGTAGATCATTATTTTCCTGGCAAAGCAATATGTTTTTAGTGTAATAAATCTTATTGTCTTTAATTATTATATTCTGGTGTCATTTCAGTGTTTGCTGTATTTTCTGATACTAAATATAAGGATAAGGTTTCTTCTGTTTTATTAATTACCTTGCTTGACAACAAAGGATATATTTTTATGACCTATACAAATTTTGATCTTGAAGATTAATAATCAGAGAAAAACTAGGAGCGAGGATTAACTTATGAGGATACATGATCTTGTAACACACTGGTCAAAGACTGGTTTTTGATGGTCTAGGGTCCTCTTCATCTCTCAGAAATTATTTACAGTACAGTCAGTTCTCTTTTTTTTAAATTACTGCTGCTGCACAGTTCGGAGAAATAAAACTGATAATATATGACAAAAATAAAGGCAGCAAGAATGATTTTAGATTTACCATTTAATACCATCTAAAATTAAGTCCTTTGAACTTTAATTATTTAAACCTGAATACAGATTAGCATACCACAAGTCAGTGTTGAAAGTAAGAAAAGAAGTTTTCTTTGCAAAATTTGCTTTGCATTTGTCATTTTAAGTCAAGAACATTACAAAGGACCTAACTTGAGATCATTTTCAGAAACAAAGACACTTAAAAACTTTATTTACTTTGGTGCTATTTCTTTGGAATTAACTCCACAAACTGCTCAACCAGAAAAAAAAATGTGTTTAGATGAAACTTGTAAAAAAAATTATCTTGAAGTACAGTTTTCTTTGCAATTATTGAAATATATGCTGTCCAATTATTCTGTTAATGTCTATCATTTTCACTATTGTGCATTTAATGTAAGTAAGCGTGCTTTATTACTGTAGTGTATGCATTTACAATAGTTTATTCATCCTGAGAAAATGTTAAAATTATCAAGTTACTCCGATTATTATTATTATTATTATTATTATTATTATATTTACACTCAGTAATTTACATGTTGCGGACCTTTAATAATTTGATTAAAATCAGTTTGCCCTAGGTAATTCAAATATATATTGCCCTTGGAAGATTTGAGCCAGCCCCAAAATAATGCAATATAATACCACAATGAAAGTTGAAAAATGAGGTATAATATAATATAGGGTTATTAACTAGAAATTATGTTATATTTTTTTTATGAATAAAAATGTTTTCTATTTACATGTACCTTGTTTGTACCTTAAGATAGTTAAAATTATAAAAAGAGATAAATGTAAATAGTACATGTAGACAGATATATAGATGAAAAACCAAAAGGTAGGGCTAGAATGCATATGTAATTAGAGGAACAAAGACAGACATGTACATAAATAAATAAACAGATGTATAGATAATAGTTTTGTAAATAGCACATGCAGAAAGATACTGTTATGTATATCTGTATTGTGTTCATAACTTTTGTCCATGGTTGTTGATTGTATTTTAAGATAATGGCCATTTGTAAACATCTTTACGTAGCAAGGTTTTTGAGGTCAGTCTTGTTTACAGTTAGACTAGATTTTTCTGATGAAAATTTTTACATTCTATTACATGATTAGACATCAGGTGAAAATGTGTAAATAGGTACATGATAAATATTTAATTCCTGTTTTTAAAATCAGTATGTGGATCCATTTAATTATTAATGTTTACATTTGTGTTCATACGATACATAATTGAGAGGAATTATTTATTTATATTATTCGTTGGAATTACTAAATGCTTGTTGACTTTGGAATAATATTTTAATTTGGAATTGTGAATTCATTCAAAGACATTCTGGACTGCATTCTTATGGTACATCAGAACATTCAAGACTATCTATCAGAGTTAAATCTGAACATCCTAAACTTTTGGACTTGTGGTTTGATATTTTTAGGATTATTTGAGATTTAATTCATAATAATTAATTCATAATAGTGTAAGTATCTCTTAAATTTTCACTTTGCATTGTTGAGAAATTGATGATTTTGCTAGCTTGTTGTCTTTGCTTCCTTCTGTTATATAATTGACCTAGAGTTGTAATTAATTTGTTGATGAGAAAGCAAAAGGAAGGGTTTATATATATATAGGCTTAGGCTTGAATAAACAGTAACATAGAAAGAGTGAAAATAACAAGCTTGTAAAACTTAATAAACAATTTTTTGAGTACAAATATTTTTCAGGAAAGAAAAATAAACTTGCGGTTTTAAGAATCAATTCCAAAATTAATCCAAAAATAATTCAAAATATTATCCACTAGAGAAATTGCAAAAGACCTGTTAATAAAATTGTTCAAATAATTCTTAGTTCGAATTCCAGCAAAGTATCCAATATGGAAGACGATGTCTCTTAATGAAGTCAGTTCTTGTTAATGAAAACCTATGAGCACATATTCATTTCCAGATAACTAACAAAATAATTCCTCTTGATCCAAACAAATTGACACAATTTCCAGTACACGGTAATTAAAAATAACTCATAAAGACACAACTTAATATTCTAAAAGCCCAAGTTCTTCTACTGAATAGATTGCTTAAAAACATAATTTATATAGCTTGTTTTTACATAAACAAGAAATTGGTCACGACCTTCTAGAATCTCTCAGAACAATTTTACGTTTAAGAAATCATGTAAACAGCATATGACCCAACTAAATTAGAAAGATGTTTATACTTTACTCCATTTTGTCCTTGGAACCAACCAATCATTTTAAAGCTTGTTTACAACTCTTAAACCAGGTCAGAAATGAGGTCAACACCTGGTGTTTACTCTGTAAAAGTACAGGTCACCCCCCCCCTTCAATGAACAAATCTTAAAACTATATATGCCAAATTTAAATCTAACAAACAAATAAAAATAAATATAAATGACTTATATCAAATATACGTAACACCTTCCCGCATAAAATAAAAAGAAAGGTTTATGTGATTAAACTTTCTTTTTACCACAAACCAATTTACACCTAAGGTTAAAAAAAAACTCATATAAATTACAGTGTATATGATATAATATATTGTTATACATGGGAAAGAGCATCTATTGGTTTAACTTGTCCATGTCCCACAATATGTCCTAAGAAAGTCACACTAGCACGGCAGAACTCACTTTTAGATAAATTAACTGTCAAACATGCATCAGTTTGTCTGTCAAAGAATTTTCGAATTTTTGCTAGATGTTCTATTCAGGTGTCGTAGATGATGACGTCATCTATATAGGCATCACAATTTTCTAGACCAGAGGTGATCATATTCATGAGACGTTGAAATGGCCTTTCTTTATATTGATAAAGTCCATCTGGAGTCACAAATGCTGAGATTTCCTTTGCTCTTTCCGTTAGTGGAATCTGCCAAAATCCTTTCAGAAGGTCAAATTTGGTGACATACTTGGCATTCCCGATTTTATCAATACAATCGTCAATTCTTGGTAATGGGAATGAATCTGTTTTTGTCACACTGTTCACCTTCCTATAATCAGTGAACATACGGAAAGTTTTATCTGGTTTTGGAACAAGTATGCATGGTGAACTCCAATCACTTTTACTGGGCTCAATAAAATCATTCTCCATCAAATATTGAATTTCCTTTTTTTAGTATTCCTGTTTGAGTGGTTTCATCCTCTATGGATCCATGTTGTTTAACAGGTTTGGAATTTTACAATTTTAACGTCATGAAAAATGTTGTTTGTCCTTGTAGGAACATCTGGAAATAAGTGCTCATATTCAAATAATAACTGTTTCAGTTCACTTTTTTCTTGCACTTGTAAATGTGAAAGTTTCTGGTCTAAATCTTTCATAATTTCTGAATTACAAAGATTCATTCCAATATCAATAGAATCTGATGATATTTCTTCACTGAGTAGGACAGGTAGTACTAAATTAATTACAGGTTTAACATGGCTATCTCTTTCAATATACTCTTTTAACATGTTTATATGGCAGAGTTGTTTTTGTTTGCGCCTGCCAGGAGTATATATGATGTAATTTAAGTCATTAATTTTCCTGTCAACTGTGTAGGGACCATAATATTTGGCCTGAAGATGATTTTGTGGCATTGTTAAGAGAGCCAGTACTCTATCACCAGGCTCTGAAAACTTCTTTCCTTCGATTTTTTTATCATATCTTGATTTCATTTTAGATTGAGCAGAGTGCAGATTTGCTCTTGCGACCTCACAAGCCTTTGACAACTTGTATCTAAAATCGGAATCATAATCAAGAAGATTGATCTCAGTATCTTCATTAGAGAGAAGTTTCTCTTTCAATAACTTCAATGGTCCACACACAGTGTATCCAAAAACCAGTTCAAAGGGACTGAAGCCTAAAGATTCTTGAACTGATTCTCTAACAGTAAACAATAGTAAATGAATGCCTTCATCCCAATCTTTATTTGTATCAAAACAATATGATCGGATCATATTTTTCAAAGTCTGATGAAATCTTTCTAAAGCCCCTAGGCTCTCAGGGTGATAGGCAGAAGATTTGAATCGCTGAATGCCCAATTCATATATAACTTGTTGGAAAATTCCAGACGTGAAGTTTGAACCTTGATCAGACTGAACAGATTTGGGAAGGCCATACTGAGTAAAAAACTTTATCAAAGCTATTACTATTGTTTTAGATTTTATACTCATCAACGGAATTGCCTCTGGAAACCTTGTTGATGCACACATAATGGTCAACAGGTATTGGTTACCTGACATGGTCTTGGGTAAGGGACCTACACAGTCTACCATAATTCTACTAAATGGTTCGTCAAAGGCAGGAATAGGTTGTAGATGAGCCTTAGGTATCTTCTGATTGGGATTTCCTACCATTTGACAAGTATGACAAGATCTTCAGTATTTGGCAACATCACTTTTGATTTTTGGCCAATTGAAGTGAGTCAAGATCTTGTTATAAGTTTTATTAATCCCTAAATGACCAGCCAAAGGAGTTTCATGGGCCAGATTAAGTATTTGCTGTCTGTAAGTTTTTGGAACTATTATTTAATAGTTCACCAACCACTCATCACCAGCAGGTACCTCGGGAGGTCTCCATTTTCTCATAAGAATTCCATTTTTAATGAAATAACAGACAGGAACTTCAGTGGCTTCATTCTCACTTATGGCCCTTTGAAACAAACAGGAGATCTCAGAATCTTTTTCCTGTTCGACGACAAGTGACTATCGTTTATCACCCTGATTAGAATAAAGAGAATGAGTTGTTAAAAGAGGATCACTATGATCAATACCTGATCCAAACAAGGAGTAAAAGTGACCTCATCAAAAGCCTGACCTATACATGTGTCAGCTAAAGGAATGCTCCCTTCATCAACATCATTCTCAAGAGCTTTCTTTGCCATAGCTCTGGTAACTGCACAAGCTTGAAATATATCAGGGAATTCTTTTTCAATTGGATCAACTTTCTGATCCAAATCAGTCTTGTCAGTTACAAGTGGATTAACCACAACCTTGTTTCCAGCTAAGTCGTTGCCTAGCAATAAATGAATGCCCTCAACGGGTAAAACCAAGACTGTTCCGACTGTCACAGGTCCTGATACTAAGTCTGATGACAAATTTACACAATGGAGAGGAACATTAACAAAGCCGCACTCTACTCTCTGAATAAGAACACTTTCATTAGAAGAAGACTTCTCAGAAAAAGGCAAAGTACCTGACAATAAAAGACTCTGAGAAGCTCCTGTGTCCCTTACAATTTTGATAGGGATGGGATTAGATGAATCACCCAAGAGTGATATAGAACCCTTCGATATGAATGGTTCATAATTCTCCATAATAAAATCAGACTGGGGTTTATTAGACCCAACAAATGTATTGTTTTCAATACATGACTCTGACCTTGACCTCTTAGAAATAAGAGCATTTGGAACAGGTCTGTCTTGATTCTGATGCCTATTTTTCAATTTGTAGCAATCAGAAATAACGTGTCCTTTATTCTTGCAATAGGTATACATCAGAAGAGACAAGGATCTAGAATCAAGCTTCTCTGATGTTTGATTTTTGAAAGTTGTGCTAGTTTGAGTTTTTAAAGGGCTGGTATTAGGCTGAAATACTTTTCTGCCAGAAGACTGTTGAGTAGAAGTCTTGTTAAACAAAATTAACTTTATGTGTCAAAGAATATTCGTCAACAGCTCGAGCAGCATTCTCCAAAGTTTCAATCCTATGCTCATCGAGATAAGTTTTAACGTCACTATGGACACAGTTTTTGAACTCTTCAATAAATATCATTTGCTTGAGATTTTGATAATCTTGTTTGACTTTCTTGGCTAAGCACCATCTATCAAACAACTGCTCTTTTTCTCTAGCAAATTCGACATGAGTTTGTCCAGCTTCTTTTCTGTAATTTCTGAATTTTTGTCGATAAGCTTCAGGGACTAACTCATAACCCCTTAAAATGCATTCTTTAACCACATCATAGTCACCACTTTGGTGAACAGACAGTGAAGTGTAAATCTCACTAGCCTTACCAGTGAGTTACACATTGCAATGAGTCCAATGCTCCCTTGGCCACTTTAAATTTTCTGCAACTTTTTCAAAATGAATGAAGTCTTTGTCTACTTCTTTTTCTCTGAAAGGGGGCACTAATCTAATATTCCATGTTAAATCAAAACATAAATTTGGATTTCAAGTATGAAGGTGTTTTTCACTTGCCAGCTCCAATTCTTTTCATTCTAATTTGATATTCCCTTTCTTCCCTGTCTTTGTCATATTGTAATTGTCTTTTTTTCTCCACTTTGTCATATTGTCTTTCTTTCTCCCTTTCCTGAAATTCCAGCTTCTTCAACTCTAATTCCATCTTGAATTTTAATTCTAATTCCTTTAGTTTAATGTCAGAGTCTGATGCAGACTTACTGACCAAAATCAAAGCACTTTTTTCCAAAACATTTTCTTCTACCAAATATTGGACCAAAATCTTTTTGATATCTTGTCGCGTTAAAGAAGTCTTTACATGTACTTCAGAAAGATCATATTTTCTGGCAAGTTGAATCAACTCATCTTTTTTTAAAAGATCTAATTGCTTCTGAGTAGGATTAGAAAGAAATATTTCTACTTTAGATGTCATTTTAATACAAGCCTGTCAATCTCACTAAAGATTTTAAAAAAAATTCTAGCTAAATTCTAATTTATCTGTTTCAGATGAACTCACCAATTTCTATGTTACGTGCTTAGGCTCGAATAAACAGTAACATAGAAAGAGTGAAAATAACAAGCTTGTAAAACTTAATAAACAATTTATTGAGTACAAATATTTTTCAGAGACCGAGGGGTTTAATTTGCGTTTTAAAGCATAGCAACATTTTCTGTCGTTAAATGCCAAAGCAGTTGGAGTCAAGTGCCCTGTTAAATAGTCAACCATTTCTGATTTCACAGTAAGATTCAAACCTGGATCCACTCAGTAACAAGTCCAACAGGCTAACCACAGAGCCACTGCAGCCTCTTGAGATGTTTTAGCAAAAGGACCATGAATTGAAAAACTAAATATAATGAAGAACAGAACTGTGTTTACTTCAGTAATGTTGTAATATTTAGAGTTCTTTATTTACATAGATATGCTAGCAGCCTAGCAGGCTAATCTCTTCAGCTACATCAGTCTTGACATTTCAAAACAATTTTTTAAACTCACAAATGAATTATTTGAAACACTTATTTTAATCCATTATTTAACAATTATCGCAGAGTCATCCTGAATTTGACATGTACATGACAGCTTTTGAAAATGATCTAAGAAAATATTTTTTCAATCCATTTAATTATTTACCCATCAAGAAGTAATGAAGTAAAAACTAAATGATAATTACCATTTGTAGGTGCTCAGAAGTTTAGTAATCAATCATGCTTTGAAAGAAAATGATGACGCAATAATGAGTGTTTTTTTATTTCCCAACGTGCCTTGGCTATTAATCTTTCCCAAGCTGATATTTTAGATTCAACAACCTTGGCAAATAGGATACTCACATGGCTTGGCAATGAAAAGTATTATGATAAAATGTAATTGAAATAATAAATCATAAATATGTATTACCTGTTTGACAAAATTTGCTTGTAAATAATGATGTTGTCTATATGAGAAAATATTAGACTAAACTTGAACTTGACTACAATATGGAAATGACAAAATAAAAGCATATCATGTGAAATAAGGGGTCAGTAGATAAATCAAACTATTTCAAGTAATAGATGATTTTGATACATACAAGTAATAGATAATTTTGATACATACAAATAATAGGTAATTTTGGTACATACAAGTAATAGATGATTTTGATACATACAAGTAATAGATGATTTGATACATACAACTAATAGATGATTTTGATACATACAAATAATAGATGATTTTGATACATACAAGTAATAGATGATTTTGATACACACAAGTAATAGATAATTTTGATACATACGAGTAATAGATGATTTTGATGCATACAAATAATAGATGATTTTGATACATACAAGTAATAGATGATTTGATACAAGTAATAGATAATTTTGATACATACAAATAATAGATAATTTTGATACATACGAATAATAGATGATTTGATACATACAAGTAATAGATAATTTTGATACATACAAATAATAGATAATTTTGATACATACGAATAATAGATGATTTGATACATACAAGTAATAGATGATTTGATACATACAAGTAATAGATAATTTTGATACATACAAATAATAGATTATTTTGATACATACAAGTAATAGATGATTTGATACATACAAGTAATAGATGATTTGATACATACAAGTAATAGATGATTTTGATACATACAAGTAATAGAAGATAGTGTAACATAAAGTAATAGAAGATTTTGGTACTTACATGTAATAAATGATTTTGATACATACAAGTAATAAATAATTTTGATACATACAAGTAATAGAAGATTGTGAAACATAAAGTAATAGAAGATTTTGGTACTTACATGTAATAAATGATTTTGATACATACAAGTAATAAATAATTTTGATACATACAAGTAATAGAAGATTGTGAAACATAAAGTAATAGAAGATTTTGGTACTTACATGTAATAAATGATTTTGATACATACAAGTAATAAATAATTTTGATACATACAAGTAATAGAAGATTGTGAAACATAAAGTAATAGAAGATTTTGAAACATTTAGTACTGTATTTTTCTGCCTATAAGTCGATACTTTTTTTTTGAAAGTTAGGTCTTTGTCTTATACTCCGAATCGACTTACATATGGATTATGTCATTGAAACTGCATCAACTTATACTGTATGTGGATTATGGTACCTGGTATGCTATTATAATTGGCATAATTGAAAACAGGTCATATAGAAGTACAAATTCTTGTTAAATTACTATGTCAATTAATTGTTATAAACTAATATGACTGCATTTATAATATAAATTTTGTCATTATTTAGTTTGCATTCTGCGTGTTTTTTCTTATTTCTCAAACGTGAAAAAAAGAAAACAATTACTGGTTAAAAAAAATCACCAGGTCGCATAGCACACTTAGGGTCTATAATCTTTAGCGTACTGTACTAATTCAAAACATGTTGTTTGTTTCTAAAGAAAAGATGAAATAATTTAGTTTTATTCATCCTTTTTAAACATATCTCATTCTTCCTGATCCCAGTTTAGCAAATGGCGATTGATATTTGATTTTCCAATATACTATAATATTGGACACTCATGAGCGATTACTGGCATAGCGTTTACATTGGTGTAATTGATCCTACAAAGGGATGTAATCCATATTAACTCGAGTGTTCTGTGATTATTTATAAATACAGTAGATTATGCTTATTCTTAATCATCTGTCATTTCGGTGTCTCTCTTTGATTATACCAGTAGTTGATAAATGGGTATTTGGTTTCCAACAACAATGAAAGCCAGTTGCCGCAATTGTTTAAGCCTTGATATTGGCTTTGGCTACCGATACTAGTTAATGTATTGCCGGTACCCCATTGTTCTTTATCATTGATCTGCATCAATTTCGCTACCCATTTTTCATATCAAGTGGACTAAAAAGCACAGGATGCCAACTCCCCCCCCCCCCCAATAAACAAAGAAAGCAAATTGTGGCCGCAAAGCAAGATGGATTAATATTGATAATAAATTCGAAGAATATCTCTTGGCATAATGCACCCCATGTTGTGTAATGAACTCTGTTGATCTCAGACTCAAGGCAACTGAATTAAGAATTGAAAGTTTCACTGGAAGCATGTCATGGTGTTATAGGTTCATACAAAGAAGGGGACTTAGTATAAGACAACACACTATATCACACAGGAACTACCAGTAGACTTTCTGGAAAAATTAACAATTTCCATGAGTACATCCAAGACAAGATTAAGCCAGACAATTTGGAAATGACTCACGTGATAAACATGGACAAAGTGCAAGTGCCATTAACATTTGACATTTAAATGAACAGAACAGTTGAGCTTGAACAATCTAAGTGTTACTATTAGGAGAACAGGTCATGAGAAGTCAAACTTCATTGTAGTTCTGTCATGTTCTGCCGATGGTAGAATGTTGCCACCAATGCTGAATTTTAAAAGAAAAACAATGCCAAAGGAATAATGATTGAAGTAAATCCAAAAGGATGGATGAATGGACAATAACATGATGGGGAAGTGGTTAGATAAATGTTTCGCACATCGAGTTTGTGGATTTTTCCTTACAAAAGAAGTCTCTCATTTTGGATTCTATGCTTGCACACATCAGTGCGGTGACAAAGGTGAAAATTGAAACCAAGAAGACATCATTAGGCATCATCCCAGGTGGTATGACAAAGTCATGACAACCACTAGACATTTCCGTTAATCGATGTTTCAAAGCTGAGCTTCAGAAGTTGTGGGAACAATGGATGACGGTAGGCAAGCACAGCTTCTCAAACAAGGGACCTATGCGGTACGCTACATATTCCCAGGTTGTCCATTGGGTTAAGGATGCATGGGACAGGGTTCCTGAATCAGCTATTGTGAATGGCTTTGCTAAGGCAAAAATTGTCAGCGGGATAGAGAAGCCAGATGAGGTTGATGGGATGGAGACTATTGATATTGAGAACATTTACAATGGTCTCAGCCATTTCATTCCGATACAGGAGATGAAGACTTTGAAGGATTTTCAGATATTAGAGATGATTGAGTGAACTCTTAATCATTGTTTTCTTAAATAGATTGGGGAACAGTTCTACTTCAGGTAATAAAATGAATTACAATATCGATGTTATCATTTACATGTTAAAAAATATGTATTTTAAAACTGTTTATTTGTGTAAACTTGATAATGCAATTCACAGATATGTCAAAGTATAATAAAAAGTATTTTTATTTATTTTTCGTTTGTAACTTTTCTGTTTTCTGTCTCTTAATTTTCTTCACATTCTGATTTCCCTATGGATAGCCTCATTTACCTAATGTTAGCCTCACCAAGTTTATCTCATCTGTTGAATCTTGCACTCAAGACTGGTTTCAACTGGAATAATGAGGTTAAAGCTTTAGGCCTTTAATTAACATGTACATAGCATGCATAGTCATGTGACTCTTGTTGAAGTGTATATCATAATTAAAACAAGCATGGACTTATTTATTCAGCTGTGTCAATTGTTAATTGATAACAGAACATTGCAGTTCCTTGTACAGGAGTAAAATCACAAGTATGTTAGCATCGGTAATGCAATTTCAGTATTGCCAGTAATAAAGGACATCATACAGTGATACCATTGATATTCCTGAAACTGGAAGTTACTAGTGTAAAAGACGAAGCCAAGTTATTGACCTGGCCTTTTTCTTATACTCTGAATCGATTTATATATGGACAAAGGATGGAAAATTTACAAAATTAGTGAACTCTACTTATACGCTGGAAAATTCGGTGATAGAATATTGTGAAACATTCAAAAGAGTAGAAGATTTAAATATTTACTTGTATATATCACAATCTTCTATTACTTGTAACAGAAAATTGTGAAACATACAAGTAATAGAAGATTTTGATACATACAAAAGTGGTTACTTTTAATACAAGTAGGGCCCTATATGAGACTAGAGGGGCCTTTGGGATTAGGCAATTGGGTAATTTGAGTACTGGATGTGTATACATTTCATAAGTCACTTAAACTCAACCCTACTCCAGTCACATGGTCAGTCTAACTCACAGGTGTAGGTTGGATTCAAAAGTAAACTGAGGTTTTTTTACAGGATAGGGTTGAGGCAAATTGTATCTAGATATTAGAAAAAGTATTCATGTTATCACAGTAGAAATGGACTCAGGGGAATTCAGATTCAAGGGATTATTAAGCATATTTGAAATAGTATGGTTGATTTTGTGAACTAACATTCAGGAGTCCTTCAGTATTTAACCCTTTGAACCCTAATTTCCCCCATATTTCGGCACAATAACCTGAGCCTCCCCGACAATTTTTTACAGTTTTATAAAAAGTAAAATTTTGAAAAATAAAAGTAATATTATGCCTTAGAATGATAATCCACTAAGATATAGCATCAAATATCAAATTTTCTCTTTTCAAGCATGCTTATAAATTGCTTTTTATTACTATGACTATGTAACAAACTGTCTCGAAATTTCTTCATATTTCATATTTTTCATATTTTTTTATATTTCACTGACCATCTAGCGAATAACATAACACAGGCCGGTATACCGGTCTTTCGGGTTATGACGGTAGATAGCTAGGCCGGTATACCGGCCTTTCGGGTATATACACCGTTACAAAGGGTTAAAACTTGTCTGTAAGGCAGGTGAAGTTTCGGTTCATGAATCACAAAGAATAGCTGTATATGGCTTTTTTTTATTGTAAGCTTTCTAAGCAAATGACTAATTCAGAAGTATGAACAGCTGTTTCCAAGCCTAAAATTATACAAAGTTGGCAGACCAAACACTTGCTCTTCTGTTGCAAAGTCATGTTAGTTATTAGTCAGTAGTGAAATTAGTGTTTTGTACAGGTGCTTGAAACAAACTTAAGATCAGCAGTTATTTTATGTCAGTTAGTAGCCTCCTTCAACCTGGTAACAACACCACTCTTGCAACCCAACATGACTGCAGCACCATCCGTTGATACACCAATCAGATTGTCCAGACTAAAACCAAATAACTGAATTAAACCTAACAACTCTGAATATATAGATTCTGCATTTGCGGTTTGAAGCTGACGAATACCTAGAAATTGAGTCACTGGTTGAACACTGCCAGCCAAATTAGTTAGGTATCTAACATAAACAATCAAATTCTGATGTACTGAAACATATGTGCTCTCGTCAAGCATGACGCTGTAAACACGAGATTCCTTGACCTCGGTAGCCATCTCATCAACTATTACATCAGCCAACGACTGCTGAAACTCACTGGTGCTTCCGTGACCGTCATACGATGTGTGCTTATCTACTTTGAGGTCTGAGAGTTGGGTGGCGCCCTGAAATAGAAATAATCATTAATTTTGTATGCCATAAATATTTCATTTATTATTATACATGTTCTGACCGTGTGTGTGTGTATATATATATATATATATATATATATATATATATATATATATATATATATATGATTAACAAAAAGTGGCATTTATACAACAATCACGGTGTAACTACAGTAATATCACATTGAATATATTAAGGTTATACATGTGTTTTTTCCTTATGTTACTGTCATTTAAATACATAGAATATTACTGTTAACAAGCTATAATATAATATTCTCAATACCTGTGTGATACACAACTGGTGCAGCTTTGGGACAATTGTATTAGCCAGGTTGTAGTAAGCCGCAAAGAAAGTGTTCCGCATAGCACTAATAATAGCAATTTTGCTTTTGCTGCTTCCATGGTGCTGGCATCCCGCATCACCGTTTGTGCACATATATGACTGTTGTTACCTGAAGAAGAAAAAATGCATTATCAACTTTAGTTGACATTTTAATAACAATAAAACCTTATGATCGTACATTGCAATATAAGATAAGTGACGTATAATGCGGCCGTCGATTGTATGCATTCCATAATTAAATGCACCCTCCCCTCCCCGTTCTTTATGGCTAGCTTCCCAGAGCTTGTAGTGAATTGCTTCCTAAATCCTAAGAATGATCACTGAATGCTGTATAAATTTTCTCAACAAGCAAAATAGGATCTCCATTCCCACGAATGAAACTTACACGAGTTAACAACTGGCAATATTGGACCGTATATATAAGCATAAATTCACACCCAATTTATGGATTCTTTCACTCCTGTATTTTGAGAAATAAATAATTATTTTTAATTATGCAAACTTGATTTTTTTGGTTGCTATTTCTTGTTGTGGAGTTTAAGTCTCTGTGGGATTGATGGCAAAAGGAAAAGATCAATGAGTAAAATGCAAAAATATTACGTACCCCGCCTGGATTCATGTTTGGTGACGCACTCCTTCTTCAAAATATCACAGCCAGTTGTAAATGAATTTACAAACTTTGCCTTGATACATACATAAAAGAACATCTGTTTTAACTTTGGATCATATCTGAGCCACGGACGCCCAAGTTTCCAACTGTCTTGAAATTTTCGGGACTTGTTGCCCCGTTCATCGTAATGTGGTGTTTGCACTTGAAGCGCTACATGTAGATGATGTTGGACTGCAAGGTTTATCATCGGGTTTAGTGATTGTTTTGTCTGATGAATTTGCACTAAATCCAAACGCTGTTAATTTTTGTAACTTAGGATGAGATAATGAAATCGCAACGTCTAACTTGCGTTTGCTCATGATAATGTTGCACTGGCGACAGATATAATTATAATTTAAATTTTTTCCATTTGCTTTTTATTTATACACCGTATAAAGGTTATCAGTTTTCTATGAAGGTTCAGAAAAACTATTGTATTGGTATATGTAAAAAAACAACAGAAGGATTAGCCATTCAATTAAATTGTTTCTGTTCTATTCGCGTCTTCAGAAGTCGATCAGTTGTAGGTATAGTACGGTAGCATGATTGACTGTATCACAGCATACAGTACTCAGCCCAGATGTCGGCATAAGCAGATTATGATGTAACAATGCACTGTAAAGATGGGATGATCAATACGAACAAAGGATCGTTTGTGTAACAAATTAATTCCAATGCATTGCTTAGTCAAGTTTGTGGCTTCCTTTCGTTCTCCCATTTAATTTATTCAGTCCAAATCCATGATTGTATGTACAAATTAAATAACCAAAACGTCTGTCGCCAAAAAAATCACCAGATGGGATATTTTTGTCGCCAATAAGGGAAAAAAATCGCAATTTGCGACATTGGCGAAGCCCAGCGCGATCCCTGATAATAATAATAATAATAATAATAATAATAATAGTAATGATAATAATGATAATAGTAACAAGTAACAACAATTATATTCAATGCATGATATTTGTCCAAAAGTAAATTTTTAAATGTGAACCTTGTTTACAGAGCTCATCTATGCACAAAGACTGCAGCATGTTTTTTTTTTTTCCATGGGTAGCCACTATTGACAGGTTAAGATTGTACAGGGCAAAGGTTTTGACATAATTCTGTTAAACTCATACAGGCATATGTTGAAGAAAAACTCAAGAGAGTTTAGGAGCCTTATAATTGTCTAAATTTTTCTAAATTTTGAGAAATTAAAT
The DNA here is from genome assembly GCA_029339505.1 of Unio delphinus. Taxonomy (NCBI): domain Eukaryota; kingdom Metazoa; phylum Mollusca; class Bivalvia; order Unionida; family Unionidae; genus Unio; species Unio delphinus. Next base: position 3,467,622 of record JAQISU010000090.1, read on the forward strand.
CATAGTTATGGTCAACAGCAAGCAAACAATCATTAGACATAAAAAAAATACATAGGTGTGCATTGATGCAATTTATATTACCTCATTGTGCTTCAGAAATGCAGAAATAAGTTTTAAAGTTAGAAATAAAATCTTGTGATGTTTTGATGTCACATTCATAGTTTACTCAGAAGTGGCTTTGTTGCTATTTCATCTTGCACTAATTCAGTCAGCAAATTTTTTCCAAAAGATCATGCACACATTTTGGTCATTACAATGTGTATTTTTGCTCCTTGACATAAAAAAATACACATTAAGAACTAAATATACATTGTAATTAATTTTAACTGCTATTAGAACTAAATATACATTGTAATTAATTTTAACTGCTATTAGAACTAAATATACATTGTAATTAATTTTAACTGCTATTAGTATCAAGACTGCATTATGATCATTAATAAAAGACAAAATTAACTCGCTATTTCAAGTCCAAAATATTCACACTCTGGACAAGTTCCTCCCCACACACTCGCCCCCTGCAGATGCCCATGTTCACATTTAGCTTTTTAATTGACCACTTATCTATGTAGAACTAATGTTGAAATGACTCACGGATAATATCATTGACCACTGGTTTTAACACATAACCCACTATTGTGTAATGACATTTGTACATGTGCTCACCTTTACATGTACATGTATTTGGGTTGTACATGTGCTCACCTTTACATGTATATGTATTTGGGTTGTACATGTGCTCACCTTTACATGTATATGTATTTGGGTTGTACACGTGCTCACCTTTACATGTATATGGGTTGTACATGAGCTTATCTTGATATTTTTAGTTTGTTTCAAAATAATAAATTATTAATCAATAATTGGTCTTACTCAGTTTTGAATAAAGTTCTGCAAAGTAACAAAAATAGCTTGTTTGTTTTTGTGGCAGTTAATTAAAATGTTTTTACATGTATGTAATCATTGTGACTAAAACACATGGTATAATGGCCAAAGTGTAGATATAAACCTTAAGGCCCAAGGTGGATACAAATTAACGCATCAATATTTGTAATTTTTGAGAATTACAACATGTAGCTTTAACACTCCTAATTGTTTGTCACAACAGTAAACTACATTTTGTTGTTCTGCCCACATAAATCAGACACTAGAGTTGACTGTAATTCTTCCTGTATGCTTCTTAAAAACATTGTACAGTATAAGGGTTTGGTTAAAACATTGTATTAGGGTTTAGTTAAAACATTGTATTGCGTGTTCGTACATGCACTTTCAAGATTGGACTATTGTAACTCAATTCTGTTTGGTTCATCTCACTATCTACTCCAAAAACTTCAAACAGCTGCTCGGATCATCTTTAGAGTATCACAATCAGAGCACACCTTCCCGCTGCTCTGTACCCTACAATGGCTATCCATTTGATCCAGAATCAAACACAAAATTTATTTTCTGTGCTACGTTTCACTGACTGACTCCAGTCCAGTATACCTATTTGACCTCACCCATCTGTAGACACCAGCAAAATACTTACGCTCCTCTTCGGACAATTGTATACTAATTTATCCCGCATTGAAAACAAAGTCATATGGACAACGTTCTTTTGCATACCAGGGCCCAGCAATGTGGAATGATTTACCCATTGATGTCAGACACAAAAACACAGTGGTCCCTTTCAAACGTGCTCTTAAAACTCACCTTTTTTTTACCTCAATAACAGAATTAAAGATGTAAAGCACTTAGAACTTCTAAAGATTACGTGCTGTATAAAGTCCTCATTATAATTATTATTATTATTATTATTATTATTATTATTATTATTATTATTATTAGGGGTTTGGTTAAAAGATTGAATTAGGGTTTGGTTAAAACAATGAATTAGGGTTTGATTAAACCATTGTATTATGGTTTGGTTAAAGCATTGTATATAGGGTTTGGTTAAAATATTGTATATAGGGTTTGGTTAAAACATTGTATATAGGGTTTGGTTAAAACATTGTATATATGGTTTGGTTAACATGTATATAGGGTTTGGTTAAAACATTGTATATAGGGTTTGGTTAAAATATTGTATATAGGGTTTGATTAACACATTGTATATAGGGTTTTGGTTAAAACATTGTATATAGGATTTGGTTAAAACATTGTATATAGGGTTTGGTTAAAACATGGTATTAGGGATTGGTTAAATCATATTAGGGTTTGGTTAAAACATTGTATTAGGGTTTGGTTAAAACATTGTATATAGGGTTTTGTTAAATATTGTATATAGGATTTAGTTAAAACATGGTATTAGGGTTTGGTTAAAACATATTAGGGTTTGGTTAAATATGGTATTAGGGTTTGGTTAAAACATGGTATTTGGGTTTGGTTAAAACATTGTATTAGGGTTTGGTTAATACATTGTACCGGTATATAGGGTTTGGTTAAAATATTGTATATAGGGTTTGGTTAAAACATTGTATATAGGGTTTGGTTAAAACTTTGTATAAAGGATTTGGTTAAAGACATGGTATTAGGGTTTTGTTAAAACATGGTATTAGGGTTTGGTTAAAACATTGTATTAGGGTTTTGTTAAAACATATTAGGGTTTGGTTAAAACATTGTATTAGGGTTTTGTTAAAACATTGTATTAAGGTTTGGTTAAAACATTAGAGTTTTGTTAAAATATTGTATTAGGGTTTGGTTAAAACATTGTATTAGGGTTTGGTTAATACATTGTATATAGGGTTTGGTTAAAACATTGTATATAGGGTTTGGTTAAAACATGGTATTAGGGTTTGGTTAAAACATTGTATTAGGGTTTGGTTAAAACATTGTATTAGGTAGGGTTTGGTTAAAGTTTAATGTCAATGCTATGCTGATCATGAGCTTAACATACAGGCCTTGGCCTTCTTGTAATTTACTCAACACCATTCCCTTTGAATGTTTTTTTTTATAGCTTGCTATTTCAAAGTGGTAGATTCTTATCCTTGCAGGAACACCTGATGTATCCTTGAAAGAAGGCCAGAAGCTTCTGGTCAAGTACAAGTATGATGCCAACTCAAATAGTCCATTAGGAAACAAGGAACTGAGTGTTAAACATAAGGACCATGTCCATTTTATTTGTCTGCATCCTAGCAATGGCCACTGGATCAAAGTTCATAACCCTGAAGATGGAGATGAGGGATATATACCAGCATCATATGTTATGGTATTACAAAAATTGGTTAAAACTCTTTTTCGTTACTTGAGTTCTTTTGTTTTTTTTAATAACCTTAATACATCATTTTAAAATGAAAATAGAACTTGTTTTTGTGGCTGCTAGTAATTTTGAAACAATTTCAGGGTCTAGGTCAACATTAGGTGTAGACGAATGAATGATTCAGCTCAACTGATTTTCTGGAAAAATGTAATCTCTAGTGAATAAATTTGCAATAGCATGTAATGAAAAATAAAATAGATTAAAATTAACAAACAAACAATTAAAACAATTATATATTAAATGAGATATACATAAGAGTAAAGTTGAATGATTATAAAAATAAACATGGTTTAATATTAAGAATGGAAGAGTTGTGTGTGTGTGTGTGTGTGTAGAGAGGGGGATAGTTTAATCTGTAACAAGTTATATTTGTGACATTTTGTCAAGCTACTGTACATTATCCAATCACAAAGAAAATTCAATTGGGTGGTTCAGCATACCAGGTTTTTAGTAGTGTGGGAGAAATAACTTCAGGGAGATTTAAATATCTTAATCAAAATGTAATCTACATTCCTGAAAGGTGTGCATTTCATTTATTGCTTTAGCCCACAAAATACAATACAAACATATTGATTACATGTTAAAATATAGGAATTTTTTTTAAAAAAAGATGAAAAGTATTTTATCAGTAATTTTATAGATCTCTTTAGTGTATTAAATAATTTAGTGTAATAAATGAAGAATTTGGTACCAAAAAATTAAATGTATTTAAACTTGATCCTAATTCGAAACCAATACCAGCTCTTCTGTAAATTAACTTCAGATTCAGTTTTATTCTTTGACTAATTATACAAATATAAAAGTGATTTAAGGGAATGAGAGTTCTGGGATTAACTAATCTGTTGTAAAAAAAATATTTTATTTTACGTTTTTAAAAAAAAAATTATGCATTCCATCCACAAATCATGCTGATTGATTGATATAACATACCAAGTTTTCTTTTGCATTTTCGACTTTATTCTAGTGCAGACACAATTTAAGGAGGAGAGAATTGTATGAGTTTAAATATTTTGTTATGCAATAACATTTCAGGACCAAAAGGTAATGCTGTTTTACTTATTGTTGTAGCTATTAAAATGCTTATTTTGCTTGAAACAGGTAGAGCAGGTATAAACAATCAAGCATTGTATGGCATGATGGGAAAGATTTTTTTTGCTACATGTTGAGGATGAAAACGAGTAAATTTCCATCATCTCACACTTAAGTAAATAATATCATGTTTTGGTAATACTTTGTAAATTAATCTTTACTCTTCGGTATGCAGGCAATATTGAATATATGTTCTGTTCTGTCAGACATAGATTGATATTGGCAAGCTGTTGAATGATTTTTAAAAAATTGATTTTGATTCTCAGCATCCTAGGGCTGTTCCATTAAAACATAAACGGTACACAGAGAAGGCAGTTTTACAAAAATATATGCCAGGGTACTTTGATTTCACTGAGTTCATATTTAGATAATAAGAAAATTCTAAATTGTATCTATGTGTGATATCTCCACTTTAAAAGTGCCGTCTTTGTGTCCCATGTACGTTGTAATGGCACAGCCCCTACAGCTTCATTTAGCATAGTTATGGCCCAAGTAATTTCAGACCTACTCATTTACACTTATGAAGATATACTCTAATAATTTGTATATATTCAGCCTGGTGCTCCAAAACTATCTTGTTGTGAAAATGTATTCTTTTTAAAGAAAATATTGGTAGGCTGAAAGAGGAAAATATGTCATGGCTGGAATTTGAACTTTTATTAAATTCTGTTGTCAGTTTGTAAATATTTGCAGTAAATGTTTGAAATAGTTGATTGTATTATCAGCAAATAATGTGATGTCAGGATGGAAATGGTTACATCATTGATATTGATCAGAAAGAGACAATGTCCTTGCACTTAGCACTGTGGCACTCCAGAGAGTACTGGACATTTTTCAGACAATGTCCTTGCACTTAGCACTGTGGTACTCCACAGAGTACTGGACATTTTTTAGCAGTGTTGCCATCAAGGACGACTCTTTCAGATTGTTTTGTAATGAAAGTCTTGACTCACTGGATGACTTTGGTTTTTATGCACATTCTTTGTGATTTGAACAGTAGTCTAGCGGTCAACTTTGTAAAAATGCTTTTGTGAAGTCCAGTTGACATCAGTCAGACCTCCCTCTTGTTTCAAGTATCATGAAGTTCTTGAATGAACTGAATAAGTGAAATAGGATGTACAGGTTTAATGAAACTGGTCTTTTATTATATTATATTATAATATATATATATATATATATATATATATATATATATATATATATATAAAGATGGTACTCAATTTACGCCAATTTGATGTGTACATGCTTTCATTTTCATACTGTTTGTAATGAAGAAATAACATTGAATTTGCACCATTGTGCCTGTTTTTATGCCATCGCAGGTGCCATGTGCTGTGTATTTCACTTATGTGCATTTACGGTGCTTTTGACATCCATAGCATACAAATCGAGCATGAATGGCACAGGGATAACAGAATGATGCATCTGTCCAGTCCTTTGGGACTGACCCTTTTTCAGGTGAGAAGGTAAATATGTCCCAAGCGATATGGGCTATTTCATTATGGAATTCTTTTAGAATGCAAGGTGCAGAGTATTCAGGACCCCCCTCTTTATCTGGATTTAAATTTGAAGGCTGGTTAGTTTTTTTTTTACTATGTGAGGTAGGAGCCCAGATAGTCTAAAGCGCTCTCCATTACAGATCACTGCCATCTCACCTCAGTCTGCGTGGGTTCGAGTCTAATATTCGGCTTATTTAGTTATGTGAGAAAGCTTGCCAGTAGCTTCTCGTGGGTCGGTGTTCTTTCCACGCTCTTACTCCACCAATAATACTGGCCGCCATGTATAGTCTGTCATGTGCTGAAAAATGGCGTTCAACCCCACAACAACAACAACTATCAAAGGTGATAACAATATTGTCCATTAATGGTTTTTTTTATGCTTCTAGGTAATGCAAGTTCTGCCATAATGGCATAAGAGCATAATGGCTTTGTAACTAATGTGTTGTTTAGATCATTATAATTCAGTGAGTTTAATTTCTAGGTGTTTTGTTTTATGTAGTCATATCATTATAGATGTTGTAAAGTGCTTAGAGCTTCTAAAAATTAGATGCTTTACAAAATCCTCTATATTATTGTCTTAATTATGGTGCTTATGAATGTCCAAACATTTTTATTTGATATAGGGTCTTCTTTGTCACAATCATGTAGAGTGTCTCAGATAATAATAATTTTAGTTAAGAATTTGGGACTGTGTTTTTTTATTCACAATTATGTATTTAAGGGAGTTTAAGTGTTTTTTTATTCACAATTATGTATTTAAGGGAGTTTAATTTTGATTTAATTTGATTACTTACTCTGTTACACTTGTATTTAGCACGTAGTTTTCATGCTTATGGTTCAGTTGTATTTATTTCATTATTTTCTTTCGATCTGAAAACTTACCGACCTGTTACTGTGTGCAGGTTATTGTGTTTTGAATATGAGAATCGCAAATTTTACACCTTAATCAATGGATGGTAATTTTTCCTCGATATTCCACCTGGATAATATGCTTCATTTCAAAGGTTGTCCCAGTCTACCTAATTGAAAAACCTATTTTTCTATACTTTTGGTTATACCCTTCTAGAATAATTTTTAATTCATTGTGGTCTTAAAGAGCCTATTATAGTTTATTGTATGTGCTAGTGAGGGTTGGATTCATAAGAAAAGTTCCTACGTTTCTTTTTCTTCTCCTTTATGCCTTTAAAAGTAAATCATTTATTTTTGTAGATGAGCATATTCAAGTTTCATGGCATTATAGAAGTTATTCCATTTTTTGGTGTTATTAATATGTTTGGATTTTGTAAACTTTGACATTCTGAATAAAAACCCTGATAGCACAGTTGAGCAGAAACAATTTAAGAAAAGAAATAAAAGTTGACGTTCATGTTGTAAATGCATATTGCTGACTTTGTTTAATTTTCATGCCATTATGTACATTTTTCAGTGCATATATTTGTGTGTGTGTGTGTGTATATATATATATATATATATTCTGCTTGCCACTTAAACTTCATTTTTTTCCTTGCTAAATTTTTAATTTCCTTGTGTCTAGTACCACAGTGTCTCAGAATGACAAATTATGAATAGAGACTGGTTTCTTTTATTGCTGTCTTGATATATGACTGACCATCTTCTAAAATAAAATAAGATTGAGAAGCATCAAAATCTTAATCTGTTGTTCATTCTTTATTATTTGTTTATCCTGGGTGCATTGCAATTAAAGGTAACATAAAATTATTCATTTGAACAATTCAAGTGATTCTTATGCACAGTTTTTTTTTTTTCATCACAGCTATTCTTGACGTCTAATTTGGGTTCAAGCAATGATGTTATAAAAGAGCATTATAATATGTCTAAATTTTTACAAATATGAAGTTTTTCTCTGCCAAATTGTTTGATTTCTTTTGAGATCATAAGTAATCCTTAAAAAAGTCCATTTAATCCAGGACAAAAATTGAAAATGAAACTGAAGTGTGGGAACCCTGATCCAGAAAGCCATTTTTTGTTTTTTTGACCATTGAACATGGAAGTTTACGAACCATTTATATCTTGAGATGAAATTGGAGTGTTCTGTCTTCATCATTGACTATGACTTTGTCCCAGTTTTGGATTCACCAGCAAACCTCCATCGTACATTGAATACGGCCTAAGATATCATTGACTTCAAATGGGAAGGAATCAAGTATAGACCCTTGAGGTACACCTGGGTCAACCTCACACCAAATAGAATAAAATCTTCTAATGATGATTATCCCATTTTCCTTCTAACTGAAGTCCAGTTGATTGTCGCATGTAATTTATGTTTAAGTTATTAGTGAGTTACTGTATCAGATGTATTTCAATAGTCTACATAAACTGCATCAATTGCATCCAAGGCCTCTTTCTCCCCTTCTCAGATATCTCCAAAAAGATAAAGGTTTATATAAATGTCATGTAGTCACAATTATTCATCTTTAATATTAACGGTTCTAATATCAGATACTAACACTGTTTAACTAAATGCTGATTGTTTAATGTTCTGCGCCTTAAATGTCTTCTAAAAAACTTCCAGGCAAACATTATTGACTGCTATGGCCAACTATTAAACCTTTATCTTTAGAATACATAAACCTAAAGCCTTGTTTTTTTTATCAGCAAGGTGATATGATAGCCTGCATTGCATTATTTCTGGCAGTTATGAAACTTGTCGTTTGTATCATTCTTAGAGACTTTTATATAAGAATCACCAAAATGTCCAGGTAATTGTTTTTTAAAATCTTGATATTTCCAATCCTATGATTAACTCAGTGTCTTGACAGTTTTGTCAATACACCACTAACATTCCGCTTTAGTTATGTGAACTATTTACAATCATTCTTCTGTTCGGCTTTAATCAACAGTGTGAACAATTGTGTCCTGTGTTATTTCATGTTGACAGTCTTATCTATTTCTTTATAAATTTACCTTACTAAATCACCATTATCACCTATTCTCTTCCTCAACAAAACTGACACTCCCCACTTTATACTCAATTCCAGGAATTTGTTTAGCATCATTCACGTTTCAGAGATTTCAGTTACTGCAGGGAAATGATTATCACAGCCCCATGACTTTGGTATACACACATAATTTTATTTTGAAATGTTTTAATTATTTTGGACTGTTTTAATCTGTTTTAATTCATAAACAAAAGGTCTTGCAGTTTTGATTATTTTGATAAAAGCATAATTAAATATGTGTAGTTGTGTTTTATATAGTACATGTTTGACAGGTTAATTGTAAGTAACGATACGAGCCCCTGTGCTATAGTATAGAGCACTGTTACTTCTACGGGGGCATCAATCCTCAACACTGAAGATTATATTGTAGGTTTATTTCATATCATTTGGAATGTTATATCGCCTGTAATGGTTTTATTGTAATAATGTGATCTAACTCATATACATTCCACAGTCATATTCACTGACTTATTGCACATATATAATCTCTACTGGTCAGAATGTGTCTACGAGACTGATACTTATGCCATTGAGACCCATTGGTATTACGCAGAGATTGATGGGGAAAATCTTGATTCGTAAGTACGTGAGGGAAACACATGAGCAGTTCAAATGATACTTAGTAACGATCAAAAGTATGATGAATGTAATTCGCACTTACTTTGGCAGTTTAATTGCTCTATAATTATATGGATACTTGATGTGAAGATATTCACAGCAGAAATTAATTATTTATCTCAGAAAATGGATTTACTACACTAAATAGTGTTAGAGGATTTGAAAGAGGCCAAAACACAATGACCAAAAAGATCGATTTGGACCACATTTGACAACGAAAGACAAACCAGTATGAAATAAGTGCCAATCACAATCACCCAAATTATCAATATATTAATACTCCAAAATCACTAAATGTGATATTAAAACATTTTTACAATTATTTATTGTGCCAAGTAACCCTAAAAGGTCTTTATGTCTTTGTTATGTATTAAAATATACCCCATTTTATTGATCAGTGATATAGACAAGAATCATTGAAATTTAATATCTAATTCTGAGACATGTGAAAATTTTGCTCAAACGAGCCACACGCTATTTATATTTTATAGCATCAGAATTTATAACAATGTCAACTCTTTCCCAAGTGATGAGATCAGAGAAAATCTGCATGATGTAAATCAGGGATCTCAAACATGCGGCCCACCAAGGCGTATCCAGTGGCCTGCAAGATGATTGACATTAGTTACAAGGTGTCATAAGAGATAACAAAGGTGGTGCGGCCCTTGCCATCGAAAATGCCCTCGCGCGGCCCTCAGAGTGGTTGGACTAAGAGATCCCTGATGTAAAATCCACTGCAATAAGTAGTTTTTTCTTCTTCCCAAACCAACACCTGCAGTTTGTCAATGCAGATAGTCTGGGAAGGCCTAAATTAATGTTTCCATTGACAATTTGTAAATTATTTTAAAGGATTAGATACATGGTATAAAGGTTAAGCAAACTTCTTATACCTTGCATACCCACAATTAAATATTTTAAAAAATCTAAATGTATACACAGTATACAATAACCAAAACGAAGCCAGTTAATTGAACTAATTAGAAACTTGTCCTTAGTCCAGGTCTTTATGTCAGTCTTACTGATGAGAGTTATTTATATTTAACTTGAATGTCATGCCTCCAGCAACTTGCAATTCATTTACTGTATGCCATTTACCTGTAATTAATTTATAAACTGACATAACAGTTTATAAGATAAGTCTTTGTTGAATGTAACAGACAATTTTCAGTTATCTGGAATTGTTGTTTCCAGCATCAAGGACAGCCACACAATTTATTTGTTGACGCAGTTATCAATTTTGTAATAAATTAAATAAGCCATTTACGCAAGTAATCATTGCAGCCTTAAATGAAATTGTGTACACTCACTGTATTTACTTGTATTGTCCCATAATTCTTCATATGACATTAGTCCGTGTAAGTTATAACTGTTTCTATTCTCCAAGCTTTAGGTACAGAAACTATATTCTTATTTAAACTATACACATCTGAATTGCCTGAAAAAATCATTTATACACAAGTGCAAACAAAACCTTAAAGGATTTTTTACAATGAAAAGTACAAAGTGTAAACTACTGCAATATTCAACACAAAAGTTAAAACAAGATGTCTCGATGTTTATTCCACCACTGTTGTCAATGTTGTCACAAAAGTAAAGGTTGCATCATATTTTTTTTCATGGATGAGACTAAATATTTCCCGTTTTGACAAATCATCTCTTGGCTTAAATTTGATAGATTGATCACTTTGGCATATGTGTATATGTGTATACATACTTATACTACATATGCATGTACATTATTTCACACCATGGATTACCCACTTTTTTAAAGTGTCGATTAACATAAATTTGTATTATCTATGCAATAATTGGAGTTGTCCTGCAGTTACCAAGTTTTGTGGATGGCTTGTTGTTTGGGTAAAAAGGAAGCTAGTTGATTTTGGGCTCCAAAGATAAAGGTCAAGGTCACTGAGACTAAAAGAAGAGGAATGGTTTCTGCACTGTAATACAAGTTCTTCACTATCTGGTTTCCCTATCGATTTCATGTTCAAATGGTCAAAGGTCATGGTTATTGTGACTGAAAGAAGAGAAATGGTTTTTACACAGTATCATAATTTGTTAATCAATTACATCAGTCAGCCATTGTGAATGGCTTGTACCTGGGGTAAAAGCGAAGCATATTGGTTTGGAGATGACAAGGTCAAAGGTCAAGCAAAAAAATGGCTACTGCTAAAAAAAAAAATGGCATCTTCCTACATAGATGACTAATGTAAATGGAGGAGGCTTATCACATGCCTTTAAGAGTATGATTGTTTACTTTGCTAAATTAAACAGAAATTCAATTTAAAAAATGTCTCTTTGTATCATTAAGGTTGATACTAAATACTCTAGAAGGACATTCAATTCAGTTTTCATTGTATTTCCCATTTTCTTTGTAATGATATATTTGTTTTTTCAGGTTATGGAAGAAGAGCAAACGTCTCTACCTTGGCTCCAATCGGCAACAAGCGCTTTACCTCAGGAGGCAGGTTAGTAGCTGTAATTAAAATGTCAGTATCATCAATAAGTACATTTGCTTGAATTGATATTTCAAGAGGTAAATATGTTTTTTTAATGTTCCAAGTTTAACTTGTCTGTGTGTGATTTGGATATTTAAGGTTGCATTAAAAAAATATTTCATTTATATTGCTGTGATATCTCTAACCAGTAGGCCAGAGAGAGGGGGAGAGAGTGTGGGTGGGTGGACATTTTCATATTTAATTAATAATATATAGTCAATTTTTAGAACATTATAGGTCGACCAGTCCTAACACTAACCTTTTAATGGTGTTAGTACCATTGCTGTTCAAATACGTCACCTCCAGCATATGGGCAGATGCTCAAACTACTAGTACATCAAAGCAGTCCTTAAGGTATCTCTGAGCATGCCAGTATAACATATGTTAAACAAATTGCAAAATAGATACAGCTTAAAAAATGTATTATTTTGATTCTAACATGGAAAAATATTGGCTTGTTTACAAAGATTGCGCAATGTTAACTAAGTTCAACAGCACATCTGTCAAGCAAGTTCTACAGCATATGGGTATCAATCAAGTTCTGTAGCACATGGGTCCCAAACAAGTTATACACCACATCTTTCAAGCAAGTTCTGTAGCACATGGGTCCCAAACAAGTTATACACCACATCTGCCAAGCAAGTTCTGTAGCACATGGGTCCCAAACAAGTTATATAGCACATCTGTCAAACAAGTTCTACAGCACATGGGTATCAAGCAAGTTCTGTAGCACATGGGACCCAAACAAGTTATACACCTCATCTGTCAAGCAAGTTCTGTAGCACATGGGTCCCAAACAAGTTATATAGCACATCTGTCAAACAAGTTCTACAGCACATGGGTATCAAGCAAGTTCTGTAGCACGTGGGGCCCAAACAAGTTATACACCACATCTGTGTCAAGCAAGTTCTACAGCATATGGGTCCCAAAAGTAAGTTCCACAGCATTTGAGTGACAAGCAAGTTATGCATCACATGGATATGAAGCACAAGTGTGTCAAGCATGTTCTGTAACATATGGATATCAAGTAAGTTTTGTAGCACATGGGTGTCAAGTAAGTTTTCTAGCAGATGGGTGTCAAGTAAGTTTTTTTTAAGCACATGGGTGTCAAGTAAGTTTTGTAGCACAAGCCACATGAGTGTCAAGAAAAGTCTACAGCTTATGGGAGCCAACCAAGTTCTGCAAATGAGAGTCAAGCAAGTTCTACAGCACATTAGTATGAAGCCACTTCTGTAGGACATGGATATCAAGCAAGTTATGTAGCACATGGGTATCAAGTAAGTTATGTAGCACATGGGTATCAAGCAAGTTGTGTAACACGTGTATGTAAAGCAAGTTATGTAGCACATGGGTGTCAAGCAAGTTATGTAGCACATGTTTGTAAAGCAAGTTATGTAGGACATGGGTATCAAGCAAGTTATGTAGCACATGTTTGTAAAGCAAGTTATGTAGCACATGGGTATCAATCAAGTTATGTAGCACATGAGGGTCAAGCAAATTATACAGCACATGGGTATGAAACAAGTTCTGAAGCACCAGTTTAAATCTATAGAATGTGTGGGTCACTCAGCCAATGGGGCTGAATATTCCTGATATTATATCACTGTAGAATCACACTGATTATTACCGGTAGTAATACACCTTCAGAAAACACACACACACACACACACACACACACACACAGCAGCATAAATTATAAATGCCTATGTTTTTACAGTTTGTTTTGAAGGTAGACAGGTTCATGTTAGCATCTGTAACTCAGCAGTGAATAAACAAAACATTTCTTTAACGAAATGATGATTTGATAAAAATTCCAATTTATTTTCATATTTAGAAATTAATGTCCAGTCAGATATTGGTAAACTGTTTTATGTACATGGTCAACAGCTAGTGTTAGTGGAAACTCTTTCATATAAAGAATTTACAAAATGTTCAGATCAAGAGTTTATTAATGAGCCATAATTTCATTCAAATGTGACATAAATGATAAATCATGTATTGCAGTGTGTACAGAATGCCATGATAACATTTCTTACAGCTCAGTGGAAACCATATAAATCAGCTTATATTTCAAAAGGAAAGGAGCAACCAGCAAGTTCTTCCGGTTCCAGCAATACATTCTACTGTGATTTGTGTTCCAAGGATTTTAATGGACCCATCCCTTATCAGGTACACCTCAGAAGCAAGGCCCATAATGAGGAGGTCAGTGCACAGATGGAATAGGGGCTTTTTTGCCCCTAAAAGGTTCAGGTGTTACAGAACTTTTTCCTGATGACTGTTGGTGACACTTAAAAATCACATCAAACGTAACTATAGCAATCACCATGACTCAGATTTAGTTCAGTATCATCTATGTACACCATCAGTTTTGAAGTTAGATATTTTTGTGCTCATACATTGAATTTGTGCGTACCTTTTCTGCATACGCAAAGGACTGAAAATGTTAGCCTCTGATATGATGCTTTTTTTTGGGTGGCTTCAAACATATCTACTGAAAATCCATTTCTTTTAAATGTTTTATGCATTTTTCTTGTAAGATAATTCGTTTAAAGTACTTCATTATATCTTTGGGTCAAGACAAGTGCGTTAAAATAAAGATAGTGTAAAAAATTAAATGTTTATTGTGTATTTTTTTTCATTTGCATGTGTGTGAACTGTTTAGAATTTATTAGGTTTTGTAGATTAATGTACTATGGTACAAGATGCCAAATAATCTAAATACCATTGTCAGTTAATTTTGTGTTTCAGTTGAATTTGTTCCATAATTTCTAAAATAATAGAAGAAAAAAAAGAATTTAAATATTGTCGGGAATCAGAGAAGGAAATAGTTTGTACACGGAAACATTTTACATCATCGAGTTGATGTGACATAAAGTTATTATCTAATAACAACACATGCTTGGAGGCAGTTTAAAATGACTGCTGTTTATATTTGAGGATTTTTTCTAGCATGCAGCAGAAAAGACAGAAGACATTCCAACTGCTGCTTAACTGTATTAATATGTGTACAAGATTCTGGCAGCTTCAGACGACACAGACACACATTTCCTATGTCATGAGACACCTCTCTAAGCTGTTTGAAATCAGATGTATCTACATGATTTTGTTTCAAATTGGAAAAAAAAGAAATAGTTTTCTATGGCATATAATAGATTGAGCCAAAAAGAAATAGTTTTCTATGGCATTTGAATAGACTTGAGTCCAAAAAGAAATAGTTTTCTATGGCATATAATAGACCAAGTCCAAAAAGAAATAAGTTTTCTATGACATATGGACAGACTGAGTCCTAAATAAAGTTTTATATGGCATATAATAGATGAGTCCAAAAAGAAATAGTTTTCTATAGCATAGGAATAGACAGAGTCCAAAAAGAAATAGTGTTATGTCACTTGAATAGACTGAGTCCATGGAGCCATGGCATAGTCACTGGGTCTACTCTAGGACATGCCATTATGGGATTGATGCTAATTTAAAATCAACCCAATATTTTCAAGCTTTGTCTTTATTTGCACCTTAAATCATTATTTTATTGAATAAATTACTCTCCAATTTTCCCTTTAAGTTTCAGTTCTATAATAGACCCTGTTGTCATATATCATTTAAATGCATTCTTTCCACCAACTGAGAACATAACATAAATAAGTTTTTAATATTTTACATACCACATAGTACCCTTTTTAAGTTTTTAAGTATTTCATCTTCATAGTGTGAATGGAATTTGGAATAAATTGGGATTGATAAATGTTTGATTCAAGCATATTACGTATACATGAGTGAAAAGACCCAGATAGGCTTAGTCTGGATGTGTGGAATCTAAAAACTATTGGAACATTTGTATGAAATGCTAGATAAAGCATACAAAAATAATGGTATCAATAGCCAGATAAACCATGCAAAATTAAGTGGAACATCCATATCAAATGCCAGATAAACATTGTTAACTTAAATGACATATCTATATCAAGTATCAGATAAACCATGCAAAATTAAGTGGAACATCCATATCAAATGCCAGATAAACATTGTTAACTTAAATGACATATCTATATCAAGTATCAGATAAACAATGCAAAATTAATGTGTAGAAAATAGGATGACACAGCAATTAAAAAATGAATTTCCTTTGTGATTTTGTGGCGTGTACTAATAATCATTAATTAGTTAGTGCAGTGGAGAAAGTAGCACAAACAGACACTTTAATGTAAATATTATAGGTCCTGAATCAACACAAATATAAATTACATGATAAAAGAAAAACAAATGTGCTGATGAATTTGTTCTTCAAACAATTCATTTATCCCAGTACTAAAGACCATATGGATTTTATCCTATATAACCATTTGCTCATATATTGATCTGGTGGCCTTGTGGTAAGAATGTCCACCTCGGCTGTGGGAGGTTGCGGGCTTGATCACTTATAAAAATGGTTCTAATAGCTTCATTGCTTAGTACTTAGCACTAAGAGATTAGTGTTTAACTGGATGACCTGGTTTCAGGATAATGTGACTGGGTGGGACATCATGCTACATGTCTGTGGCATGATGCCCCAGAGCTAGACATCACTATAAAATGCCACACAGCAAACATTGTAACAATATGACTGAAATTTTCTAAAGCTACGCTGAAAATCCAAATCACACACACACACACACACACACTCATCTGCTCATTTATCGTGTATCTATTGGTCTTTGAAGACCATTTACTGTATGCTAATGTTACATTATCTAGACCAATAAATAACAGCTGTATGGTTACATTTTGCTCTGTATAATCTTTCATGGCAGCTTGTATAGCTGAGCAGTAAGAATTTGAGTATCAACATTTTTACAAATATTTGGTAGCTTTTACGTCTGAAATAAATTATATGTAAATCTCTCCGGTTTCAATTATGGGGTGCTGTTTTTTTTTTAATGTCATCTGAATGTTCACTTTATGAAATATGCTTGTTGATTTAAAACTGATAACATTCCATTTGTAATCAGATTTTGGTTTTAATTCCTCGGTATGCTGTGAACTGAAGTATTTTTTGCCTTTGTTAGTTGCACATGTTTTTCACAAATATACTTTCATAGAAAAAATTTAATTTTGAACTTTGAAAGTATAAAATTAATTTGGGTCCTTTTTATAGTGTTAAATTTGATACTCAGTCAAATCATAAACAAATTTATGCACACATTTTATGTCGACCATGGCAGAAGATCAACATGGCGGTCAGTTTGGCATCCATATTCATATCCATTCAGATGTCCACCACACGCTATATTTAGCTCAGTCTTAATGGCTTTTATTGGAAGCTACATAATAATCAGGCCTGACAAAAAGCAGGATATCTTGTTTAGTTTGATTGTAGATTTATTTGATTGTATGATGTATGTCTTAAGAAATAATATTTAATATGTTTGTCCATAATGTTAAATATGACAGTAACTTGACATAATTAGGCATGCTTGGCCTTAATGTTAAATGAACCAGTAACTTGGCATTTTTAAGGATGGTTGGATTTAATGTTAAATGTACCATTAACTTGGCATTATTAAGGATGGTTGGATTTAATGTTAAATGTACCATTAACTTGGCATTTTTAAGGATGGTTGGATTTAATGTTAAATGTACCAGTAACTTGGCATTATTAAGGATGGTTGGATTTAATGTTAAATGTACCAGTAACTTGGCATTATTAGGGATGGTTGGATTTAATGTTAAATGTACCATTAACTTGGCATTATTAAGGATGGTTGGGTTTAATGTTAAATGTACCATTAACTTGGCATTATTAAGGATGGTTGGATTTAATGTTAAATGTACCATTAACTTGGCATTATTAAGGATGGTTGGATTTAATGTTAAATGAACCAGTAACTTGGCATTGTTAAGGATGGTTGGGTTTAATGTTAAATGTACCATTAACTTGGCATTATTAAGGATGGTTGGATTTAATGTTAAATGTACCATTAACTTGGCATTATTAAGGATGGTTGGATTTAATGTTAAATGTACCAGTAACTTGACATTATTAAGGATGGTTGGATTTAATGTTAAATGTACCATTAACTTGGCATTATTAAGGATGGTTGGATTTAATGTTAAATGTACCAGTAACTTGGCATTATTAAGGATGGTTGGATTTAATGTTAAATGTACCATTAACTTGGCATTATTAAGGATGGTTGGATTTAATGTTAAATGTACCTTTAACTTGGCATTATTAAGGATGGTTGGATTTAATGTTAAATGTACCAGTAACTTGGCATTATTAAGGATGGTTGGATTTAATGTTAAATGTACCATTAACTTGGCATTATTAAGGATGGTTGGATTTAATGTTAAATGTACCATTAACTTGGCATTTTTAAGGATGGTTGGATTTAATGTTAAATGTACCATTAACTTGGCATTATTAAGGATGGTTGGATTTAATGTTAAATGTACCATTAACTTGGCATTATTAAGGATGGTTGGATTTAATGTTAAATGTACCATTAACTTGGCATTATTAAGGATGGTTGGATTTAATGTTAAATGTACCATTAACTTGGCATTATTAAGGATGGTTGGATTTAATGTTAAATGTACCATTAACTTGGCATTATTAAGGATGGTTGGATTTAATGTTAAATGTACCAGTAACTTGGCATTATTAAGGATGGTTGGATTTAATGTTAAATGTACCAGTAACTTGGCATTATTAAGGATGGTTGGATTTAATGTTAAATGTACCAGTAACTTGGCATTATTAAGGATGGTTGGATTTAATGTTAAATGTACCAGTAACTTGGCATTATTAAGGATGGTTGGATTTAATGTTAAATGTACCAGTAACTTGGCATTATTAAGGATGGTTGGATTTAATGTTAAATGTACCAGTAACTTGGCATTATTAGGGATGCTTGGCCTTAATGTTAAATATGACAGTAACTTCACATCATGAGATGTTCTTGGCCTTAATGTTAAATGTACCAGTAACTTGACATGATTATGTCTGCTTGGATTTAATGTTAAATGTACCAGCAGCTTGACATCATTAGGTCTGCTTGGCCTTAATGTTAAATGTGCCAGTAACTTGGCATTATTAGGGATGGTTGGATTTAATGTTAAATGTACCATTAACTTGGCATTATTAAGGATGGTTGGATTTAATGTTAAATGTACCATTAACTTGGCATTGTTAAGGATGGTTGGATTTAATGTTAAATGTACCATTAACTTGGCATTGTTAAGGATGGTTGGGTTTAATGTTAAATGTACCATTAACTTGGCATTATTAAGGATGGTTGGATTTAATGTTAAATGTACCATTAACTTGGCATTGTTAAGGATGGTTGGATTTAATGTTAAATGTACCATTAACTTGGCATTATTAAGGATGGTTGGATTTAATGTTAAATGTACCATTAACTTGGCATTGTTAAGGATGGTTGGATTTAATGTTAAATGTACCATTAACTTGGCATTATTAAGGATGGTTGGATTTAAGGTTAAATGTACCAGCAGCTTGACATCATTAGGTATGCTTGGCCTTAATGTTAAATGTACCCGTAACTTGGCATTATTAGGGACGGTTGGATTTAATGTTAAATGTACCAGCAGCTTGACATCATTAGGTATGCTTGGCCTTAATGTTAAATGTACCAGTAACTTGACATCATTAGGTACACTTGGCCTTAATGTTAAATGTACCAGTAACTTGACATCAGTATCAGCAACTTGACATTATCAATTATGCTTCAGTAATTGTTAGCCTTAGAAAAATGCTTGAATAGTTTAGAGCATTTCAGTATTGTGAATTAAAATCCAGAATAATCCAAGAATTACAGACACAAATCCTAGTAATGTATATTCATGAATAAAATTCAGATCAAGTCCAGAATAAATCCAAAAACTGAAAGTGATGATGTGTATGTTGTAGCTTCTAGTGTGTTGATGTGCCAAGTCTTTTGTTGAACCACCGAAATATAATTCCTGGTTTGAATACACTATTAATTCAAGCGAACTAAACTATCCCAGTAAGCACTATTGTTTAGTTTTTTCTTTTCGAAACTTCATTTACTCTTTTGATGAAGTTAAAATATCGATCAATTGGAAACAATGAATGGAAAATGAGTGGGAACGACGTTTCTTACTAAAATCTTTCCTTATTTTGTTTACAAGGACTGGGGAAATGCGTACACTCACTTTAAACACGAACTATCAAAGATATACGTATATGCCATTGATTGACTTTGTGGTCGATGAAACTGGAACACAGATTTTAGGAAATAACTGTCAATAAATGGTCAAACTCCATCCTTACACAATCGTTATTGGGCATGTGACACAGGTCTAGAATGCTATAAAAGGAGTGTTTCAATCACTTGAAAATTAGGACAAGCCGTGAAATATTCATTACATTCTGAAGACTATTGGTCGACATGTACCATTTGCCCATGCTACTTTATTATTCTGTCTCGGCGTATTGTATTGAGTCCAGTGTGTTCTGTCAGTCAGCATTCGCATGAAAGCAGACTGAGAGATGGTTGGATTCATTACAGTTTTGGAAACTTCTTGGTTTTTCCTTAGAAGCTGCTTCTTTCGCTGACCTATCTCCCAATTGATATCCGAGTGTTTTATCTTCCTTTTCACTTCAGGGTAAAGAGCATGCATTCCGAATCCAGAGTTAAACACGCGTGATTCCAAGATAAATCTCCTCATAGTTTTTCTGTCATGAATATCCTCAGGTTTTAATTTCTCCTTCATTGTAATGAAGTTGTCGACTCGGTAGTCATTCGAGAGAACTTCTTGAAGAGCATGCCGTTCAGTATATGAATGAGAAGTCTGTTGGATTACGCGAGTTTGTATGTTATCCTTGACTCTCTGCTCTCTATGTAGGGCGGACATGATTTTGGCCAGTCTTCTGTTTTCGATATTGTTGGCGTGCTGCGCCCTCTTTCTAGTTTGGTCGCTGACATGGAGGCTCTTGTTGAAAAGAGATCCCGGTCCTATTGGCCTGAAAGCCACATTCTCTAACGCCTTCAAGCTTACAACCTGTGGCATGCTGATTCTCACTTCCTGAAAGGGAAAAATAATCTAATTTGAGACTAGTATAGAATTCATACACGTTTGCTTTGTGAAAAGGTTTGACGGAGTACGAGGAACGAGTTTGATCTTCTGTTCCATCTTTCCGATGTTCTTGCAACCGTGTGTACACAACGAACCGTCGTTCATAAAAAGTTACATAAATTATGTCAAATTTCAATAAAATGTTTTTTTTTCAAACCAAAAAGATACTGTAGTGAAGCTGAACATTTTGTTCCCATTATATAGTTGGTAAATGTCAGAAAACGTCACACGTGAGGTCACAAAACCTCACACGTGATGTCATTAACTTCACTTGTCAAACAAGCCAAGTCCAGCTCATTTAAAAATGTAAACTAACGAATGAAGAGTTAATTGATATGCTTGCACATGTAGTAAGTTACATGATTAGGGTCTTTAGATATGTCTAGCTTGACAAAACATTGTTGTTTCGGGTTTAACGCCATTTCTCGGCGTACGAAGTAATAAGACAGCGTGTGGTTTCTGGTGCAATAACCCTAAAAATCGCCCAAACATGTACAAAGTCGCCATGTTGCCGTCACCCCGGAGGATATGCCTGGCCGGGGTTATCCTTGTGGTGACCATGTTTATGGAGACATAAGCGAAAGTACTTATTTGGATGATTTTTAGGGTTACTTCGCCAGAAACACCCACTATTCCTTATTACCGAAAATGTTTATCAAGCAGACTTTTTTGTTTGATAATTTGAAAGTTTAGATAAATTTAATGATTAATATGTATATTTGATAACTCTTTTGTATTTCATCTCCTGACGTTAATATTTTATCTCTCGTTTTCAGAAATATTTCATCATCATGACGTAAAAATAAGATCGTTTTTTTTTTCATTTCGCTGTTATTTAACGGAATATTTTCAAATAAAATTATTTTCTGTTCTTGTGAATCAAGATTATTTATCGGAATTAAATTTTCCGGTTACCTTATTACCAAATTCATGGCACAATGTTTCGTTGTAAAAGTTTAACAAAACAGTTATCCTTGTGTAAATGTATACCCGAATGTAGTGAAAGCCGTCGTTGATAAGTTCATCAGCAAGTTTATTTTGCCAGATCGTGTCCTACAAACGATCAGGTAATGACAATCGGGCAACTTATTGTCATGTTTATGCTTGACTAATCGTTCGGTATCAATGATTAAGATTTACATCATTGTTTTATTGAAACAAGTTAAACTAATTTTATCCGCGGTAGGAGAATAAACAATGAGTTATTACACGAAATTCGGACCAATATCTTCTGATACGGTGATGACAAATAGAACAGTTAATTTATTGGACGAACTTAATAAACGTTAACACATTCATCCATAATTATCCAAAATGGTTCGTCAAATGCAGGAATAGGTTGCAGATGATCCTTAGGATATCTTCTGAATGGGCATTCTTACCATTTGGCAAGTAATGTATTTGGCAACATCACGTTTGATTTTAGTCCAAAATAAGAGTGAGTTAAGATCTTGTGCTGCATCTTATTAAATGGCAAACCAAAGGAGTTGCATCAGCCAGACTTAAGTGTATCTCCTGTCTGTAAGGTTTTGGAACTTCAATTTGGTAGTTCACTTACCACTAGTCACCAGCAGGTACCTCGAGCGGTCTCCATTTTTTCATAAGAATTACATTTTTAGTGAAATAACAGACAGGTACTTTGGAGGCTTAAGAATCTGTAATGGCATTTTGAAACAAGCAGGACATCTCATAATTTTTCTCCCTGTTCGGCGACAGGTGATTGTTGTTTGTCACACTGATTAGAATAAAAAAATGAGTAGTTAAAAGATCAATGTGATCAATACCTTCTGATTGATCCAAACAAGGATTGAAAGTGACATCATCAAAAGACTGACCAATACACGTGTTAGCTAAAGGAATACGGTTTTTATCAAAATCATTCTCAGTAGCTTTCTTGGCCATAGCTCTGGTATCTGCACAAGCTGGGAATAGATCAGGGAATTCTTTTTCAAATTGATCGACTTTATAATTCAAACAAGGCTTGTCTGTTACATGTGGATTAACCACAGCCTTTACTCCATAAATTTGGATTTGAAGTATGAATATGCATTCACTTGCCAGCTCAATTTCATTTATTCTACATTGATATACCCCACTCTCTCTGTCTCTCTGTCTCTGTCTCTGTCTCTCTCTCTCTCTCTCTCTCTCTCCATTTCCATTTGCAAACGCATTTGCTCTTTCTGTAACTGTATAAGTTCTTTAGGTCATTCCAATTGTAATTGTTTTTTCTCTCTTTCCAGTCTGTTTCTCTCATCTTTCTCAAATTGTAACGACATTCGGTTATCTTGTAATTGCATTTGTCTTTCTTTATATTTTTCTTTCTTATCTAACTGCATTTGCTCTTTTCTTTCTTTCTAAAGCTCGAGCTTCCGTAATCCGATTCCATTTTGTATTTTAATTTAAATTTTATACTTTTAGATTAGAGTCTGACACAGACTTACTGATCGAAACTAAAGTACTTTTATCCAAAACATACTTTTCTAATAAAAACTGAACCAAACTATTTCTTATTTCTTGTTTTATTAAGGAAGCATTCACTTCAGAAAAATCGTATTTTCTGGCAAAGTTAATTAATTCATCTATTTTGAAAAAGTCTAATTGTACATGGGTAGGATTTGAAAACTGATTTCCACTTTTGGTGACATTTTAGAAAAAGGTTGTTGATCTCACTTAGGATTTTTATTTGACAAAAATTTAAAAAACTAGAGGAATTCAGATATTTGAAAAACACAAAGTTTTCTAAAATATTTTACGTATTAATACAGCCTCAATCTCGCTGTTATTATTCTCACAATAAAAAAAAAGAACTTGTTTAAATGGCTGCTACTAATTTTGAATCAATGTCAGGATCAAGGTTATCCTTAGGTGTTTACTACTAAACGTCAGGTCAAAAATATATCGGACAATTGTCAAATCTCAAATAAACAAAATTATATTTTACATAATAATAACAAACTCAAAAAGATTTTAAAACTAGCAAACAATTACGTTAACATAAATATATACTAAATCAATATACGTAACACTTGAAACATCATCCCACTAGTAAAGGTAAACGAAACGCAAGCAGTACGTTATGCTGAGTTGAAAAACTTTGACGATAACAAATTAGATAAGACCGGCGGAAAGATTTTCTGCAACATTAGGGGCCTGAGTGGCCGAGTGGTCTAAAGCGCTCACCGTTACGGATTACTGCCATCTCACCTCTGTCTGAGTGGGTTCCAGTCTCAGATTCGGCCAATGTGGATATGTGAGAAAGCTTGCCAGTAGCTTCTCGTGGGCTGGTAGTTCTCTTCTGGGCTTTTCTTGGGTTCTTCCTCCACTATTAATACACATGTATATCCATCCTATCGTGTGCTGAAAAATTGCGTGAAACACTACAACAACAACCAGCAACATTGTTATGTCAGGTGACAAAATACTAAATTTAGAAACTGCATATCCACCTGGAACATTAAACCTAAGTCAAGTTGTAAGCTGGCTGCAGTTAAAATACATAGCCGACGTCAAATTGTCCACGATTGGTTCAGTTACCGGCAATATTAATATGTCCGGTAAAAAGATATCGGACTTTAATAATAATTTCCGCCAGCAAAATGCAAACACACGTCAAGCAGCAAATTTAAATCAGTTAATGTCTGTCTATTAAGCTAAGGTAAATAAAATCGGCAACAGAATTACAGGAAAATTAATTTTGTCAACAACGCAGAAATAACGGGATTATCAGCAAACTCACCTCCAGCTGATGACACTGATAAAGTATGATCATTTGAAAGGCACACTAACACCGTATTTATATTTGTCTGGTGAATCGATGACAGGTTCGATTGTTATGGTCGGTAAGTTAATTTACAACACACAACTTGACAATACAACGTTGACCAACGATGATTGATTAACTAACGATAGGTTCGTGAGAAACAATATCGTCAAACTAATCTGCGACACGCAGTGTCTGGCACGATGGATATGGGCGTTAACAAAAAACGTCATCTTATTTAACAGCCGCTAATGATGATTTGACAAACAAAAAGTATGTTGATGACAGTAAATCTAAAGCAATCACCGCTCAATCTTCCGCCGTTGATGCCGGATATGTTTAAAAAAAAAAAAACCAGAGATATACTATCAGGTCCTACTGACAGTGGCAATAATAAGATAACCACAAATTATACTCTGTTTAACTTCACCTATAAATCTTATATTGACTCCGGTGGTGGTATAAAAAGAACTAAAATCAACGTCGGATATATTCTAACACTCATTAAGACATCTGATAATTGAGTTGGCTTTGTTGCAATACACAATATACCGGCGATAATCCAAATCATGTTTTTATTTTTAGTATTGTCATTGTTGGCGGGCAAGAATTGACAAACAACGAAGAAACAGCAAAGTTTTGAATTAAAATTAAATGCCCAACCGCGGTTGCTGTTTCATTTCCGATGTCAATTAAATTATGGAGTTGGTAGAATTTATAACTGGATACTGGAAGGATCTAACCACGATACAACCTGGACACCATTGTACAGTACCACTAACATTTATTTTGCGCAACAACTTTTTTAAAAACAATTCCAACCGCTAAAACAGTTAACAAATATCAGTATTTTCGAATATACGTTGTTGCTGCAGACAGTCCGTATACTGATCTGACCGCATTCCAAATATATACAGTCGACGATCAAATTGAATCGTACAATGTAAAATAAATTGTCAGACACAACGACAGACCCACGAATCGCAACCGTGGCGTAAGAATTTTATGATAAGATTTGTTACATCAAGAATTTTATAGGTGTTATAAATATCAGTAATTCAACTCACGATCCGATATCAGATACAAACGCTAAAAACGAAATCAACTAGATGATGAGGTTTCTTGATGTATCAGAGCCACTAAAAGTAACTGAGCTACGAGGAAACATATATAATTGTCTTCGTGTACTTGGAATGTGGGCTCCATTACTCAAAAAAGCTAAAGATTTTGATTTAATTAGCAAAGACTGTCATACTGATGATTCCTTCAAAGAACAGAAAAAAAAAATAGAAGATTTAATGAAATAAATATTGATAGAGCTCAGCAAAGAAAATATAGATTTAATCATCAAATAAAGCTGATAAACGAGCGAGGACATGGCAGACCCCCTCCCCCCCCCCCAAGAAAAGCGAAAAATTCGAGTACACAGAGAACTAAGTAATTTGGCAAATAATACAAGTAAATATAAATTATCAAAAAAATTTGAAGCTTAACGGAAGATTTGATAAACGTCCGATATTTCCTGAATTTGGTATGGATTATCCCGATAAAAATATTCTGCTTGAAGTGGTAGATGATGGAGTAGATACTGAGCAAATGTTGAGAGCGTACGCTGATGTGCTATTACCGCTTCTTGGTGACGATGTTACTTTTGATCAAGTTATTGTCAACAAATCGTTAAACGTAATTCAGGAACTTAATATTCCAGATGATATTCCATTACCATCGATCAAACGTTCTAGAGAATTGTGAATCAAATTATTATGACGAAATCCAACAAATATTTACGAAAGAATATGAAATATTACGAGAAAAACTTGGTGTTCCATTAGGTATCATTATCTCAAAAAATATCGTCACGCGAGTAATGTTACCAAATTTTGTGATAGTATATGCAGTTATCAGAAAACATCTCACACTTGAACATCTTAGCATGGATGATGTTATACAACTTGTTTTATTGTTAAAACAAAATGAGTATGCCATTCTTGTCAATGATATAGAATATGTAGAATATAAATTTAATTCTGACAATTGGGTGAAGCTATTAACTTATAAGCGATATCCACAATTTAATCAGCCTACCATACGAATGTGTGCAAAGGCAATGTGGCATTGTGGTAGGCATCGCAGACTAGATATCAAAGTGTTGTAGATTCACGTTTCGCCCGTAAAATGAACACTCACTCCTGTTGTTCGATTTGCAGCGGGGAAAGATGAGGATGCTCCGACTGGCGCTTTCGGATAAGCTTAGGTTTTACGATATTATTTGTAGGATCATGAAGTCTGGTCTTTAGTTATAGTGCATATCTTCAATGGCTTAGGAGGAAATACAAGGACGTTACCAATGGACGCATTCACGTAAAATAATTATCATGTAACCTGATTATTCATCGAAAGTGCGTGTTAAAGATGACATTTCAGTGCATTCTGAAGCTTTATTGTAAGCAAAACTGGGAGTGAGTATAGGGTGGCACATATCTATTAGCAGCGATTCACCATTTGAATAATTAAAATTATGTTTAGTACACTCTACTTTTTACAAGACCTTAAGCGTTTGACCTTGAAGTGTACTTATAAGTTTTAACAATTGTTAGAAATGAAACAAAATCGTGCAGACCATAAAAACACTTACCGTCCTTGATTCTTGCCTTTTTTTCAATGACTAGTTAATTAGCGGTGAATAACAAAATATATATGCATTCAGTTACTCAACTTACCCAGGTAAACCCATTAACAGGCTATATATATATATATATATATATATATATATATATATATATATATATATATATATATATATATATATATATATACACACACACACACACAGCTATATTGCCACATAATCTTCCGACATCGTTGTGTTTCTGTTGTAACCCATAACCAGGTTAAACAAGGTAAATTTGCAAATTTAGTTCAGTAGCTGCGGTGATTGCCAGTGATTCTGATCGGATAGTTTTCCCGATATATATGTCAATCAATTTGGAAATGGATGCACATTCATGTATACTGCTATACAGTCTGGAATTCCATAAACCCTGCCAGCATTGTACTCCGGCTTTCAGCGGGTGGATATTGAACAGGTGCGTGAACGTAAAAAGGAATCGAAATGTCCGTACTTCCAAATACTGGTAACTGAAAGACAACTAACGCACATTTAGAAATAATTACCTTAAAATGTCCGCATATTTAGTCAACGATGGACAAACAATGATCCTGGAGAAAAGATGATTTATATAATGTGTCTACAGTAGAAAGACATTTCTTCTGTTTTTACAATGTGCCTAAAGTTAAATGACAACTAAACGGTTTGACGAATATTTGGAATTTACCGATTTATTGGAATCAATGTATAAAGCTTTTACAGCACACACCTAGACCGCTTAGTCTGTCGAGGTCTTACAAGCGATCAGAAATTCGAATTAAAAGGATTATACAGGGCGAAAGAAATGCCATTCTGTTTCTACTTAACACTGCTTTGGAGTCCACTGACTTTTGGGTGAGAGTGACTTTTTCACCGACGCTGGATGTGCCTTTGAAATTTTTGGACGGTATTATGTACTTGTCAAAAACATAACTGAAGATTCCTTTGGTTTCGTGATCTAATACGATATTTGCTCTGTGCTAAATCAGCCGTTAAATGAGTGTATTGTTTGAACATAATACCAAATTTGATACAAATTCAATAGTAAGACAATCTCTCTCTCTCTCTCTCTCTCTCTCTCTCTCTCTCTCTCTCTCTCGCACACACACACACACACACACACACACACACACACACACACACACATACATACATACATACATACATACATACATACATACATACATACATACATACATACGTTAATACAGACAGACATGCGGCTAACTATACATGCCAAACTAAACGGCTGTCTCTGGCCCTAAAAGCTAGCTTAGTCGGAGTCATTAGAACATAAATTAAAGAGAAATTTATATAAGTTTGTATCTCTAGTGGCGTCACCGGGACGGGGTCGGGTGCGGAGGAGCGGGTGGGGGTGGGGGGTGCGGGTTGCGGGTGTCGCTATCAGAGGGGGTGATATCAAATTGGCTGTCTATACATTTTTGAATTTTTGTGCAGGAAAGAGGTTCATGGGGGTGACACTATTAATTACCGCACGTGACTGTCAATAAAATGTTTGAATTTTAGTGCAGGAAGGAGGTCCATGTGGGGTGACACTAGGAGTTACTGCGCTGGGTGACACCAGCCCTAGTGACGCCACCGAATACCCTCTCTCGCGAAACATAATTCTCCCCTTCTATATAATGATAAAGTGACGAATCATTAATTTATACTGGACACGTTTTTCTACTATTTTCGAATTCGTGCCAATTATTGAAGTTTATATAAATGAACAGTTGAATCAAAACAATCTAAGTTTGAAAATAGGACCCTCCCCCCCCCCGTGGTGTAAGTAATAACTTCATGTAAACAATCTGTGCATATTAATGGGTGAATAGCCATGTTTCGGCACTTAATTAAATAGCCATGTTTCGACACGTAGGTAAATACACGTGTTTTGGCACTTAGGTAAATATACATGATGGGATAATTAGGTAAAGAGACACGATACGGTACGAAATTTTGGTAAATAGCCTTATTTTGACACTTAGGTAAAGAAATATGTTTTAACACTTAGGTAAATAGACATGAGACAACACTTAGGTCAATAGACATGGTACGACATATATGCTTTATGGTCTTATCGACGATTGCTATTATAAACACTTAGAGACAGACTTTAATACAAATCAAACATGTTTGGCATGCACAATATAAATGAGACAAGAAATGTCCTTCGCTCCACCAAAATGACTTATTTATGGGCTTTCCTCACATTGTTTTAAAACATTGTTTGATATGAAGTTTTTTTACCCTCACTGGGCCTGCCCGCACCCACCATCCGCTTCAGTTGCGGTGCTGCTACTCCACTGCATCGAGAGCAAAACTTTACATGTATAATTTCCTCAGGATCTTTCTATTTCGAATACTGACTGCATACACTTGTGTATAAAGGGGTTAGCATGTAGAATACCTTTGAAAATGTTCTCTTAGCTCATATACTTCCGTTAGGGGGCCCAGAGTGGTCTAAAGCGCTCTCCGTTACGGATCACTGCCATCTCACCTCTGCGTGGGTTCGAATCTAGGATTCGGCCAATGATGGTATGTGAGAAAGCTTGCCAGTAGTTTATCGGTGGTCGGTAGTTCTTTCCGGGGATTTCCCCCGGGTTATTCCTCAACCATTATTACTGGCCACTATATGTATATCCTATCGTGTGCTGAAAAATGGCGTTAAACCCTACAACAACAACAATATACTTCCGTTAAAAAAATAAATAACGAAAGTGAGATGCATAGGAACATAACCAAACGTTGAAGATGAGTTAAAGGACAGACTGGTGAGTTGCGCATTTGAGTGTTAAGTTTTACATCCTTGGAATCGGACGATGGGGCTGTTTGTATATACATGTGTGTGTGTGTGTGTGTGTGTGTGTGTGTGTGTATGTGTGTGTATTTAATGTCGTTGTGTGTTGTAACTCAAATAAGACTGATATGTTTGTGAAAGTGAACTGCATTGTCAGATTGTATAATGTCAGGAGTAAGTAATATCCCCCTAAAAACTACGTACAATTTGATAAAACCGATAAATTGGAGCATAAAATGTCAACATTATTTAAAAGTGATAGATGTGTTAGCTAAACATTAAAGACAATTAAAAAGTTTACACATATTCTATCAGTATTATTTTGATAGTGTCTTCATAATCAAACAAAACTGTAATGCAAGCATGACAGACCAAGACGTATCAGACGGTACAAAACGAGATTATGTCAAAGTATTACATTAAACATAAAAGTACAATGAGCAAAACAAAGAATATCCCATCATTTTTTATCTGGATATCGCTATCAGTGTTAAAGTTGTATTATTTGCAAATAGAAACAAAATACGGAGGCGTGTAGGCAATGATTATCTGTCATCTTTTTCTGTCATAGAAGCAAAAAAGCATCCGATAGACGCCAAATTTTATATTTGATAATGCCTGGGTCATAACGGATAGTACTGCGTTCATTGCAGATAGTGCATGGGTTATAACGGATAGTATTGAGTTCATTGCAGATAGTGACTGGGTCATGACGGATAGTATCGAGTTCATAGCTGATAGTGCATGGGTCATGACGGATAGTATTGAGTTCATTGCAGATAGTGACTGGGTCATGACGGATAGACTTGAGTTTATTGCAGATAGTGCATGGGTCATGACGGATAGTATTTAGTTCATTGCAGATAGTGCATGGATCATGACGGATAGTATTAAGTTCATTGCAGATAGTGACTGGGTCATAACGGATAGTATTGAGTTCATTGCAGATAGTGACTGGGTCATAACGGATAGTATTGAGTTCATTGCAGATAGTGCATGGGTCATAACGGATAGTATTGAGTTCATTGCAGATAGTGCATGGGTCATGACAAATGCTGGATATGTCATGACAGATAGAGCATAGGTCACCATGGATAGTACATGAGTTTATAATTGATATTTTCTGTGTCATAACGAATAGTACCAGAGTCAATAACGGATAGAACCCGAATCAATAACGGATAGTACCTGGGGTCATAATGGATTGTACCTGAGACAGGGGCGTTGCTCCTATATAGCAATATTATGCAAAACATAGGGGCCCGCATTGGGGCCTAATGATTCTAGCTACGTCACTGACCTGAGGCCATAACGGAGAGTGCCTAGGACATAACGGGTACTACTTGAGATTATAACGATATTAACGTATACTGCGTGGATCATAACGAACAGTGGTTAGTACCTTGATCATAACATAATACCTGAGTTCATAGTTCCTGAATCTTAAAAGGATTATACATGAGGCCATAACGGATAGTATACGAGATCATAACTGATAATACCTGGGTCATAACGGATAGTATACGAGATCATAACTGATAATACCTGGGTCATAACGGATAGTATACGAGATCATAACTGATAATACCTGGGTCATAACGGATAGCCAATAGTGCCTGGATCATAACAGATAATGCATAGGTTGTAACGGAAGGTGCCTGTAATATTTTATATTATACGTAATCAACAGCGGGGAAATTTGTAATATTTTATATTCCATAACCAATGGCGGGGGATGGGGGGAGAGAGAGAACTGTAATGTGTTATAATTCATGACCAATATGAACATAGCTGTAATATTTTATATTCTATGATCTATATGATGGGGGAAAACTATTATTTATATTTTATGATCCGTATGGAGTAACAACTGATATTTTGTATTATATCATCCGTATGGAGTAACAACTAATATTTTGTATTCTGTGATCCGTGATGGGGGAAAAACTAATATTTTATATTATATCATCCGTATGGAGTAATAACTAATATTTTGTATTCTGTGATCCGTATGGGGGGAAAAACTGGAATATTTAGTATTATATGATCCATACTGCGGAAATCTAATATTTTATATTCAACAATCCAAATCGGGGAAAACCGTTATATTGTATTGTAATAAACTTTGGAGTAAGTGTTAGTGAATTTGAACCATGCTTGGGTCGTTAGTAGTGATTTTGGGTACAAGCCGAATGACTGTCCCTGTAGTAACATAGTCCATATTAAAATTCAGTGGTGTAGACAAGTAGTGTGATTGAAAAGGCAGCATTTATGGTTGGAAATCAGTAAATTATAGAATGGAATCAATAAGTTGGGACTTGGTAGGTACCGTTTATGTGGCCATAGTGGAAAATTGGCGTATGTATATGAGTGTGATACGCCGGAAATTCTGTCGACACGTGGGGGTGTGTTGTCAAACCCATTCATTAGCGATTCCTATCAGTTTGTACAAAAACAAAACAATTACAGACATTTTCATCATTCCAGCATGTTACAATTCCGTGGCCAATGATTGTCGTCCACATTTTAGCAATTCCAGCCTATTAAAAAGAACCAAAAGTATCACTTGGCCCTATTTTAACCCCCACGTGTCGAGGAGAAATGGAAACCGCGTGTGCACTGTCTCACGCTTTTACCTCCAACTGACTTAGATCTCGCAATCTGCGCGACCTACACCAATACAATTCTTGCCATCGCTGTATTATATCCCGGATAAAACACTCCATCCTGCTTGAACATAGTACTCCTCTTAAAAATCCTTCTCAGCAGCAAATGCATATATCTACTCTCGCAGACCAAATGTCGCGAAATCTCAATAAACGAAGTTAAAGTCGCACTAGCCATAATATTTCTTTCCTCTTTCCTTCCAAATGCGAAGCAATAGTCAGTTTCACACATAATAACTCTGAATAAATTGCAAACCATGAGAGAACTATTCACACATATCCCACCGCTGCCACCAGAAATTTTTCTTGTTACAAGCACAGGGGTATTCACTTGACCGAGCGGTGTCAAAACCCTGGCGCGAGTCACGCTGGAAGTCATATGTTTTCCCCAAACTTCCAAAGACTTCCATACAACTTGAGTTGTAAAATGGAAAGAAAGACGTGTCTGCTATAATTATTAATCTTTGCTGTAATCAATGGGCGACCCAGAGGAGACAACTTGCCCAAACGTCCATTAACTGCACCTTTACATGGTTTTTCTTCATTATCATCCGTTTTCCGTACCGATAGCTTGTCATGCCATAGAAATTACACCAGTATTCCCTTACTAACTGGGAAATATTTAACTGCGCGACCCTAGGCCAGTCCATCCACAGAATTTCCGGCGTATCACACTCATATACATACGCCAATTTTCCACTATGGCCACATAAACGGTACCTACCAAGTCCCAACTTATTGATTCCATTCTATAATTTACTGATTTCCAACCATAAATGCTGCCTTTTCAATCACACTACTTGTCTACACCACTGAATTTTAATATGGACTATGTTACGAAAGGGACAGTCATTCGGCTTGTACCCAAAATCACTACTAACGACCCAAGCATGGTTCAAATTCACTAACACTTACTCCAAAGTTTATTACAGTATGTTATATGATCCGCATGGGGAAAAAATTGCAACGTTCTATATTCTATGTTCTAGATTTGGGAAAACTAATTTTGTATTTGATATGATCCATATTAGGAAGAAAATCTGAATTATGTCAAATTTTATGACCTATATTAGGGGAAAAACTGCCCCATGTTATATTTTATTATCCATATTAGGAGAAAACTGTATTATTTTATATTTTATTATTCATATTAGAGTAAACTGGACTATGTTGGATTTTATGATCCATATTAGGGGAAATCTGTACTATGTTATTTTTTATTATCAATATTAGGGGAAAACTGTACTATGTAATATTTTATGATTCATATTAGGGGAAAACTGTACTATGTTATATCTTGTTATTCATATTATGGTAAACTGTACTTTGTAATATTTTATGATTCATATTAGGGGAAAACTGTACTATGTTATATTTTATTATTCATATTAGGGTAAACTGTACTATGTAATATTTTATGATTCATATTAGGGGAAAACTGTACTATGTTATATTTTATTATTCATATTAGGGTAAACTGTACTATGTAATATTTTGATTCATATTAGGGGAAAACTGTACTATGTTATATTTTATTATCCATATATGGGGAAACCTTTACCTTGTTATATCGTATGATCCATATTAAAGGAAAAACTGAACTATGTTATATTTTATGATCCATTTTAGGGGAAAACTTTACTAATTTATATTTTATTATCATATTAGGTGGAAAACTAATATTTTTCATAATATAATCCATATTGGGAACAGTGAAATATTTTTTTCCATGATCTAAATGGAGGGAAAACTGTAATATATTTTAATCTGTCAATTGCTGGGAAAAAGTGATCCATTTGTAGGAACAGAATGTAATATTTTATATTCTATGATGGTGTAAGGGTACTGGAACGTTTTACATTATAATCCATGGGGAAAAAATCTCTATTATGTTTTGTTCTATGATCTAAATGATGGTGGTGGTGGTGGTGCTGGGGAAAATGTTACATATTATATGATCCATATGGTTGTGCAGGTGGGGAAAATGTAAAATATTGTATGGTCCATATGGTGGTGGTGGTGGTTGGGAAATGTAAAAATATTCTGTGATCCATATGATTGTGGTGGTGGGAAAAATGTAAAATATTATATGATCCATATGGTTGTGGAGGTGGGGAGAATGGAAAATATCTTATGATCAATATGGTTGTGGTGGTGGGGAAAATGTAAAATATTCTATGATCCATATGGTTGTGGTTGTGGGGAAATGTAACATATTCTGTGATTCATATGATTGTGGTCGTGGGGAAAATGTAAAATATTATATGATCCATATGGTTGTGGTGGTGAGGAAAATGTAACATATTGTATAATCCATATGGATGTGCAGGTGGGGAAAATATAACATATTATATGATCCATATGTTTGTGGAGGTGGGGAAAATGTAAAATATTGTATGGTCCATATGGTTGTGGAGGTGGGGAAAATGTAACATGTTATCTGATCCATATGGTTGTGGAGGTGGGGAAAATGGAAAATATCTTATGATCAATATGGTTGTGGTGGTGGGGAAAATGTAAAATATTTTGTGATCCATATGATTGTGGTGGTGGGAAAAATGTAAATTATTATATGATCCATATGGTTGTGGAGGTGGGGAAAATGTAAAATATTCTATGATCCATATGGTTGTGGTGGTGGGGAAAATGTAACATATTATATGATCTAATTGGTTGTGGAGGTGGGGAAAATGTAAAATAGTATATGATCCATATGGTTTTGGTGGTGGGGAAAATGTAAAACATTGAATGATCCATTTGGTTGAGGAGATGGGGAAAATGTAAAATATTGTATGATCCATATGGTTGTGGTGGTGGGGAAAATGTAAAATATTCTATGATCCATATGGTTGTGGTGGGGAAAATGGAACATATTCTATGATCCATATGGTTGTGGCGGTGGGGAAAATGTAACATATTAAATGATCCATATTGTTGTGGTCGTGGGGAAAATGTAACATATTATATGATCCATAGGGTTTAGGTGCTGGGAAAAATGTAACATATTGTATGATCAATACGGCTGTGGTGGTGGGGTGAAATATATAATATTATATGATCCATATGGATGTGGTGGTGGGGAAAATGTAACATATTCTATAATCCATATGGTTGTGGTGAGGAATATGTAAAATATTACATGATCTATATGGTTGTGGTGTCAGGGAAATTGTAAAATATTCTATGATCCATATGGTTGTGGTGGTGGGGAAAATGTAAAATATTGTATGATCATTATGGTTGTGGTGGGAAAAATGTAAAATATTCTATGATCCATATGGTTGTGTGGGAAAATGTAAAATATTGTATGATCCATATGCTTGTGGTGGTGGGAAAAATGTAAAATATTATATGATCCTATGGTTGTGGTGGTGGGGAAAATGTAATATATTGTATGATCCATATGGTTGTGGTGGTGGGAAAAATGTAATATATTGTATGATCCATATGGTTGTGGTGGTGGGGAAAATGTAAAATATTGTATGATCCATATGGTTGTGGTGGTGGGGAAAATGTAAAATATTCTATGATCCATATGGTTGTGGTGGGGAAAATTTAACATATTCTATGATCCATATGGTTGTGGCGGTGGGGAAAATGTAACATATTAAATGATCCATATTGTTGTGGTGGTAAGGAAAATGTAACATATTATAAGATCCATATGGCTGTGGTGGTGGGAAAATGTAAAATATTCTATGATCCGTATGATTGTGGTGGTGGTGAAAATGGAAAATATTATATGAACCATATGGTTGTGATGGTGGTGAAAATGTAAAATATTTTATGATCCATATGGTTGTGGTGGTGTGGAAATGTAAAATATTCTATGATCCATATGATTGTGGTGGTGGGAAAATGTAAAATATTTTATGATCCATATGATTGTGGAGGTGGGGAAAAGGTAAAATATTGTATGGTCCATATGGTTGTGGAGGTGGGGAAAATGTAACATTACCGTATATGATCAATATGGTTGTGGAGGTGGGGAAAATGGAAAAATATCTTATGATCAATATGGTTGTGGTGGTGGGGAAAATGTAAAATATTCTGTGATCCATGGGATTGTGGTGGTGGGCAAAATGTAAAATATTATTTGATCCATGTGGTTGTGGTGATGAGTAAAATGTAAAATATTGTATGGTTCATATGGTTTTGGAGGTGGGCGAAAATGTAACTTATTATATGATCCATATGGTTGTGGAGGTGGGGAAAATGTAAAATATTGTATGATCCATATGGCTGTGGTTGTGGGGAAAATGTAAAATATTGTATGATCCATATGGCTGTGGTTGTGGGGAAAATGTAAATTATTCTATGATCCATATGGCTTTAGTGGTGGGGAAAATGTAAGATATTGTATGGTCCATATGGTTGTGGAGGTGGAGAAATTAACATATTATATGATCCATATGGTTGTGGTGATGGGGAAAATGTAAAATATTATATGATCCATTTTGTTGTGGAGTAGGGGAAAATGTAAAATGTTGTATGATCCATATGATTGTGGTGAAGGGGAAAATGTAAAATATTGTATGATTCATATGGTTGTGGTGGTGGGGAAAATGTAATATATTGTATTATCCATATGGTTGTGGTGGTGGGGAAATGTAAAATATTATATGATCCGTATGATTGTGGTGGCGTGGAAAATATAAAATATTATATGATCCGTATGGCTGTGGTGGTGGTGAAAATGTAACATATTATATGATCCATATGGTTGTGGAGGTGGGGGAAATGTAAAATATTATATGATCCTTACGGCTGTGGTGGTGGTGGGAAATATAAAATATTACATGATCCATATGTATGTGGTGGTGGGGAAAATGTAACATATTATATGATCCATAGGGTTTAGGTGCTGGGGAAAATGTAACATATTATATGATCAATACGGCTGTGGTGGTGGGGTGAAATATATAATATTATATGATCCATATGGATGTGGTGGTGGGGAAAATGTAACATATTCTATAATCCATATGGTTGTGGTGAGGAATATGTAAAATATTACATGATCCATATGGTTGTGGTGTCAGGGAAATTGTAAAATATTCTATGATCCATATGGTTGTGGTGGTGGGGAAAATGTAAAATATTGTATGATCATTATGGTTGTGGTGGGAGAAATGTAAAATATTCTATGATCCATATGGTTGTGTGGGAAAATGTAAAATATTGTATGATCCATATGCTTGTGGTGGTGGGGAAAATGTAAAATATTATATGATCCTATGGTTGTGGTGGTGGGGAAAATGTAATATATTGTATGATCCATATGGTTGTGGTGGTGGGGAAAATGTAAAATACTTTATGATCCATATGGTTGTGGTGGTGTGGAAAATGTAAAATATTCTATGATCCTATGGTTGTGGTGGTGGGGAAAATGTAATATATTGTATGATCCATATGGTTGTGGTGGTGAGGAAAATGTAATATATTGTATGATCCATATGGTTGTGGTGGTGGGGAAAATGTAAAATATTGTATGATCCATATGGTTGTGGTGGTGGGGAAAATGTAAAATATTCTATGATCCATATGGTTGTGGTTAGGAAAATGGAACATATTCTATGATCCATATGGTTGTGGCGGTGGGGAAAATGTAACATATTAAATGATCCATATTGTTGTGGTGGTAAGGAAAATGTAACATATTATATGATCCATATGGCTGTGGTGGTGGTATCCATATGATTGTGGTGGTGAGGAAAATGTAAAATATTCTATGATCCTTATGCTTGTGGTGGTGGTGAAAATGGAAAATATTATATGAACCATATGGTTGTGGTGGTGGTGAAAATGTAAATTTTTTTATGATCCATATGGTTATGGTGGTGTGGAAATTTAAAATATTCTATGATCCATATGATTGTGGTGGTGGGGAAAATGTAAAATATTGTATGATCCATATGATGGTGGTGGTGGGGAAAATGTAAAATATTGTATGGTCCATATGGTTGTGGAGGTGGGGAAAATGTAACATTATATGATGAATATGGTTGTGGAGGTGGGGAAAATGGAAAAATATCTTATGATCAATATGGTTGTGGTGGTGGGGAAAATGTAAAATATTCTGTGATCCATAGGATTGTGGTGGTGGGAAAAATGTAAAATATTATTTGATCCATGTGGTTGTGGTGATGAGTAAAATGTAAAATATTGTATGGTCCATATGGTTGTGGAGGTGGGCGAAAATGTAACTTATTATATGATCCATATGGTAGTGGAGGTGGGGAAAATGTAAAATATTGTATGATCCATATGGCTGTGGTTGAGGGGAAAATATAACATATTATATGATCCATATGTTTGTGGAGGTGGGGAAAATGTAAAATATTGTATGGTCCATATGGTTGTGGAGGTGGGGAAAATGTAACATGTTATCTGATCCATATGGTTGTGGAGGTGGGGAAAATGGAAAATATCTTATGATCAATATGGTTGTGGTGGTGGGGAAAATGTAAAATATTTTGTGATCCATATGATTGTGGTGGTGGGAAAAATGTAAAATATTGTATGATCCAAATGGTTGTGGTGGTGGGGAAAATGTAATATATTGTATGATCCTTATGGTTGTGGTGGTGGGGAAATGTAAAATATTATATGATCTGTATGATTGTGTTGGCGTGGAAAATATAAAATATATGATCCGTATGGCTGTGGTGGTCGTGAAAATGTAACATATTATATGATCCATATGGTTGTGGAGGTGGGGGAAATGTAAAATATTATATGATTTATATGGTTGTGGTTTTTGGGGAAAATGTAAAATATTTTATGATCCATATGATTGTGGTGGTGGGGAAAATGTAACATATTATATGATCGATATGATTGTGGAGGTGGGGAAAATGTTAAATATTTTATGATCCATATGGTTGTGTTGGTGGGAAAAAAATAATATAGGTACTGTATGGTCCTTATGGTTGTGGTGCTGGGGAAAATGTAACTTATT
The DNA here is from genome assembly GCA_029339505.1 of Unio delphinus. NCBI lineage: Eukaryota > Metazoa > Mollusca > Bivalvia > Unionida > Unionidae > Unio > Unio delphinus. Next base: position 3,507,460 of record JAQISU010000090.1, read on the forward strand.
ATATGATCCATACGGCTGTGGTGGTGGGAGGAAATATAAAATATTATATAATCCATATGGATGTGGTGGTGGGGAAAATGTAACATATTCTATGATCCATATGGTTGTGGTGAGGAATATGTAAAATATTACATGATCCATATGGTTGTGGTGACGAGGAAAATGTAAATATTCTATGATCCATATGGTTGTGGTGGTGGTGAAAATGTAAAGTATTGTATGATCATTATGGTTGTGGTGGGGAAAATGTTAAATATTCTATGATCCATATGGTTGTGGTGGTGTAGAAAATGTAAAATATTGTATGATCCATATGGTTGTGGTGGTGTGGAAAATGTAAAATATTATATGAACAATATGGTTGTGGTGGTGGGGAATATGTAAGATATTGTGTGATCCATAAGGTTGTGGTGGTGTGGAAAATGGAAAATATTCTATGAACAATATTGTTGTGGTGGTGGGGAAAATGTAAAATATTCTAGAACAAAATGGTTATGGTGGTGGGAAAAATGTAAAATATTCTATGATCCATATGGTTGTGGTGATGGGAAAATGTAAAATAATATATGATCCAAACGGTTGTGGTGTGGAAAATGTAAAATATTCTATGATCCTATGGTTGTGGTGGTGGGGAAAATGTAATATATTGTATGATCCATATGGTTGTGGTGGTGAGGAAAATGTAAAATATTGTATGATCCATAAGGTTGTGGTTGTGGGGAAAATGTAATTTGTTCTATTATCCATATGGTTTTAGTGGTGGGGAAAATGTAAGATATTGTGTGGTTCAGATGGTTGTGGAGGTGTGGAAAATGTAAAATATTATATGATCCATATGATTGTGGTGATGGGGAAAATGGAAAATATTGTATGATCCATATGGCGGTTGTGGTGGGGAAAATGTAAAATATTTTATGATCCGTATGATTGTGGTTGTGGGGAAAATGTAAAATATTATATGATCCATATGGTTGTGATGGTGGTGAAAATGTAACATATTATATGATCCATATGGCTGTGGAGGTGGGGAAAATGTAAAATATTCTCTGATCCATATGGTTGTGGTGGGGAAAATGTAACATATTGTATGATCCATATGGTTGTGGTGGTGGGGAAAATATAACATATTAAATTATCCATATGGTTGTGGTGGTGTGGATAATGTGAAATATTGTATGGTCCTTATGGTTGTGGTGGTGGGGAAAATGTAAAATAACATATGATCCATATGATTGTGGTGGTGGGGAAAATGTAACATATTATATGATCCATACGGCTGTGGTGGTCGTGGGAAATGTAAAATATTCTATGATCCATATGGTTGTGGTTTGGAATATGTAAAATATTATATGATCCATAGAGTTGTGGTGATGGGGAGAATGTAAAATATTCTATGATCCATATGGTTGTGGTGGTTGTGAAATGTAAAGTATTGTATAATCATTATGGTTGTAGTGGGGAAAATGTAAAATATTCTATGATCCATATGCTTGTGTTGGAAAATGTAAAATATTGTATGATCCATATGGTTTTGGTGGTGGGGAAGAGGTAAAATATTATATGAACAATATGGTTGTGGTGGTGGGGAAAATGTAAAATATTGTATGATCCATATGGTTATGTTGTAAAATGTAAAATATTCTATGATCCATATGGTTGTGGTGGTTGGGCAAAATGTAAAATATTCTATGATCCATATGGTTGTGGTGGTGGGGAAATTGTAAAATATTCTATGATTCATATGTTGTAAAAACAATAGTATGTTGTAATGTAGGGTTAGTGATAGTTGGGTTTATTTGGTGCAGTCTGGTAAAACAACCTTCAAACTATGTTACAAAAGTGTTTTAGCTGATGCTATCTTTTTTTTACCTCACTGGTTACAGGTTAGATCCGTCAACTTTCTTCATGCCTCTGGTAACATTGCTTTTAAAGTTTACGTACATTTAATATATGTCTGCACGTTAACGAATCGGAAATAATTTATTAGGCAAATGTTTAGGTTGGTCACATGCATAATTCTTAATGGCTGTAATCTGCCATGCATTACAATGTATTTAAATACATTAATCAATATATATTTTAAGTCATTGAAGAAAGATGTTAGTATATATATACATATATATATATATATATATATATATATATATATATATATATATATATATATATATATATATATATATATATATATATATATATATATATGCATGCTTGGGGGCCCCGCTCATCGTTTGCTGCCTTGGGCTATGAATTATGCTCTGCTCCACGCACATCCTAGGGCCGAACTTGTTGGGACACGCGTGAGACACGTTTTTGTTTTTTAAAGTTTGCTCAAGCTGATCGATTCCGCCCAAGAGTGAAAAAGTGGGTTAGCGGAAACATGCATGCATGCGTGCGTACGTACGTACGTACCTACGTACGTACGTACGTACCTACCTACCTACATACCTACCTACATACCTACATACATACATACATACATACATACATACATACATACATACATACATGCTAACAATATATTATTTAAGAAAAGTGAGAGAGAGACACACACACACATAGACAGACAGACAGACAGACATAATACAATTTGTAAATGCTATCTCTGTATTTCCTGTATGTTCTAGTAGCAGTTGAATTAAGCTACTGCAGTAATCTCTAACATAATCCAGAACCATTTCAAAATCCACGTCAGTGAATTAATAATACATACGTAAACTACGTGCTTTCTTTGTGTCACTAATATCGTTAGACACCACTCCGGTTGCCTAGTGGTTAGAGCGTCTGCCGAGGAAGCGGATGGTGGTGGGTTTGATCCCCGGCTGAGTCATAACAATGCCGTACAAAAATGGTACTAACAGCTGCCTCGCATGGCGCTCATCATTAAGTGGTTAGTGTTAGGACTCGTCGGCGTGATGTCAGGATAATGTGACTGGGTGGGACATCATGCTACATGTCTGTGGCACGATGACCCAGTGCTAGACATCACTATGAACTGCCTCACTGCAGACATCGTAGCGATATGACTGAATTTTTTTTAAAGCTCCGTTAAAAATCCTAATCACGCACACACACTAACGTTAGACAAATGTTTAAAATAGTTATGTTATTCCAAACGAAACAAAACCAGTCCTAATATTTGTACAAACAAACTTTATCCCTGAAATTAATTAAATGTTCCATTTTGTAACGAGGCAAGTGTTCGCAGCATTTCTGTCCTTTTTGTAATTTTATTGTTTTATGTGTTATAAGGTTAACATGAATTTCGCAAATCGGATGCATTGCAATTTGTGTTTGAATCGAATTATAGTCAGTCAGTCAGTCAATCAGTCGATGAATCAGCCTATCAGTCATACGCACGAGTAGGAGATCGATGTGGAATGTCGTGCTTAATCGGCTCTGTGCTACTTGAGCTAAACTACGATAAATTAGAGGATATATGCACTATGATTGTTTTCTATGATGTGTTGTATTTGTCGGGTAAAACGTGCTGAATACCGCGCTGAATACCGTGCGTTCTAATTTTCTTACTACAGCGCAGGCCCGCACCTGGGGGGTGGGGTGTGTGGCAACCATGGCACTTGTCAGGGGCCCGAGCTAGATAGGCACATATACGCACATATTTGAAACACGAAAGGGGCCCGAACTCTGTCAGCTGCCTTGGGCCCAGAATTTCCTAGGTGCGGGCCTGTACAGCGTTACACCTTTTCTTGTCAATCAGTTGTCGCAGAGCAGAGATTCCAAGGTGATCAGTTCGATCGCCAACAACGTGTGTTGTTGTTGTTGTTGTTAGGTTTAACGCCAATTTTCAACACAATATAGGCTATACATGGCGGCCAGTATTAATGGTGGAGGAAGAACCCAGGAAAACCCAGGAAAGAACCACCGACGCACCGGCAAGCTTTCTCACGTACAAATATGACAGAGGCGAGATGTCAATGATCCATTACGGAGAGCGCTTCAGACCACTCGGCCACTCGGGGCCCACCAGCAACGTGTGTAAATCATTTCATAATCAGATGGCCTTGCACGAGTTTACCCATTTTGATGACTTGGACATTTTCATACAATTTCATAAAATTATCAGAGGATGTTTATGACTCCTGCTTCAACCACATGGGGATTTTTCAAAACGAAAACGCATATTTTGTATTAAAAATAAGACATGCAAATGAGTGGGATGAGCATTCTCCGTTTTCATAAGGATTACCTTTTTCCGAGTACTCGCAAGCATGCTAATGCATGACGAGGCTGTTTTCTGTCGGATAGAATGTGTTGCATTGTTTTGTTTAGCATAATGAGCTGAGCGGGCTAGTTCTGTTCTGAAGGCTTAGTAAGTTCGCTAATGCTATGTTTTACATTTTCCACCAGCTTATAGGACTCACAGTACTAATTCAACTCCAAAAGTAAACGTATGGAAACATCATATTCAAAATTCAATAACTTAATATTTCTGGATGCTAATGATCAAATCTTTCTCCATGCACAACTATCCTTGGTGCAGGCTTCTGTGTGGAGGACACCAAATGAGCCTCGGCTTTTTAGAAAAATCTACATGTGTATTAAACGAACGTTATTGAATCTGCACGAAATGAATCAGGTGCTAATTTCATTGTTATGTATTCCTAAGTCAAGCCTGTAATAGTACTAAAATCAATAGAATTTTGTCTATAGTTTTATTCCAAATTACAGATAGGATAAGGTCTAAAAGACATTTTTACTCAAATTTTACTTTTCATTATTAACCAATTATGGACAACCAAACACGTATATACTCTATTATTTGTTCACCCATTTCTAGACTGGTTCACAGTTCTTCCATATAATTGGTACCTTTATGTAATATATAGTTCATTTTCATTTGGTGTTTCCTAATGTGCTCGTTTTTTGCAGCCATGGTATTGAAATCGTTAGAACTGGTCATTAACTAGAAGACTGCTACTCCAGTTCAGTCTGAGACGCACATCAACTCAGTTCAACAACTGTATTCATTGCAGCATATACAAATTCAAACGATTCGTCATTTCTAAACTACGACCATGTTAGGTTTTCTTTTGTAGATCGTGATCTCCTTGATTATTAGCTGTGACATCAGCAGTAATCGCAGCTGTGTCTTTGAACTTCTTGAGCGTGTCTGATTTCCATATCACAAAAGTACCTAAATGTGTGTTATATAGGCTTTTTTTCAGTAAGCGCGTAAATTCTATACATAATTCTGGTATGGTTAAGTGTTCACGCAACTAGTTTGTGTGCATGTAACTGTTCATCAAATCAATACAGTCTTCTGTTTGTCTCTATATTTCTAATTCGATAGGAGTATTCTTAATAATGGATGACACTGGATAGTATTCTACCCATGTGATTATAGTATTGTCTTCTTCGTGACTGACATTGCAAAGAAACAGAGTACATTCTTGGAAAATTCACAAGAATCTAGGTTCATCATCATTGGTTTTTATTTTATGATTCGAAAATGCTTGGTCTCGTACTGCTGTACCTTTTTGTGTCTATAATGTATCAATCTTTTTGTCTGCCTCTACTTACAACGTTCTGGCTGCTGCGTAGTTGTCAGAGCAAATGTTTTGTCAAGCATGTGGTTCTTTAGACGTGTATCGTTTTCGATAGGCTCTTTAACTGGATGGATCAGTACATTCTCCTTGGCATTCATTAATTGTTTGAGATCCTGTTGGTTGACTTCAATCTGTCAAAGTATTCATCATTCGGTGGTGGTTAGGTTTATATATATATATATATATATATATATATATATATATATATATATATATATATATATATATATATATATATATATATATATATATATATATATATATATATATATATATATTTATATAACCCATTTGTTTCTTCTTGAAACGTTTACTTGCGTGGTGCGTATTCTGTTTCGTCTTGATTATGTTTGCAAACATTTCTAAAATCTGATGTAAGCTGGCATCAATAAAAACGGAGTACAAGATTCTGAGATTGTTGATGGTCTTTTTGTTGATGCTACCTCTATCGTTACTGCTGATCGAGGTTTCCGTTGACACGCGCATGTTCTGGATGAGGTCCCTTTCCTTATCTTAGTGGTCGAGTTTTAAGTCTTCTTTTTTTGTTGGGGGGGGGGGGGGAGGGGCTATCTGTTGTGTTTCTTTTCGCTTTTTCATATTTTTGGACTTTTCTTCTTTGTTTTCTTAAGAAATATGTTTAAGCTTGTTGTTGTAGTGACAGCTATCTTTGTTTTTCTTTTTGCTGTTGTTTTTCTTTTGCCGATGCATCGCTATCCGACTTTAAAAGATTATGAATAATTAGCTTTCTAAGAAATCCGCAGGGCATTTTATCTTGGTTAAATTATCATTTGTTTATTGCTCTATATATCAAGTCTCGGATTTACGAGTAGTGTTAATAGTACTTATTTACTTTTTTAAAATTTAATTGCGTATTTAGGAATATGAATGCAGTGTCGTCAAAATAACCAGCGTAACAATTCTTTCTGTCCAATTTAAAACAAATCTGAAAGCTCCTTTTTATTTCTTTGCGATAATGATGGCATACATTGCGCAAATCATTGAGGCTATAATAAATTTAAGTACTATCACGTTGATTGACATTAATAGCTTTTGCTGTGAAGTTATTGTGTGGTCGAGGGAATAAATGAATTGGGTTGTTGTGCTTGTAGGCGGACGGATGATGGCGACATATAAATCACTGAAATACCATCGTGTACGTAGGAAATCGCAAATAATCAGGTGTAAAGTGAGTTTCAAATTGATCAGCAAGCAGACTAATGGCAAATGCATTGTATCGTCAATGGCATAACTGCATTGTACCGTCAATGGCACAACGATATTGGCTCAACGTTGAGAGTGACTATCCAGTAACCATTTATACTTAGTGCCTGCCATGTGGTCTGTTCGAGCTCCTTTGTCAGGTTAAGTTACTGTCTGGGTCTGCATCGTTGTTGTTTTCATGATGTATCCAAATATTGCATCTATTTGTGAAGAATCCTCACTGAGAAATAGGCGCTGCTATAAAGCAAATCCGCTATGTTCTGCAGTGACGATAAACATGAAAAACAACCATACATCCAGCAGAGGGTATAGTGATAAATGGAGATAAAACTTTGAACAAGACTCATTTGTGTTTGATGAGGTAGAAGATCGTAATTAAAAGGGTCATGACGACATTGTCTTTTCGAATGATGATTATTATGAAAGATGAACATGGAATAGATGGACAAAAAGATCCTGACCTGTACGTAAAATATCACAGGCAGACAATGCCAGAATCAATGTGTCTGTGATGAGAATTCCTTGAGGACTGAAATATCTTCAACGATACATTTCGAGACACACTCGCCAAATCAAAAGATGCGAGGTTACTAACTACAATGCAACCTCTGCTCGTCAACCTATGGGTTTGACTTACAGCAAAAGGAAGTCCATCAGATTTTTACATAGGTTTTTTTTTTTTACTATATCGATTGGACGTCTGAACAACTCTTGACTCCAAAGACGTCACCAACAACAATATTTTTTAAAACGTATTTCGATACACCATTGATATGAGCAATGAACTCGATTTGATGCTGGCGTACTTTTATGAAATACAATGCAAAGTGGTAGGAAACACCTCTGTTCCGGTTCTAAGAATCGTTCTATTGAGAATGGATTCTGCTATATAAATTGGTCCACAAAGAGAGAGAGAGAGAGAGAGAGAGAGAGAGAGAGAGAGAGAGAGAGAGAGAGAGAGAGAGAGAGAGAGACAGACAGAGAGAGACAGACAGAGACAGAGAGCATAGGTTTGTTTTACAGTTATTACATACTTTTGAAAGAGAGACAGATTTAAGTTGAAGTCGTGTGTGTGTAATTGCAACAAGCTGAGTAGAGATTATTTTGCTATATCTATGTTAATTTCGTGTATGATAACTGAAATTATATGCTATGCGATATAAGAGAAACAACACGCTGTTTAAAACAAAAATTGATTTAAATGATTGAACTGACCGATACCATCTGACTAAGACAATAATCCCATCTTGTCCAAAGTACAATATCTTTGACAGTTATTAAAATAGAGAGAATGAAATCTAGCACAGTAGACTTTCGCAAATGAAATGAATATTCCTTGTTTCTCAGCCCATGTATCCAGTGTACCGAGAAGTAGCTCAACAAAGAGGACATAGCTTGTGGAATATGTCCAATCGCTATTTCGTACTGTCGTGCTGATCGTAACACCTTATCTTCACAAGGAACTGAATAGCTTGCAAGCCCTGTCGCGATGGCAAGAATTCATCCGAAATTTCGTGGTCGATAAACACAATGCTAAACAAGTGTTATTGTTTACAGGGGTAAATATTCTAGACAGTAAATAGCTATTTCGACAGGTTACAGAACTGCACAACACGTTTGTCAAAATAATTTCTCCAATATCCTCTCGGCAGTAAAGTACTTGTCAACAATAAACTCAGAGAAACAATAAACTTAGATAAACAATAAAATAGCAAGGAAACGGCAAGTACAAGGATGCAGAAGAGTTAGTTTATTAAAGTAACAAAAATACAAAGATATACAGATTGCTAATCTTCCAAGACGGAAACTAATATGTTTGCCATGTCACACAAGATGATGACAATGGCAGAATCCTGGTAGACAGAAAACCATCGAATGTCATACTTTTATGATGGCAGCTCCTACTGAATTTGTGATCGTTTACTTGCTTATGCTTGTAAAATGTATGCAGGTATGAAAACAATAAGAGACCTTGAGTGCGTCAGTGTTGTTTAGTAATGGTGGGTATTGGTTAGTAAGGATACGTGTTTGTCCGTTGATGTGTTGGTCATTATGAATGTGTGTTATTAACCATTACCGACTCCATACCTTTCCTCATCTTAGTGTTTGTATATGGTAGCTTCCGGCGATTACGAGGGTTCTTTGGTACCTCGGTATTTGAAGTTTTGGGTACTTTTTCTGCACAGCACCACCTATTGTGTACTTATCGTATATACACTACATGATCATAAGTTACTCATTCTGCATCACCAGATGATTTTGGAAATATCTCGGGATAGCTGGCGAGTCCATTATTTAAAAAATGCAGCCATTAATGGCCGTACACATGTTCTAAAATAGAATCTATATCTTCTTACATTTGATAATACTGTAACAAATTGTTTTGTCGTTTGATAATGTCCAATCATTTTATGCAAGAGTCAGATCACATGATTACCATATATTTCAAGAAGCAAGACATTGACTATATGGTAGCAAATATGACTCACAATATGAAGTATGTCAATATTGTTGTTTTCTTGTGGCTTTCGGAATTGACAGGTGTTGACTTTAAAACTTTGTTGTACTACTTTTCGTTGTAACGCTTAGTTTTGTTTAGGAAGTGTAAGGTCGACATTTACTATCATGCTCATGTTAGTGTGCCCTTTCTCAATGACAATCCTGGCGCCACCCTCATATAAAGTGTTTACAAATACATTATTGTAATTCTCTCAGATAGGTTTATATTGTTGGAGGGTACAGGTGACGGAATGAGAACCGTTGAAGTAGCATCCAATTTTCAAATTAATTTTTACAATTTGTGCAGCGTATGCATCAAGACCCTAACCGCGATATCAAATTAACGTCCCTTGCAATTATCTTATTCAAACTAGAAATTAAAGATATTTTAATATAGAGCAAAGAGCACCAACTAGACGGATATGAAATATTGAAGGTCAGCTTCTTTATTTACTCTTTCGCCGATCGCTAATTTTAAGACCAGAGATTCCATAACACTCCTCTATATACGGGTATGTGTCTTCCAAAACGTGTTATTGACTAGTGCCTGTCCCCCTACCCCATGTCCAATTTTCACAGGATCCATACCGGCTTCACGTTTAGTTACCATACGGTCCATAGAAGCATCCTGATGTTACATCTAACCCATATATATCGTAATTTCAATTCCCATGTGGTCTATAGAATCATCTTATTGTTGAATTTTCACAACGACATTTTATGTGAATTTCCATACAGATCCATACAAACAATGACCTTTAAATTTATATATAGACCAATGATGACATCATTATTTTAAATTTCCGTACATGCCCATGGTAAAATCTAAATATTTAATTTTCGTGTGAGATGTGTATTTACATATACTTCATTATCATCAGAGTTGTTGTTTATGTGCGTAGTTATGCGAATAAATGTTTTAAATGTAAAAGTATGCTATGCAAGTACATTCGGCTGGCCGCATTAGGATATTGTCGATGGTCATAGGGCCGCACCACCTTTGTTATTTTTCTACCTTTGTTACTTTATGTCATGACACTATATCACGCCGCGTGTTTGAGACCTCTGTACTATACCTCTCTTGAACGTAAGTATTCATTGTTCTAAACATTTGGCACCCATGATTTCGCGTGTGTTGCTTGTTTCTGGCCTGAAGACAATAATGCTAATAAATAATTGGTTGATTACACAGCCACGCATTTGTCATATGTATACTTTTCTGGTTCTATCTGTACTTGAAGTGTTTTGTGTTAGGGTCTTCTGACCCAGCCATTTTCTTCATTTGTGTTTCTGCTTGTGATGTACCTTTTTCCCGCAAATCATTCTCTTTCCATATGCTTGTAAAGCATTCGAAGAAAACACAAAAATGAATAATATAAAATGAATAATAGTGATAATATATCGCTATTTATGAATATTTTGTGATATTTGTCTAAATATGACGTTGCGAATAGTAACAATAATGTTTTTATTACATGAAATGATATAAATATATCCTTGCTGTAAGACATGAAAATAAATCTGTCTAGATAAAATGACTATTCACAATCCTGGCGAAGACTGGATGCCCTCCATACCTGCTAAGCACGATCCATGTACGTCGGATGGATGATGGACGGATCCCCAAAGATCTTATTTATTCGGAACTTGCCTGTAGCAAAATATCGATCGGACGGACACATCCTCCGCTTCAAGGATTTCTGCAAGCGCGACCTGAAAGCTCTTGACTTCGATGTCAACACCTGGTATAAGCTTGCTCGAGCTGGCTTGAAATCTGGCGAGGACAAGCTACGCGTGTTAGCTGATGAAATGCAATCTCAGAGGAAGATGTTGCAGCTCCAACATACACTAGACTCAACTTTCAAGTGCAGCAAGGACTAACACTCCCGTATCGGCCTACATAATCACTACAGACGGTGCACAACAACCAACCGTGACATCTCTCACGGACGCACTATCATCGTCTCTGTCTGTCTGTCTGTCTGTCTCTCTCTCTCTGTATCTCTCTCTGTCTGTCTGTCTGTCTGTCTGTCTGTCTCTCTCTCTGTCTGTCTGTCTGTCTGTCTGTCTGTCTCTCTGTCTGTCTGTCTGTCTGTCTGTCTCTCTCTCTCTATATATATATATTATATATATATATATATATATATATATATATATATATATATATATATATATATATATATATATATAAGTGATGATGAAGTTTTTGAGACAATTCTACTCCTCCAAAAATTGCTAAAATGTATATCCTGTCATTTAGGATCTGCCTCGAATTCTTATTTATTATAATGGGGCTTAGCAAAATCTTCAATTGGCTCAGAATGAGAATCAATGAAATGATTTTAATACAGACAGGAGGTCGAACGAGATGAAGGAGGAGAAGAAGGTGTTTCGAGGTGAATGTGGTGATGTCATGTATTTGTAATTAATAACCTCCTGTCATTTCTCTTTTATTTGATCTTTAATGGGAAAACAACCACTTCATCATAATTAGAATCTAATGTATCAAACGTTTTTCGTTTCGCAAAACATGTACGCTGTAACAAACATATATACTGCAACACAAAAACATACGCATTGTTACACACAGACAATCTAGAGTTATTTCCATACAAACACTTGTTAAAAAACACCCCATGTTAAATATTTACACGTCAATGGATACAATTACATTAAAATAACATGTAATGCAAAATATAAAGACTTTAAAACTGGAAAACAAACAATTAAATATATATTTAATAAGATATACAAATCATATATAACAGAATAGGAACACAAACAGGCTCGTCTTGCGTTTTGTTCAGTTTAGTTGTCATTCTCATTTTTCAAACTTTTAAAACAATCTTTAATGGTTGACTAAGAGGTCATTACAACAGTGAATTAGCGGGAAGACTCTTAAGGTACGACAATGTAGGATATAGCAGTGTATGTTTGAATGGAAGTTGAGTATATTCTTGTATGTTTGAATGGAGTTTGTACAGTATTATACGTTTGAATGGAGGTTTATACAGTATTGTACGTTTGAATGGAGACTGTGTACAGTATAGCATGTTTGAATGGAGGTTGTGTGCAGTATTGTACATTTGAATGGAGATTGTGTAGAGTATCTAATGTTTGAATGGAGGTTGTATAACGTATTCTATGTTTGAATGGAGGTTGTGCACATCATTGTATGTTTGAATGGAGGCTGTGTACAGTGTTGCATGATTAGGTTGAATTCTATTAGGTATTCATAAATTACTGGACAATACGACTTTTCCAACTTAATTTCAAATACTAGTTTGCACTTCAGTTTCCATCGGAACATTTTATGAAACACTTCTAGTGCTGAAGATAAAGATTTTTTTTTTTTATACAATAAAGGTTTGCCATTCAAAATGGAAAGGGTACTACTATGTAGTATCAACAATTACAAAACCTTATTAATTCACGTAAACCCGGTTTATATTTTCCAAATACCATCATATACTGTTCCAAACATATGAATAACGACTTATAAACTGACTATTTTACATGTATATTCAACGCTGAATTCAACACTATTCAATGAACAAATGCCTGGTGATGTATTTTCATTGATAAGCATAAAATAGCAACGGTAATTATATTTAATGACACTTTAATGACAAATGAAATTGATATAACTTAGAGACTCGAAGTATAATGTACTTTGATATGTAAATCATAATATCAGTTATGTCCATAAAAGCCATGTTATGGTGATGAATGATGTTAACGTCTACAATGTACTCTCTAGACTCCACATTTACGCTTATATAAAGTATACAATTTAACTCTACAGTAGCTCATCAAGTGACATCGTCTTCCATATTGGATACTTCGCTGGGATTCGAACTTAGAATTATTTGGACATTTTTATTACCAGGACTTTTGCAATTTCTCTAGTGGATAATATTTTGAATTATTTTTGGATTAATTTTGGAATTGATTCTTAAAACCGTAAGTTTATGGTTTTTTCTTCTGAAAAATATTTGTGCTCAATAAATTGTTTATTAAGTTTTTACAAGCTTGTTATTTTCACTCTTTTTATGTTACTGTTTATTTGAGCCTAAGCACGTAACATAGAAATTGGGGCCTCGTCCGAAATTGGGATTCGGTAATAATTTTTTTCAGAAAACGTTTGTTTTAAATTTGAATACCCCTAGTTTTTGAACTTTTCAAAAAATCTTTAGTGAGATTGACAAGCTTGTATTAAAATGACATCTAAAGTAGAAATATTTCTTTCTAATCCTACTCAGGAGCAATTATGAATTAATAGTTGGATTTAAAGTGAAACCGGCCACTAGGGTCATATGTTCACTATTTCGCACTGCCATTTATTTACATGGCAGTGATTTAATTTATCCAGAAAGATGGAATGGTGCCACATTTTCCTGGTGTTTATACGCACATAGTGCGTTATTTAATTTGGTCGTCATATCATACCCTTAAAGAGGGTCTAATGATATGAATGTTAGACCTGGGTGAGTGGGAATAGACCCATCACGCACTCAACCTATCAACCAATCGAAAGTATGTACGCTTATTCCATATTCAATCCAGTTTTTCTAGTGGATTTCTCTATGCCAAAATTGTGTAAGCCACCGATGCAATTCATCAAATGGTAGAGTTGAAGAATTAATTTACGTTCCTATCTATGCCAATCTTCTAGTACAAAAGTGTACATATTATATGTCCCTAACAATTTCTTTTGATGATATGACTAAACGTCATTTGAAAGGTAGCCACTGTCAGAGAGGATTAGATTGTTAATTTTGAGCGGTGGGTCCGAAAATGATCAAGTTAGGCTTTTTGGATAGAGCTTGTCAAGGAGGGTTTCCGTAACCAAGTGGAAGACTCTGTTAAGGCAATGAAAGACAATAGCCCTAAAAAGGACTTTTTTTTTGAGAATCCCATGATCACTTGTTAGTGACCGATTATCCCTCTGCTCCTGTGGTTGGTCCCTGTATACTTCTTGAGTGTCTTGTTTGACCCTGTACTCACTCGATGATTCCCTGTATACATCTTGAGTGTCTTGTTTTGGATTCTCACTCTAAACATTCTTGCTCCTTCGTCAATTTGCTTCCGTATTTTTCCCTATCAATTTGGAATTCTTTGTGCATTTTTTGTGTAGAATATATAACCCCATATGACAACTATATGCATTGTTAGTTAATGCATGATGTTATTAAGTTACTGCAAGGCCTGATAGTTTTGGGGTTACCTATCTTTATAGTGTATGAATTTGAGGTCATTTTCTAAATTAGCATATGTTTGGTTGCAACCTTGTGTTGCTGGGCCTGATAGTGTTGGGTTTGAGACTACCTCATTGGATCTAATTTGGGGTCATAACCTATGCATATATCATGAGGTTTTTAGTTGCAACATTGTGTCGCTGGACCTGATAGTCTTGGTTTTGAGACTACTTCATACACTCTAGTTGGGACCATAGTTAGGGGCGCGTGTTAGTGGTTATACTTTAACCACAGCGGTATCGCGTTTTTTAGGGGCCTATAATACCTTCGTAATATTAAACTCAGTTATGAGATGTTGTCAATGGGGTTATATAGAAGGAAGAATTTAGAAGCATAAGAGAAGGAAAGAGGTAAGACGCTTGCCTTATTGATTGTATAATTGGTATTTAATATAACTTTGATGTTTATACCTTTATGTATTTCTTTTATTTTAGATTTATTTTTATTGTTCCATGTTATTTTACCATTCCATTAGGTTTGGTTGCTCTGGAGCCGCCATGGGAACGTAATACCCAGCGTAGTATAGGTGGGCTCTCTTAAGAGATAACGAGTCCCTTTTGGCCCCGTACGCTTCCATCCCTCGTAACGATATTATTTTCCATTAGGTTAGGTTACTGTGGAGCCGCCATGGGAACGTTATACCCAGCGTAGTGTAGGTGGGCTCCCTTAAGGGTAACGAATCCCTTTTGGCCCCGTACGCTTCCCTCCCCTTAGAACAATATTATTTTATATACATATTTAGGTACCAGTAAAACATTCATTTCATTTATGGATGATATGGTGTTATACTTATATTCTATCCATTAGCCATGTAGTTCTAAGAAATTCAATTATATTATAGTATGTTCTTTGAGGGTTTTTGTTGCATAATTGAATTATTTCTGGATATGTACTTGGTGCGGCAAGTTATAATTGTTTAGTTATAAATAGGTCTCTTTCTTTTTGCGTATTGTTACAGATATTGAATATATGGTACAGATCTTCCGGTACGTTACAGTGGAAGTAGTTGATGTTGTGCGGAAAAGGTCCTATATATTTTCCAAAACTATTAGCTAATTTTGTTTTTCCAAGAATTATCCTATTTTTTTTTAGATTGTTCATAACTGCTGCACCTGGGTATCAGGATATTTCTATTGACTTCTTTGACAATACTATGTAAAAATATCCCTTTTTTATTATGGTTCCAATCCTTTTACCACTTTTGATTTATCAGTGTATAGATTAAATTGTTAATTTCTGTTGGACTATACTTTAGTGGCATGTAATTAGGTTCAGTAAGTTTACTCTTGGCTAATTGGTCAGCTAATTCATTGTCTTTTATGTCGATGTGAGATGGTATCCATAGAAACTCTACTGTTATGTTTTGAGTATCGAGTATTTTAATTATTTGGTTAATTTGATTAAGAAAGTTTTCTCTTGATTTAGTATTATTGCATTGTATTGATTTTAGGACACTTAGTGAATCATTAATACTTAAGGTCTTATCTGGTTTATTTTCTAGTATCCATTTTAAAGATTCCAGGATGGCCCAGAATTCAGCTGTGTAAATAGAGCAGTGATCCGGTAGGTGGCTGCCCATTTTGATATTGAGTGCTGGAATGACCCAAACCGCAGCTGTTTTAAAGGGGTTGTTAATTTTGGAACCATCCGTGAATATATGAGTATAGTTTTTATACTGGTTATTGATTAGTTCCATTGCAGCTGTTTTTAAATAATGTTGTTGATTTTCTTTTTTACCTTTGTCTATAAGGGAGATGTTTACTTTAATTGATGTATTATTCCAAGGTTCTTTATGAAATATTTGGTTAGTTTCCACTTGGAATATATCTACTGGGAGTTATAAATTTAATTCATGTACTATTTTGTCAAAGGATGACGTATTTTTAAGAGTTTTCCTGAAAGGAATTTTGCATTTGTGGATAGTTACTAGAGTGGGGTGTGTTTTATTGTGGGTGGACAGTCGAGTTGCGTATCTCAACATGAGTTCCTGCCTTCGAAGCTGTAATGGCGGTTCTCCGGTTAAGACCTGAAACTCTGCTGTAGATGTATATAGTAATGCCCCAGTTGCTATGAGAAGGGCTTTCCTCTGTATTTTATCTAATCTATTAAATTGGGTTATGGAGGCCGTGTTGTAAATTTGGCATCCATAGTCTAGTTTAGATCTAATTAAGTCCCTATATAGAGTCTTGTTTCTTGGTTAGCACCCCAATGGGTTCTTTTGAGGCTTTTAAGTAAGTTTAAGTCAAGATTGCACCTTTTAACTAGGTCATCAATATGAGATACCCACGTTAGATGTTCATCGTAGTACATACCCAGAAAGTTGCCTATTTTAACGAATTTAATTTGTTTATTTTGAATTTGGAGGTTGGGGTATATGTTTTTTCTATAAGGTGAGAACAGTACAGCTACCGTTTTTTGGTGCGACAGTTTAAATCCCCATTTGTCAGCCCATTTACCAATGTTATTTATACTTGTTTTCATTTCAGCCATATGAGTGTGGTTGGAGGGGGTTTCCTGCTCTCTATAGTCCACTATCTTCTGCAAATTGTGATAATCCTATTGAAGGTGAGGCGAGATTAGAGTCAAGATCATTAATCATGAGGTTAAAGAGGGTGGGGCTGAGGACACTGCCTTGGGGAGTCCCATTTTCAAGGAAGTGTTCTTCAGAATAAGTAGCCCTTACCCTTGTTATAATTTTGCGGTCTGTTAAAAAGTTTTGTATAAAATTAAATATGCGACCAGTAATGCCATAATGATTTAATTTGGCTATTAATTCTTTGGTCCACACCAGATCAAACGCTTTTTCAAGATCTAGAAAAACCGCAATTAAGTTTCTATTAGTCCTCTGTTTATTATTAAATGCTAATTTAATGGCGGACTTCAATTTAATTAATTGATCCGTAGTAAATCTATTGTTTCTAAAACCACATTGGTTTGGAGATATCAAGTTATTGCTCTCCAGGTGGCGTTTGAGTCTGTTAGTGATAATTGTTTCCATGATTTTGCAGATATTTTTGGTAAGTGAAATTGGTCTATATGAGTTAATGTTATTCCTATCTTTGTTAGGTTTCAAAATGGGGATAACTATCGCTGTTTTCCATTTTTTTGTAGCTCCCCTGTTTGCCAAATAATGTTTAGCATGTTTATTATTATCATAACCATATTGCTAGGTAGGTTTTTATATACTATGTAACCTATTAACCTATTTTCCCCAGTTGAAGTTTCATGTTTGGATTTGAGCGCCTGGGACCATTCATATATGGTAATATCTTTGTTGAGTGATTTATTTATGGGTCCCTGGTCTTGAAATAGATGGCAGAATTTAATTTCAGTTTTAGTTCTATGGTTTTGGAATTCAGTAGTGTGGTTAGTATTGCTGATCATATTTTTAAAATGTTTTGCTAATGATTCAGCTTGTTCTTTCTGATTGCAGATATTATTGAGTTTTGGGGTGCTATTTATGTTCTTTCCCTTTATGGCCCTGATTTTATCCCACACTTGTTTAGAGTTAGTTCTAAAATTAATAGTGTTGCAGTATTTTTGCCAAGTTTTTTCTTTAGACCGCTTTATTAGATATTTGAGCTTGTTATCGAAATTTTTGCACTCTTGGAAGTGAGTAGTAATATTTGATCTTTTAAATATTTATTTAAAGCTCTAATTTTGTCCTGTCTAGTTTGTTTAATTTCTTCTGTCCACCATGGCACACTAAGTTGTCTTGTTTTTCCACTAGTTTTGGGGATAGAGTTGGTGGCAGCTTGAGTTATGGCCTTAATTAGGTTATCATAGTAGATGTCAATATCTTTGGATTCTATATCTGACGGGCTAACATTATTGACTATTTCCTGAAAAGTTTCCCCATCAGCTTTTGAGTAGTTCCACCTGGGTATTTTATCATTGAGTTCGCACTGAACAGTCATCTGTAGAGTGGTGATTATTGGGAAGCGGTCGCTCCCCATGGGGTCAGTTTGCTCCACCTCCCATTTAGCCACTTGTACCAGTCTGGGTGTGCCTAGGGTGAGGTCAATGGCGGACAGGGTGCCGTCGACCGGACTAAGTCTGGTCTTAGCACCATCATTAAGGATAATAAGGGTGGAGTCATTGATCCATTCTTCCACCCAGGTACCCCTCCTATCCGTCACCTCTCCCCCCATAGCTTATTATGGGCATTAAAGTCTCCACAGATGATTGCAAGCCCGGTCCCAATGATTTTGGTTATTTCTTTAAACGCTAATTTATGTTTAAGCTTAGTACCCCCTCGTGGGTTATATACGTTTATGATTTGTAATTGATGGTTTCCTGTATTGACTAATAGGGATTGTATTTCTATTAGTGTGTTACTAATTTCCTGGGATGTTATAGGTAGTAGCGTAACAAATGGTAGAGTGTTTCTTTAAATATAAATATGGCTAACCCCCCCCCCCCCCCCCCGACCTTCCTTTCGATCTTGGAAATAGCCAGGAGAGTATCCTTGTATTGATGGCAATGTTTTCGAATTTGCAGAAAGTTTAGTTTCTTGAATGCAAATGATGTCAGATTTATAGCTAGAGTTAATTATTTTGAGTTTAAGTTCGTTAATACTTCCTGACAATCCTCTTGCATTCCAATGCCATATAATAACGTCCCTTTGAGTTGAATTAGCCATTTTTATTAGGGTCGTTTATTGTAATTAGGTGCTCAAATCGGGTGCGAACATTATTGATTGATGATAGGATAGTTTTATGTGTTATAGTGTCAAAGTTGATATCCTCAATCAATTTGTTCAGTCGAGTGATGACGTCACCCAGTTCTTGGAATTGATCAGCCTGATGGTTTGTTTTGTTGGTATTGTTGTTATTGAGCCTATCGTTTGTTATGTTCAGTTTGGGTTGCTTTATTTGTTTAAATAGGACGGCATTGTCAATTTTGGTTTTAGCTGTGTTATAATTGCAATGTTATGTGTCCATTATACCTACTATGGCTTTTTCCCGTATTGTAGAGGGACAGGAAGGAGATCGCGGTAAATGCGGGCCTCTACAGTTAGCACATTTGGGATATCTCTTGTACATTCCTCTTTATGCTCCCCCCCCCGCATTTATTACACTTGGCCTCAAATTTACATTTATCCTTGTAATGGCCCCAATGTTGGCACTTGGGGCAGAATCTTGGTTTATTTAAGTATGGTTCGATCCTATATCTGGTACCTACTTTTCCTAATTTAATTAATGTAGGCAGTGGGGTTGATGTTTTCAGTACAGTGATGTTTGTTTTGGTTTGTTTGTTTCCTAAGCGGTAATTTTTCAAAATTTGGTTTCCTCCATCCTTTACCTTGTGCTCTATCTCCTGATTGTTTAGTACACCTAATGTACCTGTTAATTTTAGTACTGATTTATAAGTGCACCTTTGTGTGATTTCATTTGTGGTGGTGGTGGCCTTCTTGGAATTTTGGTTCTTGTTGTCAGTATGAACATTAATAGAGCTTTGGAGCTGTTTATGGGGTTCTACGGTAACTGGGATACAACAGAGCTCTTGGATTTCAAGGTATTTTGCTACTTGGCCCCTTGTACAACAATGTAGGATTATATATTGTTGATTCGGCCTAATTATTTGGCACTGTCCTGGGTGAATTTTAAGTATGGCTCTGGCCAAGCGGTTATTGGCTAAGTTGTAAAATTTAGGTGTTTTACACTTGAGATAGAGCGTCAGAGCCAGTCTGTGAAAGTTTTTTTTTTTTCACATCTGAGGTTGAGTTGTTAGATACAGTGTTGATACAAGTTGAAGCCATTGCGGGTTTGCCGTATATGCCTGATTTGTCGTTTGCCGATTTTGTTATTTCTTTGGTTTTTTTTAATGAGGGCCGTTTTTCTTAGGGTTTAACGGTTCTTTGCCTTTACCTATTCCTTTCCATGCCTTCGATTTCCTATTGGCTGGTGAGGAGGGTTGTTTCTTAGGGTTTTGAGAGGGATATATCAAATCTTCCTCTGTCAGTAATTTAGACGGCCCTGGTGTTTGACTTGAGTGCACTACGGTAGCTTTAGCGATCTTGTGTGCTTCAGGCGTAGAGCGAACTCCTTTGGGAGCCTTTGTCTTCAGCTGGCGCACATGGTTCACGTTAGAGTTAGTGACCTGGGCGTAAGTGGGCTTATACAAAGTGATTCCTACTGGTTTTTCGTAGGGGAGGCGGCCATGATGGAATATTGGGGGTTGGTGTATTGTTTACACTGGAGTTGCTTTGGAGTAAAGTGGCATCCAGTGCTTCATCAATAATTGTTTTATCATATAAATTAAACTCAATTGGAGAGAGAGAGAGGATTAAGTTTCTCTGCTTTCTTTTTGATTAGGTTGAGGTCTGGTGTAGAAATGAACTTTAATTGCGTTTTTTGCACCTCTTTTGTCCGCGTGTTTCTGGTAAAGTCAATTTGCCCTATTTTAAGGTTGGTCAAGGCTTCTTTATCCAATTTTATGTTAATTTGAGTAACCCTTTTATTGAGAATGTTACCGTTAGATGCAAGACGGTTTTTAGATCTAAACGCTTGTTTACAGGATTTATTTTCCATTGTTAAGCAGAAGTATATTGAGTTAAAAATAAGGTTGGAATTATGGCAAGTGTCAAAAGGAAGAATTCAAAGCAAGATAAAGAAGTTATTTAATTTGCTTTAATTGTCACACGAAATTGTAAAGTGTAACAATTTGACAAATTAAATGAAGGGAGCTTAGTGATGAAAGGCTTGACGAGAAAGAATTTTCAAGTTAAGGAAAAAACAGCACAAAGTTTGAATTGATCCGAAGTCTTAATAAAATACCTGATAATTAACGTTGATAATTAAAGTAACTTTAATCCGGTATCCTTGTTGTAGTTAGGTTGAGGGATATAATTGTTCAGTCAGCGATGCTGGAAACGGGTTGGGTGGACGGTTGGAATAGAGTGAATCCGAATTCAGGTAAATGGTTACTGCTGCACGTGGGGAGTAGTCCTGAGCGGAGCTCCACGTCGGTTGTTGTTGATATTCAGGCTGCGAATGTTGCCAGAAAATATGATCTTTCTGAAGTCAAGGCTTCTTTAACGAAACAAGATATCAAAAAGATTTTTGTCCAATATTTGGTAGAAAAGAATGTTTTGAAAAAAGTGCTTTGATTTCTGTCAGTAACTCTGCATCAGACTCTAACATTAAAATAAAGAAATTAGAATTAAAATTCAAGATGGAATTAGAGTTGAAGAAGCTGGAATTTCAGGAAAGGGAGAGAGAGACAGGAAAGGGAGAAAGAAAGACAATTACAATATGACAAAGAGGAGAAAGAAAGACAATTACAATATGAAAAAGAGGACAGGGAGACAGGAAGGGAGAAAGAAAGACAATTATAATATGACAAAGAAAGGGAAGAAAGGGAATATCAATGTAGAATGAAAGAATTTGAGCTGGCAAGTGAAAAACACCTTCATACTTTAAAATCCAAATTGAAGTTTTGATTTAGCAAGGAATATTATATTAGTGCCCCCTTTCAGAGACAAAAAAGTAGACAAATACTTCATTCGTTTTGAAAAAGTTGCAGAAAATTTAAAGTGGCCAAGGGAGCATTGGACTCAGTTATTGCAATGTGTATACACTGGTAAGGCTAGTGAGATTTACACTGTCTGTTCACCAAAGTGGTGACTATGATGTGGTTAAAGAATGCATTCTAAGGGGTTATGAGTTAGTCCCTGAAGCTTATCGGCAAAAATTCAGAAATTACAGAAGAGAAGCTGGACAAACTCATGTCGAATTTGCTAGAGAAAAAGATCAGTTGTTTGATAAATGGTGCTTAGCCAAGAACGTCGAACAAGATTATCAAAATCTCAAGCAAATGATATTAATTGAAGAGTTCAAAAACTGTGTCCATAGTGACGTTAAGTCTTATCTCGATGAGCATAGGATTGAAACCTTAGAGAATGTTGCTCGAGCTGCTGACGAATATTCTTTGACACATGAAGTTAATTTTGTTTAACAAGACTTCTACTCAACAGTCTTCTGGCAGGAAAGTATTTCAGCCTAATACCAGCCCTTTTAAAACTCAAACTAGCACAACTTTCAAAAATCAAACTTCAGAGAAGCTTGATTCTAGATCCTTGTCTCTTCCGACGTGTACCTATTGCAAGAAAAAAGGACACGTTATTTTTTATTGCTACAAATTTAAAAATAGGCATCAGAATCAAGACAGACCTGTTCCAAATGCTCTTATTTCTAAGAGGTCGAGGTCACGGTCATGTATTGAAAGCAATACATTTGTTGGGTCTAATAAACCCCAGTCTGATTTTATTATGGAGGATTATGAACCATTCATATCGAAGGGTTCTATATCACTCTTGGGTGATTCAGCCAATCCCACCCCTATTAAAATTTTAAGGGACATAGGAGCTTCTCGGAGTCTTTTATTGTCAGGTATTTTGCCTTTTTCTGAGAAGTCTTCTTCTAATGAAAGTGTTCTTATTCAGGGAGTAGAGTGCGGCTTTGTTAGTGTTCCTCTCCATGGTGTAAATTTGTCATCAGACTTAGTATCAGGACCTGTGACAGTCGGAACAGTCTCGGTTTTACCCGTTGAGGGCATTCATTTATTTCTAGGCAACGACTTAGCTGTAGACAAGCCTGTGGTTAATCCACTTGTTACTGACAAGCCTGATTTGGATCAGAAAGTTTATCCAATTGAAAAAGAATTCCCTGATATATTTCAAGCTTGTGCAGTTACCAGAGCTATGGCAAAGAAAGCTCTTGAGAATGATGTTGATGAAGGCAGCATTCCTTTATCTGACATATGTATATATAGGTTAGGCTTTTGATGAGGTCACTTTTACTCCTTGTTTTGATCAATCAGAAGGTATTGATCATAGTGATCCTCTTATAACAACTCATTCTCTTTATTCTAATCAGGGTGATAAACGATAGTCACTTGTCGTCGAACAGGAAAAAGATCCTGAGATCTCCTGTTTGTTTCAAAGAGCCATAAGTGAGACTGAAGCCACTGAAGTTCCTGTCTGTTATTTCATTAAAAATTGAATTCTTATGAGAAAATGGTGACCTCCCGAGGTACCTGTTGGTGATGAGTGATCGGTGAACTATCAAATAATAGTTCCAAAACCTTACAGACAGGAAATACTTAATTTGGCCCATGAAACTCCTTTGGCTGGTCATTTAGAGATTAATAAAACTTATCACAAGATCTTGACTCACTTCTATTGGCCAAAAATCAAAAGTGATGTTGCCAAATACTGTAGATCTTGTCATACTTGTCAAATGGTAAGAAAACCCAATCAGAAGATACCTAAGGCTCATCTACAACCTATTCCTGCCTTTGACGAGCCATTTAGTAGAATTATGGTAGATTGTGTAGGTCTCTTACCCAAGACCAAGTCAGGTAACCAATATGCGTGCGTCAACAAGGTTTCCAGAGGCAATTCCGTTGATGAATATAAAATCTAAAACAATAGTAAAAGCTTTGATAAAGTTTTTTGTATACTCAGTATGGCCTTCCCAAATCTGTTCAGTCTGATCAAGGTTCAATTTCATGTCAGGAATTTTTCCAGTTATGTATGAATTGGGCATTCAGCAATTCAAATCTTCTGCCTATCACCCTGAGAGCCAAGGGGCATTAGAAAGATTCCATCAGACTTTAAAAAATATGATGCTGTCATATTGTTATGATACGAATAAAGATTAAGATGAAGGCATTCGTTTACTATTGTTTGCTGTTAGAAAATCAGTTCAAGAATTTTTAGGCTTCATTCCCTTTGAAATGGTTTTTGTACACACTGCGTGGACCATTGAAGTTATTGAAAGAGAAACTTCTCTCATATGAAGATACTGAGATCAATCTTCTTGATTTTGTTTCCGATTTTAGATACAAGTTGTCAAAGACTTGTGAGGTCGCAAGAGCAAATCTGCACTTTGCTCAATCTAAAATGAAATCAAGATATGATAAAAAAAATCGAAGGAAAGTAGTTTTTAGCCTGGTGATAGAGTCCTGGCTCTCTTACCAATGCCACAAAATCCTCTTCAGGCCAAATATTATGGTCCCTACACAGTTGACAGGAACATTAATGACTTAAATTACATCATAAATACTCCTGGGATGCGCAAATAAAAAACAACTCTGCCATATAAACATGCTAAAAGAGTATATTGAAAGAGATAGCCATGTTAAACCTGTAATTAATTTAGTTGTACCTGTCCCACTTAGTGAAGGAATATCATCAGATTCTATTGATATTGAAATGACGAATCTTTGTAATTCAGAAATTATGAAAGCTCTAGACCAGAAACTTTCACATTTGCAAGTGTCAAAAAGAAATGATTTGAAACAGTTATTATTTGAATATGAGCACTTTTTTCCAGATGTTCCTATTGTAAATTCCAAACCTGTCAAACAACATCCATACAGGATGAATCCAGTCAAACAGGAATACTTAAAGAAAGAAATTAAATATTTGCTGGAGAATGATTTTATTGAGCCCAGTAAAAATGATTGGAGTTCACCATGCATACTTGTTCCGAAGCCAGATAAAACTTTCCGTATGTGCACTGATTATAGGAAGGTGAACAGTGTGACAAAAACAGACTCATTCCCATTAACAAGAATTGACGATTGTATTGATAAAATCGGGAATGCCAAGTATGTTACCAAATTTGACCTTCTGAAAGGATTTTGGCAGATTCCACTAACGGAAAGAGCAAAGGAAATCTCGGCATTTGTGACTCCAGATGGTCTTTACCAATATAAACGTATAAGGTCACAGAATTAGGCGAAAATTAAATTTATTTTCTTCTTGATTTACAAACTAATCTCACCATTTTCTTTGTTTCGTCGTACATGCATTACCTGGGGTGAATAAGTGGTTTTCTCCAAGGTAAGCGGCGTGTAACGATTTGCATGTGCCTGACTTCGTATCACTTGAAGTCAGGGGACACCAAGAATCACGGGGTGCACGGTAATTTTTGCCGTGATTTCTGCTCACCTATTTGAGAGTATATAAGGCAGAATATTTCTCATAATAATGACGGGACCAAAAGTATCTAATCATAGGATAGATAGCTCGTCTTTCAATCTCCAGCTAAAGGGCTGATAACATCTGATAAAATCGTTGATAACATCTCTGATAACATCACTGATAGCATCTCTGATAACATCTGATAGCATCTCTGATAACATCTGATAGCATCTCTGATAACGCATCTGATAACATCGTGGATAACATCTCTGATAACATCACTGATAGCATCTCTGATAACATCTGATAGCATCTCTGATAACATCTGATAGCATCTCTGATAACATCTGATAGCATCTATGATAACATCAGATAACATCACTGATAACATCTGATAACATCACTGAGAACATCTCTGAATTATAGCTGATTTATTGCGGAACATCTCTGATAACATCTGTTATCGTAGCTGAAATTGTTGCTGATTTATTGTGCAATCGAATTGAAGTATCTGACTGTCTGTCTGTCGAACTTTCTGTTCGTCTACGTCTGTCGTGACGTGTAAATATCCGGAAAGCTAGAAGTCCGAGTGTCGGAGCTGTCTAGAGTTATAAACATCCGGGGCGACATCTAGGGTATTGAGGAACGTTGGTTCTAGTAGATGTTGTATGCTGTCTGTACGTAAAACTGTGGTGGATCCGTGAAGGGCAAACGGCCGATAAAAGTATTGGTCAACCCTAAGTCTTCGGGGAAACTGGGCGGCGATTCAACTGTTGGTGAATCGTACGGTTATACAGGGTCGAGACACATGTGTGTGTTGCAATTGTAGTACAATTGAATACATTGTTGTATTTACATGGTTATTTCAGAACACAATAGTATTTCAAGGCATTGCATGATTCTCAATAAAAGCTAGCAACTTGATTGAATACCTATATTCGTGCTAGTTGTCGCAATCCATACGTGCGATAGTATAGTTTGATGTTTGTGTTTATTATCGTGATTTATACTTGCGTTAATATAACTTTTTGTAAAGGTTCTTTGGATCTGTGTATAGTCCAAGAGATTCCTTTGTATCTGTGTTTTATTTTGTATTAATATTTCATTTATTCATGTATTGTGAATGGTTGTGAGTGTGTAATTGTGGGTTGAATGCATGAGTTATTGTGTTGAGACATCATTATTTTTCATTAATAATTTATTTCATAAATTTACATTATCTTTCACACTTGTGTTTGTGTTGTTCATTTAGTCCACCATCCACTCGGTAACAATTCTGTTACAAGGGTCACCAAGTACATTTCAACGTCTTATGAATATGATCACCTCTGGTCTAGAAAATTGTGATGCCTATATAGATGACATCATGATCTACAACGACACCTGAACAGAACATCTAGCAACAATTCGAAAATTCTTTGACAGACTCACTGATGCATGTTTGACAGTTAATTTATCTAAAAGTGAGTTCTGCCGTGCTAGTGTGACTTTCTTAGGACATATTGTGGGACATGGACAAGTTAAACCAATAGATGCTAAGGTTGAGGTATTTCTAAGTTCCCTGTGCCTGAAAATAGAAAGCAACTGATGCGGTTTATAGGTTAGGCCGGATACTATCGGAAGTTTTGTTCCAATTTTTCTATAATTGCAGAACCCCTGACAAATTTATTAAAGAAGAAGAACAAGTTCTTTTGGACTGAAAAATGTCAGGAGGCTTTTGACAAGTTAAAAGCCATACTTAAAACAGCACCTGTTCTTGCAGCTCCAAATTTCAGTCAGTCTTTCAACTTATCTGTCGATGCAAGTGATGTTGGTGTTCGAGCAGGTTTAATTCAAGAAGACGAAAATGGTATTGAACATCCAGTGTGCTATTTTTCAAAGAAATTAAATAAGCACCAGAGAAATTATTGAACTATAGAGAAAGAATGTTTGGCATTGATTTTGGCTTTCCAACGTTTTGAAGTTTATCTAAGTTCAGCTCCTTCTTCGATTATAGTTTTTAGTGACCAAACCCCCTTACTTTCATCGGCAAGATAAAAAATAAAAATCAAAGATTACTAAGGTGGAGTTTATTATTGCAGGAATATATCTTGACATCCGGCACATCAAGGGAAAAGATAATTTAATAGCAGACGCTCTTTCCCGTGTTTAACAATATATTATATCATATATACTGTAATTTATAAGAGTTCTTTTAACCTGTGGTGTAAATTGGTTTGTGGTAAAAATAAAGTTTTATCATATAAACCTTTCTTTTTATGGGGGAAGGTGTTACGTATATTTGATTTAAGTCATTTATTTTTAAATTTGTTTGTCAGTTTCAATTTTGGCATTTAAGTTTAAGATTCGTTCATTAAGGGGTGGGGTGGGGGTGACCTGTACTTTACAAAATAAGCACCAGGTGTTGACCTCATTTCTGACCTAGATTCAGAGTTGTAAACAAGCTTTTAAAATAATTTGTTGGTTCCAAAGACATTATGGAGCTTTATATAAACATCTTTCTATTTTTAGTTGGGTCATACGTGAGTTTTTAAACGTAGATTTGTTGTAGAAGATCACGTGACCCCTTCCTTGTTTACGTAAAAACAAGTATATAACTATGTTTTGGAGCGAGTTATTCAGTAGAAGTTGGGCTTTTAGAATACTAGGTTGTGTGTCGTTTTGAGTTATTTTAAATTACCTTGTACTGGAAATTATGTCAATTCGTTTTGATGAAGAGGAATTATTTTGTTATTTATCTGGAAAAGAATTGTGCTCATAGATTTTATTACTAAGAACTGAATTCATAAAGTGATATCGTCTTCCATATTGGATACTTCGCTGGGATTCGAACTTTGAATTATTTGGACATTTTATTACTAGGACTTTTGCAATTTCTCTAGTGGATAATATTTTGAATTATTTTTGGATTAATTTTGGAATTGATTCTTAAAACCGTAAGTTTATTTTTCTTTTTTAATTTTTATATTGCTTAATTATTTAGTTGATCAAGTTACAGCTTTGTTAACTAAAAGTTTCTTTTCATCAAAAAAGACTTAAATCAAACTTATTTGTCTCAGCAACATTTATATTGTGGCTGCAAGATCTGACGCTTGAACAATTTCCATACTACTCTTAAATATTAAAAAAGAATTTTCAATGTGTTAATATTTATTTGCAAGCAAATTACAGTTTTTGTTCACAGTATTTCAGATCAAGCTAAGTGAATATATTGATATAGGAGCTTGACACTTAACTTGTGTTCGATTCTAAACACTTATTTTGTATTACCTAACATTGCATTGTTCGCCCCGTTAAAAATGATTTATTCTCACTTTTAGAAATGGTTTGTCTTTTTGTCTTAGTTTTTCCATCCAAAGTTTCGAAGGTATATTATCCTTTACTTATTTGTTTTTACTCTTAAACCTAAACTCGTATAGTAATTAAAATTTTTGTAAAGAATCGAGTATTTCTTTTTGTCATACAACGTTCACGTTACATTTTTACCTTTTGTAAGATTTTCTCCCCTTTTCAATTAATTTTTTCTGAAGGTTTGACATCTTCTTTGCGGGGAGGATCCCTCTGCTTTGGTGCATTCTGATAGTCCCTAGAGTATTCGTGTAACTCTGTACGTATATACCATGTCAGTAGTACATGGAAAGATGTCGTCCATAATGCATATCATACGAAATAATTCTCTCCCGAGTGTATTTCAAGAAATGTTTCATAGTTAAGGACTTTCCTAAGATACTGTCAGTATCCGCGAAATGTGAAGATGACAAAGTTTGTAACCGCGTCCGGATGCTTACTGGTTAGAGCACCCGCCGCTGAAGCGGGAAGTCGTGAGTTCGATCTCCGGCCGAGTCATACCAAAGACTTACAAAAATGGTAATAACAGCTGCCTCGCTTAGCGCTCAGCATTAAGACGTTAGTGTTAGGACTGGTCGGCTTGGTATCAGGATAATGTGACTGGGTGGGACATCATGCTACATGTCTGCGGGATGATGACGCGGTGCTAGAGATCACTATAAACTGCCTCACTGCAGACATCGTAGCAATATGACTGAAAATTGTTAAAGTTACGTTAAAAATCTTAATGAAACAAACAAACAAACAAAACCTATCGAATTTCCGAACTCTATGAGATTTGGAAACTGCTCCAAAAAGAGAGATTCAGTAAGCTTGGGGTTATTTTTACTAAGGGGAGGGCTGTAGAGCCAGAAAACGTGGACTGATCTCTTTTTCGGCGTCAGTATACTGAGCGTAGGCAACCCTATACCAAACGGTATTGAACGCATACACAACCTGTATGACTTGTACATTTATATTCAGACATACTCGTCTATGAGGTTCAGTGGTTTTTCTGTTTTTTTTTTTAAACAAGAAATATGCGAGTTCGATTTGAAGAAAAAGAAAATCTCTGTAATTATTGCTAACATTGCCGTGAAGCCATACTCATAAATCTCTTGCCTCGAATACTTTTCTCGTTAATGTAATCTATGTAATAAACGTCACAAACATTGCAAAGAGAAAGTCTTCAACCAATCAGCGGACAATGAAAAGCTGACAATGGTGCTAGGCATGTGTTCCCTGCCGAAGGAGACCCGTGCAAGCGTATCTGATGACAGCAACCACCTGGCTTGATACCTTGGTGCCATAATTTAGAGTCCTTATTTAAAAATAAAATTTAAAGTCGTAGAGAATCAGTAACATCATCATTAGCAAAGTTTTAAAATAACTTATACCACCTAAACATAAGTAGGCGTAACACTTGTAGTTTGTGTATAACAAATCGTTTCAGTACTTTTCAAAAGGTCACCGAATCTTGCTTGGAAATTAAAGCATACAGCGAATCCACAGGCGCCATATCCAAGAAATTTATGGTTTTACAAGTGTAGTTTACTAGTTGATTTCATTGAGAATTTGTAGCCATTAGGGTTTGGACAATCACCCTAAAAATGCGAGTTCCAATGAGTGAAAAAACGCTTAATCAGTTAATCTGGATAAGATGAAATAGATTTCACCGAAGAGCCGTGTATTGTAGTCGGTTTTTGGATTTAAAGAGTTGCTTGTCATTTATGACACACGTCTCAAACCTGATCTGAAACAAATGTACACGGACATTTTGTGTGAACCCTTTTGATTGTGCTTCGTCGTGAATACTGCATATTTAAAACTGTGATAACAGAGAGGACGTATGGCAACCCTAAATATGAAGTATTTTTATTTAACTCCGGTCATGCAACGGCAACAACAGACACTCAAATGTAACTTGATTTCACGAAATTATAATTAATTTCAGTTTTATCAGAATTTTTTAAAATGTATCTTCAAGTAAAATTCAGGTATTTATATGGCTTCAATTCGATAGAATATCATTCATTTGCAGTTATAAACGTTGACGTTCCGGTGCTTACCACAATAATAATTAGGCTAGTTGCTATCATTATTCTACCTTTCTAATAATAAACGTGATGTCTTTTTTATCTACAAGTGCTAACAGTATCTGCTCTATTTTTAGTTCAATCAGGCGTCAAAAGACACGTGATAACTGTAGAAATAAAACCTTCTATTGCACGAAATGCCCGTTAAACATTTAAATTACAAAATGACAATTTACGTTTCTTTTTTTTTCTTCAATATAACACTTGACATTTCCGTTAAATTAAGTTTGAATGAATCATTCTTCATGGATCTACGGAAGAATGGTAGATATCGATGTGATGTTTTCCAGGAAAGTTATGTTCTAAACGTATCTATATAAATATCATTTCTTGCTTCTCTTACTGTGAAGTTATAACAAAAAGAGACGCAGTAGCCTTATTGTTCAATTCGTTTGGAAAGACACAGAGACAAAAGGTTGTTCTTGGGTAACGGAGCAAAATAAAACCCAATTTATTTCTTGTTAAAGCCTTAAACTGCGGATGTTTCTTACCCTTATATTCAGTTTTGTATGTCCTACATAATACAATACAGATATTCAAGAAATTATCAGTATAATTACACAAGCGGTATTTTTTTTATATATATATTTAAATGACGATAACGAATAATAAAAAAATGACGACTAAATTAAGAAGTTGTAATGACAGCGAAATGTATAATTTTGATTATGTTTCTTAACTTTAAGGTACACCAAACTGCTCATATCATTATATATTTTGCAGAAGGACGAAGCTTAATTGCATTTGTGAAATATTTATAAAAGTATATGCTTTCTTTCAGTATCGGTTGATGCTATGTTTTACAGAAGGGATAGTTCTGAACCTTTTCTCTTCAGTGTTATGTTGTAGTCTCGATCAATATTGTTCCTGGCTGATATAGATTATTTTTCTTTGATTGCACGTGAAAATATCAACTATTTAATAAACTGAATGGATACGAGCATATAGACCCGCCTATTTTGTTAAATTTTATTGATGGTCTGCACTGGGGGAGTGACGTACTACTTTAAAGCATGATTACCCTCAATAGGCGGAGTGTCTTCGTCGACTTTAGGCTCGTCTGTCATTAAACTGCATTCAACATTAATAGCACATGTATATCTTTTACTTCAAATCCATACAATCTTATCGCAGTTATGATTGGTCCAAATATTATTGCTTAATAATAGCCGTTCCGTTTCATAGGGCTAGGGCATCCAAGCGTGCAGGCGACATGGTTTTATTGATCACCTTAAATTTCTCATGTGGTGTAAAAGGTTCTAGCATCATCATCATTCTTTATATAATTGATTACTTACCGAGGATAGATATATAAGTCGAATGAAATATGATTGTAGACAGAGCTTTGCATTACACTCGCGCTTGCGAAGCAAGTTCAAGCATGACCTGAAATATATATGCCGATAATATATGCCTCGTGGAACAGAAACAGCCTACATATTTTCACTGTGTTATCTTCATCGTACGATTTTGAAAGTTTTGTACATCCTCTTTGCTGCACTTTGAAGGTGCTTAGGACACTTCTAAAGTTTTCTGAAATACGATAAATATTGGACATGGTATCCTTATGTATTATGTGGATACCGCTCACAACAATTCTTCTTTGGAGTGAGACGACATTAGGAAAGAAAGTTTTTAAGCTGGAAGCAGAGAGTTATTGGACTTCATTTATCTACCGCCAAGCAGCATCACAGGTCAAAACGATACCTATGCACGAAAATGATGTCGTGTCAATTTCTTTCTGCATTCGGAGGTCCACTGTCGTCACAGTAAAGAATATACTCTACACTAACGACGGGACAGAGAACGTTTTCAGTTTGTCGATAGACGGGACGCCCATTGGTTACGCTACATCACACAACAAATCAAACAGAGGAGAACTTTGGAATGTAATAAGCAGGACAGGGCAGGTTGGTACTCCTCTCCTGGTTTCCGGAGGACCCCACCGTCTCCAGTTGTACATTTTGCCTCCAGACAAAACTACTCGCACCGACCCCTATGGCATTGAAGTCGACGCTGTACAATTAGAGGTCGATGACGACGATATGACTGATCATTACATCCATTGCTGGAAGACCCTGTGCAATGACGATATTACTTACCGTGAAAGACATAGAGACAGAAATGACGTACCCTCTGCCAAGATAGTTCAGATGTCTATCAAGACAGAATGTGCAGAAGAAGACAACATCAAGATCCCAGTTTATCACGAAAAATTACGTCAATTTAGGATCACGGCCATGCCACCAAAGTATCGAACCTTTTGGCAGTATAAAACGGCAGACTTCGACGGTTGTCCCGAATATTCAGATTTTCATTGGCAATATTTGACGGTTGCATGTTCACCGGATGCAGCGAGCCGGAAACAGAGGACCAGTTTTCTTTCATTCCATAAATCTGTGTCTAGGTCATTGAACTGCATAATCAAAATTGAATTTGATTTGGAAGGAATGCATTTTGGAAAGACTCATGCCCATATCGGAAGTCATTTGATGATAAGGCTTGCAAAGGGCCAAAACGAAATCATTGCCGTACCACACTATGGAATCTTGCAGAATGATTCCATTCATGTTGTCGATCTAAATCCTGCCTTATTGAACAATGTGACAGACGCCTACATATGGGAACTCCCAGACTTCACTTGGGTCCAGAAAGAACCCGGAAAAGAGAAATTAAACCAAATTTTTATTGAGGTTCCCAGCGGCACGACATTCAGCGAGCTGTATTTACGGCGCCGACCGGAGAGAGATCAAATTGTGACAGACATCTACGACAACAACCAGGTAAAGATTCAGAAGGTGGAATTCGATTTCTGGTGGAGAGACCCCGTCATTGAATCGGGGATCGAGCAAAATATGACCGTCTATGTTGACACACTAGAAGGTGAGATTTTTCAAGGATTTGCGCATTACATCCGTTTCATTGAGAAAAGGGTCTGGTCCCCAAATGGAGATATGGATCAAACATTTGTCCTTTATCAAGACGGTAGTGCAAGAATTCTACCAATTGTTCCCCATGGCTTGAGCACGTACGTTGCCTTCGGAAACGACATTGTAATTGGAAAAGCAGATCCTCACCACTTTCGACCTCACGCTCCCATCCGAAAACTCGTGATTGATCCGCAAGCAAGTTTAATTTACGTTTACTACCAGGATGGAGGCTCTGCGATAATCAACATCTTTTCAAGTGTGGAACAGACGAATGTTACAGTCACAAATGTTTCATTTGTTGACAATTTCAGACCGTTTGCAATATTCCGATCTACATGGGTTGAAGATGGACGATCCAAAGTTGATCACGTGACCGTCAACGGGCTACCGGCAGACCATATTTTACTCGATAAGTGGAAGGAACTATATGGGACTACTTTTATCTTTTTTCGCCGGTGCATTTCGATCTATAATACCCAAAGTCCTGATTATGCACTAGATATATTATCGGACGTGGAGGTATAGGGGCAAAATGGTTTTGTTTGGCTTTTTTTGGCATGGACTTTTCATTTGATGCTTAAACATTTGGACACAAATTTAGTGCTTAATTCTCAACATTTAACATTATTGTTGCTTGCTCAAACTGGTTGTCGAGAGTAACCGGTATTCATAAATTTCTCAATAAATGAATGGTTGTCTTGGAAGAAAATTAAAGTTTTGCATATGTTCTAACTTCCTTTAATATCTTAAAAATATTGAGAGAAAGATAATAAAAATTTTAGCGGTGGAAAATAAAACTTATTTTCTCTCTCCCAGCCGTATCGTACTGTAAGTAGTGTAGTTTTGTTGTTGTTGACGGAGTGTACTTACAATATTGTCAAATTTTTATTTAGATTAAGCTTTAGTTATCTGTTACTTTATTATTGGTTTTATTTTCATTCAGACAATAACTGAGTGATTCTGCGCATGACTCTCATAAGGGTCTGTAATATTTGGCGAATCGTCACTAAAGTTTCCGGAGGTTTCTATTTCTTTACTTATTGATGTATTTGTCAGAACAATAAAGCGGTATTTGTCTGATTATTTATCATACACCTTTCTTACTTAATTTAGCACCAAAAATAATTATGTTTTCCATGTCATATTTGTTTTTTAAGCGAAGAAATCATTTCATACCGAAACTTTTTTGGGCAGGATTTTTGACAAAAAAATAGCTGTTAAATACACTTCTAAGAAACTGCCTTTGAAAAATTGTTTTGTTATAATAATATAACGTTTTTACTTACATATGTATTCGAACAATATCTCACGATTTTGATTTGTTATTAAAAACGTTATTTTTTCATCACCGTAAAATAATTTATTTACTTATTACAGCAAATGTCTTACAGATACAAGCATGGCTGTTGCTCATGGATATGCTATGATTGCTCCGTATGCAGTATGCCTATGATTAAAGTTTGTATGATAAATTCCTTTTCTATTTTTTTTTTCGAACTTGACAGTCTCAAAATATTTAAATATTATGTAATTAATAATAACAATTAAATCTTAGTTTCATAATTAACATTTTTATGACGTCAGAAAGCTTTAAACTTCAAAAGACTCTGCATGAACGACCATAGCAAAGCGAATGCTGTCCATGCCAAATGTTTACTGTATTTCCAAACTTTCTTGTCATTATTCCTGTAAAATATGACGTTCAATTCCTATAATTACAAAAAGTAAAAAAATAATAACGGATCTATAAAACAGAACTACATTTTAATCATTTATTTTGTGTGTAAATATTATCCAAGCCCAAAGAGGGCCGCATGAATATATAACTAGTTTTTTTCTTTTATTATGAACTGAGTCTGTTTCCAAAACTGGATACACTCGTATGAAATTAAGCCATAGCTGGAGGGTTGGAAATGGGGCTGAAAAGAGATAACTTAGTAGGAAGACGTTCTATATCCCTCTTGTCTGAAAGAGCCTGCCAAAATGTTTACAAGTTTTGGGACGTTATGAGCTACCTAGTACAGTTTGTCAATTATTTGTTGTTGGTATTTATCTATCACTGCTATTCGCAAACATCGGAATCATGTCCATAACGTTTAAAGCGAACAACTTCACAGTCAATTGACGTATCTTGCAGCTTAAACAATCCTGCACCACCATATATATAGTTGACGAAAAAGACAAGTTTTAAATTTTTTAAAAATTGTTATAATTTTCCGTCTTTGCATAGCTATTTCTATTTAAAAGTAAAACGAAAACGCAGAACCCTTTTTATGGCCGATCGATTAGAAACTTGATTTTAAAAAGCGGCATAAATGATCGTGGTGAATTATGAATTACCTAAATTTGTTATACTTTTTTATGTGAAAGCTTGAACACTAACGGAGTATGTGCAGACATGGTCATAGTCGATACAGTGACGCTCTTTAATCCTATGTTTATCGCATTATGCGTCTTGTTCGTTATTGTGTGGAGTCATTGGGAAAATCACCGTCTCTTTCCTTTGCGATTCATATAACAGACTCAGAAAAGAACCTCTGAAGGAACTGTAGGGATACTTTCCCGGCTGATGCGTGTTTTGACAGACGAACATTCAGACACATACGAAGAAAAAGTCTTCAAAATGAATGATAAACGTTGACATAATATTGCACACCCTTTCATCCAGTAGCTAAATACATACACCTGCTCGTGTAAAGCAATACTGTCCTTCCTGGAATCTTTAAATAAAAAAAAATCGGGAGAAATCATTCCGTTTCCATAGTCTTAAGTACTGCTTATATTGCTATTAGTAAAAAGACCGCATCGAATCATCATGACGTTAAAGAGATTATTACGATGTGGACAAAAGAACAGTAAAATCTGGACACTTCTCAAACCCAATGCGTTTTTCCCTAGCATGCGACGGAAACGGCTGAAGACGTTCTGGGTAAGTATGGAGTGTTTAGACCCAGTACGTCTGTTATGTGGCTATATAACTATTGTTTTGATTTTACAAGAAAAGTATAGCTTGTAATTATAATATGATTATAACTTGTAATATGATAATATTATAATGTTTAACCCTTATGCATACATCGTGTTTTGAATAGTGAATTAAATTAATTTGAATGGTATTACATGTAGCAAAATATTCGGGTGAGATTTTTCGGGTTCGCAACAGAACACTTTTGACGATTGTATGATATAAATAAAATGTTTAATAAGGAATGACTTGAATGAGAAAATAAATTAACACGTGCGTGTGTATATTTAAGCCAAATTTTGGATTATTAACATAATACCGCACAAATGTAATAAAGAAAAGTACAATTTATTATAATAAAGACAAACACTAGTCGTGATTAATTCACAGCGACTAAACATCGGAGAAATGGATATAGTTTACATAAATAGCAAACACTATAATTTTACTCATGTAGTAACATGACTTCACTCAGTGAAATTGTGCAAATGAAAAAGAACAGATACGTAAATTATCTTTACAATCCCTAAAGATACAATGGGTTTTACGAACCCCAAAATTAGCCCACGGCTACAATATTACATGCAAGGAGATACACTCCGTTGTCAGAACACTTTACTTCAGCTCCACAGCTGCTACAATTCCTGTGGTTGGCTCTACAGCTTGCACCACGTAGACCAGATTCATCCGATACTTGGAACGCTCGGGTCCCTCTAGTCACTCTGGACAACACCGGACACTCCATATACTGGACAGCTGAAAACATATCCAAATACCGTGTATTATTTATATGAAACGGGCATAAAATCGTAATAACGTTATACACGGTAAGTTATACAGATAATATTACCGGCACAATACTTTCAAAACAAAAAGTTAAAAAATAAATCTAACCTTTCTTGATAAGAATCCTACTGTACTAAACATTTCTTAAAAATGTGCCCTTATATTACTAATATAAATCGTTCGCTAGGTCGTAAACAAGAACATAAACTTGTGCATTATTCTGCATAAACCAAAGCTAAAAATCGTGGTAGTACAATAGTGTTATCGTATATACGAGATGTTATTTAAAATTACATACCTCTATAGCTGAAGATGTGTGAATCCTTATAGTAGATCGCCGACTGCCAAGACTTTTCGTAATGTAAAGAACTTTACATGCGGTGAGGTATTTATACACGGGTATTATCTGTGCATCGAGGGCATTCGGTTCGTCTTATCAAAAGCAATTCGCACATGATGCATAGAATGGATTGAACTCACTATTTTGAAATATGACACAGTATACATTAATCACCCTCGGATATCGTTGTGCGCCAAAAATGAAACTCTAGCATACGAATTTAATAAATAGATAAAAAGGGTTTATAAAATTCCGTGACAATATACATATAATATTAATATCGAAGAAGAGGCGTAATAGTCTTGCTCCGTCTGTGAGAACGAGGTGTGTATTCACTAATATTTTCTAGTTTCCTGATTCACATAAACCGATGTTAACCAGTCTACATACTTGTTACAAACGCTTGATACAAATGTGTACATATGTTTTAAGTAGAATTGGACTTTGCTTCTAATATTATTTACCTTCATGTTCCGTTTGTGTTTATGTACTGTAAATCTATCTTTTTATATATTTTCATTAAATAAAAATTCAACGGCCGACATGAAGTTCTCAGATACCTACATAATCTACATTAAGTGAATGTCCGATTGAAAAATGTTTTGTTGAAGGTTTGCAAAGAAACAAATTTAAGTAACCTTTTCCAGCTCATGTGATCCGTTCAGTAATATGTATAGTTCTGTAGAAGGGCTGAATAAAAATACGGCTAAATATTTTCCCTTTTCACCCGTATCTACCTCCACTTCACTTCGGAAACTATATGTTCATGTTGTCCTCTTTCATGTAAAATATTTCAAGATATTTGCAACTTGTCGTCTGCGTAATAATTTTAATAAATTGATGACCTTTTAGAATTTCAAAATTTGTGTTTTAAATGATATAAAAGTTATTTTTCTTGTCTGCTTCTCCATTATGTTCATATAATACCAAAAAAAAAGAAAAGAAAAAGGAGAATTTAGATCAAGGTTTGTGGTGTATAGTCATCATTTGTTTCAAATACTTATTCCCTAGTGAAGGGTGAATGTCAAAGCGTGGTTTTATTTCTTGATTAGAAGGTTTTATGGTGATCACAACAAGTACTTTGCAAAGTCTAAATGGT
This sequence comes from Unio delphinus, assembly GCA_029339505.1. NCBI lineage: Eukaryota > Metazoa > Mollusca > Bivalvia > Unionida > Unionidae > Unio > Unio delphinus. Next base: position 3,546,484 of record JAQISU010000090.1, read on the forward strand.
TTTGGCAATTTTACGAAACTTACAAACAAATCTGACCCACCGCCCTCCAACTATCGCCTTCATCCACTTCTGGATAAAAAAATACCACCCACCCACCCCCTTCGCTTCATAGTTTGGATTCCGTGTTAACAAGTTAACCATATCAAAATCTCCAATGCTTCGCATCCTTGTGCGGGGTAACAGGAAAATGCTACCTTCAAGCTTGCAATCACTCATTCAATTCTAATATATTTGACCAATGTCCAAAGTTAAGACTAGTCAGTTGATCCAGATCTAAGCTGAAATCTGATTGGTTATCTCAGGGCTGCACTATAATGGCTCTATCGAGATGCACCTTAACGAACTAAATTAACCACCTTTTGCATTTGCTATCTTGTGGTAATCGAAATTGATTAAGACTGTATTTAATTAAACTAAATATGTATGAAGGAAAATTCTACGTTTTTTTTCTTCAGCGTTAAGTCAGTCTTAGTTTTAACGATAATTTGTCTGTCTGTCTCAATCGATCAATCAGTCGAACATACGACAACTGGGAACATTTCAACAGATGCGAATGCGCTAATACGTGGATTCCAAGAAGTGCCAACTGCGTGTCAGAGATATAATAGATAAATTGAATTCAATCGCTTGAGCAGACGTCATATATTAGCCCGGAATTTCCTTTTAAGATGCTGAAGGTGTAATGAATTTACGAACTTTCGATTCTTTTCAAGCGGCGTGGTAATGTATTTGAATGTTCTAACTCTTGACAGGTTGCACCTTCGTCTTTTTGTGCGGTCAGTCCTAGAAAAAAAAATTGGTCTAAATCCGACCTGATAACAGTCAAAATACTGATCTTTCTCTCTCTCTCTCTCTCTCTCTCTCTCTCTCTCTCTCTCTCTCTCTCTCTCTCTCTCTCTCTATATATATATATATATATATATATATATATATATATATATATATATCCACTGAATTTCATTCAGAGCAGTGCATTTATATTTGTTGTTATATATATATACATGCATTTTCAATGCCTTTAGTCTAATCGGTCTAGAATACCTGTTGGTCATTCTCAGGTAATGTGTAAACTAAAAGATTTTATTTCTTCTTTTTCTTCTATCTGCATAGTGGCTACAAGTCTGTATGCATGTTGCCGCATCTCTTTCTTTGTCGTTAGATGTTTTCCTCTGCGGAGTGTGTGATCTCTTGTTTAAGCCCTGTGTTTCATGGTAGGAGTCTCAAATGTGAAAATAAGGGGGGAAAAATGGAATTATAAAAATATTTTCAAATGTTTTCTCATCAACTTGCCGGTAACGGAGAGCACAGTTACACTCACATTAGTCTGATAAATCCCGCCCACATTTGTGTTGATACGCTGATGGAATATATGTGGATATTATGTCACCTGTTTATTAAAATATGCAATTTTGCTGCATGCAAATCGTTCTGGAACAAAAATGAATACAGTTAGAAACTTACCGGCATTTGATAATAGCCATATATAGCGCGAAATTCAAAATGGCCACGGACCGGAGGGTTATGCTATTCCACGTTGATTTTCCAGTCGTCAGACGTAGGATTTGATTTGAAAATATTATTTACATATCGTCAAGGAATGTATAAAATGTGCAACGATGTGTGCAAACAAGATTGTCTGCATATTTTTGCAGGTTTTATTTAATATGCGATATCAGCCCCATAACTGTCCGTCAACATCATTATAGGTTTAGGGCTGGTTTGTAGATATATACTCGCGTTACATAGATCATTTGCTTTCAAAATGTCTTCTAACTAGTCCTTTTGAGTTCACGTAAATGATCCTCGATACAAGATTTTCACTGCATATTTATACCCTTCTTTCCAAACATCAGCAGCAATGACTGAGGTATCGTATTGCAAAATCAGCGACTTATATTACTAGGCTTGAATGAGAGAGCCAATCGGAAATGTCGTTTGAATCAGAGACCATGTATTTTATTTATTATAACTCTTCTAATGACTGTTTCTAGGAGTTCCAATTCGCGTAATTGATATGTCTGTTAAGCAAAGAGGGCCATAATGTTAACATATTTAGCTTTCTCGAAGCACAAATGCACTTATTTAAAACTTGATCACTCGCTTCAATCACATGAGCACGTATTTGAGACAACATTAATACATATTACAGAGAGACAATGCCAGTCTTTCTTGATTGTATATTAACAGAGTTATTCGCACTTTCCAGGCTTTGCAATGCAATCCTGAGTTTCAGATACACGATCTAGAGAGGGAAGACGTAACGAAAAACATTATTCCGATTAGTTGTCACTAGATGGCGTATTCAAGTTCTGAGAACGTATTCATGTTAACTCAAATATCTGATCACATATGTAATTCAAACGGACTTATCCGATTGGCTCTCGATAGATTATGCTAGTTAGATTCTTGAAAGTTCAATAAAGTAGTGCAAAATTAATTTAGCTAAACGGGGTAGAGGAATTGTGTTTTTTTAGTAGGGTGAAACTTAAATAGTTAGGAATATCAATTCAGAACAATTTATGATTGCTAATACGCTAAAAATAAATTAAAATAAAGAAAATGTATTAAGATTTTATGAGGAAAACTATACTGGTTTAATATGATAATATGTGTGTACAATGAAAACACGCTTTAGAGTAATAAAATCCAGCATATATACAAAATGAAAAATGAAAATGCAGTGAACAGTATAAATCTATAGTTTTAAATGAAATCGTAAAGTGGAATGAAAAAGCTTACACACTAAGAAACACGCTATATACAGGGTCCATTAAATCTCTGCAAAATTCATGTAATATATCCATATCTTCCTCGTTTGGCGGTATAATTAATTGCAATTTAACATTTTGGTAATCAATGTAGACAACTGCTTTGCTGATCTAATTTTAATTTGCTGTGGTTAGACAAAGTAAAACAAAATCCAATCATTTATCATGTATCATCACACGTAAGATTTACTGTAAAAAAAAATAATAAAAATATCACATTTATCACATTTATTGAAATATATGAGCTAATAATTTTATTGTATGATTTCAAGGCGCCTTAACAAAAAAACATCAAATAAATTATACGTCTGTATTTCTTATATACGTATAAATCAAAATAAGGCATGTTCAAGAGAAGGAATGTTTTAATCTCTCTCTCTCTCTCTCTCTCTCTCTCTCTCTCTCTCTCTCTCTCTCTCTCTCTCTGTTTCTGTCTCTGTCTCTGTCTCTCTCTCTCTCTCTCTCTCTCTCTCTCTGTTGTTACAACTGCTGAAGTTGAATTAAACTATAGATAAGAACATCACTGATGCGAGAATAGGCCGTTGAAGCGGTGTGGGTGGGTGGTGATTGTACCTTTTTTCAAGGTGTCTCTTTTATTCGGTTATTGTTATCTAGAGGATGATCTCCGTCGGTGTTAATCCTCAGATCGAGTAAGATTAATAGAAAGTATGGAACGTACAGGTGGAGAAAATAGAGACCTGAGCAGATAAATAGAACTGATTCAAATCTTCAACTAAAATAGAGTATGAAATCTTAAAAATACCTAATTCCTATAAACACAACGACAAATTTAAATAATTCGGCAAACTTATATAAAGATCATCGTACTAATTCATAGAACTCAACACAGTTATACTCATAACAAGAAAATTGATATACGAATTTAAACAAATAAAGTCATGTGCAAATATAAGCAAATCAATTCAAGCAAATCAATGTATCAACGAATTTAGATGAGTTTGGCGCATGAGATGAATTTGTCTATCACAGCTTAAATTTCATTTCGGACGGTTTCTAATTTCGCATAAGTTAGAGGATATGGTTTCAACTTCACTGGTTTCTCATCCAGTAACATCAGGGTGAACTCTTGCAACTCCATCTTGCTAGGTGGTTCGGTCAAGACGTTTGAATATTCGTGGAGTAACGACTCAACTTCTTTACGTTCCTCTGACGTTAACGTCTCGTCAAGGGCAACGTTGACGTATCATTCTTCCCTCGTCAAAGGACAACTAAGGTAGTTCTTGTCTTCTTTTTCTTCGTTACCACGAATGGTCCCTTCCATGAGATTTAAATTTTGGTATGCTCTAACGGCAGGAACAACAACACATTGTCACACGCCTCGAAGCGACGCTCTTTCGTCTTTGTATTGTAATGTTTATTTTGATGCCATCTTGCGTCGCGAAGATTCTTTTGGGCCAATTTAGAAACCTCCTCTAGCTTGTTGAGGAGATCAACAACATATTGGTTGCACTTACTGGTTTGCTTATTCATTCGTCCATTATTGCTTTAATACTGTCATGGGTCCCCTGACTGTCCTCCCATTGACTAATTCAAAAGTCGAAATCCTAAATTAGCCTGTGATACTTCTCGATACGCAAAAAGTATCGTTGAAAGGTATCAATCCAAGTCCATGCGTCGACCTCCATATAGCTTCTTCTGATGCTGGTTCAATGGCCCACTGAAACGCTCCACCAACCATTGCAAATTGGGTGATACGGTTTAGTTATCAGGTGTCTAATGGACAGTAATAATTACTTCTTTAATCACATGTCTCAAAAAATGCGTTCCCTGGTAAGTTAGTATCTTCTCAGGGACGCCAACTCTCGACCAAACTCCTAACAAGGACATAACCACTGTGACTGGGTCAATGTTCCTCCGGGTACATAGTGTCGTAAACTACTATCGTTAGTATATAAGGATTACCACTTTCTTACGAAGGCTTGGTCCGACCTACTAGATCCATCGTCACCCTCAAGAAAGGTTGGTCAATCAGTGGGTGGCTTCTAGCGGCACCGCCTTAGGTGCCACCCGCTGACACTTGTCACATGACAAACAAAACCTCCAAGCATCCCCGTACACAGCTGACTAGTACAACTCCCTCACTAACATATATCTGGTCTTCGCTACGCTCATGTAGCTTCCAAGTAGATAATCATGTGCCAGCCGAATCACTTCTGCTCGCTTCGCTATGGGCACAACAACTTGTTAAAACGTATCGATCCCTTTCTTGTCGTACCTTTACAAAATTCAGCGTTTCGTCGCGAACTTCATTCGACGTCTGTCAGTTTTCATATGTCAGTTTCTATATGGACCCATCTTTTACGTACCAGCGTACCTTGTTGAGAGACAAATCTTCTTCTTGAAGTTTACTCAACTCGCCAGGTAGCAAATTGTCTATGGCCGAAGTCGTTAGTCTTAGCGGTTTTGACTCTGACTTTCGTTTTATAGCCCTCGTCTCAATGGACCCCCACGTGTACAGGTGTAAACGTCATAGGTTTAGGCTGTGGCAACACCCTAATATTATATCATGAGACAGTCCCGACAAACACGCTGCTTGAATTCGACCCTTTACATACGGCGAATCAAGATCAATGTTAACGACCGGAAGCAAATCTTTCGTCCGGTTAGGAAACTGGACTTTAACCGTCTCACCTGTGTAATATCTATCCAGGCTTTGCATATCTATTATCGGCCAATGTCAACGAACTACAGCCGATATCATACAGCACAGTTGCCATCTCATCATTAACCTTAGCTACCGCTGTGTTAGTCAACTCCACAGCTTCCTATTTTGAGTTATCGAATTAATCGTTGTCAGACGATACTTCCTACAGTAATTAACGATATGACCGGGTCTGTTGCAGCCGTAACACACATGATCATTTTTCCTCCCCGTGGTATCCGTGTATCTGCCACCTGAGTCTTTCCCGATCCAATGAAATGTCATTGATTGTTATATCCTGCCCCTGGCCTCCCACCATTCTGACCATTCTCTCTTTCGGGTACCACCTATGTAGTCTTCATATGCTCACCGATGCCAAGTCCCTGCCACTCCAGATGGTTATACGCGAGTACGTGTTCTCATAGCGCTCGGCCATCACGCTTATATCTACCAAGGTTGAGAATTTACGCTCCGCTAAGAACACTATGAAGTTTTTCTGTATGTACTTAAGACGTGCTTTTTCAAAATTTCCTCGCTTATGTCTTCATTCGTTAATGCTGTACTCAACATTTTCATCTATTTATCAAAATTTACGCGGACGTGGCTATGGAATTGCGCGTGCGCTTTGGTAGCTCTCTTCGATGATTCTCTGAAGAGTTCCGAAATGTTTCCGCCGACAGCTCATAGTGCCGTAGTAGCGCTTTCTTCAGAGCGTCGTAGTCGTCTGTCTCGTTCGGTAACATATTATGGTAGACGTCTTTCGCGACTCCCTGTAACAATGCCGAAACACTGATAAGCCCACTGGTTTTTGGGCCGTTGGTAAACCAGTGCCAATTTGTCGAACTGCGTAAGAAAGTTGTCAACAATTCAGTCCTTGTCGATGAACATGATGCCATGGTGATCTCTATTTGTCGTATGTCATCTACTGCGGGGTTGGCTTAAGTATCTCTACTTCCAAGAGATTACAAAGATAACTGTTCACTTTAATTCACAAATTTAGAACACGACCCAACAGCGAAGGATTTTCCTTAACATATTTTCATCATAACATGAAAAGGAATTGCAATAAAATTGCATGCACATACAGTGGAGTAGCGACCGGGGGGGGGGGGGGGGGGGGGGGCCCGGGCGCCGGTGGCTAGGGCTCGCCAAATGGGGCCCAAATCGGCTCAAAGTATCAACATAACTGCTCAACAGGTGCAGCCGGGGGCGCAAATTTGGGTGTTTTGCCCTGGGCGCCGCAAATTTGGGTGTTTTGCCCTGGGCGCCAAATATCCTCGCTACGCCACTGTGCACATAATATTTATCGATTCACTCTGATCGCTATTTCTTGGCAAATACTATTGAAGTTATAAATGTTTGATACTTATTCCATTCTATATTTGCTCAGACTCTTTACTCAAATAAAATGTTCTGATCCCCCGGACGAGTGCCCACGTTTTGGAGGGGTGGTGTGCTTGGGTGGTGATTGATTGTACCTTTTTCCAAGGTGTCCCCGTTATTAGGTTCTCGATACCTAGAGGATTATCGCCCGGAACGAATAATATTAATTTAAAGAGTGAAACTTACAGGTGGAATAAATAGAGATCTGAACACACACACACACACACACACACACACACACACACACACACACACACATATATATATATATATATATATATATATATATATATATATAGAGAGAGAGAGAGAGAGAGAGAGAGAGAGAGAGAGAGAGAGAGAGAGAGAGAGAGAGAGAGAGAGAGAGAGAGAACATAATGACTCGATTGCAGTACATGAAATAAAACGATTTAATCATTTTCATAAGCAACTGTGAGAATACATTAGGAAGATACACTTCAATCAGTTCATCATAGAAACGAGTGAACAATCGAAGTCATTACCTTGTACAAATTAATAAGCTGTTTCTCTCCGGTAGTCTTCAAGATATGTTGTTCTTCTCTGTTGTTTTCGCTTTTCTCTTCCTTTTTTAAAAAATTATCTCCCAAACTCTCTGTTTTGGCTCGCCTCCTTTAGTCCCTCAAACTTTGTGTGGATAGGTGGACGTGTGAGTACGTGGATACCTATATACTACTGTAGGTTTCCAGTAGGTACTTTGGTACGTTTTCAATAGGTGCTCAGTGGGCTATTCTCTTGAAAAAATAAAGAGAAGCTATCCTTGTCTTCTATCTGATATATTGCGGATAATAGATCATTACTGATGTAAAGGTTAAAAATTTACGACTAAATTATGAATTATATTTCCCCGGTTCATATTTATGTACCAATATTTGGGCATATTATCTTATGCCCAAATATTGGTACTTAAATATGAACCGAGGAATAGTATTGTAAAAAAATATTTTTTTGCAATTTAAACTATTCAAAAGATTTTGATCATCTCAACAAGTGTACGCTAGTTTTATTAAATAGACTAAAACTTAGCTTTTTGTTTATCCTTTTGATTTAAAACAACACAAACAAGAAAAATGCTGTGTAATAATTATAAAAAAATGATTTAATCTTGATGATATTTGGCGATAAAAACAAATACACAAATATTATTTTATAAAAAAACAATGCTGCTTACAATGTTACTTAAAATAGAACACGAAGATTGACTTGATGTAATACGTACATACAATCAATCTTAATTACACGCTCCCTGTATTCTGTTACATTCTCTCTGTATGACTTTTTGCAAACCAAAGGAAGCATGATTGTTTTGAGATCAAAGGAGTTAATATATACGGTACGTCATGTCTCCCTTGTAATCAAGTATCGGTTGGCACGATAGTTATCTGTATCTGCAGGTATTAGCGATTGCTAAAACAAGAGAGTTTTATACAATTTTATGTATTTTGAAGAAGTGTGAAGAAACGATATGAGTGTTTGACTGAAAAGGTTAACAATGTTCAGTTAAATAAAGCTTATAATGTACTTTGCCAGTAAAATATTCTAAATTTTGTTTTACACATGGTAAATTGAATTTGATCTGTGCTTATCCTTACAATAAATGATAAATTGGAGATTATTTATTAAAAAAAAATGTTAGAAATATTGAGTTCGAACCCCGGCCGATTAATAAAAAAAGATTTATAAAAATGACACTGACAGCGGCCTAGCTAGACGCTCGTCATTAAGTCATTAAGAGGTTAATGTTATGAATGGTCGGCCTGGCGTTAAGATAATGACTGGTTAGACATGATTCTATATGTCTGCGGCATGACGCCTCACTGCTAGGCATCAATATAAACTGCCACACTGCATACATTGAAACGATATGATTTTTTTTTAAAGCTACGTTAAAAATCCAAATCTCTCTCTCTCTCTCTCTCTCTCTCTCACACACACACACACACACACACACACACACACAATGACTGCATCCAGGCAAAGCAAGAGATTTTTTTCATCGAAGATACAAAGAGTTACAATAAATACTTTCATGTCGTGCAGCTAGGTTCAACGTGTGTATCAACACATCTGAACGTGAATGCTGCATGATCTTCAATGTTAATGCGCCACATTTATACACCTCGTCCACCAATGCTGCGCACGATATTTATGAAAAAAAACTGCCTTTCCTTGCATGTTATTAGAATGCGATGCCACACTTGTGAAATATGGAAAATATTTTACGAGTTTATAGCGCGAGCATGTGATATAAAATGCATAATGTGTATTAATGATAGTATTACTTATATTAAAATATTAATTATGCCTACTTTTTTCAAGCATTCTTCTATATAATCCAGGGATAGCAACTTCGTTCTGTTTTTATGCATGTTTATAATTCTTTGTACTTAATCCTATAGACATTGATTTCTTTCATAGGAATCCGGGATGACCGTGTAGATAAATGAGAAATAATTACTAGGTCGTCATGCGAGTGCGTCTGCTACTCACGAATGCATATAGCACCGATTGAGTAGCATCATGTTTTGGTGAAGTGTTTCACGTCGTGAGGGAATATGGTCTCGTGTGTGCAGGCAAGGCAATTGGGTGCGGTCCTGGGTTCGAATCCCCGAAGAGTACGAATTAAAAAGTCGTTATATTCAGGTTCAAAGGACACACAAACACCATGTACGACTCCTACAATTTTATGTAAAATTAATTTAAAATCTTCATATAAACTAAAAAAATACCAGTGCTTCTTACAATACCAAACCCAAGAAGAAACTGCCTGATAAACTCTGCTCTTGTTTTAGTAAGGATTATAGATATGAGATCTAAATTAAATTAACAGTTGTGCCTTATCCAGACTCAGCTAGCCGTGGAAAGATAAACAACAGCACTGAACCTGTTAATAGTCTCAGGTATCAAATGTCCAAAATGCCGAGATTAATGTTCTTGTGACACTTCTACCAATTAGAATCCGATACAAACACTAAGTGTAAATTACACTTTCTTAAGAGGAAACTTTTTGTTTTTCTTACGATAAGTTTATATATATATATATATATATATATATATATATATATATATATATATATATATATATAAACTTGCTGGCTTATTACATCAGTAAAATGATAAAACTTGCATCAAGCTTACGTAACGTAATTCTTTACTAAAATGCATAAAGCTTAGAGTCACTACTATTAACTTCTGTAAAAGAGTCTTAAATTCCATCAGTGACCATCAAAAATAGGGGAAAACCAACAAATTGGTTACTGTCTATATCAGCATAAATTCCTTATGTTTCCAAAAACAAAACACACTGAAGTTCGAAAAATCCAAAAATATTGAGCTATTCAATAAGGTGCCTCAGTGCCCTTTAGGTGTAATAAGAACACCAGTATCTTGCTGTTAATGTTACAAGCTGCAGATGAATGATAGTAGCAGGCCCGCACCTGGGGGGGGGGGGGGCAACCATGGCACTTGTCAGGGGCCCGAGCTAGATAGGCACATATACGCACATATTTGAAACATGAAAAGGGGCCCGAACTCTGTCAGCTGCCTGGGGCCCAGAATTTCCTAAGTGCGGGCCTGATGGTAGTAATGGAAGCCATCCTGATACGACGCAAAGATTTTCTCCTTCAAATCATTTACCTCATAAAATAAGTACCAGCAATACCAATATTAAATTCAAGCAGTCAGTATGAAACCTACTTGTCCCGCTCGACAGTGCTCTCTCATTACACCACCAAGTCATGAAACTAGGCTGGGTTTCAAATTTGGAGCTTAGGCGCATCAGCTCCATTCACCATTTTCATTCAGTTGATGCCATGAAAATACTTGTGTGTTCCTTAGAACTTTCAAGTCTCGACTATTGCAATTTTTTTTTTTTTTTTTTTTTTTTTTTTTTTTTTTTTTTATAAAATCAGGTTTGACTCAATATATACTGCAGAAACTTCAAAAAGTTCAAAATACAGCCGCTCGGATTATCCTTTCAGTACAAAGAACTGATTATACCTACATTATACACTATAACTTCACTGCTTTCTCGTTCGATCAAGAATCAAACAAAATATATGTTCAATATGCTACATTTTCGTTGAATAGCTCCAGTTCTTATCTGACCTCACTCATTCTTAGACGCCATCTAGAAGCTTACACTTCTCATCAGACACTCTTAACATAACCATGCTGACAATGTTCTTTTGCAGACCAGGGCTCAGCTACGTGGAACGAATTTCCCATTGATTTTCTACTTTGTATTAATGCCAATATTATGTATATTAAACTTGCATTGTGTGCTTTGCCCGTAATGGAGGGTTCAGGCTTGGCCTACCTGACTATTCTCATGTTTTTGGTACTGTTTGTATCGATAAATACGTTGTTCACTGATATCTGAGTTCAATGTCTATTATTTACAAACTTACGTGCTGGTAATGTTTGTGCGTCTTAGGTTTTGATATAAAGTTGTGATCAACATTTTATTCATTAGCAGCAGAGAGGGTGAATCCTACAACATTTTTTGTTTTTATTTTTGATTATACCCCCTCCAAATAACACTTGACCCTTCTCGCGAAAAAATAAGTCTCTGACCCTTGTTTGAAAACATTCGCGTCGCAACGTCGTTGTCACTCACCCTCTCTGCTGCTAGAACTTTCAGTTCTAGGTTAACCGAATATTTTATCCAGTCCGATACGATATCGTGTCCTAGGGTCTGCTAAATTTATTGTCACAAATCCGTGTGGTTTTGACTGAGCGTGACTAAAGAAATTTCTAAACTGATTATGATTCATATCACCGCTGCACCAAGTTTGATGAATATTTCGTAGCGTATGAGTATCAACGCCGTTAAATACACACAACACATTGCAATTATCTCTGATCACTTTTGGTATTTGTGTGTATCGTTGAGTGACATAGATCACATCAGTGTTTTTATGCCTGCCTCGGGAAAATATTCTAGCAGGATTTTTTTGATTATCTAACATGATATCATCGTATACCACTAAATTGTTAATACTTCCATCGATGTCTTCCACGGAAGGGGCTTCCTCTATATCAGTAATAAACTCAATAAAATCTTCATCGATTTGAAATTCTTTTGCTTTCTCGTTAAAATCCTTTAGCACTTCATAGCATCGCTGATCGTCTACACTTGGGGCTATTAAATACAATTTGTTCCATTTCATCCATCTCGTTATCAAATTAAGTAGCAGTTGTGTCTTTCCGCTTCCAGATGGTCCGATTATAATCATTCTAATTGAATTCGGCAACATTTCATGATGTTTAATAGGTTCCCGTCGTCGGGTAGCTGAATAATCAATTATATTCATGCCGTTATATATAAATTATGGATCTATATTGTGTGAAGTGTAAAAAACGTACTGGCACAGATGACTTGACGACGATTACAACTAAAAATAACCGATCAGCGCTTTCTGGTAAATGCGTACAATGTAGTACAAAGAAATTTAGATTTGTTTCTAAACCCAAGGAACTCAAGGAACCTTTAAAAAAAAACGAGGAGGTGATATCGCAGCCAAATTAGCAAAACTCCCTGGAACCCCATGGGCAAAATACCCTGGAGAAAAGCACCTTCCAGGATATAGCTACTGTGGACCGGGAACAAGACTTGATATCAGACTCAATGATCAAAATCAGCCCCGACCCGGTGAGGAACCAATAAACGCTATTGATAAGGCCTGTCACCTTCATGATGTATCTTATAAAAGCAGTAATCTGCAGCACAGGCATCTAGCAGATGTGAAATTAATTCATGCGTTAAATGCTATTTCTGATAAATCTTTCAAAGAAAAATTGGCTTCCTTTTTGATAAAATCGGCTATGAAAAGTAAATTGATGTTAGGGGCTGGTAATTAATAACAACATGGAATCTATTTATTATTCCCCAAGAGGATACTGGAGGGGTAAATCAGCAATCCATAAACTCGCTAGCGCTGCGAAAGTGAAAAAAACCACTGCGGCTCATTGGTTATCCAAACAGGCACTATGGCAAATTTATCTACCACCGCCTAAACAAATCAATTTCTCGCATTTTGATGTGACCGGACCCAATGAAGTTCATCAGGCTGATCTATTATTTCTGCCACATGATCGTGGTTACAAATACGCATTAACCGTAGTTGATATTGCAAGTCGATACAAAGAAGCAGAACCGTTAAAAACAAAATCAGCCACTGAAGTGGCTTCTGCATTTGAAAGGATTTATCGAAGGAGTCCTCTGCACTGGCCAAATCTGTTACAAGTTGACCCGGGCAAGGAATTTCAGGGTGCAGTGTTATCTACAATGAAATATCACAATGTCGCTATCAGACGAGGGCATACTGCACTGCATCGTGATCAGGCCATTGTAGAACGATTTAATAAAACCCTTGCTGAGCGGTTATTTGGATATCAATACGCAAAAGAATTCATCCAAGAAAAAAGATCCCGTGAATGGGTTAAAAGGTTACCAGCTGTGATTACTGCACTGAATAACGAGATTACTAGAACCATCAACATGAAACCTATCAATGCGATTAAAAAGAAGTCAATACCTGAAATGGAAATTCAAAAAGATTTTAGCGTTTCCCAACCAATTCTTGGTAGTAATGTCATTGTGAGGTACTTATACGAACCAGGAGAGCTTGAGGGTGGCACAAAAAGGGCTACTGATCCTATTTGGAGCGTCACTACGCATAAGATATCTAGTATAACACGATCTACGGGTAGACTTCCAATCTATAAACTGGATTCAACTGCCCCTCAACGGGGTTTTACTAGACAACAATTACAAGTGATACCTGAGGATACTCAATTACCACCGCATGGGCTTAACTAGCACCCTTGCGTCTATTGCACTCAAGACAAGTCAACATCACATTATTTCTGACATGACCGAGATTGTTATTTTTTCTGTCCACGGTGAATTGGCGAGGATCCTTATCCGAATACTGCCAACGCATTATACAATTGCAACTCGCGCATTGATTATTCTGTTGTTGCTTCAGAGTAATTATTAATTCAGCATCAATATCAAATTCTCGTTGTTTTTTTTTGTCTTGTTGTTTGTAACCGGAGAGTTTTTTATCAATAATATCATCTATTGTGGTGTCATTATCATTGCTAATGATTTCATCATCGCCTGACTCTGTCAGGACAATTCTTCGAAGTTGATTTATTTTTCGTACTCTAGACACTGCGAGATAGACTAAATTCGACCATTCTATGCGATTATCTACTATCCAAACAGTTATATCCGATATAGTCAATCCCTGTGAAGAGTGTATTGTTGCTGCATAACCTAGCGTCCATGGGGATTTATTAGCACGCAATGCATCTTCAACGACATTGATATCAACCAGCACAATATCATTTAATACGAGAATCTGTCTTTGAAATCCTTCGGATTTTGGTCCTGGAATATCAACTTCGATGTTCTGTTTTCGTGTATCCGATGGCCTATAACATAACGGTACTGGAAGTGTTGCAAATTTTTGTTTATGCAATTCAAATAACTTCATCTGAAGTGTGTCCCTGACTATTTTTCTACTTGCAATGATTAAATCATTTGGTCTCCACGCTTCCCAAAACTCATTCATGGGAGTTTCTGAAATTATTTCACGGGCTATTTCACACTGGATTCTATCCGGTTGTAATCTAATTAGTTTCTTAAATTCTTTTAATTCATTATCAAGTGATCTATGATCGGTATCAATTTCTTCATAATAGTCTACAAAACCCTTTAGCCATTCATGGGGGGATGCACCGACAAATGGTGGAGGTTGGCCGTGATCACCGCACATGACGACTTTTGTATTCTTCAATAACAACCACTCAAGAAATATTTTTAAGACATCTTCGGACACTGTGTCTATTTCATCCCACATGATAATTTCAGGAATAAATTTCTCTCCCATGCGCTCAGGAGTCCATTTATCTCCCTTCCATCTAAAGAAACTATGATAAGTGCAGGCATTTACCCCTCGTTGTTTCATCTCTCTGGCGAGTCTGTGAGTCGGTGTTAGCACAATCATGTTTGGATTGGAAACGCTAGCGTTTCTACGGAATAACTCAATTGCCCGGGTTGTTTTTCCTGACCCGCCACAGCCGTTTAAATAAACTGTTTTATATCTACAGATTGGATCAGAAATCGGTGGTGCACTAGAAAATTCTGAACACTGATTGCTTTCTAAGTAATTATTTTCAATGGTAACATCTGCTGATGGAATATAATCATGAAGCATTTCCTTCTTAATTCTCCATGACCCCCAATTCTCGTTGCCAGTAGCCTTAAAATCAGCCATTTTGCTATTTATGTAAAATGAGTCAGTAGCAACTCTAACTGCGGTGGTAGGAAATCTATTGATCATTGAAAACAGATTGATAGAAGCATAACCAAGCATAGAAGCTCTCAAATATGTGTACTGCTGATGGTATCCATCAGTGTAAGTAACAATTGTACCCAATTTGGTTCCATCGGACATAAATGCGTCCTTACGATTGACATATAAGCCCCTATTCGTTAAATCTTTGATTACAAAATCGTATTCAGCATTGTCTATAATCAATCGTGAAGAATATCTCGTATTATCATCTTTGCCACCTTGGGTAAATTTACCGATTATTCTTCGTCCAAGATCTTTTGCTTCATTGTTTCTGATTTCAAATAACTGTCTGGACCAATCCATGATTTGTTGTTCATTAAAATCAGGAAACAGTTTTCGCTCTTCGCTAATTATTTTTTCTAGATCAGGTTGTGGTAACCAGACTGATTTCTGTGCTCGATAGGATATAATTGCTTCACTGACAATTAATGATTTTAACATCTTACAATCAAGCATATACCGTAATAACACTATTGGCATCCAGTGTTTTTCAGACATGTGTTTACCAATCCAAAGATAACTACACGGATGAAGCCCTTCAGCCATTTCAAATGATACTACACAAGCGAATCCGGTTAAATCGAAATCTGGCAGTGGTCCATTAATAGCAACACGGGTCATTTCGTGTGTAGGGTGTCCAAATCGTTTGAAATATTTCTCACACTCTCCATACCCAAGAAAACTTCCTGGATAACATGCAATCATATCAACTGAAATAACGGTATCAGCGGTGTATTTTGTGTTCCATAATCCTCCATGGCTGTATTCAAGACAGGACAATTTGACATCTGATAAGAACTCACTTCGGGTTGGTTTCCACGCGTTTTTCTTTCTAGCAAAATGTGCTGCAACTGATGGTACTGTGAAACAGTTTGCTAATAATTGATCGTTGTCTTCCCCCCCAGAACTCTGGGGAGAAAATTCACTAGCTAGTTGCTTCATTTGATTATGCAGCTCTTCAGTACGGTACAATTCTCCGTTGGGTCTTACAAACTGATCAAATCTACATTCTTCGTCTGAAGTACTATGAAATAGCCACACTGACACAGGATCGTTTTTACTCAAATGGTAAATAGCATCAAATAATTTCTGCTCTGAAAAAAACTCTTCGGTTCCAAACAGATATTTTACGGTTCTATCCCGTGGGAATATTGTTACTGCAGATGACCACGCGTGTTCGTTATGATCAATAATCTGTATTGGGTTTCCATTTTTATTATATTTCGATTCGTATAATACTTCTCCGGTGATTGTCCTTACCGATATTGGAAATCTCAATGATGTTTCTAATTTGGCTATATCTTGAATTGTTGCCCCATGCTGTTTCACTGTCAGTTCCCATTCGGTTATTTTTTTTCGTCTTAGATCAGTTAGTTTATTTCCCCGGGACGCATTTGTGAAGTGTTCTATTATTCGTGTTGCTACACAATTGAGCCCTGTCGAATATTTCATGGGTGCTAGTTTTGAAATATCAGGTTTTTCATTGAGTGGATATATCCCGTAAACAACTACTGTGACAGGATAAGATCTTTCGTAGTAGGGTTTATCAAGTCCAGTCAAAATTCCTGGTTTTGAATCCTGAGTCACAGTGACAGTTTTTTTGTCCTTAAGAATAGGCTCGTATTTGTCCCTAATTATCCATTTTCCATTATCATGGATAAGGAATTTTATTCGAAAAAATTTCTTTCTTCCCCAAGACGTGAGATTATCACTGCTGCTTTTTCATCATTCATGGTAGCGTCAACAACACCATCAATTCGAAATGTTGACCAACAATGAGCTGCCCCATCACGCTTGAATTCATTAAAACAGTCTCTGATTTTACTAATCAAGGTTCTATCAAGAATTTTATTCTTTGGTGTATCAGAAACTCTATCAAGATTGAATTGAACACTTTTCCAAGGCTTAATTTTCGATAATCTCTCGAACTCCTCCATACTATAATTAAAACAAGTATTTAAATGAAAGATTTAAGTATAATGAATCATTGCAAATGGCTTATGATTGGATCAGTGACACCGTGTAACAAATCATGCAGAAATGAATTCTGTTGGTATCATATGCAAAGCTTTCGTCGTGGAAGCCGAGGTCCGTTACCCTGTATTCAATGTGGGGTTGGGGTCAGGGGGAGGTCGCAATTATGCGTTATGTGCGGCGGCAGACGATACAGGGAACTAAAACGCTATTATGATAAAAAAATAAAAAATACTGTCATTGACCCCAACGATGACAAAATAATAAAGACTGCTCAAGATTATATACAGAGACTTATAATTAAACCAAACAATGAATTAGAAAAATAGTGTTATTATACAAATGAACCAAGAATTCAGACCTCACCCCTCCGTGCTTGTTAATTATGAAGCATTCCGTAATGGTATTATCAGAAAATTCTATTTTCGCGTGTCAAAATACAGTACACGCGTACCGTCTATAACACCAAGGGAGACCACTTTTAAATGATAATAACCAAGGGAGTTATCATTGTGATTTAGCGGCTTGGTATTTCTTTTTAGGAAAAGATATATTTTCTTTTTTTTTAGTGTTTAAGTCAAATATTCTGTGTCACGTGCGATTAATGCGTATTTCATAACATAGGATGTGATCCGGAGATACAGGCGTTACAGGATAACACACGTGTATACTTTCTCCCTTAGATTGTGTTAACTTGTTTAATGGGTATTGTGATTCAGCGCTGGGCATTGTTTTGTAAGAAAAGACATGTTTTCAAACAATTATATTCTTTGTTCTAGTGTTTAAGTCAAATATTCTGTCTCATTTAAATACTGTGAAACACCATTAATAAGTAATTCAAGAAAATAAAATAGCATACTTGCGGATTGATGTATTAATTTCCTTTATATACCATATGAATAGTTACAACATATATACGTTAAAAAACGTTATTCTTTATAGACGTGAACAGTGGTCTAACGGTATCGTGTTTGGCTTGTAAACCCAGACAATTATTCTTCACATGTTCGCGCCCCATAGCAGACAATTGTCTGATGGTGAAACGGTTGGATGTTTTTTTTTCTATTTAATTGAGGGGAGGAAGGTACCCCCTCTGTGTTTTTTACATTCACATAACATGCAAACCCATGCTATCAAATTTACGGTAGCGGTGGGTTGTCGGTTTTTGACAACTTACGCAACCATGAATTTGATTTCATGGGTTGCATGTTGAATGTGTAAACACATTAATGCCCTAAAATAAATAACATCCATGGATGTAATTAGCTCTCCGTCACATTTGGGTAGCCCCGTATGGTGTTCAAAATGAATTACCGGCCAAAAAAAGGTTTGGATGCACATTGGGTAACCCCAGAATGAATTATAGGCTAATAGAAACGGTCATAGGGTCATATCTCAAAGAGCAAAAACAAAAAAAAACATTCTGATATAAAACAGAAACAGAAAAATGCTCTAACAAAGGACCCTATGAAAGACACAAAGGCCTAATAAGGGACCCAATGAATGCAAATAGAACCAAAACGGCCTATATCAAGGGGGCCAAATGACTGATAATCGCTCATCATGGTTGATATTTATTTTTGTCTGCATTTATATTTATATATACAGAATTAATTTTAAAAAATATATTTATATATACAGAATTAATTTTAAAAAATATATTTATATATACAGAATTAATTTTAAAAAATATATTTATATATACAGAATTAATTTTAAAAAATATATTTATATATACAGAATTAATTTTAAAAAATATATTTATATATACAGACTGAATTTTTAAAAAAGATATTTATATATACAGACTGAATTTTTAAAAAAGATATTTATATATACAGACTGAATTTTTAAAAAAGATATTTATATATACAGACTGAATTTTTAAAAAAGATATTTATATATACAGACTGAATTTTTAAAAAAGATATTTATATATACAGACTGAATTTTTAAAAAAGATATTTATATATACAGACTGAATTTTTAAAAAAGATAGTTATATATACAGAATTAATTTTAAAAAATATATTTATATATACAGAATTAATTTTAAAAAATATATTTATATATACAGACTGAATTTTTAAAAAGATAGTTATATATACAGACTGAATTTTTAAAAAAGATAGTTATATATACAGACTGAATTTTTAAAAATATTAACGGCTCTTTTATTTTTGAAAAATGAATTAGAAATATGTATTATCATATATGAATTCTGAAATTATGAATAGCATCATAGTTGAAATTGCAAAATTGAAAAATCAGAATATTAAATTGTCAGATGGGTTAAATCCTGATCAAATCAAGTCGGATTTTCAGGATATAGAATACGGAGTTAGCACTAACAAGTATATGTTGCCAAAGAAATATGCACTCATCAAAAAAATTCAAAATTCTATTCGAGACTCTCTTGCATTTTCCAGTGAAGTAGATGTGTTTGTTCCGTTATATACTATCGTGGAAGGAATACGAAAAGAATTGGGTAACGAATATGAATTGAAAAAGGAAGTTAATTCTAAAATTAGAAACTTACGAGCGTTAATTCAAGAAAATGAACTATTTTGATTGACCGGCCCCTCAAAAGATTTTGTCAGACAGTAAAATCTCCTTGAGATTTTCATTTTTTTTTTTTGTCATTTTTGATTGAATCAGTGAAAATATTTCACACTGCGAAAATAAAATAGAATCCTAACAGCTTTTCTCTATGGAAAATCCAATGCAAAATCGACTACTTGACCCTACGAGGTTTTTTGATGAAAATCGATGAAAAATGACCAAACATGACTGAAAACAGGCAAAAATTGATGAAAAATGGCTAAAAATCATCAAAAATGAGTTTTAACAGCTTTTCCTTATGGAAAATCCCATGTAAAATCGACTACTTGACTGTAAAATCTCTTTGAGATTTTCAACTGAAAACCACCAAAACTGTCAAAAACAGGCAAAATCAATGGATAAAAAATAAAAATATTTCACAGCAATAAAAAATTGGACCGTTAAGGATGGAATCATTGATGGGAAAAATTGTTTTACAATTGAAAAATGGTTTCTGATTTCAAATAATGGTCAATGAAGCATTAACGACCCGATTGGCTCGTGAGCGACTAGATGCAATTAAGAAATTTATACCAATTCGCGACTCTGTAAGAAATAAACTGCAACAACGACAGAGTTTACAAACTGATTTTGCTCTGGGGTCTGAAGAGTTGTTTAAACCAGTAACCACAGCAACGAAAGGAGTAGAGCGTGCTTTACTGGGAGATGGTCCCGAGACGGGAAAATCTGTTATTGGTGAGCTTGAAAAACTAGCAGCGAAAACTGAACAAACAAAACAAATAGAATCAAAGAGAACAGTAGATGATTTACGCATGAGATTTAACGAAGAAGGGTTAGCAGCAATTGATGAGACTGATCCAACAGAAATTCCTACGCTTGTTGTTACGTCCTATGAAGACAGAAAAAAAATGTTGAAACCAGAACATCATAAGTTTGTTAAGAATTTCACTCACTGGGCTGATATATTCTATAAAATCAAAACTGGAAAAAGTCAAAAAAAGACAGATAGTGCATCATACATTGAATATATCAGGATGGTGGATCACGTGTATAATCAATACGAAGAGTTTAAACAACAACAAAAACCGCCAAGATTGCAAAGAAAGCGACAGCAACCTGCAAAGAAAATATCTTTTTCACCTAAAAAACAACAACTACCACCTGATGATGATGATGATACTCTTGATTATTTACAAACCACGGATACAGACAAACTAGATGAAGCAGCTGGTTATAGCGGAAGTGGATTAGGAAATCCAAGGATTGGAAACACTTGTCCTGATAGTGTTATCAATGATATATCACGATTAGATGTTCTCATCGGAGGAAAACGAGCTGGAAATAACTCTCCAGAAATAATTAATGAAGCAGCTGATATTTGTAGACGATTATTTGCCGGTGGTATCATGGACATTAATGTATATCGAGAACTCATTGACGAGTTAGCAAATGGGTATCATAGCGATTAAATAACAATTGAAAACACTATTGTTTTTATAATAATGATCGTACACTACAATCATGATAAACCAACCCCCGTCTATGTAGTTAATTCACGGTTTCCAGTTTATAAGGCATACTATGGAGATGGTTTAGGTAATACCATTTTAGGATTCTTTTCAAGAACGGCCCCAAAAGTGATGCCGTTAGCTAAACAACTAGGAATGAAAGCCATTGATGTTATTCGTGATAAGGGTATTAGTACTGTTGGAGATCTTGCCGGGAAAGCATTTTCAACTGCGAAGGATAAAATAACATCATTAGTGAGGCGAAAAAAGAAACAGGTACCATTGCCATCTACAGAAGAAATGCCTGCAAGTGTTAGTAAAATTATAAATAACGCAGTAGATGAAAAACTAGCGTCGATGGTAAATCAAGATAGCAGGAAGTGGCTTTAAAAAACCACGTAGAAAGCGCTAGCGTTTTTCACGATGAAATGGAAAATCCGATTTAGACTCTGATAAATAGAATAAAATGTTCAAAAGGTCACCTGATCCAGCATTTGATATAGATGCCCCAGTGCGTAAAGATGATTCTGTACGCGATTTTCAATTTTATTCTTATCACGCAGTACAACCAGATCTCCGATCACGAATTGAACTTCAAGTTCATGATACCAGTAAATACTTTTTGCCTTGTGAAGCGTTTATTGAAGTAGAAGGAGAACTTGTAACAAATGTTGCAGCTGATACCCCATATGACATTAGCCCAACTACCCGAGTTGGTTTTGTTAATAACGGTATCATGGCGTTATTTGAAAGCGCTAGATATCTCATTGATGGAAAAGAAATTGAATCCATTGACCGTGAAGTTGATGTGGCTACAACAATCATAGGGTTAGCAAGATATTCTGATGATTATACAAGATCAGCGGGTCCATCTATGATGTTTGCAAAGGATATTACTGATCACCCTGAACACAACCAGTATTCTAGAGTCAAGGCAACACGAGCTACAGCACTTGATCCAGCACCAGCCGGATATGTAAGACCACCTGCTGAATTTGATGTCATAAATACTATTACTAATTACAATCTAGGATTTGCAACACGTGTAGCAACATTACAAGGACAGCGTCGACAATTTTCATGTGCAATTCCACTGCATCATATATTCGGATTCTGTAGAAACGTCCGAAAAGTTATTTATGGAGCTAAACACACAGTAGCGCTTGTACGAAAGGGTACTGATAATGATGCAATATGGCGTGATGCTGCTGTTCCTGATGGTAAAGTCGTTTTAACAAAACTATCATTGTGGATGCCAGTGTTAACTCCATCAATCACAGCAGAAGAAAAATTGTTATCATTTATGGACCAAGGAGGAAAGTCGTTATTGAGTTGGTTATCAGTGACTACGGATACTAAACAAGACAATGTTGATGGTACATTCACATGGCACCTGGCATCAAAACAAGGGGTTTCAGCTCCACGTCATATATTTATTGCATTACAGAATGCTGCGCGAGTTGGTGATCAACAACGAAGTCATATGATATTTGATCAGTTAGGTGTTAGAGAGGTCTCACTGAGAATAAACGGACAACAGGAACCATCTGAAGATGTGCAGCTTGATTACGGTCAAAATCATATTGCACGTGTCTATCATAACCTGTTGTCATTTATGGCACGTGATCAAAATGTGGATACCGGTTTGCAAATATCACAATGGGATTTCAAAAGCCTCTATCCGATTTATTACTTTTCGCTGGAACATCTTGATTTAACAAGACAATCTGTCGTTGATATACACTTCAGAGCCCGTGTAACCCGTCCTGGTGCTGTTGCTAATTATAGAGCGGTTGCTGTCATTCTCAGTGATAAATCAATGCTACTTGAAGGTGTTGGTGGAAGAATGAGAGTGGTAGATGCACCAGTGGAAAATATGTAATTGAAAATCCGAAGGATATTTCCATTGAATGGTTTTACGATTTAGAATCAATCAATTATGTATAACATGTCATATAGTGTTATTAGTGTTGCGTTAACTCCTGGTCAAATCAAAAAATTGCAATCAGAATCGGCTAAAAAATGTGGAACCACAATCACGTTGAAACCTAATCAAATGACTGGTGGGGCAAATAAATTATCGCTGACAACTCGTCAAGTGAAACATTTCAATGATGCTTTCAAGGATAAAAAAGGTGTTCAGATTACTCTTTCTGCGGCTGCTATCAAAAATATGATAAAAACAGGTGGTATATTTCCGTTGTTTGCTGCAATACCAGCATTGGTTGCGGCAGCAGCCCCAGCAGTAGCAAAAGCGGCCGCATTGGGGGTAGTTGGAGGCTTGGGAACAAAAGCGGTACAGAGCATTGCTGAATCATATGAACCGAAGAAAGGTCAAGGGTATAAAAAAAAGGGAAAGGGTCTAAGACTACCAGGAACCCCATATTCATGGTACAGCGGAAAGGGTCTAAGACTACCAGGAACCCCGTATTCATGGTACAGCGGAAAGGGTCTAAGACTACCAGGAACCCCGTATTCATGGTACAGCGGGAGATCCGTTCACGGATCAGGCCTGAGACTACCAGGAACGGTTTATTAATTCAGAAATCTATGGTTCCAATGTCCAATTTTGATTTAATGGATGCTGCTAAAAAACTAGTGATTAAAAATTTCAGAGGTGTTTTTATGAAAGATCAATTACCACATCAACCAAACAAAACTGAAACAGGTATTATTAATCTCGATAACAGCACCGGACCTGGAACTCACTGGGTTGCATACGCTATTGATCCACGTGGGATTGTCTATTTTGATTCATATGGATTAGCCCCACCAAAAGAGTTTATGCATTATATAAAAACCCTTCCAATGAAGACTTGGTATTCTACGCTACCAACACAACAAATCAATGACCCACCAATATGCGGCAGTGAAGTATTAAATGTCCTTGACGCTATTTCTAACTCCTTGGGTAACCCAAGGGGAAAACCACCACATATTGTCGTTAATGACTACACTAGTAATCGCTTTTTAGAGAGAGATATATAAAATATCATGATTGATATTTGGGGAAGACCTCTGAAACCCAAACCCGATGACACTGCAACTCCTGATTCTATCAAGGATATACAAAAAAAAATTAAAGATGAAATCGCTGAGACGTTGAACTTAACAAGTGTTGACCCGAATGAAATAGTTGTATTTCAAGACAAACAGGGTAAATTGAAATCTAGTAATATTTCTCTGGATGATATTTTGGTTAAACAACGAAACGCAATCGAGAATACTATCGCGTTATTTTCCGATCAGGGTAAACTCAAACCGGGTATACTTATGTCTACAATTACAGATCGATTTACAAACCACGATAAAGAATTTGAAGATCATTTAAAAAACTACAATAGTTTCCGTAGAAATGTCGTTCAAAAGTTCTTTGGATCTCCGATTGTAGTTACACCATCTATCGCTGAAATTAAAACGTTTGTTGATGATCAAAAGGTTATCAACGAAGCAACAAAAACAACAACCGACGCCATTGATAAATTTATTGGAAACCCGTTAGATAAAATTGAACTAAAACTCCCTGATATTAAAAAATCCATTGATGAGACGAAAACTTCCATCGAAGGCATCAAAGGTGATCTTTCGAGGATGATAACAGCCATTGAAAAAACAAAAATTCCTCATGAGAAAACCAACAACTTAGTATACACAATCCAACATGGATCATTTGAGTGGACACCTACAAACAACACATTAGATATCACTGCAACCGTCAAGGGTATTTATCGATTAACACTAGTAACACCATCGTCTCAATTTAATATTTCATCGTCCAGTTCATCTGGGGTCGATAATACGATTTCAACGATCATCGACAAGAATACAACTGAAAAGTTCACAATCACATCTACTGATAAACATTTGGTTAGGGTCTCAACAACGTGGTATGTGGAATTCGTAGCGAATTTAAGTAAATCGTAATTGAAAACGCTAGCGTATTTAAAATAAAAATGATTTCATCATCTCAATATCGCTATGATCAGGTCAGAGAGTATCAAACTAGACTCAAAACCTTGTCTGAGGAGTATGAATTGAAAATTAAAAAATATCGCAGGAGAATTACCGCAATTGATGTTACTGTGTATTCAGTGAGTGGTGTAATCACTGGAGCCGGTATTATACTGTCTTCAGTGACAATGATGGCTCCGATAGCTGTTCCAATTTGCATTTCTGCGGCAACAACAATCGCTGGAATTATTTCAATAATCACAAAAAAAATATCCTCATGCAGCCAACGGAAACTACAAGACTACATAATTCAATTTCATGTTGTGTCCACTGCATACTCGCAATTATCCTCATTGATATCGTCATCGCTCGATGATACAATTATATCAGAGAGTGAGTTTTCAGCGATGGTAGATATATATGATTCTGCGATGTCAAAATTAGAAATACAACATGAGTATAATAACAATGACAACACAGATGGAATTACTTCAACAAATAGTGGAGAACACAAACCCAGTACAAACAAGCATGATCTCAATAACCTCAACGAATCCAGAATTCAGTGTGAATTTCCCCTCTCCGGTCCCAGTGAAGGAAATCGCGCTAGCAAAATTACGAGTATACCATAGTTGGCCAAATATTAGGTCAAAATCATTTGGTGGTCAACAACCGAATAATTCACTGGTATTTGCAAATAAGAATAAACCCGACGGTACCCCAGACTGGAACGTTGTTTCCATACCAACCGGATCATATCAAATTGAACAAATCAATGATGAATTCGCGCGTAGAATAAAATCGATTACTGGAAAAGAATCAAAAATAGCTATAACAGTTCATGTGCCGACACTATCATCTGCCATTGAAATAAGCACAGAAGGATACGTCGTAGATATCTATCAGAGTTCTATTAGAACCGTACTAGGATGGCCTGAATTACCACCCGGGGGAAAACCCGTTGATTTACCAGAACCACAAAAAACTGATTATGTCACCGACAGAATAAAACCTGATAATCCAGTAAAGAGTTATAAAGAGTTCAGAACTACAGATTTTTTTGAGATCTTTAACGATTTAGATAGGATAAGGGGGGCATATTTTATTGTTATCGATCTTAAAATCACTGAAAATTTCAAAGCAATGAATAATGATTTTTCACTGTTGTTAATACCTCTTAAATCCGGCACTCTCACCCGAGATGAATTTATCAGTGTCGTAGAAACATGTAACAAAATCATCAATGACATGGAAACATTTCATTCACAAATTATTCAGGAAGTATTTCTTAATAGTAATCCTAATACAAGAAGAATTTTTGCAGAAGGCAAGGGCATCCCCATCAAAGATATCCCCACATTCAAACTACCAGGATATAACGTACCAGAATTACAAAAATCTCTCAGTGATGCCATCGATGAAGGTTTCAAAAAAATCCATGATACGTGGAAAAAAACACAACCACAACCACAAACAACTATCCTCAAACATAATAATGACCCAGATGGTGGTGGCAGGCATATTGCTCCGTTCAATGTGAATATTTCAACGGTGATTGCGCTCAATTTAGTATGTGATGTGATCGAAGGAAGCTATCAAATAAATTTAGAACGATCAAATCAAGCTCAGCAAGGATATATTTTGCATTCATTTGCACCAACAGCCCCTCCAGGGTTTTTAATAATTGAGTCTCCGGTGAATCCAGTCTATATGCGATGTCATAATAATTCATTAACCAGAATTAATTTCAAACTCACTGACCAGTCTAATAATCTGATTGATTTACAAGAGGAGGTTTTACAAATTAGTCTATTTGTGAAATCATAAATGATTTTCGTCCCCAGACAAAGTCTCGAACACGATATCGTATCGGACTGGATAAAATATTCGGTTAACCTAGAACTGAAAGTTCTAGCAGCAGAGAGGGTGAGTGACAACGACGTTGCGACGCGAATGTTTTCAAACAAGGGTCAGAGACTTATTTTTTCGCGAGAAGGGTCAAGTGTTATTTGGAGGGGGTATAATCAAAAATAAAAACAAAAAATGTTGTAGGATTCACCCTCTCTGCTGCTTCATTTCTTCTTTAAGTTCAGTGGAATTATTTACTGTTGTGTAAATATATAATTTGAGAATAATTTATTTAAAAAAAGTATTCATTGAAATTGCAAATTGCTCACTGACATTTTGGATTAAGCACTAATTTTGGATTATCGTGAATTCAATCAATGCATCCTGGATTATATCATTGTGATACATGAAGACTATTGATATATCAACCTTTTCAAGACTATTACTACTTAGCCATACTGGAATTCATTAGATTTCTGATACAGCTTTAAAGATTATTTAAAATTTAATTAACACACTACTTTTTATTTTCAATTTTCATTTTGTAACTTGAAGAAATAAAATTATTTCGTTGATTCCAATAAACTAGTTTATTTCGCTTATTTCTATTACTTAGTTTAAGCCCATATGTTTGTAACAGTCATGTTGTTTAAGGCAATGCTTATCGAGTCCCGGTTTGAAGTGTTATAAAGTGTTCTTGTTTATTTGCATTTTTATTTTCTTGTTTTCATTTGATTATTGAATTAATATTTGGGTTTACAGGGACTCTAGTAAAACATTATCATAAACAATTCATTCACGTATATGATATTTGGTGTTTTCATTGCGTCTATATCCATTTTGTTTCGGTCTTGTTACAATGGCGATTGGAAAGCATTTGTCCCAAAGGCTTTGGAGACAGTTAATAGTTTGAAGAATTTGAAATATAAGTTGAATCACTTATCCGTGGAATGAAAATAAAATCTTATAGCTGTCCATTGTTTGACTATGCTGATTGTATCTGGGATAATTGTACAACTCAAGAACAAGAACCATTGGAAGAGACAAATTTGGATTCTGTAAGAATGGTCAAAGGTGCTACCAAAATTGTTGCTCGGGCATTATTATATGAGGAATAAATTAATTCATTACCATGGTTTTTCTGGAAGTTGTTTACAAGCAGTTATTCAAGCTTTTGTGTTACCAATTAAACATAAGAAATTCGACCATCGAATACTAGTTGGTACTTTTGTGTAAAACTAGATTGTGACAAATATCAGTTTTGCCTTCCACCATTTATAGCGTGGAATACGTTACGAATAGTACTATAAAGTAACCAGTCCATTCAGAATAGTAAAACTTTGCTGACACGGAATAAACCCAAGCCCTTAGTGTTATTGTTGGTGATGTGGTGGATCAAGTTCAGCATATGCGACTGAGAACCAAAATTGGTAGCTCGTATTTCTTACAATAGGTACTGCACGTGACGTTCGTTCAAACAGATGAATACTTTCTGTTAGAAATATAAAATGTATAAAACTCGAAAACATTCACATTATCGTAAAGATTTAACACTTATAAAATTTCCAAATTAAAAATAATACTGAGTTTACAGCCACACACGTGTATTGAATATGTTGTTACTATTTTATGATCTAAATCAGGGGTGGACAAACTACGGCCCGCGGCCCGCCAAGGGCTTTCATGTGGCTCGCTAAGGGTTTTCAAATCTTATGTTCCCGCTTTTTAATTTTCTCAAGGGTAAAATTTCTTTCTAATTTTGAGAGAAATGTAACCACGCGATGCCAAATACCCACCCAGTGGGAAAAGCAATAAATTTCAATAGAATTTTGTTTGGCTTGTTTCGCATTCTATTAGTATATCTATGATTTTTTTCCCCTTTCGGGTGGGTCGATCATGGTGCGCGTGCGTATGCGTATGGGTTGTCTTTCACTGTTCACATGCTCGTGATTGGCTGAGTGGGTCGTCAGTGTGTCGTGATTGTGTGTCATCCGAACTAGCGTGCTTGCGCGCCAAAACGTTTTGAACAGTGTATGCACCCACCACGGCAGACGAGTGACTCTCAGTTAACGCAAAATTGTTGAAGTGAAGAATTTACCGGGATTGACAGTTCCGTATCAATCTATACATTTAAAAAAGCTTTTGTTATCTGCCAAAGTTTGCCCAAAATGAGTTGTTCGAGGATGTGTAGAAAGCGACAAATTGAAGATGAATGCCGTGCGTTTAACAAGGAGTGGACTGACAAGTATTTCTTTACTGATGATGGGGCTAAAGCTGTGTTTAATTTGTCAAAACACTTTTGCCGTTTTCAAGGATTTCAATTTGAAACGTCACTTTCAAACTAAGCACGGTAACTTTGGAAAACATTTAGCAAAACAAAATAAGCTGCATCATTCGCACTGACTCTGTTTATGTTACTATGTTTATCAAATAAATGTGCTTCTTTTAAAGTTCAAGTTTTCCTATATTGACAACATATTATCAACTGAAAATTAATTACGATGTTATTTAGAAAAACCTTATGTTTATGCTATTTCAAATATTAATTATTCTACTTAATGAACTATGCGGCCCGCTAAAATTGTAAATTTATGTATGCGGCCCTTGCACTGGAAAGTTTGCCCACCTCTGATCTAAATTAATTTTTATAGTAAAATTGACGGCGTATATCCTTATTTCTAGGTATGAACTAAGTCAAGTCGGAAGTTTGCTGCATTGTTCCAGTGTTTTACTGAATCCCATTTGCAGCATTACATTATTAAAAATCAAATTTGAAAATGTTAGATGTTTTAAAAATAATTAATTAAAAATACTGGGCTCGTCCGGGATTTGAACCCGGGACCTCTCGCACCCTAAGCGAGAATCATACCCCTAGACCAACGAGCCTTCAATGAGAACAGTAATATACATAGTAATCTAAATCTTTATCTGTCTGGGTATTAAGCCCAGTTACATTTGTTGGGCTTTTAAAACAATTCTTGATAATTACCGATACTATTTTTTTTTTATTTACTCGTAAAAAGCGGTGTTCGTGGTGGAAGTCGCGTGCACACAGACTGGTTTCTTTTAGTTCACTTTTGTTTAAAATTCAACACTTGCCTAGGTCACTTGACTGTCATGTGACTATTTGTGTTTAAGTTGTTTCGATCTTGTGATGCGAAGCGTTAACTGGCAATTATATTCCGCGTTCTAAGTTCTTGTTTCAGTCGAGCATAATGACCTGACACTTAAAATTATTGAAACTGTATTTTTTGTTTTAATTTAAGTTGGAAATTTTCTGGCAATTTTAAAAAGTTGGATATTTTTTATCGTCGGTGATTCACTGGCATCAGGCATATTCAATTGGAACGTTGCGAAGTTGTGGCAGAGAAAACATGGCATGGACGACTCGTCAGATCAGTCTTGCAGTGGCAATGGTTATAACTGGGTCGCTGAATACCTTATCAACTAAGTATGAAAACACGTCAGTAGAAGGGGAAATCTCAGTAGCTGTGCACGCCCGATTTCTACTGTAGTTCGTTCCACATAGCATCGGGCATTTTCTATAGCTGTACAGTAAATCATTAACTTTCCAGGTAATCGTTAATAAATGTAGCTAAAGGTACCCAATTTGTTTCAGATTAAGTATTTAAAGCGAATTAGGTACTTTTAGCTACATTTCATGATGCTGACCTCAAAAGTTACTGAGTTTCAAATAGGAAAAATTCTCTATTATGTGCGTAACGAACTAATGTATGTTGGGGGAAGGGAGTGGGTGATGACGTAGGTCACCGCTTCATATTACATCAACCAACTTAAGCAATCGTATTTTGTGTCCATGCCCTGCTAAATTCCATCTCGTGTAATATCCAGATCAGAATGAAATAAATAAAATCATGTTTGCGCTGTAGCACTCACAATGGTTCATTACAAAGTAAATTAGGAGTATCCGTCCATGAATCAAGGGTGGGGGGGTCTAACCATACTGTTACAGGTTAGATCGCCCATCCCTTGATTCATGGATGGATATGCCTAATTTTCTTGTAACGAACCCCTGTGGTAGCATCCATGCATATTTTTCAAAGAAGAATTGAAAGAATGTAAAGGATGCACAATCAGCACTTGGAATACATGTTCACCAGTGTCTGTTTGAATAAGTTCCCCATCTAACAGAACTGACATACAGGACTCGTATCATCATGTAAAGCTCGTATGATCACTTGCCTCAAGTCCCAGTGACCCCAAGCTGGTAATTTGAAGGAAAAAAAATGAATTTGTGCTTTATGTCTTTCAGAAATATGTGTACTCTTTCTGTTCCAAAATTTAATAAATTTCATCATCATCTTTGAGCACCTTCCTCATAAATAAATAATACGCAATGCACGTAAGTGCAAGATATGCACTGTTGCACATGTGATCCCAAGGGCCATGGAACTGTTTCAGAGTTATTTATCTTCTCTTAATAAGATTCACAAGTGGTCTTCAGAAACAATTTACTGTTATTTTTTTCTCACTTAGATTCTTTTATTTCTTTAATGTCGTGAAATACCCAATTTCTAGATCATATTTGCTTGAAAGGCCCTAAAGCCCAACTGGCCAGATGGACTGGTTACTCATTTTTTGTCCCAGTGTGCTGCGATATCAACTAGTATTGGAACAGCGGTTGCGGGATCGATCCCTGTCTGAGTCATACCAAAGACTTACAAAAATGCTATTAACAGCTGCCTCGATTGACGCTCAGCATTAAGAGGTTCGGTCCTAGGACTGGTTGGCCTCGTGTCAGGATAATCTGACTGGGTGGGACATCATGCTACATGTCTGCAGCATAATAATAATAATAATAATAATAATGAGGACTTTGTATAGCGCCTAATCTTTCAAAGCTCTAAGCGCTTTACACCATCAATAATGATATGACTACACTACAGAACAACAAATAACAAAAACAATGAAATTGGAAAACATAAAAACATGCTGAAAACATATAAGATACAAAACAAGATTAGGTCACTAAGGTTGTCCCTGCAGTTGAAACAGGTGAGTCTTGAGAGCGCTCTTAAAAGGGACCACTGTGTCTTTGTGTCTAATTTCAATGGGCAATTCGTTCCACGTCGCCGGGCCCTGGTGTGCAAATGAACATTGTCCATTTGACTTTGTTTTCACCTTGGGAACAATTAGTATACGATTATCAGAAGAAGAGCGTAAGGATATAGCTGGTGTATACACATGGGTGAGGCTGGATAGGTATGTTGGACTGGAGTCTGTCATTGAAATATAGCACAGAGAACAAATTTTGTGTTTGATTCTGTATCGAATTGATAGCCAGTGTATTGTACAGAGCAGTGGTGAGGTGTGCTCTGATCAAGGTACTCAAAAGATGATCCGTGCAGCTGTGTTTTGAACTTTTTGAAGTTTCTGGAGTAAATCTTGTGATGAACCAGACAGAATTGAGTTACAATAGTCCAGTCTTGAAGGTACTAATGAACACACAAGTGTTTTAGTGATCAACTGAAAGATATTTACGAATGGAACTGATGCATCTCAATTCAAGATGTGCAGCCCTGCAGATGTTCATGACATATTTTTGCAATGTGAGAGTACTGTCTAGAGTAACACCTAGATTCCGTACTGACTGAGAATTTAATGTTGGTGATATTTATTGTCTGAGGTAAAGGATGTGAATGAGAAAGTCTTTGTGTTGTGATCAGAATAGCCTCAGTTTTATCATCATTCATCTGCAGCTTGTTACATGTCATCCATGATTTCACATCAGAAATGCACTTCTCTACTCCATGGATGGTAGCATCAACTTCAGTTGGGTGGCTAGACTTGTATATTTGGATGTCATCAGCGTACAATGTGTGTGACACTGGGTGAGAATCTATGACACTTGAGAACGGCTGAGTATACAGAACGAAGAGAACAGGTCCAAGAACAGATCCCTGTGGAACACCACAACATACTTCAACTGGGCTGGAGTATATTCCATTTGCAGATATAATTTGTGTCCTGTTCACTAAGTAGGACTTGAACCATTGTAAGGCTATATTCTGAATGCCAAATACATGCTGGAGACGGTGAAGTAATATATCATGGTCTATTGTGTCAAATGCTGCAGATAAATCCAGGAGAAGTGAGGACTGTAATCTTTCCACTATCCAAAGCAGAGAGAATGTCACTAAATACTTTCAGAAGAGTAGTTTCCGTACTGTGGCATGATGCCCCAGTGCCAGACATCACTATAAACTGCCATGCTGCAGACATTGTAGCGATATGACTGAACAATTATTAAAGCTACATTAAAAATCCTATTTTGCATACTGAAAGGATATTTTGCAATCCCATCTACACCCAAGAACACTAAATGATGTGTGAGCATATGATTCTAATACTTGCTATATTTTCTAGATTTTGGTCAGTAATTTGTAAAATTACAATATCATTGAAAATACAGCGTAATGTGATGATTTATTAGAATAATTTTAGTTATTTTCGATATTTTAGTAGTAATTTTATTCTCTGTAACCACATAGGCTACAACACATAAGCTAATGTGATGGATGGGCTGATAACCTTGTTAATAAAGAGAATTCTACTGCATCATCAGAAAAATGTCCCATATATATATATATATATATATATATATATATATATATATATATATATATATATATATATATATATATAGTAATCTGATGCAGCAACTGTGTGTTTCTGTGAAATGATACAAGGATTTTACCATTGCTCATATCTATCTAATCCCACCAATAACGATTAATTCAGACAAAGAATTTCAACAGCTGTGTTGCCAATAAAGTTGTATATCATTTAGTACGGAGCCACAAAAGATGTCGTAAAGTAGACTGCAATAGATAAAAACTATGATTCGTTCATTTTTTTTTATTAGTTTTAATGAGTGGAACCATGTTGAAGAACACCAAGTGTGCACAACATCGGTTGAAGCCTTAAGATCTGGCCTCAGCAGCACTTATTAATCAACATCAGTTGAAGGCTTTGGATATGGTCTCACTAGTGAGGAGTTTTACTAATCAACATCAGTTGTTGGCTTTTGATATAGCCTCAGTAGTGACAAGTTTTACTAATCAACATCATTTGGAGGATTAAGCTCTGGCCTCAGTAGTGACGAATTTTACTAATCAACATCTAACCGCTCCGGTGGCCTAGTGGTTAGAGCGTCCGCCGCAGAAGTGGGAGGTCATGGGATCGATCCCTGGCTGAGTCATACCAAAGACTTACAAAAGTGCTACTAACAGCTGCCTTGCTTGATGCTCAGCATTAAGAGGTTAAGACTGGTCAGCCTGGTGTCCAGATAATATGACTGGGTTGGACATCATGCTACATGTCTGCAGCATGATGCCCCAGTGCCAGACATCACTATAAACTGCTTTACTGCAGACATTGTAGCGATATGACTGAACAGTTGTTAAAGCTACGTTAAAATTCCTAATCAAACCAACAAACATACTAATCAGTATCACTTGGAAGATTAATCAGTATCACTTGGAAGATTAATCAGTATCACTTGGAAGATTAATCAGTATCACTTGGAAGATTAAGATCAAGCCTCAGTAGTAAGGTAGCACTCTACAGATTCTATTTTGCATAGGGTTAGGATTTTAAAGCAAAAGAATTTCTCTGGCTTTCCTCACTTGTTATACTGGTTATTTAAAAAAGACCTTGTGTATCTTAGGTATAGTTCAAGAACCTTTAATTCCCATTACTTTGGTGTATGATTGATGGGTTTAATATGGATTATACAGTATACAGCTTGGCGTTTACTCTATATGTGCACCTTTCAAAACATGTGCTTGCTCCACTTGGTCATTTTCACTTCCTTCCGAGGTAACTTGTATAATAAAAGAGGCTATAACTTTTTTTACATTTAATATATTTGGTAATTCAATCATTGCACTTTCAGAAGCTGGTACATGTATTGACTAGTCTGGCAAAATTCATTTTCCCTTTTTTTTTAAAGGATAGTGTACTTTCGACTAATTCAGGCTGATTTTTTCAGCACAAGGGAGCTGTCATTTAATTTAGCAGTGGGCTTAGATCATTTAAAATTTCCAAAAGTACAATATCCAGAGAAATGTGGGCCACATTACATTAAAGTAGCATAGAAATATGCCAACATTCTCTCCACTGTGCATGTCTTAAATGCAATCAACTTCACCCTACATTGGTGACTCTTTCAAAAGTACATAATAACTTTTGAATGCCCCC
This sequence comes from Unio delphinus, assembly GCA_029339505.1. Taxonomy (NCBI): domain Eukaryota; kingdom Metazoa; phylum Mollusca; class Bivalvia; order Unionida; family Unionidae; genus Unio; species Unio delphinus. The sequence goes on from JAQISU010000090.1 coordinate 3,581,750, forward strand.
GAGGAGTTGTACTAATCAACATAGTCACATTCTCTCATCATTGCGCTCTGTGAGTATTGATTTCACAGAATTGAAAATAGGAAATGCTGAATGGCTGAAAGTGTATTTTCCATCAAAATCATCAAGTATAGTTTTGTTTTTATATTTTGGTTTTGTTTAAGTTCTAGATATACTGTATGTGAATTGTTCAAACTTGTATCTTTGACACCATCCATCCATTTTACCAATCAAAACTTGACATTTGTTGATTGGGAGAGAGTATTTACTTGAAAATCAGCCTATAGTTACTTCATCTTTAATTATAGTTATTAAATAACACTGCATTTTATTCAACAGTGATTATGTTAATGTAGGTCTTTTTCATACAGACATTTTCACCTACTAAAACCAGCCTTTTTGCCCATAAAACTGTATGAATATGTATTCTTTGAATGGTCTTTATAAATAAATGGAATCAGTTTGTCTTTTGAAATATAAGTACATTCACATTTTTCTCGCTTTCAGGTGGGCAGACAATTATAATGCTAAAAGTACGGATGGTGTAGAGAGGCCATTTAATCATCCTTTCCTGCAGGTAAAGAAGTAGAAGCTAAACTAGTCTATTGTATTCAAGTACATGTTAAATCAGTCTATTGTATTCAAGTACATGTTAAATCAGTCTATTGTATTCAAGTACATGTTAAATCAGTCTATTGCATTCATGGGTATATCTGAATAGATGCAAGAATAGTTGATTTTTTTAAAATGATAGGTGTTAAAAAGAACACATGATGATATCACGACAGTCAATGAAACGTGTACACTTTTAATTTTAAATGTTATCCCCGGAACTATAGAATGAAAAATTTAGAGACGTCATTTGGCTTCGTTAGCCTAAAACTATATTGCTGTTAGTGATGACAGGTCATCTATCCATAGCGATCAGAGTGAGGTTATTCTGATAGGTTTGAGGGCAGTCCAGAAACAACATTATTTACCTCCAAGGATTATTCTACGACACAAGACATAATATTGGTAACAAGGCCAAATCTGGTATAGCCTGCCTCATATAAAGTCCTCAAATGACATTATCATGTAAAACACAAGAAAATTTAGTAAAATGAATTAAAAAATGTTCCACGTGTAAATTAGATTAATATATTTTTTTTATATATATATATATATAATGGCCATTTGTAATGATCAGTTTCAGAATTTCCTGTTTTTACCTACTGTATGTCATCAGACTGGACTGTTTTAATGCAAACAGATTGAAGATGTTTTAAACTTTCAGGCTGTAGGTATGTTTATGGGTGAGATGTCATGTCTGCTTGCATTTCATCTTATTCGGCTCTATCACCACTACAAGAAACAGCAGATGGATATTGGAAACCAGAGCTTCAGCCCATTCATCTTCCTCCCGGCAGCTTGTTGTGACATGGTTGGCACTTCCCTGATGTACATTGGACTCAACCTCACCTATGCCTCCAGTTTTCAAATGCTAAGAGGTAATGCTCAGGTCCTGGGTTCCGAAAAATGGAAAACCAAAATTTCATCTTACACCGTGCCTTAAAAGTTTCTTCATCTTTTCTTTCATCAATTTTGGCATTGACAGAAATGATTAATATGTGCTTCTTTGTGTGTATTTATTTTATGGATACCCCAAATTCCTATTTGTAGAACCTTACAGATGTATGTACATCATTTTTTTCAGGTAACTGACTTGTCACACTGTTACATAATACATCATATAGGATGTTGGCACTCATGGACCCTGACTTATGTAATTAACAAGACTACTTTGGATGGATATTTCATGTCGTAATCAGCCATTGTTGTCTCCCTTATAAGGACTACCACCATTGATGCAGTGATAGATGCTGTCTCCTCTATGCATATAAGTTTTTAACTAGGATTTATATTGCTTGAATAATAAAAACAAATGTTTTATGTTCAGAAATATCCTAATTACATTACCTGTGTACATAATAAGGTCATTACATTAAAATAAGGTCTTAAATTTGATGATTTCATGAATAATAAAAACAGATTTACCTTGGCTGAATGAGAGACCATAATGTACTTTGTGATGGTGGAAAGATTACAGTCCTCACTCTCCTGGATTTATCTGCAGCATTTGACACAATAGACCATGATATATTACTTCACCGTCTCCAGCATGTATTTGGCATTCAGAATATAGCTTTACAGTGATTCAAGTCCTACTTAGTGAACAGGACACAAATTATATCTGCAAATGGAATACACTCCAGCCCAGTTGAAGTATGTTGTGGTTTTCCACAGGGATCTGTTCTTGGACCTGTTCTTGGACCTGTTCTCTTCATTCTGTATACTCAGCCGGTTTCAAGTGTCATAGATCATCACCCAGTGTCGCATCAGTTGTATGCTGATGACATCCAAATATACAAGTCTAGCCACCCAACTGACGTTGATGCTACCATCCATGGAGTAGAGAAGTGCATTTCTGATGTGAAATCATGGATGACATGTAACAAGCTGCAGATGAATGATGATAAAACTGAGGCTATTCTGATCACAACACAAAGACTTTCTCATTCACATCCTTTACCTCAGACAATAAATATCAGCAACACCAACATTAAATTCTCAGTCAGTACGGAACCTAGGTGTTACTCTAGACAGTACTCTCACATTGTAGCAACATGTCATGAACATATGCGAAGACTGCATATCTTGAATTGAGACGCATCAGTTCCATTCGTAAATATCTTTCAGTTGATGCCACAAAAACACTTGTGTGTTCATTAGTACTTTCAAGACTGGACTATTGTAACTCAGTTCTGTCTGGTTCATCACAATATTTACTCCAGAAACTTCAAAAAGTTCAAAACATAGCTGCTCGCATCATCTTTAGAGTACCTCGATCAGAGCACACCTCACCACTGCTCTGTACCCTACACTGGCTATCAATTCAATACAGAATCAAACACAAAATTTGGTCTATGTGCTATGTTTCAATGACAGACTCCAGTCCAACATACTTATCCAGCCTCACCCATGTGTATACACCAGCTAGATCCTTACGCTCTTCTTCTGATAATCGTATACTCATTGTTCCCAAGGTGAAAACAAAGTCATATGGACAACGTTCGTTTGCACACCAGGGCCCGGCGACGTGGAACGAATCGCCCGTTGAAATTAGACACAAAGACACAGTGGTCCCTTTTAAGAGGAATTCCCTGATTCTAGAGAAGGCCAACGAATAGTGTTGTGAATTCAGAACCCTATATAAGGGCAGTGTACACAGTGGTGTGTTTACAAGGACACACGGTTGTGTGAACCATATTTAATTTTCTTTGTATCATATGGTTTTGTGAACCATACTTAATTTTCTTTGTATCATATGGTTGTGTGAACCATACTTAATTTTCTTTGTATCATATGGTTGTGTGAACCATACTTAATTTTTATTAAAAAAAATTATGGTTTAACGCCATTTTTCAGCACACAATATAGGCTATACATGGCGGCCAGTATTATTGGTGGAGGAAGAACCCGGACAAACCCCGGAAAGAACCACTGAACCACGAAAAGCTACTGGCAAGCTTTCTCACATAACTACATTTGCCGAATCTTAGACTTGAACACACGCAGACAGAGGTGAGATGGCAGTGGTCCGTAACGGACAGCGCTGACCACTCGGCCACTCGGGGCCCCCATACTTAATTTTCTTTGTATCATATGGTTGTGTGAACTATGCTTAATTTTCTTTGTATCATATGGTTTTGTGAACCATACTTAATTTTCTTTGTATCATATGGTTGTGTGAGCCATACTTAATTTTCTTTGTATCATATGAACCATACTTAATTTTCTTTGTATCATATGGTTGTGTGAACTATACTTAATTTTCTTTGTACATATGGTTGTGTGAACTATACTTTATTTTCTTTGTATCATATGGTTGTGTGAACAATACTTAATTTTCTTTGTATCATATGGTTTTGTGAACCATACTTAATTTTCTTTGTATCATATGGTTGTGTGAACTATACTTAATTTTCTTTGTATCATATGGTTGTGTGAACTATACTAAATTTTCTTTGTATCATATGGTTGTGTGAACCATACTTAATTTTCTTTGTACATATGGTTGTGTGAACTATACTTAATTTTCTTTGTATCATATGGTTGTGTGAACTATACTTAATTTTCTTTGTATCATATGGTTGTGTGAACTTTACTTAATTTTCTTTGTATCATATGGTTGTGTGAACTATACTTAATTTTCTTTGTATCATATGGTTCTGTGAACCATACTTAATTTTCTTTGTATCATATGGTTCTGTGAACCATACTTAATTTTCTTTGTATCATATGGTTCTGTGAACCATACTTAATTTTCTTTGTATCATATGGTTGTGTGAACTATACTTAATTTTCTTTGTATCATATGGTTCTGTGAACCATACTTAATTTTTTTGTATCATATGGTTCTGTGAATGATATTTGTTTTTTCATTATATGTATGGTGGACATATGAACCATATTCCTATTTTTTTACATCTGAATCTGTATTTTCATAACATGTTTGGTATGGGAGTCTTGTATCACATGTATTGTCATGAACATTTATTTTTCATTTCATAAACTTCATTCACTCACATTGTGTTGTGTTATCTCTCAGTATAAGAGTACATTTGATTTCAGTCTTGTTACATCTAAAATAAGTCAGAATGTTTCAACTTATCAGTGATCTTCCTGCCTTGTTATAGGCAGCAGTGCCTGACCCAGATATTTCGTAACCTGGCAACCGATAGACACGGTCATAGCCCAATTTTTTCTCCTCATAGGAAATGCCAGTATTTTTGCCTGGACTAGAAAGTTTTCCAGTTTTGAGCCACACTGCTGATCAGTTTTCTGAATGTAGTATGACTTTACACTGAAGCAATAGGACTAAAAAATTGTTAAAGCTACATTACAAAATCAACATCATACACACACCACTCTGATAGTCAGGCACCGTTGTATATAGAGTGGAAGAACTATGTAACATTTGGCAATATACTGATTTCATAATAGTGAGGGACCACTATAATATAGTGGAATGATATCCAATCTTCAAAATATTTATAAAATGTTGACATTTCAATAGGAATTTTTGTCCATGTGAAAAATTTTTGTACACAAATTATGTTTCTTTATACAGGTGCTGTTATAATATTTACTGCCCTCTTGTCTGTGGCATTTCTTGGCAGAATGATCAAACCTGTGATGTGGGCTGGGATGGTGATGGTCACCATTGGACTTGCAGTGGTTGGTGTGGCTGACATTGTGTTTGGGGACAAAACTGCCACAACTGATACAAATGGCATCATAGCAGGTGAGGAATGTTTACACAGGAATACTTCTCAATGTTACCATTAGTGTTATTCAAAATAGTCATCGGCTATACCATTCTTTGCCCATTTGATGGCTACTACATCTTATGAAATAATGGCTTTTACTTTTTCATTCCTTGCCCATTGTCAAAAAGGTCAAGGTGTTATAATTACCAACATAATTTAAATTATAGGTGTAATTTTGGCAACTACAGTGTGAACCCATTGATATTGCACTGCAAATATGTCAGTAAGTATATCTTAACTTCAGATTGTATTTAAAATTATTGTATGTATTGTGCATTGAGATACATATAAGAGAATAGAAAGGTCCCCCCCCCCAGGTCAGATTATAGCTTTGGGGGGCCTGGTGTACATAAAATATAGATCTTCAAATACACCCTGAAAACTCGGGGTCGGACTGTTGTGCATATAATTTTTATTGCTACATTAGGCAAAGACAGTTTAAACCAATATAAGGTTTATTGAAAAGCTGGGGGCCTAGCTTCCTGAACCACCACTTTAATCTTGCACCACCCATGCCCCGTCTCCCCAGCACCACCATATGGTGGAAAATGATTTTGTGTATAAATGGCTTTATATTATATTTTTTAGAAATGCAGTATGTTATTAATTTCAGACTGTATTTCATAGAAGTACAGATTTTGCATTTCATCCTCATTTTGTCTCTTTCTCTCATATTAAAACTATTTTTGAGCATCGTATGTTTATTAAGACTTTTTTTTTACCATGGTATGTGAAGTTTTAATGTGGTAAAACATTATCTGCATGCCAAAGGTGATATAGATCAGCTCCTACTGCAGGGTTCGTACGGTCTTTGAAGGTCTTTGAAAGTTTGGGAAAAATGAGGTAGCGTTTTCAAGGCCTTGAAAGTTTGGGAAAATCGAGCATATTACCCTGAGGTCTTTGAAAGTCTTTGAAAATTGAAATAAACCTCCCCAAAAATAATTTTTTTCCAGAATCACACATAAAATTATCCGAGGTTGTTAGATTCAGATGTAATCCAGTTATCCTGGTTTCTTTCTTTTTATGACCCGTTCAGTTTATTGCCGCCGCAATAACAAAAGAGGCTTTGTTTTGTTTGGCCATCCAAAGTATGCCGCGGCGGCGACTTCAATCACACATGCACTCTTCATCAAAGCAATACGGTGCCGCTACACACTTCATCAAAGGAAGTCACCAATAAAATTGCCCAAGGTCGATAGCTTCGGATGCAGCTGGTTTTCCTGGCTTCTTTCGTTTGACGAATAGTTCAATTTGACTGGACGAGTCCATCAGTTTTAGCCAATCAAAATGTTAATTACACTAATTCTACGTAGAAAGTTCGCGAAAGTTATACGCTCGAGAATTCAAAATTTCTTCATTCGATTTACATCGTCTGCATGTTCAGTGTTTAAAAATGGCAGGTCTTTGCTCTTTCAACGATATCTGGCTTGAACAAGAGAAGTACAAGGAATGGCTGCAAAAGAATAAGTTATGCAAACGAAAGGCGTTTTGTACGCTGTGTAAAAAGACGATCAACTTGGCTTCAATGGGAGAAGGAGCCCTTACAAGTCATGCCAAAGGTAGGTTGCAAATTAGTAACTACATGTTCATTTAGTGGAACAAAGATGCAGAAGTATAAGCAATTGGTAGTTTTTGGAAAAATAATGGTAATTCATTACTCGTCTGGTATAAAATAAGATCGTTTAGTTTGATGATTTGGGAGATATAGCAAAAGAGGGCCTGTTTAAATTTACTTCTACCGTCGGTTTATTTAACACGTTTGAGGAAAAAAAATCATTTTCGAAAATTTTGTTCTACATAACAATATTCCTTGATTTAATACAGAAACATCCATTGTAATAAATTAAATTCACGGATAAACAGTTTCAAAGTGCGCATGCGTACACTATATTAGAGTTAAACAAGAGTTCTTGTTCTTGAATTGCGAGTAAAAAAAAAAATTATAAAAAAAGCCTCAACGAAACAAACAGGTTGCTATATATAGAACCTGTTTTGTCCAGTACTTTGAAGTGCGTGAAATATTACTAAATTTAAAGATGTTTATTACAAAAAATGGGGAAAAACCCGCCTAACCTAATTTTAAAGTGAGAGAATTAGGTGCCACACATCACAGCCTTTTTTAATAATAAAAAAACAATATTTTATTTCACTTTTTCAGAAGCCATTTTTAAATGGTAATTTGTGTCTAAATAGCTTTTCTTACTAGCATGTAAAACCGAATTAAAAATTACTTTCATGCATCATGAAGTTGTATGTTTTCATTTAGATTCATTAAAATTCTTGCAGTGATAATTACTTTTGTTTCGTTTCTAGGATGTAAGCACCAACAAAATACAATATCTGCAAAACAAGTCGCACCAGTAAGTGCATACTTTTCACAGCCAGCAGCAGATGCTGTGACAAGTACAAAGCAGCCTACCAAAGCAGCTCCAGCAACTTCTACTTTAAAGACTAGTTTAAATACTTTTTGCACTAAATCTGAAGTACTACGGGCTGAAGTTCTCTGGACAATGAAATGTATTCACAGCCACTACAGCATGAACTCATGCAAGGGCATCAACAATATTTTCAAAGCAATGTTTCCTGACAGTAAGATTGCTGAACAGTTTTCATGCAGTGAACGCAAGACAGCTTATCTTGGTGTGTTTGGATTAGCACCTTTTTTTGCTGATCAGTTGTTGATGAAAGTGAGAGAGGCCAACTTGTATGTCCTTTTGTTTGATGAGACTCTGAACAAAGATATGCAGGAGAAGCAAATGGACTTGCATGTACGGATATGGGACTGCAACAAAATCAGCACATATTATCTCACTTCTGAATTTCTTGGTCATGCTCGTGCTGAAGATCTGGTGGACAAGTTTGAGCCTATTGTGTCTGACATAGGATATAAGGGTCTTCTACAGCTGTCGATGGATGGACCAGCAGTTAATTGGAAATTGTATGACTTGTTGCAGTCTCATATTTCACATTCAACACCCTTGAAAATGTTACAAGTTGGTAGCTGTGGACTTCATGTTATGCATAATGCATTTCGCAGTGGCTGTGCAGCAGTACCATGGGATTTGGAAACTCTTCTGAGCAGTGTTTACCACCTATACCATGATTCACCAGCAAGAAGACAAGATTTCATGGACTTTACAGGATCAAATGTATTTCCACTCAAGTATTGTAAACACAGGTACAAATATTTGTTTGGTTTACTCGATGTCTATTTATACAGTCTATTTTACTTTTTTAATTCATTTAATTTCTGAAAGTGTTTAAATTTAACTTACTTGGTATTGAAAGAAAATTCAAGTTCTCTGACTCATTGCTACCGTAATTATTTGTATTTTTTTGTTTTGTTTCAATTTCTATTGTTGAATTCTTTTCTGTTTTAATCAAACTAATTATGATTTTCCTTGTTTCAGGTGGCTTGAGAATATTGAACCAGCGGAGAGGGTCATTTTCCTTTTGCCTCATCTTGCTGACTTTTGTTCGGCTGTGAAGAATAAAAAGATAACAGTACCAACCTGCAAGTCCTTTAAGAATGTTCTTGATGCTGTTGGGGATCCTTTGATTAAAGCTAAGCTGCAGTTCTTTGTAACTATTGCCAGAATCACACTACCTTTTTTGGAGGCTTACCAAACTGATAAACCTATGCTTCCATTCCTTGCCACAGACCTAGGAGTTTTAGTGAAAGACCTCATGTCACGTTATGTGAAACCTGAAATCATGTCCAAGGCGAATTCTGTAACCGCATTAGTGAGCATCGGGTTTGATAAGAAAGAGAATTTCCTTGATGCAGGAAAAGTTAAGGTTGGCTTTTCAGCTTCAGAAACATTGTTAAAGGTAGGAGCTTCAGACAGGGATAGATTTGCTTTCAGAACAGAGTGCAGAGACTTTATGATTGCAATGGTAAAGAAGCTGTTTGAGAAATCACCTCTAAAATATCCCTTGGTGAAAAACATGTCCTGGGCTGACCCTGGACTTATGCAATCAGGATCAGACAAGGAAAAGGGAGAAACAAAACTTCGTAGGGTCCTAAAAATTATGTGTGAGGCAGGAAGAGAAGTAGAGTCCCGATGTGATTTAATATTAATTCAGTACGGAAAATTAGTGGATGAAGTTATTCAATTGGACAATCATCCATTGAAATGCTTCAGTAGAACAGATGTCAGACTTGATGAAGTGTTTTATTCTGTCCTTTCCAAAAGAAATGAATATGTTGAACTTTGGAATGTTCTCCAGAAAATGTTGTTGTTATCACATGGGCAGGCAACAGTGGAGAGAGGATTTTCTATCAATAAACAGGTATCTGTTGAGAACCTCAGCAGAGAAAGCCTCAGAGCTCAAAGGTTAATCATTGACACAATGAGAAAAGCTGGTGGACCTTTGGAAATCATCATTAGCAATGAAATGATGACATATGCCTCCTCTGCAAGACATAAGTACCATGCCTATCTGGATAAGAAGAAAGCAGAGGAGAAGGATGAGAAGAAAAACCCAAAAGGAAAGAAACGGGAGTTGGCCTTGGATGAAGTGGAAGAACTTAAAGCCAAAAAGCTGCGTCTTGACGCTGACATTGCCAGCCTACATGCTTCCTCTGTACAGAAAGCAGAAGAGGCAGAATTAAAAGGACTCATTGTGCTTGTCACAGAGTCAAATGCTCTTAGGAGAAGAGCAGAGGAAAAGATGACAGTGGTGGCATCTCTTTCCAAAATGATTGAAGAGAAAAAAAAGCAAATAAAATAATGCATTTAAAGCAGTGCTGATGTCTTTTAAGAGAACAATTTATGTTGTATTAAATCTGACACGTATGTTACATATTTCTGGAGAAAAAAACAACAAATGTTAACCTATTTTCTAGATCATTATAATGCAATTTTAGGCAATTAAGTATAGTTTGACTTTAATCAGTAAAAAATATTGTGGTATTTGGCATTCGTTGTTTTCTCTTATAACCTGTATACACAATGTTAGCAAAAATAGGTCTTGGAAATCTCTGTTTGTGGTCTTTGAAAGTTTGGGAAAAGTCTTTGAATTTATCAGTCATAGTTGAGTATGAACCCTGTACTGCCTACCATGAATAACATCTTTCATCAGTTAAGCAGTTTCTCAGGGAAGAATACTCCAGCTCATTTTCTTCAGTTGTCTACTTTGATCTTACAATAAACTTTTTGGTGCCATTTTAATTGCCTGCCCTGTGGATGTAATTACTTGTCATACAAAAAGCTCTTAGGCATCATCATAGTTGCATGCCCTGTGGTCTTTATCACCTGTCATGCAATTTGTTTTTATTGGTGCCATGTTAATTTCTTTCATTCTTGTTTACATAACTTACATTACTTTCACCGTATTCAGTACTAAATCCATTTTGTGAATTCTGTCAACTTATTCATAATTTATTACATCTTTAAGACTGTTACTGTTTTTTTTTTCCTTTGGTATATTTATTTATTTATAGCATCTCCTTCAAAATAAGTTTAGTCCATTCATTTTACTGATGCATGCCATTGATCTGATGTCTTTGTTGACAAGATTAAATGTCTGGGGTGCAGGAATTTCAATCAAGCTGAAACATACATACAGTTTTATCATAAATTGTATAGATTGCAATTGGGACCATACATGTAATGAGTACTCATGCTGGCTAAAAAGTACCACAATGTCTCTCTTTATAAAAATTATATGGGATTCAGTTTGGACCATACATCTGTTGAGTACTCATGCAGTTCTGAAGAAAGGGCAACTGTCACTGCAGAAAGACCAACTCAGACATATGAAAATGAATGACATGATTAAGGATGCAGATGCCCATTAGTCATGCTGATTCTACTGCCTCCACTGACTAATGTCTTTTTAACTGAATTCCTAGAATCTCACTCATTCAAACAAAATTTGGCAATCTTGACCATCGTGGTTTTTTTTGTGCAAAGTGCTACACCAGCCACCACTGTTACAGCTGCAAACAGTGCAGGTCTAGAAGGCACTGTCTACTGGGCCAGTTGCATGCATGGTACATTGGTGCATCTGGATCAGTACATACATGGTACATTGGTCCAGCTGGACTATTTACATATCACATTGGTCCATCTGTATTAGTACATACATGGCACATTGGTACATAGATGTTACATTGGTCCATCTGGACTATTACATATCACATTGGTCCATCTGTATTAGTACATACATGGCACATTGGTAGATAGATGGTACATTGGTCCATCTGGACTATTACATACATATCACATTGGTCCATCTGTATTAGTACATACATGGCACATTGGTACATAGATGGTACATTGGTCCATCTGGACTATTACATACATATCACATTGGTCCATTTGTATTAGTACATACATGGCACATTAGTCCATTTGGATTGGTACATAGATGGTACAATGCTCCATCTGGACTATTACGTACATATCACATTGGTCCATTTGGATCAGTACATACATGGTACATTGGTTCATCTGGACTGATGCATAGATGGTACATTGCTCCATCTGTATTAGTACATGACACATTGGTCCATCTGGATTGGTACATAGATGGTACATTGCTCCATCTGGACTATTACATACATTGCACATTGATACTGACATTTTCAGTGGTTAAAGTGGTAGTAACTATGCCAGCAACACTCACATACCCTTGTTGTGTCAACAGTGTTCTTTCCACGAAGAGGCATATTTGAATTTCAACACTAGATGCCAGCAGCTGTGGTCCATATCAGACCCAGCACAGACTTAGCCTATCTTTTCAGTTTGTGGACTGGGTACAGTGGTATTGTTTCCTGGTATACCTAGTCCTGGCTTTTAAGATACAGCTGCTGTCTAGCAACCTTGCATGCTATTACCAGCCTTGGATCTGAATTGGAAGCCCAGTTTTATCCACGTTGAAATCTATGTCAGTGTACCATTCCTGAACTCCCAGTACCAGTTCCAGACCATCAACAATACTGTGAATGTCTTTGGATAAACGTGTCCCAGCATGCACTAAATCTCAGCACTGTTCCTTGTCCCTCACAGCCTTCTTCACCAGCTTATTTTTGTTGCACCATTTCACAGATGGCTTTTCTACATTCCACTTGTCTGTGTTAAAAAATTCAGGCATACAAGTGCTATCTTTTCTAAATAGTGTAGATGGACAGAGGAGACTTCTGTGCATTGAACAAAGAGGCTTTTGGAGATATGTGCCATTCCCAGACACCTAGTACCATTTCAAAACCATTGACAATTCACTGAATGTCTGGAAGTAATTTTTGTCAGCATCGATAATATCTCAGCCTTGATCATCACGCCACACATCCTGTGTGACCAACTCATTTGTTGTTACAGGAGACTGGTCCACTTTTCACTCTTCTGTGCTTAAAGATTCATGCTTATGAGTGCTGTCTCTTTTTCTCAATCTTATAATGTCTGGAGATTATTCAGCCTTCCATGCATTGACGAAAGAGGTTTCTGGTCAATGTTGACAGATTTTTGTCTTCTGCTTGTTCCAATTTTTTAGTAAAGAAAGACTAGCCATCATTCAAACAACTACCACAGTCTTATTGCCAATGAGTTAGTGACATCCAACATTTCTTGGAAAGGCTGCTTCAAGACTCAAGTCTCAGATTGCATTACTTAAGCATCAATGATACCCATCAGATTTTTACCCTATTTCACACTTAAGTAAAGAAGGTTTTTTCACTTAGAAATTCATGCTGTTAACCTAGTCATGTAATGCTTGCCTTGGTGCGTATATGGAGCTGTAAATGCCTGCCTTGGTATGTGTATGGAGCTGTAAATGCCTGCCTTGGTGTGTGTATGGAGCTGTAAATGCCTGCCTTGGTGTGTATATGGAGCTGTAAATGCCTGCCTTGGTGCGTATATGGAGCTGTAAATGCCTGCCTTGGTGCGTATATGGAGCTGTAAATGCCTGCCTTGGTGTGTGTATGGAGCTGTAAATGCCTGCCTTGGTGTGTGTATGGAGTATTGAATCTCCTAACCCTGCACTGTTGACTATCCAGATATACATGGATGCCCATTTAGTGTTTTATGGCTCTATTTGGCCACTTCAAAAGGTAGAAGTAAGGTTAGAAATCACATTTTCTGACCTCTTCAGGGCTCCAATGACATTTTGGCATCCACCACTTCCAGGCGGATTGACCTCACTATCATGAGAGCTCATCAATCCATTGGTGCAACAAATTCAACAACAAAATATTTTACAGGTTGCATTACTAATATTTAATATAGTTTTTTTTGTTGTTGGGGTGGGTAAAGTAATTTTAATGAAATACTACTTACTTGTTACCATTTCCAGATTCCCTACTCCCACCCTTTTCTGATGTTCCACAAGTAGTCTTGATCATTCTAAAGAGGAGGGCTTTGGTGCATGAAACCATAAGGTATGAGACAGACTATATCTAGTTCTAGACTTTCTGGAACTTTCCAATTAATCAAAGGCCGGAATTTTGCAATGAGGATGATTGTAATTTCTGTCTAGGATAGGCAAGTAATGCATTAGTAACAGGTAAGTATGACAAACGCTTCTCACTTCAGCCACTAATTTTCCACTCTGAACAGTGCATTTTCTCACAATGACTACAAATAAATTTAATGGATAAAACTAGTTGAAAATGTTACTGTGATTACACATTCAGAAACTTATCATTACCTCCCTTCCAAGGATCACAGGCAAAGTAGTCAAATTTATTACCACTTACACATTCGGTTACTATATTGACATGTAAAATGTTATGTTTGGTATAATTTGGCAAGGACATGATGACTAACCAGACAGAAAAGAATTGTTACAATATTCTGATACATTCTTTAAACATCTCTACAAGTTATTTTTATTATTATAGGGGATTTATTAATTGTGATGGCCCAAGTCATCGTAGGAGTACAGATGGTGTACGAGGAGAAATTCATCAACAAACATAATGTTCCAGCTCTTCAAGCAGTTGGATGGGAAGGTTTGTTAGAATTTGTTAACAAAAAATTTCTCAGAAAGGCCATTACTCCTTGACGTAAAGTTCCCATTGTTGAAGTGTGCTGATGTGAAGGTTTGTTATAGTTTGCAATTTAACGTTAAAAAAAAGAAAATAGAAAGGCCATTACTCATTGATGTAATGTTCCCAGTCTTGAAGCTGTCTGATGGGAACTTATGTTATGTTTCTCTATTTAACATTTTAAAGAAATAGATATGCCATTATTTGAGTATATAATGTTCCCACTGTTGAAGCTGATAGGCAGGTTTGTTACATTTCTCGATTTAACATAAAAAAACAACTAGAAAGGACATTACTCATTGACAGTCTTACCAAGGCAGGTATCTGGCATACATAAACATTTAAGATGGAGTGTTTGGAAGTTCAGTTGTTCACCTCTGTAGAGTTTGCTAGGTCTTCAGGACTATTTCTACATAGTTTCAAAGACACGTACATGTATGTGTGAAACTGACTCCATTTATATCTTTAGCATTTCTCAGTCATTTGAGAAAAGGTCAGATATATGTGGGAGATGTCTACATAAAGGGAATCTCTTACTATTATAAATTGGTTACAGATATGAAACAAAACGTTAATTAATATTTTGTAGCTTAGCTTTTTATTATATATCCATTTTAATTGTAATGAGATATAATCCAAGATTTGTGTTTTAAAAAAGAACACTAGAACTGTTTAGATACTTTCATTGTCATCAGCACATTGATATTCTTTGATGTATGGAATTAAATGTATATAAATTCCATTTTTGTTTTTGACTCCATTCATGCTGTGTAAATAAAAAAAAACAACTTTGGAAAGCATATATATATAAAATGGGGTTTTGAGTCAGGGGAAATATCTCATTTGATATGATTGCCCTAAAACTTGTATTCGTCTCATGGCCTCGTTGATCCTAACTTAAATTGTGCTCAGTGGACTTTAAAACAGCAAAGAGTAATTTACTGCAAACAAGCAATGACTTGTGCGGCAATTATATTTAAAGAATACTTGGTGACTTTGCCATGGATATTTAATACGTCATCATCATCATCAATCCTCTCTGCACCGGCAGGTGCTTCAGGCAATAGCATGGGAGCACCATTTTGGTCTATCGGCTGCTTTTGCGTTTTGGTATGCAGGGTGAGGCATCTGGTCTTAAGTTCTTGCTCCACGGTTCGTCGCCAGGTCTTTTTGGGTCTGCCATGGTTCCTTTTCCCCTGTGGGGTCCATCTCATTGCCACCCTTGGTAGTGAGTCATGGGCGCATTTCGCAGACGTGGCCAATACATCTCCATTGATGAGTTGCAATGATCTATGGTGCTTGCGCCCGCTATGTGCTGGAGTTCCTTGTTCGAGATCATGTTTGGCCAAAAGATCCTCATCATCCGTCGCAGACACTTGGTTTGGAAGACTTCGAGCTTGCACTCTATGTTAGCAGTGGCCTTCCAACACTCTGACCTGTACAAAAGGATGCTAAACACTATGCTTTTGAAGATACGAATCGTGTGGATGCTGAGGTTTCTTGTCCTCCAGTTGGGCTTCAACATTGCGAAGGCCTGATTGGCCTTGCTGATTATTGTGGTGACTTCCCTTGTGCAATCTCCATCCGTGGCAACCTTACTGCCCAGGTATGTGAAGTCATCTACTTCTTGCAGAGGCTGGTCATTGATGCTGATTGGGTTGCCCACTCTAGTGTTCTTCCTCAAGACTTTTGTCTTTCCTATGTTGACTCGAAGACCTATGGTGTTTGCTGTCTGTACCAACTGCTGTGTCTTCTGTTGGATATCTAGGTGTCTGCATGCCAGCAACCGATTTCGTTGGCATAGTCCAGGTCATCCAGCATTGAGGTCAACGTCCACTGTATAGCAAACAGCGATTTACTGCAAACAAGCATTGCCTTGTGCAGTAAGTATGTTTCAAGAATACTTAGTGACTAAGCCATACCCATGGACATTTAATAGAGCAAACATTGATTTACTGCAAACAAGCAATGCCTTGTGCAGTAATAATATCATAAGGCTGGTTGGTGACTTAGCCATACCTATGGACATTTAATACAGCAAACATTGATTTACTGCAAACAAGCAATGCCTTGTGCAGTAATAATATCATAAGGCTGGTTGGTGACTTAGCCATACCTATGGCTAACAAGCAATACAGTGTAAATATATACATAATTAAATTTGTTAAATGATATTTTTAACTCATATTTTGGAAAGAAAAGAAATGATAGTACTAAAAGCATAATTGCATCCTTATTAATTTAATAATTCAACCTCAAAATCAGAATTTAGAGTGGATGTTTTTAAAGAATGGCTAACCATTTATACTTACTGGTTGGAATGTGCTACATCAAATCTAATTGTACTTACTGGTTGGAATGGGCTACATCAGACCTAATTATACTTACTGTTTGAATGGGATTGGGCCACATCAGACCTAATTATATTTACTGTTTGGAATGGGCTACATCAGACCTAATTATACTTACTGTTTGAATGGGAATGGGCCACATCAGACCTAATTATACTTACTGTTTGGAATGGGCTACATCAGACCTAATTATACTTACTGTATGGAATGGGCTACATCAGACCTAATTATACTTACTGGTTGGAATGGGCTACATCAGACCTAATTATACTTACTGGTTGGAATGGGCTACATCAGACCTAATTATACTTACTGGTTGGAATGGGCTACATCAAACCTAATTATACTTATTGTTTGGAATGCGCTACATCAGACCTAATTATACTTACTGGTTGGAATGGGCTACATCAGACCTAGTTATACTTACTGTTTGAAATGGGTTCCATTAGACCTAATTATATTTACTGGTTGGAATGGGCTACATCAAATCTAATTATACTTACTGTTTGGTATGGGCTACATCAGACCTAATTATACTTACTGTTTGAAATGCGCTACATCAGACCTAATTATACTTACTGTTTGAATGGGAATTGGCCATATCAGACCTAATTATACTTACTGTTTGGAATGGGCTACATCAAATCTAGTTATACTTACTGTTTGGAATGGGCTATATCAGACCTAATTATACTTACTGGTTGGAATGGGCTACATCAGACCTAATTATATGTACTGTTTGGAATGGGCTACATCAGACCTAATTATATTTACTGTTTGGAATGGGCTACATCAGACCTAATTATACTTACTGTTTGGTATGGGCTACATCAGACCTAGTTATACTTACTGTTTGAAATGGGTTCCATCAGACCTAATTATACTTACTGTTTGAATTTGAATAGGCTACTTCAGACTTAATCATACTTACTGTTTGAATTTGAATAGGCTACTTCAGACTTAATCATACTTACTGTTTGGAATGGTCTACATCAGACCTAATTATACTTACTGTTTGAAATGGGTTACATCAGACCTAATTATACTTACTGTTTGGTATGGGCTACATCAGACCTAGTTATACTTATGTTTGAAATGGGTTCCATCATACCTAATTATACTGACTGTTTGATTTTGAATAGGCTACTTCAGACTTAATTATAC
Organism: Unio delphinus; assembly: GCA_029339505.1. Classification (NCBI taxonomy): domain Eukaryota; kingdom Metazoa; phylum Mollusca; class Bivalvia; order Unionida; family Unionidae; genus Unio; species Unio delphinus. The sequence goes on from JAQISU010000090.1 coordinate 3,599,623, forward strand.
TTACTGTTTGAATGGGAATGGGCTACATCAAACCTAATTATACTTACTGTTTGAAATGGGTTCCATCAGACCTAATTATACTAACTGTTTGAATTTGAATAGGCTACTTCAGACTTAATTATACTTACTGTTTGGAATGGTCTACATCAGACCTAATTATACTTACTGTTTGAATGGGAATCAGCTACATCAGACCTAATTATACTTACTGTTTGAAATGGGTTACATCATACCTAATTATACTTACTGTTTTAAATGGGCTACATCAGACCTAATTATACTTACTGGTTTAAATGGGTTACATCATACCTAATTATGCTTACTGTTTGGAATGGGCTACATCAAACCTAATTATACTTACTGGTTGGAATGGGCTTCATCAAACCTAATTATACTTACTGGTTGGAATGGGCTACATCAAACCTAATTATACTTACTGGTTGGAATGCGCTACATCAGACCTAATTATTCTTACTGGTTGGAATGGGCTACATCAAATCTAATTATACTTACTGTTTGGTATGGGCTACATCAGACCTAATTATATTTACTGTTTGGAATGGGCTACATCAGACCTAATTATACTTACTGTTTGGTATGGGCTACATCAGACCTAGTTATACTTACTGTTTGAAATGGGTTCCATCAGACCTAATTATACTTACTGTTTGAATTTGAATAGGCTACTTCAGACTTAATCATACTTACTGTTTGAATTTGAATAGGCTACTTCAGACTTAATCATACTTACTGTTTGGAATGGTCTACATCAGACCTAATTATACTTACTGTTTGAAATGGGTTACATCAGACCTAATTATACTTACTGTTTGGTATGGGCTACATCAGACCTAGTTATACTTATGTTTGAAATGGGTTCCATCATACCTAATTATACTGACTGTTTGATTTTGAATAGGCTACTTCAGACTTAATTATACTTACTGTTTGAATGGGAATGGGCTACATCAAACCTAATTATACTTACTGTTTGAAATGGGTTCCATCAGACCTAATTATACTAACTGTTTGAATTTGAATAGGCTACTTCAGACTTAATTATACTTACTGTTTGGAATGGTCTACATCAGACCTAATTATACTTACTGTTTGAATGGGAATGGGCCACATCAGACCTAATTATACTTACTGTTTGGAATGGGCTACATCAGACCTAATTATACTTACTGTATGGAATGGGCTACATCAGACCTAATTATACTTACTGGTTGGAATGGGCTACATCAGACCTAATTATACTTACTGGTTGGAATGGGCTACATCAGACCTAATTATACTTACTGGTTGGAATGGGCTACATCAAACCTAATTATACTTATTGTTTGGAATGCGCTACATCAGACCTAATTATACTTACTGGTTGGAATGGGCTACATCAGACCTAGTTATACTTACTGTTTGAAATGGGTTCCATTAGACCTAATTATATTTACTGGTTGGAATGGGCTACATCAAATCTAATTATACTTACTGTTTGGTATGGGCTACATCAGACCTAATTATACTTACTGTTTGAAATGCGCTACATCAGACCTAATTATACTTACTGTTTGAATGGGAATTGGCCATATCAGACCTAATTATACTTACTGTTTGGAATGGGCTACATCAAATCTAGTTATACTTACTGTTTGGAATGGGCTATATCAGACCTAATTATACTTACTGGTTGGAATGGGCTACATCAGACCTAATTATATGTACTGTTTGGAATGGGCTACATCAGACCTAATTATATTTACTGTTTGGAATGGGCTACATCAGACCTAATTATACTTACTGTTTGGTATGGGCTACATCAGACCTAGTTATACTTACTGTTTGAAATGGGTTCCATCAGACCTAATTATACTTACTGTTTGAATTTGAATAGGCTACTTCAGACTTAATCATACTTACTGTTTGAATTTGAATAGGCTACTTCAGACTTAATCATACTTACTGTTTGGAATGGTCTACATCAGACCTAATTATACTTACTGTTTGAAATGGGTTACATCAGACCTAATTATACTTACTGTTTGGTATGGGCTACATCAGACCTAGTTATACTTATGTTTGAAATGGGTTCCATCATACCTAATTATACTGACTGTTTGATTTTGAATAGGCTACTTCAGACTTAATTATACTTACTGTTTGAATGGGAATGGGCTACATCAAACCTAATTATACTTACTGTTTGAAATGGGTTCCATCAGACCTAATTATACTAACTGTTTGAATTTGAATAGGCTACTTCAGACTTAATTATACTTACTGTTTGGAATGGTCTACATCAGACCTAATTATACTTACTGTTTGAATGGGAATCAGCTACATCAGACCTAATTATACTTACTGTTTGAAATGGGTTACATCATACCTAATTATACTTACTGTTTTAAATGGGCTACATCAGACCTAATTATACTTACTGGTTTAAATGGGTTACATCATACCTAATTATGCTTACTGTTTGGAATGGGCTACATCAAACCTAATTATACTTACTGGTTGGAATGGGCTACATCAAACCTAATTATACTTACTGGTTGGAATGGGCTACATCAAACCTAATTATACTTACTGGTTGGAATGCGCTACATCAGACCTAATTATTCTTACTGGTTGGAATGGGCTACATCAAATCTAATTATACTTACTGTTTGGTATGGGCTACATCAGACCTAATTATATTTACTGTTTGGAATGGGCTACATCAGACCTAATTATACTTACTGTTTGGTATGGGCTACATCAGACCTAGTTATACTTACTGTTTGAAATGGGTTCCATCAGACCTAATTATACTTACTGTTTGAATTTGAATAGGCTACTTCAGACTTAATCATACTTACTGTTTGAATTTGAATAGGCTACTTCAGACTTAATCATACTTACTGTTTGGAATGGTCTACATCAGACCTAATTATACTTACTGTTTGAAATGGGTTACATCAGACCTAATTATACTTACTGTTTGGTATGGGCTACATCAGACCTAGTTATACTTATGTTTGAAATGGGTTCCATCATACCTAATTATACTGACTGTTTGATTTTGAATAGGCTACTTCAGACTTAATTATACTTACTGTTTGAATGGGAATGGGCTACATCAAACCTAATTATACTTACTGTTTGAAATGGGTTCCATCAGACCTAATTATACTAACTGTTTGAATTTGAATAGGCTACTTCAGACTTAATTATACTTACTGTTTGGAATGGTCTACATCAGACCTAATTATACTTACTGTTTGAATGGGAATCAGCTACATCAGACCTAATTATACTTACTGTTTGAAATGGGTTACATCATACCTAATTATACTTACTGTTTTAAATGGGCTACATCAGACCTAATTATACTTACTGGTTTAAATGGGTTACATCATACCTAATTATGCTTACTGTTTGGAATGGGCTACATCAAACCTAATTATACTTACTGGTTGGAATGGTCTACATCAAACCTAATTATACTTACTGGTTGGAATGGGCTACATCAAACCTAATTATACTTACTGGTTGGAATGCGCTACATCAGACCTAATTATACTTACTGGTTGGAATGGGCTACATCAAATCTAATTATACTTACTGTTTGGTATGGGCTACATCAGACCTAATTATATTTACTGTTTGGAATGGGCTACATCAGACCTAATTATACTTACTGTTTGAATGGGAATGGGCCATATCAGACCTAATTATACTTACTGTTTGGAATGGGCTACATCAAATCTAATTATACTTACTGTTTGGAATGGGCTACATCAGACCTAATTATACTTACTGGTTGGAATGGGCTACATCAGACCTAATTATATGTACTGTTTGAAATGGGCTACATCAGACCTACTTGTTCTTACTGTTTGAAATGGGTTCCATCAGACCTAATTTTATTTATTGTTTGGAATGGGCTACATCAGGCCTAATTATATTTACGGTTTGGAATGGGCTACATCAGACCTAATTATACTTACTGTTTGGTATGGGAATGGGCTACATCAGACCTAATTATACTTGCTGTTTGAATGGGAATGGGCCACATCAGACCTAATTATACTTATTGTTTGAATGGGAATGGGCTACATCAGACCTAATTATACTTACTGTTTGAATTTGAATAGGCTACTTCAGACTTAATTATACTTACTGTTTGGAATGGTCTACATCAGACCTAATTATACTTACTGTTTGAATGGGAATGGGTTACATCAGACCTAATTATACTTACTGTTTGAATGTGATTGGGCTACATCAAACCTAATTATACTTACTGTTTGAATGAGAATGGGCTACATCAAACCTAATTATACTTACTGTTTGGAATGAGCTACATCAGGCCTAATTGTATGTACTGTTTAAAATGGGCTACATCATACCTAATTATATTTACTGGTTGAAATGGGTTACATCATACCTAATTATACTTACTGTTTGAAATGAGTTACATCATACCTAATTATACTTACTGGTTGAAATGGGTTACATCATACCTAATTATACTTACTGGTTGAAATGGGTTACATCATACCTAATTATACTTACTGTTTGAAATGGGCTACATCATACCTAATTATACTTACTGGTTGAAATGGGTTACATCATACCTAATTATACTTACTGTTTGAAATGCGTTACATCAGACCTAATTATACTTACTGGTTGAAATGGGTTACGTCATGCCTAATTATACTTACTGGTTGAAATGGGTTACATCATACCTAATTATACTTACTGTTTGAAATGGGTTACATCATACCTAATTATACTTACTGGTTGAAATGGGTTACATCATACCTAATTATACTTACTGTTTGGAATGGGCTACATCAGACCTAATTATACTTACTGGTTGAAATGGGTTACATCATACCTAATTATACTTACTGTTTGGAATGGGCTACATCAGACCTAATTATACTTACTGGTTGAAATGGGTTACATCATATCTAATTATACTTACTGGTTGAAATGGGTTACATCATACCTAATTATACTTACTGTTTGGAATGGGCTACATCAGACCTAATTATACTTACTGGTTGAAATGGGTTACATCATATCTAATTATACTTACTGGTTGAAATGGGTTACGTCATACCTAATTATACTTACTGTTTTGGAATGGGCTATATGAAACCTACTTATGTTTATTGTTTGAAATGACTTGTATTAAACCACGTTTAGTTTTGGCTTGAAATGGACTGTATTTGTATTTATTGTTTGAAATGGACTTATTGTATTAAATGGTTTATTTTAAACCTACTTATAATTATTATTTGAAATGGAGTTTGAAATCTACTTATTGTTTGATATGTTCTGTATCAACCCTATTTATACTTATTGTCTTAAATGATTTATAACTAACCTATGTATAATTATTATTTGAAATGAGCTATATCAAACCTACTTTTAGTTATTATCTGAAATGGGCTGTATGAAACTTAATTATATTTACTGTTTGAAATGACCTATAGCAAACCTACCAATACTTTATTGTTTGAAATGACCTATAGCAAACCTACCAATACTTTATTGTTTGAAATGACCTATAGCAAACCTACCAATACTTTATTGTTTGAAATGGACTTTATAAATCTTTCTTATTCTTTTTATTTAAAATAAACTGTATCAACCCTTCTAATTCTTATTTTTTTTAAAATATGGACTGTTTCAACCTTTCTTATTCTTATTGTTTGATATTTGCTAAGTATGTTTTAATTACAAAAAAATCCTTTTTAAATCTTGCAATATGGAATTCATCCTGTAATAAAAGTATGCTGATATAACTTCCATATGTCTGTCTTCATTGAAATCTTGGCAGACTTGTTAGGGTGATTGGATGCTTGTAATGATAGGGGTTTTTCTTTGAAATACTTTAGCAGTGTGTAGTTGTTATGAATAGAAATGGTACTGATCAGGCATCCGAAATGACAACCATTATGGCATTTGCAAACATTTCAACACTTTTGAACATTAAATCACCTCTTGTAATATGTGTATATGAATGATCACCAGCATGTCCAGATGTTTATTAATGAGTTTGAAAAGCAGACCTACTTGACCTTGGAGTCAAGCCATAGGTCACATCTTGCATTTTTGTACTTAACTGAACTAATGAAGATAATGACTTATACATTTGAATTCTAAGCAACCTTTGTATTTACTTTCATTCCAGTTCAGTAAACAAGGTTTTAGTTAATGCTCATTATTTCCAATGACGACGATCTTGACTCTGGCATTTAACTGTAATGGCTTTTGAGCATGATAGTACAAACAGATATAAATAGATTTATTTATTTATCCCTGTTTTGTGTGTATATTTGAAGAATATGTTGGATGATGCCAGTTAAATAATTTATTTGTTTGTAAAAGTAATTACGGATATAACAATTATCAGGTTAAAGGTCAAGGCCAGTGACAAAGCTTCTGTAGTGCACTGTTTTGTGAATATACGAGTTCAGATTTTAAAAAAACTTTTATTACCAAAGTTGGTATTTTGGAATTTCTACAAAATGTCAAGAGATAAATTCTTGTATTCTGTAGCTAATGAGTTGAATGACAGAAGAAACAGATGCCTCATGGATTCCTGAAATTATTTGTTAGTAAAGGATCAGTTCCTTTGAGGACTCTGTTTATCCTGCTACATTTTTACAAAAGTCTCCCCTCAACACAAGCTCCAAAAAATCGGGGACAATTTTCAAGATATAGTCTTATTTGTGTAGCATGGCAAGTTGTTTGAACTTAGTGGTTTTTTTTCTTTTGTTTTTCTAGGCAATATTTAGTATTTTACATCAGAGTTTACTAGCCTAACAATGAAACTTAGGAATTGTCATGCATATTTTTAAATATTGATCATCATTTCAGACATGCCCTAAATATTTAGTTTGTTACCTTGAATGGTGTTGAAGGAATTGTATCACATAATTACACATAATTAGACATGTTATATTACATTAACCGTGAATTGTTGGAATCATTCTTGTTGATCTGACAACCATTTCTTTAGAAAACATTTATACTGGGGTCTTTGTGTTTAGTTTTATTTTTAAGTACAATCTAACATTCATTTTTGATGATTAAAGTAAAGGGCTAAATCATATTTCTTGTGCATAATCCTCATCAATGTTCAAAATTTAGTACACAAGAAAAACTATTAAATAATTTTATTTTCAATGTTTGTAGGTGTGTTTGGATTTATTATACTGGGACTGCTGTTGATACCTTTTTACTATATCAATGCTGGAACTTTCAGCAACACCCTTGATCACCGTCTCGAGAATGCCCCAGATGCATTTGTACAAATGGGAAACCAGTGGCAAATCATCGTAGCTACAGTAGGTAAGGCTGACTCATGTTGCACTTATATTTTGTATGCCTTGGTGAAGTATTTGAGAGATATAGAAGTCATTTTAATAATTTTTGAGTATTTATAATTGGAAATGTGTGTTGCAAGGTTGGAGTTGAAAGGACTCATTTTAGATTTATTATTTATCAGACTGTTAAATGTGATAATGAATTTAAAATAATCTAGCTTTTTTATTTTAATATAAGCAATCCATAACTTACTCAAGTGTGTAGCAAGTCTTTCTAGGTTGGATATTACCCTCATCTGCATGATAAGAATTCATTCTCCAATTTTGACTTTCTAGAAGATTCCACAAGCCGGTGCTATGGCCCATTCCATGCCAATTAGCAATCATTTCCCATTTTGACTTTCTGGAAGATTCCAAAAGTCGATGCTATGACCCAATCTGTGCCAATTAGCAATCCTATTTTTATGAATATCATCCTCATATTAGTTGGAAACTTTACACACTGCAAGAAATTTGCTTTGATTTGTGTCTGTTAGTGTTAATTGGGCATTTTTTTTTATGTGTATTGTAATTATCTAGTGTGTTTATAGCTAGAATTAAGTTTTCTTGACAGTGCTTGACTTTTATTTTTAATTGCGACTTTTCTTAACATTGCTATTAGGTTGCCCCCCATCCACGCTGGATGGTTTGGTCCTGTCAATGTTAAATAGATGATACTAGTTTAAGTTCAGGAAGTTCATCATCTGGTGAGAACCCCTATTTGATTTCACCATTTCAATCCGGCGTTATTAATAGATGTGCACTCACTTCTGCAGAAGGTTGCATTATGGAAGGTGTTCAGTGACCAACTTTCTGCATCCTTATTTGTCTCCTTCCTAATGGAATGGGTGTTTACATATATTTGTTGACCTTTCCATTCTAAATAAATTTTTGTAGGAGGAATGTGTCAAGTTTGAGATCACAGCTTCAGTCTGGAATGCCACAAGTCCTAATGACTGGACAGTCTTTAATGATCTTCTGGATGTGTACTCTCAAATCCAAATCTTTTCCCCTCATTGGAAGTAATTTTTTTTCTTGGACAGAGAGATCTTCAAGATTTATGCAATGCTTCCACATCCAGAACATTTTCCAGAGTCACTGGAGTAGTTACTGCTCACCTAAGATCACTGGGGATCCCAATCATTCTGTATTTAGATGACATGTTGATCCACAGCGGCCAATTAGAGTCCCTCAGACAAGATATGGCTCTCGGCTGCTCCATGGTGACCAGAATGGACATCTTACTAAACCAAGAGAAATTGGAGCTAATTCTATCTTGGGATCTTGTATACATGGGGAATTTCCTCACCAACAGAGAATTTTATTATATTTATCTGTGACAGAGAAGACAAGATCGTGGGCCCTTTTGAAGGGACTGAGAGCCAAGACCACATTGTTGGTTTGTCTGTTGTTTTCACTCAGCAATGAACACTGTTCCCATCGGCAGACTGTACTTGTTCTGACTTCAGTTTCTTCATCTTGCAAACTGGTAGCTGCACAGGAATTTTATGAGTGACTGCTCAGATTTCTCTAGGCCAGGATTTGCACCATTATATGATTTGGCGGTCAAACTGCAGTTTCTGGCCAGAATCTCAATGCATACCCCCAAAACTCCACCTGTCTACTCACAGATCTACCAGTAATTGTCATATAAAAAAAATTCTAATCACAACTTGTGGGTGCTACATTGACCTGGTGTCAGGATAATATGACTGGGTGGGACATCATGCTACATGTCTGTAGCATGATGCCTCAGTGCTAGACATCACTTTAATCTCCCTCACTGCAGACATCGTAACGATATGACTAAAAAATTTTTAAAGCTATGTTAAAAATCCAAATAATACAAACAAACAGAAGTAAATAAACTCGCCTCTGTTCACAGAAGAATTTGGACATAAATGGGTCTCCTTACGACAGAACTTTATCCAACCATATCATATTTACGCAGTGTATATGTGATGCAAATCCGACTCGAAAAGAAATTTGTTAACATATTCTGTGCAGTCTATTGTTCCAGTCAAATACTGCAACTATCCAGTCACAAGTGCATTACAGTAAATGGTCAGGGTCTCGGTTTCTATTCTAATTAATTATCTTAACAAACAGCATAGACCCTGATATGCTAGCAGACTGTGAAACAGCAGGTTTAAGTCAGTACACTTTGACATGACATACATATGAGTATATAGTTTCTTGAGCAAAAGACTTGCATCCATTTTTATCTAGAGTTTTTCAGAAGAGGCCCAAATTAAACAATGCTGCTCTGGACATAACATTGAAAATAAATTTTGATTGATTTTCGACTTCAGTTCCATAGCCTGTATTTAGATGCCTGAAAAGTTCAGAAAGCCCCTTAATTAATGACCAAAAGAAAATAATGTGTTCTGTTACACACTCTATGACAGTTTTTTCTTCTTTTTCTCACAGGAAATATTGTAAGTATAGCATTTTTCAATTTTGCGGGGATAAGTGTTACCAAGGAGATCAGTGCCACTACACGCATGGTGTTGGACAGTATTAGGACTCTAATAATCTGGGTGGTATCCCTGGCAGTAGCATGGCAGAAGTTCCAAGGTCTGCAGGTGCTTGGATTCATTATGCTTATATCTGGTACTTGCCTGTACAATGAGCTAATCATCATGCCTGCAATAAAAGCAGTCCGAGAAAAATGGCGACAGAGAGGAGATGGAAAACACAGAGATGAAGAACGGGAACATCTTACATCAAATCAGCCAGGTAAGTTAATCCTTAGGAGCTCGTTATAAGTTGTTCACTATCACTATGATGTCTGTTATAAAAACAAAAACTCTAATCAACTGCTTGGGGTCCGATTTGGATGGTCACTCTGTCCTGGAATTTTAGTTTTATTTAAACCTTTCCATACAACCAAACTAAAATGGGATCACTGCTGTTAGAACATCTTTTAATCAACTCATTAAAACTGCATGCCATTTATTGAAAATGATTTCACTTCCCAAGTTGACCAGTTATTTTAGAAGTTGTAATTGTGAAGGTTTCCGCTGCTATGTTTGTTTGGGTTCTTATCCCGATTTTCAAAACAATAGTTTTTAAATTATTACAAAATAATGTATGCAAAGTTAACAAACATTTGTATTAAAACGGTTAGGCTTTATAGTATGTTGTATTTCAGTTATTTTTTTTACCGTAATTTTAGTATGCATCAAATTTTTTTTTAAAATATGTGGCCTACACAAAAATGCAGGAGTACTATGGTATCAGAATTTTTATGTTTTGCTTCCTTTCTCTCCCTAATGGTTAGAGCATCCACCTTGGATGTGGAAGGTCATGGGTTCGAACCCTGGCCAAAAATGATACCAAAGACTTATTAAAATGGACTAACTGCTGCCTTGCTAGGTGCTCAGCATTAAGAGGTTAGTGTTAGGACTGGTTGGCCTGGTGTCAGGATAATGTGACTGGATGGGATATAATGTCTGCGGCATGAAGCCTCAGTGGTAGACATCATTATAAACTGCCACATTTCAGACATTGTTGCGAAAAGACTGAAAAATTGTTAAAGCTATATTACAAAGCCAGATCACACAGACATTCTCTGAACACCTTGATGTACATGTTTATGTTTTATCTCTATGTATATTTTCCCATTCAGTGTTACCTGGAGACTATTAAATCCTTTGGTTTTATGTTTTTAATTAATTATTCATGGATTTTGCATGTTGTCAGAATGTCTGCAATATTTTGTCACACTTTGTCAAAGTTGCATTTGAGAATTTGTCAAAACGTTTGAAATGCAGGACACATTTTAAAGCACTCCAATTGTAAGCAAAGATATGTTTACTGTTCTGTATATAGTAGAACCTGTCTGGAAAGACCACTCTTTCTGCCATAAAATTATGGTCTCTCAAGACAAGAGGTCTCACATAGCAGTGGTCTTTCAAGACACGTTTCACTGTAATATATTTAAATGCTTAAACAGTACATGTATAAACGTTTGTACATTGATCTGTCCTTGTGTCTTGAGTTTTGTATAATTGTATAATAATCATTCAGTGATATTCAAAATGAGCTGATTCAGAATTGAGTCTTTTTATGCCACACTTACCAGGGGTATATAGTGTTGCAGTTGGCCACCTATTTATAGATCTCTCCATCTGTCCACCCAACCCATATTGCTAAATTTTGCCTTAAGGTAATTTCTAGCACTGTGATGGTTTATCTGTATTCCATTAACACATATCTTGTAATGAATAGAATTATGTTCACTGTCTTATTAAAAGTACAGGCACAAACTCGCATTATTTTTTCTTTCTGCTACAGTACTTGAGATTTACTGATGGTATTGATGATTGAAACTGCATTGTCTTTTGCCTAATTAGGTCGAAAGCACTTTCAAAACCATCAGAGCAAAATGTAATCGTGTAATGCCGCTCTTTTACTGTGAACTAATTCAGATATGATGTGACAGTTCTAGCTATTCCTGCATTAATTGTTTTAAAATATTTATTATATATATGATTTGATTTTCATTCAGTATTGATTCATTTTATGAAAGCCTTCCCCCCATAGCAATAATTTATTTCATACCCTGTTGCTTGAAGCTAGGGTATCTGGATTTTTTCATGTACTTCAATCCTTATCACAAAACTGCTAATGGTGGGCCCAGTACAATTTTCAGACTGTTAGCACATTTTTCTTTTTACTGTTTTGTACCTTGATTTTGATGAAAAATTTGTTAGTATTGTGACTAATTGAATGCATTTTTGTATGCACATTTAGTTGATTCAATTTGAGTGCCTTTTTAGTAATGCTTAAATATTGTAAACATTTTGAACAATCATTTTGTGGACATAAGTGCTTTAAAGAACTTATTTCATCACATTTTTGCGTGATTCAGGGTTTAAAAAAAAAACCAGTAAATAATAAACAACTCAATTTTTTATATATAAATCTAACAAAAATCTTCATTTTTGTTTTTCAGAAGTACAAGTAGCTAATTATGGTACAGGCGAGCAGTTCCAAAATCCAGCAGTGATTTGAAAAGAGATGGTTTGAGATGTGTAGAATTTAAGAAGTTTTGATGGCAGTAACTCACCATTGATGTATTCAGGAAAGCACATGTATATGTCAATGATATGATCATTTCCATTGTCGGATGAATATCATAACTGACTCTACTCATTATCCTATTTTGGGAATATTAGAATTGTTGCATTTTATCAGATACTGTTATTATATTTTCAATGCTTTCATTTTTGTGGTTTTACAAGCAATGGTATTTCATTGGTACTTCATGGATTAAGAAAAGATCAGATTGTTTTCACAAAAGGCCCAGTTTTCATTTTAATGGTTTGTATTAACCACTAAAGTGACAAACCTGTGTAAAATAATTAAGTCACTGTCTTTTGGATGTACCAAATGTCTAACTTTATTTTGTTTGTACATTTTTTAATACTGTATGTATCAAATTTTGAAGAAAATGTCCCTAAATAAGATTTCAAATAATAATAAAAATTCTAGAACAAAGGACATAGTTGCATGGTAATGTTCCTTATTCATTATAACACTAGAATCATATCTGATTAATACTTTACAATATATTCTTGCAGGCCATAGTCTCTTAATATTTGTAATAAAGTTTGATATTTTTTGTATATAAAAAAATATAAAATAAATAATTCAAACAACAGCATGAATCAAGGTCAAGAAAAGTGATGAAGGATTCATGCTGATTTCATTCAAATTCAGCTCCAAAATCAAATGAATGTACAAAAACCATGCATCGACTTAATAAATGAAAATCAACTGAATGTATGATAACCATGCATTGACTTAATACATGAAAATCAACTGAATGTATGGAAATCATGCATCAACTTAATACATGAAAATCAACTGAATGTATGAAAATCATGCATCAACTGCATGTATGAAAATCATTCATCAACTTAGTGCATGAACATCAACTGAATGTATGAAAATCATGCATCAACTGCATGTATGAAAATCATTCATCAACTTAGTGCATGAACATCAACTGAATGTATGAAAATCATGCATCAACTGCATGTATGAAAATCATTCATCAACTTAGTGCATGAACATCAACTGAATGTATGAAATTCGAGCATCATGCAATATTTAAAATTCATGCATCAACTGAATGCATGAAAATCATGTATCTTTTTTTGCAGGCTGAACATTTATTTATGTGTTTAATCCCTAATATATTCAGACCACCTGCCAAACTATAGTTTGCCAACACAAAGTAGAGGCAAACTATTGCTACACGCTAACAGCCATGGAGTCCGTAAACTTTTTTTTTTCAGGAGTCAAAGGCAGCAGTTTGGAGTGCGTTTCATGACACCTAATACCTCGCTAATTTTGAACATGTAAATTATTTGTACATTCTTGGTTTTTGCATTTGGCTCGAGTTATTTTGTACCCTGTTACATACTGTTATACCTGGAATCATGAATCTTGGAGGTGCATAGTTCTTGTTGATTCATAATTCACACTTTATTGACATGGGTTCAATTTTTTTCTCTCGTGCTCTGATGATTATATGCACTTCTATTAGTACCATACCTTTTACAACAAAGGTAACTATGACCTACATTTCGTTTGTTTCTGGCTTTATATTTTAGTGATTTAACACAGACTTTTGGTGTTTTTTAAATAAAGAGGTTGCAAGGGCTGAGGAACAGCCATTCCATTGATTTTTCTGTATTCCACTTGACAGTGTGTTGTCTCTCAAATAGTTTCAAGCAGTTAAAAGGAGAATAGGAACATTCATAGCAAGAAGTAAGAAGTGAAGATATAGTTAGAAAAGATAAACATTATGATGCAATTAGTGTAAATATAACTGTAGGAAATTGCTGTTATTTTTCTAGCAGTGTGTGTGCATATATATATATATATATATATATATATATATATATATATATATATATATATAATGCATACATTTTTTATCAAATTACTTATTATATGTGTCAGAAAGAAAAAAAAAGAAGTGTACATGAAAATAGATATTAAGAATCTGAAATATTGTTAGCAAGAACATACAAATAAAATAAACCTATGCAAAGTTTTATTATACTTGTTTAAGATAAAATTTACAAAGTGTAAAAAAAAATGATAATTCAAGATTGTTAATGTATTGGTAATATATAACAATTTTCATAAATCATGTAACCGATTTTAAGCAGTTTTAAGCAAGGAACAAAAATATAACTGCTGTGCTACTAAATGAATACGTGTCATTCAGTTTAAAAATTTTCCAGTTTATTTTTTTATTGCTTTTATTAGATTGAACACTTTTGTAATTTTATATATTTTTTTGAAAAATTCTTTGCCCAATTCAGTTGGTTTAGCTAAGTAAATTCTTTTTTCCATTTAGTGCTTTCTTAGATTCAAGATATAATATTTTTTCCAATCCAAAGGTTTAAAAAAAATTCTTGTTGGAAAAATTTCATATAGTTAAGAACCCATGCATGTTGTAAAAATTTGTCTCAACATTATATACATATACATGTATTTCATTTACATTTTGCAATTAAAGAAATTTTTCATTAATCAGGATGACAGTGTCATTTCTAAATAGTACCGGTGTACTTTTATAAGACCATTTCTTCCACAAAATTATTTGATCCTGTGACCTTAAAATTTTCATTATCCAGTAGGGCTTAAGTAAGAAAATCTGAAAATGTCTTGGGAATTTTCTTTTTGTTTAGAGTAGATGTTATAAGCAAAAATGTGTATCCATTGAAATTTTATTATCAACATCTCCAACATTCTTTTTTCTATAACTGATACCAAACTTCTTGTTGTTGTAGGGTTTAATGCCATCTTTTTAGCACACGATAGGCTATACATGGTGGCTAGTATTAATGGTGGAGGAAGATCCCAGGAGAACCCCCAGAAAGAACCACCAGCCCATGAGAAGTTACTGGCAAGCTTTTTCACAAACCCACATTGGCCGAGTCTGAGACTCGAACCCATGCAGACAGAGGTGAGGTGACAGTGATCCGTAACAAAGAGCGCATTAGACCATTCTGCCACTCGGGGCCCTGGATACCAAACTTGTTAAATTCGTTCAAAAAATTGATAAGGAAACATAGTTTATTCCATCTTGTACTTTTGGTAAGATTTTTTCGGACCCAGGATATTTTAAGAGAAAGAATGAAATATTTGAAATCAATCATTGCAAGTCCTTCTTCCTAACCTTTTTTTTAGTACTTTTCTTTTTTATTGTCAAGTAACCATTTCACAAATACATGTGGATTGGAGCTGTTTCATTATTTAATTAACCATTTTGAAAAGAATCAAAGTATTTGAGTTAATTTTCACACAGCAATTAATTTTAATTACAGTAATTTTAACCATAAGGGGTAAGAATTCTCTATAACAACTGAGTCAATGCAATTTTTTATTTCATTTATTTGATCATCATAATTAAGATTTACAACGGTGCCCCAAGGATACTGAATGATCGGAAGTTCTCACCTTTTTTCGATCACCGCCATCTTACCTCAGTCAGTCTGGATTTCAGTCTCGCGCTTGGCCAACATGGGTATGTGAGAAAGCTTGCAAGTAGCTTGAGTTAGTTCTGTGGTTCTTCCTAGAATATCATGGGCTTTTTCTCTGCCAGTTTTACATGCTGAAAAATAATGTTAAATATTAACCCTCAAAAACAAGCTGTTGCTGTTTTTAAGGTCAGAGATCTTTACATAGAATTTTAATGTGATGATTATATTTTCTAAAACTATTTTGGATTCATCCCAAATTAATGTGGTATCATGTGCATACTGAGATATTGCGAATTGATTACTATCTATATCGAAACCATTAATATCGTTATTCTTTTTTGTCAATGATGACAACATTCTGCATAGAGTAAGAACAAATGAAAGGAAAGAGAATCACCTTGTTGGCATCCTCTATATATATGAAACCAATAGTAAACATGTTGTTAACAGTTAACAGTTTTATTTTATGATCAAATGTTTCAGTCCAGTATATAATTGAAGTACAACTGCTGATTTATTTAATTATTTTAAATTAAAAAATTAATTCCACAGAATTTAGGCTTTGTAAAATTTAATATATGGCAGCAATACCAGCATGTTATATGTTTTTGTTTTTTTATGGTTTAACGCCATTTTTCAGCACAGTATAGGCTATACATGGCGGCCAGTATTAATGGTGGAGGAAGAACCCGGAAAATCCCCGGAAAGAACAACCGACCCACGAGAAGCTACTAGCAAGCTTTCTCACATAACTACATTAGCCGAATCTTAGACTCGAACACACGTAGACAGAGGTGAGATGGTAGTGATCCGTAACGGACAGCGCTATAGACCACTCGGCCACTCTGGGCCCCTTTACAGAAATATGAGACAAATGTTCTTATTTGGATGGTGACTTCGGTTTTATCCTAGAGAGGAATGCTGAGTTAACAATACTTGTCATTTTGCGTCTAGCAGGCGTCGACTTGCCCACCCACTGATCCGAGATCATGCATGATTTCTTTTCATCGTTGAGACAATATGCATTTCACAGTCATTAGCCGTTGAGCTGGCACCAATGGTTATATTTCCGCATTCGCTTCTTTTATCTCAAATGCTACTGGTAACAGTGGTCTATCCTTAATCTCATCTGCATCCTTATCACCGACGGCTTTAGATCTACTTAAAATTGTAGCGCACACTGACTGGGGTGCAGATAAAAAAGTCACCCTCAATTTATATAAAACATTTATCCGCTCCATAATAAACTATGTTCCGTTATTTATGGTTCAGCTAGGAAGTCATATGCTTGACCCAATTCATCATTAATGAATAAGACTCATTCTGGGAGCATTTAAGACATTTCCATGTGAAAACCATCTTGATGAAGCGAACGAACTACCGTTTTCACGTCGTAGAGAAATGCTTTCTGGCAGTTTCTGCACAGTATGCTCTCAAACTAAGATCAAACCGTCTGAACCCTGTCTTTTCGTAATTTCGGCTGTTTTTCAAACCAAATACAAAACTTTGTACGAAAATAAACTAAATGACATACCTTCATTTGGCATCAGAATATCATTTAGAATTGACAGTAACAAAATTGATCTTTCTACCATTCAGAAAACGTTTTTTCTCCGGAATACCTCTCTGGCTTCTTAAACAACCAAAAGTGCAGTTTACGTTACACGATGGGAAAAAAAATCTGAGACAAACCCTTCCATCTTCCAGAATTCTTATCATGCACTACTCGCCGAATTTAAAAACTACACTAGACTTTATACTGACGGATCAAAGGATGAGGAAAAGACTGCTGCAGCCTTCATTAGTGGCAAACACATAACAAAGATTCGTTTGCCAAAAGATGCGTCATTTTTTTTTCAGCCGAAATCAGAGCAATAGACCTTGCCCTGAAATTTATCGAAAAGAAACGTATTTTAAACAGCATTATCTTCTGTGACTCACGATCGGTGCTTCAGTCACTTCACAATAGAAAACGATAACCCATTATTACTCAACCTCCTCGTGACAAATACTGAGCTGAGTACCACTTACAATATAGTATACTGTATAGTATACTGTTGGTTACCTAGCCATATTGGTATTAAATGAAAATGAAAAAAAAAACCGGTCGCGCTGCTAAAATAACCCTATCCCCGGAACCATCTGATTTTAAAATACCGTTTACTGATTTTAAACCTCGTTATCAGAGCCAGAAAAGCCCAATTCACTAAGTACTACACTATGATGCAATGCCACAAAACAAAGGAAGAAAGACTAAAACTAATAATGGAAATCTTTAAGGTAGACAAATAACAGACATAGATACTCTTCCCGGACGAAAATTTTAACAAAAACTTAATTAGACAAATAACGGACTACATAACGAAAACAATGCTAGCATGTGGACAAATAATTCCGATTAAGAAATAGGACAAAAACTTAAATCTTCCTTTACATTTAAAAATTTGAAGAAGAGAAAAAGTTGACTATCAAATTTAATTTTGCTTTAAAAATTAAAATTAAAATACAAATTCTACAGGAATATTACAATTATTTACATGCAAATCCTGAATACATAGAATAGCAACCTTAATGGGGAAAGTATATTATGAGGAAGTCATGGGGCTATATCACAGGGCTCTGCGCCGAGTGGACAGGCCTTTAGAAGAGTTTGGAAAAAGATGCCATTAAAGAAATTGAATTATTAGAATAAGATGACTAACTGAACTTCGGATACCTATTATCCACAACACTTCCTCTGTGCAGCTCCCGTACTGCACAGAGAACCCAAATTTGTGGGTACCTTAAACAATTTTGGACAATTCTCGACTTTAAATAAATAAATAATTAGAGAAAACCAACTCAAGCTAGGAGAAGAACAATTTAAAATTAAAAATGTGTACGGACCCCGACTCGAACACAGCTGTACTCAATAATATTAAATATATTTAATGCAAAGAACGACACGGAAAAAGATACAATCATTAAACCAATACAAATATTTTAAAAATTTCATTTTTTTCCCCTTCTCAATTAAAAATCAAATAAAATTAGCACACCGGACTTTGCTGGATATTAAAAAATTCAAACTAACATTAAACGGATGAAATATAAAAACTAGTGATGATCTGCTTAAAGATCCATATCACCAAATGGGAAAAAAAATTGACATATAATGGCTATCCTTAACAAAGGCACGATATATATATATATATATATATATATATATATATATATATATATATATATATAAATTGTTCTTCTTCCAGCTTGAGTTGGGTTTACTCTCTCTGTCTCTCTCTCTCTCTGTCTCTCTCTCTGTCTCTCTCTCTCTCTCTCTCTCTCTCTCTCTCTATATATATATATATATATATATATATATATATATATATATATATATATATATATATATATATTGTTACGTGCTTAGGCTCGAATAAGCAGCAACACAGAAAGAGTGAAAAACTATCAAGCTTGTATAACTTGAACAATGAATTTATTAAGTACAATTATTTTCATAAAATAAATAAACTTACGGTTTTAGAGAATCAAATCCAACATGAATCCAATATAGAATTCACAAAAATAATCCACTAATGGAATTACAAAAGTCCTGATAAATAAATGTTCTTATAGTTCCAGGTTCGAATCTTGACGATGTAATCCAAAATGGCTGACAATGTCACGTGATGCAGCTCTTGTTTTATAATCATCCAAATGAAATTATGAAACACATGTCCTTTTCCAGATAAATACAATAAATTCTCTTACTCCAACGAAATGACACAATTTCCAGTACAAGGTAATTAAAATTATAACTCAAACAGAAAAACACAACTATTAACTTTAAAAGCCCAGATTCTACTACTGTTAGCTTCCAAAACACAGCTATATATATGTAATTCCCTCGTAAACAAAATGGAATCATGTGATTCTGGAAGGTAATAGAAAGAAGCTACCTTCACCAAGTCACGTACTAAAAGTATGATCTAGAAGAAAAACCATCCCCAATAACTAAAAATATAAAGATGTCCTTGAAATTAACCAATTGTTTTAAAGGCCTGTTTATCAATCTGAAGCAAGGTCAGATAATGAGGTAATGAGGTCAACATCTGGTTGCCACCCGTAAAGTACATATGTCATGGAGACTTTCTAGAATAATCTCCCAATCAATGAATTTAAAACCCAATATGACAAATTTGGATCTGACAATAAAAAATAAATAATTTAAATCGAATAGCTGTAACACCTTCCCCCATAAAATAAAAAGAAAGGTTTATATGATAAACATTTCTTTTTATCACAAACCAATTTACATCTGAGGTTAAAAGAACTGATATAAATTACACAGTATAATAAATTGTTATACACGGGAAAGAGTGCCTGCAAATTATATTATCTTGAAATAGCTTCAACCTTTTAATTTGTCCATGTCCCACAAAATGTCCTAAGAAAGCCACTCTAGCAGGGCAGAACTCACTTTTAAATAAATTAACAGTCAGACACGCATTAGTGAGTCTGTCAAAGAATTTTCTAATTGTTGCTAGATGTTCTCTCCAAGTGTCGTTGTTGATGATGACGTCACAAATTTCTAGACCAGTGATGATCATTTTTATGAGAAGTTGAAATGGACTTTCTTTATATTGGTAGAGTCCATTTGGAATTACAAATCCAAGATTTCCTTTGCTCTTTCCGTTAGTAGAATCTGCCAAAATCCTTTCAGAGGGTCAAATTTGGTGACATACTTGGCATTCCCGATTTTATCAATACAATCGTCAATTCTTGGTAATGGGAATGAATCTGTTTTTTGTCACTCTGTTCACCTTCCTATAATCAGTACACATACGGAAAGTTTTATCTGGTTTTGGAACAAGTATGCATGGTGAACTCCAATCACTTTTACTGGGCTTGATAAAATCATTCTCCAGCAAATATTGAATTTTCTTTTTCAAGTATTCCTGTTTGAGTGGACTCATCTTGCATGGATGCTGTTTAACAGGTTTGGAATCTCCAACTTCAACGTCATGAAATTTTTTTTTTTGTAAGAATATCTGGACATAAGTGCTCATATAATAATAATAACTTTCAGTTCATTTCTTCCTAACTCTTGCAAATGTAAAAGTTTCTGGTCTAGATTTTTCATAATTTCTGAATTCCAACAATTTGTCGCTTCAATATCAGTAGAATCCGATGGGATTTCTTCATTATGTGGAACAGGCACAACTAAATTGATTACATATTTAACATGGCTATCTCTTTCAATATACTGGTACTCCTACAATTTATTTAGATCCCAGGAGCACTAGTACTATAATTTAACAAATTCACTTTCTTCTTAACTTTGTAAGGGCCGTAATATCTAATTTGAAGAAAAGTAAGAAGAATGAACAAGAGTAACACAACTCCACTATCAGACTCAAACGTTCTTTCCCTTGTAGTTCTTTCAAACCATAGTTTCATTTTTAACTTGAATTACTGTTTTGGGCATTCATTCATAACTTGCTATAAAATTTCAGACATAAAGCCTTGATCAAACTGAATAGATTTGGAAAGGCCATACTGAGTAAAAAAACTTTATCAAAGCTTTTACTGTAGTTTTATATTTTATATTCCTCAACTGAATAGCCTCTGGAAACCTTGTTGAGGCACACATTATGGTCAACAGATATTGGTTACCTATCTTGGTCTTAGATAAGGGATCTACACAATCTAACATAATTTTACCAAATGATTCGTCAAAGGCAGGAATAGGTTGCAGATGAGCCTTATGTATCTTCTGATTGGTTTTTCCTACCATTTGACAAGTATGACAAGATCTACAGTAATTGGCAACATCACTTTTGATTTTTGGCCAATAGAAGTGAGTCAAGATCTTGTGATACGTTTTATTAATCCCTAAATGACTAGCCAAAGGAGTTTCATGGGCCAGATTAAGTATTTCCTGTCCGTAAGGTTTTGGAACTACTATTTGATAGTTCACTGACTACTCATCACCAACAGGTACCTCGGAAGGTCTCCATTTTCTCATAAGAATTCCATTTTTAATGAAATAGCAGACAGGAACTTCAGTGGCATCAGACATATTTATGGCCCTTTGAAACAAACAGGAGATTTCAGGATATATTTCCTGTTCGACGACAAGTGACTGTCGTTTATCACACTGATTAAGAGAATGAGTTGTTAAAAGAGGATCACTATGATCAATACCTTCTGATTGATCTAAACTAGGAGTAAAATGGACCTCATCAAAAACCTGACCTATACAAGCGTCAGTTGAAGGAATGCTGTCTTCTTCAACATCATTCTCAAGATCATCACCCTGATTAGAATAAAGAGAATGAGTTGTTAAAAGAGAATCACTATGATCAATACCTTCTGATTGATCTGAACCAAAAGTAAAAGTGACCTCATCAAAAACCTGACCTATACATGTGTCAGCTAAAGGAATGCTCCCTTCATCAACATCATTCTCAAGAGCTTTCTTTGCCATAGCTCTGGTAACTGAACAAGCTTGACATATATCAGGGAATTCTTTTTCAATTGGATCAACTTTCTGATCCAAATTAGGCTTGTCAGTTACAAGCTGATTAACCACAACCTTGTCCCCAGCTAAGTCGTTGCCTAGCAATAAATCAATGCCCTCAACAGGTAAAACCGAGACTGTTCCGATTGTCACAGATCCTGACACTAAGTCGGATGACAAATTTACACAATGGAGAGGAACATTAACAAAACCGCACTCTACTCCCTGAATAAGAACACTTTCATTAGAAGAAGACTTCTCAGAAAAAGGCAAAGTACCTGACAATAAAAGACTCTGGGAAGCTCCTGTGTCCCTTAAAATTTTAATAGGGGTGGGAATGGCCAAATCACCCAAGAGTGATATAGAACCCTTCGATATGAATGGTTCATAATTCTCCATATGAAAATCAGACTGGGATTTATTAGACCCAACAAATGCGTTGCTTTCAATACATGACTGTGACCTTGACCTCTTGTAAATAAGAGCATTTGGAACAGGTCTGTCTTGATTCTGATGCCTTTTTTTCAATTTGTAGCAATCAGAAATAACGTGTCCTTTTTTCTTGCAAAAGTTACACGTCGGAAAAGACAAGGATCTAGAATCAAACTTCTCTGATTTTTGAAAGTTGTGTTAGTTTGAGTTTTAGAAGGGCTTGAATTAGGCGGAAATACTTTACTGCTAGAAAATTGTTGAGTAGAGGTCTTGTTAACAAAAGGATCTTTCTGTGTCAAAGAATATTCGTCAGCAGCTCGAGCAGCATTTTCCAAGGTTTCAATCTTATGCTCATCAAGATAAGTTTTAACATCACCATGGACACAGTTTTTGAACTCTTCAATTAATATAATTTGCTTGAGATTTTGATAATTTTGTTCGACTTTCTTGGCTAAGCACCATCTATCAAACAATTGCTCTTTTTCTCTAGCAAATTCGACACGAGTTTTTCCAGCTTCTTTTCTGTAATTTCTGAATTTTTGTCTATAAGCTTCATGGACTAACTCATAACCTCTTAAAATGCATTCTTTAACCACGTCATAATCACTGCTTTGCTGAACAGACAGTGAAGTGTAAATCTCACTAGCCTTACTTGTAATTACACATTGTAGTAACTGAGTTCAATTCTCTCTTGGCCACTTTAAATTTTCAGCAACTTTTTCAAAAAGAATGAAATATTTGTCTATTTCCTTTGAAAGGGGGCACTAATCTAATATTCCTTGCTAAATCAAAATTTTGATTTGAAGTATGATGGTGATTCTCACTTGCCAGCTCTATTTCTTTCATTTTAATTTCTTTCTCAATTTGCATCTGCTCTTTTGTAATTCAAATTGTTTTTCTTTCTCCTCTCTCTCAATCTGCATCTGTTTTTTTGTAATTCAAATTCTCTCTCTCTCTCTCTCTCTCTCTCTCTCTCTCTCTCTCTCAGATTGTAATTGCTTTTCTTTCTCCTCTTTTTCATATTGTAATTTGTAACAGAATTGTTACCGAGTGGATGGTGGATTAAATGAACAACACAAACACAAGTGTGAAAGATAATGTAAATTTATGAAATAAATTATTAATGAAAAAATAATGATGTATCAACACAATAACTCATGCGTTCAACCCACAATGACACTCACAACCATTCACAATACATGAATAAAGGAAATATTAATACAAAATAAAACACAGATACAAAGGAATCTCTTGGACTATACACAGATCCAAAGAACCTTTACAAAAGTTATATTAACGCAAGTATAAATCACGATAATAAACACAAACATCAAACTATACTATCGCACGTATGGATTGCGACAACTAGCACGAACATATACAGGTATTCAACCAAGTTGCTAGCTTTTATTGAGAATCATGCAATGCCTTGAAATACTATTGTGTTCTGAAATAACCATGTAAATACAACAATGTATTCAATTGTACACAATTGCAACACACACATTTGTCTCGACCCTGTATAACCGTACGATTCACCCACAGTTGAATCGCCGCCCAGTTTCCCCGAAGACCTAGGGCTGACCAATACTTTTATCGGCCGTTTGCTCTTCACGGATCCACCACAGTTATACGTACAGACAGCATACAACATCTACTAGAACCAACGTTCCTCAATACCCTAGATGTCGCCCCGGATGTTTATAACTCTAGACAGCTCCGACACTCGGACTTCTAGCTTTCCGGATATTTACACGTCACGACAGATGTAGACGAACAGACAGTTTGACAGACAGACAGTCAGATACTTCAATTCGATTGCACAATAAATCAGCAACAATTTCAGCTACGATAACAGATGTTATCAGAGATGTTCCGCAATAAATCAGCTATAATTCAGAGATGTTCTCAGTGATGTTATCAGAGATGCTCTCAGTGATGTTATCAGAGATGTTATCAGAGATGCTCTCAGTGATGTTATCAGCTACAATAAAGACACCAGACTAATAACAGTTGTCTCAAAAAATAATCTAAACCTTAGATCACGCTATTGCATTTAAAGCCTAATAGTGACTAGTAATTCCAAATATTCCACGTTTAAATCTGCATTGTAATAAAGATTCACAATAAAACGAAATATAAATTCAACACTCACCCCTTTGGCTGGAGATTAATGACAGGCTGTCTTTCCTACGATAAGATACTTTTGGTCCCGTAATATTTATCAGAAATATATTGCATTATATACCCTCAAATAGGTGAGCAGAAATCACGGCAAAAATTACCGTGCACCCCGTGATTCTTGGTGTTCCCTGACTTCAAGTGATACGAAGTCAGGCACATGCAAATCGTTACACGCCGCTTACCTTGGAGAAAGACTCTTATTCACCCCAGGTAACGCATGTACGACGAAACCCAAAAACAAATGAGATTAATTTGTAAATCAAGAAGAAAATAAATTTAATTTTCGCCTAATTCTGTGACATAATTGTCTTTCTTTCTCCCTTTCCTGTCTCTCTCTCTCTCTCTCCTCTTTTCCAAATTGTAATTGTCTTTCTTTCTCCCTTTCCTTTCTCTCTCTCTCCTTTTCCTAAAATTCCAGCTTTTTCAACTCTAATTCCATCTTGAATTTTAATTCTAATTCTTTTAGTTTAATGTCAGAGTCTGATGTATACTTACTGACCGAAATCAAAGCACTTTGTTCCAAAACATCTTGTTCTACCAAATATTGAACCAAAATTTGTTTGATATCTTGTTTCGTTAAAGAAGCCTTGACTTTAAAAAGATCATATTTTTTGGCAAGTTGAACCAACTCATCTTTTTTGAAAAGATCTAGTTGCTCCTTGGTAGGATTAGAAAGAAATATTTCTACTTTAGATGTCATTTTAATACAAGCGTGTCAGTTTCACTAATGATTTAAAATTTTCAAAAACTAGGGGAAATTCAAATTTAAATTCCAATTTATTTAAATCCCAATCTCAATCTCAATCTCAATCCGGACGATAGCCACCAATTTCTATGTTACGTGCTTAGGCTCGAATAAGCAGCAACACAGAAAGAGTGAAAACTAACAAGCTTGTATAACTTGAACAATGAATTTATTAAGTACAATTATTTTCATAAAATAAATAAACTTACGGTTTTAGAGAATCAAATCCAACATTAATCCAATATAGTATTCACAAAAATAATCCACTAATGGAATTGGAAGAGTCCTGATAAATAAATGTTCTAATAGTTCCAGGTTCGAATCTTGACAATGTAATCCAAAATGGTTGACAATGTCACGTGATGCAGTTCTTGTTTTATAATCATCCAAACGAAATTATGAAACACATGTCCTTTTTCAGATAAAAACAATAAATTCTCTTACTCCAACGAAATGACACAATTTCTAGTACAAGGTAATTAAAATTATAACTCAAACAGAAAAACACAACTATTAACTTTAAAAGCCCAGATTTATATATGTAATTCACTCGTAAACAAAATGGAATCATGTGATTCTGGAAGGTAATAGAAAGAAGCTACCTCCACCAAGTCACGTACTAAAAGTATGATCTAGAAGAAAAACCATCCCCAATAACTAAAAATATAAAGATGTCCTTGAAATCAACCAATTGTTTTAAAGGCCTGTTTATCAATCTGAAGCAAAGTCAGATAATGAGGTAATGAGGTCAACATCTGGTTTCCACCCGTAAAGTACATATGTCATGGAGACTTTCTAGAATAATCTCCCAATTAATGAAATTAAAACCCAATATGACAAATTTGGATCTGACAATAAAAAATAAATAATTTAAATCCAATAGCCGTAACAATATATATATATATATATATATATATATATATATATATATATATATATATATATATATATATATATATATATATATATATATATATATATATATGTATAGCACTAACACAAATAGCAAACACAGGATACAGGCGACCTCTAGCCAAGGTCAACTGTATGGACTAGGGAAGAGACTCCGAGGATATGTAAATAAAACCTCGGACAAACCTCCCTATAGAAACACTAGGGAAATATAAATATCCCTTTTAAAAACAAATTATAATCCCGATAGGACAAAATTAAATTAAATGGAGAATTAAGTTGAAAAAATAAAAAAAAACATAACTACACATCAGGTGGAACACACTCTGGTGCCCCAAAAAGAAGGAAAAAAGTAATAAGAATGGCAAAACTATACTTACAGTTTTACATCCTGAATTTCCTCAAAATGTACTATCTTAGTTCTGAAAATCCGAATTACATGGGCCATGTTATGGGTTATCAAGATTGATTACACATTTCGAAATTCCACTGTAATTTCGACTATATTCCAAATGCAATTACATCCTCCTTACTGCACTCAAAATTAAATAAACATTTAATTCCATAGCGTCTTTTTGATAATTCCAATTGAAAGACTTCATAGTTTTGCATAAAATCAGAGCGAGAGACCACATTGCCATCGCCACCTGGAACATTAGAACTCTGGCGCAAACTGGAAGACGCCAAGGGTTGACACATGAGATGGAACACTATACATGGCACATACTGGGACTCTGTGAAGTAAGACGGAAAGCCCTAGGAGAACACCAAACTGAAGATGTGCATATATCATAATATTGTGAAGACTTGGACAAGTCCATAAAGTAGGAGTAGGCTTCCTTGTAAACAAAGCCATCAAGAGATCTGTGCTTGAATGTCGCCCCATATCTAGCAGAATCATCTCCATTCATCTGAAAGTATCTCCCTTTAACATCACAATTATCCAAGTCTA
Source organism: Unio delphinus (assembly GCA_029339505.1). Lineage (NCBI taxonomy): Eukaryota > Metazoa > Mollusca > Bivalvia > Unionida > Unionidae > Unio > Unio delphinus. The sequence goes on from JAQISU010000090.1 coordinate 3,627,230, forward strand.
TGCTCCACCTACTGATCATGATGATGAAGAAGTAGAGGAGTTTTACAACAAACTCTAGGGTATTATAAACATGGTAAGTAACAAAGACATCTTCATCATCTAAGGAGACTGGAATGCCAAAGTTGGCAAAGATGCTCTAAAAAACTGGGATGATCATTGTGTACTTTCTTGCAATGAGCTTACCAATGAAAGAGGGAGACGGCTGCTCGAGTTCGCAAGCTACAACAAACTGGGTACTAGCCAACATAAAGCTTTACGATGCTGAACATGGCACGCACCAAATGGAACCCATCATAACCAGATCAACTACGTACTGGTTCAAAACCGTTACCGAACTGGCATCAATAGAGCAAAAACAAGAACGTTCCCAGGTGCTGATGTTGGGAGTGATCACGACCTCGTCATTATGAACTTCCGAATGAGGTTAAAGAAACTTAACAAGCCAAAGAAAATAAAGCTCAAATTCAACCTCGAACAACTGAAGGACCCTAACATCTGCAAGGCATTCCAAACCACAATTGGAGGAAAATTTGCTCCACTGCTTGTGATGGATGTTGATGTTAAAGTGATGACAGACACTTTCAACAGAGTCATGACAATTGCTGCCAAAGACATCATTGGCCTCCATCGCCCAAAGAACAAACCCTGAGTTACAGAAGAGATTCTGAATCTGTGTGATGCCGGAAGAGACCTCCAAAACACCAGACACACAACAAGGGCAACGGAGTACCGAGAAATAAACACGAATATCAGAAGAAAAAAAACTTGAGGAAAGCAAAAGAAGTTGGATTGGACAAAAGTGCAGAGAGAGAGAGAGAGAGAGAGAGAGAGAGAGAGAGAGAGAGAGAGAGAGAGAGAGAGAGAGCAGTCTGACAAAGAATAACATCAAAAAGGCATTTCAAATTGTGAAAGACCTCACCAGACAGAAGCAACCAAGAGTCAGTATCATTCAAGACGAAAATGGAAAATGCCTCACAGAAGCAAGTGACATAGCAGAAAGAAGGACTAAGTATTGTAAAGAACTCTACAACCATCCGTCAACAGAAGACCCAGAGGTGCTTGAAGTTTCAAACTCCACAAATGATGATTTCCCCATTCTCAAAGAAGAGGTGGAGTCAGCAATAACATCACTGAAGAATGGGAAGGCAGCTAGAGTAGACAACATCCCAGCTGAACTTATCAATAATGGCTGGGAATCATTCATAGAGCTACTATCAAAAATCTGCAACACGATCTGGCAGAGAGGCGAATGGCCAACACAATTAACCCACTGATTATAATACTCCCCCCAAAAAGGCAATCTCCAGCTGTGCCAAAATTACAGAACTATCAGTTTGATCAGCCATGCTAGTAAGGTGATGCTGATGATCATCTTGAACAGACTGAACCCACAAGCAGAGGAAATAATCGCTGAAGAACAGGTAGGGTTCCGGAGTGGAAGAAGCACAACATAACAAATATTCAATCTTAGGGTTCTGTGTGAAAAGTACTCACAACATCACCAAGACATCTATCATGAGTTCATAGATTTCAAAAAGGCTTTTGACAGAGTGTGGCATGAGGCATTGTGGGCGACAATTACAAATGTAAACATGGGTGAAAAGTTGACCAACACCATCAAACACCTGTACGCCAAGGCTACCAGTGCAGTAATTGCTCAAGGTTCTGTGGTGGATTGGTTCAAGACAACATTTGTAGTACGTCAAGGGTGTCTCCTGACACCCACGCTGTTCAACATCTACTTAGAGTGCATCATGAGCAAAGCCCTGGAAAGCCACTGTGTGACAGTCAGCATTGGAGGGTGTAACATCACCAGCCTCCGCTTTGCAGACGACATTGATGGGCTGGCAGGCAGTGAAGATGAGTTTGCCGCCTTAGTGAAAAAACTGGATCAAACATCTTCCAGATTTGACATTTAGATAAGTGTCGAGACGACAAAGCTGATGACAAATAGTGGCAAACAAATCTCAACCAAGATTAAAGTCAGAAGACATGAACTGGAAACAGTGGGCCAATTCAAATATCTTGGTTCCATAATCAGGGAAGAGGGATCAAGAGCAGAAATTTTGTCATAAGCAGCACAAACAAGGGCAGCTATGTCAAAGCTAAGACCCATCTGGAGAGACAAGGCTATCTGTCTGAAAACTAAAATCAGACTATTGAGAGCACTAGTCATCTCAATCTTTCTGTATTGATGTGAGGCCTGGACCCTGACAGCATAATTTACAACGAAGAATCTAGGCACTTGAAACGAGATGCTATAGAACCATCATAGGCATCTCTTACATGGACCACATCACAAATGAAGAAGTGCGTAACACAATCAGGCACAAGGTAGGCCAATATGAAGACCTCCTCACCACTGTCAAAAAGAGAAAGCTGAAATAATATGGCCATATCACTAAAGCCAACAGTCTATCCACAACGGTACTGCAGGGTAGTGTCCAAGGTAGAAGGAGAGGTAGAGAGAGCAAAATGTGGAGTGACAACATATCAGAATGGACCAGGGAATGTTTTGCAGAGACACAGGCATTGGCACCTGATCGAGACAAGTGGAGGGAACTGGTCAGATGTTCAGCAGCACAGTGCCTTAACGACCACACTAGGTCAAGAGACTGATGATGATGATGATGAATTACATCTTCCTTACTGGATTCAGAATGAAATAGATATTAAATTACATAGCGTCTTTTTGATAATTGCAATTGAAAGACGTCATAGTTTTCCAACATTATGATTTCCAAGACAGCGGCGTCGCTAGGGCATATAATAAAAATGTTACTGCATTTGTATGGGAAAATATGAACTGGTTTGTCGGATGGATATACTGCACTCCCACCAAGGTCGTGCAGTATTTCCGTCCGAAAAAACTCGTTCATATTTTCCCATGCAAATGCAGTAAACAGTACATATTGCACATTCATACATTTTCTCTTTTTAAAACAAAATGGCGACGATTGTATTAATTAAGTACGCAATCCACGGTCAATAACTCTAAAATCTTCATCCTTAAATAAACTCACAGTAATCTTGAAAGATACATAAATTATTGACGTTGAATTAATTGAAAATATCAGTTCTCTAAAATATATATGCTATGGAAAAAAAGAATAAATGATGATGCATTTGTTGTTATGAGTGAAGATAAGAAAGAGGCACACGTACCATACATCTGAAGTTTACAACTAATCGCCTGGGGTAATTCCGTCAGGAGTGTCTCGTAGTCGCTACAAAACTTAAAATCGTACGACACATCAAGCTTGTTGAGACTGGAGGCATGGGAAAGATTTGTGATTGTAGAGACTTTTATTCGCGTCTTAATTTTGATTATCAAAGTTTCATCACATATTAAGTACATCTGAGATAGAAAACAAGTAAAGGAAGTGTGAAAAGTACAATGCGATTGCGATTCTTTCCTGATATCGGTACAACATTCTGTATAATATGTAAGGTCTGCTGTTTGTTATCAGTGCTTTATTTTAGTCTTGGTGTTAATTCGGTAATGGGTCAAAACGGACCGGTACCAAAAAGGCTCGGGTTAAAAAGGCCCGGTCCAAAAAGGCCAGTAACGGGTCAAAAAAGATCTGGACAGAATAGCTCGGGTTAAAAAGGCCCGGTCCAAAAAGGCCAGTAACGGGTCAAAAAAGATCTGGACAGAATAGCTCGGGTTAAAAAGGCCCGGTCCAAAAAGGCCAGTAACGGGTCAGAAAAGATCTGGACAGAATAGCTCGGGTTAAAAGGGAGCGTTTACAAGATCGATTAATAATAATAATAATAATAATAATAATAATAATAATAATAATAATAATAATAATAGTAGTAACAGTAGTAGTAGCAGTAGTAGTAGTAGTAGTAGTAGGAAGCAGAAGAAGAAGAAAGAAGACAGCTTTTATACAATAACCATATCTATTCACTTCTAGGTCAATGGCATTTTTACATGTATTGCTAAACCACTGAGCTGTCCGAACTGAAACACTGGTTAGTAATGATTAACACCTAGAAAAATAAAACAAGGATAGCAAACAGCAGACTTTTGCCGATTGTAGTATCGATATTACGAAAGAATAAGCGATCACCTTATACTTTTCACACTTCCTTTACCTGTTTTTGTCTAAGATTTATTTAATATGTCAGCAAACTTTGATAATCACAATTATGACGCAAATACAAGTCTCTACGTTATGCAACTGCTGTAGAATTGATGAAATGTTGCATGGTACTTGCGATTTGCATTGCTAGTGGAACGAGTACACAAATCTAACAACCCACACTTTCAAAAGTTCTAGAGAATTTTAAAAAAAAAAGTAAAATTGTATACTGGTTGCAATAAAACGAAAGAATACAAAATTCTACAAATTTCGATATTCCGAGAACAACTTCTTTAGTTATGTGTAATCACGTGACTTATGGACCTCCGATGTCGTCATTACCGACATAATGATTCTAATAAATGCCATTGTTTAGAAAGTAAATAATTTTCCTATAAAGTTCTTGCAGAGATGAGTCGATATAACATAAGATGAACAAGTATAGGCCCGCTTGTAAGCGACTACCATACCAAATTGTTTGTATACAGTTGGAATGACCCCCATTTTAAAAAATATAAATACAGTCAAAGGAAATGTTACTTTCCTTGATATATTGCTATAGAAGACTTTAGAATTAAAGGTTTGAAATGAAACAAGACATAATTTATATTCATGATGTAGTTCCCACGCAGCAGCATGATGCAGCAAAATAAAGTTAGAATTTCTATTATGTGCATTGAAACTACTTTACATGCCAATTTTTAAGAATGTTCGTGTTTGTGTGATACGTCTATTGTTTTCTTCATGATCGTCGTTTCATACTTTGATGCTTTTGGAGAGCCTTGAAAGAGAAACATTTTAGATTTAGAAAATTCATGTTTTGTAATCTGAAATTATGTGAACCTTGAAAAAGTGAGTTCATATTGGCCAACAAACATGGAAAGGAAATATAAATTTATCTTTAAAAAAGCTTAATAACCGTGAACAACATTACTATATTCCTGTTATCCCAGGATTGTATCCTATATCGTAATACAATATTAACGTCGGCAGCCACAGTTGTGCAATCTTGTTAAGTTATTTGGTTGAAAAGTGAGTATCTATGTATGCATGATTTTATAGTTTGATGAATTATTGTTGCAGTTATTGTATAATTATTGAATATATGTTACTGTTAAATTAATTTGACAGACATTATGAGCGATATGTTTGCAGTATTTGAAATTAGATTTTAAAATTCATGTATTAGCAATAATAATTGTTCATATTAACAAATTTATAAATCTGAAATGGCATTAGCGTTTGTCTTTCTTTTGCTTATGCTAATTACACTTATCTTTAATTCTTCTTCTCTTTATAACCCATCACACAAATGTATGCTAATATTTTAAAATAAAGAAAACTATTATTTTCCAATTGTGACTTGAGTTACATTGCGACAAAAACGCAAAGACGGTGCATACAAAACACAGAATATAACACATATATAATAAAAGCATACATAATATCATGACAAAGTTGGCATGTGAACCCGCACGTGGGCGACACGAACTCGTATTAAGTCTTGATATGTTATAACAAAGATATTATTGATTTGCTTTAATACAATGTTTTATTACACAAATATTATTTGCCTTCTTTTTTCATTTTACAAAGAACATGTAGTAACGTTACAATTATTGCCATGATCACTTGTCAGACGATTGTGACATACTGCAACATGATTACCTACTGCACATTATTTATAGACATTCACCAGTCAAACAAGGATTTGCTATTTACGTATTACTTACTTTTATTAGACTAGTACTGTAGTAAGTAATTAATACCTAAATGGGCTTTTTTGGACCGGGCCTTTTAAGCATTAGTCCGTTTTGGTCGTGGGCCTTTTTGGTACCGGTCTGTTTTGACCCGTAACCGTTAATTCTTACTGACAAATGCTTCAGTTTTTGTTGCTCAGTGTTTTAGCCATAGAAGTGAAAAGACAAAGTTTATATTGTATAAAAGCTTTCTTCTCCTTCTTATTATTAATAAATATTTTAAACGGTCATTTTAAACCCGGGCCTTTTACTTCCAGATCTTTTCTGACCCGTTACTGTCATTTCTGGACCGGACTTTTACCGTACTGGTCCTTTCTGACCCGTTACCTCAACCCCCAACCCCAGGTATGCAATATATATATATATATATATATATATATATATATATATATATATATATATATATATATATATATATATATATATATATATATATATATATATATATATATATATATATACAAGCATTTTGCTTCTGATATTTCCAAATTACTGTGAGATTTTTCTATTAACTGGGGAACCGCTCCGGTGGCCTAGTGGTTAGAGCGTCCGCCGCGGAAGCGGGAGGTTATGGGTTCAATCCCCGGCCGAGTCGGTATGCAGAGAACTCGCCCCTGGGAGAACTCGCCCCATGGAGAACTCGCCCCAACGTATCTGGAGAAGTCGCCCCGATTGGTTGGAGAAGTCGCCCCACTTCGTCTGGAGAAGTCGCCCCAAAACCCAGATAACCTTTTTATGGCAGAATTAAAACATCTTTTACGTGATTCATTTTTAGATTTTTATTTATACGCGATCACAAAAGAGATATTAACTGGTAATCATAAAAGCAATATCATGGTAATATTTCTAATACGAAATTCAGTCTGTATATAATCTAATGAATGATGACAGTATAGTAATTAAAAAGGATGATTAGTCAAACACTATTATTATTATGAATCAAGAAGATTATTTTAAATAAGTTGATCGTCAATTAAATGATAAAAACTGCTACAAACATATTGGCGAAGATCCGTCAATAGAAATTAAATAAAAAATTTCAACATGCTTTAATGAGATGGCTAAACAAAATAATTCTGTATTTGAGGAATTTGATACTTTCCCTCTTAACATGCGTACACCTCAATTCTACATATTACCCAAAACTCATAATGAAATCATATATTGAAGATACAACAACTTTTCATTAAAAAGTTTAAGTCTATTCCACAGCTATCTGTTAATTTCAATCCTGGTATTATTAGATGTAATATCACTATATACCAACTTTCCGCATGGTGTTGGTATTGGAGCGTGTACAAATTTATTTGATTACAATGCTGATAATAGCCCATTATCTTGTAAAGATATTTGTATAATATTAAAACTTATCTTGGAAAATAATTATTTTCAATTTAATAATACGAAATACATATACATAATGGGTACGGCAATGTGTATTAATATGGTTTCTTCATACGCTTTCCTCTCATGGGTAAATTTCTTCAAAACGAAAAGTTGAATCCATCTCTTTGGTTCAGATTTTTCAATGACATTTATATCTGGAAGCAGTCAACCGAAGAACTGTAAATTTGTATTGATCGCCTAAATCATTTTCCCCCGACAATTCAATTTACTTATACTACATCTAGTACGCATGTTTCATTTTCAGATGTAAATGTGATATAAAATACTGATAACACTATCTCTGCAAATATTCATATCAAGGAAACTAATTTCCATAATTTCAATAATCTTCATGTCATTTAAAAACGGTATACCACGTAGCAAGTCGAAATGATACCGACGTATTATTTCAGATGATTGTCAATTACAAAATTCGTTGAATAAATTCCAAACATATTTACAAAACAGAAATTATCCTACACATACAATTGATTCTGCGCTGAACAAAGCCCGTAATATTAATCAACACTGGGCTTTAAACAAAGCAGTATGTACAAGAGAGAGAGAGAGAGAGAGAGAGAGAGAGAGAGAGAGAGAGAGAGAGAGAGAGAGAGAGAAATGTAATTCCTTTCACAATACAATCGAATCCTTCATTATCTAATCTATGTCGTACAATTAATACATTTTAATCTCATAAATTTATCAAATAAATTTATCAATTTACCAGCGTAAAAACACTTTACAAAATAAATCAATTATCGCTTAAAGAAGACCCAAGAATTTGCCAGATTTTCTTTAATTAGTACTAAACAGACAGAAAAGAAAAAGAACATTTTCGTCATCTAAATGTAGCATACACCGGTGCTCTTGATGTGCAAATATCAGATAAACTACTATGAATAATCATCGCTTTCATATATAAAATTATAGAGATCCGCAGTTTTCATCTAGTATTTCAACACAGTTTAAACACCAATAATAACTCTCTAAGCGAATTGTCTTTCATGCCGAAATTTTATAACCAGTGAATATCACAACATATGGCACTTTAAAAAATGGTATGCATCAACAATAATCATTTATTTGGTTCAATTTTTATAATAAAACGTACAAGTAAATTTTGGTAAGCAAATCTCAAGAATTTGCACGATTTTTTTTTAAAATAGTACATACATAGACAGAAAAGAAGGAAAAAACATTTTCGTTATCTAAATGTAACATACATTGATGCGATGTGCAAACATAAGAGACACTAGTATTATGAATAATCATCACTTTCATTTATAAAATTATAGAGATCCTCAGTTTTCATCTAACAAAATACGTTGTCCGTTTCTTTTAAAACATTTCGTACCCGAAGAAGCACAAATTAAATGCGAAATTGTTCAACCGTTCATTGTTAACAGTTGATTTATTATTTAACTATTTTCAATGTAATTTAATTGTGGCCTCTAATGTTAGTAATATATAAATTATATCGGCGAGTATTCTTTTTAATATAAACAAACCGGAGTTAGAAATATTGAAATGGTTTCACTAATATACAGACATAATACAATGGTATTATATTGCTCACGGAGGAAAGATCACAATTACCGGGTACAAAATACTATATCAAAGAGGTGCATGTCCACAAGAATTAGCACAATGCCATCGTCTTTCATTCGATGCGGAGAAAAGAATTGCAAATTTTATAGATTTAAGAAGTTACTAAGTTGAAAAAAAACAACAATAAATAAAGCCTTGACAACCATGTGGCGAAATCTCAGAATTATTTTATATTATCCTTGGGGCGACTTCTCCAGGCAAAGTGGGACGACTTCTCCGACCACTATGGGGCGACTTCTCTTGACACCTGGGATGAATTCTCCCAGGTCGAGTTCTTCATGGGGCGAGTTTTCCGCTATTCGGCCGAGTCATACCAAAGACTTACAAAAATGGTACATGTACTAACATCTACCTCGCTTGGCGCTCGGCATAAAGAGGATAGTGTTTGGACTGGTCGGCCTGGTGTCATGATAATGTAACTGGGTGGGACATCATGCCCCAGTGCTAGACATCGCTATTAACTGCATCACTACAGACATCGTAGCAATATGACTGAAAAATTGTTAAAGCTACTTTACAAATCCTAATCAAACAAACAAACTATTAACTGGGGACCAACTAAAACGGTTCTCTCTTTACTACAGGAGTTTGAAAAAGAGAAACAGCTACTCTTCAGTCAAAGTAACCACTAATTTAGTTTGGTCCCCTATTTAGTATCCTATTTAGTATCAACATAAAAAAGCAGGGAACCAGACTACCGCTTTTCCACTATAACGTTTTTTGGGTTAAATTGGTTAACCGGAACTGTTTTAGAACACTTTTAAAGTACTGTTTATTGAGATAACCACACTCTGCAATACGTATTTATCTGGAATAACACAATATAAAACAGGTATGGTCATCTTGCTAGCTGATGAAATAGTTTTTAAATGTTGGATGTGTGTCGCCTATTTTCGATACTATTGTTGTACAGCAGGTGATGCGTCATTTTAAATGTAGCAGTTTACGATACATATAGTACGTTACTGAGTTTAAAGCTATATATTAACATAAAAGAACGATGTCTATTGCAAGTGTAATATATCATGACATTGGCTGATTGGGATCGGATTGAGCTATTGCATTGTAATTATCTTGCTGCATGAGAAAAGATCAAGATGGACCAAGCTTTGCATTTTTTGTATACATTGGGTATTTTGTACAATGGATGTGACAAACATCGTGCTGCCCGTCAACCTGGTCCCTTGATTCATAGTCATATTACATGCACAAGCCAGACTTAAAATTACAAATTATTCACGAAATACATACTATAAAATGGCCCGTATGCTTAAAAGGTTTCACTATGATTTTAAAGTAAATCTAGGAGTCCAGTAATCCCAATTTTGGTAAAAATGGGAGTCCCACTTGCAAAGGATGCAGTCCGATGCCAGAAGATGTATACTTTGAAGATTAGAAAAACTATTGGTTGGCACTGAGTTTAATTTCAACAATCTTTATAGCACTGACATATATAGCTTTTGTTTGTTGAGACAAGTTTTACTGAATTTGTTTCAGTTTTGTCAATCTAAGGAAAGGTCTTGTTCCAAACACTAAGACAGCCAGCCATCACACGGTTCCTTACAGTTGGCTAATGTCCCACCTGAATTATCAGCAATAGTAACTTTAGCCTGTTTTTAATAAAATGAGTCTTCATCAATTTGCTATTTAACCCATTTTATCCTGAATACGCCCGCGGTTGTAATACCTCATTTTATCCTAAATACACCTGCAGTCGTAGTATCCTATTTTATCCTGAATACGACTACGATCGTACTCTACTACGTATGTGTGTAGCGTTTCTAGAAACACATGGTATACATCACAAATATTTGTGTACTTCTTCACCTACACAGGAAATGGTTAAAGCAAGCATGCGCAGTGAAATTGTTTTTAAAAACGGGGTTGGAAAAGAAATGGTTGACTTGAAAATCGATCGATAAAATGATGAACCACAACTCGGATGAACATGGATGCTGATAGCGAGGGTAGCGACATTGAAGTATAGGATTTAGATGATTCTAATAAAGATATTGACTTGAAAGATGGGTTACAATTAAATAAAGTTGATGAAAAAAATGACGCATAGCTTCATGCACTTGTTGATAGCGGTTCAGAGAATGAAGCCAACTTTGAAGGCTTTCAAGATGAATGACTCCGGGATGATTTTTCGATTTGGTTCCAGCCAAAATTTAAATTGTTAGAAGGAGCTATTGAACATTTTTATTCACCATTAAAGTAATATTTTTATTACTAACATAGTGATGATGTGGAGTTCAAAATTTGTACTGATTAATTATCTTACTGATAGATTTCGATGATTTTTTATGAGAAACTGCACACACAAATACATGTATCAGAATGTGAAATAAAGAAATTGTACCACGTGTCATGTTGTCCAATTTTAGTAAAATTATTATAACTTTTAAACTAACAGTGCTAGAAACTTCAAAGTTAGACCAAAATACTAGAAATTGAATTATCTTTATTTTCTTCACATCCTATGAGGAGCATTTAATTCATCTTCATGGACAAAAAATTCACTGAACATCATGGTAAGTTTTTTTAAATAAAAATACATTCTTGTAAGTCATATTTCAAAATACAGTTGTGAGCATGTACTTTGGTAAATGATAACAAAACATGAATCACAGTTTTGCAAATTGTATTATCTTTTCAGAGATATATAGTTTTATATACTTTATAAATTTAAAGAAATAACATTGTAATAACATTTTTAGTAAACATGGTGAAGGTAGTCAGAATTGATACAGCTACTGCTGTACGATGCTCCGTTTTACCACAATGTATTTAGAATTGCTTCTCAGGAATCAGGCACTGCAGTTGAAATTGGTAAACAGGATAAAATGGGTTAAACCCCCAAAATACATATCCGGATTTGGTGAAGGCATTTTGTCAAAGTCTCAACATATATTGATTCTGAAGTCACATGTGCTCTTAGAAATAACGACATGGGTCTTTCTGCATGTAAATTCATTTCTGGACTGTGGTATGTATGCTTGTATATGGTAAACACTATTCATAAAAGCTGCCCAGTTCTGTCTCATTTTTTATATGTATATAAAATCAGTTAATTGCTCAAATGAGTTGACATTAGTTTTTAGGATCCTCTGTTTTGTTTACTAAATCAGTTAATAGTCTGTATGTTTTGAGTTAGTGAAAAAAAATGAGTATGATGCCGCTGGCTGGCATTCTTGATAGTTGATCTTGATTAACCGTTTAACTTTAAGGCAGTATGATACATGCTCAAAATTTTTATAGCCCCTAATGTTTCTTTCATTTGTATCCATCATCCCATTTAAGTTTTTTTTTTCTCTTCTTCATTTCTTTGGTACATACACATGTTGACTGCCAGGTCATGTGGTCTACCTCTGCAATATTGTAAGAGTGCATAATACAGTTTCCGAAACCATAGCTATGAGCAAGAGCATAAAACTATGTCACGAAATATAGAACTGAGTTTTTTTCTTTTTGTGGGGCAATACATTCGTAATTTAGTGATGCGTAAAATATTGAGCTGGTAATTCTTATAAATAATCATTGTGAAAAAGTGACTAAATATTCACATGCAATATTAACTAATGCTTATTTGAATATTCAAGTAAAAATTCTGGGTTTATGTTAGAATTGTGGGTTTTGTGGGCTCTTTGGTTGTGGGTTTTGTTAGAACTGTTTGTTTTGTGGGTGCTGTAGGTTTTGTTGAATTTTGTGGGGTTTATTGCTTGTGGGTTTTGTCAGGAGTATATAATGCTTATGGGGGTTCAGTCAGCTAGTTGCAATCAAGCTAGGTACATCACATTCATTGTGAGTTTTTATTTTATTCTTTTTAATTTTGTTTTGTTTAGTGGATTATAGAGTTATGTAACTTTACACAATATTTTGGACAATAAATGTTTGTTAAAGTTATTTAAGCACAAATCAATACTAATTTAAGGAATTTATTTTTAATTTTTAATTCCTTTCTCACTTCAAATTTATATACATTCTAGTCATTTCTAATTTATTTTTTACAAGCAAACAAGATATTGTTATATCACTATTTATTTGAAACTCATTTTTATGGTCAAGTGAGTGATGTCCTCACAGACCAATGCTTTTATTTATTTCTTTATTTTCTCTGTTTAATTATTTTTTTTATAGCTAAAGACATACATAGAAGTTTATCTACATTACAAATACATAATTCCTTTTCGTGAATTATAGGTCCAACAAAGTTCTTAGGGAAATAGAATGTCCAAGTCATTGTGAGTGTTTTCCTCGGTGACTTGACTGCCAATTTGCCTCCATCTATATTGATTCACTTCAGTTAGGTATTATGCTATAGTTGAAGTGTAAAGTCAGACAAGTGTTTTCCTTGTAGATTTTACATTTTCACATGTTGCAGTCAAGTCATATTTTCTCTTCTGTCATAAATTTTATTATAACTAAATCCAAATATAGTAAATCTTATAATTTTCCTACATCTAAAGGAGTAATAATATAATGAACTAATGGTTTTATAATTTTCCTACATCTAAAGGAGTAATAATATAATGAACTAATAGTATAGTGCTAATGTGTATCCTGATCTTGTGTGTGAAATTATCATATACCATACTGTACCTCAAGATAATGATAGTATTCTGCCCTTGTATACTTACAATAAGACTGTCATGGTTATGAACTTTATTCAGTGTTTCTTAATAAATGAATCATGTTTTATTTATTTTGAAAATAAATCAATATTGGTTAGTTTGATTACACTGTATTCTCCCCTCCTTAGTCAGCAGATAAGAAGCATATTCATCCCTACTCCAATATAGTATTATCATTCACCCATTAGCGTCGTCCATGTCATATTATTTTTGCATAGGTGCAGTATTATTTGTAGATAAGATGCAAAATAGTGGTCTAGCAAATGTCACTCACAGGATAGTGGATAGTGCATGCTGGGTAGAAAATTATGCCCAAGGCAAATCAAGGGTAATAAGAGCTAATGGTGTCTGATTTATTTTGTTGACATGTTTTTCAATGACATACAAGTGCACATAAGGAATATCCAATGTAATATGATGGCCCCAGGTAAAATGGCTGGTACAAATCAGCCTAATTACTTCCTGTGGCAGAAACATTGCCTTATATATTGTTTATTATTGTTATTGTTGAATGTTATTATATTATTATTTATTTTGTAAACTACAGAACCATAAGTCTGAGTTCGGCTTTGTTTCTTGTAGAATATGTCACGTATACTACCCTATGGAAGGTTGTCTCTATATTCTTGTATTTTTCTTCAAACTGGACTCTTCCAGGAGGGAGCTTTCTGTTTTATCAGAATTGTATGAGATATTCAGACATTGTGAATATGTACGGCTGTGTTTGTTTGCAGAATGTCCCGGAAGGAGACACGTAGTCCATATGAACAGGGAGAGCTAGCATCCTCAAGCCCTGAGAACTGTCCTCACAGTGACAATGAGGAGGAAGAACATCGATTATCCTTATCACCACATTCCAAGGAGGGTATAGATGAGGAGGAAGAGGAGGAGGATGTAGATGAAAAAGAAGAAGAGGAGGAGGAGGATGTGGGGGAGGAAGAACAGAATGAGCAAGAAACAAATCATTCAGGAGATAAGCAAAGGTAGTTGAATGAATTGAGAATACTGTGTCCAGATTTTTCCATTTGTAATTAGATGTAGAAAAGACATGAATTTATATATATATTTGTGCTTATGTCAGCTTGCAAATAATGTGCAGGCCATTTTCAGATGCAAGACTTTATATGAGTGTCCATCCATATAGCAAGCTATGGAAATGACTGAAATCAAACAAATCGTTGGCAAAGCAATGTTATTGTCATGCTTTTTTGCAGTTATCCTTATCAACCTGCCCCTCAATTCCACCCACAGAAGATGAGGTGAAATTTGTTTATGAATGTACAGACCACCCCAATGATTAGTGATGGGAATCGGTCAGAAATTCATAATCGATAATCGGTTCCCCTTAACCAACTGATCACCGATTATAATCGGTTACTAAGAGCAAATTTTAATTTTTGTTACACAGTTATATCTTTGATCAAGAGTTCAATATGTTTATAAATGTACAGGAGTAATCTATTTTAATGACATGTATACTTTAACCTGACAATAATATTACATTGTGTGTTACTTTTGTTCTACAACTTTGTTAAATGAACGCAACATTTTATGGCTGATCAGTCATATGTAACTGAAATACTGCTACCATCCCCTGAAATTCTTTCTTTCATATGTGATGTGTCTATGATTTAAAGTATAGAAGGACATGATTTTCTTGTTTGTCATTGTTTATTAAATACTACAAAAGATGTTGCAATTTAACTGAAACAAAACAACAAAATGTGTTTAAATTTATTAACTCAACAATTTAACAACTTTACCATGTAATAATGACTACTTATATGTTCCTAATTGTGCATCGTAATGTTTTTTATTTGTAGTTGTGAAGGGATTAATACATATCAGGTCAACTTTAGTGGCTGGGAGTTTTACTAACATTTTTGCTTTGCATACACCGAAAAGTAGTCTCCCATTACACACAATCGATTATGGAGTTTCACAATCGATTATCTTATTGGTTCGCTCAACCAACTGATGATCGATTATAATCGATAATCGGAACAGCACTACCAATGATATATATAAAAATTGATACCGGTAGTTAACATCCAGTTTCTTCAACAAGACTTTTGGTAATATAAGGGATTTCAATTGCAGCTGGGTCCTAATTGCTGTTTTCTTTCTTCATTTTTAGTGGGGACGAGGAACAAGATTTCGATGACAGTGACTCACTGGACATAAAACCTCCTCAGGCTCCAGCTGCTAAGAAGGAAAAGTCTTCCAAACACAGGCATAGAGAGGATCGCCACAAGGAGAGAGGCAGGGAACATGGAAATGAAACATCAAGAGAAAGGGAGAGAGTGAGAGAAAAGGACAAGATTAGAGAGAGAGAAAGTATGTATAGTCCAACCCATAATGGTCACCTTCCCACACTAGCCACTGCCCATATAATAGCACTTTCACAGACCTGCCGGCCCTAATAATTTTGCCATAGGTCTTACAAAACTTACCCTTAAATTATGGACTTAAGGAATAAAAGCGAAAACTATGAAAAAAAGGACTGTGCAGACAAATCTGGATAATTCATTCATCCTTGTTTGATTTTGATCTGGGTTTCATAATAGAATTAATGGAATTAGTTGGAGATCCAGACTAACTATACTGTAGTACCTCAGACGCCTTAAACTGCACATATTTTTTTATGCAAAGCTTCTGTATGATTAAACTGTTGGTTATATAATTTTACTGAAAATGATGTCCAGCAACTGATGCACATTGAAGACAAAAGAAAAAATATATGCAAAGCTTCTGTATGATTAAACTGTTGGTTATATAATTTTACTGAAAATGATGTCCAGCAACTGATGCACATTGAAGACAAAAGAAAAATTAAACCTCTTATGAAGTGTTAACGATCAGCACAGTAGAATAAAAAGATATCATTAGATTCTTGAGAGTAAAAGCAGTTACATTTATTGGACATAACATGTCAAGTTGAGTATATCTGGTAGTGGGAGATTACCTCTGAGATATGATTTGGGTTTGGAACTGAAGTTTGTGCAACATTACTTGTAGTAATAAGATCGACATGTACTTCACAAACATTTTAGTTGAACATAATGTTTACCACTATCACATGTTTAAAATATTGAAGATTTAAATATGTTTTTCAGAGTTACAAGAGCAGTTTATGATATTTTGTTACACATTATTGAAAAACTGGTCAAGCTTATGACAAAATTGAACTGCCTGACTAGGCTTGTCTTGTCAGGATTAGCGGGTCTGCTGTCATCTTCCCACACTAGCCTGCTAATTTGCACATGTCCATTCAGGACATGGAACTACCCTTTAGATAAATCAAAGAGATATTATATGTGTGTAGGAGAACAAAAGTTATTGTGTATCATTGCTTTGAATGAAAATGTTGAAGCCATATGTATTATATAGGTTTGTGATAAGGTTGTGAGCAGCTGCAATGTTTCTTTTTTTACTGCATAAATAAAATGCAAAGCATGACATGTCAGATGAGATAGTGTTAAAATGTGATTAATTTTAAGTCAATTTAGAAAGCAGTTAGCCTGGAAAAAATACTGGTCAACAGAGTTTTTACTTTGTGAAAAATTCCAGCAAAAAAACATAGGAGGGGTAGAGGTAATTTCTTTGCACATAATGCAAACAACTTCCATATTTTCCAGCCTGTAAGTCGATACTTTTTTATTTGAAAGTCGGGTCTTCATCTCATACTCCAAATTGACTTATATATGGATTGTGTCATTGAAAATTTATATAAGTTACGTTTGTAACTACAGGTAATAAAATGAACTACAATATGGATGCGCTTTCAGTTTTAATAAAACAAGCATGGACTGTTTATTCAGCTGTGTCAATTGATAGCAGAATATAGCAGTGATTTGTTCAGAAGTAAAATCACAAGCATGTTAGCATTGGTTATGCAATTTCACGATTGCCAATAATAATAATGAGGACTTGTATAGCGCCTAATCTTTTGAAGCTCTAAGCACTTTACACCATCAATAATGATATGTCTACACTACAGAAAAACAAAAGCCAAAAACAATGAAATTTGGAAAACATAAAAACATGCTCAAAACATATAAGATACAAAACACAATTAGGTCTCTAAGTTGGTCCCTGCAGTTGAAACAGGTGAGTTTTAAGAGCACTCTTAACTCTTTCAGCCCCAAGAAACTTATCAGTAACACTGTTACTGTGCCCCAGCCACACTAAGCTGTGATTAGCTGCTTGTGCCCCAGAGTGTTTTACCTGTTTGGAAAATTTTGTAGAAATCATGCACATGCCTTCACATTTACTTTAATTTCTCTTCTTGTATCCAATATTAATCCATGTAAATGTCACCAATTAATCCAAATTAATTTGTCTACACAGTAATGTATTTTTCTTTCTTTTTTTCCAAGTCTTTCACAATTTATTTATACATTTCTTTTTACAAAATTATGTGCTACATTGTTAGGAATATCACATCATCAGCACTTAATTCCATTAAAATAAACCAGGAAAATTTAATATGTGATATGGTTTGAAACAATTTGTACATGCATTTACTTGGCAATGTTCACATCCAGTTTTTGGTTAAGATAGAACTTTGTTCAATAAACACATTTTGCAGGTTGGATACTACATTTGTTTGGTGATACCAATATGCACTTTTAGGCATATGGATTGGTTTCGTTTGCGATGTCTGTGTACAGTTTCTATGGAAATAATAATAAGTGAAAAAAGATAGATTTCTCTTTTTCCTTGTCTATTTGTCATTGTATGTTGTAGGTCCAGGATTCATTCCACTAAAATCATTGATTTGGATAGACAGAAGACGATCGCTCCAATCTGCTAGATTGGCAGAAACTCTTTCATTTTCGCTATCAGCATCCGCTTTTTCTGACTATTCAATCTCAATAATCTTCAATGTCCCTTTCAAAATCTCACAAATTATCCAACTGTCAAACATATCTCTTCTCTAATTACTCAATATTTTCGAGATCAAACCCAAGAAACTTCTCATTCTCGCCATCACCGCCATCAAAAACCACTCGTGCTTCCGCCATCAATTTACGATTTTTTAAAGAAAAAAACGTGTATTGAAACGGATCTCAAGTAGTAATCCTTGGTTTCTGAACATTTAAAGTTTGCCCAAACAAATGTAAATTCATTTCTGATAGGCTATAATTAGGTCTGATGCTGAGAAAAGCCCCATTTATAACCAGTCAGAGACTTTCTCTCGACCATACATTTGGACCGTGGAGCAGCAGTACCGGCCATTGAATGCAGTCGAAAAACTTCACGCAAAGGCAGTATCGGCCGTTGAATGCAGAAACTGGATTATGCGTAAAGGCGGCATCGGGGCCGAATGAGTTAAAAGGGACCAGTGTCTTTGTCTAATTTCAAAGGGCAATTTGTTCCATGTCGCCGGGCCCTGGTATGCAAACAAACGTCCATATGACTTTGTTTTCACCTTGGGAACAATGAGTATATGATTATCAGAAGAAGAGCGTAAGGATCTAGCTGGTGTATACACATGGGTGAGGCAGGATAGGTATGTTGGACTGGAGTCTGTCATTGAAACATAGCACAGAGAACAAATTTTGTGTTTGATTCTGTATCAAATTGATAGCCAGTGTAGGGTACAGAGCAGTGGTGAGGTGTGCTCTGATCGAGGTACTCTAAAGATGATCCGTGCAACTGTGTTTTGAATTTTTTGAAGTTTCTGGAGTAAATATTGTGACGAACCAGACAGAATTGAGTTACAATAGTCCAGATATTTACGAATGGAACTGATGCGTCTCAATTCAAGATATGCAGCCTTGCATATGTTAATGACATGTTGGTGCAGTGTGTAAGTACTGTCTAGAGTAACGCCTAGATTTCGTACTGACTGTGAGAATTTAATGTTGGTGTTGCTGAAATTTATTGTCTAGGTAAGTGATGTGAATGAGAAAGTCTCTGTGTTGTGATCAGAATAGCCTCAGTTTTATGATCATTCATCTGCACCTTGTTACATGTCATCCATGATTTCATATCAGAAATGCACCTCTCTACTCCATGGATGGTAGCATCAACTTCAGTTGAGTGGCTAGACTTGTATATTTGGGTGTCATCAGCATACAATTGGTGAAACACTGGGTGATGATCTATGACACTTGAGAGCGACTGAGTGTACAGAATGAAGAGAACAGGTCCAAGAACAGATTCCTGTGGAACACCACACCACAACATATGTCAACTGGGCTGGAGTGTATTCCATTTGTAGATATAATTTGTGTCCTGTTGACTAAGTAGGACTTGAACCATTGTAAGGCTATATTCTGAATGCCAAATTCATGCTGGAGACGGTGAAGTCAAATGTGTCAAATGCTGCAGATAAATCCAGGAGAGTGAGGACTGTAATCTTTCCACTATCCAAAACAGAGATAATGTCATTAAATACTTTCAGAAGAGTAGCTTCCGTACTGTGGCAATGGCGATATGCAGACTGTACATTGCTTAAAAGACTGTTTGAATTCAAATGAGATACAAGTTGGGTTAGAACAACCTTTTCTAAGATTTTTTATATGAATGGGTGATTAGAAACTGGGCAGTAGCTCTTTAAATCGTTATGGTCAAGTGTTGGTTTCTTCAGCAGTGGCTTTACGATGGCAGTTTTGAAAAATGATGGGAATTCCCCCAATGAGAGAGATATTAAGAACATCAGTTAGTGAAGGCAATATTGGGTCTACGCACTCAAGAATCAGTGATGTCGGAATTGAATCAAGTTCACAAGACTTTGGTGCACTTTTCATCACGATTGTCCGTACTAAATCAATAGAAACAGGTTCAAATGCTCCTACTGGTTGTTGCTGAAATTCTGCATCATAACTGTATGGTGACAAGTCAGTTGAAATTGTGCTGTCAAGCGAATCTCTAATGGTTTGTACTTTGTCATCGAAGAAATTTGCAAAATTGGTCCAGAAGGTCTAGTGGAGAGAAGGTTGTTGGAAATGGTGTACGTTTGTTCCTTGACATTAGTTTGTTAGTTACCTCGACGAGCTCTTTGCAGCTGGAACTATCCGTGATCTTAGTACTGTAGTGGGATAATTTGGTTGAATGGACTATGTTTGTGACGTTCTTCTTAGCGGCTTCATAGATTTGTGTATGAATAGTGAGTCTGGTGGAAAGCCAAAGTCTCTGCTTTTCAGCTATGTCTTTTAGCAGTGTGAAGCTGGTCCCTAACATCGCTATACCATGGAGAATACTTTTTTATTGATATTCTGCATTTGGTGGCTGTGGCATGTTTTTCAAGCAATTAACGCAGGCAGTTATCAAGTTGTTCCACTGTTGGGTGTAGGAAAGTTTTTAGTCTTTTTTGGATGTCATGCAGGAATTTGGTTCTATTTATCATATGGAGGTTTCACTTGGTAGCAAATAGAGGTGGAGGGTTAGGGACTTATATGTCAAGATGGTATACAATGCAGAGGTGATCTGATGCAAGTTCGTGGGATACAAGGGTGGATTGCAGAATATTATCATCAGGTCTATAAAGAAACAAGTCTAAAATTTGACCAAGTTTATGGGTGGGTTGGTTAACTGACTGTTTAAGAGTGAAAACTTTAATGGAATCTTGGAGTTTTGACGTGTATGGTTTTCCAGGACAGTCAAAGTGAAAGTTGAAATCCCCAAGAATAATTAGGTTACCACCTATCGAATTTCCATACTCTAGAAGATTTGGAAACTGCTCCAAAAAGAGAGATTTAGTCAGCTTGTTTTTCCTACTAGAAGGAGGGCGGTAGAGACAGAAAAAATGGACTGACCTTTATTCCAGTGTGAGCATTGTTTGGAATAGTTCAAACGATGTGTGGCAGAAATTGAAGAATGTGTTGTACTTAAGGCATTTGATCATGGGATTCTTTGTAATTACAGCAATTCCACCTCCACAAAAATTGCGAAGGAACGACTTGATGGATTAATCGCTGGGTGTTAAATCCGCACACTTATGTTCATCACCTGACGATTGTAACCATGTTTCTGTCATGAAGAAGACGTTGATATTCTGGTCGTTGATAAAATTAACAATTTCTGTGTGCTTTTCCAGTGATTCTACTGATTGAGCCTCAAATAATGCAATATGTAGTGGTATCCCTGGGACAGTTGACACAACGGTTGACGATTTAAGAGGAATTTGAATCAGGTTATTAAAATTAACGGCAGAATTTTTAAATTGTTTATCTGTTATGGGCGAAAGGGAGATAACTGGAATTCTTCCTGTTCTATGCCGGCCAGCTTTGAAAGAACGTTTCTTTTTTCGCTTCCGTTTACATTTAAGTAATGATGAATGTATTCCCAGTTCGTTCAGTCTTGAGCATAATGTAGTATCTAAAACCAAGGTGTGGTCATTGAATCCAATTAATGAGGGTCTGTCATATTGTATGCGGTCACGTGACGGCATACTATTAAAAAACAAATGACGTCTTAACAGTGGAACAAAGCAGCTGAGAAAATTTCTAATTGTTCCTGTTTCCAAAACAAGGAGATGAATTAACACATATGAACGGAACAGCCAATGCATGATGAGACACAATAATGTAGACAAAGATAGACAACAAGCACAAATATCATGAAGATAGACAAAATCAGAAAAGCCTTTCTCGAGCAGTTAAGCTATGGCGGCCATCTTTCCGGAAATGGAATATCATACAACGATACCATTACTAGTGTAAAATATGAAGCCAAGATATTGACCTGGCATCGTCTTATGTTCTGAATTGACTTATATATGGACGAAGGATGAAAAATTTACAAAATTGGTGAATTTGACTTGTACATGTATTCCTAATCAACTTATCGGCCGGAAAATACGGTATTGACTTATGCCAACTTGGTTCTGACCCTGATTGGGCTTAGAGAATCCAGCTGAGAAGTTTGAACCCTCCAGTCTTTAGTGAGTGTAGTGATAAACACTTATAACACCTGAATTTCCATCAAACCCCCTTCTGAATTTATAGTTGAACTGTACTCTAATTTTTAACATACAGCAACTCACACGATGGCATACAGCAATTATATTAGGAACAGACAATTTAATGTTCTGGGAGCCTGAAAATTTGTTTTAAAAAATTTGTAAGTAACCTGAAAAAATATCTTGCTAGGATTTATAGAAAAATAATATTATATAGCCATAATATTAAATGAAAGGAAAATGAATTATATTTAGATTTTAAAAAAATGCATCTCTGCCTAAAAGAAAATCACACACTTTAAATGGTCAGTACTTTATCGTAGATGAATTTGCTGTGTAAGTATTCGTTGTTGTTTACGTTATATTGTAAAATCTGTAACCAAAGTGGGATGATTATGCTGAGGCTGCACAGCTTGGTGATAAAATTAGTAAGTCCTGAAGCCATCAGTTTAATACATGTACTGTTGATATCATAGGTATGGAAACCTTTATAAGGAAGTGAACACTTTGGGATGATATTTATAAAGGGGGCCAGTAAACTTAAAATAAACTTAATAAACAAAGGAGACAAAATTTAGTGGATTAGAAAAATTACATAAAATTCAAACAGAAATCTGCACATCACTGGATGATTTGCAGTCTTATAAAGGAATACATCTAACATACTCTAGTAAATAACTATAAGAAAAAAAGACAGTTTTGTAATCAGATCATCACCCGCCCCTTTCCATCTCTTAAGTGTTGATTTGGCCAAAATATTGTTTACTACATCCCATTTGGTCACTACTGTGGCATACATGGGACATTTAAAACATGTGACTAGCAGATCATAAATATAATTATATTTATATTTATAATATTTTAAATTTGTGACAGAGGCAACTGTTTTATAAAAAGTTTTTGAATAATGTTTGTAATTAAAGGTAAAATCATGTTATTAATATCATTGAATTCTTAAAAATTCTAAAATTTACATTGATTCCTTGCAGTCAGAATGGTGCTGATAAAGAAGACTGTGTGCTGGGTCAATGTCTGCTTTGCTCTGGTTGGATTTACAAAAATATATGGATCCAGATACCATTTTACATTAGTTTAAGGTAGTTAGTGAAATTGGTTAATGATTCACTATATTGTTAATTGACAGAGGTAAGAGGTTCATGAAGTGACAACAGGATTTGTTTTTCATGTCTAATAATAAAGATTATATTGTTTTGCAGGGGTACATGAGAGACCATATGATCACAAGTCTACTTCGACACATGATAGACGAGAAGCAAAAGAGAGAGAAAGAAGGATCAGTGAGGAAGATTTGAGAGAAGAAGAAAAAAGAGAAAAGTCTAGGAGAGAGAGGTTAGTCAACTATATCCTTTTCACTTTGATTGTCTTTTTCATTTGTTACTGGTATGAATATTACCTTTTCATAATGTTATGTTTGACTTTCTCAATGACAACCACTAGGAATCTGTA
Organism: Unio delphinus; assembly: GCA_029339505.1. Lineage (NCBI taxonomy): Eukaryota > Metazoa > Mollusca > Bivalvia > Unionida > Unionidae > Unio > Unio delphinus. The sequence continues at coordinate 3,651,084 of JAQISU010000090.1, forward strand.
AGATTCCATTATAATCGTGAATAAAAGTCATTATTGATAGCATGAAGAAAAAAAACAAGTTTTTAAAACAAAAGCTGTGTGTGGCAAATTAAGTTTTTTGTCTTTTTATGATGCCTATAGCAAGCAGGAAAAAGATTTGATGTGAATTTGTCATCTTTATGGAACTTCTTGGAAATTTCCCAAGTATTATGGGTAAAATAATAATGGAACAGAAATTACCCTATTTATGAATACTTTACATTATGGGCAAGATAATGAACAGAAATTATCTGATTTTTGTATACTTTACTTTATGGGTAAAATAATAATGGAACAGAAATTACCTGATTTTTGTATACTTTAGTTTATGGGTAAAATAATAATGGAGGGGCCCCGAGTGGCCGAGTGGTCTAAAGCACTTTCCATTACAGATCACTGCCGTCTCACCTCTGTCTTCGTGGGTTCAAGTCTAAGATTCTGCTGATGTAGTTATGTGAGAAAGCTTGCCAGTAGCTTCTCATGGGTCGGTGGATCTTTCCGGGGCTTTTCCTCGGGTTCTTCCTCCACCAATAATACTGGCCACCATGTATAACCTATCGTGTGCTGAAAAATGGCGTTAAACCCTAAAACAAAACAAAGAGAATAATAATGGAATAGAAATTACCCTATTTACGTATACTTTACATTATGGGTAAAATAACAATGGAATAGAAATTACCCTATTTATGTATACAGTTCATTGCTTGAAATCTTGTTATGTCAGTTTGTGTATGTCTCACAGCATAAGAGATGTTTTTTTACCACTGTGGAAAATTAGAAATAACAACAAAGAGTTGTGAGATTTTGCAAGAAGTCATTAAGTCCTGTGAGATTTGGAACTGTGGCTTCCGAACCTGAATTGTTTCAAAAGTACTTTATGAACATTTTTCTTGAACATAATGTTTACCTGCATTAAGACACTCTTCTGAACCTTTAAAATGCCAAGTCAGCAAAACAGTTTTAGGTATTTAATTTACACTTGACTAAAAAGTGGTTATTCTTACTGAAAAATATCAAATATCCTACTGAGAAGATTTTTTCCGGGTTGATATGTATGGAACCTTAAAAATTTCCTGTTGGATAGGATGATGTGGATGTGTGCATACATATCCTGTCTGTGGAGACTTCTGGCTTTTGTCCCATATAATTGTTCCTGATCAATGTTTATTAAAGCTGTACCGATGTAACTTTTTGCCAATTATGCCAAATACCACGTATAGCCGATTATTAAAATTGCTGATACCGATTATGAGACCAATTATTTCATTATCACAGTATATATTCGCATATAAGCTAAGTAATTAGGAAAAAATAAAGGCCTGGAATTGGGGTGGGTGGGTCGGTTTATCCGTGGCACCAATGTCTAAACTTTACCGTTTTTAGGTCTTTTTGTTGACTACTGTAATGGATGTAAATCTTGGCACATGAAACAATAATTTTTTCCGTGTCCTAAGACATAGGCATGTTTAAAAAATGAACTTTTGGTGACCCGACAGTTATTAAACTGGTCTAAAGTACTATCATTGATTAAAAGAGAAAAATTATTATTAGTCTGCAAAGGGTGACCCGTCGTCATAGAATTTACACTTTGAGAAAAAAATGGAAATTTTGAGTACATGAAGACAAAACCAGTGTGAAATACACTTGTATATTGACAAATTACATTCTGGTTACCTTTGTGTAATAAAATCCACAATAAAATATCGCATCGATCATGTCCTGATATGAAAAACAGTGTGATCTTCAATGTCGGCATTAGCACATGGTTGGATAGTTGTTATTTACATGCTTCATGTATATGTACTTAAATTGGCCTTCCTTTTGGTCAGTCTCTTCCATCTTATTGAGGCTACCAAGGGGATGGTGCTATTCACAGGGAAATTAAAAACTGTCAACAGTACATGTATTCTCCACAAATACTTTTGTATCGGATGCTATGACAAACATTAAAGCGACTGAACCAACCACTTGTTGCAGCGAAGTTCTCCACACTAAGTTTTTCCCGCAAATGCTTCATTGAACCATTTTGTGGCTTCCTCTGCGTCTTCAAATGTAGCAGTCTTTTGCTTCTACCACAGTTACCTTCAGTGTACTCTTTCTTTAAAGACTCAGCAGCTTTCATCCTTCCTGAACGGCTGTTATTTTTAAGCGAACAATTTCACAGACCTCTTTGCAAGATGTTCAGCCCACAACTTCCTCAACAGCCAGATATTTAGTTTACAGAGACTGTAAATATAATTTGCGTTTTACACTGCTGTTGGTAGCCATTGTAAATGTAAATAAAGTTAAAAACGAAACTTTCATTGCAAAATAAACTTGTTTTAATCACCGACCACTTTCAAAGGTCTCGGAAAAGCGTAATCACGCATATTTGGACGCATTTTTTATATCTGGGATTCAGACAATACCATATACAGGAGTCCTCAGTGCGCATCAATTTGCTGGACTGCTTCGACCACCTGTTGAGCGGGAAAATGTGTTGATCAATTGATCATTTTAGCTGTTTACAATCAGAAAATTCAGTGGCTGAAAGACCCACAGATGTACATGTTGTCATTGGTGGCAAGATCAAAGACTTGACTAGCTGCAGATTGGTGAGAAAATGTGCTGATATTTACAATGACTGATTTCAGAGGTAGAATGACCCATTGATGTACTTGTGTATAAGAAGAGTACATCAACTGACTAACTTTTGCCCTCATTATTGTTTTCATTTCCAAGTGTAGCAATCTAAGTAGTGCTTGTGATTGAGAGTTGGACAAAATGCTGTTTGCAAATTTTAACAAGAAGGGTTAAATGGTTAATTGGCAAATATTGAATGAAATTCAACAGAGTGTTCGAAGTTGCTAGAACTGACATTTCACATGGAACACTATGTATGATGCCTAACTTTGTGCAGGGAATAAGACCTTATCTTGACCTGACAATTCACTCTCACTCTAGTGGACAAACAAGGGCTGTAAATCTGAAAATTAAACTATGGCAACCACTGTTTCTACTCCTATGGAAATATAGCCATTTCAGGTATGCCCAATTTGCTTCTGGTAGGGGACTGCAATGTTTACTGGTGGTACTCTTGACCTTCTAGTTTTAAAATCCTAGCTATACCTCTGTGCATTCTTTGGAAAATGCAAGAATTGATCAGATTTCACTACTTTTAAGTTGCCGCGAGAGGTCAGCTTTACAGGCCCAAACAAAAGCCTAGGGTTTTTTTTGTTGTTGTTTTTTTTTTATCTGACCGTGACATTAACGCTTGTCGTCAAACTGAACTAATTGTTGAACAAAGTATGGGTTGGAACTTGCAGCTTGTCGACATAAATGATTAGAAAACAAAGGATTTGTTCAAGCTGGGACCAAGGGCTTCTATTGACATGTATGTTTATCGTTTATCTTGACGTCAACATAAGCATGACAATTTGGTAGTAACAGTAGACCAAAGGACTGGGACTTTGTTTTTTTTGTTGACAAAGGCGGCTTGTCGATATAAGTGATGTCGATAAAACTGGTAGGACTGTATTTAATTCTAATTTAAAATTCAAGCCATGTCAAGATGAATGTTATGATTGAATTTATATTTTGGAAATTTGTTATTTTTTAAATTTGTTTACATCGGCACCGATTATTTCTGCCGATACCGATTATACCGATTGTTCTAATAATCGGCCCGATTATGAGTATGGACGATTAATCGGTACAGCTTTAATGTCTATGCTTTGACTGGCAAGACTTTGATCCACAACCATTGTTTTTAATCTGAAGATCTTTTAATGCCACTGTAGAGATTAAACTGCTGAATAGAAATTCATTGTCTCATGGAGTAATCCCCATTAGATGTTGCTATAATCTAGCATGACCTTTCAAGAATCCAAGGTGGCATCCTGATGGAAGTAAAGCAGTTTCTCAAAGAGAGCCTTCAGACATCTATGCAAGGTAGACACCTCCTAGAAAAGGTTGAATGAGATTACCAAAAAGGTTTATATAGGAAACTTTGATAGATATGGTTCTGATGACTTAACTGGAATGGGGGTTTAGATCCACATCAACATCCCTACCCGGGATGCTCTTGAATTGAGATCAGGAGACTTGCTTGGTCAAGCAGATGTATGCACATTGTTGTTGTTGTTTTTAGATGTAACTAACACCATTTTCAGCAGAAGATAGGCTATATAACTGGTGGAGAAAGAACTTGGCAAAACTCTAGAAAGAACTACCAACCCATGGAAAGCTGCTGGCAAGTTTTCTGATGTAGCCTAAGTCAGAAGCTTGAACTCATTCAGACAGAAGTGAGATGGCAGTGATCTGTAATGGTGAGTGCTTTTGACAACTTAGGCACTCAGAGTTCCACATGCACATTGTAAATAGATGCTTTGACAAGGAGAAGATAATGCTTTTCTGCTGTCTGACTGCATTGACACTATGCCAACTTATGTGCTATACCCCTTGCCATAGCTGACTGCGGAAGAAGTAGAAATTTAGCTGAGACTGTGAAAGTGTCTTAAACTGGAGAGTAACCAAGTGTTTGAAAACCTGGAAGGCTTTGGACACAGATCCGGATGAAGGCAGCAGCAGATCTTTTCTTTAACAGAGATGCTGCAAGGGAGAGTGAGTGTGCCAATCTTGCAAACTGTTGATGAATTTGTGCACTTGGAAAGCAGTGATGCAGGAGATCTCATGCAAATTAGATGCATGTTGAATATATAATGATGCACTCTGTGTAGTATGTAATGTTTATTACACAGTTTAAAAATATGAATAAATAAAATTCTACAAAAATAATTTAAAGTATGGATACTTTTTGGTTAAAAGTATTTCTGTCCACTCCAATGTATGAAAATGTTGGTTAATACAAAAGGATTCTTGGAGATCACACAAATTATTTGCAACATAAAATTGTGTGTACTAGAGGGTCTCTGCCATTTCCTCACATTTTCACATGCACAAATGTTTGTCCTGTAATGAAAGGTGAAATATTTGTCAGCATTGCTGATTCTTTTCAACTTCCAGTAATTGCAGATAGCAATGTTTAGAGTGAATGGCAGAATGAAGTGGAGTTTTCTTGCTAATGGAGGATGTTAATTTTAAGAGAAGGAAAACCAATAATTGTTGTAAAATTTCTGAAATTTTGGTTGTTGCATTGCAAATTGTTACAACGCAACACCAAAATGGGATATATTGTGTATTATTTGCTCAAATTGTGGTGAGGGAACCTTTTACATAAGAATTTTGCCTTTGAATTTGTGGATGTCAGCTCTTACAAGGCATGCCAATTCACCAGATCACATGCACGTTAGAGCATACCAAACCACATGACTGTAAATGTCAACTATTTCAACAAAACAACCGTAAAGAATAGTTTACTAAGATTTTGAATCTGGCCAAGCAAGCTGTGCATGTTCCCCATTAAGATTTCAGGCGGTAAGAGGATTTTAATAAAGGTTTTGACTTCAGCATGGACCTAATAGATTGGATCAGGAAGAAATAGAGAAGGATATTTAAGTGAGGGTTAAATAATATACTATGCCCCCGCCACCCCCCCCCCATGATTTTTGTGCCTTCCTTGTTTTGGTAAAGAATGTGATCCCACCTTTAGATAAAATCCTGGCAGCATATCTGCTTCCACTAGCTGATGAAGATGGGATGAAGAAGGGGAAATTAGATAAGGATAACGTTCAAATGCATTCATGGCCTCTTTCAGCTCACAGGAGTCAACTATTCAAGAAGTTGGATGGCAATTCCCAAGTGTTGCATGAGGAAATAAGTGGCATCCATACATCATTGAGGTTCCATCCAGCACACAGATATATAACATCTTTACAGAATCTTATCAAATAATATTGCTGTATGTAAGGCTATTGAAATCAGTCATGCACTGGGATTTATCAATTTCATATCAAATAAGAACATTGTAAGATTGTAAAAATGGCTTAATCAACACTGCTTCTTTTGTTCCACAAATTGATAGAAATATATTTTTTATTGGTTGATTTAAACATGACCTCTTCGCATGATATTTTACATGTGTAATATCAAATATTGACAATTGGTTTTTGAATATTTTTAATTATGTTTAATATTGTTAGTGGTGACATACAAAATTATTTTGCAGGGAAAGACTTGAGAGGCTGGAACGTGAAAGGCAAAGAGAAAGAATGGTCAGGGAGGAGAGAGAAAGAAAGGAACTTGAAAAGAGAAAAAGGAAAGAAGAAAAGAGAAAGGAAGAAGAAAGATTAAACTCACAGACAAGAACTGAGGGTATGCCAATATATTATATAATAATAAACTGTTAAAATGTTAAACTTGGTATAAAAAAAATACACGACTCCCAGTGTCAGTTATCAGTGGTGAAGATCCATTAGGACAACTTGTACAAAAAGGGAAGCATTTGCTTTATTATAGAATTGATAATTTTGAACTTGAGACTGAGATCAGAAAGGCCCCAGGTGGTAAAGTGGTCTAGGGCATTCACCTTTACAGATAATGTTATCTCACCTCTGTCCATTGATGAGAAAGCATGCTAGGAGCTTCCTGCTCATCATTGTTTGGTCAGGTGTTGTTCCACCACCTATATATCGGCTGAATCCTCAAAAATAAACCACTAGACAGCTGCAACTCCAAATACATTTTAAATTAATAAAAATATTCTGAGTTCCTGTTCTGCTTTAGACTACCAGTATCTTGAGCACAGTATTACTTTGATTTGTATTGAATGAATTCAAAATCAGCATCTGTCTGTAGATGTTGTGATGTATGTTTGTGTGTCCAGTGTCAGCATATACATCAATATTTGTATGCTACTGAGCTCCTCTTGCCATCAGATATATTATTTCATAGTCAAATAGATCACATCGTTGGCCTAAATGGTTAGAGCATCTGCCTCGGATCTCAAAAGCAGGATGGCATAGCTTCGAACTCTGGCAGAGTCATACCATAGACTTAACAAAAAAATGGTTCTAAAAGTTGCCTCGCATTGCACTCAGCAGTAAGAGGTTAGTGTCAGGACTGGTTGTCCAGTGTCAGGATAATGTGACTGGGCGGGACATGATGCTACATGTCTGCTGCATGATGACTCAGTCCTAGACAGCCCTATAAAACGGCCACACTGCAGACATCATAACGATGTGACTGGAAAATTATTAAATCTGTGTTAAAAATCCAAATCACACAGACATACACACATAGATGTGCATGAAAAGTATAAATATATTGGTAGAAATTAGGTCATTGTAACTAATATTTCCTATTCCTTTAATTTGTATTTTGCATTTAGCAGTTTCTCAGACTATGCTATGCAACTTGGCAGTTATGCCATTTAATTGCTTGAACATATACAGACATCTCTCTGGACCTTTTGAAAGTAAAATGAAAACTGCAAAATCAGACATATATTGATGAAGAACACTGAGACTTCTGTCTTCAGAATATTGCATGAAATAAGGACAGTGAAGAACTATTAGACCTATCTTTTGTTGCAGAGAAGTATCACAGAAGCAAAGAAAGACACAGTCGTCCATACAGAAGTCGAAGTCGCAGTCGAGAGCGACGACATGGTTATCATAGTGAGGAGAAGAGGGATGTAAAGCCAAGGTCCAGGAAACACACCGAAGGTGAGATTTATTTTCTAATACTTGTTAAAATTTAGACACCTTATACAACGAGCAGATTCTTTTAGAAAATTATTGATTTCCCTGAACAATAATACATTAGTACAGCTCACACATTACAGTGGGACAGTTAATCCCTTTGTATGTTGATGCCCGTTGGTGATGGTGGAATACTTAGAATGTAACAATATAATTCTGCAGCCAGATTTTGAAGGGTCTGTTGTAGATTATACATTTGCCAGATTTGCATTAATTTATTCTTCAGTTACATTGCCTGATTAGGATACTTTATGATTACAACCACTACCTCACAGATCCAGTCCTCCAAGGCTAAATTTCTTTAGATTTGAAAACTGTAGTTGTATGCTGATACAGAAAATGAGTAATTCCTCCATGATATGGCGATTGTGGCCAAATCGCATTTGTATCACAGTTACTACTTCTCTTCTAGGACCTGGGTTGATGAGTGGTCTAAAGCATTTTCTTTTACCGATCACTGATATCTCACCAAGACACAGGCTAGGCTAATGTAGGTATGTAAGAAAGCTTGCCAGTAGCTTCCCATGGGTTAGCGGTTCTTACTGGGGTTTTCCAGGGTCTTTCTTCTCAGTTTTGCTGGCCATCATGTATAGCCTATGATATGTGGAAAACTGGCATTAAACCCCCAGAACACAACTACTTCTGTTAGTGTTTGAAATCACACTCGCTTGAGAAACCTCATAAAAGTTTTTTGTACCCACCTGTAGAGCATGTTGGAAGTGTACACCATCTATATTTGGAACTATTTCTTGTTCATTTGCAGATGTTTTATTTTTTATGAATATATGTTGGGCATTTTGAAAGAAGAGTGAATTATCATTTCTTTTATTCAAACAATTCAGCTCGGAGGGATCTTGTGCTTCACAACTATAGCACTCTAAGAGTTTAGATAAAATAAATAAAAAGCCAAAAGGAAACTAACAGGTAGGGATATTTATTAGATAACAATAGGTCTGTGTGAAAAAGGCAGACAATAGCATTGATAGACATGAAATGGAATCTTGCATATTAGATAGTCATGCAGTGTCGCAAGATAAGTTAAACTTTGGCAGATATTATTTTCAATTTGAAGCAGAGATTTCCAAGAAAATACCTACGAGCATGTGATTTGTACATAACAACCATAGTTTCTTAAAGGTGGCTAAGCTAGCTCCATCAGAAAGGGCATTCTCAGCACAGAACACACTGCTCAGGTGGTCAGGTGCTTAGAGCATCCACCTTGGATGCAGGCGGTTGCAGGTTCGAACCCTGGCTGCATATAATACCAAAGATTGTACAGATTGTACTGATGGCTGCCTCTGTAAGCACTTATCATTAAGAGGTTAGTCTTAGGACTGGTTGGCCTGGTGTCAGGATAATGACAGGGTGGGACATCATGCTACATGTCTGTGGCATGATGCCCCAGTGCTAGACGTCACTATAAACTGCCACACTGCAGATGTCATAGTGATATGACTGAAAAGTTGTTAAAGCTATTTTTGAAAATCCTAAGCATGCACACACACTCAGTGCCGAAAAATAGGCACAGATTAAGCTCAGAAACAGTCAACAAATTGATGCTTATACATACCATAAACGTCCAGTAGCCTACTAGTTATAATGTGGTGATTATCTTTTTATGCCATGGCAGTGGTAGTGGGATAAATAATTACCCATCTGCTATTATTTCTCAACATTGCATCATATTTGTCATTTAAGGTGCATCCATGTAGCATGAGGACATTTTTAGGTTTTTGCGGGCACTGCACCATAAACATGATAAGTGTTCTATTTTCTATTGCTTGTATTTTTATGCCTGCCATAAAAGGTCACAGTGACTAACCTTTTTGCTCAAATTAATGTTCAGTTGATAAATTGTGCAGCAAAAGAGCAAGCATAACTGCAATCAGCCAAATTCTTGTTATGTAGATTAATATAATTTCTTTTCTCTCCCAGTGCAATCCACTAACCTTTCCTCTTCCCAGCGGGAAAGAGAGAGAGGGCAACTGAAAGAGGAGAGAAATATGGAGGTGGATGAAGAGGAGGAAGTACAGTACCATGAGGAAGAGGAAGAAGTACAGGATGAGGAGGCAGAGGAGGAGGAGGAGGAAGAAGAAGAAGAGGTAGAGCAGTCAGGATCTGAAGAGGAAGAGGAGGAGAGTGAGGATTCTGACTCAGACTCAGAATCAGGTATAGTTAGAAGTTGTTTTTTTTTTTTTGTGACACACTTATTACTTTGTCATGTCATTTCTAGAATCATAGGTACCGTATTTACCATATATTTATTGGACACGACAAAATATTTATTTATTTTTCTGACCAGGAACTTATGGGGAAACTTATTCTACTTAGGTCATATGTCCCAAAACTTAAGAAATGAATAAATTTGTATTTAATTTGTGAACCCCCTCCCCCACTGAACATTCCAGTAATGTATATAAACAAAATGCTTACCTGATAATTAAAAGAAAGAAACTAACCTTGTATTGTTATCATTTATTTCTTTTTATTCATCATGTATATTTTAGAATAAAATATATATCTATGAACTCCATATACTGGTATGTATTACTGTGTATCAATAATGTCAGATAACACACAATATGTTGTTCATTGACATGAATATTGAGAAATAAATTGTTTGGGTTGTTCTCAAAGGTTTGAATACGTTATCCAACTGTAAACTTGATCCACCAAAATCGCAAAGGAGGGGGAAATAATCCACCGATATCTTAGAATGGTTGTTGTTGTTTTAGTGTTTAAAGCCATTTTTCTGTACAAGATGGGCTGTACATGGTGGCCAGTATCAATGGTTGAGGAAGAAACCAGGTAAACCCCAGAAAGAACCACCGACCCACAAGAAGCTACTGGCAAGCTTCTCACATACCCACATAGGCTAAACCTGAGAATTGAACCCACACTGACAGAGGTTAATTGGTAGTGCTCCATGATGATGAGCAATTTAAATTTGTTGGCCATTCAGGGCCCCCATCAGAATGGTAGGTAGTACAACAATAAAACAGTTGAAATTGATAGAAAAGTGAAGTAGTTCCTTCTTATTCCCAAATGCCTGGCCTGCAATATTGGTAACAGTGATTCGTCCCCCCAGAAATCTTGTAGAAATAGGATTTTGCAAGTTGAATTTTAAAGGTAAATTCAAACTCTTCTATATATTTTTTATTTGTCTTCATTGGTAATATACTCAGGTTTGTTCACTAATATGGTAAAATTAAAGATCTTCAAAAATTTTATGATGCTAAAATTATGTGATTTGCATATGCTTGACAAGGAAAGATAACTCTTGTACATGTTTAAAGTAATTTGTGTAGATTCCATTTTTTTTTCTGAAAAGTTGTAGAATGTTATCCTGCATGTTTTGTAGGTTCTAATGGTAAAAGTGAGAGTAGTGACAGCAGTAGTAGCAGTAAACAATCAGAGTCAGCACATCCTGAAGAGGTGGAAGAGGCAGAGGTGGAAGAGGAAGAGGAGGAAAAACTGAAGAAAAGACAACTCAGTAGGCTAACTTGAATAGAGTTTGTGGTTGACTGAGACGTATGGAGCAGTATTAGAACTGCTAATTCTATAGGTTGCATACTCACAACCCTTTCTTTTATTTTAAATCTTCAATCAGAACTTGTGTTTAACCCTGAAAGTGATATCTCTTCATGATCAGAAGTCATGAAAACCAATCTTGTGCCAGTTAATTGTGGTTTCTAAACAATGAGTATGAGTTGATTAACCATGTGGCTTGTTGTGAGTTTGTAGGCATTAATTTTGCTGTAATCAGGTTCTGTTTCAGTTTTGAACTTTGTTTATAATGGTTTCAGTTTTAGATGTATCATTCATGAACATGACTACTCTTTTTGAACTTCGTTGATCATGGTTTCAGTTTCAGATGTATCATTCATGAATATGACTACGCGATATTTTTATTTCTCAAGACCATCATGTGAGCATCTTTTACAATAGACACAATCTGTAGAGGATGCTAGAACAGATGTCAGAATAAAGCATTAATAGTATCATTCCCATTTATTGTTCATCTTGTTTCCTCAGCTCAAGTTGTAAACTTTCAGATTGGTTTTTATTAATAATCACAAAAACTTGCCGAACTTACAGTATTTTGCGATTTTTTTTGTGTTTCTAATTGAAATTAATTTTTTGTATTTGTAACAGTCATAATTATTTTACAGAGGACATAAAGTCTAAATTTGATGACCAGTCAGACCCTGAGAGTTTGAGCCAGTCTCCACTACAGTCTGAACATGATGCCCTTGGTTACATCGAGGACACACCTCCAGAGTCTCCAATAGAGTTGAAACCCCAGCTTCCTCCCTACCTCCCAGCCATCCAAGGCTGCCGTAATGTAGAGGAGTTTCATTGTTTGAACAGGATAGAAGAGGGGACATATGGAGTGGTGTACAGAGCCAAAGACAAAAAGACAGGTCAGTAAATATTTATAACATTGATACATTAAATATAAATGAATTCTAGTCTGTTAGTCAGTTGGGGGTTTATTTGGCTCTTGATTTAATGACTGACTGGTTACAATATCTTGACATGAAATTTATTTTTTTAAGTTTGGAACCTTTGCGAAATTTTACATGAAATGGATATTTAGCAAGAAGAACACATTCGTGAATATAGATCATTATGTTGTAATTACATATAAATTATTGTGACTTTTGCTTGGCATCTCACATGTTGTTTTTTATTAAAATAAATATATGGTTTAATTCTTATCTCATTTTATTATATCTGATGAGTGAGTAAATTGTTTTATATTATGAAAGAATTTAGATTTATAAGATCATCTGACATTCACTTTTTATCTGTGATTATGATAATTATTGTCACATTTATGTTGACAGTGGTCTGTCTATAAATTCATATTAATTATTGCCACATTTATGTGGACTGACATTGGTCTGTCTATTAATTCATATTGATGATTGCCACATTTGTGTGGACTGACATTAGTCTGCCATATTTCTGTAGACTGACAGTAGTTTGTCTATTAATTTATACATAGACGAGATAGTTGCCCTGAAGAGATTGAAGATGGAGAAGGAGAAAGAGGGATTTCCCATTACTTCACTAAGAGAGATCAACACACTTCTCAAGGCTCAACATAAGAATATTGTGACTGTCAGGGTAAGATTGAATACAGTGTTTCCATCTTATTGTAACTGTCAAGGTAATGTTGAGTACAGTGTTTCCATCTTTTTGTAACTGTCAGGGTAATGTTGAGTACAGTGTTTCCATCTTATTGTAACTGTCAGGGTAATGTTGAGTATAGTGTTTCCATCTTATTGTAACTGTCAGGGTAAGATTGAGTACAGTGTTTCCATCTTATTGTAACTGTCAGGGTAAGATTGAGTACAGTGTTTCCATCTTATCGTAACTGTCAGGGTAATGTTGAGTACAGTGTTTCCATCTTATTGTAACTGTCAAGGTAATGTTGAGTACAGTGTTTCCATCTTATTGTAACTGTCAGGGTAATGTTGAGTACAGTGTTTACATCTTATTGTAACTGTCAGGGTAAGATTGAGTACAGTGTTTCCATCTAATTGTAACTGTCAGGGTAATATTGAGTATAGTGCTTATGTCATTTTGTAATTATCAGGGTAGTATGTTTTTGTTGAATAGACCTCACATAGTTTGATTATTCTTCTTTACTGTATTGTTTCTCCTTTGAATACGTTTCCCAATCACATTACTTTAGGGATATTAGCCTGCTACCTCGCGAATCCAGCCCTACCAAAAGACGAAAATTCGTCTTTCCTGTCTATGTCATATAGACAAAGGGCAATAACTCTTGCCCATTACCTCCCCTTGCCGCCCGTTAGGTGTCGCTTCTTTAGTTTTTTAGCTTCGCTTACGCGAAAACACGTACAATTAGACCTCCAATGAATCCAAGCCATCTTAGTGTAAATTCTGACCATCCGAAGTTAAATTTGGAATTACTGTGTTGGATAATCATTCCTCTACAGGTCGTATACATTATTTTACAATATTTTCCAATTTGAGTGACTTTGTCACCTTTTCTAGACTTCGGACCAGGTTGAAACGTGGTCAAAGCATGTAATACATGTAGCACTCAATAATTTCGCTTATTCCGTATGTAACGTTTACGATATTAGCGACTAATAACGTGCTGCATTGATAATGTGTGCTGTATTTATCTTCTTTGACGTTTCAGTAGACTTCAAAAAAGTCTTTGAACGACCAATTGCGTCTATTTAATGGCGGACTTCGTGTTGTAGTCACGAATTCACGCGACACTTAATCATTTCGCTTCCTCCGTTAGTTACGGTTATGGAATAGCGACTTAATAGCGTACTGAATTGTTAATTTGTGCTTTGTTTATCTTCTTTCCGTTTCAGTAGACTTCGTCTCTGAACGACCAGTTGCGACTATTTAATGGCGGAATTTCGTGTTTTAGTCACGAATTCATACGACACTTAATCATTTCGCTTCCTCCGTTAGTTACGGTTATGGAATAGCGACTTAATAGCGTACTGATTGTTAATTTGTGCTTTGTTTATCTTCTTTCCGTTTCAGTAGACTTCGTCTCTGAACGACCAGTTGCGACTATTTAATGGCGGAATTTCGTGTTGTAGTCACGAATTCACGCGACAATTTAATCATTTCGCTTCCTTCGTTAGTTACGGTTATGGAATAGCGACTTAATAGCGTACTGAATTGTTAATTTGTGCTTTGTTTATCATCTTTTCGTTTCAGTAGACTTCGTCTCTGAACGACCAGTTGCGACTATTTAATGGCGGAATTTCGTGTTGTAGTCACGAATTCACACGACACTTAATCATTTCGCTTCCTCCGTTAGTTACGGTTATGGAATAGCGACTTAATAGCGTACTGATTGTTAATTTGTGCTTTGTTTATCTTCTTTCCGTTTCAGTAGACTTCGTCTTGAACGACCTATTGCAACATGCTCACGGTGATAACTAGTGTGGTCATTAAGAGTTAACATGGCACGGAATAATTTGACTACTCCGTTAATAACGGTTATAGTATTATCGAATTAATAATATGCTGAATTTTTTTAATCTGTGCTTTGTTCTCTTCTTTTGTCGTTTCAGTAGCAAAGTCGACAACGAAGGCATGAATGGCAAAATGGGTGTTGGCAATGTGGAAATGGAGGAAATTATGTTGACATGGTTTAGGCTGCCCAGTGGATGTAAATTTCACCGCAGGTCCGTGCATGGCTTTCGGGCCTGTAAGTCCGGACGCATGGAGTTTAGACTGGATCAATTGGATCCATTTTATTATGCACTTTCGCCGGCCGTCCAGCCGGCCGTCCAGCCGTCCGTCCAGCCGACACCGTCAGTTCAGCCGGCACTTCAGCAGGCACCAACCGGCACTAGCCATACATCCGGCACCGTCCGTTCAGCCCAAATGGCACCGGACGGCCAGCCGACCTTCCAGCTGGCATCAACAGGCACCGGCCGTTCAGCCCAAATGGCACCGGCCGGCCAGCCGACCTTCCAGCCTGCATCAACAGGCACCGGCCGTCCACCCGGCAACGACCGTTCAGCCCAAATGGCACCGGTCGTCCAGCTGACCTTCCAGCCGGCATCAACCGGCACCGGCTGTCCATCCGACAACGACCGTTCAGCCCAAATGGCACCGGTCGTCCAGCCGACCTTCCAGCCTGCATCAACAGGCACCGGCCGTCCACCCGGCAACGACCGTTCAGACCAAATGGTACCGGTCGTCCAGTCGACCTTCCAGCCGGCATCAACCGGCACCGGCCGTCCATCCGGCAACGACCGTTCAGCCCAAATGGCACCGGTCGTCCAGCCGACCTTCCAGCCGGCATCAACCTATGCAGGCCGTCCATCCGGCAACGACCGTTCAGCCCAAATGGCACCGGTCGTCCAGCCGACCTTCCAGCCGGCATCAACCTGCACCGGCCGTCCATCCGACAACGACCGTTCAGCCCAAATGGTACCGGTCGTGCAACCGACCTTCCAGCCGGCATCAACCTGCACCGGCCGTCCATCCGGCAACGACCGTTCAGCCCAAATGGCACCAGTCTTCCAGCTGACATCAACCTGCACCGGCTGTACATTTGATTTAGGGAGATTATAGTGATGTACCCGTCAGTCAATCTGTACTACTGGTTACATATCACTACCATGAGAGAGATGTTATAGATGTATCTCCGTCCAATCAGACCATTCGAGAGGCAGGTGCCGGTCATAGCCGGACCTTCGCCGACATTCCAGCCGACCATATACCAGACAAATCAGTCGGTATCGCCGGTGTACACCTCCCGTCACGTCAAATACGTGTCGGTGTGATTTTAAAACAAGGGAGAATTAGTGACATTATCAGAGATGACGGAATTGAGTTATCTATGCCACTTGGTATGCGCTACCCAGATATGGCAGCTTTACCAGAACAGGACTTTCAGGCCGACCATTCGTCAGTTCAATCAGCCGTTAGTGCCGGCCGTCCATATGTTCACGGCTTCTCCACAAGGGAGATTTAGTGAAAGTGTCAATTATGACAGAATTGCGTCATCTAGGTCACCTGGTATGCTGTACAGATATGCAAGCTATACCAGAACCAACATTCCCTCTGAGCGAATGGTAGATGGGTGCACAGTGCTGGCCGCACTACATAAGCATTATGTAATTATTATTACCTTCTAGCCGGCATCAACCGGCACCGGGCGTCCATCCGGCAATGACCGTTCAGCCATATGGCACCGGTCATCCAGCCGGCACTAACCGGCACCAGGCGTCGATCTGGCAATGACCGTTCAACCCAAATGGCACCGGTTGTCCAGCCAAGCTTCCAGCCGACACTTGCCGGCACTGACAGTCCATCCGGCTCCGGCCGTCCAGCCCAACAGTCACCGGTCGTCCAACCGTATGGAGATTTTAGTCATATACCAGTCCGTCCGACTGTACCGCTGTACCAGCACGGGGACTTTTATCATACCGCAATCCGCACAAATCGGATTGACGAAGATTCTAGTGATGTTTCCGTCTGTCAATCCGTACTACCGGTTACATATCACTACCATGACTCTGATGTTGGCGATGAATCTCTCGATCCATCCCGACCATTCGAGCGGTCGGTGCCGGTCATAGCCGGCCCGTCGCAGGCGTTCAGGCCAAACATATACCAATCAATTCATTCGGCATTGCCGGCCGTCCATAGGCTATCAACTCATCCACAAGGGAGAGTGAATGCCTTTATTAGAGATGACGGAATCGAGTCATCTATGCCACCTGGTATGCATTACCCCGATATGGATGCTTTACCAGAGCAAGATTATGCACATAGTGAGTGTGATGAATCACAGGCAAATCAGCTGTATGCAGATCCAACTATGGAACGGACTGAGTTCAGCTTCAAAGCCGCAGTGGAGGAAATTTTTAGGGTGTTAAGGCCCCTTCAGAATGCCCTCCACCTCCTGCTGCCATTACCGACTATAGGGTTAGTGCGTCGGTCGATCTGGATGAAGGGGAAGAGATTCTATCCTTCCGCCTCCTTCCCCAGTCGACAAAATTAAGGAAATTAATGACCGTCTGTCGACACGTATAGGGGATCCAGGAAATGCTAAGGCGTTCTTTTCTGAAAGCCAAGTACCAGCGTCGTTTTCAGGTCGATGGTACAAAACTCACTCCGATGCGTTCAATACTGAGGTCCTGGCTCGGGATAAAATAGGGCAGCAGTCCATATGTCTGCGGCATTGTCTTATAAAGTGGACAAAACTGTGTTCAATGCCACGTCCAAGCTGGTTCGAATGTAGTTGCTACGTCTTCACTGTTAGACCTAGCCTCCCTAGCCATTTTCAGGATCGCTGAAAAATCTGGCAATGAACATGCTTGGGATTCGACGGCCCGGTTAGCTAGGGTTCTTAACAGGGCAGCTCACCATTCCATGGCCAATGCGCTGACTGCTTCTGCCAACCTAGACCTGATACGTCGTGACGCATGTCTGAAGGGCACGTCGCTTAAACCCCATCATAAGCTGGCTAGATATGACCGACGCACATTTCACGTCCCTATCCCACGAGTAGCGGACATTCTCCGTTGTGCTTGTCGGGACTAGGCTTATCAGTTCCATGTCATACCTTTTGGCCTAAATTTAAGCACTTGGGCTAGTACCAAGGTTATGGGTTACGTCGTCACCCTGTTCCGCTCGACTTCATCTATTGCGTCGGCAGTATATTTGGATGACATCCTCCAGAAACATCTGTCAAGTTCTATTCTGCTCAAAGGCAGAAACGATCTTATATCACTTTACGTCATATAGGCTTTCTCATGAACTGGATAAAGTTTGATCTCTGTCCAATTCGGATTTTGGTCCATCTGGGTGTGGAGTTTCTCCCGATCTGAATCTGGTAAGGCTTCCTCGAGTTTGCGATTATCCAGATAATTGCTCTCGTAGAGTCCGTTTCCGACAGGATGCGCATTTTAGCGAGAGAGTTGCAGGTCCTCGGATTATTCAATGCGGCAGCAGACTTGATCCCGATCAGCCGTCCTTTTATGCGCCCTTTACAAAGGACGTTGCTAGCGTAATTGCGCTCTTTTCAAGTCCCTTCGATCCCAGAAAACAGTCATGCTCACGCCAGAGATACAATCATTCTTGAGTCAATGGCACAACCCCTGTAGGCTGTCCACAGGGATTACTCTGGAGATACCCCAAGGGGATAACGGTATGTTCCGCCACTAATACCTACGGTTGGGGTGCCCACCTGTTGCCGAACTTCGATACTGTCAGCGGCACGTGGGTGCCAGGGGCGAGCCCTTTCCACATCAATCTTTCAGAAATAACGGCTATCATCAATGCCTTTCATTTCGGGCAGGATCAACTCTTATTACAAACTGCCCTCATTATGTCAGACAACATTGTGGTGGTGCCTTGCCTCAAAACAAGGGGACACCAATCACCAGACCTGTGCAATCTGAACTTGCAATTTCTACATTGGTTCGACAATCTCCACCTCAATGTACAATTTAGACACATTCTTGGCAGACTCAATGTCTTGGCTGACACTCTATCTAGTCATTCACACAGAATGGTCACTCCATCAATCGGACTTTCTTCCAATTGACACACTTTGGAGACGTCCGATGATTGATCTTTTGCAACAAGGTGGAATCGCAAGTTCTCCACCTTTCATCTCACAGGTTCCAGACCCAGAAGCTTGGGTCGTGGATGCTCGATCAATCACCTGGGAAGGGTTGTGGGCATTCTCCTACCCTCCCACGGTCTTGGTACTGGAATTAATCCAGAAGTTAAGGGGTCAGAATTGTCAGATGGTTCTGATTACCCCTCTCAGATGGAACAACTCCTGGGTCTCCGATCTACTCAATCTAGGCGATAGATCTACCCAGGAAGATTACAGTCAGCACAAGTATTCACAAGCAACCGCGGCCAGGGGTGTTCCACCCCTGTCCGGACCGTCTTTATGTTCAAGCTTGGCTCTTGTCCAGACAGCCTTGCAAGACAAACAATTTAAATCTTTGATTGCGGAGAGAATCTCGAGAGCAAGAAGGCCCTCTACTCTGAAGGTTTACGAGGGCAAGTGGCATGTTTTCAGAGACTGGTACCATATCATTCACATTGTTCCTCTGAGTGTCACAATCCCTCAACTGGCCAACTTTTCTCTGGCTTTTCGAGGAGAAACATCTGGCTCCAGTTATTCTCAAATGTTACCGCTCCATGATATCAGACACATTCCGCCATTCTGGTACATGTGCTATCAGCCATGACAAAGATTTGTCAGATCTTTAGACATTTAAAAAAAAAAAAAAAAAAAAAAAAAAAAAAAAAAAAAAAAAATTTAATCGACTTATATCCCTCACCCTGTTTTCAAATGGAATCTGTCCTGGGTTTTAACATGACTCAATTCAGACAGTATTGAGTCTTTAACCCACGATTAGTTAAAGCTACTATCATACAAATTGGGTTTCTTGATAGCCTTAGCTTCAGCATGCAGGGTGAGCGAGTTACATGTCCTTTCTAGTGACCCGAACTCTCTTTCGTTTCGATCAGAGGGTTTGATGGTCCTCTTGACGCAGCCAGGCTTCGTAGTCCAAAATAGATTACCATACATTGCGATCAACGAGTCGTCATTAGCTCGCTTTCTTTATAGATAAGTCAGGATCAACAGCCATGTAAGATCCTGTTTGGGCACTCTAGCACCATTTCAATGCATAGAGGTGAGTCAGGTCACATACTAGCACCTCTTTCTTCTGGTGATAGCTGGGATATGAGATATCACCATTCAAGCCCTTGCTTCATGGCTGTAGTGGGTTATACGCTCGGCGTACTCTGAGAATTCGCAAATCAGTCACCTTATAGAAGCTGTTGGCTGACATGCAGAGTCAACCTTCTACAGTTTTATCTTCAAGTTTGTACTCGCAGAGGCAAACATTGATTCTAGTAGGTCCGGTGTTGGGCAGCCCAGACGCCCACCAGACCCATGTGCAACAATCAGCACAGCCTATTAGCTTCGCTGGATTCGCCAGATAAATTTTCGTAGGTAAGAAGATTTCAATAACTATCTTCTTAACCGTATAAAAGGGTCACATATCACGTGACCCTGGGCTGTGTTGCTGATTGAAAATTAGGAGACCGGGTTATCATTCACATGGGGAATCCAACCATCATTCCCTAGAGGATACCCGGGGTGGAGGTCGGATGCTCCGCATTCCCTCCTCCTATTACTTATTCTCCTAAAGTAATGTGATTGGGGAACGTATTCAAAGGAGAAAGCAAATTTTTTAGTAAATTATGTTTCTCCGAGAATACTTACCCAATCACATTACTAAGAAACCCTCCCAACCACCCCGCCATGCGAGCATCCTCGTGTTTTATATATCGCTCAGCTTAAAAACTAAAGAAGCGACACCTAACGGGCGGCAAGGGGAGGTAATGGGCAAGAGTTATTGCCCTTTGTCTATATGACATAGACAGGAAAGACGAATTTTCGTCTTTTGGTAGGGCTGGATTCGCGAGGTAGCAGGCTAATATCCCTAAAGTAATGTGATTGGGTAAGTATTCTCGGAGAAACATAATTTACTAAAAAATTTGCTTTCCAGCATTTATTATTTTATAATCATTCTGTCATTGGTATTAGATGTTTTTTTGCTTTTTTTTAATATCTATTATATATTTTGCAGGGTTCTATAGTCATTTTATAATAGGCTTAGAAATTTAAACTTCTGCGTAACTTTGAATCATGTTTAAATTGTGTGTGGCATAGTTGTTTTTATATTCATATGTTGCTGTGTTAAATATGAAGCACATCAGTTTTTTGCTATGAAAGCTGGAATTAAAGGCTTTTAGGAACACATTTACTCGACAACAAGATGATGCAGTACCAACAGCTAATAATAATAAAGCTGGAAAAAATTGTTTTTGCCTCCATTGCTTATCAGGCAAGTAAAAATATTTATTTTTGTGGAGAAAAAAAATCAACTTGATAAGAAGGAAAATATCAGTGAGTGTAATGTCTGTTTTGTGCTGTGCTACTCCAGTGTAATTTTCCTTATATTGTGTCTTTTTGTATGGATACACACCATTTTATGGTTATATCGTGGAAAAATCTTTGCATTTGGTTTTTGAAATAAATATAACTATTGCATGTTAATAGACAAATTCATTTATTTTTAAGCCAACTTTACTCACAAATAATTTTATTGTGTCTATCCTTACCCACTAGTGTCCAGCCATTTGGTCACAACTTAGAATGCAATTAGATAGCCATCCAGCAACCAGCATTGGCCCATGAGTCTCACCCTGTCCTGCAGAGACTCATCCTTGGGTCTTAACTTGGAAACTGTTCTTAGTCTCACTAAAATAATGTGTGTGTGTGTGTATATATATATATACATACATACATACATACATACATACATACATACATACATACATACATACATACATACGTACATACATACATACATACATACATACATACATACATATACGCACACACAGAGCATTACAAAGGATTTAATTATGCAGTCAGTCATTATATGTTCCTTTATCATTGTTACCACTTCCAATTCATCTGGGCTTAGCCCTTGGCATACTATTTCGGAAACCAATAAGACCACAACATAAGTGAGGACATGAGTTAAAGAGGAACCAATTAAAAATTTAGAAAGGAATGGACATCAGCTGTGAGGAAATGTATTGTGGGGTGGGAGTGTGTTACATAGTTGAATATTCATTTGATTATCATGCTGTCCCTGCATAAATTATCTTTATTTTCAAGGTAACCACTATTGAAAGATCGTTAAAACACTATACCAAGAGGTTTCGAGAGATATGTATACATGCAAAAACATCAAAGGTTTAATTTCATTGCAAGTAATCATAAAAGCTTTGATAATCTTTGAGAAAACCTCGGAGTCCCAATTTTTCTTGACATGTGCAGTTTTGTGCAAGTATCAAACTTTATTTAATATGTAATTAAAACTATTTTTGAAGGTGTGAAGATCCATAAAAGAAAACATTTTGTTAAAACCAATATCTGGATCAAATTCAGAACACAAATAAATTAGTATAGCAGCAAACTATAATTATATAATTTCCCTATATTTAGGAAATAGTTGTGGGAAGTAACATGGACAAGATCTATATTGTAATGGATTATGTGGAGCATGACCTTAAGAGCTTAATGGAAACCATGAAACAACCCTTCCTTGTTGGTAAGTAATAAGCATCGAGATGACATCTTGTTTTAGATTACTGTCTAATCTTTTATTACCATGCATATAAATATTTGTCTTAAGGTGGATTAACAAACAGATTATTGGCAATAGTGTGTATTGTCAATGATGATGCAATTTGATACATATGAAGGTCCTGTATGGTCAGATATATGAATCAGAGATTCAAGTATAATGAGTTGGTCATGAGATCTGAATCAGAAAATCTGGTATAGTGAGTTGGTCAGATATATGAATCAGAATCTGGCATAATGATTTGGCCATGAGAGCTGGATCAGAGAATCTGTTATAATGAGTTGCTCATGATATCTGAATCAGAGAATCTGTTATAATGAGTTGGCCATGATATCTGAATCAGAGAATCTGGAATAATGAGTTGGTCATAATATCTGAATCAGAGGCCTGTGTAATGACTTGGTCACAATATGTGAATCAGAGAGTACTGTAAAAGGAGTTGGCAATGATATCAGAATCAGTTTCCACCGCATTGTATGATAGCAAGATCAAAAGAATGACAAACCTTGTCATTTTGCTGCAATCAGAGAAACTAGTGTTTGTGGTGAATGCCTCAAGTTTTTGGTTCTGAATTTACATCTTGCCAGAATTTTAGAGCTGACGAGCATGTTATTGATCTTTTTAAAGAAATGTGTACATACAAATCTCATATTTGCCATTCTTCATTTGTGACTTTTTGTGTGGAGAGTCAGATATTTTTTAATTGATAAATGAGTAAACTCAGCTAGCATAATCCCAACAGCTGGACATGTATTTGGGTGGGTGGGTGGGAGACATTCTTTTCCTGAAAATGTGGTGAAATATAATTTGATTGCTTTTAAAAGAAATTTAAAAAATGACCCCCCCACAAAATAAATAAATAAAATAACATTGACATAGCAGGTTTACTAAGCGTATCAGAAAATGTATCATTGCATTTGCTGCTACTTTAGTGTTAATGTTATTCTTTCATAAAATCTTATCCTCTCAGACTTGTTATTTAATTATATTTTTTTCTGATGACCATTCTCTTGAATTTCATGCAACAGTCTTTTTTTATATATTCCACCATCATATAGCTTTACTGACTGGTCACAGATCTGATCATAGCTTATGGGAAGGCCTGTTTGCGAATTGTCTGTCATCAGTAATCTATCCTTTAGCATAAATGTCTTATTGCTTCACTTCCTAAGCTACTTAAAGGATTGCATAAAACTTTACACACTTATTCATCCCATAGTCTTGAAAATGAAAATTAAACTGCTTGGACATTCAATGCCAGATTGGCAACCAGCTTGAAAATGTTATCCCTATTCTTATTGAATGGAATTTATTATCAACTGTTTTTTTTTCATGAGAAGACTTCTTATGATGTCTAGTCAGTCCCAATTGAAAATGTATTATGGCCACCACAATGTCTGTTTTGAAACTTGTTATCCTTCTTGATGAATGATCATGCATGCTGACATAGGGTTGTCACCAAAAGATTTATTAGTTGGACCTAATCCTGAGATCCAATATGGCTGCCATATCTGTTACACTGAAAATCTTGTTATTGTTATCAGTCATATGGAATTTAACCAGATGTCTTTGGAATATAGCTAGTTCTAAATTAAAATGGTGCTGATCTAATGTCTAGCATAGCTATCATGTTAGCCATTTTGATATCTTATTACTTCTTCTCCTAGATGGATAGTCATATTGCAATGGGGTTGTCACCAAAATACTTCTTACATGCTTGGTTGGTCCTAATAAAAATGATACTGATGTGACATCCAATATGGCCACTTTGGCAACCATATTGAAAATTTTATTGCTGCTGTTCTTCCAGCATTTGTGTAGGATTTTTTTTCACTAAAAAAATTATCATGATATCAACTTGGTCCTAAATGACTGTGAGGTTGTTGTTACATCCAATATGCTTGCCAAAATTGCTGATTTGAAAATCTTGTTATTGTTCAAACATATCATAATGAAGCCTGTTAGAAGACTGGAGTCTAAACCAACTCTGGGGTAAGGGGATGTTACTCTCTCTTCTATCTAGTGTTCCTTAACATATTATGATTAGAGAATATATTTAAAAAAGAAAACTAGTTTCTCAAATGTAAAATATGTTTCTTCCAAATTATTTATCAAACCATACTAACATTTCACCCTCCCAACCCTTTATTACAGTTATATTCATGAATTGCATGCACCAAGATTTTTGTAATATTCTGTAATGTCTATTCTATAATGGCATGCATTCATTTTCTCTAGGAGAGGTAAAAACACTAATGATGCAGCTGTTGTCAGGTGTTATCCATCTTCATGACAATTGGATCATACATAGAGATCTGAAAACTTCCAACCTACTTCTGAGCCACAAAGGAATTTTGAAGGTGAGGTATACATGGAACATGGTATGGTGTTCTGTTTTGCCAGAATTATATGTACCCCATAAAGTTTTTCTTATGCTTCCGTGGAATTAATATTTTTTTTAATTAAAAAAACCTTTAAATTGTCGTCAGTTTTCTTGATATTTTTAATTATTTAATGCATTTGTTTAGTTATTTCTTTTTGTTCATATCCTAAGTATCAATGTATATATTGATCCTACAGATAGAGATGCCAAACATTTTGATTTTTGCAGAATTATTTTGATTTTTAATCTCTTATTATGAATTTATGATTACTTTTGTATGATTCTTAATTTTGCATCTGACATAATTGACATAATTGAATATAGCTGAACATGGTCCACACAGGTCTTGAAAAACTCTTAAATGTATTATCTGACAAACTGTAAAAATTAAAAAAGTAAAAATATAAACCTTGAAAGTAATTAAATTTCTTGAACCACCCTTTAAAGTCCTTTTAATGTTGCTAATATTTGCCTTATTACTAGGACGTGTTTAATTTTTACCAGTGAGACTTTTTTTGTAAGAAAACTGAGTGTTAATGGTAGTTTTACTCCTTGTTTGTTATATTATCTTAGCAGGATTCCTTTTCTTTTATACATTGTCTTATTACCAGACTGTGTAATATTTTTATTCAAATTTCCCAAAGCATAGTTTGGGTGTCTTCATTGGTGAACCAGTCAGTGTAGATTGTTGATGATGTATAAACTTCAACTTTATTATTAGCTTTAATTGTGATTAAATCACAGATGGGTCACAAATCCTAAATACTCTTGAATTAAAGAAGATAATACCATGGTGGTGTTTGCATATTTCAGTAATTAATACAATTTTTGGAAAAATGGAGTGTGCATGAGAAAAGTAAAATATACCAAACATTAATGACCATTTTTGTTTCCTCTGAACAATCACTTATTGCTTCTTTTTGAAGACGTATTTTGAGAAATTTAACATCAGTTAAATGCAAATCACATTTCTGCTCCTGATGAATGAATGAATGTTAAATTAAAGTGAACCGGTCATGAAGGGTCATTAATCACTGTTTTATCTTTCAAAAGAAAGTTATTTTATTTTTTTTACGTGGGGTAAGGAATGTTTCCACATCTCTGCATGGGCGTTTATGCACACATAGTGTGCTATTTAATTTGGTCGTCATGTCACGCCCCTGTTGAGGGACTAGCAACATGAATGTAGGACCTGGGTGAGTGGGAATAGATCAAACATGCACTCAACACTATCAACCAATCGGAAGGAGTGTACTAGAGGTGCAATGGCACCAAATAATGACTGGTGAAAAATGGTTTTCACGTCTCATCATGATGGGGGTTTCTGGTCGCGAGAAAGGAGAAAAAGGTCCAATAAGCCAGCCCATGTATGTCGACAGCCTTGAAACGCCCTAGCCATACTTATTTCAAATCAGGTCCAGTTTCATTAATGGACGCAAAATACACCAATAATGTGCAAGCCACCTGTGTAATTCAATCAAATTTTGTGTAGTTGAATATTTTTTTCTAACTCCTAACATACCAATATTTCAAGTACCCAGTGTATGTATTGTAAATCCCTAACAATTAAAACTTTGCTTGTATTTTTTTTACATTCTGATTTTTGAAAGCTTGCTTTCCTATTTCACATTAGTATTGGCTGCCATATTGTGATACTTACAGTGCTTTGTTTCAGCCACTTGTACTTTATAATAAATCAAGTTTAAAGTGAAGACAAGGTCAAGTGGATTTGAATTGTGGCACTGATTGATTGTAATCTTTGATATATGAATATTTTTCTCTTCAGATTGGTGATTTTGGTTTAGCAAGGGAGTATGGTTCCCCACTGAAGAACTACACACCTATAGTGGTCACACTGTGGTACCGTGCCCCTGAGTTGATCTTGGGTGTTAAGGTAAGCCCACATGAACACTACCTAAAGCTTCTCATGTGGCTTGAATTTAGTATACATTATTTGAAAACTTACATTATACAGCAGAATTGTAATTATAAGAAAATATAAATTTTTGTCGGAGTAATTATATAATCCTGTAGTTCTCCATGCTTATAATGAGAGTCTTTATTAAGAAATGCAACATTCAGTTTGAGCTTGTTATAAATAGGTTCCATTCTGTTTAGTCTAGTTAATAATTTCAGTTTGAATTTACTCTCATAAGTATATAAATTGCTCAACCTTTCTGCTACTTATGTGGGACCTTGATTTGTCTAAAGCACTCACTGTTACCGATAATTGCCATCTCACCTCTGTCTGCGATGGTTTGAATCTTGGGCTCGTTTATTGTGGGAATGTGACAAAGCTTGGCAATAGCTTCTGATTGGTCAGTGTTTTTTTCTGGGGTTTTCTATATCCACCATTTATACTGGCTGCCATGTATTGCCTATCTTGTGCTGAAAATGACATTAAACCCTTTAACAACAGCAACAACCATTACCAATGAAATCATTGAATGTTAGGAAGGAAAAGAACACGTAACATTTAATCAGTATGGTAACCATCCAGTTACTTAGTGCATAATGCTGAGCTGTGAAAACGGTTTCATGGTCATTTGATATTACTGTACTGTCAAATGAAGATCTACATGTATTCCTGCAAATTATAATGGTTTCCAACCCAAGTCATCTTTTAAGCCACAATAGTTTATAATCATCAGAAAGATCTGTTGAAGTTAAACATATGCTGTGGTTGCCTTGTCACCATGAAAAGATTTCTTTGATTGGAATTATTTAGCTCAGGATTATTGCTTTCTGGGGATTACAGAAACAGCAGTTCTGACTATAAAATCTGTCATGTCTAGTTTTTGAGGTTCTATAATGAAAAATTTAGCATCAGTGTTAAGAATATTAAGGTTTTAATAAAGAAAGTTATGCATCACTGTTATTTTTCAGGAATACTCCACAGCAGTAGATATGTGGTCGGTGGGCTGTATATATGCGGAGTTTCTCATCATGAAAGCATTGTGGCAGGGAAAATCTGAAATAGATCAGTTACAGAGGATATTTAAGGTAGAAATTTTAAAAAATAAATTACACTGCTAATCAATTAATTTTAGGTCAGATCTTTATTTTCTGCTTATGGCAAATGGTAGCTACTAGACTTGCCTTTAGGGGATGCAAAGATGTTAAATGATCTGAAGTCATCTAGTAAATTATAAAAGTTTTTCAAGATGTAGAGAGCTGTGATGTCTATATAGAAGTCTGCTAGTTTGAATCCCATTAGGTCAAGTGTGTCTTCGGACAAGGCACTTTAATCCAGTTGCTTCGGCATTTGTTATGTATATCTATATTGTGTGTTTAACTTTTGTCAATGATTGTTGATTATATTTTTTTTATGAACAACATATTACTTAGCTAACTTTTTCCCATGATTGTAGACTGAAGATAATATTTGTAAATATGTTTATTTGGATGTGAGTTCAGGACATTGATTTTCTTGTTGGAAATTTTATGGCCTATCTTATTTCTATCAGGTTTGTTGCTAAACTTTAAGTAAACAGACCTGACCAAATTATGAATCTGATGGAAATTCAAGAGCTAATGGCCCACATTCTGCTCATCTTATTTTGTGTTGTAGTTTTCTTTATAAGGTTGTTTATATCAAAAATTGTAATTCCTATTTTAACATCTGTCTAGTGGAATCAGACCTTTAGTTGTGTTAAATTATAATTTGGCAGGGTTTATTTATTTTAATAATCCATTAGAATTATGAAGTTCTTTAGGCTGCTCCTTTTAAATGTGATGGTACCCATGGGGGATGGCAGTTTTAAAAATAAAAAAATGCCAGCATTCTTTGAATTCTTAGGGTTCGTATTAAAATAATAAGAAATTTTTAAATTGCATCTATGGGTGAGTACCCCACTTTAAAAGTGCATTCCCTGGGTATCATGTATGTTTAATAGAACAGATCTTATAGATTTTGTACTGAAGCACTTTTGGAATTATTGTGAATTCATTCAAAGACATTCAGGATTATATCATTGTGATAACATTAAAACTGTTGGCACATCAGCTCCTCGAACATTATTGGCACATCAGCAGCTTAAATACTATAAATTATTTAGAACCCACTGGTTTTTGTTATATATGCTTTAATATGGTATGTTTGCTTTCTAATATATATATATATATATATATATATATATATATATATATATATATATATATATATATATATATATATATATATATATATATATATATCATTCTTTAGAATTAAAGGTTTGAAAGGTTACAAAACTAATTTATATTCATTAGTTTCTTTTCACTTGGCAACAAAATGCAGGTCAGCAAAATAATGTTAGAATTTTTATTCAATACACTGAAATGACTTTACATTCCAATTTATAGGAATATAATCAATCTTGTTTCATGTATTACATTTTATAGTTTTACCGAAACTTATATAATGAAATTGTCAGCTGTTGAATAAGCTATTTGAGTGATATTAGGGCTACTTGGGCCCCTTGGTTTTGTTTTTTCTTGCAGTAATTGCAATATGCCTATCAGACTGAAATGTAGTGTTTGAAGGCAAAATTTGATTTGTTTGCATGATGAACAGTATGTGGGCACAGTTGTCTATAATCTTGATTCCCAAGTTATTATTATACAGTAAACACTGGTAAAAATTGTTTAGGAAAAAATTATTTTGATAAACTAATGCAAATTAAGAGTAAAATTAGTTCATAGTAAATCTTGTCTGATGAATACATTTAGTACAGTCATCAGTACATTGTCCACCCCCTCCAAGTTAATATTGTTTGATGAATACATGTGGTACAGTCATCAGCACATTGTCCACCCCCTCCAAGTTAATATTGTTTGATGAATACATGTAGTACAGTGATCAGGATATTGTTCACCCCCTCCAAGTTAATTTTGTCTGATGAATAGTACAGTCATCAGTACATTATCCCCCCTCCAAGTTAATATTGTCTGATGAATACATTTAGTACAGTCATCAGTGCATTGTCCACCCCCTCCAAGTTAATATTGTCTGATGAATACATGTAGTACAGTCATCAGCACATTGTCCACCCCCTCCAAGTTAATATTGTCTGATGAATACATGTAGTACAGTCATCAACATATTGTCCACCCCCTCCAAGTTAATATTGTCTGATGAATACATTTAGTACAGTCATCAGTACATTGTCCCCACCCCTCCAAGTTAATATTGTCTGATGAATACATGTAGTACAGTCATCAGTACATTGTCCCCACCCCTCCAAGTGCAATAAAAGTTCAACAAAAGAAGCTACCTTTAATAGTCAATATAATAAGGAATTTTCTCGGCAGTATTGTAGTTTAAATCAAGTTCTTTAAAATAACATTAATTAAACATTACACTGATGTATTGACTTGAGTTTGGCAGATGTAAGTATGATAAGACACATTTACATGTGATTTGTCTTGATCTAAGCAATGCCTTTCTTGTTAGTTTACATACATTGACTGGTCTCAGTCGATGTGCTTGAGTGACTGCTTAAATCATTGATTTGGGAACATGTGGTTGTTGACCAAAGAAAGCAGGTGACGTTTTAGTTATGGCTTTAAGTGAGGAAATTCCATGTTTATAAGTTTGAATGGTCATTGGGACTAGATGACTGTTAGGGCAGGCTTGACCCATCATCTAATTTTGTAAATATGATCACATTTTGATTTGATGCAGGATGATGTTTTCAGGAATATCTTATTACATTTTGAGTTTGTTTTCTTTGCAGGACTTGGGCACACCAACAGAAAAAATCTGGCCTGGAGTATCCAATTTGTCTGGAATGAAGAAATGCACCTTTACAGAGTACCCCTACAACACTTTGCGAAACAAATTTGGCTCCTACCTTACAGATCTTGGATTCGATCTAATGAACAGGTACTGTAGTATGTTGTTAAGTGGTATTAGTGGGTTTATATATAATATGGCTTTTTCTGAGCACATGCTAATCTTTGTCTAAAATTTTTATTGCAAGTGGTGCATGGATGATTTAATATTTGATGATTCTCAGATACTCCAGTATTTGCCTCCTGCCAAAACGTACAATTCAGGTTACCACTTGTCCATTTAAAGATGGTTTGTGAACACTACGAGAATGTTTTTTACACTTCAGTTCAAAATAAAGATTTGTGAGGATAATGAAAAAGAAGGTTGCAGTAGCTTCTTCTGAATTGATAGAAACATAGTTTATTAATTATCTGCATAAACTTAGACTTTTCATTGATCATGTAATTAAAGTCATTACTCATCTGGAACACAGTATTCACCTTGGTTTACATACTAAATGCCTTTTCATTAGTTTATGAAGAAAATGGCATCTATATTTTGTCTATATTTGGAATCAGCTGATACCATTGATTGATGGGATATGGCCACCAGAAGTTGGTTGACTTGCCATACTACAATGCCAGAATAGTCTTAACTTATTTGTTGGTGCCATCAGGACTGAGTACAACAATACATTTTCTTGGTATACTTATTATGCCATAACCACAGTGGTTTTTGCGATACAGACAGTTTGGCCTAACTGGTACAGACTGGCAGACCACCACAAAGTGGACATTCATTTGCCTAGCTATTACAGACCCTGTCACTGCTGTAATGACCATTTCCTCAGCAATCCAAACCAGTCTCCCTCTGCAGCACAGACAAGATACAGATAGCATCCGACATTCACACACACATTATCTAGCCCTTCAACATGAACCAGGAACTGGCTAGTAACTGCCATTGTCTTGTCACTGTCTCGGGCCTTTGGTTGACACTAAAAATTATAGATGGAGATGATGTCATTCACTGTCTTAAAAACCTCACCTCACCAGAGATGTTATGCCTACCTATCCTATATCACCCCAAAGACACAAGTACCAGTTTCTATTCTTGATTTGGCATTTATCAGGGGAGGCCCAACCTTCCTTAAATTGATTGAAAGAGTCTTCTGGCCACTATCTCCTCCCGCTTAATCAGTGGCTTCTTACATAATTCTTGCATATTTTGATCATTAAAGAAATACCAACCTTTTTCAAAACAACTTATACAGTCTGTACATCTGTACACATATGGCTTTTATGTTCCCTAGGGCTGTTGAACACCCTGTCTAAGATGCCATAGCTGTATTTGTTGCTTTAGCTTACAGGAATATATTTCATCTACTTAATAATTCATAACTGTGTAGAGGCCCCGAGTGGCCGAGTGGTCTAAAGCGCTGTCCGTTACGGACCACTGCCATCTCACCTCTGTCTGCGTGGGTTCGAGTCTAAGATTCGGCTAATGTAGTTAAGTGAGAAAGCTTGCCAGTAGCTTCTCGTGGGTCGGTGGTTCTTTCCGGGGTTTTTCCGGTTTCTTCCTCCACCACTAATACTGGCCGCCATGTATAGCCTATATATTGTGCTGAAAAATGGCGTTAAACCATAAAAAAACAAAAAACAAAACATAACTGTGTAACCAAGGCCCAAACAAAAAACAGGTTGCAAAAGGCTGAAACTTAAGACTGGCCTCTTGGACCAGAAGATAATATGGTGAATGTCTGGTTTTGATTCCTCTTTTCATCATGGCAAATGTCTCTAAAAGTTATGCTATGTCCAGGTAGCACTTTGTATGATGCATCATTTGTTGGAAGTTTTCACCTAGAATCAAATAATTGGAGACACCCTACTCAATAGCCTATGGATATTTCTAGAACACGTACTCATGAAGAAGGACCGCTCCAGTGGCCTATTGGTTAGACTGTCTGCCTTCGATGCAGGAGGCCGATGATTTGATCCTGGGAAAAGTCATGCCAAAGGCTTATAAAAATGGTGCTAACAACTGCCACGCGTGGCACTCAGCATTAAGAGGTTAGTGTTAGGACTGGTTGGCCTGGTGTCAGGATAATGTGACTGGGTGGAACATCATGCTACATGTCTGCAGCATGATGCCCCAGTGCTAGACCTCACTATAAACTGCCACCCTTCAGACATCATAGCAGTGTGACTGAAAAATTGTTAAAGCTGGATTACAAAAAGCAGCAGAGGGGGCGAATCAGACAACTTTTTTTTGTTTTTATTTTTGATTATACCCCCTCCAAAATAACACTAGACCCTTCTCGCGAAAAAATAAGTCTCCGACCCTTGTCTGAAAACATTCGCGTTTTCGTTGATGTCGCAACGTCGTTGTCACTCACCCCCTCTGCTGCTAGATCTTTCAGTTCTGGGTTAACCGAATATTTGATCCAGTCCGATACGATATCGTGTCCTAGGGTCTGGTAAATTTATTGTCACAAATCCGTGTGGTTTTGACTGAGCGTGACTAAAGAAATTTCTAAACTGATTTTGATTCATATCACCGCTGCACCAAGTTTGATGAATATTTCGTAGCGTATGAGTATCAACGCCGTTAAATACACACAACACATTGCAATTATCTCTGATCACTTTTGGTATTTGTGTGTATCGTTGAGTGACATAGATCACATCAGTGTTTTTATGCCTGCCTCGGGAAAATATTCTAGCAGGATTTTTTTGATTATCTAGCATGATATCATCGTATACCACTAAATTGTTAATACTTCCATCGATGTCTTCCACGGAAGGGGCTTCCTCTATATCAGTAATAAACTCAATAAAATCTTCATCGATTTGAAATTCTTTTGCTTTCTCGTTAAAATCCTTTAGCACTTCATAGCATCGCTGATCGTCTACACTCGGGGCTATTAAATACAATTTGTTCCATTTCATCCATCTCGTTATCAAATTAAGTAGCAGTTGTGTCTTTCCGCTTCCAGATGGTCCGATTATAATCATTCTAATTGAATTCGGCAACATTTCATGATGTTTAATAGGTTCCCGTCGTTGGGTAGCTGAATAATCAATTATATTCATGCCGTTATATATAAATTATGGATCTATATTGTGTGAAGTGTAAAAAACGTACTGGCACAGATGACTTGACGACGATTACAACTAAAAATAACCGATCAGCGCTTTCTGGTAAATGCGTACAATGTAGTACAAAGAAATTTAGATTTGTTTCTAAACCCAAGGAACTCAAGGAACCTTTAAAAAAAAACGAGGAGGTGATATCGCAGCCAAATTAGCAAAACTCCCTGGAACCCCATGGGCAAAATACCCCGGAGAAAAACACCTTCCAGGATATAGCTACTGTGGACCGGGAACAAGACTTGATATCAGACTCAATGATCAAAATCAGCCCCGACCCGGTGAGGAACCAATAAACGCTATTGATAAGGCCTGTCACCTTCATGATGTATCTTATAAAAGCAGTAATCTGCAGCACAGGC
Organism: Unio delphinus; assembly: GCA_029339505.1. Lineage (NCBI taxonomy): Eukaryota > Metazoa > Mollusca > Bivalvia > Unionida > Unionidae > Unio > Unio delphinus. Next base: position 3,685,114 of record JAQISU010000090.1, read on the forward strand.
ATCTAGCAGATGTGAAATTAATTCATGCGTTAAATGCTATTTCTGATAAATCTTTCAAAGAAAAATTGGCTTCCTTTTTGATAAAATCGGCTATGAAAAGTAAATTGATGTTAGGTGCTGGTAATTAATAACAACATGGAATCTATTTATTATTCCCCAAGAGGATACTGGAGGGGTAAATCAGCAATCCATAAACTCGCTAGTGCTGCAAAAGTGAAAAAAACCACTGCGGCTCATTGGTTATCCAAACAGGCACTATGGCAAATTTATCTACCACCGCCTAAACAAATCAATTTCTCGCATTTTGATGTGACCGGACCCAATGAAGTTCATCAGGCTGATCTATTATTTCTGCCACATGATCGTGGTTACAAATACGCATTAACCGTAGTTGATATTGCAAGTCGATACAAAGAAGCAGAACCGTTAAAAACAAAATCAGCCACTGAAGTTGCTTCTGCATTTGAAAGGATTTATCGAAGGAGTCCTCTGCACTGGCCAAATCTATTACAAGTTGATCCTGGCAAGGAATTTCAGGGTGCAGTGTTATCTACAATGAAATATCACAATGTTGCTATCAGACGAGGGCATACTGCACTGCATCGTGATCAGGCCATTGTAGAACGATTTAATAAAACCCTTGCTGAGCGGTTATTTGGATATCAATACGCAAAAGAATTCATCCAAGAAAAAAGATCCCGTGAATGGGTTAAAAGGTTACCAGCTGTGATTACTGCACTGAATAACGAGATTACTAGAACCATCAACATGAAACCTATCAATGCGATTAAAAAGAAGTCAATACCTGAAATAGAAATTCAAAAAGATTTTAGCGTTTCCCAACCAATTCTTGGTAGTAATGTCATTGTGAGGTACTTATACGAACCAGGAGAGCTTGAGGGTGGCACAAAAAGGGCTACTGATCCTATTTGGAGTGTTACTGCACATAAGATATCTAGTATAACACGATCTACGGGTAGACTTCCAATCTATAAACTGGATTCAACTGCCCCTCAACGGGGTTTTACTAGACAACAATTACAAGTGATACCTGAGGATACTCAATTACCACCGCATGGGCTTAACTAGCACCCTTGCGTCTATTGCACTCAAGACAAGTCAACATCACATTATTTCTGACATGACCGAGATTGTTATTTTTTCTGTCCACGGTAAATTGGCGAGGATCCTTATCCGAATACTGCCAACGCATTATACAATTGCAACTCGCGCAGTGATTATTCTGTTGTTTCTTCAAAGTGATTATTAATTCAGCATCAATATCAAATTCTCGTTGTTTTTTTTTGTCTTGTTGTTTGTAACCGGAGAGTTTTTTATCAATAATATCATTATCATCACCAATGATTTCATTATCATCACCAATGATTTCATTATCATCACCAATGATTTCATCATCGCCACCAATGATTTCATCATCGAAGACAATTCTTCGAAGTTGATTTATTTTTCGTACTCTAGACACTGCGAGATAGACTAAATTCGACCATTCTATGCGATTATCTACTATCCAAACAATTGTATCCGATATAGTCAATCCCTGTGAAGAGTGTATTGTTGCTGTATAACCTAGCGTCCATGGGGATTTATTAGCACGCAATGCATCTTCAACGACATTGATATCAACCAGCACAATATCATTTAATACGAGAATCTGTCTTTGAAATCCTTCGGATTTTGGTCCTGGAATATCAACTTCGATGTTCTGTTTTCGTGTATCCGATGGCCTATAACATAACGGTACTGGAAGTGTTGCAAATTTTTGTTTATGCAATTCAAATAACTTCATCTGAAGTGTGTCCCTGACTATTTTTCTACTTGCAATGATTAAATCATTTGGTCTCCACGCTTCCCAAAACTCATTCATGGGAGTTTCCGAAATTATTTCACGGGCTATTTCATACTGGATTCTATCCGGTTGTAATCTAATTAATTTCTTAAACTCTTTTAATTCATTATCAAGTGATCTATGATCAGTATCAATTTCTTCATAATAGTCTACAAAACCCTTTAGCCATTCATGGGGAGATGCACCGACAAATGGTGGTGGTTGGCCGTGATCACCGCACATGACGACTTTTGTATTCTTCAATAACAACCACTCAAGAAATATTTTTAAGACATCTTCGGACACTGTGTCTATTTCATCCCAAATGATAATTTCAGGAATAAATTTCTCTCCCATGCGCTCAGGAGTCCATTTATCTCCCTTCCATCTAAAGAAACTATGATAAGTGCAGGCATTTACCCCTCGTTGTTTCATCTCTCTGGCGAGTCTGTGAGTCGGTGTTAGCACAATCATGTTAGAAACGCTAGCGTTTCCACGACGGAATAACTCAATTGCCCGGGTTGTTTTTCCTGACCCGCCACAACCGTTTAAATAAACTGTTTTATATCTACAGATTGGATCAGAAATCGGTGGTGCACTAGAAAATTCTGAACACTGATTGCTTTCTAAGTAATTATTTTCAATGGTAACATCTGCTGATGCAATATAATCATGAAGCATTTCCTTCTTAATTCTCCATGACCCCCAATTCTCGTTGCCAGTAGCCTTAAAATCAGCCATTTTGCTATTTATGTAAAATGAGTCAGTAGCAACTCTAACTGCGGTGGTAGGAAATCTATTGATCATTGAAAATAAATTAATAGAAGCATAACCAAGCATAGAAGCTCTCAAATATGTGTACTGCGGATGGTATCCATCAGTGTAAGTAACAATTGTACCCAATTTGGTTCCATCGGACATAAATGCGTCCTTACGATTGACATATAAGCCCCTATTCGTTAAATCTTTGATTACAAAATCGTATTCAGCATTGTCTATAATCAATCGTGAAGAATATCTCGTATTATCATCTTTGCCACCTTGGGTAAATTTACCGATTATTCTTCGTCCAAGATCTTTTGCTTCATTGTTTCTGATTTCAAATAACTGTCTGGACCAATCCATGATTTGTTGTTCATTAAAATCAGGAAACAGTTTTCGCTCTTCGCTAATTATTTTTTCTAGATCAGGTTGTGGTAACCAGACTGATTTCTGTGCTCGATAGGATATAATTACTTCACTGACAATTAATGATTTTAACATCTTACAATCAAGCATATACCGTAATAACACTATTGGCATCCAGTGTTTTTCAGACATGTGTTTACCAATCCAAAGATAACTACACGGATGAAGTCCTTCAGCCATTTCAAATGATACTACACAAGCGAATCCGGTTAAATCGAAATGTGGCAGTGGTCCATTAATAGCAACACGGGTCATTTCGTGTGTAGGGTGTCCAAATCGTTTGAAATATTTCTCACACTCTCCATACCCAAGAAAACTTCCTGGATAACATGCAATCATATCAACTGAAATAACGGTATCAGCGGTGTATTTTGTGTTCCATAATCCTCCATGGCTGTATTCAAGACAGGACAATTTGACATCTGATAAGAACTCACTTCGGGTTGGTTTCCACGTGTTTTTCTTCCTAGCAAAATGTGCTACAACTGATGGAAGTGTAAAACAGTTTGCTAATAATTGATCGTTGTCTTCCCCCAGAGAACTCTGGGGAGAAAACTCACTAGCTAGTTGTTTCATTTGATTATGCAGCTCTTCAGTACGGTACAATTCTCCGTTGAGCCTTACAAACTGATCAAATCTACATTCTTCGTCTGAAGTACTATGAAATAGCCACACTGACACAGAATCGTTTTTACTCAAATGGTAAATAGCATCAAATAATTTCTGCTCTGAAAAAAACTCTTCGGTTCCAAACAGATATTTTACGGTTCTATCCCGTGGGAATATTGTTACTGTAGATGACCACGCGTGTGCGTTATGATCAATAATTTCAATGGGAGCTCCCTGTGATTTATATTTCGATTCGTATAATACTTCTCCGGTGATTGTCCTTACCGATATTGGAAATCTCAATGATGTTTCTAATTTGGCTATATCTTGAATTGTTGCCCCATGCTGTTTCACTGTCAGTTCCCATTCGGTTATTTTTTTTCGTCTTAGATCAGTTAGTTTATTTCCCCGGGACGCATTTGTGAAGTGTTCTATTATTCGTGTTGCTACACAATTGAGCCCTGTCGAATATTTCATGGGTGCTAGTTTTGAAATATCAGGTTTTTCATTGAGCGGATATATCCCGTAAACAACTACTGTGACAGGATAAGATCTTTCGTAGTAGGGTTTATCAAGTCCAGTCAAAATTCCTGGTTTTGAATCCTGAGTCACAGTGACAGTTTTTTTGTCCTTAAGAATAGGCTCGTATTTGTCCCTAATGATCCATTTTCCATTATCACGGATAAGGAATTTTATTCGAAAAAAATTTCTTTCTTCCCCAAGACGTGAGATTATCACTGCTGCTTTTTCATCATTCATGGTAGCGTCAACAACACCATCAATTCGAAATGTTGACCAACAATGAGCTGCCCCATCACGCTTGAATTCATTAAAACAGTCTCTGATTTTACTAATCAAGGTTCTATCAAGAATTTTATTCTTTGGTGTATCAGAAACTCTATCAAGATTGAATTGAACACTTTTCCAGGGCTTAATTTTCGATAATCTCTCGAACTCCTCCATACTATAATTAAAACAAGCATTTAAATGAAAGATTTAAGTATAATGAATCATTGCAAATGGCTTATGATTGGATCAGTGACACCGTGTAACAAATCATGCAGAAATGAATTCTGTTGGTATCATATGCAAAGCTTTCGTCGTGGAAGCCTTGGTCCGTTACCCTGTATTCGATGTGGGGTTGGGGTCAGGGGGAAGTCGCAATTATGCGTTATGTGTGGCGGCAAACGATACAGGGAACTAAAACGCTATTATGATAAAAGAATAAAAAATACTGTCATTGACCCCAACGATGACAAAATAATAAAGACTGCTCAAGATTATATACAGAGACTTATAATTAAACCAAACAATGAATTAGAAAAATAGTGTTATTATACAAATGAACCAAGAATTCAGACCTCACCCCTCCGTGTTTGTTAATTATGAAGCATTCCGTAATGGTATTATCAGAAAATTCGATTTTCGTATGTGTCTATAACACCAAGGGAGACAACTCTTAAATGATATAACCAAGGGAGTTATCATTGTGATTTAGCTTCTGGGTATTGTTTTATAGGAAAAGAAATATTTTCTTTTTTTTTAGTGTTTAAGTCAAATATTCTGTCTCACGTGCGATTAATGCGTATTTCATAAACATAGGCTGTGATCCGGAGATGCAGGCGTTACAGGATAACACACGTGTATACTTTCTCCCATAGATTGTGTTAACTTGTTTAATGGGTATTGTGATTCAGCGCTGGGCATTGTTTTGTAAGAAAAGAAATGTTTTCAAACAATTATATTCTTTGTTCTAGTGTTTAAGTCAAATATGCTGTCTCATTTAAATACTGTGAAACACCATTAATAAGTAATTCAAGAAAATAAAATAGCATACCTTGCGGATTGATGTATTAATTCCCTTTATATACTCTCTCCCTTAGATGGTGTCGAGTTGATAAGGGAGGGAAATAACAACCCCTCCCACCTTCTCATATATGTTTCTACTATTATGTGTAAATATAAGTGTTTTTAAATGTCTGTATGTTGACTATCATTTGTATAATTTAATATGTAAATATTGAATAAAGATTTAAAAAAAAAGAGGATGCCGACATGGCACCTATAAAAGATGTACAAATGCTACATCTATAAAAATTACATTACAGTATGGCGTGGGTTATTTCCCCCTAAATTGTGATTCAGCGGCTTGGGATATAATTAATTAGAAAAGAAATCAAATATAAAATGTTTTCAAACGATTATATTCTTTTTTTTTAGTGCTTTATGCAAATATTCTGTCTCATTTTAATACTGTGAAGCACCATTAACAAGTAATTCAAGAAAATAAAATAACACACTCTGTGGATTGAAGCTGCTGTATTAGTCACCTTATATACTAAATGAAAGGTTTAAAGCTGGGGCTTTCAAGGCCAATTCGACCAGTCAAAAAATAACCCACGCCATTGACACGTGTGCGTGGTTGACTTTTACTCAATCATGCAACCGGGTTTAATTTCATGGGCTGCTTTGATTGGTCGAATTGGCCTTTGAAAATCAGCCCCGTCGTTTCATGTTTGTGATGTCTGTGCCATCCCATCATCATTACATCATCATTGAATTATAATCCATCCTTAATTAAGTTAATTAAGTATATGTATACCTACAATCTGAATGGAGATATATACGGTATTTGTGCTGTCCTTAATTAAGTTAATTAAGTATATGTATACCTACAATTTGCCACAACACTCGAGTGGAAATATATACGGTATTTGTGCTGTCCTTAATTAAGTATATGTTGTGACGTCACCCCAAGCATATCTTCTGGGCGGTCTAAGATGGCGTTTGCCACGTTAGGCCTCCCTTCCGGAGATGTATGTTTCGGGTTTCCTTTGGGCTTACTTGGATGTGAAGGCAACCAAGGAGTTCCAAAGATGTGTTGTCGTATATATGTAACCTCTAGGTCATTTCACGTAAACATACCCTCTTGTGATTCTAACCCGTTATTTGACGAGTTAGATTCACTCTTAGGGGAATATGTTTCCGGTGAATGTAAATATAAATGACCTAAAATAAATAACATCCATGGATGTAATTAGCTCTCCATCACATTTGGGTAGCCCCGTATGGTGTTCAAAAATGAATTACCGGCCAAATAGTGTCAAATCGAGATCGAAGAAATCTCAGAAAAAAAATGGAAATACTCATAGAAAGAACCCTATGAAAGACACAGTGGCCTATATCAAGGGGGCCAAATGACTGATAACCGCTCATCATGGTTGTTATTTATTTTTGTCTGCATTTATATTTATATATACAGACTGAATTTTAAAAAAGATATTTATATATACAGACTGAATTTTTAAAAAAGATATTTATATATACAGACTGAATTTTTAAAAAAGATAGTTATATATACAGACTGAATTTTTAAAATATTAACGGCTCTTTTATTTTTGAAAAATGAATTAGAAATATGTATTATCATATATGAATTCTGAAATTATGAATAGCATCATAGTTGAAATTGGAAAATTGAAAAATCAGAATATTAAATTGTCAGATGGGTTAAATCCTGATCAAATCAAGTCGGATTTTCAGGATATAGAATACGGAGTTAGCACTAACAAGTATATGTTACCAAAGAAATATGCACTCATCAAAAAAATTCAAAATTCTATTCGAGACTCTCTTGCATTTTCCAGTGAAGTAGATGTGTTTGTTCCGTTATATACTATCGTGGAGGGAATACGAAAAGAATTGGGTAACGAATATGAATTGAAAAAGGAAGTTAATTCTAAAATTAGAAACTTACGAGCGTTAATTCAAGAAAATGAACTATTTTGATTGACTGACCCTCAAAAGATTTTGTCAGACAGTAAAATCTCCTTGAGATTTTCATTTTTTTTTGTCATTTTTTGATTGAATCAGTGAAAATATTTCACACTGCCAAAATAAAAATATTTCACAGCAATAAAAAATTGGACCGTTAAGGATGGAATCATCGATGGGAAAAATTGTTTTACAATTGAAAAATGGTTTCTGATTTCAAATAACGGTCAATGAAGCATTAACAACCCGATTGGCTCGTGAACGACTAGATGCAATTAAGAAATTTATACCAATTCGTGACTCTGTAAGAAATAAACTGCAACAACGACAGAGTTTACAAACTGATTTTGCTCTGGGGTCTGAAGAGTTGTTTAAACCAGTAACCACAGCAACGAAAGGAGTAGAGCGTGCTTTACTGGGAGATAGTCCCGAGAAGGGAAAATCTGTTATTGGTGAACTTGAAAAACTAGCAGCGAAAACTGAACAAACAAAACAAATGGAATCAAAAAGAACAGTAGATGATTTACGCGTGAGATTTAACGAGGAAGGGTTAGCAGCAATTGATAAGACTGACCCAACAAAAATTCCTGAGCTTGTTGTTATGTCTTATGAAAACAGAAAAAAATGGTTGAAACCAGAACATCATAAGTTTGTTAAGAATTTCACTCATTGGGCTGATATATTTTATAAAATCAAAGCTAAAAAAAGTCAAATTAAGACAGATAGTGCATCATACATCGAATATATCGATGCGGTGGATATAGTGTATAATCAATACGAAGAGTATAAACAATCAAAATTGCGAGGAAAGCGACAGCAACCTGCAAAGAAAATATCTTTTTCACCTAAAAAACAACAACTACCACCTGATGATGATGATGATACTCTTGATTATTTACAAACCACGGATACAGACAAACTAGATGAAGCAGCTGGTTATAGCGGAAGTGGACTGCAAAATCCAAGGATTGGAAACACTTGTCCTGATAGTGTTATCAATGATATATCACGATTAGATGTTCTTGTAGGAGGGTTCCGAGCTGGAAATAACTCTCCAGAAATAATTAATGAAGCAGCTGATATTTGTAGACGATTATTTGCCGGTGGTATCATGGACATTAATGTATATCGAGAACTCATTGACGAGTTAGCAAATGGGTATCATAGCGATTAAATAACAATTGAAAACACTATTGTTTTTATAATAATGATCGTACACTACAATCATGATAAACCAACCCCCGTCTATGTAGTTAATTCACGGTTTCCAGTTTATAAGGCATACTATGGAGATGGTTTAGGTAATACCATTTTAGGATTCTTTTCAAGAACGGCCCCAAAAGTGATGCCGTTAGCTAAACAACTAGGAATGAAAGCCATTGATGTTATTCGTGATAAGGGTATTAGTACTGTTGGAGATCTTGCCGGGAAAGCGTTTTCAACTGCGAAGGATAAAATAACATCATTAGTGAGGCGAAAAAAGAAACAGGTACCATTGCCATCTACAGAAGAAATGCCTGCAAGTGTTAGTAAAATAATAAATAACGCAGTAGATGAAAAACTAGCGTCGATGGTAAATCAAGAGGACCAAAATAACATGACAGCAAACATGATAGCAGGAAGTGGCTTTAAAAAACCACGTAGAAAGCGCTAGCGTTTTTCACGATGAAATGGAAAATCCGATTTAGACTCTGATAAATAGAATAAAATGTTCAAAAGGTCACCTGATCCAGCATTTGATATGGATGCCCCAGTGCGTAAAGATGATTCAGTCCGCGATTTTCAATTTTATTCTTATCACGCAGTACAACCAGATCTCCGATCACGAATTGAACTTCAAGTTCATGATACCAGTAAATACTTTTTGCCTTGTGAAGCGTTTATTGAAGTAGAAGGAGAACTTGTAACAAATAATGCTGCACATAATGATCCTCCATATGACATTAGCCCAACTACCCGAGTTGGTTTTGTTAATAACGGTATCATGGCGTTATTTGAAAGCGCTAGATATCTCATTGATGGAAAAGAAATTGAATCCATTGACCGTGAAGTTGATGTGGCTACAACAATCATAGGGTTAGCAAGATATTCTGATGATTATACAAGATCAGCGGGTCCATCTATGATGTTTGCAAAGGATATTACTGATCACGCTGAACACAACCAGTATTCTAGAGTCAAGGCAACACGAGCTACAGCACTTGATCCAGCACCAGCCGGATATGTAAGACCAGCTACTGAATTTGATGTCATAAATACTATTACTACTTACAATCTAGGATTTGCAACACGTGTAGCAACATTACAAGGACAGCGTCGACAATTTTCATGTGCAATTCCACTGCATCATATATTCGGATTCTGTAGAAACGTCCGAAAAGTTATTTATGGAGCTAAACACACAGTAGCGCTTGTACGAAAGGGTACTGATAATGATGCAATATGGCGTGATGCTGCTGTTCCTGATGGTAAAGTCGTTTTAACAAAACTATCATTGTGGATGCCAGTGTTAACTCCATCAATCACAGCAGAAGGAAAATTGTTATCATTTATGGACCAAGGAGGAAAGTCGTTATTGAGTTGGTTATCAGTGACTACGGATACTAAACAAGACAATGTTGATGGTACATTCACATGGCACCTGGCATCAAAACAAGGGGTTTCAGCTCCACGTCATATATTTATTGCATTACAGAATGCTGCGCGAGTTGGTAATCAACAACGAAGTCATATGATATTTGATCAGTTAGGTGTTAATGAAGTCTCGCTGAAAATAAACGGACAACAGGAACCATCTGAAGATGTGCAATTTGATTACGATCAAAATCATATTGCACGTGTCTATCATAACCTGTTGTCATTTATGGCACGTGATCAAAATGTGGATACCGGTTTGCAAATATCACAATACGACTTTAAAAGCCTCTATCCGATTTATTACTTTTCACTGGAACATCTTGATTTAACAAGACAATCTGTCGTTGATATACACTTCAGAGCCCGTGTAACCCGTCCTGGTGGTATTATTAATTATAGAGCGGTTGCTGTCATTCTCAGTGATAAATCAATGCTACTTGAAGGTGTTGGAGGAAGAATGAGAGTGGTAGATGCACCAGTGGAAAATATGTAATTGAAAATCCGAAGGATATTTCCATTGAATGGTTTTACGATTTAGAATCAATCAATTATGTATAACATGTCATATAGTGTTATTAGTGTTGCGTTAACTCCTGGTCAAATCAAAAAATTGCAATCAGAATCGGCTAAAAAATGTGGAACCACAATCACGTTGAAACCTAATCAAATGACTGGTGGTGCAAATAAATTATCGCTGACAACTCGTCAAGTGAAACATTTCAATGATGCTTTCAAGGATAAAAAAGGAGTTCAGATCACACTCTCTTCGGCTGCTATCAAAAATATGATAAAAACAGGTGGTATATTTCCGTTGTTTGCTGCAATACCAGCATTGGTTGCGGCAGCAGCCCCAGCAGTAGCTAAAGCGGCCGCATTGGGGGTAGTTGGAGGCTTGGGAACAAAAGCGGTACAGAGCATTGCTGAATCATATGAACCGAAGAAAGGTCAAGGGTATAAAAAAAAGGGAAAGGGTCTAAGACTACCAGGAACCCCGTATTCATGGTACAGCGGAAAGGGTCTAAGACTACCAGGAACCCCGTATTCATGGTACAGCGGAAAGGGTCTAAGACTACCAGGAACCCCGTATTCATGGTACAGCGGAAGATCCGTTCACGGATCAGGCCTGAGACTACCAGGAACGGTTTATTAATTCAGAAATCTATGGTTCCAATGTCCAATTTTGATTTAATGGATGCTGCTAAAAAACTAGTGATTAAAAATTTCAGAGGTGTTTTTATGAAAGATCAATTACCACATCAACCAAACAAAACTGAAACAGGTATTATTAATCTCGATAACAGCACCGGACCTGGAACTCACTGGGTTGCATACGCTATTGATCCACGTGGGATTGTCTATTTTGATTCATATGGATTAGCCCCACCAAAAGAGTTTATGCGTTATATAAAAACCCTTCCAATGAAGACTTGGTATTCTACGCTACCAACACAACAAATCAATGACCCACCAATATGCGGCAGTGAAGTATTAAATGTCCTTGACGCTATTTCAGCATCTAGAAAATCACCACACATTGTTGTAAATGACTACACTAGTAATCGCTTTTTAGAGAGAGATATATAAAATATCATGATTGATATTTGGGGGAGACCTCTGAAACCCAAACCCGATGACACTGCAACTCCTGATTCTATCAAGGATATAAAAAAAAAAATTAAAGATGAAATCGCTGAGACGTTGAACTTAACAAGTGTTGACCCGAATGAAATAGTTGTATTTCAAGACAAACAGGGTAAATTGAAATCCAGTAATATTTCTCTGGATGATATTTTAGTTAAACAACAAAACGCAATCGAGAACACCGTTGCGTTATTTTCCGATCAGGGTAAATTGAAAACCAGTAATATTTCTCTGGATGATATTTTAGTTAAACAACAAAACGCAATCGAGAACACCGTTGCGTTATTTTCCGATCAGGGTAAACTCAAACCGGGTGTACTTTTTTCGACGATTACAGATCGATTTAAAACTCTCAACGATTCTGCGTTGGAACTAGAAACACTTCAATCTAAAACCGAAGAACACATAAAACAGTTTACCGCATTTCGTAGAAATATCATTGATAAATTTATTGGAACTACATTCGATAAAATTGAACTAAAACTCCCTGATATTAAAAAATCCATCGATGAGACGAAAACTTCCATCGAAGGCATCAAAGGTGATCTTTCGAGGATGATAACAGCCATTGAAAAAACAAAAATTCCTCATGAGAAAACCAACAACGTAGTATACACGATCCAACACGGATCATTGGAGTGGACACCTACAAACAACAAATTAGATATCACTGCAACCGTTAAGGGTATTTATCGATTAACACTAGTAACACCATTGTCTCAATTTAATATTTCATCGTCCAGTTCATCCGGGGTCAATAATACGATTTCAACGATCATCGACAAGAATACAACTGAAAAGTTTACAATCACATCTACTGATAAAAATTTGGTTAGGGTCTCAACAACGTGGTATGTGGAATTCGTAGCGGATTTAAGTAAATCGTAATTGAAAACGATAGCGTATTTAAAATAAAAAATGATTTCATCATCGCAATATCGCTATGATCAGGTCAGAGAGTATCAAACTAGACTCAAAACCTTGTCTGAGGAGTATGAATTGAAAATTAAAAAATATCGCAGGAGAATTACCGCAATTGATGTTACTGTGTACGCTGTGAGTGGTGTAATCACCGGAGCTGGTATTATACTGTCTTCAGTGACAATGATGGCCCCGATAGCTGTTCCAATTTGCATTTCTGCGGCAACAACAATCGCTGGAATAATTTCAATAATCACAAAAAAAATATCCTCATGCAGCCAACGGAAACTACAAGACTACATAATTCAATTTCATGTTGTGTCCACTGCATACTCGCAATTATCCTCATTGATATCGTCATCGCTCGATGATACAATTATATCAGAGAGTGAGTTTTCAGCGATGGTAGATATATATGATTCTGCGATGTCAAAATTAGAAATACAACATGAGTATAATAACAATGACAACACAGATGGAATTACTTCAACAAATAGTGGAGAACACAAACCCAGTACAAACAAGCATGATCTCAATAACCTCAACGAATCCAGAATTCAGTGTGAATTTCCCCTCTCCGGTCCCAGTGAAGGAAATCGCGCTTGCAAAATTACGAGTATACCATAGTTGGCCAAATATCAGATCAAAATCATTTGGTGGTCAACAACCCAATAATTCACTGGTATTTGCAAATAAGAATAAACCCGACGGTACCCCAGACTGGAATGTTGTTTCCATACCAACCGGATCATATCAAATTAAACAAATCAATGATGAATTCGCGCGTAGAATAAAATCGATTACTGGAAAAGAATCAAAAATAGCTATAACAGTTCATGTGCCGACACTATCATCTGCCATTGAAATAAGCACAGAAGGATACGTCGTAGATATCTATCAGAGTTCAATTAGAACCGTACTAGGATGGCCTGAATTACCACCCGGAGGAAAAACCGTTAAATTACCAGAACCACAAAAAACCGATTATATCACAGACAGGATAAAATCTGATAATCCAATAAAGAGTTATAAAGATTATAATAAGTGGGAACTTTTCAATGGAATAGTAGAAAATAACGTTGTCAAATTCGTACCCCGACAGAACAAAATTACTGAAAATTTCACAGCGATGGAATATGATTTTTTACTGTTGTTAATATCCATTAAATCCGGCACTCTCACCCGAGATGAATTTATCAGCGTTGTAGAAATATGTAACAAAATCATCAATGACATGGAAACATTTCATTCACAAATTATTCAAGAGATATTAGGTGACGATAATCCTAAAACGAGAACAGAGTTTGCGATGAAAAGTAATATACGCGTAGAAGATATTCGTGAGTTTAAACTACCAGGATATAATATCTCAGAATTACAAAAATCTCTCAGTGATGCCATCGATGAAGGTTTCAAAAAAATCCATGATACGTGGAAAAAAACACAACCACAACCACAAACAACTATCCTCAAACATAATAATGACCCAGATGGTGGTGGCAGGCATATTGCTCCGTTCAATGTGAATATTTCAACGGTGATTGCGCTCAATTTAGTATGTGATGTGATCGAAGGAAGCTATCAAATAAATTTAGAACGATCAAATCAAGCTCAGCAAGGATATATTTTGTATTCATTTGCACCAACAGCCCCTCCAGGATTTTTAATAATTGAGTCCCCGGTGAATCCAGTCTATATGCGATGTCATAATAATTCATTAACCAGAATTAATTTCAAACTCACAGATCAGTCTAATAATCTGATTGATTTACAAGAGGAGGTTTTACAAATTAGTCTATTTGTGAAATCATAAATGATTTTCGTCCTAAGGACTGGATCAAATATTCGGTTAACCCAGAACTGAAAGTTCTAGCAGCAGAGGGGGTGAGTGACAACGACGTTGCGACATCAACGAAAATGCGAATGTTTTCAGACAAGGGTCGGAGACTTATTTTTTCGCGAGAAGGGTCTAGTGTTATTTTGGAGGGGGTATAATCAAAAATAAAAACAAAAAAAAGTTGTCTGATTCGCCCCCTCTGCTGCTCAAAATCTGATTCACAAACTCATGAAGAGAGTAGTTGAGTTCCTTCACAACATAGACCCACTGATTTTTCCTCATGGCTTTTCAAGGTTGGATCTTTCTTAACCAATACCTACAGGCACCTGAGTTCAGCATGGATATCCTGAGGTTGGTGTCCATTGACATTTGAGTGGGAAATCATGTAGGTCAAAAGTTTGGAGTGGGCATCCTTATGAAGCAAGACCCTAAATCCTCTTTACCACCCTTGTATTGTCTTTGATTTCAAATGAACAGTCCCTATCTTAATTTGTCCCAGCACTTTGTTCCAGATAAGAGTTCTAAATATTCCGTTGATTTGGAGTTTGTCTCAATGGGATCACCCTCTACTTGATGAGTCACATCTTAGGTCAGGAATGGCTTATGTAATAGGCTGTCCAGTTCCATAGTTAGGCACCTCCTTTCCACTAGTAGCCATTGATTGATGGGATATGGCCATCAGTCAATGTATCCATGGGAAAATCACTATTGTCTGACTTCCATATTGGCAAGCAGTCGACTTGGAAGGGCTTAATATGCAAGATATTCAATGTATTTTTAACATGTTACTATTATCAGTATAATTATTATCAAAGAAATTTAATTTCAATACTAGAATATGTAAATTGTTTGTAACTGATTTTCAGATTAGAATTTTATTCCATCTTAATTTATCATAAATATCAAAGTATCAATTAATGCAAGGTTCATAATTTTTTATACTTGATTAGGTTCCTCACATACAGTCCTGGAAAGAGGATTTCAGCAGAAGAGGCCTTGAAGCATGAATACTTCAAGGTATGTGGTGCATTTAAATTCAGAAGACACATTTTCTAGAATATTTACCATTTAAATTCAGAAGACACATTTTCTAGAATATTTATCATTTAAATTCAGAAGACACATTTCTAGAATATTTACCATTTTAACAAGTATTACTTCATCTGTGTATTGAAGTTTTGTATCTATGACGCTTTTGCATATCACAGCCAATGTGAGATCTTTTATGCTAGCCCTGGCATCGATGTCAGTGTCTTACATATTAGATTTACTCCACGGGATCTATTATGCTAGCCCTGGCATCGATGTCAGTGTCTTACATATTAGATTTACTCCACGAGATCTATTATGCTAGCCCTGGCATCGGTATCAGTGTCTGTACATATAAAAGCATATACATATGTACAGCCTGAAAGGCATCTCGACCAATGTATCTTCCAGGTCAGTTAGGGGCCTTGGGTGACTGAGTGGGCTAAGGCTCTTGTCATTGCTGATCATTGCCATCAAACTTCTGCCTGCATGGGTTTTGAGTCTCAGGCTAGACCAGTGAGGGTAGGTGAGGAAGCTTGTCAGTAGCTCTGTCAGTGGATCGGGCTCTTTGCTAAGTTTTCCTCCACCAAGTATACTGGCTGTTAAGTACAGCATATCCTGTGCTGAAACATTGTGTTAAACCATTGACAAGCAGTGGGCCCCGATTGGTCTGAAGAGCTCTCCGTTATGGATCACTGCTATCTCACTTCTGCGTGGGTTCATGTCTCAGATTTGGTTAATGTGGGTATGTGAGAAAGCTTGCCAGTAGCTTCTCATGGGTCAGTGGTTCCTTCTGGATGGGGTTTTCCGGGTTCTTCCTCCACCATTCATACCAGCCACTATGTATAGCATATCTTGTGCTGAAAAATGGCATTAAACCCTACAATTACAACTGCCATCACAAGCCGCCATCCAACCAGAAAATTGCATGGTCATGTCAATATTGGATTTTAACTAAAAGACTTTTTGATGTCTTGTAAATCATAAATTAAAATGGTGCTGATCTCATGTCCATTATGACCACCATAGAAGCCATCCTGAATTTTTTAAAATTGCTTTTCTAAAGAATGGTAAGTTTTTTTAGAATGGGGTTTCACCAGAAGCTTCTTATTAAGTTGTTAGAAAGTAATATTTGTGCTGATCTTTTATTCCTTGAAGCAGCCACATTATCTTGAAAGTCTCATCTTTATTCCTTCTAGATGTAAAGTCATATCATCATACTGTTTTCTTATGATATTTATAGTTGGTAGTTAATGAAATGGTGCTAATCTGATATATAATCATCTTGAAAGTCTTGTTGCTACAAAATGGGACATGATATTGTCATGGAGGTTTCACCAGAAGATTTTTATGATTTCTAGTCGATCCTCAAGGATTTGTTGCCAGTTGAGCCTCAAATATGGCAGTAACAATGTTAAGAATGTTATGACTAATTCTGCTGAATTGATGGTCATATCAACAGTTAGTTTTTACCAAAAAAGTCTTCTGATTGTGTCTAGATTGCCCTCAGCTGTCAAGAGTATCAGAGATAGTTGTAACACTCATTGCAGTAGAAGAGCAGTGCCTTCATGGGACTCTTGTTATCAACTCTTTGTAGTATCACAATTTTAATATCATAAAAGAGAGTGCTTTTTATTAAAAAGTACTGTTTTATGTCTTGTATGCAATTTCACAGTCTGTTATGTACATATCCTGACATTTTACCAAATCTGCTTTTTAATTTCAATTCATTTCAGTAATATTTGTATCTCAATATTGTTTCTTTGATTTTGTCACTTCTATTGGTTATTTCCTTTTATTTTCATTCATTTCGTATGAATTTACAAATGTCGGGATTTCCGTTTTTAATATTATTAAGTAGATTTGTTGTTTTCATTTCTTGTCATCTGTTTGTCATCACATCAGTGGCTGTTGCTACAATAGAACTGGTTTAATAAGTTTAATGGTGTATACACAATGGGAAACAGTGAATGTAAAGAATCTGATCTGTGCTTATCCTGTACAAGGACATTTAATAATTGAAAATTTATTGGTTGCTCAACATATGAGTACATGGATATTTAAATCTGCTAATAAATTGGATTTTCATTTCATTTTTATTTACAAATCATTGTTTTTTGTATGTATTTATGCTGTGCATTTCATTTGTGATCATATTGCATTGTCAGTTTCAATCACATGAAATTGCCAGTTTCATTGTATGGTTGAATTGCATGTCAATACTTTCTCTATAGTGCTGACTATATTTGAAGTTTTTAAAAATGAAAAGATAAATTAAATGCCAAAAGAACTTGTCTTAGAAAGTGGCTGGGCCTTCATTATCAAGTTCACTTATGGTACAGCTTATCATCTATGTTATAATTAATGTCTACAGAGGTGCCTGGAGATGACTGAAAATTTTATAGAGTGAGCTCTCCAATAGTTGATTACATTATGGTTTATTAATATTTTTCTGTTTTTATTTTTATTATTATTAATTTCCTTTTTATTATTATTATTATTACTGTTACTATTATTTATTATTTTCATTGTTATAATTATTACTATTATTATTTTTATTATTACTATCATTGTTATTATTATTATTATTATTATTATTATTATTATTATTATTAACAAAAATTATCTATCATTGCGTTATTTAATTGTTGTATGTGAACAAGTAATGAACATAATCACCTTACCAAATATTTATTAGTCTTAGGAAAATACAGATGTAAATTGCATACTCTTGCAGCCATTGTGCTGCGTAAGCATGGTATGCATGTATATATATGCATGCTATATCAGTGGATGTACTATTGACTTAGTACATAGCCAGAACAAGAACTGAAATAATTATGCATGTTATCTCCATATACATAATATGTGCTTTTTGCAGATTTACCAAGCACCAGCCAGTAACTTTAACATTTTTTAAACAGAAAATTTAAATTTTGAGTTTGTCCATCTTCTATTGAATAGGAAGCACCATTACCAGTAGACCCATCCATGTTTCCCACATGGCCTGCAAAGAGTGAACAGCCCCGCCGACATGCCAGCTCTCCCAAGCCACCATCAGGAGGAAAGGCCTATGCCAAACTTCTGGTATAATAAGTTTGTGAAGAAATTATTGTTAAGCACATGCTGATTATAGTGAGGATTAATCTCTTTTCGACATCATCAACATCATTGTGTGGGAAGGTTTTTATTAAAGTGTTTAATTTCCATAAATCCTTTAATTTTATCATACTTGTATGAATAATTAATTCTAAAATATGCTTGATGTCTTCTACTTTGGTGTCAAGGTCACAGTCATTGAAAGTTTGCGTGAAGGTTCTGGTTAAAGAATTCATTTGCTTTTGTTTTCTAAACACCTTGAGGGATTTCTTCATATTTTAGTGGAATCAAATTTGAAATTAATAACATATATTATGTGGCATGCTTATATGCCCCATTTATCTCAGGTTCAAGGTCACAGTTATATGAATCTTTGGTTACATTATTTTCAATTGCTTTTATTTCTTAAACAACTTTTAATTGTACTTTCATGAAGCTAATACAATTTTTTCTGCAATATATTTCCTCAACTTGTTGACCTTGGGTTTATTTGTATGTTTTTTTTGTGGGCTCAATATGTAGGTTTGGGTTTCTTGTTTTATGCGCCACCATAATATTGGTAAGGGCATAGAGTGTTAGCCTTATTCAGCTGTACATCACAGTGAAGCCCTGTCCATGCTTTATGTCTTATCATAACATTTTAAGGGCTATAACGGGCATAGAGTATTAGACTTATTCATCTATCCATTGTAGCTAGAACCTCACTGTATTTTATGCCCAAGCATTACATTATGATGGGCATAGGTGTGTTAACCTTATACATCACAGCTAGGTCCTCACCGTGTTTAATTCCCCATCATAACATTATTTGTGGCATAGCATTTTAGCCTTATTCAGATATCCTTGGTAGAGTTATGCATATAGGTCTTATCACAGACACTGTGGCATATGTGTTAAATAAACTCATTTCAATATTTTTTCTTTGGTTTTGAAATATTTTTTCTTGTTTAACATTTGTTTAATTGGAAGGGAATAATGCTTAACATGAATGCGAAATTATTTGATATTGTTTCACATGAAGACTTTTGTATTTGGAAATGATGTTTACACTGCTGTATTTGATTTGTTTGCTCTTAGTATTATTGTTATTACTAACTGCGATATTTCTACGATAAAACTGAAATTAGTTTTGTCTCTGTTTTATGTCTCATTCAAGATTGTTACGAAAGTGGATTGCACATTTTTATGAACAAGATTTTGTAGTATGTTGAACTCATTTATATCATATACATTATGCTATATTTTATCACTTTGTTTTACTTTTATAACCTATCAATTTTCTGACATGCCTTTTAGATTTAATAATATTTTACATTTTGGTTTTCTTTGAATGGAAGTTACTGGGATCTCGAGTTCTTGATACTTGAAAATAAAACTGAAATTGACCAGAAACTAATCAATTCAGTCCATCTTGAAATTTGAATCAACTTTTAAATTGGGTATAAATAGAATACATAGGTAACTGTTTTAACCAACAACTTTTCTTTCAATGCAGGCTGGTGATGATGATGACACATTGGCTTCTGGCGGGTTCCATCTGACAAATGCAGCAAAAGGGGTGTCTGCTGTAGGACCAGGATTCAGTCTCAAGTTTTAACTCCATTGCATGATGGGAACTTTTATCCACCTCTGTGAAGATCTCTCTCATTGCAAGCTGGCATTGTTCCATCAGGAAGTTATTAGTGAATTACTTGGGTTTCCCAAACCATGTCCATTTTATATTCTTTCATTCTCAACAAAACAGAATGATTCACTGATTCAGATGTTATATCATCTATAGCAACAGCTGCAAAGTGTTGAAAAAGTGGAATAATTAAGAAAATAAAGCCCAAGCTGCAAAGCTGATGACAATGTCTCAGCTTTTCTATCAGTCTTTATATGAGCTTTTCTATAAGTTTGTCTTGGCAACTTTATCACATAATTTTAAAGTACATGAATTTGAATTCGTTTCATTCTACATATGAGCTGATCTGTGAATCGCTTGTTTAAGGATGAGTGTGTACGAAATGTTGGAGCATTTAAGGTTTTAAACATCTGTGTTTTTACAGACCTGATGGTCCAAGGGAAAAACAGTCACTTGAAAGCTAACAGGTTAATGTGCTTTTTCCCATGCTACTAATAGACAAATATATATATATATATATATATATATATATATATATATATATATCTCTGCAGGAATCATTATCTAGACAAGCATGGGCATTATTTACCCTGTCAGCATCATTACATTGACAAGCGTGGGCATTAATTACCCTGTCAGCATCATTACATTGACATGCATGGGCATTAATTGCCCTGTCATCATCATTAAATTGACAAGCGTGGGCATTAATTGCCTTGACAGCATCATTAAATTGACAAGCATGGGCATTTTAATTGCCTTGTCAGCATAATTACATTGATAAGCATGTCATAATGGCTCTGTCACTCATTGTTCATAAAATTAATAACACGAGCATTTAAAAATTCAACAGATTTGCACAGGTTGAAGATCATAAACTCTTGTTATCAAATAGACCAAGAAGAGAATATTAGCGAGAAATTTTTTTTGAGCATGATGGTGATTAAAAAAGAATGCAGTTGTTGCAGATTTAAAGCAGGTTATTAACCATGGTAGGTGGGGCAGATTTATGGAAGATTATAAATCACTATCTCATTTTGTTGGTATTATGATTTTCTTTAAATAGGACTGTTATTGTATTTTTTTTAAATTGTAAAAGCTGTTTTCTTTATCATATATAAGTTGCAACATGTCATTTTAGGATGGCTGTCTAATCGAGTTCATAGCTGTATGATACACTTAGGCAGCAATAATTTCTTATCATGATTATCACTCTTTTGAACTGTGCAATATGCATTGAGTTTGCATAAGCAGACATCCACAAGTCACCAAATCTTAGGTTATAATCATTGTTATCTTTTCTTCATTTACAGTTGTAAATATTTAATGTGATCATAATATTTTGATATCAGTTAATAAAAGGTATGTCGAGTATCATAACAGTTGTATCTGTGTTACAATATACTTGTGTGAATACAAAATATACTTAGTCTGGTTATTAAATATACTTGTAATCTGGATACAAAATATACTGATCTGGTTACAAAAGAATAGTATGTAACGCAGAGAATATCTGGATTACTTTGAGATTTTGTTCATGAAAATGAAAATCATGATAAAATGTGCTGTTCATGCTGTTGAGTTTTACTTCTGTTTTTGTCTTCTTTTCTATATGCAGTATTAATTAGAAAATTGGCAACAGTATCTCTAACAGTCAGTTGTGCCATTGTATATAGGTGTCCAGGAGTTAGTTGAATTAGACACACACACAATCTTTAAATGAATAATATTTATCTTATAATTCAGTTTTATAGAGCAAATTTTGCAGGAAATAAAACATTCGTTAATCTTCATTGACTAATAAACACTGGATCAAGAGCCATTTTATAAACTCACGTGGACATTTTCTACTAACCTGATATAAAGTTCTGTCCACCACTGCCATCCAAACAATTTCTAGGTTCACAATACACTACAGTATTCTATTCAACCCCCAGATCTATCTTGTATCATATCCATATCTGTATCCTATCTTATATCCTGCCCTGTATTCTGTGCGGTCTTGTATCCTGGCCTACCTTGTATCCTATCTTACATCCTTCTCAATATTCTATCCTAACTTTTGCCATGCCCTTCATTGTATCAGATCATATATCATGCCCATCATTGTATCCATTTTTAAATCATTCACTACATTGTATCTGGTCTTATATTCTTCCTAATATTCTATCCTAATTTATGTCCTGCCCTTCATTGTATCCCCTCTTATGTCCTGCCCAATATAATATCTGATTGATCATCTGAGGTGTAGATAGGTTAACATATCATAACATCGGCTAGCAAAGATGGGTGAACATATCTGAAAGAGAATTAATGGTGTAGCTCTGTATGCAAATCAAATGCAATAATGTACTATTTATCATGGATTGACAGTTTAATCGTGAGAATTGGTTTATGGATATATCTATATTGGTCTTAATATGTGAATGCTTTCTTAGACTTATATTTGAAGTTTTCTTTGCATTGTAGTTTATATTATATTTTAATTGTAATAAGAATTTGTATAATAAACAATGAAAAGGGTCATGCCAAATTCACAATTCATTAAGTTTCATCGTCTCTATTCAGCGCATCGTTTAGACCTAACATTAACGATAATAATAATTAACTACTGCTAAAATAAATGTGTCTGTTTGTTTCATGTTTGTGTGGTCCAAAACAGCCATGATATAAATCAGTCTAGCATTTGGTCTGAATCAGACCACTTTACGTTATTCACTATGAAACATTTATAATCATAAAAACTGTGCTGTTTTAACCATTTTTTATGCTAAAAGTATTGAAATTGTATGATCAGAGCAATTAATTTCCTGATTATTTTCTTTATGATGAAAATATTTCTTTTCTGAGTACATTTCCAATTTCCATCCGTTTTAGATCTCATATTGATCTATCCTTTCAAAACTTTCTTTTCATTATTATCAGCCCAAAGTTAATAACACTGTATCCAGGTAATTAAAATATCGGTCCATAACGGAATTTTGGGAAAAAGTGGATAAAATGAGTTTAAACAGACTAAACAATATTATAATTTTATCAATATTATAATTTTATGTAATAAACAAAAGTAAATGTACATAATACTGCAATCAAATATGTAATTTAATTGCATGTCAAAATTATATCTTAATACAGAATAAAACATACTGCTAAAAATATTTGGAAAATATATAACTTTTTCTGAAATTAATAAAGCAATGTTAAAACAATTTCGCTTAAATCTTTAATCTCCAATAAATGTATAAAAATATATTCATTTTTATGTTGGACAAAAATGTACAGTAACCAGCCATAAAGTGGGTATAAAGCATGCTGATATTAAGTAAACATAAAGTGGATGATTTCAGCAATTAAAAAATGCATTTTGTTTGATTTCAACTATTGCAAAATGCATTACGGACGATTTCAATTACAATTGCAAAGTGCATTTTTTGAATGATTTCAAAAATTACAAAATTCATCTTTTGGATGATTTCAACAATTACAAAATGCATTTTGGATGATTTCAACAACTGGGAAATGCATTTTGGGTATTTCAGCAATTACAAAATGCATTTTGGACGATTTCAGCAATTGCAAAATGCATTTTGGACTATTTCAACAATTGCAAAATGCATTTTGGACGATTTCAACAATATCAAAATTTATTTTTTGGATGATTTCAACAATTGCAAAATGCATTTTGAATGATTTCAATTAAAATTGCAAAATGCATTTTTGGATAATTTCAACAATTGCAAAATGCATTTATGGATGATTTCAACAATTGCAAAATGCATTTTGTACGGTTTCAACAAATAAGAAATGCATTTTGAATGATTTCAATTAAAATTGCAAAATGCATTTTTGGATAATTTCAACAATTGCAAAATGTATTTTGGATGTTTTAAACAATTACAAAATGCATTTTTTTTTATTTCAACAATTGCAAAATGTATGTTTGGATGATTTCAACAATTGCAAAATGCATTTAAGACGATTTCAATAATTACAAAATTCATTTTGGATCATTTCAACAATTGCAAAATACATTTTGGACGATTTCAACAATTGCAAAATGCATTATGAATGATTTCAACAATTGCAAAATGCATTTTCGATTATTTCAACCATTAAAAAATGCATTGTAGAGGATTTTAATTACAAAATGCATTTTGGATGATTGCAGCAATTGCAAAATACATTTTGGATGATTTCAACAATTACAAAATGCATTTTGGATGATTTCAACAATTACAAAATGCGATTTGGACGATTTCAACAATTGCAAAATATATTTTGGATGATTTCAACAATTACAAAATGCATTTTGTGGATTATTTCACAAATTGCAAAATGCATTTTGGACGATTTCAACAATTACAAAATTCAATTTTGGATGATTTCAGCAATTACAAAATGCATTTTGTTTGATTTCAACAATTGCAAAATGCATTTTGTGGATGATTTTAACAATTGCAAAATGCATTTTGGACGATTTCAACAATATCAAAATTCATTGTGGATGATTTCAACAATTACTAAATGCATTTTGGATGATTTCAACAACTGGGAAATGAATTTTGGGTATTTCAGGAATTACAAAATGCATTTTGTTTGATTTCAACAATTGCAAAATGCATTTTGGATGATTTCAGCAATTACAAAATGCATTTTGTTTGATTTCAACAATTGCAAAATGCATTTTGGACGATTTCAACAATTACAAAATTCATTGTGGATGATTTCAACAATTACAAAATTCATTGTGGATGATTTCAACAATTGCAAAATGCATTTTGGACGATTTCAACAATTAAAAAATTCATTGTGGATGATTTCAATAATTACAAAATGCATTTTGGATGATTTCAACAACTGGGAAATGAATTTTGGGTATTTCAGGAATTACAAAATGCATTTTGTTTGATTTCAACAATTGCAAAATGGATTTTGGACGATTTCAACAGTTGCAAAATGCATTTCGTTTGATTTCAACAATTGCAAAATGCATTTTGGATGATTTCAACAATTACAAAATGCATTTTGGATGATTTCAACAATTACTAAATGCGATTTGGACGATTTCAACAATTGCAAAATATATTTTGGATGATTTCAACAATTACAAAATGCAATTTTGACGATTTCAACAATTGCAAAATATATTTTGGATGTTTTCAACAATTACAAAATGCATTTTGTGGATTATTTCACAAATTACAAAATGCATTTTGTTTGATTTCAACAATTAAAAAAATTTAATTTTGGATGATTTCAGCAATTACAAAATGCATTTTGTTTGATTTCAACAATTGCAAAATGCATTTTGGACGATTTCAACAATTACAAAATTCATTGTGGATGATTTCAACAATTGCAAAATGCATTTTGGATGATTTCAACAACTGGGAAATGAATTTTGGGTATTTCAGGAATTACAAAATGCATTTGGTTTGATTTCAACAATTGCAAAATGGATTTTGGACGATTTCAACAGTTGCAAAATGCATTTTGTTTGATTTCAACAATTGCAAAATGCATTTTGGATGATTTCAACAATTACAAAATGCATTTTGGATGATTTCAACAATTACAAAATGCGATTTGGACGATTTCAACAATTGCAAAATATATTTTAGATGATTTCAACAATT
This sequence comes from Unio delphinus, assembly GCA_029339505.1. NCBI lineage: Eukaryota > Metazoa > Mollusca > Bivalvia > Unionida > Unionidae > Unio > Unio delphinus. Next base: position 3,710,955 of record JAQISU010000090.1, read on the forward strand.
ACAAAATGCAATTTTGACGATTTCAACAATTGCAAAATATATTTTGGATGTTTTCAACAATTACAAAATGCATTTTGTGGATTATTTCACAAATTACAAAATGCATTTTGGACGATTTCAACAATTACAAAATTCAATTTTGGATGATTTCAGCAATTACAAAATGCATTTTGTTTGATTTCAACAATTGCAAAATGCATTTTGTGGTTGATTTCAACAATTGCAAAATGCATTTTGGACGATTTCAATTGCAATTGCAAAATGCATTTTGGACGATTTCAACAATATCAAAATTCATTGTGGATGATTTCAACAATTACAAAATGCATTTTGGATGATTTCAACAACTGGGAAATGAATTTTGGGTATTTCAGGAATTACAAAATGCATTTTGTTTGATTTCAACAATTGCAAAATGCATTTTGGATGATTTCAGCAATTACAAAATGCATTTTGTTTGATTTCAACAATTGCAAAATGCATTTTGGACGATTTCAACAGTTGCAAAATGCATTTTGTTTGATTTCAACAATTGCAAAATGCATTTTGGATGATTTCAACAATTACAAAATGCATTTTGGATGATTTCAACAATTACAAAATGCGATTTGGACGATTTCAACAATTGCAAAATATATTTTAGATGATTTCAACAATTACAAAATGCAATTTTGACGATTTCAACAATTGCAAAATATATTTTGGATGTTTTCAACAATTACAAAATGCATTTTGTGGATTATTTCACAAATTACAAAATGCATTTTGGACGATTTCAACAATTACAAAATTCAATTTTGGATGATTTCAGCAATTACAAAATGCATTTTGTTTGATTTCAACAATTGCAAAATGCATTTTGTGGTTGATTTCAACAATTGCAAAATGCATTTTGGACGATTTCAATTGCAATTGCAAAATGCATTTTGGACGATTTCAACAATATCAAAATTCATTGTGGATGATTTCAACAATTACAAAATGCATTTTGGATGATTTCAACAACTGGGAAATGAATTTTGGGTATTTCAGGAATTACAAAATGCATTTTGTTTGATTTCAACAATTGCAAAATGCATTTTGGATGATTTCAGCAATTACAAAATGCATTTTGTTTGATTTCAACAATTGCAAAATGCATTTTGGACGATTTCAACAATTACAAAATTCATTGTGGATGATTTCAACAATTACAAAATGCATTTTAGATGATTTCAACAACTGGGAAATGAATTTTGGGTATTTCAGGAATTACAAAATGCATTTTGTTTGATTTCAACAATTGCAAAATGGATTTTGGACGATTTCAACAGTTGCAAAATGCATTTTGTTTGATTTCAACAATTGCAAAATGCATTTTGGATGATTTCAACAATTACAAAATGCATTTTGGATGATTTCAACAATTACAAAATGCGATTTGGACGATTTCAACAATTGCAAAATATATTTTAGATGATTTCAACAATTACAAAATGCATTTTGTGGATTATTTCACAAATTACAAAATGCATTTTGAACGATTTCAACAATTACAAAATTCAATTTTGGATGATTTCAGCAATTACAAAATGCATTTTGTTTGATTTCAACAATTGCAAAATGCATTTTGTGGATGATTTCAATTGCAATTGCAAAATGCATTTTGGATGATTTCAGCAATTACAAAATGCATTTTGTTTGATTTCAACAATTGCAAAATGCATTTTGGACGATTTCAACAATTACAAAATTCATTGTGGATGATTTCAACAATTACAAAATGCATTTTGGATGATTTCAACAACTGGGAAATGAATTTTGGGTATTTCAGGAATTACAAAATGCATTTGGTTTGATTTCAACAATTGCAAAATGCATTTTGGACGATTTCAACAATATCAAAATTTATTTTTTGGATGATTTCAACAATTGCAAAATGCATTTTGTACGGTTTCAACAAATAAAAAATGCATTTTGAATGATTTCAATTACAATTGCAAAATGCATTTTTGGATAATTTCAACAATTGCAAAATGTATTTTGGATGATTTCAACAATTACAAAATGCATTTTGTTTGATTTCAACAATTGCAAAATGCATGTTTGGAAGATTTCAACAATTGCAAAATGCATGTTTGGATAATTTCAACAATTACAAAATGCATTTTGTTTGATTTCAACAATTGCAAAATGCATTTTTGGAAGATTTCAACAATTGCAAAATGCTTTTAGGACGATTTCAACAGTTACAAAATGCATTTTGGATGATTTCAACAATTACAAAATTTATTTTGGATGATTTCAGCAATTAAAAAATGCAGTTTGATTGATTTCAACAATTGCAAAATGCATGTTTGGATAATTTCAACTATTGCAAAATGTATTTTGGACGATTTCAACAGTTACAAAATGCATTTTGGATGATTTCAACAATTACAAATTGCATTTTCCTGTTCTGAAAGTCTTGCCATCAGAGAATATTAGAGTGGATTTTTATCTGACCGTACAATCCGACAAATGTATAATGAGTAGTATACTAACAATCTTTATGTAATCGTCAGATCTGAGGACAAGGGTAAATTGAAAAATAATCATCACATTTTAGAACAAAGAAATAAATTAAACAGAATCATCAGATCGGAGAACAAGGGACAAATGAACTGTACTCGTCAGATCTGATAACAAGGGTAAAATTAAGCATATTCATCAAATATGAGAATAACGGAAAAATTAAATATAAACATCAGATCTGAGAAAAAGGGAGAAATTATAAATAATCCTCAGATCTGAAAATGAGGGAAACATTATATATAATTATCAGGTATGAGAACAAGGGAAAATATAAATATAATCCTCAGATCTGAGGACCAGAGAAAAATTAAATATAATCATCCGATATAAAAACAAGGGAAGACTTAAATATACTCATCAGATCTCAGAACAAGGGAGAAAATATATTCAACTGATCTGAGAATGAGGAGAAATTAAATATATTCATCAGATTTGAAAGAACAAGGGATAAATTTAATGTAATCATCAAATCTGAGAACTAGGGAAAAAAAACAAAATCATAAAATCTGAGAACAAACAAGAAATTAAATTTAATCATTAGATTAGGAGAAGAAAGAAAAAATTTAAATATACATATGAATGTTATACATTCGTTTGCGCACCGCTCCAGTGGCCTGATGGCTAGAGCGAATTCGGCGGAAGCGTGAGGTTGTGAGTTCAATCCTCGGCCGAGTCATATCAAAAACATAAATAAATGGTACTAACCGCTGCCTCGCTTGGCGCTCAGCATTAAGAGACTAATATTAGGATTGGTCGGCCTGGTGTGACTGGGTGGGACATCATGCTACATGTCTGAAGCATGATGCCCCAGTGCTAGACATCACTATAAACTGCCTCACTGCAGACATCGTAGCGATCTGACTGAAAAATTGTTAAAACTACGTTAAAAATCTTGATCACGCTACGTTAAAAATCTTGATCACACACACACACACACACAGACACATGCACAAATTCGTTTGCGCATATGAAATTTAATTAATTTCCTTATTAAGTTTTGGTCAGCTGAATAAGTAATTAAATAAATTAATAAGAAGCTTGGCCGAACGACATGAATCTCTATATTAAACTCAGGCGTGCCCAACTCGCGGCCCAGCCTTTCACATTGTGCTCAGCTCGATCATGTCCTTTTGAAAATAAATAAGCATTTGAAGTAATGCGCATACTTAGTGATAAGGAACTGTTCTTGCTCATGCGTCCCACACTCTTTTTTTGTTTTTGGGACACATCGAGAAATGCTGAGGTACTGTCGACATATGTATTTTAATAATTTTGAGATAGAACATTGAATTTCATATAAAAGCTGGAAATGGGTCAGATAAAGTTATGAATATTTATTAATTTTGAAATGCGTACTAGTAACTATGTTATATCGAGATGATAAAACAAATGTACTCATTCCAGAGGCGTAGCTAGAGTGTTTGAAGCCCGGGGACAAGATTCATTTTTACGCCCCACTTCCCCATCAACTCTAAAACCCATTATTTTCATCAATAAAATCACCATCACCCAATACAACCTATTTCAAAGCCCATTTTGCCGCCCCCACTAGTCTGGGGACATCTGTCCCCCTCTGCTCCCCCCCCAATCCTAGCTACGCCTCTGACTCATTCGAACCACGGCGCATCTTGTATTTGTCTCGGGTTAGAGCGAATGTATATGTTGATAAGCGTATACTAGGAGAAGTAAAATTAACCTGACCTAGGGCCGGTGGTTCCACTAGGCGAACTAGGCAATCGCCGAGGGCGCTGGGCTAAGAGGGGCGTCAGAAACAAAACCCTAGAAATTGGGTTTTATTTTATGTGGGAGAGGGCGTGGGTGGGAAGGCGGGCGCCAGATATCTGATCTCGCTTAGTTCGCCAAAATGCCTCACACCGGCCCTGACCTGACCAGTACACAGCACGTGTAGCCTTTGGAACAAATGGGTAGAGACTTTACTTGTATGGTGTACACGATCTGCATGTTAATTTCCGTGCAACTTAGGGCCATATGTATGACGCAATCATCTGCACCTAACCCGTGACTTGCGTATAATTACCATCTTTTTCAAGGACTGGATGTTAAGCAGCGTGGACAATAAGCCTAGATCGTCACCAGAAAACAATTTAGTACGCAGCTCAAGTACGGGTAAGTCGTTGCGTTAAGGACTATGAGCACAATATTAATGGTCAGCGAGAGACTGGTGAATTTCTCTTTCAACCTGTCGAAATTAGATTAAGGGCTATTGATAATGCATAATTCAGTATAGGCAGGTGGGGGTGGTACTTGGATAGTGAAGATATCACTAACACTTGTGGTGATAGTGATGTACCATTTCCTTTAGCTAATTATCAAGTATTTGAAAGGATAACATAACGAACGCGATACCATGCATTTTCGTTGACATAATTTGACCCATGTACGGTGTCTGTATGTAGTGAGCACGAATTGGCATTGACACTTAAGAATAATTTAGTGGCAAGAAGTGGATTTCTGAATAAGACTTGGAGAAACTAAACATGAGCTGTTTTATTTCTGCACATACTGTTTGCAAATAAACTGGATTCTAGTCCGTCTTCTGAATAACACTGACAGTTCATAAAATATTTACGAAGACCTGTATAGGCCATAACAATATTATTCATGTGCTTTAGTAATAATAATAATAATAATAATAATAATAATAATAATTTTAGTCCCTACCATTATGATATTTCCCAAAATAGAGTATTGAATACTCGTATTATATGCTCACTTCTTTCTGTTCATTCTCATATATTGCACACACAATTGGTAACTTAGTTTTCAATAGTTTATTAATTAATGAATGTTTAGTTTAAATCCAGCCTTTTTTTGGGTATCCTTATAATGGTTTTAAGGAAAAATGTAAAAATCATAAGAGATTTGATTTAATATTTTCCCTTGTTTGTAGACCATTATCCACATTGAACTACCTCCTTGCACGTTGCTTTCTAAAGCGCTCCATGTCTGTGCAAATATCTACACTGCAACGATACCAGCTAATTTATCCGGTGAGCAAATGTCGTACAGATAGCAAATGACGAGTGATCATAAAGAAAAATGTCTCCAAATAACCACAAGTATGTATACAACTATTTGTACAAATAAGTGTAAGCTATTTACCTGTACGTGGTATGTTAGACACACCGTACAATCGAATAATATTCATAGTTGTTAAGCATGTTCCGCTATATCGTTTAAACTACAGTGACATTCGTGACATCCACCAGAACTGAACGAAGTATCATCTTTTATATATAAACGAAAGAATTTTTTGGGATTCACACTGGTTTTGGGGATGTGCTTAAACACGCAAATGAGGAAAAACATACAAAAGTAGAATAGTTCTCATACTTGCGATACAAATAGTTCCCATACTTGCGATACAAATAGTTCCCATACTTGCGATACAAATAGTTCCCATACTTGCGATACAAATAGTTCCTATACTTGCGATACAAATAGTTCCCATACTTGCGATACAAATAGTTCTCATACTTGCGATACAAATAGTTCCCATACTTGCGATACAAATAGTTCCCATACTTGCGATACAAATAGTTCCCATACTTGCGATACAAATAGTTCCCATACTTGCGATACAAATAGTTCTCATACTTGCGATACAATTCAATATTCATCCATTTATGTGTACGTTTATTTAGGATTAAGTAGCTATTGGCAAGTACCTTTAATCGTCTTTCCATGGGTGTTAGGAACGAATGAATGATACCGAAATGTACAAGCTTTGAAGGCTTATTTCATAATCTAATGTACATACAATCATCGGGTTTACTGGAAGGAGAATAGTATGGTAGCCGCCATTACATGGCATTGTGACGTTTGCCACGTGCATTGTTCGCAAGGCCCAATGTATATGAAAAAATGTGACGCTCGTGGCATATTGCTTAGTCTTCATGCAACAAAATTATTGGTGCAATATAACTCCATGGGGTGATATATTGCGCGTATAATACAATATTATAAATACATTTTCTGTAAAATAGTCTCTGAACATTTAAATGACGATTGTGTACTATGCGAGATATTTGACTATACAACATCCATCAATCTTTTACTAATAGTCCTTGAGATAAGAACTGTGAAATTGTATTATCGTTGTTTCCTTCAACATGTATATGTTAAATATTTAATATAATGTCCGCGCTCTCGTTCTGTGCTGTTCCCCAGGAGTTCATGGGCGAAATGTCTTCTGTGGCCTCTGAGGCTCCTCCTGATGGATGAACTAAAGGTTCGAACAATCAAACGCTTATCCCCCCAACCCCAAGAAGATTCAGACACCATTCAAGTTCAGGCAGTGTTTTACTTCCTCCCGAAAGGCAGATGATGCCTCGCTCACATCGTGCCCCTTTTAATTTATTTACCCCTCCAATTAAAACCAAAATAAAATGTATGTTTTAAAACCAGGGGAATGTAATGGTTTCCGTGCTGTGAGAAACTGAGAATTAGCTTTGCCATGGTTGCTTAGAGGTACATTTGAGTAAATATGACATGTAGAATGCCGCATTGAGTCTTTTAGAAAAAAGAAAAAAAACCTAGGATACATATCGGGTTATTGATGGAAGGCGTACATCTTTTCAGAATTAAACTACTAAAAATAATATATTTTTGTATTTATTTGATTAGCTGAGCTGTCATTTAGCCTTGCGGTGAGTGTTTTACCCAAAATCAAAATAGCTAATTCCCTGCTTTTCCAGTTGTAAAGTTATTTATTTTGTAATACTACTACTAATAATATCAACAATATATCAAATTTATGTTATTAAATGCAAGACGTCGCACGAAAATTTTAATAAGTAGAGTGTACCTATACATGCCCTAGTCTTATGAATACAAATGTATTTTCAATTTCGTCATCAGCTCCTTCAAGCATTAGCTTGCCATATACCACTCCAGCACTATTAAAACGTATGGTTCCAACACCAACAATTTGAGTGACATGTTAAAACTGAAAGAGACGCATCGGGTTCATTAGAGACGCAGATGATTCATCAACAGTAATAATTCAAGAATTTCAGTCAAATTTGATTCTGTTATTGTCATTTAAAGTTTTAAATTCACGCGCTGTAGTCTTTGTTTATTTGTCATGTACAAACCTTGTGTGTCATCCAGCAAACTGATTGGTGCCTATCATGTACGGATGAATTGAGGTGTTATGCATGTCAGGGTAAATCTCGTACCCTAAAACCAACATCAATGCAATGAGTGAAATGCGTGGTTGACGTTCAGACCGATTTATCTCAACATAGAGCTCGTACACTAAACATGACCCATTTTATCTGCCATCATTGATGGATGCACATCACTGTGTTGGAAAGATTAACAAATTGTAAAACTTTGGTAGAGAAGCCGGAACCCAGACAAGTTGATTGCTCTGTCTGGTAAATAAGTATCCATTATGTGTGTAACGTTGTCGAGCCGACCTTTTGAGACCGGGCAGGGTTTTAGAGAAACAACAAACACGTTCGGGGAAAACAATGATTATATTAAACAAAAGTACTAATGATAACACACAGAAAGGCATATCAAATAAATACAAAACGTATATGAAATACAAGTTGACTACTACATCCAAGTAGTCAAAAGAAATAGCAAACCCATATAAATTTCATGCATACAAATGACTCGTATATAGTATACTTTCATATAAACACTTGTGTAGTCAAAACACTACTGTTATAAATTACATGCAGTCAACACACTACTTGTGTTTCACACGTAGTCAAACACTACTATTGTAAATCATATGTAGTCAATACACTTGTTGTGTTTCACACGTAGTCAAACTACTACTACTTCACTAAATACAAGTTGACACGGCCTTCTCTCCCTGGCACGGTCGCTTTCCCCTTCACATTTGTGCCCGTACGTCGGCATTATATTTGTGTGTCATATTAGTATTGGCACGCCAGACTTCATGGAATTCATAAACCCATCTGGCTGCTCATCACTGGCGAGCCAACTCTTTGGCTCTAAATTACACTGGCATCTGCCCGACAGCTGAATTTGTCTAGAGCTTCCCTCTAATATTCAGTGTCCTTCAATATCTCCTACAAGATATTTATACAGTAGCGCGCAATAATATATTAATTCGCAAGTGCCGCGCGAGCAATAAAAAGCTTCACGCGACACGATGAAAAATCACATTTACAGAACCATTACGGCGCGCTACACAAGACACCCTGTTTATCTAAAAAGTATGGTAGACTGAATAAACCATATCGGGTATTTCGTAACAATGTGACAGTGCAAATGATAGTATCATTTCATCTTTTCAACTTTTCTTTAACCTTCCTATTACAATCTTAATTATCTGACCGTGCAAGGGCTAAGAACACGACGCCTTTTCAAGTTTTCTTCAATCTTACTATTAAACAGCTAGGAAACATAAGGTTTGCTGGACGTGCGAGTCGTACAATCCATCTTTTCAGAACTAAACTGTACTGTACTGTATTAAACAATCATGCGCCAGTGTATTGACACTAAAAGCATCTTCAGAATTGTCTTTCAAACAACAGTTTTTCATATAATACTCCAGCATTATCCACCATTATAGTTACATTCCCAACAATTTGTATCACAACTTAAAATTAAAAGAATCGTCATGTTCATTAGAAAGTGTTCATCAGCACTCAATAATACAAGATTTTCAATCATTTTTCATTTGTGATATGAAACTCTTCAATCCACTCAGTTCTCTTTATTCACTGCTCATCTGTCATGTTATGAATCGAAAATTGTACAAATCTTACTTCTCATCCAGCAAACCTTTAGTTGTCCGTCGTTTTTGGGTGAAACGAGGTGCTATGCCAGGTTTATCCTTAGTCTCCTGCCGTAATCCTTCCATCAATGAAGTGGTGGCATGCTAGGTTGCTGTATACGATGGTGATGCTTTTACGACCCATTTACTCACCCTCCCAATAATGAACACTTGCACACAATCTGATGTTCTTTCATTTGCTATGATTGAAGGAAGCATAGCCGTGATTATCTGTTGGGAATTATACAATTGGAAAAGGTTGGCGGAGGACACAAGCAACTCTATTGTTCCATCTGGTCCAAGAATAAAAATCATGAATTTTGTGATAGTGCAAAGTCTAAAATCATAATCTTTTTACGTTATTTTCAATCGTCCTATTAAACAGCGATGAAACACAAGACTTGATGGACGTGCGAGACATATATAAAATCATTAATTTTTTGTCCCACTAATAATAATAATATTGATGTTGCAGTTGAGTGGTGGTTTTTCAATGGAAGAAGACTAATGGAATTTGTAATGACTTAACTTTACATAATCATTCGCCAATGTATTGATACAAAGGTCATTTTCCGAATCATTTCCTTTAAGCAACAGCTTTTCATAAACTTCTCCAGCATTATCCACCAGTATATTTACATCCCAAACACACTGTATCACTCCTAGAAATTGAAAGAATCGGTGTTCATTAGAAACAGAGGGTTCATCAGCAAGTAATGATACAAGATTTTTTAAAATCAGTTTTCATTTTTGATATTAAACTCTTCATTCCACTCAACTCGCTATTGTCGCTGTTTATCTGTCATGTTATGAATCGGATAATGTACAAATCTTGTCATCCAGCAAACATTTAGTTGTCTATCATTTATAGATGAATATCGGTGATTTGTATGCCAGGTTTATCCATAGTCTCCTGGCATAATCCCTACATCAATGAAGTAATGGCATGGTTTGTTAATGTGGACGATGGTGTTGCTTCAAGACGCATTTGCTTTTAATACAGACCCTGGTATTGGTATATATACCAATCCACCTTGAATGGAATTTAACTTCCTTGGTGAAACGTGTCCATGGTTTTATCAACACCGAAAAATTTTAACATCGGCAATAAAACTTCAATTGGTGTTATGCTGAAAAGAAAGAACAAATGAGATTTTGTACAAGTCATGAAAGGTCACATTAAGTGGTATAATCATATTATGCTTATCTATGTGTATTTTTACACAAGTGGCATCATATTATGCTTATCTGTGTATTATTACATTAAATGGTATCATACTATGCTTATCTGTGTTATAATCTAATCTATATTTTTACATTAAATGGTATCATCATATTATGCTTATGTGTATTACATTAAGTGGTATCATCATATTATGCTTATCTATGTGTATTATTACATTAAGTGGTATCATCATATTATGCTTATCTGTATTATTACATTAAGTGGTATCATCATATTATGCTTATCTATGCATTTTTACATTGAGTGGTATATTATGCTTATCTGTATATTATTACATTAAGTGGTATCATATTATGCTCATCTATGTGCATTATTTCCATATAGTTTTTGTAACGGTTTTATTTAGTTCATGAAAATGCTAAAACCCATGTTTACAGTTTGTAATGAATAAGGAGTCATCTATTGTACACACACTATGACCCCTTTTATTTGCCATCATTGAAGGAGCCAAAGCCTTGATTGTCTGTTGGAAAATAATATCTTGGAAATCGTTGGCTTGAACACAGGTAACTAGATTGTTTCGCCTTGTAAACGAATAAACAATATGAATATTGTGATAGTTCAAAGGCTAAATTCACTCGTTCTTTCATGTTTTCTTCAATCTTCCTATTAGAGAGGAATCGTAAGCCTCGATGGCCGTGCGTTGCGTTCAATCCATAGTTTCAGAACTAAACTGTACTGGGAATAATCTATTCTTTTGACTACTTTTGGTTCAGTTCAGGTACTATAAATATCTAGTATTCTTGCTATGAGAGTTTTACCCAAAATTGTATACGCTAATTCCTTGCTTAGGCAGATATACTATCGTCCATTTGGTCAAAATAATAATAATAATAATAATAATGATGATGATGATGTTGCAATTGATGTTTCAATTGAGTGTTGGTGATAAATACAAGAAGTCTAATAAAATGTGTAATGGGTTAATTTAACAAATCCTGCGCCAGTGTATTAACACTAGGGACATCCTCAGGATTGTTTTTCAAACAATAGGTTTTTTATATTACTCCAGCATTATCCACCACTATAGTTGCATTTCCATCACTTTGTATCGCAACGTTATATTGAAAGAATGATCACGTTCATTAGAAACACTGAGGGTTTATCAGCACTAAATCATACAAGATTTTCAATCATTTTTCATTTTTGCTATGAATCTCTCTGATCCACTCAGTTCTCTTTATTCACTGCTCATCTGTCATGTTATGAATCGAAAAATGTACAAATCTTCTCATCCAGCAAACATTTAGTTTATCGTGTTTGGCTGAATTGAGGTGCTTTATACGCCAGGTTTATTCTCAAGTCTGCTGCTAAAATCCCCTCCATCAATGAAGTGATGGCATACTTAGCTGCTGTGTACGATGGTGTTGCTTTTAAGACCCGTTTACCGCTAATAAACAACCCTTGCACACAATATGACCTCTTTCTTTTGCCATCATTGAAGCAAGCAAAGTTTTGATTGTGTGTTGGAAAAATAGAACATTGAAATTGGTTGGCTGAGAATACAACAGGTAACTATATTTTTCCGTCTGGTCAAAGAATAAATATCATGCATTTTGTGATAGTGCGAAGTCTAAAAACATCTCATCCTTTTACATTTTCTTAAATCTTCCTATTAGACACCGATGAAACACGTCTTGCTCGACGAGCTAGGCAGATATAAAATCATTCATTTTGTCCCAATAATAATAATATTAATAATATTGATGTTGGAATTTATTGATGTTGCTAAATACAAGTCTAATGAAATTTGTAATGAGTAAATTTACCCAATCACGTGCCAGCCTATTAACCTTTCTAATTATTTTGTTCAACTAATCCAGCATTAACCACCACTAGTTACATCAACAACACTTTGTATGACACGTTGAAACTGAAACAACCATTGGAAACAATTCATTTTGTCCCAATAATAAAAGATAATTATAAGAGATAATAATATGCACGATGCAATTAAGTCGTGTTGATAGTACAAAGGCTAAATTCATCTCGTCCTTTCAGGTTTTCTTTAAGTGTCCTATAAGACAGCGAGGAATCAGAACCATACTGTGCTGGGAAAAATCTATTTGTTTGACTATTTTTGGTTTAGTTTAGGTACAACGTATATTATTTATCCTTGCTATAAGTCTTCTACGCAAAATTGTATACGCTAACTCCCTGCTTTGGCAAATATAGAATCATCCATTTTATCCAAATAATAATAATAATAATAATAATAATAATAATAATAATAATAATATTGATGTAGCAATTGAGTGTTGGTGTTAAATGCAAGAAGTCTAATAAAATGTGTAATGTGTTAATTTACAATCATGCGCCCGTGCATTATCGCGAAGGGCATCCTCAGAATTGCCTTTCAAACATTAGCGTTTCAAATAATACTCCAGCATTATCCACCACTATAGTTACATTTCCATCACTTTGTATCACAACTTAAAATTGAATGAATCGTCATGTTCATTAGAAACACTGAGGGTTTATCAGCACTGTCATACAAGATTTTCAATCAGTTTTCATTTCTGATATTACTCTTCAATCCATTCAGTTCCTTTAGTCACTGCTCATCTGTCATGTTATGAAACTAAAAATGTACAAATCTTCTCATCCAGCAAACATTTAGTTGTCTATCGTTTTAGGCTGAATCTTTATATGCCAGTTATATCCTTAGTCTCCTACCGTACTCTCTCCATCAATGAAGTGATGGCATGCTTAGTTGCTGTGTACGATGGTGCTGCTTTAAGACTCATTATGCCCATTACAGAACACTTGCACATAGTATGATCTTTCATTTGCCATCATTGAAGGAAGCATATCCGTGATTATCTGTTGGGAAAATAGACAATTGGAAAAGGTTGGCGGAGAACACAAGCAACTCTATTGTTCCATCTGGTCCAAGAATAAACATCATGAATTTTGTGACAGTGCAAAGTTTAAACGGATCTAATCTTTTCACGTTTTCTTCAATCTCCTATTACACAGCGATGAAACACAAGTTTTGATGGACGTGCGAGACATATATAAAATCATTAATTTTTGCCCCACTAATAATAATAATAATAATGATAATACTAATAATAATGTTGCAATTGAGTGGTGATGTTCAATGGAAGAAGTCTAATGGAATTTGTAACGACGAACTTTACATAATCATTCGCCAGTGTATGATACAAAGGTCATTTTCCGAATCATTTCCTTTAAGCAACAGCTTTTCATAAACTACTCCAGCATTATCCACCAGTATATTTACATCCCAAACACATTGTATCACTCCTAGAAATTGAAAGAATCGGTGTTCATTAGAAACAGAGGGTTCATCAGCAAGTAATGATACAAGATTTTTTAAAATCAGTTTTCATTTTTGATATTAAACTCTTCATTCCACTCAACTCGCTATTGTCGCTGTTTATCTGTCATGTTATGAATCGGATAATGTACAAATCTTGTCATCCAGCAAACATTTAGTTGTCTATCATTTATCGATGAATATCGGTGATTTGTATGCCAGGTTTATCCATAGTCTCCTGGCATAATCCCTACATCAATGAAATAATGGCATGGTTTGTTAATGTGGACGATGGTGTTGCTTCAAGACGCATTTGCTTTTAATACAGACCCTGGTATTGGTATATATACCAATCCACCTTGAATGGAATTTAACTTTCTTGGTGAAACGTGTCCATGGTTTTATCAACACCGAAAAATTTTAACATCGGCAATAAAACTTCAATTGGTGTTATGCTGAAAAGAAAGAACAAATGAGATCTTGTACAAGTCATGAAAGGTCACATTAAGTGGTATAATCATATTATGCTTATCTATGTGTATTTTTACACAAGTGGCATCATATTATGCTTATCTGTGTATTATTACATTAATTGGTATCATACTATGCTTATCTGTGTTATAATCTAATCTATATTTTTACATTAAATGGTATCATCATATTATGCTTATGTGTATTATTACATTAAGTGGTATCATATTATGCTTATCTATGTGTATTATTACATTAAGTGATATCATATTATGCTTATCTATGTATTTTTACATTGAGTGGTATATTATGCTTATCTGTGTATTATTACATTAAGTGGCATCATCATATTATGCTTATCTATGCGTATTATTACATTAAGTGATATCATATTATGCTTATCTTTATTATTACATTAAGTGGTATCATATTATTATGCTTATGTGTATTACATTAAGTGGTATCATCATATTATGCTTATCTATGTATTTTTACATTGAGTGGTATATTATGCTTATCTGTATATTATTACCTTAAGTGGTATCATATTATGCTCATCTATGTGCATTATTTCCATATAGTTTTTGTAACTGTTTTATTTAGTTCATGAAAATGCTAAAACCCATGTTTACAGTTTGTAATGAATAAGGAGTCATCTATTGTATACACAATATGACCCCTTTTTTTTGCCATCATTGAAGGAGCCAAAGACTTGATTGTCTGTTGGAAAATAATATCTTGGAAATCGTTGGCTAAGAACACAGGGAACTAGATTGTTTCGCCTTGTAAACGAATAAACAATATGAATATTGTGATAGTTCAAAGGCTAAATTCACTCGTTCTTTCATGTTTTCTTCAATCTTTCTATTAGAGAGGAATCGTAAGCCTCGATGGCCGTGCGTTGCGTTCAATCCATAGTTTCAGAACTAAACTGTACTGGGAATAATCTATTCTTTTGACTACTTTTGGTTCAGTTCAGGTACTATAAATATCTAGTATTCTTGCTATGAGAGTTTTACCCAAAATTGTATACGCTAATTCCTTGCTTAGGCAGATATACTATCGTCCATTTGGTCAAAATAATAATAATAATAATAATAATGATGATGATGATGTTGCAATTGATGTTTCAATTGAGTGTTGGTGATAAATACAAGAAGTCTAATAAAATGTGTAATGGGTTAATTTAACAAATCCTGCGCCAGTGTATTAACACTAGGGACATCCTCAGGATTGTTTTTCAAACAATAGGTTTTTTTATATTACTCCAGCATTATCCACCACTATAGTTGCATTTCCATCACTTTGTATCGCAACGTTATATTGAAAGAATGATCACGTTCATTAGAAACACTGAGGGTTTATCAGCACTAAATCATACAAGATTTTCAATCATTTTTCATTTTTGCTATGAATCTCTCTGATCCACTCAGTTCTCTTTATTCACTGCTCATCTGTCATGTTATGAATCGAAAAATGTACAAATCTTCTCATCCAGCAAACATTTAGTTTATCGTGTTTGGCTGAATTGAGGTGCTTTATACGCCAGGTTTATTCTCAAGTCTGCTGCTAAAATCCCCTCCATCAATGAAGTGATGGCATACTTAGCTGCTGTGTACGATGGTGTTGCTTTTAAGACCCGTTTACCGCTAATAAACAACCCTTGCACACAATATGACCTCTTTCTTTTGCCATCATTGAAGCAAGCAAAGTTTTGATTGTGTGTTGGAAAAATAGAACATTGAAATTGGTTGGCTGAGAATACAACAGGTAACTATATTTTTCCGTCTGGTCAAAGAATAAATATCATGCATTTTGTGATAGTGCGAAGTCTAAAAACATCTCATCCTTTTACATTTTCTTAAATCTTCCTATTAGACACCGATGAAACACGTCTTGCTCGACGAGCTAGGCAGATATAAAATCATTCATTTTGTCCCAATAATAATAATATTAATAATATTGATGTTGGAATTTATTGATGTTGCTAAATACAAGTCTAATGAAATTTGTAATGAGTAAATTTACCCAATCACGTGCCAGCCTATTAACCTTTCTAATTATTTTGTTCAACTAATCCAGCATTAACCACCACTAGTTACATCAACAACACTTTGTATGACACGTTGAAACTGAAACAACCATTGGAAACAATTCATTTTGTCCCAATAATAAAAGATAATTATAAGAGATAATAATATGCACGATGCAATTAAGTCGTGTTGATAGTACAAAGGCTAAATTCATCTCGTCCTTTCAGGGTTTCTTTAAGTGTCCTATAAGACAGCGAGGAATCAGAACCATACTGTGCTGGGAAAAATCTATTCGTTTGACTATTTTTGGTTTAGTTTAGGTACAACGTATATCATTTATCCTTGCTATAAGTCTTCTACGCAAAATTGTATACGCTAACTCCCTGCTTTGGCAAATATAGAATCATCCATTTTATCCAAATAATAATAATAATAATAATAATAATAATAATAATAATAATAATAATATTGATGTAGCAATTGAGTGTTGGTGTTAAATTCAAGAAGTCTAATAAAATGTGTAATGTGTTAATTTACCCAATCATGCGCCCGTGCATTATCGCGAAGGGCATCCTCAGAATTGCCTTTCAAACATTAGCGTTTCAAATAATACTCCAGCATTATCCACCACTATAGTTACATTTCCATCACTTTGTATCACAACTTAAAATTGAATGAATCGTCATGTTCATTAGAAACACTGAGGGTTTATCAGCACTGTCATACAAGATTTTCAATCAGTTTTCATTTCTGATATTACTCTTCAATCCATTCAGTTCCCTTTAGTCACTGCTCATCTGTCATGTTATGAAACTAAAAATGTACAAATCTTCTCATCCAGCAAACATTTAGTTGTCTATCGTTTTAGGCTGAATCTTTATATGCCAGTTATATCCTTAGTCTCCTACCGTACTCTCTCCATCAATGAAGTGATGGCATGCTTAGTTGCTGTGTACGATGGTGCTGCTTTAAGACTCATTATCCCCATTACAGAACACTTGCACATAGTATGATCTTTCATTTGCCATCATTGAAGGAAGCATATCCGTGATTATCTGTTGGGAAAATAGACAATTGGAAAAGGTTGGCGGAGAACACAAGCAACTCTATTGTTCCATCTGGTCCAAGAATAAACATCATGAATTTTGTGATAGTGCAAAGTTTAAACGGATCTAATCTTTTCACGTTTTCTTCAATCTCCTATTAAACAGCGATGAAACACAAGTTTTGATGGACGTGCGAGACGTATATAAAATCATTAATTTTTGCCCCACTAATAATAATAATAATGATAATACTAATAATAATGTTTGAGTGGTGAAGTTCAATGGAAGAAGTCTAATGGAATTTGTAACGACGAACTTTACATAAACATTCGCCAGTGTATGATACAAAGGTCATTTTCCGAATCATTTCCTTTAAGCAACAGTTTTTCATAAACTACTCCAGCATTATCCACCAGTATATTTATATCCCAAACACATTGTATCACTCCTAGAAATTGAAAGAATCGGTGTTCATTAGAAACAGAGGGTTCATCAGCAAGTAATGATACAAGATTTTTTAAAATCAGTTTTCATTTTTGATATTAAACTCTTCATTCCACTCAACTCGCTATTGTCGCTGTTTATCTGTCATGTTATGAATCGGATAATGTACAAATCTTGTCATCCAGCAAACATTTAGTTGTCTATCATTTATCGATGAATATCGGTGATTTGTATGCCAGGTTTGTCCATAGTCTCCTGGCATAATCCCTACATCAATGAAGTAATGGCATGGTTTGTTAATGTGGACGATGGTGTTGCTTCAAGACGCATTTGCTTTTAATACAGACCCTGGTATTGGTATATATACCAATCCACCTTGAATGGAATTTAACTTCCTTGGTGAAACGTGTCCATAGTTTTATCAACACCGAAAAATTTTAACATTGGCAATAAAACTTCAATTGGTGTTATGCTGAAAAGAAAGAACAAATGAGATCTTGTACAAGTCATGAAAGGTCACATTAAGTGGCATAATCATATTATGCTTATCTATGTGTATTATTACATTAAATGGTATCATACTATGCTTATGTGTTATAATCTAATCTATATTTTTACATTAAATGGTATCATCATATTATGCTTATGTGTATTACATTAAGTGGTATCATCATATTATGCTTATCTGTATTATTACATTAAGTGGTATCATCATATTATGCTTATCTATGTATTTTTACATTGAGTGGTATATTATGCTTATCTGTATATTATTACATTAAGTGGTATCATATTATGCTCATCTATGTGCATTATTTCCATATAGTTTTTGTAACGGTTTTATTTAGTTCATGAAAATGCTAAAACCCATGTTTACAGTTTGTAATGAATAAGGAGTCATCTATTGTACACACAATATGACCCCTTTTATTTGCCATCATTGAAGGAGCCAAAGCCTTGATTGTCTGTTGGAAAATAATATCTTGGAAATCGTTGGCTTGAACACAGGTAACTAGATTGTTTCGCCTTGTAAACGAATAAACAATATGAATATTGTGATAGTTCAAAGGCTAAATTCACTCGTTCTTTCATGTTTTCTTCAATCTTCCTATTAGAGAGGAATCGTAAGCCTCGATGGCCGTGCGTTGCGTTCAATCCATAGTTTCAGAACTAAACTGTACTGGGAATAATCTATTCTTTTGACTACTTTTGGTTCAGTTCAGGTACTATAAATATCTAGTATTCTTGCTATGAGAGTTTTACCCAAAAATTGTATACGCTAATTCCTTGCTTAGGCAGATATACTATCGTCCATTTGGTCAAAATAATAATAATAATAATAATGATGATGATGATGATGTTGCAATTGATGTTTCAATTGAGTGTTGGTGATAAATACAAGAAGTCTAATAAAATGTGTAATGGGTTAATTTAACAAATCCTGCGCCAGTGTATTAACACTAGGGACATCCTCAGGATTGTTTTTCAAACAATAGGTTTTTTTATATTACTCCAGCATTATCCACCACTATAGTTGCATTTCCATCACTTTGTATCGCAACGTTATATTGAAAGAATGATCACGTTCATTAGAAACACTGAGGGTTTATCAGCACTAAATCATACAAGATTTTCAATCATTTTTCATTTTTGCTATGAATCTCTCTGATCCACTCAGTTCTCTTTATTCACTGCTCATCTGTCATGTTATGAATCGAAAAATGTACAAATCTTCTCATCCAGCAAACATTTAGTTTATCGTGTTTGGCTGAATTGAGGTGCTTTATACGCCAGGTTTATTCTCAAGTCTGCTGCTAAAATCCCCTCCATCAATGAAGTGATGGCATACTTAGCTGCTGTGTACGATGGTGTTGCTTTTAAGACCCGTTTACCGCTAATAAACAACCCTTGCACACAATATGACCTCTTTCTTTTGCCATCATTGAAGCAAGCAAAGTTTTGATTGTGTGTTGGAAAAATAGAACATTGAAATTGGTTGGCTGAGAATACAACAGGTAACTATATTTTTCCGTCTGGTCAAAGAATAAATATCATGCATTTTGTGATAGTGCGAAGTCTAAAAACATCTCATCCTTTTACATTTTCTTAAATCTTCCTATTAGACACCGATGAAACACGTCTTGCTCGACGAGCTAGGCAGATATAAAATCATTCATTTTGTCCCAATAATAATAATATTAATAATATTGATGTTGGAATTTATTGATGTTGCTAAATACAAGTCTAATGAAATTTGTAATGAGTAAATTTACCCAATCACGTGCCAGCCTATTAACCTTTCTAATTATTTTGTTCAACTAATCCAGCATTAACCACCACTAGTTACATCAACAACACTTTGTATGACCCGTTGAAACTGAAACAACCATTGGAAACAATTCATTTTGTCCCAATAATAAAAGATAATTATAAGAGATAATAATATGCACGATGCAATTAAGTCGTGTTGATAGTACAAAGGCTAAATTCATCTCGTCCTTTCAGGTTTTCTTTAAGTGTCCTATAAGACAGCGAGGAATCAGAACCATACTGTGCTGGGAAAAATCTATTTGTTTGACTATTTTTGGTTTAGTTTAGGTACAACGTATATTATTTATCCTTGCTATAAGTCTTCTACGCAAAATTGTATACGCTAACTCCCTGCTTTGGCAAATATAGAATCATCCATTTTATCCAAATAATAATAATAATAATAATAATAATAATAATAATAATAATAATAATAATAATATTGATGTAGCAATTGAGTGTTGGTGTTAAATGCAAGAAGTCTAATAAAATGTGTAATGTGTTAATTTACAATCATGCGCCCGTGCATTATCGCGAAGGGCATCCTCAGAATTGCCTTTCAAACATTAGCGTTTCAAATAATACTCCAGCATTATCCACCACTATAGTTACATTTCCATCACTTTGTATCACAACTTAAAATTGAATGAATCGTCATGTTCATTAGAAACACTGAGGGTTTATCAGCACTGTCATACAAGATTTTCAATCAGTTTTCATTTCTGATATTACTCTTCAATCCATTCAGTTCCTTTAGTCACTGCTCATCTGTCATGTTATGAAACTAAAAATGTACAAATCTTCTCATCCAGCAAACATTTAGTTGTCTATCGTTTTAGGCTGAATCTTTATATGCCAGTTATATCCTTAGTCTCCTACCGTACTCTCTCCATCAATGAAGTGATGGCATGCTTAGTTGCTGTGTACGATGGTGCTGCTTTAAGACTCATTATGCCCATTACAGAACACTTGCACATAGTATGATCTTTCATTTGCCATCATTGAAGGAAGCATATCCGTGATTATCTGTTGGGAAAATAGACAATTGGAAAAGGTTGGCGGAGAACACAAGCAACTCTATTGTTCCATCTGGTCCAAGAATAAACATCATGAATTTTGTGATAGTGCAAAGTTTAAACGGATCTAATCTTTTCACGTTTTCTTCAATCTCCTATTACACAGCGATGAAACACAAGTTTTGATGGACGTGCGAGACATATATAAAATCATTAATTTTTGCCCCACTAATAATAATAATAATAATGATAATACTAATAATAATGTTGCAATTGAGTGGTGATGTTCAATGGAAGAAGTCTAATGGAATTTGTAACGACGAACTTTACATAATCATTCGCCAGTGTATGATACAAAGGTCATTTTCCGAATCATTTCCTTTAAGCAACAGCTTTTCATAAACTACTCCAGCATTATCCACCAGTATATTTACATCCCAAACACATTGTATCACTCCTAGAAATTGAAAGAATCGGTGTTCATTAGAAACAGAGGGTTCATCAGCAAGTAATGATACAAGATTTTTTAAAATCAGTTTTCATTTTTGATATTAAACTCTTCATTCCACTCAACTCGCTATTGTCGCTGTTTATCTGTCATGTTATGAATCGGATAATGTACAAATCTTGTCATCCAGCAAACATTTAGTTGTCTATCATTTATCGATGAATATCGGTGATTTGTATGCCAGGTTTATCCATAGTCTCCTGGCATAATCCCTACATCAATGAAATAATGGCATGGTTTGTTAATGTGGACGATGGTGTTGCTTCAAGACGCATTTGCTTTTAATACAGACCCTGGTATTGGTATATATACCAATCCACCTTGAATGGAATTTAACTTTCTTGGTGAAACGTGTCCATGGTTTTATCAACACCGAAAAATTTTAACATCGGCAATAAAACTTCAATTGGTGTTATGCTGAAAAGAAAGAACAAATGAGATCTTGTACAAGTCATGAAAGGTCACATTAAGTGGTATAATCATATTATGCTTATCTATGTGTATTTTTACACAAGTGGCATCATATTATGCTTATCTGTGTATTATTACATTAATTGGTATCATACTATGCTTATCTGTGTTATAATCTAATCTATATTTTTACATTAAATGGTATCATATTATGCTTATGTGTATTATTACATTAAGTGGTATCATATTATGCTTATCTATGTGTATTATTACATTAAGTGATATCATATTATGCTTATCTATGTATTTTTACATTGAGTGGTATATTATGCTTATCTGTGTATTATTACATTAAGTGGCATCATCATATTATGCTTATCTATGCGTATTATTACATTAAGTGATATCATATTATGCTTATCTTTATTATTACATTAAGTGGTATCATATTATTATGCTTATGTGTATTACATTAAGTGGTATCATCATATTATGCTTATCTATGTATTTTTACATTGAGTGGTATATTATGCTTATCTGTATATTATTACCTTAAGTGGTATCATATTATGCTCATCTATGTGCATTATTTCCATATAGTTTTTGTAACTGTTTTATTTAGTTCATGAAAATGCTAAAACCCATGTTTACAGTTTGTAATGAATAAGGAGTCATCTATTGTATACACAATATGACCCCTTTTTTTTGCCATCATTGAAGGAGCCAAAGACTTGATTGTCTGTTGGAAAATAATATCTTGGAAATCGTTGGCTAAGAACACAGGGAACTAGATTGTTTCGCCTTGTAAACGAATAAACAATATGAATATTGTGATAGTTCAAAGGCTAAATTCACTCGTTCTTTCATGTTTTCTTCAATCTTTCTATTAGAGAGGAATCGTAAGCCTCGATGGCCGTGCGTTGCGTTCAATCCATAGTTTCAGAACTAAACTGTACTGGGAATAATCTATTCTTTTGACTACTTTTGGTTCAGTTCAGGTACTATAAATATCTAGTATTCTTGCTATGAGAGTTTTACCCAAAATTGTATACGCTAATTCCTTGCTTAGGCAGATATACTATCGTCCATTTGGTCAAAATAATAATAATAATAATAATAATAATGATGATGATGATGTTGCAATTGATGTTTCAATTGAGTGTTGGTGATAAATACAAGAAGTCTAATAAAATGTGTAATGGGTTAATTTAACAAATCCTGCGCCAGTGTATTAACACTAGGGACATCCTCAGGATTGTTTTTCAAACAATAGGTTTTTTTATATTACTCCAGCATTATCCACCACTATAGTTGCATTTCCATCACTTTGTATCGCAACGTTATATTGAAAGAATGATCACGTTCATTAGAAACACTGAGGGTTTATCAGCACTAAATCATACAAGATTTTCAATCATTTTTCATTTTTGCTATGAATCTCTCTGATCCACTCAGTTCTCTTTATTCACTGCTCATCTGTCATGTTATGAATCGAAAAATGTACAAATCTTCTCATCCAGCAAACATTTAGTTTATCGTGTTTGGCTGAATTGAGGTGCTTTATACGCCAGGTTTATTCTCAAGTCTGCTGCTAAAATCCCCTCCATCAATGAAGTGATGGCATACTTAGCTGCTGTGTACGATGGTGTTGCTTTTAAGACCCGTTTACCGCTAATAAACAACCCTTGCACACAATATGACCTTTCTTTTGCCATCATTGAAGCAAGCAGAGTTTTGATTGTGTGTTGGAAAAATAGAACATTGAAATTGGTTGGCTGAGAATACAACAGGTAACTATATTTTTCCGTCTGGTCAAAGAATAAATATCATGCATTTTGTGATAGTGCGAAGTCTAAAAACATCTCATCCTTTTACATTTTCTTAAATCTTCCTATTAGACACCGATGAAACACGTCTTGCTCGACGAGCTAGGCAGATATAAAATCATTCATTTTGTCCCAATAATAATAATATTAATAATATTGATGTTGGAATTTATTGATGTTGCTAAATACAAGTCTAATGAAATTTGTAATGAGTAAATTTACCCAATCACGTGCCAGCCTATTAACCTTTCTAATTATTTTGTTCAACTAATCCAGCATTAACCACCACTAGTTACATCAACAACACTTTGTATGACACGTTGAAACTGAAACAACCATTGGAAACAATTCATTTTGTCCCAATAATAAAAGATAATTATAAGAAATAATAATATGCACGATGCAATTAAGTCGTGTTGATAGTACAAAGGCTAAATTCATCTCGTCCTTTCAGGGTTTCTTTAAGTGTCCTATAAGACAGCGAGGAATCAGAACCATACTGTGCTGGGAAAAATCTATTCGTTTGACTATTTTTGGTTTAGTTTAGGTACAACGTATATCATTTATCCTTGCTATAAGTCTTCTACGCAAAATTGTATACGCTAACTCCCTGCTTTGGCAAATATAGAATCATCCATTTTATCCAAATAATAATAATAATAATAATAATAATAATAATAATAATAATAATAATAATATTGATGTAGCAATTGAGTGTTGGTGTTAAATGCAAGAAGTCTAATAAAATGTGTAATGTGTTAATTTACCCAATCATGCGCCCGTGCATTATCGCGAAGGGCATCCTCAGAATTGCCTTTCAAACATTAGCGTTTCAAATAATACTCCAGCATTATCCACCACTATAGTTACATTTCCATCACTTTGTATCACAACTTAAAATTGAATGAATCGTCATGTTCATTAGAAACACTGAGGGTTTATCAGCACTGTCATACAAGATTTTCAATCAGTTTTCATTTCTGATATTACTCTTCAATCCATTCAGTTCCCTTTAGTCACTGCTCATCTGTCATGTTATGAAACTAAAAATGTACAAATCTTCTCATCCAGCAAACATTTAGTTGTCTATCGTTTTAGGCTGAATCTTTATATGCCAGTTATATCCTTAGTCTCCTACCGTACTCTCTCCATCAATGAAGTGATGGCATGCTTAGTTGCTGTGTACGATGGTGCTGCTTTAAGACTCATTATGCCCATTACAGAACACTTGCACATAGTATGATCTTTCATTTGCCATCATTGAAGGAAGCATATCCGTGATTATCTGTTGGGAAAATAGACAATTGGAAAAGGTTGGCGGAGAACACAAGCAACTCTATTGTTCCATCTGGTCCAAGAATAAACATCATGAATTTTGTGATAGTGCAAAGTTTAAACGGATCTAATCTTTTCACGTTTTCTTCAATCTCCTATTAAACAGCGATGAAACACAAGTTTTGATGGACGTGCGAGACGTATATAAAATCATTAATTTTTGCCCCACTAATAATAATAATAATGATAATACTAATAATAATGTTTGAGTGGTGAAGTTCAATGGAAGAAGTCTAATGGAATTTGTAACGACGAACTTTACATAAACATTCGCCAGTGTATGATACAAAGGTCATTTTCCGAATCATTTCCTTTAAGCAACAGCTTTTCATAAACTACTCCAGCATTATCCACCAGTATATTTACATCCCAAACACATTGTATCACTCCTAGAAATTGAAAGAATCGGTGTTCATTAGAAACAGAGGGTTCATCAGCAAGTAATGATACAAGATTTTTTAAAATCAGTTTTCATTTTTGATATTAAACTCTTCATTCCACTCAACTCGCTATTGTCGCTGTTTATCTGTCATGTTATGAATCGGATAATGTACAAATCTTGTCATCCAGCAAACATTTAGTTGTCTATCATTTATCGATAAATATCGGTGATTTGTATGCCAGGTTTGTCCATAGTCTCCTGGCATAATCCCTACATCAATGAAGTAATGGCATGGTTTGTTAATGTGGACGATGGTGTTGCTTCAAGACGCATTTGCTTTTAATACAGACCCTGGTATTGGTATATATACCAATCCACCTTGAATGGAATTTAACTTCCTTGGTGAAACGTGTCCATAGTTTTATCAACACCGAAAAATTTTAACATTGGCAATAAAACTTCAATTGGTGTTATGCTGAAAAGAAAGAACAAATGAGATCTTGTACAAGTCATGAAAGGTCACATTAAGTGGCATAATCATATTATGCTTATCTATGTGTATTATTACATTAAATGGTATCATACTATGCTTATGTGTTATAATCTAATCTATATTTTTACATTAAATGGTATCATCATATTATGCTTATGTGTATTACATTAAGTGGTATCATCATATTATGCTTATCTGTATTATTACATTAAGTGGTATCATCATATTATGCTTATCTATGTATTTTTACATTGAGTGGTATATTATGCTTATCTGTATATTATTACATTAAGTGGTATCATATTATGCTCATCTATGTGCATTATTTCCATATAGTTTTTGTAACGGTTTTATTTAGTTCATGAAAATGCTAAAACCCATGTTTACAGTTTGTAATGAATAAGGAGTCATCTATTGTACACACAATATGACCCCTTTTATTTGCCATCATTGAAGGAGCCAAAGCCTTGATTGTCTGTTGGAAAATAATATCTTGGAAATCGTTGGCTTGAACACAGGTAACTAGATTGTTTCGCCTTGTAAACGAATAAACAATATGAATATTGTGATAGTTCAAAGGCTAAATTCACTCGTTCTTTCATGTTTTCTTCAATCTTCCTATTAGAGAGGAATCGTAAGCCTCGATGGCCGTGCGTTGCGTTCAATCCATAGTTTCAGAACTAAACTGTACTGGGAATAATCTATTCTTTTGACTACTTTTGGTTCAGTTCAGGTACTATAAATATCTAGTATTCTTGCTATGAGAGTTTTACCCAAAAATTGTATACGCTAATTCCTTGCTTAGGCAGATATACTATCGTCCATTTGGTCAAAATAATAATAATAATAATAATGATGATGATGATGATGTTGCAATTGATGTTTCAATTGAGTGTTGGTGATAAATACAAGAAGTCTAATAAAATGTGTAATGGGTTAATTTAACAAATCCTGCGCCAGTGTATTAACACTAGGGACATCCTCAGGATTGTTTTTCAAACAATAGGTTTTTTTATATTACTCCAGCATTATCCACCACTATAGTTGCATTTCCATCACTTTGTATCGCAACGTTATATTGAAAGAATGATCACGTTCATTAGAAACACTGAGGGTTTATCAGCACTAAATCATACAAGATTTTCAATCATTTTTCATTTTTGCTATGAATCTCTCTGATCCACTCAGTTCTCTTTATTCACTGCTCATCTGTCATGTTATGAATCGAAAAATGTACAAATCTTCTCATCCAGCAAACATTTAGTTTATCGTGTTTGGCTGAATTGAGGTGCTTTATACGCCAGGTTTATTCTCAAGTCTGCTGCTAAAATCCCCTCCATCAATGAAGTGATGGCATACTTAGCTGCTGTGTACGATGGTGTTGCTTTTAAGACCCGTTTACCGCTAATAAACAACCCTTGCACACAATATGACCTCTTTCTTTTGCCATCATTGAAGCAAGCAAAGTTTTGATTGTGTGTTGGAAAAATAGAACATTGAAATTGGTTGGCTGAGAATACAACAGGTAACTATATTTTTCCGTCTGGTCAAAGAATAAATATCATGCATTTTGTGATAGTGCGAAGTCTAAAAACATCTCATCCTTTTACATTTTCTTAAATCTTCCTATTAGACACCGATGAAACACGTCTTGCTCGACGAGCTAGGCAGATATAAAATCATTCATTTTGTCCCAATAATAATAATATTAATAATATTGATGTTGGAATTTATTGATGTTGCTAAATACAAGTCTAATGAAATTTGTAATGAGTAAATTTACCCAATCACGTGCCAGCCTATTAACCTTTCTAATTATTTTGTTCAACTAATCCAGCATTAACCACCACTAGTTACATCAACAACACTTTGTATGACCCGTTGAAACTGAAACAACCATTGGAAACAATTCATTTTGTCCCAATAATAAAAGATAATTATAAGAGATAATAATATGCACGATGCAATTAAGTCGTGTTGATAGTACAAAGGCTAAATTCATCTCGTCCTTTCAGGTTTTCTTTAAGTGTCCTATAAGACAGCGAGGAATCAGAACCATACTGTGCTGGGAAAAATCTATTTGTTTGACTATTTTTGGTTTAGTTTAGGTACAACGTATATTATTTATCCTTGCTATAAGTCTTCTACGCAAAATTGTATACGCTAACTCCCTGCTTTGGCAAATATAGAATCATCCATTTTATCCAAATAATAATAATAATAATAATAATAATAATAATAATAATAATAATAATATTGATGTAGCAATTGAGTGTTGGTGTTAAATGCAAGAAGTCTAATAAAATGTGTAATGTGCTAATTTACAATCATGCGCCCGTGCATTATCGCGAAGGGCATCCTCAGAATTGCCTTTCAAACATTAGCGTTTCAAATAATACTCCAGCATTATCCACCACTATAGTTACATTTCCATCACTTTGTATCACAACTTAAAATTGAATGAATCGTCATGTTCATTAGAAACACTGAGGGTTTATCAGCACTGTCATACAAGATTTTCAATCAGTTTTCATTTCTGATATTACTCTTCAATCCATTCAGTTCCCTTTAGTCACTGCTCATCTGTCATGTTATGAAACTAAAAATGTACAAATCTTCTCATCCAGCAAACATTTAGTTGTCTATCGTTTTAGGCTGAATCTTTATATGCCAGTTATATCCTTAGTCTCCTACCGTACTCTCTCCATCAATGAAGTGATGGCATGCTTAGTTGCTGTGTACGATGGTGCTGCTTTAAGACTCATTATGCCCATTACAGAACACTTGCACATAGTATGATCTTTCATTTGCCATCATTGAAGGAAGCATATCCGTGATTATCTGTTGGGAAAATAGACAATTGGAAAAGGTTGGCGGAGAACACAAGCAACTCTATTGTTCCATCTGGTCCAAGAATAAACATCATGAATTTTGTGATAGTGCAAAGTTTAAACGGATCTAATCTTTTCACGTTTTCTTCAATCTCCTATTACACAGCGATGAAACACAAGTTTTGATGGACGTGCGAGACATATATAAAATCATTAATTTTTGCCCCACTAATAATAATAATAATAATGATAATACTAATAATAATGTTGCAATTGAGTGGTGATGTTCAATGGAAGAAGTCTAATGGAATTTGTAACGACGAACTTTACATAATCATTCGCCAGTGTATGATACAAAGGTCATTTTCCGAATCATTTCCTTTAAGCAACAGCTTTTCATAAACTACTCCAGCATTATCCACCAGTATATTTACATCCCAAACACATTGTATCACTCCTAGAAATTGAAAGAATCGGTGTTCATTAGAAACAGAGGGTTCATCAGCAAGTAATGATACAAGATTTTTTAAAATCAGTTTTCATTTTTGATATTAAACTCTTCATTCCACTCAACTCGCTATTGTCGCTGTTTATCTGTCATGTTATGAATCGGATAATGTACAAATCTTGTCATCCAGCAAACATTTAGTTGTCTATCATTTATCGATGAATATCGGTGATTTGTATGCCAGGTTTATCCATAGTCTCCTGGCATAATCCCTACATCAATGAAATAATGGCATGGTTTGTTAATGTGGACGATGGTGTTGCTTCAAGACGCATTTGCTTTTAATACAGACCCTGGTATTGGTATATATACCAATCCACCTTGAATGGAATTTAACTTTCTTGGTGAAACGTGTCCATGGTTTTATCAACACCGAAAAATTTTAACATCGGCAATAAAACTTCAATTGGTGTTATGCTGAAAAGAAAGAACAAATGAGATCTTGTACAAGTCATGAAAGGTCACATTAAGTGGTATAATCATATTATGCTTATCTATGTGTATTTTTACACAAGTGGCATCATATTATGCTTATCTGTGTATTATTACATTAATTGGTATCATACTATGCTTATCTGTGTTATAATCTAATCTATATTTTTACATTAAATGGTATCATCATATTATGCTTATGTGTATTATTACATTAAGTGGTATCATATTATGCTTATCTATGTGTATTATTACATTAAGTGATATCATATTATGCTTATCTATGTATTTTTACATTGAGTGGTATATTATGCTTATCTGTGTATTATTACATTAAGTGGCATCATCATATTATGCTTATCTATGCGTATTATTACATTAAGTGATATCATATTATGCTTATCTTTATTATTACATTAAGTGGTATCATATTATTATGCTTATGTGTATTACATTAAGTGGTATCATCATATTATGCTTATCTATGTATTTTTACATTGAGTGGTATATTATGCTTATCTGTATATTATTACCTTAAGTGGTATCATATTATGCTCATCTATGTGCATTATTTCCATATAGTTTTTGTAACTGTTTTATTTAGTTCATGAAAATGCTAAAACCCATGTTTACAGTTTGTAATGAATAAGGAGTCATCTATTGTATACACAATATGACCCCTTTTTTTTGCCATCATTGAAGGAGCCAAAGACTTGATTGTCTGTTGGAAAATAATATCTTGGAAATCGTTGGCTAAGAACACAGGGAACTAGATTGTCTCGCCTTGTAAACGAATAAACAATATGAATATTGTGATAGTTCAAAGGCTAAATTCACTCGTTCTTTCATGTTTTCTTCAATCTTTCTATTAGAGAGGAATCGTAAGCCTCGATGGCCGTGCGTTGCGTTCAATCCATAGTTTCAGAACTAAACTGTACTGGGAATAATCTATTCTTTTGACTACTTTTGGTTCAGTTCAGGTACTATAAATATCTAGTATTCTTGCTATGAGAGTTTTACCCAAAATTGTATACGCTAATTCCTTGCTTAGGCAGATATACTATCGTCCATTTGGTCAAAATAATAATAATAATAATAATAATGATGATGATGATGTTGCAATTGATGTTTCAATTGAGTGTTGGTGATAAATACAAGAAGTCTAATAAAATGTGTAATGGGTTAATTTAACAAATCCTGCGCCAGTGTATTAACACTAGGGACATCCTCAGGATTGTTTTTCAAACAATAGGTTTTTTTATATTACTCCAGCATTATCCACCACTATAGTTGCATTTCCATCACTTTGTATCGCAACGTTATATTGAAAGAATGATCACGTTCATTAGAAACACTGAGGGTTTATCAGCACTAAATCATACAAGATTTTCAATCATTTTTCATTTTTGCTATGAATCTCTCTGATCCACTCAGTTCTCTTTATTCACTGCTCATCTGTCATGTTATGAATCGAAAAATGTACAAATCTTCTCATCCAGCAAACATTTAGTTTATCGTGTTTGGCTGAATTGAGGTGCTTTATACGCCAGGTTTATTCTCAAGTCTGCTGCTAAAATCCCCTCCATCAATGAAGTGATGGCATACTTAGCTGCTGTGTACGATGGTGTTGCTTTTAAGACCCGTTTACCGCTAATAAACAACCCTTGCACACAATATGACCTTTCTTTTGCCATCATTGAAGCAAGCAGAGTTTTGATTGTGTGTTGGAAAAATAGAACATTGAAATTGGTTGGCTGAGAATACAACAGGTAACTATATTTTTCCGTCTGGTCAAAGAATAAATATCATGCATTTTGTGATAGTGCGAAGTCTAAAAACATCTCATCCTTTTACATTTTCTTAAATCTTCCTATTAGACACCGATGAAACACGTCTTGCTCGACGAGCTAGGCAGATATAAAATCATTCATTTTGTCCCAATAATAATAATATTAATAATATTGATGTTGGAATTTATTGATGTTGCTAAATACAAGTCTAATGAAATTTGTAATGAGTAAATTTACCCAATCACGTGCCAGCCTATTAACCTTTCTAATTATTTTGTTCAACTAATCCAGCATTAACCACCACTAGTTACATCAACAACACTTTGTATGACACGTTGAAACTGAAACAACCATTGGAAACAATTCATTTTGTCCCAATAATAAAAGATAATTATAAGAAATAATAATATGCACGATGCAATTAAGTCGTGTTGATAGTACAAAGGCTAAATTCATCTCGTCCTTTCAGGGTTTCTTTAAGTGTCCTATAAGACAGCGAGGAATCAGAACCATACTGTGCTGGGAAAAATCTATTCGTTTGACTATTTTTGGTTTAGTTTAGGTACAACGTATATCATTTATCCTTGCTATAAGTCTTCTACGCAAAATTGTATACGCTAACTCCCTGCTTTGGCAAATATAGAATCATCCATTTTATCCAAATAATAATAATAATAATAATAATAATAATAATAATAATAATAATAATAATAATAATATTGATGTAGCAATTGAGTGTTGGTGTTAAATGCAAGAAGTCTAATAAAATGTGTAATGTGTTAATTTACCCAATCATGCGCCCGTGCATTATCGCGAAGGGCATCCTCAGAATTGCCTTTCAAACATTAGCGTTTCAAATAATACTCCAGCATTATCCACCACTATAGTTACATTTCCATCACTTTGTATCACAACTTAAAATTGAATGAATCGTCATGTTCATTAGAAACACTGAGGGTTTATCAGCACTGTCATACAAGATTTTCAATCAGTTTTCATTTCTGATATTACTCTTCAATCCATTCAGTTCCCTTTAGTCACTGCTCATCTGTCATGTTATGAAACTAAAAATGTACAAATCTTCTCATCCAGCAAACATTTAGTTGTCTATCGTTTTAGGCTGAATCTTTATATGCCAGTTATATCCTTAGTCTCCTACCGTACTCTCTCCATCAATGAAGTGATGGCATGCTTAGTTGCTGTGTACGATGGTGCTGCTTTAAGACTCATTATGCCCATTACAGAACACTTGCACATAGTATGATCTTTCATTTGCCATCATTGAAGGAAGCATATCCGTGATTATCTGTTGGGAAAATAGACAATTGGAAAAGGTTGGCGGAGAACACAAGCAACTCTATTGTTCCATCTGGTCCAAGAATAAACATCATGAATTTTGTGATAGTGCAAAGTTTAAACGGATCTAATCTTTTCACGTTTTCTTCAATCTCCTATTAAACAGCGATGAAACACAAGTTTTGATGGACGTGCGAGACGTATATAAAATCATTAATTTTTGCCCCACTAATAATAATAATAATGATAATACTAATAATAATGTTTGAGTGGTGAAGTTCAATGGAAGAAGTCTAATGGAATTTGTAACGACGAACTTTACATAAACATTCGCCAGTGTATGATACAAAGGTCATTTTCCGAATCATTTCCTTTAAGCAACAGCTTTTCATAAACTACTCCAGCATTATCCACCAGTATATTTACATCCCAAACACATTGTATCACTCCTAGAAATTGAAAGAATCGGTGTTCATTAGAAACAGAGGGTTCATCAGCAAGTAATGATACAAGATTTTTTAAAATCAGTTTTCATTTTTGATATTAAACTCTTCATTCCACTCAACTCGCTATTGTCGCTGTTTATCTGTCATGTTATGAATCGGATAATGTACAAATCTTGTCATCCAGCAAACATTTAGTTGTCTATCATTTATCGATAAATATCGGTGATTTGTATGCCAGGTTTGTCCATAGTCTCCTGGCATAATCCCTACATCAATGAAGTAATGGCATGGTTTGTTAATGTGGACGATGGTGTTGCTTCAAGACGCATTTGCTTTTAATACAGACCCTGGTATTGGTATATATACCAATCCACCTTGAATGGAATTTAACTTCCTTGGTGAAACGTGTCCATAGTTTTATCAACACCGAAAAATTTTAACATTGGCAATAAAACTTCAATTGGTGTTATGCTGAAAAGAAAGAACAAATGAGATCTTGTACAAGTCATGAAAGGTCACATTAAGTGGCATAATCATATTATGCTTATCTATGTGTATTTTTACACAAGTGGCATCATATTATGCTTATCTGTGTATTATTACATTAAATGGTATCATACTATGCTTATGTGTTATAATCTAATCTATATTTTTACATTAAATGGTATCATCATATTATGCTTATGTGTATTACATTAAGTGGTATCATCATATTATGCTTATCTGTATTAATACATTAAGTGGTATCATCATATTATGCTTATCTATGTATTTTTACATTGAGTGGTATATTATGCTTATCTGTATATTATTACATTAAGTGGTATCATATTATGCTCATCTATGTGCATTATTTCCATATAGTTTTTGTAACGGTTTTATTTAGTTCATGAAAATGCTAAAACCCATGTTTACAGTTTGTAATGAATAAGGAGTCATCTATTGTACACACAATATGACCCCTTTTATTTGCCATCATTGAAGGAGCCAAAGACTTGATTGTCTGTTGGAAAATAATATCTTGGAAATCGTTGGCTAAGAACACAGGGAACTAGATTGTTTCGCCTTGTAAACGAATAAACAATATGAATATTGTGATAGTTCAAAGGCTAAATTCACTCGTTCTTTCACGTTTTCTTCAATTTTCCTATTAGAGAGGAATCGTAAGCCTCGATGGCCGTGCGTTGCGTTCAATCCATAGTTTCAGAACTAAACTGTACTGGGAATAATCTATTCTTTTGACTACTTTTGGTTCAGTTCAGGTACTATAAATATCTAGTATTCTTGCTATGAGAGTTCTACCCAAAATTGTATACGCTAATTCCTTGCTTAGGCAGATATACTATCGTCCATTTGGTCAAAATAATAATAATAATAATAATGATGATGATGATGATGTTGCAATTGATGTTTCAATTGAGTGTTGGTGATAAATACAAGAAGTCTAATAAAATGTGTAATGGGTTAATTTAACAAATCCTGCGCCAGTGTATTAACACTAGGGACATCCTCAGGATTGTTTTTCAAACAATAGGTTTTTTTTATATTACTCCAGCATTATCCACCACTATAGTTGCATTTCCATCACTTTGTATCGCAACGTTATATTGAAAGAATGATCACGTTCATTAGAAACACTGAGGGTTTATCAGCACTAAATCATACAAGATTTTCAATCATTTTTCATTTTTGCTATGAATCTCTCTGATCCACTCAGTTCTCTTTATTCACTGCTCATCTGTCATGTTATGAATCGAAAAATGTACAAATCTTCTCATCCAGCAAACATTTAGTTTATCGTGTTTGGCTGAATTGAGGTGCTTTATACGCCAGGTTTATTCTCAAGTCTGCTGCTAAAATCCCCTCCATCAATGAAGTGATGGCATACTTAGCTGCTGTGTACGATGGTGTTGCTTTTAAGACCCGTTTACCGCTAATAAACAACCCTTGCACACAATATGACCTCTTTCTTTTGCCATCATTGAAGCAAGCAAAGTTTTGATTGTGTGTTGGAAAAATAGAACATTGAAATTGGTTGGCTGAGAATACAACAGGTAACTATATTTTTCCGTCTGGTCAAAGAATAAATATCATGCATTTTGTGATAGTGCGAAGTCTAAAAACATCTCATCCTTTTACATTTTCTTAAATCTTCCTATTAGACACCGATGAAACACGTCTTGCTCGACGAGCTAGGCAGATATAAAATCATTAATTTTGTCCCAATAATAATAATATTAATAATATTGATGTTGGAATTTATTGATGTTGCTAAATACAAGTCTAATGAAATTTGTAATGAGTAAATTTACCCAATCACGTGCCAGCCTATTAACCTTTCTAATTATTTTGTTCAACTAATCCAGCATTAACCACCACTAGTTACATCAACAACACTTTGTATGACACGTTGAAACTGAAACAACCATTGGAAACAATTCATTTTGTCCCAATAATAAAAGATAATTATAAGAGATAATAATATGCACG
Source organism: Unio delphinus (assembly GCA_029339505.1). NCBI lineage: Eukaryota > Metazoa > Mollusca > Bivalvia > Unionida > Unionidae > Unio > Unio delphinus. The sequence continues at coordinate 3,746,886 of JAQISU010000090.1, forward strand.
ATGCAATTAAGTCGTGTTGATAGTACAAAGGCTAAATTCATCTCGTCCTTTCAGGGTTTCTTTAAGTGTCCTATAAGACAGCGAGGAATCAGAACCATACTGTGCTGGGAAAAATCTATTCGTTTGACTATTTTTGGTTTAGTTTAGGTACAACGTATATCATTTATCCTTGCTATAAGTCTTCTACGCAAAATTGTATACGCTAACTCCCTGCTTTGGCAAATATAGAATCATCCATTTTATCCAAATAATAATAATAATAATAATAATAATAATAATAATAATAATAATAATAATATTGATGTAGCAATTGAGTGTTGGTGTTAAATGCAAGAAGTCTAATAAAATGTGTAATGTGTTAATTTACCCAATCATGCGCCCGTGCATTATCGCGAAGGGCATCCTCAGAATTGCCTTTCAAACATTAGCGTTTCAAATAATACTCCAGCATTATCCACCACTATAGTTACATTTCCATCACTTTGTATCACAACTTAAAATTGAATGAATCGTCATGTTCATTAGAAACACTGAGGGTTTATCAGCACTGTCATACAAGATTTTCAATCAGTTTTCATTTCTGATATTACTCTTCAATCCATTCAGTTCCCTTTAGTCACTGCTCATCTGTCATGTTATGAAACTAAAAATGTACAAATCTTCTCATCCAGCAAACATTTAGTTGTCTATCGTTTTAGGCTGAATCTTTATATGCCAGTTATATCCTTAGTCTCCTACCGTACTCTCTCCATCAATGAAGTGATGGCATGCTTAGTTGCTGTGTACGATGGTGCTGCTTTAAGACTCATTATGCCCATTACAGAACACTTGCACATAGTATGATCTTTCATTTGCCATCATTGAAGGAAGCATATCCGTGATTATCTGTTGGGAAAATAGACAATTGGAAAAGGTTGGCGGAGAACACAAGCAACTCTATTGTTCCATCTGGTCCAAGAATAAACATTCATGAATTTTGTGATAGTGCAAAGTTTAAACGGATCTAATCTTTTCACGTTTTCTTCAATCTCCTATTAAACAGCGATGAAACACAAGTTTTGATGGACGTGCGAGACGTATATAAAATCATTAATTTTTGCCCCACTAATAATAATAATAATGATAATACTAATAATAATGTTGCAATTGAGTGGTGATGTTCAATGGAAGAAGTCTAATGGAATTTGTAACGACGAACTTTACATAAACATTCGCCAGTGTATGATACAAAGGTCATTTTCCGAATCATTTCCTTTAAGCAACAGCTTTTCATAAACTACTCCAGCATTATCCACCAGTATATTTACATCCCAAACACATTGTATCACTCCTAGAAATTGAAAGAATCGGTGTTCATTAGAAACAGAGGGTTCATCAGCACGTAATAATACAAGATTTTTTAAAATCAGTTTTCATTTTTGATATTAAACTCTTCATTCCACTCAACTCACTATTGTCGCTGTGTATCTGTCATGTTATGAATCGGATAATGTACAAATCTTGTCATCCAGCAAACATTTAGTTGTCTATCATTTATCGATGAATATCGGTGATTTGTATGCCAGGTTTGTCCATAGTCTCCTGGCATAATCCCTACATCAATGAAGTAATGGCATGGTTTGTTAATGTGGACGATGGTGTTGCTTCAAGACGCATTTGCTTTTAATACAGACCCTGGTATTGGTATATATACCAATCCACCTTGAATGGAATTTAACTTCCTTGGTGAAACGTGTCCATGGTTTTATCAACACCGAAAAATTTTAACATTGGCAATAAAACTTCAATTGGTGTTATGCTGAAAAGAAAGAACAAATGAGATCTTGTACAAGTCATGAAAGGTCACATTAAGTGGCATAATCATATTATGCTTATCTATGTGTATTATTACATTAAATGGTATCATACTATGCTTATGTGTTATAATCTAATCTATATTTTTACATTAAATGGTATCATCATATTATGCTTATGTGTATTACATTAAGTGGTATCATCATATTATGCTTATCTGTATTATTACATTAAGTGGTATCATCATATTATGCTTATCTATGTATTTTTACATTGAGTGGTATATTATGCTTATCTGTATATTATTACATTAAGTGGTATCATATTATGCTCATCTATGTGCATTATTTCCATATAGTTTTTGTAACGGTTTTATTTAGTTCATGAAAATGCTAAAACCCATGTTTACAGTTTGTAATGAATAAGGAGTCATCTATTGTACACACAATATGACCCCTTTTATTTGCCATCATTGAAGGAGCCAAAGCCTTGATTGTCTGTTGGAAAATAATATCTTGGAAATCGTTGGCTTGAACACAGGGAACTAGATTGTTTCGCCTTGTAAACGAATAAACAATATGAATATTGTGATAGTTCAAAGGCTAAATTCACTCGTTCTTTCATGTTTTCTTCAATCTTCCTATTAGAGAGGAATCGTAAGCCTCGATGGCCGTGCGTTGCGTTCAATCCATAGTTTCAGAACTAAACTGTACTGGGAATAATCTATTCTTTTGACTACTTTTGGTTCAGTTCAGGTACTATAAATATCTAGTATTCTTGCTATGAGAGTTTTACCCAAAAATTGTATACGCTAATTCCTTGCTTAGGCAGATATACTATCGTCCATTTGGTCAAAATAATAATAATAATAATAATGATGATGATGATGATGATGCAATTGATGTTTCAATTGAGTGTTGGTGATAAATACAAGAAGTCTAATAAAATGTGTAATGGGTTAATTTAACAAATCCTGCGCCAGTGTATTAACACTAGGGACATCCTCAGGATTGTTTTTCAAACAATAGGTTTTTTTATATTACTCCAGCATTATCCACCACTATAGTTGCATTTCCATCACTTTGTATCGCAACGTTATATTGAAAGAATGATCACGTTCATTAGAAACACTGAGGGTTTATCAGCACTAAATCATACAAGATTTTCAATCATTTTTCATTTTTGCTATGAATCTCTCTGATCCACTCAGTTCTCTTTATTCACTGCTCATCTGTCATGTTATGAATCGAAAAATGTACAAATCTTCTCATCCAGCAAACATTTAGTTTATCGTGTTTGGCTGAATTGAGGTGCTTTATACGCCAGGTTTATTCTCAAGTCTGCTGCTAAAATCCCCTCCATCAATGAAGTGATGGCATACTTAGCTGCTGTGTACGATGGTGTTGCTTTTAAGACCCGTTTACCGCTAATAAACAACCCTTGCACACAATATGACCTCTTTCTTTTGCCATCATTGAAGCAAGCAAAGTTTTGATTGTGTGTTGGAAAAATAGAACATTGAAATTGGTTGGCTGAGAATACAACAGGTAACTATATTTTTCCGTCTGGTCAAAGAATAAATATCATGCATTTTGTGATAGTGCGAAGTCTAAAAACATCTCATCCTTTTACATTTTCTTAAATCTTCCTATTAGACACCGATGAAACACGTCTTGCTCGACGAGCTAGGCAGATATAAAATCATTCATTTTGTCCCAATAATAATAATATTAATAATATTGATGTTGGAATTTATTGATGTTGCTAAATACAAGTCTAATGAAATTTGTAATGAGTAAATTTACCCAATCACGTGCCAGCCTATTAACCTTTTTAATTATTTTGTTCAACTAATCCAGCATTAACCACCACTAGTTACATCAACAACACTTTGTATGACACGTTGAAACTGAAACAACCATTGGAAACAATTCATTTTGTTCCAATAATAAAAGATAATTATAAGAGATAATAATATGCACGATGCAATTAAGTCGTGTTGATAGTACAAAGGCTAAATTCATCTCGTCCTTTCAGGGTTTCTTTAAGTGTCCTATAAGACAGCGAGGAATCAGAACCATACTGTGCTGGGAAAAATCTATTCGTTTGACTATTTTTGGTTTAGTTTAGGTACAACGTATATCATTTATCCTTGCTATAAGTCTTCTACGCAAAATTGTATACGCTAACTCCCTGCTTTGGCAAATATAGAATCATCCATTTTATCCAAATAATAATAATAATAATAATAATAATAATAATAATAATAATAATAATAATATTGATGTAGCAATTGAGTGTTGGTGTTAAATTCAAGAAGTCTAATAAAATGTGTAATGTGTTAATTTACCCAATCATGCGCCCGTGCATTATCGCGAAGGGCATCCTCAGAATTGCCTTTCAAACATTAGCGTTTCAAATAATACTCCAGCATTATCCACCACTATAGTTACATTTCCATCACTTTGTATCACAACTTAAAATTGAATGAATCGTCATGTTCATTAGAAACACTGAGGGTTTATCAGCACTGTCATACAAGATTTTCAATCAGTTTTCATTTCTGATATTACTCTTCAATCCATTCAGTTCCCTTTAGTCACTGCTCATCTGTCATGTTATGAAACTAAAAATGTACAAATCTTCTCATCCAGCAAACATTTAGTTGTCTATCGTTTTAGGCTGAATCTTTATATGCCAGTTATATCCTTAGTCTCCTACCGTACTCTCTCCATCAATGAAGTGATGGCATGCTTAGTTGCTGTGTACGATGGTGCTGCTTTAAGACTCATTATCCCCATTACAGAACACTTGCACATAGTATGATCTTTCATTTGCCATCATTGAAGGAAGCATATCCGTGATTATCTGTTGGGAAAATAGACAATTGGAAAAGGTTGGCGGAGAACACAAGCAACTCTATTGTTCCATCTGGTCCAAGAATAAACATCATGAATTTTGTGATAGTGCAAAGTTTAAACGGATCTAATCTTTTCACGTTTTCTTCAATCTCCTATTAAACAGCGATGAAACACAAGTTTTGATGGACGTGCGAGACGTATATAAAATCATTAATTTTTGCCCCACTAATAATAATAATAATGATAATACTAATAATAATGTTTGAGTGGTGAAGTTCAATGGAAGAAGTCTAATGGAATTTGTAACGACGAACTTTACATAAACATTCGCCAGTGTATGATACAAAGGTCATTTTCCGAATCATTTCCTTTACGCAACAGCTTTTCATAAACTACTCCAGCATTATCCACCAGTATATTTACATCCCAAACACATTGTATCACTCCTAGAAATTGAAAGAATCGGTGTTCATTAGAAACAGAGGGTTCATCAGCACGTAATGATACAAGATTTTTTAAAATCAGTTTTCATTTTTGATATTAAACTCTTCATTCCACTCAACTCGCTATTGTCGCTGTTTATCTGTCATGTTATGAATCGGATAATGTACAAATCTTGTCATCCAGCAAACATTTAGTTGTCTATCATTTATCGATGAATATCGGTGATTTGTATGCCAGGTTTGTCCATAGTCTCCTGGCATAATCCCTACATCAATGAAGTAATGGCATGGTTTGTTAATGTGGACGATGGTGTTGCTTCAAGACGCATTTGCTTTTAATACAGACCCTGGTATTGGTATATATACCAATCCACCTTGAATGGAATTTAACTTCCTTGGTGAAACGTGTCCATAGTTTTATCAACACCGAAAAATTTTAACATCGGCAATAAAACTTCAATTGGTGTTATGCTGAAAAGAAAGAACAAATGAGATCTTGTACAAGTCATGAAAGGTCACATTAAGTGGTATAATCATATTATGCTTATCTATGTGTATTTTTAAACAAGTCGCATCATATTATGCTTATCTGTGTATTATTACATTAAATGGTATCATACTATGCTTATCTGTGTTATAATCTAATCTATATTTTTACATTAAATGGTATCATCATATTATGCTTATGTGTATTACATTAAGTGGTATCATCATATTATGCTTATCTGTATTATTACATTAAGTGGTATCATCATATTATGCTTATCTATGCATTTTTACATTGAGTGGTATATTATGCTTATCTGTATATTATTACATTAAGTGGTATCATATTATGCTCATCTATGTGCATTATTTCCATATAGTTTTTGTAACGGTTTTATTTAGTTCATGAAAATGCTAAAACCCATGTTTACAGTTTGTAATGAATAAGGAGTCATCTATTGTACACACACTATGACCCCTTTTATTTGCCATCATTGAAGGAGCCAAAGCCTTGATTGTCTGTTGGAAAATAATATCTTGGAAATCGTTGGCTAAGAACACAGGGAACTAGATTGTTTCGCCTTGTAAACGAATAAACAATATGAATATTGTGATAGTTCAAAGGCTAAATTCACTCGTTCTTTCATGTTTTCTTCAATCTTCCTATTAGAGAGGAATCGTAAGCCTCGATGGCCGTGCGTTGCGTTCAATCCATAGTTTCAGAACTAAACTGTACTGGGAATAATCTATTCTTTTGACTACTTTTGGTTCAGTTCAGGTACTATAAATATCTAGTATTCTTGCTATGAGAGTTTTACCCAAAATTGTATACGCTAATTCCTTGCTTAGGCAGATATACTATCGTCCATTTGGTCAAAATAATAATAATAATGATGATGATGATGATGATGATGATGCAATTGATGTTTCAATTGAGTGTTGGTGATAAATACAAGAAGTCTAATAAAATGTGTAATGGGTTAATTTAACAAATCCTGCGCCAGTGTATTAACACTAGGGACATCCTCAGGATTGTTTTTCAAACAATAGGTTTTTTATATTACTCCAGCATTATCCACCACTATAGTTGCATTTCCATCACTTTGTATCGCAACGTTATATTGAAAGAATGATCACGTTCATTAGAAACACTGAGGGTTTATCAGCACTAAATCATACAAGATTTTCAATCATTTTTCATTTTTGCTATGAATCTCTCTGATCCACTCAGTTCTCTTTATTCACTGCTCATCTGTCATGTTATGAATCGAAAAATGTACAAATCTTCTCATCCAGCAAACATTTAGTTTATCGTGTTTGGCTGAATTGAGGTGCTTTATACGCCAGGTTTATTCTCAAGTCTGCTGCTAAAATCCCCTCCATCAATGAAGTGATGGCATACTTAGCTGCTGTGTACGATGGTGTTGCTTTTAAGACCCGTTTACCGCTAATAAACAACCCTTGCACACAATATGACCTCTTTCTTTTGCCATCATTGAAGCAAGCAAAGTTTTGATTGTGTGTTGGAAAAATAGAACATTGAAATTGGTTGGCTGAGAATACAACAGGTAACTATATTTTTCCGTCTGGTCAAAGAATAAATATCATGCATTTTGTGATAGTGCGAAGTCTAAAAACATCTCATCCTTTTACATTTTCTTAAATCTTCCTATTAGACACCGATGAAACACGTCTTGCTCGACGAGCTAGGCAGATATAAAATCATTCATTTTGTCCCAATAATAATAATATTAATAATATTGATGTTGGAATTTATTGATGTTGCTAAATACAAGTCTAATGAAATTTGTAATGAGTAAATTTACCCAATCACGTGCCAGCCTATTAACCTTTCTAATTATTTTGTTCAACTAATCCAGCATTAACCACCACTAGTTACATCAACAACACTTTGTATGACACGTTGAAGCTGAAACAACCATTGGAAACAATTCATTTTGTCCCAATAATAAAAGATAATTATAAGAGATAATAATATGCACGATGCAATTAAGTCGTGTTGATAGTACAAAGGCTAAATTCATCTCGTCCTTTCAGGGTTTCTTTAAGTGTCCTATAAGACAGCGAGGAATCAGAACCATACTGTGCTGGGAAAAATCTATTCGTTTGACTATTTTTGGTTTAGTTTAGGTACAACGTATATCATTTATCCTTGCTATAAGTCTTCTACGCAAAATTGTATACGCTAACTCCCTGCTTTGGCAAATATAGAATCATCCATTTTATCCAAATAATAATAATAATAATAATAATAATAATAATAATAATAATAATAATATTGATGTAGCAATTGAGTGTTGGTGTTAAATTCAAGAAGTCTAATAAAATGTGTAATGTGTTAATTTACCCAATCATGCGCCCGTGCATTATCGCGAAGGGCATCCTCAGAATTGCCTTTCAAACATTAGCGTTTCAAATAATACTCCAGCATTATCCACCACTATAGTTACATTTCCATCACTTTGTATCACAACTTAAAATTGAATGAATCGTCATGTTCATTAGAAACACTGAGGGTTTATCAGCACTGTCATACAAGATTTTCAATCAGTTTTCATTTCTGATATTACTCTTCAATCCATTCAGTTCCCTTTAGTCACTGCTCATCTGTCATGTTATGAAACTAAAAATGTACAAATCTTCTCATCCAGCAAACATTTAGTTGTCTATCGTTTTAGGCTGAATCTTTATATGCCAGTTATATCCTTAGTCTCCTACCGTACTCTCTCCATCAATGAAGTGATGGCATGCTTAGTTGCTGTGTACGATGGTGCTGCTTTAAGACTCATTATCCCCATTACAGAACACTTGAACATAGTATGATCTTTCATTTGCCATCATTGAAGGAAGCATATCCGTGATTATCTGTTGGGAAAATAGACAATTGGAAAAGGTTGGCGGAGAACACAAGCAACTCTATTGTTCCATCTGGTCCAAGAATAAACATCATGAATTTTGTGATAGTGCAAAGTTTAAACGGATCTAATCTTTTCACGTTTTCTTCAATCTCCTATTAAACAGCGATGAAACACAAGTTTTGATGGACGTGCGAGACGTATATAAAATCATTAATTTTTGCCCCACTAATAATAATAATAATGATAATACTAATAATAATGTTTGAGTGGTGAAGTTCAATGGAAGAAGTCTAATGGAATTTGTAACGACGAACTTTACATAAACATTCGCCAGTGTATGATACAAAGGTCATTTTCCGAATCATTTCCTTTAAGCAACAGTTTTTCATAAACTACTCCAGCATTATCCACCAGTATATTTATATCCCAAACACATTGTATCACTCCTAGAAATTGAAAGAATCGGTGTTCATTAGAAACAGAGGGTTCATCAGCAAGTAATGATACAAGATTTTTTAAAATCAGTTTTCATTTTTGATATTAAACTCTTCATTCCACTCAACTCGCTATTGTCGCTGTTTATCTGTCATGTTATGAATCGGATAATGTACAAATCTTGTCATCCAGCAAACATTTAGTTGTCTATCATTTATCGATGAATATCGGTGATTTGTATGCCAGGTTTGTCCATAGTCTCCTGGCATAATCCCTACATCAATGAAGTAATGGCATGGTTTGTTAATGTGGACGATGGTGTTGCTTCAAGACGCATTTGCTTTTAATACAGACCCTGGTATTGGTATATATACCAATCCACCTTGAATGGAATTTAACTTCCTTGGTGAAACGTGTCCATAGTTTTATCAACACCGAAAAATTTTAACATTGGCAATAAAACTTCAATTGGTGTTATGCTGAAAAGAAAGAACAAATGAGATCTTGTACAAGTCATGAAAGGTCACATTAAGTGGCATAATCATATTATGCTTATCTATGTGTATTATTACATTAAATGGTATCATACTATGCTTATGTGTTATAATCTAATCTATATTTTTACATTAAATGGTATCATATTATGCTTATGTGTATTACATTAAGTGGTATCATCATATTATGCTTATCTGTATTATTACATTAAGTGGTATCATCATATTATGCTTATCTATGTATTTTTACATTGAGTGGTATATTATGCTTATCTGTATATTATTACATTAAGTGGTATCATATTATGCTCATCTATGTGCATTATTTCCATATAGTTTTTGTAACGGTTTTATTTAGTTCATTAAAATGCTAAAACCCATGTTTACAGTTTGTAATGAATAAGGAGTCATCTATTGTACACACAATATGACCCCTTTTATTTGCCATCATTGAAGGAGCCAAAGCCTTGATTGTCTGTTGGAAAATAATATCTTGGAAATCGTTGGCTTGAACACAGGGAACTAGATTGTTTCGCCTTGTAAACGAATAAACAATATGAATATTGTGATAGTTCAAAGGCTAAATTCACTCGTTCTTTCATGTTTTCTTCAATCTTCCTATTAGAGAGGAATCGTAAGCCTCGATGGCCGTGCGTTGCGTTCAATCCATAGTTTCAGAACTAAACTGTACTGGGAATAATCTATTCTTTTGACTACTTTTGGTTCAGTTCAGGTACTATAAATATCTAGTATTCTTGCTATGAGAGTTTTACCCAAAATTGTATACGCTAATTCCTTGCTTAGGCAGATATACTATCGTCCATTTGGTCAAAATAATAATAATAATAATAATGATGATGATGATGATGTTGCAATTGATGTTTCAATTGAGTGTTGGTGATAAATACAAGAAGTCTAATAAAATGTGTAATGGGTTAATTTAACAAATCCTGCGCCAGTGTAATAACACTAGGGACATCCTCAAGATTGTTTTTCAAACAATAGGTTTTTTTATATTACTCCAGCATTATCCACCACTATAGTTGCATTTCCATCACTTTGTATCGCAACGTTATATTGAAAGAATGATCACGTTCATTAGAAACACTGAGGGTTTATCAGCACTAAATCATACAAGATTTTCAATCATTTTTCATTTTTGCTATGAATCTCTCTGATCCACTCAGTTCTCTTTATTCACTGCTCATCTGTCATGTTATGAATCGAAAAATGTACAAATCTTCTCATCCAGCAAACATTTAGTTTATCGTGTTTGGCTGAATTGAGGTGCTTTATACGCCAGGTTTATTCTCAAGTCTGCTGCTAAAATCCCCTCCATCAATGAAGTGATGGCATACTTAGCTGCTGTGTACGATGGTGTTGCTTTTAAGACCCGTTTACCGCTAATAAACAACCCTTGCACACAATATGACCTCTTTCTTTTGCCATCATTGAAGCAAGCAAAGTTTTGATTGTGTGTTGGAAAAATAGAACATTGAAATTGGTTGGCTGAGAATACAACAGGTAACTATATTTTTCCGTCTGGTCAAAGAATAAATATCATGCATTTTGTGATAGTGCGAAGTCTAAAAACATCTCATCCTTTTACATTTTCTTAAATCTTCCTATTAGACACCGATGAAACACGTCTTGCTCGACGAGCTAGGCAGATATAAAATCATTCATTTTGTCCCAATAATAATAATATTAATAATATTGATGTTGGAATTTATTGATGTTGCTAAATACAAGTCTAATGAAATTTGTAATGAGTAAATTTACCCAATCACGTGCCAGCCTATTAACCTTTTTAATTATTTTGTTCAACTAATCCAGCATTAACCACCACTAGTTACATCAACAACACTTTGTATGACACGTTGAAACTGAAACAACCATTGGAAACAATTCATTTTGTCCCAATAATAAAAGATAATTATAAGAGATAATAATATGCACGATGCAATTAAGTCGTGTTGATAGTACAAAGGCTAAATTCATCTCGTCCTTTCAGGGTTTCTTTAAGTGTCCTATAAGACAGCGAGGAATCAGAACCATACTGTGCTGGGAAAAATCTATTCGTTTGACTATTTTTGGTTTAGTTTAGGTACAACGTATATCATTTATCCTTGCTATAAGTCTTCTACGCAAAATTGTATACGCTAACTCCCTGCTTTGGCAAATATAGAATCATCCATTTTATCCAAATAATAATAATAATAATAATAATAATAATAATAATAATAATAATAATATTGATGTAGCAATTGAGTGTTGGTGTTAAATGCAAGAAGTCTAATAAAATGTGTAATGTGTTAATTTACCCAATCATGCGCCCATGCATTATCTCGAAGGGCATCCTCAGAATTGCCTTTCAAACATTAGCGTTTCAAATAATACTCCAGCATTATCCACCACTATAGTTACATTTCCATCACTTTGTATCACAACTTAAAATTGAATGAATCGTCATGTTCATTAGAAACACTGAGGGTTTATCAGCACTGTCATACAAGATTTTCAATCAGTTTTCATTTCTGATATTACTCTTCAATCCATTCAGTTCCCTTTAGTCACTGCTCATCTGTCATGTTATGAAACTAAAAATGTACAAATCTTCTCATCCAGCAAACATTTAGTTGTCTATCGTTTTAGGCTGAATCTTTATATGCCAGTTATATCCTTAGTCTTCTACCGTACTCTCTCCATCAATGAAGTGATGGCATGCTTAGTTGCTGTGTACGATGGTGCTGCTTTAAGACTCATTATCCCCATTACAGAACACTTGCACATAGTATGATCTTTCATTTGCCATCATTGAAGGAAGCATATCCGTGATTATCTGTTGGGAAAATAGACAATTGGAAAAGGTTGGCGGAGAACACAAGCAACTCTATTGTTCCATCTGGTCCAAGAATAAACATCATGAATTTTGTGATAGTGCAAAGTTTAAACGGATCTAATCTTTTCACGTTTTCTTCAATCTCCTATTAAACAGCGATGAAACACAAGTTTTGATGGACGTGCGAGACGTATATAAAATCATTAATTTTTGCCCCACTAATAATAATAATAATGATAATACTAATAATAATGTTTGAGTGGTGAAGTTCAATGGAAGAAGTCTAATGGAATTTGTAACGACGAACTTTACATAAACATTCGCCAGTGTATGATACAAAGGTCATTTTCCGAATCATTTCCTTTACGCAACAGCTTTTCATAAACTACTCCAGCATTATCCACCAGTATATTTACATCCCAAACACATTGTATCACTCCTAGAAATTGAAAGAATCGGTGTTCATTAGAAACAGAGGGTTCATCAGCACGTAATGATACAAGATTTTTTAAAATCAGTTTTCATTTTTGATATTAAACTCTTCATTCCACTCAACTCGCTATTGTCGCTGTTTATCTGTCATGTTATGAATCGGATAATGTACAAATCTTGTCATCCAGCAAACATTTAGTTGTCTATCATTTATCGATGAATATCGGTGATTTGTATGCCAGGTTTGTCCATAGTCTCCTGGCATAATCCCTACATCAATGAAGTAATGGCATGGTTTGTTAATGTGGACGATGGTGTTGCTTCAAGACGCATTTGCTTTTAATACAGACCCTGGTATTGGTATATATACCAATCCACCTTGAATGGAATTTAACTTCCTTGGTGAAACGTGTCCATAGTTTTATCAACACCGAAAAATTTTAACATCGGCAATAAAACTTCAATTGGTGTTATGCTGAAAAGAAAGAACAAATGAGATCTTGTACAAGTCATGAAAGGTCACATTAAGTGGTATAATCATATTATGCTTATCTATGTGTATTTTTAAACAAGTCGCATCATATTATGCTTATCTGTGTATTATTACATTAAATGGTATCATACTATGCTTATCTGTGTTATAATCTAATCTATATTTTTACATTAAATGGTATCATATTATGCTTATGTGTATTACATTAAGTGGTATCATCATATTATGCTTATCTGTATTATTACATTAAGTGGTATCATCATATTATGCTTATCTATGCATTTTTACATTGAGTGGTATATTATGCTTATCTGTGTATTATTACATTAAGTGGTATCATATTATGCTCATCTATGTGCATTATTTCCATATAGTTTTTGTAACGGTTTTATTTAGTTCATGAAAATGCTAAAACCCATGTTTACAGTTTGTAATGAATAAGGAGTCATCTATTGTACACACAATATGACCCCTTTTATTTGCCATCATTGAAGGAGCCAAAGCCTTGATTGTCTGTTGGAAAATAATATCTTGGAAATCGTTGGCTAAGAACACAGGGAACTAGATTGTTTCGCCTTGTAAACGAATAAACAATATGAATATTGTGATAGTTCAAAGGCTAAATTCACTCGTTCTTTCATGTTTTCTTCAATCTTCCTATTAGAGAGGAATCGTAAGCCTCGATGGCCGTGCGTTGCGTTCAATCCATAGTTTCAGAACTAAACTGTACTGGGAATAATCTATTCTTTTGACTACTTTTGGTTCAGTTCAGGTACTATAAATATCTAGTATTCTTGCTATGAGAGTTTTACCCAAAATTGTATACGCTAATTCCTCCAGCATTATCCACCACTATAGTTGCATTTCCATTACTTTGTATCGCAACGTTATATTGAAAGAATGATCACGTTCATTATAAACACTGAGGGTTTATCAGCACTAAATCATACAAGATTTTCAATCATTTTTCATTTTTGCTATGAATCTCTCTGATCCACTCAGTTCTCTTTATTCACTGCTCATCTGTCATGTTATGAATCGAAAAATGTACAAATCTTCTCATCCAGCAAACATTTAGTTTATCGTGTTTGGCTGAATTGAGGTGCTTTATACGCCAGGTTTATTCTCAAGTCTGCTGCTAAAATCCCCTCCATCAATGAAGTGATGGCATACTTAGCTGCTGTGTACGATGGTGTTGCTTTTAAGACCCGTTTACCGCTAATAAACAACCCTTGCACACAATATGACCTCTTTCTTTTGCCATCATTGAAGCAAGCAAAGTTTTGATTGTGTGTTGGAAAAATAGAACATTGAAATTGGTTGGCTGAGAATACAACAGGTAACTATATTTTTCCGTCTGGTCAAAGAATAAATATCATGCATTTTGTGATAGTGCGAAGTCTAAAAACATCTCATCCTTTTACATTTTCTTAAATCTTCCACAATATGACCCCTTTTATTTGCAATCATTGAAGGAGGCAAAGCCTTGATTGTCTGTTGGAAAAGAATATGTTGGAAATCGTTGGCTAAGAACACAGGGAACTAGATTGTTTCGTCTTGTAAACAGATAAACAATATGAATATTGTGATAGTTCAAAGGCTAAATTCACTCGTTCTTTCATTTTTTCTTCAATCTTCCTATTAGAGAGGAATCGTAAGCCTCGATGGCCGTGCGTTGCGTTCAATCCATAGTTTCAGAACTAAACTGTACTGGGAATAATCTATTCTTTTGACTACTTTTGGTTCAGTTCAGGTACTATAAATATCTGGTATTCTTGCTATGAGAGTTTTACCCAAAATTGTATACGCTAATTCCCTGCTTTGGCAGATATAATATCATCCATTTGGTCAAAATAATAATAATAATAACGATAATAATAATGATAATAATAATAATGATAATAATGATAATAATAATATTGATGTTGCAATTGATGTTTCAATTGAGTGTTGGTGATAAATACAAGAAGTCTAATGAAATGTGTAATGGGTTAATTTACCAAATCCTGCGCCAGTGTATTGACACTTGGGACATCCTCAGGATTGTCTTTCAAACAATAGCTTTTTTTATATTACTCCAGCATTATCCACCACTATAGTTAACATTTCCATCAATTTGTATCGCAACGTTATATTGAAAGAATGATCATGTTCATTAGAAACACTGAGGGTTTATCAGCACTAAATCATACATGATTTTCAATCATTTTTCATTTTTGCTATGAATCTCTCTGATCCACTCAGTTCTCTTTATTCACTGCTCATCTGTCATGTTATGAATCGAAAATTGTACAAATCTTACTTCTCATCCAGCAAACCTTTAGTTGTCTGTCGTTTTTGGCTGAAATGAGGTGCTATGCCAGGTTTATCCTTAGTCTCCTGCCGTAATCCTTCCATCAATGAAGTGGTGGCATGCTAGGTTGCTGTATACGATGGTGATGCTTTTACGACCCATTTACTCACCCTCCCAATAATGAACACTTGCACACAATATGATGTTCTTTCATTTGCTATGATTTAAGGAAGCATATCCGTGATTATCTGTTGGGAAAATATACAATTGGAAAAGGTTGGCGGAGAACACAAGCAACTCTATTGTTGCATCTGGTCCAAGAATAAACATCATGCATTTTTTGAGTGCAAAGTCTAAAAACATCTCATCTTTTAACGTTTTCTTCAATCTTCCTATTGCGATGAAACAGTCTTGATGGACGTGCGAGGCAAATATAAAATCGTTAATTTTGTACTACTACTACTAATAATACAAATCAACAAAAATAACAATGGTTCCGTTGTTGTTGTGAAATTGAAGTAAAATGAAACTTTGAATGATTTAAGCGTACCTTGAGAATCCCCCGTTTTATGATTCTAATGAATTATGCGTCGGCAAATATGCACCATTGTATCGACACCAAGGTTATTTTCAATTTCGTTATCCGCTCCTGCACGCAACAGCTTGGCATACAGCACTAATCATTATTGACCCGTATGGTTACATCACCAACATTGTTCGACACTTTGCAGTGATGACAAGGTTGGTTGCTGTGTATGATGCTGCTGCGTGAAGACCCATTTACCCCAACATAGAGCTCATACATACAATATTATCCCTTTCATTCCCATTATTGAGGAAAACACAACATAGGATGTCATTTGGAAAATTAGTAAATTGGATACTCTTGGCTGAGAATACGTACAAGTCGATTGTTCTGTCTGATAAATAAACAGTATGAACTGTGTTGGTGCAAGTGCTAGCAACATCTTATATTTTCAGGTTTCCTTCAATTTTCCTATTAGACAGGTAGCAAACACAAGTCTCGTGGACGTGATAGTCGTAAAATCAACCTTTTCAGACCTATTCTGTACTAAGAATAAAATATTATTTTGAATTTTGTTTAGTGCAGGCACTATACAAGTAATTTAGCCTTGTTATGATGTTTTTACGCAAAATCCTATAAGCTAATTCCCACTTTGCTAGGTATAAAATCATTTATTTTGTCCTAATAATACTACTAATAATACAAATTAACAATGGTTCCATTGTTGTTGTGAAATGGAAGTCAAATGGAACTTTGAGTAGAGCGTGCCTAGATATTCCCGAGTCTTCTGATTGTAAATGTATTTTCAATTTAGTGTTCAGCTCCTTCAAGCAACAGCTTGCCATATACCAGTCCAACATCATTTACTAGTATTGCAACATCAGACACGCTGCGCGACACGTTGGAACGGAAGGAGACGCATCGGGTTCATTAGAGACGTAGAGGATTCATCTGCAGTTATAATTCCCAAGAGTTTTGTTAATTTATGTCTTAAATTCACTCACTGTAGTCGCACTTCATCTGTCATGTTAGGAATCGGGTTATAATGTACAAACCTTACAAGTCCTCCAGCAAACATTGTGTTGGCTATCATGTACGGATGAATGGAGGTAATATGTATTGTATGATAAACCTGTCTCTCCTGACGCAGTTCCTCAATACATGGTGTTGTGTAATGTAAGAAGTCGGATGAAAATTCTAATGAGCTTTGCGTCGGAAAATATGAGCCAGTCTATCGACATCAAGGTCATTCTCAATTTCGTTATCTGCTCCTTCATGCATAAGCTTGGCATACAGCACTACATCATATTGACCAGTATGGTTACATCACCAACATTGTGAGACACGTCGAAACTGAAAGATACGTATCTGGTTCATCAGCAGTTAATACTTCAATCATATCATATTCTTCATTTCGCTCACTTGTCGCTGTTTTTCTGTAATGTTAGAATCTGGTTATTATGAAGAAATCTTGTCATCCAGCAATCATTTGGTTAGCTATCATGTACGGACGAATCGACCTGTTATGTACGTCAGGGTAATCCTCGTATCTCCCGCTGTAGTCCCCCATCAACGCAGTGATGGAATGCGCGGTTGCTGTATAAGATACTGCTGGTATGCGACTCACTAACCCAACATGGAGCTCATGGAAACAATATGACCCGTTTTAGCTGCCTTAATTGGTGTATGCATAGCCTTGACTGTGTTGGAAATATTAACAAATTGTAAAACCCTGGCAAAGTAACCCTTTTTCAGACAAGTTGATTGTTCTGTCAGGTAATGGAATAAACATGATCAATTACGTTTTATTCAAATGCTAGAACCATCAAATTAATTCAGTTCTTAATATGTTCATATTAGACCAAGAGAAAACATAAAGGCTTAATGGAAATGCTAGTCGTAAATTCCAATTTTGAAGACCTAAACGGATCTAAAAACTAATCCGTTATTTTGACCTGTTGGTTCAGGTGAGGTACTATCAATACCAATTAGCGCCGTTATCAGTATTTACGCAAAATCATATATTCATTCCTTGCTCTGGCAGTTGTACAATTTTTTTCACAGTAATAATCATTATAATATTAATGATAATAAAAATGTTGCAATTGGGTAGTGTTTTCAAATGCAAGAAGTTTAATTAAAATTGTAATAAGTAGATTTACACAATCATGCGTCATTGTATTAACACAAAGGGCAACTTTAGAACAAGTTATTCAAGCGACAGCTTTTCAAATACTATTCCAACATTATCCACCTGTAGTTCCTACACCAACACTTCGAATCACAAGTTGAAAGAGAAGCGTCGGTTTCATAAGCGACACTGGCAGTTAATCGTACAAGATTTTCAATAAATTTTCATTTTGTATATTAAACTCTTCAATCCGCTCACCTTTCTTTAGTCACTTTTCGTATGTTATGTTATGAATCGAATAATGTACAAATCTTACTTCTCATCCAGAAATCATTCAGTTGTCTATCACTTTTGAATAAAGGGAAGTGATTTTCATGCCTTGGTAATGGTTTATCTCCTGCCGTAGTCCTTCCATCAATGCAGTGATGGTATACATGGCTGCTGTGTAAGACGCTGCTTATCGAAGACCTATATACTCCAACACAGAGCTCATACACAAATGACCCTTTTATTTACCATCATTGAAGGAAGCACAATCTTGATTGTCATTTGGAGAAAAAAAAACTAGGAAAAACATGCCCGAGAACACCGGGAACTCTATTCATTTTCCAGACGGAAAAAAATCAACTATGAATTGTGCGATGCTAGAAACATCTCTACAAGTTTCCTTCAATATTTATATTAGCCAACGAGCAAACACGGGTATTGATGGAAATGCGAGGCGTACAATCCAACTGTTCAGAACTAAATTAGAGCTGAATTGTTTTTTTTTTCTTTTTGACTTAATATCTTAACGTTCAATATCATTTAGTGCTGCTATGAGTATTTTACGCCAAATCATAAATTCATTTCTTGCTTTGCCAGTTAACAAACCAATCATTTTGTCCCAATAATAATAATTGTCTTGTTAAATGCAAGAAGTCTAATGAAATTTATAACTAGCATTTATACCACGAATATGTTCAGAATCGTCTTTGTCAAGCAACAGCTTTAGCAGCAAGAAGGGTGAATCGGACTTCTCTAATTGGGTTAGATTTCAAGCAAACAGTTTTAGGGCTCTGTTTGCCAATTAAGGCTTAACAATTTTAGAGCTCTGTTTGTCAAATTAAGGTTTGCTCAAACCGAAGAAAACAATGTCCAAAAACAACACTAAGGCTTGAAATACAGACGCATATCTGTTGTTATGGTTTTAACCGAATATTGTATCATGCAAATTTATCGTTACCAATGCATGTGGGATTGACTGAGCGTGACTGAAGAATTTATAAAGAGATTATAATCCATATCTCCACTGCACCAGGTCTGGTGAATATTTCGTAGCGTAAGAGTGTCAACTCCATTAAACACAGCAAGAATATTACAGTTATCCCTGATCACTTTTGGTATGTGTATATCTCTTAGTAACATAAATCACATCAGTATTTTTATGTCTACTTCTAGAAAATATCATGGCAGGGTTTGTTTGTTTATCTAACATCACATAATCATACAAGACTAAATTATTAATACTTCCATCAATAGAATCGACACTGCGCTTCTTCAATATCAGTGATAAATTCAATAACATCTTCGTCGGATATAGATTCTGCTCTCTCGTTAAAATCCTTTAACACCTCGTAACATCGCTGATCATCTACAGATGGTGCTACCAAATACAATTTGTTCCATTTTAACCACCTCATAATGGATCACTGCCATCTCACCGCTATCTGCGCGAGTTCGAATCTCAGGTTCGGCCAATGTGGGTACGTGGGAACGCTTGCCAGTAGCTTAGTGTGGGTTGCTGGTTCTTTTTCGGGTTTTCCCAGTGTTCTTTCTCCAACATTTATATACCGTTCCGGTGGCCTAGTGGTTAGAGCGTTCGCCGCGGAAGCGGGAGGTCGTGGGTTCGATCCCCGGCAGTCATACCAAAGACTTACAAAAATGGTTCTAACAGCTGCCTCGCTTGACGCTCAGCATTAAGAGGTTATTGTTAGGACTGGTCGTCCTGGTGTCATGAAAATGTGACTGGGTGGGACATCATGCTACATGTCTGCGGCATGATGCCTCAGTGCTAGACATCACTATAAACTGCCTCACAGCAGACATCGTAGCGATATGACTGGAAAAATTGTTAAAGCTACGTTAAAAATCCTAATCAAAGAAACATTTATATTGGCTGCAAGGACATCAGTGCTTTCGTTCTTCGACTTGTTCCTTTTATCCCTCCCTTTTGCTGCCTTTCATTTGCTCTGTCCAAGTAGTACACACACTGCATGGTCTCGAAGAAGTACACTTGATACAGGCCATACATGATTTATGATAATCTTCTCTAGCCTTGAACTTCTTACATTTCAAGCATTTGGTTGACATTCTGCTGAAACGACACAAGAGAAAACAAAACTGAAATTAGCAACTCTTCATGTATTAATTCGCTACTACCACAGCCGTTAGTAACAAAGAAAGCGAAATTATTCGTGTCGCGAAATTATTCCACTAAAACTACACAAGAGAAACTAAGCACTCTTAGCAACTCAGCATGTTATTAATTCGCTACTATCACAACCGTTACTAACGAAGGAAATTATTTAGTGTCGCGAAATATTGTACTGAACGACACAAGAAGAGAAACTAAGTACAAATTAGCAGCTCGGCATGGTATTAATTCGCTACTACCACAACCGTTACTAACGGAGTAAGCGAAATTATCAGTGTCGCGGAATTCTACTGAAACGACACAAGAAGAGAAACTAAGTACAATTAGCAACTCGGCACGTTATTAATTCGCTAATACTACCACCGTTACTAATGGAGTAAGCGAAATTTTTCTGTGTCGTGTAAACTCTAAATGACAACATGCGTCCCGTGACATCGTGCTTGCAACGTGGTCTCAATAGCCGAAGTCCATGAAAGGTGACAGTCACTCAAATTTGGAACAAATTGTAAAATTATGTATACAACCTGTGGAATAATAATTCCCAAACACAATAAATCCAAACGAAACTTCGGATGGACCAAGTAAACAAAATTATGGCTTGGATTGTCGGAGGTCAAATTGTCGGTGTTACCTTCACCAGCGAAACTTAAAAACTGGTGGCAGGGGGAGGTAAGGGGCAAGAGTTATTGTCCTTTGTCTATTGGACATGGACAAAAAGACGAATTTTCGTCTTTTGGTAGGGCTGGATTCACGAGGTAGCAGGCTTGTATCCCTAAAGTAATGTGATCGGGGAATGTATTCAAAGGAGAAATCATTGTCTGAGTGACTTGAATAATATTAGGCATAAATCAAGGAATAATAATTTTGATGGCGGTACCAAGACAAGTCAAAATAGGTTCTCTTGTCAAAATGCACAGGTCTCATTTCCTTCAGTTGGCGCCAAAGTTCCAAGAAGACGTCTCTTTTCTAGCGTATACATTTTTGTTCCCGTGCCGAAAATCATTGGACTTTCTGTGCTGCTTGGTGGTAAGATTTCCTTCCTAAGACGACCCGTAATAGGATCTCTCCTTTTGATAAAGTTATTAAAGGCTGAATTCAAACCGAATTCACCTGCTCTGAGTGCGGATATGAGGGCACATCAAGCATTGGGCTAGGCCAACATATACGTCACAAGCACCCCTTGAAGGCGAATGAGAGTCGAATAGCAGCAATCGATAAAGACCGGGAGAGGAAAGCGGTCCAAAAACGTGCTGCAGCTGCAGCTGCAGGGCACCCTCCCGAAGACAAACCGAGAGACGATGATCT
This sequence comes from Unio delphinus, assembly GCA_029339505.1. Lineage (NCBI taxonomy): Eukaryota > Metazoa > Mollusca > Bivalvia > Unionida > Unionidae > Unio > Unio delphinus. The sequence goes on from JAQISU010000090.1 coordinate 3,768,716, forward strand.
GCTAGCTAAACTCATTAGCCTGAACGAAGAAGGGATGGCCGCAAAAGTGAGAAATATGAATGCCTATGTCCAGGAGAGATTGCCCGAATTGACCCTAGAGCAGGTTAAATACAAAAGGAGGAAATTGGGTCTGTCTGCCCAATCTCCGAAAACCGAACAAAAACTTAAGATCAAAAGTGACAAATATCCTCAAAAGATCCAAGGGGACACCCAGACAGAAATCCCACAAAAGATCCTTGAGAACACAAATACAATCAGTGCTGAGGATGAGCCGCCGATAGAGCCGCCCAAAGAAAAGATTGATACGAAGCCAATTAAGGAGGAAACTCCAATCATCTGGAAAAATAATGAGTCCCATTGTATATTTAATGGTCAAGATTGGACTCAACTACAAAAAACGTATCAACATCTCAAAAAGGTTTCCAGAGGCGATATCTCCGCAGCCGAAAATAACCTCGTATACGACTGCTTACTCGAAGAGTGGAAGGCTCTAGAGACGCCTTTATCCAACAAAGGCAAACACGCTTCCCATGGAAAATCGGATATAATATATCAATAAATATTGCTATGGTACAGGTTGAACAGACGTACCAGGAACGATTTGGGGGTCTGAGCCAATCAGTCAGCTTGAAATCTTATCCAGAACCGAGTCAATATGCTATGAACAGGGACTTATGTTCCCCAATATGCCTAGCAGAGGTATGCGACGCAATCCGTGGTAAAGACCTCAAGTCTTCTCCTGGCCCAGATGGTCTTACATTGGGCACTATTAGGAAGATAGACGACCACGAGAAAACGTTAACAAATCTCTTTAACTGCTGGTATGTTTTGGGAGAGGTGCCAGTGGGCACCAAAAAGTCACGCAGCATATTGCTCCCAAAAGCGACAGAAGGGCTGGAAGATATAAACAACTGGCGTCCTCTGACAATCTCGAGTGCGATTCTGAGATTGTACACCACCATCTTGGCCCAAAGACTATTAAAGGGCGTTATGCTAAACAAAAGGCAGCGTGGCTTCATCCCGTCATCGGGATGTGCCGAAAACATCTTCCTTTTGAACGAAGCGATTGCCCAAGCCAAGAGGGATGGTAAAAGACTCTGTGTGGCTCTTCTCGATGTTGCCAAGGCATTCGACAGTGTCACACGACCATTTGGTTCAAGGCCTGAAAAGGCATCGAGTTAGTGATCACTGGATCAAAATCGTCACCGATTTATACACGAATTGCACCACCTCGTTCAAAATAGGCAGTGTTCAATCGAGCGATATTCATATCACCAGAGGGGTGAAACAAGGTGATCCGTTATCACCCATATTGTTTAATATCGCTCTTGATCCCATCTTTGGCCTTATTGAATCGCAGGAGAATGGATTCGTGTACAGAGGTGGAACCAAGATTGGATCGATGGCATATGCGGATGACTCGGCCCTTCTGAATAGCGAGCCTAAATGTATGCAAGATAACCTCAACCTATTTGCACAGTTCAGCAAAGATACGGGGCTAGGCATTAACGCAAAAAAGTCAGTTGCGTTCACCATTACACCAAGGGGTAAGAAAACCTACATTGTGAACAAGGGAGAGAAGTTCACAATTGGTAAGGACATTATCCCTTGGATTGTACCTGGTGAGAGTACCAGATACCTCGGGGGCTACTTTGACCCGTGGACTGGACTCAGCAAAGCTAGTCCAACCAATTTGCTGGATAATTGGTGCAAGAAGGTTCATCGAGCATACCTTAAGCCATTTCAGAAGGTGGATATCCTGGTCGAGAACCTTGTACCCAAGTTGCTATTTGGTCTCTCCCACACATTCCCGTTTCTAGCGACACTACAGGAAGTGGACGGTGTCATCTGTGCATGGACAAAAAGATGGCTACACTTGCCAGAGTGTACATCTTCTCACTTCCTGTATACAGCCAAACGTGATGGCGGTCTGAGTGTTCCAAAACTGGAAGTTATTGTACCTCGAATGGTACATAACAACTGGCAGAAATTATTACACTCAGAGGAGGCCATTAGCAGTGTCGCAGAAAACGCAGACATTAGGGACAAATTGGAGAAACTCAACAGGGTTCATAAGGTTCTCGAGAAGGACTGGCGTGCCCGAGAGCAGAAGCTCTGGCACAATCAACCTGTGCAAGGTGCTGGAGCGAGCAACTACGCTAATGAGAAAGGCAAAATCGCTGTGGCCAATTTATGGATGAAGAGTAAAAAGGTCCTGAGCAATCGAGAATCAATGGAGCGCTTAGGCTCAGGACCAATACATTCCCAACAAAGGCCACAGCAAATAGAGGGAAACGTCGCTTGACATCAGATGCAAGGTGTAGACATTGCAAAGCGCCGGCCGAAACAATATGCCATATCCTTTGTGCCTGCCCATGGACATTGGGTATGCGCATCAAGAGACATGACAAGGTAGTGGAACTAATATCCAATAAGCTCCGCAACAAAGGATATATAGTATATCAGGAACCCCACTACCATGTCAACGGCCGGTTGCATAAGCCTGACATTGTCTACACCAAAAATGGGCAGTCCTGCATTAGTGATCCAACCGTCATTTGGGAAGGGACAGACTTCTCTGACAGAGGGGCAAATGCGCAGACAGCTAAAGCCCAAAAATATGAATGTCTGCGCAACACTGTAGAGAGGCAGACCGACACGAAATGCGTCGGTGTGTTTGGTCTGGTGTTTGGAGTGTGAGGCACTGTCCATAGCATGGAAACTCTAAAGGAAGCCCAGATAGGTGGCAAGGGCTTCGCCTCAGAAATCTGCGAATGGATTATTAGGCATTCCCTAAAAATTCTAAAATCATTCGCAGGTATGGGCAGTCACCAAGCACTACCAACACCTGATCCCAACCAAAGTGACGATTTGGACGAGTCAGTCGATATGCAAGACGACTCTATACTCAAACATATCATTTAGCATTGGAATGCAAAAATGTTGCAACGAAGTTTATGCCCATGGCAAAAGGAGGTGCATGACCCCTATAATGCGAACAGGAACGCCCAACATATTCAAGTTAGACTATGGAATGTACAAGCGACGATACCGGACGTAAACCGGAAAAAGTACTGAGGTACTCATAACTGCAGAGATCTCCGTACGGTAAGCTGTAGTTACTATGGGGAGTATATGCGTCTTACATAGCCTCTATACTCTCAAGGAGTGTCAGCTGGGTATTCGTCCTCCCACTATCAGTAACTAAACGCTGACAACGCAACCAAGCAAAACATGCAATGCCAAATGCAAGAAACCGCAATACGGAAAGGGGTGGCGCCGCAAAGACCATCGAAACGACCCCCCACGAACCAGTCGCTGCTGCTGGTAGTGGCCTTGGACCGACAGTAGCCACGACTGAAGTTCCTCGGAGCACAAGTGCAGATCCAGACAACCAAAATCGGGCCGAAAGGGAAGACGGGACAGTGGTAGTCCCATTCCCTTCACTGGCAATCACATGCGAAACCTGTACTGGGCAGGGCTTCAATAGTCTGAACAGACTAGCGAAGCATTACCAAGAGCATCACGGGGACATCAAAGTACTTTACGAGTGCATAAGCTGCTCAAAAGCATTCGATAAAGTACATGGAGCACAGTGTCATACTCCAAGATGTCCTGGTAAACCTGCCCAGAGACAAAGCGACTATCCCTGTTCTGAGTGTGAATATAGGGGTACTTCTAAGATTGGATTAGGCCAGCATATAAGGCACAGACATCCGGTTAAGGCCAATGAATGTAGGAAAGAGAGCATCGAGAAAGACCGGGAGAGCAAACTAACCAAACGAAGAGCAGCAGGTCAAACTCCCGAGGATAAATGGAACGATGCTCAAATTACAAAACTACAAAGCCTTAACTTTGAAGCGATGTCAACCAATGTGCGACATATCAACGCCTATATCCATACTAGAATGCCTGAGTTCACACTCGAACAGGTGAAATACCAAAGGAGGAAGTTGAACTTGACAGTTCAACCCCCAAAACCTGTAAAGATCCAAGGGGACATCGAACCCAATAATCCGGAGAAGATCCAAGGGGACATAGAAACAAATAAACCCAATAAACCGGAAAAGATCCAACGGGACATACAACCTCCTGATCCAAATAAGATCACAGGTGACAACGTAACCATCACTGTTGCAGATGAGCCACCGATGGAACCACCCAAAGAGGAGATAGATACGAAGCCAATTTCAGATGAAACCCCTATAGTCTGGAAAAAAGCTGACTCCATGTGTATCTTCAATGGACGTGAAGGATCTCAACTTCACAAAACGTATCATTTCCTTAAAAGGGCATCCAGAGGTGAGATCTCGGCAACAGAAATTGACAGTTCATTTAGTGATTTGCTCGAAGAGTGGATCAGTCACGAACCGCCGATATCTAACAAAAGCAGACACGCGTCCCATAAGAAACCGGACAAGCGGGGACCGCGTGCGAAGGCTAAAGCGTCAGATTATAGAGACACGCAGAGACTTTTCTCAAGGAACAAAAAGAGATTGGTAGAGGAAATAATTTCAGGTAAGGATTCCCAGAAATGCAATATTCCAATGGTACAAGTCGAAACTACGTACCAGGAAAGATTTGGGGGTCTGAGCCAGAAATTCAGCCTAGAGTCTTACCCAGCGCCGAGCCAATATGCTAATAACAAGGACTTATGCACCCCAATATGTCATGCAGAGATTTGCAATGCCATCCATGGTAAAGACCTCAAGTCATCCCCTGGCCCAGATGGTCTTACATTGGGCACAATAAGGAAGATTGACGACCATGAGAAAACATTGACGAATCTGTTCAATACATGGTAAATTGTGAGAAAGGTGCTAGTGGGTACCAAAAAGTCAAGAAGCATATTGCTCCCTAAAGCGGCAGAAGGTCTGGAAGACAATAATAACTAGCGACCTCTCACTATCACTATCTCGAGTACGATCCTGAGATTGTATACTACTGTCTTGGCTCAAAGACTGTTAAAAGGTGTTACGCTTAACAAGAGGCAGCGAGGTTTCATCCCGTCATCGGGATGTACCAAAAACATTTTCCTCTTGAATGAAGCGATTACCCAAGCCAAGAGAGAACGTAAAAGGCTTTGCGTGGCTCTGCTCGACGTTGCCAAGGCATTCGACACTGTGCCACATGATCATTTGGTCCAGGGCCTGAAAAGGCATAAAGTCAGTGAGCATTGGATTTCACTCGTCACTGACTTATACACAAACTGTACTACCTCATTCAAAATAGGCAGTACTCAATCGAGCGACATACATATCACCAGAGGGGTGAAACCAGGTGATCCATTATCACTCATATTGTTTAATGTCGCTCTTGATCCAATCTTTGGCCTGATTGAATCGAAGGAAAACGGCTTTGTGTATAACGGAGAGATCAGAATAGGATCGATGGCATATGCGGATGACTCTGCCCTTCTTAATGGCAAGCCCAAGGATATGCAGGATAACCTTAACCTGTTTGCCCAGTTCAGCAAAGACACAGGACTAGCAATCAATGCTAAAAAAATCAATAGCATTCACCATTACACCAAGGGGTAAAAAGACTTGCATTGTGAACAATGAAGCTCAATTCACAATTGGCAAAGATATTATCCCTTAGATTGTTCCAGGTGAAAGTACCAGATACCTCGGGGGCTACTTTGACCCTTGAACTGGACTTAGCAAGACTAGCCCAAAGAATTTGCTGAACAATTGGTGCAAAAAGGTGCATCAGGCATATCTAAAGCCAGGACAGAAGGTAGATTTCCTGGTCGAGAACCTTGTACCAAAGTTGTTATTTGGTCTCTCGCACACGTTCCCTGTTAAAGCGACACTACAAGAAGTGGACAACATAATACGTTCATGGGTCAAGAGATGGTTACATTTGCCCGAATGTACATCATCGCACTTCTTGTATACAGCCAAGCGGGATGGAGGTCTGAGTGTACCGAAGCTGGAAGTTATCACACCTCGTATGGTGTATAACAACTGGCGAAAGCTACTACTCTCAGAAGAGGCCATCCGCGGTGTTGCACAAAACACAGACATAAGGGAAAAGATGGAGAGATGCGACCAGGTTCATAAGGTTCTCGAAAAGGACTGGTGGTGTCGTGAACAGAAACTCTGGCAGAGTCAAGAAGTTCAAGGTGCCAGAGCAAAGAACTATGTGAATGAAGGAGGAAAGATCGCTATGGCAAATCTGTGGATGAAACACAGAAAAGTCCTGAACAATCTTGAATACATTGAAGCACTCAGGCTCAGGACAAATACCTTCCCAACGAAGGTCACAGCGAATCGTGGAAAACGTCGTTTAACAGCAGATGTCAGGTGTAGACACTGCAAAGCGCCGGCCGAGACAATATGCCATATCCTTTGTGCCTGCCCATGGACATTGGATATGCGCATCAAAAGACATGATAAAGTCGTGGAGCTCATAGCCGCTAAACTACGTAAAAAGGGCTATGTAGTTTACGAAGAGCCACATTATGTCAACGGTCGGCTGCACAAGCCTGATTTGGTCTACACCAAAAATGGGCAGTCCTGGATTGGAGATCCCACTGTGATTTGGGAAGGATCTGACCTATTCAACAGGGGGGCTAATGCACAGATAGTCAAGGCCCAGAAATATGACTGTCTGCGCAACACTGTTGAAAGGCAAACCGACACGAAGTGTATGGGTGTGTTCGGTTTAGTGTTCGGAGTGCGAGGTACTGTTCATAGTACAGAAGTCCCTGAAGGAAGCACAGATAGGGGGATCTGGCTTCGCAGGAGAAATTTGCGAATGGATTATACGACATTCCCTCAAAATACTAAAATCCTTCGCAGGTATGAGCAGGAACCAATCACTACCAGCAACAGATCTGGATGAAATCACAGATGCGGATGTGTCATCTGATGGGCAAGAAGACAATATTAAGACAGATATAACATGCAAAATTGCAAAAACATTGCAAAATCAGTTGAACGAAATAAGGCTAATCCAATTGATAAATCACTCAGGCACTGCGAACAGGAACGTCCAATGGACATCAAGTTAGATCACGGACTTGCATTGATCACGATATCGGCCGTAAAACCGAAAAAGGAACATAGTTCCCACATAAAGTAAAATTTCAGTTTTATCATGGTTTATTTGTGATCCTGAGGCTTTATCAAAGGCTTCATATTCATTTTGTAGGTGTTTAAAGGAATTTGGATCATTAATAAAGTTCGTACAATCATCAGCATGTTGAAGCATCTTAAATTCTTCTCTCAAGTTCGGTATTCTTATTCCTTTTATATTAGTGTTATTCCTGATCTTTATACTCAGGATTTCAATTGCAATTACGTATAATAGCATTGATAGTAGGCAGCCTTGCCTCACTGATCGATGGATTTCAAATTTATCCGTAAACGCCCCATTTACTTGTACTTTGCAGAGATTTCATCGTAGAAGATTTTTGTGCAATTTTGGAAATTGGTTCCAAACCCAAATTTTTCCAGTAATTTTGTGTACAATTTTGTTCTAATCTGTCGAAAGCTTTTTCCTGATCGAAAAGTACCATGGCATATTTCGAGTTTGAATTATTTATAAAAATCTATAATAGTCCTAATGTTAAGTATATTGTTATGTATGCTTCTATCTTTACCTCCGCATGTTTGATTAGTGTTTATACTATTGTGTTTATCCCGTGCTAAATCCTCTTATCTAAAATTCTACTCAGTATTTTGTAATCTTGTGTTCAGGAGAGAGATAGGTCTCCAGTTTTTTTAGGTCAGTTTTGTCCCCTTTCCATTTGTATATACTAGCAATCAATCCCTCCCTCATTGTATTTGTCATTTTGTCGTTTTTTAGTAATATATTATTATATAAAGATTCTAAAATAGAATCCACCTCACTTTGGAATTTCTTATAGAATTCCGCCGTGAGGCCATCTCGTTTTGGTGATTTACCTTTGGCAAGTTCTTTTATTGTGGTTTGTACTTCTTCCACAGAAATGAATTCATCGGACCGTGTCTTGTGCTCAGGTGAGATCATTTCACATTGTATTGTATTTAGATATTGTGTTATAGTGTCCTTGTCTATGTTTTGAGTAGTGTAAAGTGATGTATAATATTTTTGAGCTTCTTTCATTATTTCTACCTTAATAGTTACTTCCCTCCCTTCTATTACTAAAGTGTCTAGTGTTTTTTCTCCCCCCCCCCTTCTTTTTTCTTCCCTTTTATATAATTCTTTAGCCTGCTTGTATATATGGTGGAATTTTCCCGCCCTTGTTTCATTTCCCTTTGTTTCATATTCTTCTAGCTTTTCTAATTGTTTGGAGTGGCTCTCCTTATCCCTCAACAGAGGCGTAGCGATATTTTGCGCCCGGGGACAAACTATAAAATTGGCGCCCAGCGATCTTGTGAGAGATTTATTACCCTTGTTTTCTTATTATAATGTAACGTTGCAAGCCTCATTCTGGCGCCCCTGTACCTTGGCGCCCGAGGGGACATATGTACCTCCCCGCACCCCCCCCCCACCCGCTACGCCTCTGTCCCTCAATGGTGTTTCTGCATTTATCAATATTTTTAATTGTAATTGTTGTATTCTTTTTAATCCGTTTACGTTTAGTTGAGTGATATATGGCTATTTGGGATAAATTTAAACAAAAAGTTAAACAATCAGTTGCTATATCAGCTATTTTTTGTCTCTCTTCATATGTAAGTATTTTAGAGATTTCCGTTTTTATTTCTTGAATTGCTAGTTCATCTTCAAGAATTGAGTTGTTTAGCTTCCATTTTCCTTTGCCCCATCTCTTATTTTTGATCACTATTTATAATATTTGTTTATGGTCTGAAATTTTGAAATCAAATTTTTGCTTTTTTGTATGTTTTATAGTCGAAATCTGATACATAAAATTTATCTATTCTACTAGCTCCTTTTAATCCCTGTTTTCCATATTCGTGTGTATACTCTGTTCTTAAAAGATTTAATTTTCTATACACATCTGTTAGTTTATTTGTTTTTATTAATTTACCCATCAGTCATGACTGCTAGATCTGTGGTTGTTAGTTTTCCAGTTCTATCAACATTTTCTCACACCCAATTAAAATCTCCCCCCCCCCCCATAATCAGTTGTTCTGCTGTGAAACTATTTAGATAATTATTTAGATTTATTATAAAGTCATAAAGATTTCTTTATGCTGGAGCATATACATTCACAATATGTAATTTATCATATGTATTATTCTTCCCTTTAAGCTATTTTCTTCCTTCATTATTTCCCAATTTAGTCTGTTTCTGTTACGTATTATAATTGCCACTCCCACTCTAATGTCATTGTCTTTTAATTCATTGTTCACTACTATTGCATCCATTTTTGATTCCAGTTCGTTTATCATTTCTGGTGTAAGTTTGTTGTGTGTTTCTTGAATTAGTATTATGTCCTGTTTTAATTTTATAAGTTGTGCAGTTTTTTCCTTATTTAGTCCGTCAGTGTTTATTGATGTGATATGGAAGCTTAATTCTTCCATTTTTGGTCCAGGTGGTTCTATTGCAGTATTTTGATTATTGTAGTTATGTATACTTAATCAATTATTTATGTTGGAGTTTGGGGCATTAGCCCTTCGTCCGTCTGTCTCCTATAGTCTTCTGTCTCCTTATTGTGTGTTTCCGTCGATGTCTCGTGTGAAGTTTCCATTTCGTTATTCTCGTCCGTTATGCTTTCAGTTATGTTTTCTATTTCGCTGTCTTCTGTTGATTCTGTGGATAAATTTGGTTCATTTTTGCTCTCCTTTGGTCTTATTCTTGGTCGGTTTGGCTTTCTCCTCTGTGGAGCTTGTTTGGGGATTTGTATGTCCACTTCCTGACTATTTGAGGACTCCGTCAAAGTATTTTTTCCGTTTTCTCTCTCTCTCTCTCTCTCTCTCTCTCTCTCTCTCTCTCTCTCTCTCTCTCTCTCTCTCTCTCTCCTCCTGTTTGGCACTAGTGGTGTTGATTATAGAGGCCGGATATCGCTCATCGTTGTTTCATTCATTATTAGCTCTTCCGAGACTTCTTCTATGGGTAAAACTGAAAATTTGTTTCCTGTTTTCAGAGGTGTGTTTGGAACCATTTTTTTTGTATTTTTTTTTTGGGGGGGGGTTGTAAAGGGTTCTTCTGTCTCTAAAATATGTTCTTCTCTCTCCACTTGTTGCTCTTCTCTTTCGTGTGGCTCTTGAGGTTTTTGTATTTCTTGTTTCTTCCCTTGGCGCTTCTCTAGCTGCATAGGTGTTTTGGTCCCTTGTTATTGCTGGTGTCGTGCAATTTTTTATTCCGTGGCCTATGAACTTGCATCTAGGGCAAGGTCTTGTCTTTTTCACAGCCACGATACCATGAATTACAAAGGAATCCCATGATGCAAAAGAAAGCCGGGATTTTCTTTGTCTCCTCCGGTACCTCCTTACCTTTACTATTCTGTCTCCAGTTTTTATTCCATCATGTCCATAGCACATTGCTTTTTTTTCATCCTCGACTTTTATTTTGTGGGTGAACATAAGTTTTTCTATGAAAACTGTGAATGAAATTTCTATTGGGAGTGCAGATATAAAGACATCCACTCTTCTTGGCGTTATTTCCCTCACTATTGGTTCTGTTTCCGAAATTTTTACTCTGTCCCAGGATGAGCATTTCACTCTGCTTCAATAGGCTTTGGGTTTTCTTGGGTACAAAATGACGTGCCTTGGAAAGTGCACACCCCTTAGCCATACGTCGATGTCGTGACGTCAGTGAGGGAGAGGCATGATGTACTAAATTCCGTGACGGAGATGTGCCTGAGGCTACAACCTAGAAGGTAGATAATGTACCTTGCCAAAGATTCGCAGGTAAACATTGCACGTACTCCTGTTTTAACAGGTAGATATATCCGTTGATAAGGTCATTGAAGACTTGTCCTTTGTTAAACTTGAGAAATTTGGTCCGGTCTTAAGATCAGGGTGGTAGCTATTTCCCGTATCAAGACCTTAAAGGTATGCATGTCTGGTGCAAAGAATATCTGGTCCAGAGGTCAGAGGATATATCCCCCATGCTAGTGTTCAGTTAGGTAGATATCGCAGTTCCAGTAATAACGTCAGGCAGGTAAATATGCCTGGTGCTGAGAACTTGCAAGTATACATGTCTAGTATTAGGGCAAGGGAAGTATAGCAGAAGGTATATCTATATCTGGAGCCTAAATAAATAAGTACATATAAGGTGTTAAAAAGGAAACTTTCATATGGATGGATAGAGGTAAGATCTGGCAGGTAGACACGACTATCCAGTGCCAAGCTCAGTGAAGTATATACGACCTATATCCTTTTCTTATGCTGGGAAAAAAACATTTCCTGTGCTAGGGTTACGTTTTCAGTACAAATTGGGAATGTCATTGGGCTATGTTGTCACGTCCGTTAAAAGAACGGATTTTAAATATTACATTTGAGTAAAAGATATCCATAAATGTCTACAGTAATCAAATATTTAAATTTATTTCACATCTGTTAGTTTGTCTATAAAGTACATAAAACAAGTCAATTATATTTGCAATTGCGTAAAGTCTTCGCGTTTCATCGTATACCATATTCTTGCCCCATATATCCAGCTGGCTATACAGGGTTATCTCAAAGGGCTTGATATCATTAGACGCAATAATTTTATTTGTATAACAACGTGTAAATATTAAAGCTATTGAGAACTGTCATATAGCTTAATGGTCTAATATTTATATTTACATGTTGTTCGTGCACATTTTCTGGCGGTATACTGACCAAGCCTCAGCTGGAAATGTCATGCCACTTCCTGTGGAGGTACGTGTAGCATCTAGACGCTTGGCAGGAATCGAAGGGCTAGCACTTGACACACGAAGGCCCTCTAGTCTCGTGTAAAGTTCAGCCATTCCAATTGATTGAACGTGTTGCCACACGGCCTGGGACCAGTGGAAGCCATGCTGCTGAAAATATGCAAAAAACAATCCTTTAATTATATTGTTTGTGTATGAAGTTTTTCTATGTGAAAGGTAATATGGTTGTCATAATGTCGCATGCCGTAATTAACCAATACAGACATAAAATGTGTGTTGTTTAATATTGATTACTTTCTAGACCGCTTACCTTTTTCCCAACCATGACTGCAAAGAATAAAACACATGTAATCAAAGATTCGAAATAATGTGTTGAGAAGTCAAGTCTTTTTTTTTTTTATCACAATCGCATACGTGGATTACCTAAAAGGATTATATTCAACAAAGTAAGCATTATTTTCGAAATTTATATTTCTAGTCTTTTCAGAGATCGCATGCTGTAAAGCATTGTAATCACAAACTGAAACAGCGGGTGAGGTTTACTCACTATATTGAGAGTTAGCCATTTTGTTGAGTTTAGATCACCCTGTTTAGACGCAATTATTCAAAATCGCCTTTAATCTTAAAAGTATCTAAATAAGTATCATTAGTTACATAAACAATCAACAGTTTTGCACATTAATGTACAAAGATCAGCCCATGGTTTTTACTAGTGTACCACCCGTAGACGAGGACAGGACTGAAAATTTAACTATGGAACAGCTTCGACCAAAATGACCCTTTTCAGGCGGAAAACTTGCCGCCTAAAGCACTCAGATCCAAGCTGAACAACTTTTTCCGTACGGAAGTACATGACAATCTGCTTTTGGCCTATCATCCTCCAGGGTGCCAGCTGATCGACTTCGGTATGGTCAGGGCACCTAAGCAAGCAGAAGTCTTGATGGCACTGCACATCATAAAATACGACATTGGGAAAATTTAGGCAGGCTTTACAGAGCGCGGGACAAAAATACATGCTGTACCCCAAGAACAGGGAGAAATTTTTTTGGGGATAGGCCTACGATCATCGTCAAGGACCTTGGAGCCACGATAACAGATGCACCACCAATACAAAGGATAATAGGGCCAAAACTGGTGGATGTCCATATCCACGGGCTACTGTGCGATATCTCCAGAGGAAAAGGTAAAAAGAGGAGAAATTCGGCGCCAAGGTTAAGTACCACTAAATGGCCACAATATGGGGATGTGGTCCTATCCACTCCGGCGGGAGGGTACTTACGATGACTAAAGAGGATACCAAGAAAATTCCTATGCTTTTCTATATGATAGGCTTTAGATTACGCACATGGTACAAGCACTGCGAGAATGACAGGAGATGCCCTAAATGTGGAAATACGGGCCATGGGCCAGTCCCGATGGAGAAAAACCTATCAAAGGAAACACCCCAACCTGAAAAGAATCGGGTACCTACTTATGCAGATGCCTTGAACAAATTACCAGCAAAACAGGATGGAAACACCACACCCACGAACGAGTGGGTACATATATTGAGCCCGAATACAACCAAGGGAAAAACACCAATAGCCACAAACAGATTCCAACTATTAATGACTGAAGGGGAAGGAGGAAATAGAAACGGGGGAGATATCGGGTCTTCTACCAATTGAAGCATCAACCCCCATGGAAGGGGAAAAAATCAAGAAAAAGGCGAGTAGCCTCTCGGAGAGTAACCTCTCAAACTCCTCGAACGATATATTATGGAGCGATGAGATGGAAAAGGGATGAGGAACAAACTAAAAAACCTACAAAACCCAAGAGGAAGCAAGAAAAAGGGACATGAAAATAACAAATAAGAACCTAAGTGACACGGAAAGCGAGTAACAGCGTGGAGGGCACCATAGTGACGGACACACAGGCGGTACGGGATACACTGTACGGAACACCCCACAAGTGATTTTTACATGTCCGATAGTAACAGTACAATAGAGGGTGATCAAAAATACCCAGACAAAAATACACTAGCATAGGATACTTAAAACAGTTGAGCAATAAATAAACAACCTAATACTAATAAAGCGATACCTGGTAAAAACAAAATGGAGGGACAAAACTTCCGTTTAATGTCAACATATGCCAATGGCTTAAATAAAGAAAAGTTAGATAAGCTAAAAACAGTAGGAGACTTCGACGTACTTTTCATACAGGAGACACACAATGGACTAACTGAACTTAGAACTGAGGCAGAAAAAATAGGAGAAATATGGATAATAATAATAATAGGGCAGAGGTAGCAGTGCTTATTAAAAATATAAAGAGGGAAAGGATAGAACTTTTTTTCAAGGGGCATTTGTTACACATTGATTAGATGCCCCCCCCCCCCCCCCAGTTTCAATGTGTATATTTCAACAAATAGGAAACAAGATTTTTTTTAATAAAAACTGGGTAAAAATAGTTGGAAAAGTACACCTTGGGGAACCTGATTATAGCGGGTGATTGTGATTTTTAACTGGGTGGGGAGACTAGGTGGACAGAACGCATAAAATTTAAAGAAGAAATGGAAAAATTGGTTGACATGCAGGATACTTAACATGCCTATGAGGGAATTTACGTTTGAATATAAGGGCAACATGGGAAGTAGGATAGATAAATTTTTGGGCACATATAAAGAGAATAATAAGTACACAAACTCAGGGATACTAGATTTCAAACTTTCAGATCATAAACTAATATATATATATATATTAGAAAAAGAAGCAATAATAAACCTGCTAAAAACATGTACACAACAGGACACAAAAAACACAAACTAAATTAAAAGGGGAGGAAAATATAGGGAAGGATATTAAAGCGGGAAAATTTACTAACATACGAAAATGCAGAGGGATTATATAAAAGGGAAGAACTTTGGGGGGGGGGAGAAAACATTGGAATCGTTAAATATTGAAGGGAATACAAAAGACACAATACTGAATTACATACACAACTTTTATACAAATCTATATACATTACAAAATATAAATGACTACCTATGAATGCGAAACTATATCCATAGAACATAGGGACATGTGTGAGGATTTCGTCACGCAAGAAGAAATATTAAGATAATAGCAAAATTAGGAAAAAATAAAGCACCAGGAAGAGATGGACTCGAAGAAATTTATTTAAAAAATTCAGCGGAGAGCTATTTGCTAGTATTATAATGGTTGTATAATAATATTGCATTAGGGAACAAGAAAATGACAAACAAAATGAGAGGGAATAATTACACTAATATATAAGGGGATAGGGAAGAGTTAGAAGAACTGGATGCTTATCTCCCTCCTCAACACTAGACTATAAAATTATAAGCAAAATTCTTGCGGAAAGAATTTGAAAAGATTAGACGGGATAATAAATATAAACCAGACAAATAGGGCAAAAGGTAGGAACATACAGGACATTTTTAAGCATTAGAACATGTAAATATTACAGGACAGAAATACTATGGTACATGTACTTATCAATCAGGAACAAACAAAACTACGTATATAAAATACTGGAAAAATTGAGATAAAAAGATCTATGAGGCAGGGATGCCCACTATCTATATGTAATAGCGATCGAAATTTTAAGAACAAAACCGAATAAAGAAATTAAAATGTTACAACATGCAGATGATTGCACAAACTATGTACAAGACAAAAACTCCTATATAAAACTCGTACACGAGTTTAAACGATTGGGAGAAGTATTGGGATCAAAAATAAAATCGCGAGAAAACGGAATTACTTATAGGAAACTGGAGAGGTATAAAACATGGGTTTACCACTCTGACTGATTAAAGACAAAGTAAAAGGCCCTAAAAACCTTAGACATGAAAAACGAACAACTAAGAAAAACATATCGAAATTATTAAATATTTATGGGGTTTTAAAACACTACAATAACAAAAAACACAGGCCTCCCAAATCCGGTCCTAATTAAATACACCAACATATTAAAATCGATTTAAGGAAATAAATGCAGAGCCAAAGATACCTTGGCATGGTTTATATTGTCACAGAATTAGGCGAAAATTTGAACTGATTTTTGTTGTACTTGAATTGCAAACGAAACTCACCATTTTCTTGATTACGTCGTACACGCATTACCTGGGGTGATTAAGTGGCGTGTAACGATTTGCATGTGCCAATTTGTAATTTACATGAAATCCGAAATACTCGTTTTACGTGGTGCACTGCAAGCTCGATGTGATTTATGTTCACCTATTGAGAGTATATAAGGCGAACTATTTATCATAATTTTTACGGGAACTAAAATATCTAATCGAAGGATAGATAACCTCGTCTTGCAAATCTCCAGCCAAAGGGGTGAGTGTTAAATTTACATTTCGTTTTATTGTGAATTTTATTCAGATTATCATTTCGTATAATGATGCTTTTATTGCAATTAAACGTGGAATATTTGGAATTACTAGTCACTTTTAGACTTTAAATACAATATCGTAATCTACGGCTTAGATTATTTTTGAGACAACTATTATTAGTCTGGTTTTGTTTATTATAGCTGATTCAGTCTGATTCCAGCTGATTCCGTCGTTGATACCGTAGAAGTTCATCACTGATAGCGCATCTAATAACATCGTTGATACCGTCTCTGATACCGTAGCTGCTAACATAGTTGTTACATTGTTTCTGGTACCGTAGCTGCTAATAACATCGTTGATACCGTAGCTGCTAATAACATCGTTGATACCGTAGCTGCTAATAGCATCGTTGATACCGTAGCTGCTAATAACATCGTTGATACCGTAGCTGTTAAACACATCTGATACCATCTTTTGATAAACGTCTTTGATATCGTTTGATTTGTTGTGGGACATCTATTGTTTGTTCTGGAACATCTCTGTATAAATATCTGAATGTGCTTGTGCCGTTAATTTGTGCAAACGGAATTGAAGTATCTGTCTGTGTGTCGAACTGTCTGTTCGTCAACATCTGTGTAACATGTAAATATCCGGAAAGCTAGAAGTCCGAGTGTCGGAGCTGTCTTAGAGTTGTAAAACGTCCGGGTCGACATCTAGGGTAGTGAGGAACCGTTGGTTCTGGTAGATGTTGTATGCTGTCTGAACGTATAACTGTGGTGGATCCGTGTAGGGAAACGTCCGATAATAGTATTGGTCAACCCTCGGTTCTCGGGGAAACTGGGAGACGATTCAACTGTTGCTGAATCGTGCGGTTATACAGGGGAGACACATAGGTGTATTGAAATTGTGATATAATTTAATACATTGTTGTATTTGCATGTTTATGTCAGATCGCAATAATATTTCAAGTGATCACATAGATATCAATAAAAGCTAGCAACTTGATTGAATACAAGTATATGATCGTGCTAGTTATCGCAATCCATCGTGCGATAGATAGTTTGTCGTTTGTGTTTATTTTTTTTCGTAAATCATAGTTGCATTTATTTAACTTTCGTAAAGGATTCTTGGATCTGTGTATAATCCAAGAGATCCCTTTACATTTGTGATTCCTTTTGTATTGTTATTTAATTTATTCATGTATTGTGAATGGTTGTGAGTGTAATTGTGGGTTGAGCGCGTGAATTATTGTGTTGTTACATCTGTATTTTTTTCATTTATAATTTATTACATAAATTTATATTTTCTTTCACAAATTGTGTTTGTATTGTTCATTTAATCCACCCTCCTCTCGGTAACAATTCTGTTACAATGGTGTCAGAAGTGGGATCGTTGGATTAAGTGAACTGTCAATCATTTTTGTGAAGGTGTACATTTAATGTTTATATTTGAGCGTGACCTTCTGTTAAGATAATACTCTAGTTGGAGTTTATCTTTGTTTAGTTTACCTAGGTCCGTGTGTCCAGTATAAACGTGTTTAAAGTATTGGTTTGGTTATATATCTATATTCATATTACAATTGTCATGTCATCCCTTAAGGACTTGGTTGCCTTAGGCAAAGAATTCGGTTATGAAGGCGAAAGTCTAAGGAAATTTATTCAGGAAGAACAAGCCCGGGAAAGGGAAGAAAGGGTAAGGGCAAGGGAATTAGAAAGGGAATTAGAAAGGGAAAAAGGGGAAGCCGAAGAAAGGAAACGGGAATTAGAAAGGGAATCCGAAGATAGGAAATGGGCCTTTGAGAGGGAAAAGATAGGATTAGAGAAGGAAAAGATAGAATTAGAGAAGCAGGCCGAAAAAGACAGGATAGAATGGGAAATGGAAGCGGAGCAAAAGCGAATCGAGTTAGATAAACTAGCTAAAGTAGAAATGTTAGAGTTAGAAGAAAGAGCAAAACAACGGGATCATGAGCGTAAGGTAGAATTAGCGACATCTGGAAGAGAACACGATTCTGCCACTAACAAATTAAGGGGCCCCAAATTACCTCCCTTTGACGATGAAAAAGATAACATAGATAGTTATCTTCATCGGTTTGAGCGGTATGCCGAAAACCAGAAGTGGAGTCAAAATGACTGGGCGCTGCATCTGAGTGCTTTATTAAAAGGTAAAGCACTGGATGTATACTCGCGACTTCCTAGGGACGATGTGTTTAAGTACGACGTCCTAAAGGAAGCACTTCTCAAAAGGTACGAGCTCACTGAACAAGGTTTTCGAAAAAAGTTCAGGTATAGCAAGCCCGATAAGGGAGAAACCTTTGGTCAGTTCACCGTCAGAATTGCGAACTATTTTGAGCGGTGGATTGAATGCGGCAAAGCGGTGAAAACGTTTGAAGGGTTGACTGATTTCTTGCTCAGAGATCAATTATTTAATACAGTTGGGCGAGAATTAGATCAATTTCTGAAGGAGAAAGTCTTCACAAACGTAAAAGATATGGCTAAGCAAGCCGATTTATTTGCCGAAGCTCATGGGGGAACCCAGAACGTGGTTTTAAAAGATTTTAAGTCTGGAAACCAGTCTGTAAGACCTATGCCTAGGGAGCCTGTAAAATCAGCTGAGGTAAAAAGGTCAGTTGGGAATCCAGTTTTTCAGCGTGTGCGGTGTTTCTTGTGTAATGCATTGGGTCATGTTCAAAAAGACTGTCCTAAAAGAAAGGCACTTATACATAAGGTAGCAGTGGCTATACAAAGTAAAGGTATATCCGATAACAACGTACATGTAGAACCTTGTATTCATTCACTTGGCACGTGTTTATTTCCTGAAGCGCGTGTACCAACCGCGAGAGGGTTTGTCAACGGTCGAGAAGTCGTGGTATTGCGTGATACTGGTTGTACGAGCGTAGTGATCAAACGTAGTCTCGTGCAGGATAACCAAATGCTCGGGTGGGAATCCCCATGTATGTTACTTGATCAGACGATGGGTCGCATTCCCGTAGCAAGGATCACAGTAAAAACACCTTTCTTAACGGGAACTGTTGATGCCCTTTGTATGGACAATCCTATATACGATCTGACGATCGGTAATGTTGAAGGTTCCCGTCTTCCAACCATGGCCGATTTTAAAATACCTTTGGCCCAGGCAGTGGAAACGCG
The DNA here is from genome assembly GCA_029339505.1 of Unio delphinus. Classification (NCBI taxonomy): domain Eukaryota; kingdom Metazoa; phylum Mollusca; class Bivalvia; order Unionida; family Unionidae; genus Unio; species Unio delphinus. Next base: position 3,787,962 of record JAQISU010000090.1, read on the forward strand.
AGCGCAAACACTGCGAGAGAAAACCGCGTTTCATAAATTAATAGTCCCTGAATCGATCTCAGGAATTTCCCGTGATGATTTCAAACAAGAGCAAGAACGTGATGAATCCATCAGAACAATTGTTGAGAAAATCACGTCCGGCGCGATTAAACATTGCAAGCGTGGGGGTAGCTCTAGATTCGTACGCAAGAACGGATTAATTCATAGGGAGTTTAGCGCTCGGGAGGGTAAGAAGTATTGGCAAGTGGTCGTACCCCAGAGATACAGATCTCAAGTACTTAGGGTGGCACATGAGTCAAGCATGGCAGGACACCTAGGTAAGGCTAAGACCACTAGCAGGGTAGTCGCTGAATTCTACTGGCCCGGTGTTAATGGCGATGTCACACGGTTCTGTAGGTCGTGCGACGTATGTCAGAAAACCGTTTGTAAGGGAAGGGTCACAAGGGTGCCCTTAGGACAAATGCCATTAATAGATACACCGTTTAAAAGAGTGGCAGTAGATATTGTAGGACCAATACACCCGGTTACCGAAAGAAAGAATCGGTACATACTTACTCTGGTTGATTACGCAACCAGATACCCCGAAGCCGTAGCGTTACCAACTATTGAAACGGAAAGGGTAGCTGAAGCATTAGTTGATATCTTCAGTAGGGTAGGGGTGCCAGAGGAAATCCTCACTGATTGTGGTGCCCAATTCACCTCTGACCTCATGGGTGAAATAAGTAGGCTGTTATCCATCAAACAGCTAAACACTACCCCATACCATCCGATGTGCAATGGACTGGTAGAGAAGTTTAATGGTACCCTGAAAAGCATGCTACGGAAGATGTGCGCGGAACGTCCGCAAGACTGGGACCGTTATTTAAACGCTGTTCTTTTCGCGTACCGTGAAGTACCGCAGGAAAGTTTAGGGTTCTCGCCCTTTGAACTGTTGTATGGTAGAACAGTTCGAGGCCCGATGCGGATACTACGCGAACTATGGACTGGTGATGTCGCGAACGAGGAAATAAAAACGACTTACCAGTACGTGTTAGATCTAAGAAACAAACTTGAGAGTACATGCCAGATGGCACGTGACGAATTGATTAAATCGGGGCGCAGATATGCCAAGTATTACAACCGCAGAGCGCGTAATAGGAAATTTCTTGTGGGAGATCAGGTGCTATTGCTTCTTCCAACGAGTTCGAATAAGCTATTAGTCCAGTGGAAAGGTCCATATGAAGTTAAAGAAGTAAAAGGTGACATGGACTATAAAATTGACATGGACGGTAATGTAAAGACATTCCATGCAAACATGCTCAAGTTATACATCAAGAGACAGAGCGACAATGTCAATAAGGGGAGTTGAAAATATAGGCGCAGACTACTTGAGTAGGGCGTGATGGGAAATTTGTATGAATTTGCCCAGTAATAAAATCCAGTTTGTAGTATAACCAGTGTAAATGTTGTAAGATATCATCAGTAGTTATTTTTCTTCTATTCTGTGTTAGTTTTAAAAATGTGTACATTTTTATTCTTAGGGGGGAGGTATTGTCACAGAATTAGGCGAAAATTTGAACTGATTTTTGTTGTACTTGAATTGCAAACGAAACTCACCATTTTCTTGATTACGTCGTACACGCATTACCTGGGGTGATTAAGTGGCGTGTAACGATTTGCATGTGCCAATTTGTAATTTACATGAAATCCGAAATACTCGTTTTACGTGGTGCACTGCAAGCTCGATGTGATTTATGTTCACCTATTGAGAGTATATAAGGCGAACTATTTATCATAATTTTTACGGGAACTAAAATATCTAATCGAAGGATAGATAACCTCGTCTTGCAAATCTCCAGCCAAAGGGGTGAGTGTTAAATTTACATTTCGTTTTATTGTGAATTTTATTCAGATTATCATTTCGTATAATGATGCTTTTATTGCAATTAAACGTGGAATATTTGGAATTACTAGTCACTTTTAGACTTTAAATACAATATCGTAATCTACGGCTTAGATTATTTTTGAGACAACTATTATTAGTCTGGTTTTGTTTATTATAGCTGATTCAGTCTGATTCCAGCTGATTCCGTCGTTGATACCGTAGAAGTTCATCACTGATAGCGCATCTAATAACATCGTTGATACCGTCTCTGATACCGTAGCTGCTAACATAGTTGTTACATTGTTTCTGGTACCGTAGCTGCTAATAACATCGTTGATACCGTAGCTGCTAATAACATCGTTGATACCGTAGCTGCTAATAGCATCGTTGATACCGTAGCTGCTAATAACATCGTTGATACCGTAGCTGTTAAACACATCTGATACCATCTTTTGATAAACGTCTTTGATATCGTTTGATTTGTTGTGGGACATCTATTGTTTGTTCTGGAACATCTCTGTATAAATATCTGAATGTGCTTGTGCCGTTAATTTGTGCAAACGGAATTGAAGTATCTGTCTGTGTGTCGAACTGTCTGTTCGTCAACATCTGTGTAACATGTAAATATCCGGAAAGCTAGAAGTCCGAGTGTCGGAGCTGTCTTAGAGTTGTAAAACGTCCGGGTCGACATCTAGGGTAGTGAGGAACCGTTGGTTCTGGTAGATGTTGTATGCTGTCTGAACGTATAACTGTGGTGGATCCGTGTAGGGAAACGTCCGATAATAGTATTGGTCAACCCTCGGTTCTCGGGGAAACTGGGAGACGATTCAACTGTTGCTGAATCGTGCGGTTATACAGGGGAGACACATAGGTGTATTGAAATTGTGATATAATTTAATACATTGTTGTATTTGCATGTTTATGTCAGATCGCAATAATATTTCAAGTGATCACATAGATATCAATAAAAGCTAGCAACTTGATTGAATACAAGTATATGATCGTGCTAGTTATCGCAATCCATCGTGCGATAGATAGTTTGTCGTTTGTGTTTATTTTTTTTCGTAAATCATAGTTGCATTTATTTAACTTTCGTAAAGGATTCTTGGATCTGTGTATAATCCAAGAGATCCCTTTACATTTGTGATTCCTTTTGTATTGTTATTTAATTTATTCATGTATTGTGAATGGTTGTGAGTGTAATTGTGGGTTGAGCGCGTGAATTATTGTGTTGTTACATCTGTATTTTTTTCATTTATAATTTATTACATAAATTTATATTTTCTTTCACAAATTGTGTTTGTATTGTTCATTTAATCCACCCTCCTCTCGGTAACAATTCTGTTACATATATATACACCTATTTTAGGTTTCTATATGAAGCAGAATGGAATATACTTTATTTAGATGGAAATTATATAAGATTACTGACTTTAAGTAGTAGTAATAGGGGGCACTCTAGCGTCAAGGGAAAATCCAGTCAAAAACAGCTTGGGCTAATCTAGCGTCAAGGGGAATTTAACATGGTGGGCCTATCTAGCGTCAAGGGGAATTTAACATGGGAACTATTTGGGCCTATCTAGCGTCAAGGGAAATTGAACATGGTGGGCCTATCTAGCGTCAAGGGGAATTTAACATGGGAACTATTTGGGCCTATTTAGCCTCAAGGGACATGGAACATGGGGAATATGATTTGTATGGGTATAGGGAAACTGTCTAGGGACAAGGGAAAAAAAGGGTGGCAATGAAAGCTACTATCTTTTCGAGACTTATGAGTGGCCCTGAAAAGGGCCTTTGGATATTTCTTCTTCTTTTATTTTCTGCCATTGTTCCACCACCTTTTGATTTTACCAATGATTCCCGTTTTCTTCTTCTTTTCTTCTTCGGGAATCCAGTCAGGATGTCCCATAGCTCTAAACTTTTCCTGAACTCTCATCCATCTTAGATTGAGTAGATCAAAGTCCTCTTTTGTCTTTTTGTTCTTTTTTTCCTTTCTCTCCTTAGACCAGTTTTCTTTAATCTGGATCACCTGTTCTTCCATCACCATTCTCATCATTGTTTCTGCTTTCTTTAGCCTGTCTAGACCCCACTTCACATATTCCCACTCTATCAGATGTAATGTTTCTTCTAGAAAACACCTGACTTTGATGACATGATCAAGTGCTTGCTTCAAGTCCCCTATTCTTATATATTTTCTTTTAATACGTCTTCTTAATTTCTGGTCTTCCTCCTCTATCATACCTTCTAATAAATCTCTTGCTAATTTCAGTTGGCTTACAAAGCCATGGTTACTCTGAAATTCTTCCTCAAGTCTTTCCACTTGATATTCTGCATCAAGGATCCCAAACCAGCTGTCTCGGAGTTGGATAAACAATTCAAAATTCATCTTGATGTGTTCAAAATTGAATGGCTCCAAGGACCGACGATTGCGTATATATATCTTAAGCACGGACGTGAAAGTAAACACCCCCTACATTCACTTGTCATATTAGATACTTCTTACAAATCCTATTATATACTATCCAAAATCACACCCTATACTAACCACACACACACACACACTGGGAAGCAGCCAAAACACACCCTATCATATACTATCCAAAATCACACCCTATACTAACCACACACACGGGGAAGCAGCCAAAACACACCCTATCATATACTATCCAAAATCACACCCTATACTAACCACACACACGGGGAAGCAGCCAAAACAAACCATACTATATACTATCCAAAATCACACACTATACTAACCACACACACAGCCAAGAAGCCAAAACATACAATGTACTATCCACACACGCGGAAGCAGCCAAAACACACCCTATCATATACTATCCAACATCACACCCTATACTAACCACACACACGGGGAAGCAGCCAAAACACACCCTATCATATACTATCCAAAATCACACCCTATACTAACCACACACACACGGGGAAGCAGCCAAAACACACCCTACTATATACTATCCAAAATCACACCATATACCATCTAAATAGAGTCAGTGTTTATAATCACACTACTCCTCTCTCACACCCATTGGCAATTGACATAGTATTTCTTTTCTTGTTATTTGGGTAGCCCTGAGAAGGGCTGTTTTTAAAACTTCAAATTGCACCTGGTTAATGCTGGCATCTCCCAGGTCTAGCCCCACACACACATCTTCTACTCCAATCATTCTCCCAATTCACTCTTGTGATTGGGAGCGCAGAGGGAGAATGAGTGGCTTCACTATCCCAGTCTTCACTTTGTGGGATAGTGAAAGCCTCTTCATTTCTTCCTCTATTCCGCAACCGTGGATGAGGCTGTGGTTGTTGCGGCTGAGACTGTGGTTGTTGTGCCCAATTCACTCTTGTGATTGGGAGTGAAGAGGAAGCTGCCTGTGCTTGACGAGCTGATTCTGGTGGTGAAGGCGTCCTCACCTCAGGTTTCACCCGACAGGCTTTAACCATCATGCGGTGAGGCAAGATCGGTCTTTTCTTCTCCTCCTCTTCTTTCTTTTTTCTTTCCTCCTCTTCTTTTTCAGTCTTGGCCTGCTCTGCTATAGCCTCCATAGTCAGTTCATCCAGGAGACGCCTAGCATTCTCCAGGTGCATTTGAAGCTCTCTCAATTTTTGAAGTCTACTCATCTTTGGTGTTGATGCGTCAACGATGGGTAGCCAGACTGACGAGTGCTTCTTTATATATAATTCAAGCGCGGACGTGATGGAAAACACCCCCTACGATTACCCAAAAATCTTACATTATCCCTATCATTACCAAAAAAACAAAACACGCGGACTTAAAAGAAAACACCCCACACTTTTATACTTGACTCATATTAATTATACATTGAACAAGTTTTTTTTAAAAAATACGTTGTGCTTATAGACGCACTTCAAAACAAAAGTAAAATGAGACAGTGATTATAGACTCACTTCTATTTTTTTCTAACTTCCTCACACACCATAAGCAAATTGAATGATTAATTCTTTTCGAGAATATTGGGTAGCCCTGAAAAGGGCTGTTTTTTTGTGTTGGTGTGTACGAGGAAGGATGACAATCTTTTATCGTCTAAGATTGCGTCCTCGTTTGGCTACACGATAGGGTCTGCTTCTTCGGAAAGAGAAAGAGAACTCTTTCGTGTCCAAACGACAGTCGACAAAACTTCTGTCTGGGTCCTGCTGCTGTTGCTGTTGCTGCTGATGCTGTTCTCTCTGCTCTCTCTGCTGCTTTTGAAGTCGATACTTCTCAGTCCATTCTTCTTTCTCTTTTTGAATTTCCTCTCTGAAGAGTTCTTCTATGAGGTCTTCCGTTACTTGTAGCATTCTTACATTCTCAATCTCTTCAGGCTTTGGCATCAGATTGTGTCTGATACGATGCAGAGTGACATAAGCTTCGTTCAGCTTAGCTAGTCTTGAGCACATCTTCGTAGGAGGATGAGTCAAACAATGGATGGCCAGACTGGAGACTACCCCTGCTTTATATGGTTCAAGCGCGGACGTGATGGAAAACAATCTCTGCGGTTTAGGGTTTTGAAACGTTTAGATAGTTTGATGTGAGGGATAGAAAGAAAAGTCAAAGAGCATTTATATGAATACAAATGTAAAACAAACGACAGACGCATTGGTTTTCAAAACACAACATTTTTATTCAAATAACAAACATTATTTCAAAGAACAAACATTATTTCAAAGAACAAACATTTTTTTTCTTCCATAACACCAATACATTATCTTTGACATGGTTGACAACGTTGTGAATTAAATTGAGATTTCCACTGTTGGAAATCATTGGGCGATTGATGTACACTACGTTTCCTAGCTAAAGACAACAGATAACCATAATGGTCACAAAACCATCGATCTACTTTGTCATCGTTTCGAGACGAATGACGATCAAAATAAGTCACTAAATGTTCTAAAGAATATCCAAGACTGCGATGATGCAGATAATAGATACAATATTGTCCACACACCATAGAATCTGTGCTTTGTAATTTCACATTATTGAATCGTGTCGTCTGAGCATTTCTTCTCATAAAGTCAATGATATCATCTTCGAAAGGAGGCAATCCATACGAATCAAAATACTCCGCACAACCCTTTTGAGGAAAGTAGACTGCTACCCAGTGAGTTCCTGGAAGATGACTGTCATCTGTGTTGATGACATAAGCTTGATTCTCTTGAGGTTTGCGATGAGGTAGTTCATCTTTAGCACACACCACAGGATTCCAAGAAGCAGTGTACGAACTACGGTTCAAAAGATAATAAAGTTCCCAGGTATCCATTTTTTGTTTTGTGTAGCCTTGTTTTTTTATCTCCTTTCTTCACAGGTGATGATAAGTCATCAATTCAATCCAGACTTTTTGTTTGAAACGGTCTGACAAGTAACTGATGGCTTGCTTCGTCTCTTTACTTTTGGCCAAGAGAGCTTCGATGCGATCGATTTCTCGAGCAAACAATGGAGGAGAGGAATGATCACGTAAGCCTTTATACCACTGAAGTAACACGTCTTCTTCGGAGATGAGACTCCAAGCTTCGTTCAGATAATTGTCCAATTTTTCTTCTTGACTCATCATCATACATTTATCGTGTTGAATTTGACTGGGATGATCGATTTGACATCCATAACAATCTTTTTTAATCAGGTCCCTCATTTTATCTTCCAAGTGTTGTGCAAAACAAGCCACTAACTGTTGTTCCTGTTCTGGCCATCTGGATTGCATGATCACTACCTCTTCTTTTTGGTCTTGAGGGTTTGCTTTTTCTGTAACCTCCCATTCCATGGATTCTCCACTATTCAAAGAAGGACAAGGGTCTTCCATAATGTCTAATAGTCTAGAATGACTTCTCTCAAACTGTTAATTTCTATGGTATTATCGAATTCAGCATACAGAATGATATTCACCGTTTCGGGAAGAGGTGCTGCAAACTGAAGTTCCACACGCAGTTGCCCAGATTTTATAGGGTGAAAATGTCCCTCGTCGCTGCCTTGGTCTGGAGTGAAATCAAAAGCCCACAACGTGTAACCTCTTGCATAGTCGTCGTAGGAAATACCGTGACTGGTGTTGGTTCCTAACTGTCCTGTGGCTTCGTACAGTGACAAGTACGACCTCAAGTAATTTTTCTGTTCGCCAAAGTCGGGTTCGAAGGGTCTGGTACACAAAGTTTTGCCATCGCGACTGACTTCAATTTTGGATACTCTGCAGTGCTTAAACTGGAAAGGATTTTCATCGTGGGCACCATTGAGGGCTGCATTGCTGACGATACCAATGAATAAACGTTTGGGTAACTGTCCTTGGAACAGATGATCTTCGATCTTAGATCGGAGTCCAGCGGCAATGGTGAAAGTTTTGACTTCCACGCGTCGTATCGGATACTTGGCTGTTGTTCTGCTCAAAGTGTGACTGATATCATTCCCCACTTTAGGTAACACTTCCACGCGACGTACGTATAACCTGGCTTCTTGGATAATGGTTTTGTAGTCGTTGGCATGAGCCATCAAATGGAAAGCAGTACTACTTCGATTCAGTCTCAAGCGAATATCTACTCCGTTCAGCAAATACTTCTCTTGAAACCACATGTCCAAATGCAAACGATCGAACAGTTCTAAACTACGTCCTTGCAAAATTTTCTTTCGACGCTCGTTAAAACCTTCATTGTGAGGATTGGCAGGATTGTCACCCACAGCGGCTGCGGTCAAGTCTGTGTCGTTAAACTTATCTGCAGTGTCAGGTTTCCATACCACGCAAGCATCTAGATGAGTGTTCTTGGCTTCTTTTCCGTACGTCAAGAGATTTTCGAGGTACGCTCGGTAAGGGTAAGTATCCATGCTACTGCTGATCAGTTTGTTATTCATGTACAAATCCACATCGCTGAACAAGGAATGCATGAAATTGTTGACAGGAGCTACTCTAGCATTGACTTCTGGATTGGTGTTGTCTGTTTTGGTTACTTTCACTTTCAAATACAAGTAACTGTTGTTGAGATCGATGTAATCTTCGGGTTGTCCTTTGATTTCAAACTCGATGGGAGCTGAATCCGTCAAAGAGGAGACGGGATGAAATTCAACCCATTGGGCTTCTTGCATGGTCATCATCGTGGGTGGCATGGCAAAGAGATCCAGTTCCGACTTGGAACAGGCACAAGATTCTTGGTGCATCATTTTTTCTTTAGGTTTTTTTTCTTCAATTTTAATAATCAAAAATGTCTAAGTCTCGAGCGGTTCTTTTTTTCTTTGTCTTTCTCACTTTAGAGGTACGGAGACTTTTGAAAGGGTGCCTTCGTCGACGCTTTCTACCTTGTCCTTGCTGTGTCGTCAGGGAAGCAGGAATGTTAGACTCGGTACCGTTCAGAGCATTTATAGGACTTTCTCGTCGACCCAAAAGCTCTTTACCCGTTTGAAGCAAGGCATTTTTGCCTGCTCTCAAAAAAGCTTCTTTAGGGTTTTGTTTGTCAATGAGAACATTGTAAAGAAAATCTTTGCCGTGAGTCAATGCGGCATCTTTTAAGGTGTGCAATCCTCGTGTCACCATTGGTTTTAAAACAGGGACCACGGAACGAAAGGCTGATTTAAACATATCTCCTAAACCATGTCCTCGTTGTCGAGTGACTCCTTGGTACACAGGATACATCACTTTTTCAGTTGTTGGAGAATCGTTTTTGAAAATGGAGTTTCACTGTGACTTTCCCTTTGGTAAATGGAATATTTTGACCTAGTTCTCCTTTTATAGTAATGTTGACACTGTCGAAATACGACTTACTGACGGGTAAATAATGAGGATGTACAAATTCGCGGTGAACGTGATAGGTATTTCCACCTTCCTCGTCAGCGGCAGTAGTATCTACTTTGAAAGGAATGACACGCAGTAACGGTACAGAGGTGTGTCCTACCACATTGTACTCCACCACATCGGAGTATACAAACATCAAATTGAGTCCTTGGTTCATTTCTACAGGGGATCGAAAATATTTGGTAAAATCCAAGTTACTGGATATGCCTGGTATTTCTTTTTTGTTCCGGAGCATCTTGAGGTCTCCACCTAAGATATCAAACAATTCAGGACAAAAGGTAATGGCTATTATTTTCTTCTCTGAAAATTTGATCATGAAGCGGCGAGCCACTTTAATGTACTCAAAGGTAACACTTTCTTTGATTTTGTCCAGGGGTTTACCAAATACAACATTGAACCTGCTTGCAATTGTAGTCACTAAATGTTGACCGCTAAAATAGTAGCCTGCAGGAATGGTCAACACATGAGTGGACAGATGTTTAGTTGTGGGTCCATCTGATTTCTTGTTGTCAATGCCAGTGATACCTCGTTCATCTAAGGCTTGTTGCAATGGCTTGTCGTACACTTCAACTGTGAAAAAGTTTTGATTTTCGACGACGTTTTTGATTTGTGTCGGGTGTATTATTTCCACTAAAGCTGCTTCCCAGTGATCATCTTGATCCAAATGCATGGCTTGAGGTAATTTAGACGTGTAACAACACAATGTGTTGTTAGGAAACACCTCCATGGAACTGTCACTAGGTAACGTTAAGTAAAATTGGTTAATAGTGTTGTTCATATTTCCAATGTTCTTCTGGCCGAGGAGTCACTCGAGGTTAAAGGAGTATCTAAAAGAGGATTGTGATTGGAAGGGTGACTGTCAGGAGAAGGACTAACGTTGGCCGCCAGACTCCCAATATTGTTACTGTTGTTCCCGTTGTAAGAGTATTTCAGGGAAGGATTGGGAAGAAGATACCCGATGCAACTGCTGAGTAAAATGGTCCACAATTGTTTGTCTCCTTGTTGCAAACTCAAATTAGCAATGGCTGCACCAATGACACAATATACCACAAAGATTTGACAGAAAAAAACGATTTGCGTTTTAGGGACACGTTCTCCACACCACACCCACAAGGGTTGCTTTTGTAAATCTTGCAGAGATGACGTGGGTGAAGGAGTAGTCACTGTGGTTGCTGAAGCTGTATTGAAGGGCATGATGGTCACTTCTTTTTATAGTCGATGACTTGGGCAGCGTCAATCCAAGAATCAAAACTAGGAGGATATCCTTTCCAACGTACTTTGACTTCTTTGACACGACGTTTTCCTACTTTACGAGTTCTTCGTTCGAGAATGCTTTCAATGTCGTACACGTCGTCTTCTTTTTTGGTAACACGTTGTAACTCAGGCAAGTAAAATGTTCCTTTTAATACTTCTCCGTTCATGTCTTCCAATTTATAGACGGTAGGATGACGATCGCGCACTCGTCCAGTCACACGAAACAATTCGGTAGTCCAATTGGGTAAGTAACCTTTGTCGAAAGTGCGTTTGGTTTTGCCAATGCGTACCCAATCTCCCGGGGTTAACACTTCTCTACCTTTCTTGGGGACAGCCCTCGTCCGGGACGTACCAAACAGACGCTCAAAAACAGTCACTTCGTTGTCAGGTGTCACCTCTTGTGGGGCACGTCCAATGCTTCTATGGTAAGATTGATTGTAGGCTTGGACTAAGTGTGGTAAGACGTCGATGTACTTGAGAGTGTGTTGATGCGTAAAATATTTCCACATGCGTTCTTTCAAGGTACGTTGAAAACGTTCCACGATACTAGCTTTGGTTTCAGGATTTTCGGTGGTGAAAAAATGAATGTCACGTTTTTTTAATTCTCGTTGGAAAGCTTGGTTCAGAAATTCGGTACCTTTGTCGGTTTGCCATCGAAGAGGGTGACGACCACTTTGTTTCAACACCAGTTGCAAAGCTCGTACTAACTCTCCGCTCGATTTGGATGTCAATGGTACGACCCAGGCAAATTTAGAAAAGACGTCGATGACACAAAACAAATATTTGTAGCCACGATTGTAGGTGGCTAAATGAGAGACATCAGCTAAATCGGCTTGCCATTGATGATCGATACCTTCCACTTGAGTGCGACTTCTGTGAAATTTTCGTCGGATGGGTTTGTGTAAAGTGTACGTCGCTTGTTCTTGTAACCATCGTTGTACTGCTGGTAAACGGAGCTTTTTCAGGCGAGTTTTGGCAGCACGATACAATTTCTGAATGCCTCCGTAACCTGCAGGGTGAGCTGGATCGTAGTAAATGCTGGCTAAGACCTTTTCCATGGTTTTTGTTAATAAGGGACCCACTCTTCGAGGATATTGCTTTGGGTGGGGCGAAATGCGGGTTGTTTGGAAACGGTTTTACGTGTCCGATGTGCCACAGGAGTTGACGTCGAGGGTAATGGTGGTGGCGGAGGTAATGGGATAGCTTCTTTGGCCTTCTTTTCTTTTCTCACTTCTGGTTTCCTTTCTTTCTTTTTCACATCTGTCGAAGAAGGAGTAGCCATCATCTTTTTAACCCAAGTTTTGAGTTCTTCTCGTGGGGGAGTGGGGGAAGGGGTTAACAAGGAAGTGGCAATCTTACTCGGAATGGGAGTAGCAGTAGGTGTTTGAAAGAGATCATGGGGTTCTTCTTCCTTGGGTAATGGTGGGGTAACGTCTGTTTTAACTGCTGTAGAGGGTGAGGGTGAGGGTGCCGGGTTATTCATTAGAGCCTTAAAATCGGACAAAGTGGGTTGAGCTGTTTGTTCCACAGCTTTCTGATGAAAGAGTTGTAGCCGTTTCAAGAGTTGACCGTACTTTTGTGATTTTTCGGTTTCGGATAAATCGTGGCGATGGATCAAGGATTGCAATTCGTGTTGTAATTGCGACATCTCAGCTAAATTGGGATTGGGTGGTAAATGGGGGGATCGTTGTTCTTGCCAATGATGGTATTCCATCCATCGTTTGTAAGGAACCAAAGTTAGTTTTCGTCCTTCCATGGGCTTTCAAAGGTTATGTCTGAGATTGTGGTGCTCCATAGTGTCCTTTTATCTTCTACCCATCCCTTGGTTAAACCCTTGGGATATCCCTTGGGTCACCCCTTGTAGCAAACCTGGTATTATGCCTGTCAACAAAGGAGCAAAAAAGGGTAAAAATCCTCCGCGTTGCACCAACATCTTTTTCTTTTGACGGACGGATATTTTCTTTTGAACCATTTGACGAAGAACGTGTCGATGTTTGGATAAGCATTTTTTCTTGTGTGGAGACAAAGGTATCGTGCCTTTCAAAACATTCAAACAACATTCACACACGGTATCGATGACATCTTTGGAGGCTGTTTTAATGATTTGTTTTCGCATGGACGGAGAGGCTTTGGACAGGACGGACAACACGTCTCCGTGTTTGGCTAAACGAGGAGGTAGTCCTTTCCTTTTCTTTCCTTTGTGGGGTGAATAAGAATGTTTTTTGCGAGGTGACATCTTTGCTTGTTCGTTTCAGAAATACACTGATGTCAAAGACTTGGTACACACCCTCTTTTATCTTCTTTTTCCTATTGGCTTCTCCAAAAGGTAACGGCATGCTTCGCTAAATCCTCAAAAGCAGGGCTAAAGATACCAGTTCGGTTATTAGCTGCTTTGTCTAGTTTCTGCATACCTTTAATAAAACCAGTAAATATGCCTCCTCTTTGGTGACTTCTCTTTTTCTTTTGACGTTTGGGTATTTTCTTTTGTGTCCTTTGACGAAGAACGTGTCGATGTTTGGCTAAACGTCCTTTCCTTTTCTTTCCTTTGTGGAGTGTAGAAAAATGTTTTCTGCGAGGTGACATCTTTGCTTGTTCGTTTCACAATACCACTAGTGTCAATGACTTGGTATACACTCTCTTTTATTTACTTTTTTTGGGAACTAGCGCTTTGTCAAAAAGGTAACAATGTGTTTCCCAAAATTGTCAAAGGATCCTCCTTTTTGGTGTCTTTTCTTTTTCTTTAAAGGTCTACGTCTTTGGAGGGAAGGACGTTGATGTTTGGTTTTAAAGCTTTTGGTGAGATGACGAGATTGTCTTGTTCCTTTTCCTTTTTGGACGGTAGAACGTCGAGGGTGATGGTGTGCACGTTTTTGAGGAGGCATCCTTGAGTGTTCATCAGTGGTACAGAAAAAATACTGATTGACGTCGTGGTTTTCAAGTCATATTTTTATACTGGAATGCGTCGCCACTGATTATCTTTGCGTCGTATCAACTTCATGGCAGGTAACACACGTCGTGAAGGAGTTCGCAATGGACTCAATCGGGACAGTTCTTGTTTGGACAAATCTAGTAAACTCTTTAACATGCCAGATCTTTCTTGGACTTTGACTTTGGGGGCAGGTACTTTATGAGCAGCTGCTACTGACGCTAAGGTGGACGAGGGTGTCTCCGGTGGAGGAGACGTTTTGGGAGACGCAGATTTCCAATGTTTCATCAAATTAGGAAAAACGGGTGTCAAATTGGGTTTGGCTGGCATCACCCGCAACGGAGAAGTGGCAGCCCCTGAGGCTACTGGCAACGTAGTTCCTGCCAAACGTCCTTGTAGATCTTTTCTTACAGGTCGTGGTTGACGAAGGTAAGGTTGTGTCCTGGCCGAAGTGCCTCTTTTGCGGGTGACCGCTTTTTTCTGTGGACTTTTCTTTTTCTGTGCTTTGGTCTTGGTACCCTTGTTCTTTTTCTTAGGGGTTTGTTTGGCTTTTTTTGTTTTCTTCTTGGGGTGAACTTTGGGAGTATTGGGATCCCATTTTAAAAGGGAACGAATGATGACACCTCCTAGAGAACCACTACCTCCAGGTTTCAATATGATTTGCTTTTTGGTGTGAGTGTCAAGGCGAGGATTGGCCAGTTGCGTCAAGGCTACTTTGTTTCTGTCAAAAAAGCGTTTGGTTTGATGTGGAATGTGAATGATGCCTTGCAGTATTTGACGTGCTGTCACCGTAAACCATCGTAAGACTTCTTTGAGACTGGCTTCTAAGACGTGAGCACGTCTTTGTGGATTTTTTTCGCGACTGATGCCGTACAAGGCACGAATCAATTTGATCGGAAGATGAGACTGAAGGGACGTCATGTTGACGATGTATGAGACCAGGTCAAAGTAACCCAAGGTTTTTATAGATTTTTTTTTAGTGCTTCATAGTGTTATGTCGACGAGGAGGACGTGTACACGACAGGTCCTCCGTCTTGACACCAGTCGTGAAACAAATCGGTACGAAATCGCAAATAATCAGGGGTAGTGGGTTTTAAATCCACGAGTAAATAGGCGTGTGGCGTTTGAGTGGCATCATCGTACGCATGAGTTAGCCAAGGTGTTCCTAACTGTTTGGCTAAAACTTGCACTTGTGATTTATCTCGAGGACTTTTAAACAAGACCACGTAATGAGCATTGAGACTAATGGTACGATGGGCTTTACTTTGTTGAAATAAATTTTGTGTAATGTAAATGACACTGGCATTACGATGATGCCCTTTACGTGTAAACCATAGTTTAATTTCTTCTTCGTCTTCTCCTAACATGTCGTCAAAAATAACCCAATGAGTTTGACTAGGGTCAGACACGATCCCCTCGTCTTCTTTAGGAATGCCTGCTACAAACACAATGGAATCACCTTGACTTTCTTGCAAGAGGCTGTATGCCGATTGCCACTCTTTGTAACACCACACGATGCGTTGAGGTGGACGATCGATCAAATGATGTTTATGTTCGATCAAACGTTTGACAAATTCGGTTTTGCCTGAACCGCTCGGTCCAGCAATTAACATGTTAAAAGGATGACGAAGATACAAGGCTTTCCAACTAGCCTGATCTAAGTGTTCGTCAATGACTTTGAATGTGGAGGAGGAAGGAGTAGTAGAAAGAGTAGAGTGAGCCATAGTCGTGTAGTGGTATGTCAGTATTGACACAAAAACAGACAAGACAAGAGGTTTTTATACTTTTTTCAAGACAAGTTTATTTCAATGCATGTTTAAATTCGAACAACACGAAAGACAAAAATACATAAAAGCCAAATGGATAAATACAGGGATAAAATACATAGGGAAACGATCAAAGTGGCATATAAACAAGTCACTGTACAACATTGTTTGGGTAACGAAGGTGTCCTAGAGGTAGTGTGCAATGTTCTTATAGTCTCCTCCACAGGGGGTATAGTCACATACGTGTCTTCTCTAAAGGGTCTTTGTGGGGGAATGTCCATGACAGTTCTGTCTTGAACAGATTGATTGTCCTGGGTGACAGATTTTTTTTCTTCTTCTTCTGGTACTGTCACTAACACAGGTTTAAAAGTGACTTTTTTCACTCGACGATGCATTTTAGGAACACAACGCTTGGGCATAATGGGATACTTCGTTTGTCCAAGCCTCAAAATCCCAACTTTTCCAGTCACGTACATCTGTCCAATGAGGGTGTAAATCACAAACTACACACACATCTTCGTACACTGTTTCCGTACGTAAAAGTTGACGAATCTTTTTTTCTTGGAAAGGTCGAGACGTATCCAGATGAAAACGTAAGGCTTTGAACAGAATAAGTCTCTCGTGGACATTTAAAGGAGTCACCATACTGTCTTATTTTTTTGATAGGTAGTGTTCGTAAAGTGTCCACAAGGAATCGGCAGGTAAACGAAATCCCAGAAAGCAAGTCACTAAAACACACACGACACGTCGACCCCAATTCATAGGGTATAGTTCTTGCAATAAGTGTTCGTAATCTTTCACCGTGTGAATCTTCTCATTGATATCCTTCCACGGAATCTGTTGGATCACCAATGATAAAGGTTGTGGCATGGTTGTTCTCTTTTATACTTCTTTAGGTCGAAGACTATCAGTGTAGATTCAACTCAGAATTAAACACAGAATTAAATTTGCTCAAAAAGCGAAAGTGATTAATATAACGTGTAATTTCGTCCCACTGCCATTCAGGGTAACGGTTAAGAAGGATCAAAGCATCTTCAGAGGTAAACGTAGTAAATTGGTAACAGAGCAAAAAAATACCCTTAATCCAGAGAAATCTAACACGTCGGTTAATTTTTGTCACTTTCCTCTTGTGAATTTCACGACACAAAAGTTCTACAGTCACCCATTGAGATTTTTCTTTAGCAAGGCCTTGCCAAACGTCCTTGTAGATCTTCTCTTGCAATTCGTAGGGTAATCCTTGAATATTATGTTTTATATTATATACTGGTCTTGGTGTGTTCAACGCCATGGAGCAGTAGTGTCACTTGTCCCACTACCTAATGTAACGTTGAAAAAGGATCAAAACATTTTCAGGTGTAATCGTACCAAAAAAAAAACAGAGAAATCTAATACTTTCGTTAATTTTTGTCACTTTCCTCTTGTGAATTTCACGACACAAAAGTTCTACAGTCACTCCTTGAGATTTTTCTTTCGCAAGGCCTTGCCAAACGTCCTTGTAGATCTTCTCTTGCAATTCGTGTGGTAATCCTTGAATATTATGTTTTATATTATATACTGGTCTAGGTGTGTTACACGACATGGAGTAGTAGTGTCACTTCCAATCACTAGGTCCCACTAAAGGTAGGTATTGACAATTCGGAGACCATCGAGCATGTTCCAGGTAAGCGGAATCTTTCTGTTCCCACTCGTAAATGGATACACCACAACTGAAACACTTGACTTTATCCCCTTCGCCCAAGTAGAAAAATCCAGCTCTGGCTAATTCTTCAGGAGTTGGTCCAGGCAGATATTTTGGCCATTTATCTTTGAAGGTTTGAAATCGACTTTTAAAGTGGCAGTATTCAGGCAAACTCGTCGGGAACGAATATTCGACTCTCCTCACTTCTGTTCGATGCAGGTACGGTGAAATTCCTAGGAGTCCACGATAACGTGTCGCACCGCTTTCGCATCCCTCAGGTTTGACACGCACAGCATCACTTTCCAGGGTAGATATAGGGGTAGTAGTCATAGCAACGTTCCTACGATATCCTGCTGAATCGCTAACGTCACAGAGCCTGGCATCACTACAATCGCAAGGTTTAGCATCGCACTCCACTTGAGAATTCCCAAATTTGAATGATGTCTGTTTAAATGGATTCATCTTCTTTTCGCTTAGCTGTGTTAGTCACAATGAACTATTGGTCTTGGACAATGTCCCTTTTTATATGCTGCCCAATTTCGATGTGACCGTACGGTAGAGTGAAGTGATTGGGAAGTCGTACTCTCTTTTGGTACACGATTTGGTAGACTTTTTCCAAAGGTCGGCTAACAATTTGGTGTGTGGGTAAACGGACAATCTTGTGCGGTTCGTGGGTAGTCACTTGAAACGTTTCATCCTGTCCCGACTGCAAGGCTTCTTGTAGTACGTCAAAGTTCACCACTTGACTGGTGCGATAATTAAGAGTCAATCCTTTCACTTTACATTCGGTGTGCATTTTTCCTTGGGGGTCTCGGTATTCGTAGCCGTAATTTTTAGGACCGCCACTTGCAAAACTTAGAATCTTGTCGTCGGGATGTTCATCGGTCCAGGCTCCTAAACGGTCTCCTTCGATGACAGGGTTACAATCGTTCGGTCGGTGAATGTAGATGCAACTGTCTGTGTCAAAATACAACACACGATCTCCTAGCAGTTCTAACACTTCGTACAATTTTAAGCGAGCGTGGGCTGTCACGTAAGCCGCAATGATGACATTTCCAAATGTGTCGGCTTCTACAAAGTCTAGTTCTTCTTCGTAATTGACTAAGATCAAGTCCTCACGAATGACGTCCACGTGTTTGATGACTTTGGTTGGGTCGTGAATCATCTGGAAGTAGCGAGACGGTTCGGACAAATACTCCGTCTTGGGTAAAGACGGTCGTTGTGCCATTTTACCCCACAAACAATTGAGCATGACTTTGGCAAACGATCGCCTTCCTTCGTTTTTCTCGATGTGGTCTAAAGTGATACCTTCCTGCTCCCGATATTTTTCTTTGAATATCTTTTGGTCTTCGGGAGTGTGACACCAGGGAGGATAGCCACTAGCTTCTTGTTTTAGTTTTAAAAAGGCATCCACGTAGTCTGCAAAAATACCTTTCTGTCTCTCGTCGCCCTTGCAGTATTGTTGTGTTTTGGAAAAGTGGTAAATTTCGTACACTTCTAACAGTTGATATCCCAGGTCCAGAGCTTTAAACAATTCCACGCTCACCCACGTTCCTGTCAAGGCACGTTCTTCCTGAGTGTGATGACAAGGTTGGTCTTGGTTGCACGTTTCGGCACATGTGCGACACAAAGGAAACATCAGTTTTCCTTGGCAATGGTGAGGTAAAACGGGATGGTACAAGTCTGTGGGTGGTAAAACTTTACACTTGATCAATCCTTCGTACTGTCGAATGTGGTCCAAATCAATGTGTTCTGTCATCAATTCTGGATGCCCTACGGGAAAGTGACAATATTTGCACACGTAAGGATACAACGAACACACGTCCAAGTATTTGATTTCTTCTTCTCCCTTCTCCTCGTCCGCTTGGTACAGTAAACAGGTAGCATTCGTTCGTCCTCCGTACAA
Organism: Unio delphinus; assembly: GCA_029339505.1. Lineage (NCBI taxonomy): Eukaryota > Metazoa > Mollusca > Bivalvia > Unionida > Unionidae > Unio > Unio delphinus. Next base: position 3,807,140 of record JAQISU010000090.1, read on the forward strand.
ACTATCCCGAGGGTTCAGGGGGTCCACCCACTTGTAACTTTCTACGATGCGTTTAAACTCGGGATCGGTTTTCAAACGCTGATCGTACTCGTGTTCCCACATTTCCACCACCTGGTATCCTTGCTGTTCTAACTTCAAACGTCGCTGACACGTAGTCTGGTACAAGTCTTCCATGGTTCGTTGTAAAAACTGATTTTTGGTGTCTCGTTGAGGGTAGCATAGGGGACATCCGTGAAATAAACATCCGTTTAACTCGTACACAATCTGAGGGTTTTCTAAGTCCCAACCATCTACCGAATACGTTCCGATGGTCTTTTCGCCTCCTCCGTTGCGAGCGTGTTGGATCCATTTGTCTTCCTTGTCGCACAAGTAATGGAGCCAGCGTAGGGCTTTGACCGAGTATTGACGTTTAACAAAATTTGTCGTTTGAGGACTGATGACCGCTAGAGTATTTTCAGGCATAAAGCGTTTTCGGTACACTAAAGAACACGCTTTGGCGATGGTACAAGCTTCTTTCAAAGGATCGATCCCTCCGTATTCCATGAACAATTCTCGAAATTTTCCACAGCAACGTCGTAAAATGTCCACGTCAGATCGACAGTACTTTAACATTTCTTCTTGAAAGTCAAAGGGGTCCGAGGCGTGAGTCTGGTACCAAGCATAGAAAGCTTCTCGTTGTTCGGTGCGCATGTTGTCGGGGTCGTAGTCGTCAGCCTCAGGCAAATGGGGTAGAACAGTATGTTGATTGGCTTTGGTATTAAAAAAGTGTGGAAAATAACCTTTAGCCATTTCTGTCATTCCAAACGTTTTAGGCATGCGACTCAATGGCATGGCCAAGTAACACATCGAATCTTTAAACTGTACTTGTCCTACTTGCATAGAAATGATTTTGACTCCGTTCAAAGTCACTTGAGGTCGTTCGGTACTTTGTTCCGCATAGTATCTAAGCAGAAATTGCCCATCGTATCCCGAGAAATTGTGAGCCATGACCGTGGCATGGCAATGACAATTGCCGTAACGTTCGATGTCTTCTGGACTCCACGTTTCGTCGATGGGGTTTAGGATCCATTGGGCAAAATCGGCTAGCGTGTTTGACCCTCGAAAGATTTTTTCACGTCCTCCAGGAATCTTGCTGCAGTAAGGGCAATGACTAAAGATAGGTTCTTGGATGCACTGCTCGCACGCACGGTGAGCTACGCAGAAATTAGGAATGTGAATACTAGTTTCTTGCATGCATTCGAAATCAAAAAAGATAAAATTCCCTTTCTTCTGGGTATCTTTTGGTTGGGGTTGATATTTTTGAATGAAGCATTCGTGTTCCAAGTCCACGATTTGGTGACAAATGTGACATCGTTTCTTCCCTCGACAAACGTGTAACTTAACACTATTGGTACGTATGCCTTGTCCACAAGTAGGGCACAATCTCAAAAGCTGACAAGTACTTTTCTGCTGTGAACCTTGCATCTTCAAATGTTGTTGGTAACAGGTAAGACTGACAAAAGTGCGCTGACACACAGGGCAATGCACTCTTTCTTGTCCTTGGTCCAGACAAGGTTGTGAGGCTAAACATCCCTCACATTTTGATCCACAATGTTTGTGTTGTTCTCGATTGTTATAACCATAGTCACATTTTTCACAGTAGTAACTGTATCCCAGGAATCCAGTGATACTGGTAATGGTATCAAAATGACCATCGTGATGATAGACGTGAATGTATTTTCCGTCTTTGAAATCGTGGCCTCGAAACAAAAGAGGTCCACGCACTTCTTGAGGGTGTACTTTCAAGGTGTAACGTGGAGCCAAGACGTCTTGCAACTTTTGCATTTCTGGAATGCCACAAGGAGTGTCTTTGGATATCCCCGCTTGCTGTAACAGGAGTTCTGCTTCACTTCTTTGTTTGGCTCGGTCCGATTGTTGAATAGTTTTCCAGGCTCTTTTCCATTCTACCGTGTCGTTCTTGTTGGCATACGTTCGTCCCACAACGACAGCACGGGCTAAACACATCTGATCTTGAGGATTGTTAATTCGGACGAGACTTAGTTTGGTGTTGCGAAGGTTGTCGACCAATAATACTTTTTTGCGTCCTGTCCCCTGGGGAAGAGACACGTGGGTCATAAACAGTGTGGCTTTTCCATCGTCAATGTGAAACTTGTCGTTGGATTGTTGCACATGTTGAATTTTGTCGATGACTTTGGAAGGTGTTAATTCTGATGGGTTAGTAAACTCGATCCAAACGGGAGACTTCAAATTATCGTGATGAATAGAAAGTCTCAAGCGATCGTCTTCTTTGGCTTGACATTGCTGTTTCAGTGCAGTTAACACAGAATCCCACACCTCGGTAATGAACCCTTCTGTATTCTCCAAAGGTACATTGGACTTGAAATCTTTAAACTTTACGGCATACGTGTAAGCCGTTGTTCTAAATTTTCGAGAGGAACGCTTTTCTGTCTCTCGAATGTGATAGTAATTTTCAGGGTTTACTAAGGGTGGTGCACTTTGCTTGGACGTGGATTGTCTGGGTGTGGATTCGGGCTCACTCATGTCATCTTCAAAATCACTGGCATGAATTTGAGCCAAGACTTCAGCTACTGTGCTAGGCGATACATTACGTTTCTGTCTCTTACTGTTTTCTCTTTTCTCCACAACATGATGTGGTCTTTTCATCTTGTCTGCAAAAAGTCAAATGACTACCTTTTAAAGACCATAATCCCTATATATTCATGTTCGATCCGTGCATATATATATAAAGGGTCAGTGTCTAACGGTTCAGTATTCCTTTCACTCTCACATTGACCAGAACGATGGAAGAACCTACACAAGTGGAACTTCTCATCAGAGGTTTACGTGCGGTCATACGAAAGTATTCGTCAGACCAGCCGACAGCCTACTCTCCCTCATATCGAGATAAAAGTCAAGATACTTGCTATATCTGTAAGAAGAAAGGACATTGGGCTACAGAATGTTCAGATCGTAACAAAAATAAAAAAGGTACCAATAGAGACAAAAGTCAAGATACCTGTTATTATTGTAAAGAGAAAGGACATTGGTCTCCAAACTGTCCTAAGAAACAACAGGAACAGGAGGAGGAGGAGAAGGAGGAGGAGGAGGAAAGAAATTCTGAACAGGAGGAGGAAGAGGTACCCTCCCCCAAGGAAGAACCCCGACACGTTCACAAAGACAAGAAAAGAAGACGAAACGAAAGTGACGAAGAAAAAGAAAAAGCTGTGACAGTAAAGAAAATGAAAAAACAGAAAGAGTGAAACAGAAGAAAACCTATGAACTTTTTAAAGTGGTCTTGTGTTATGTTATGTTGTGATTTTGAATTGTGACGTTTGTACTAGAATAAACTAAAGAGAAAAAACATAAGTGTCTCTTGGTTTTGATTTGATAGTATAATTACCTACACTCACACATTCATTCACTCACACGTACATCATGGGTTTTTTAAAAACATAAAGGACTTTTGAGTTTTCATTGAAATAGGCAATTGACATAGTATTTCTTTTCGAAATAATTGGAGTGGTCCTGAAAAGGACCGTTGGTGTTTTGTGTGTTTAAAACAAAACAAACTCAGAAACGGGATGAAATCCTCTTGAGATGACTTAAGCCTTTGCCACGGCCAAGGCCTACTTCGGGACTGGTGGTTCCTGTCAATGATTTGGTAGAAATCACTAACGGTGGTAAGGTAGACGTAGTCACAGAGAGCTCGGGTTGTTTCGCTCGAGAAGGTCTTTTTCTCTTCGGTCGTGATAAAGAAGTCTGATACATTTGTTTCAGACTCCTTAACTCAGCTAAAATATCTAAAAGTACCGTCGTAACCGTTTGATTTTCACTATTTTCTTTCTGTCCTTGGTCTTCATTCTTCTCCGTTGCTGCTACTGTTTCTTCCTGGTGTTTTCTTCTTGCTTCTTCTTCTTCTTTCTGCTGTTGCATAAGAAAAGCTTGTTCTTCTACTTTCTGTTGTTGTAAAAATCGCTCCAATTCTTCTTTTTGTCTCTGCTTAAAATCATCGACGTGTCCATAAGAAGATACAGAAGGCAACGAAGGTTCCGGAATAAATTCTTGCGATGTTAAAAAATCCACAATATCCCAGTTAAAATCAACTTCTTCTGGATGTAGATTTGTCATGACTTTAGTAGTCACTGTTGGTCCATGACTTGCTGTCTCTACTCCTGTCTCACTCCAATTCATTGTCTTCTTACTGTCCGCCATGATTGACAACTCTCTCACATCGATTGACTGCGCACAGGCGCTAGTACCTCTATATAGAAAAGGTGACGTCACAGACTGTTCTCTTCCGATTGGATAGCTGTGTCTGACTTTTGTAACACACGTTTGGATTGGTGGATACACTCAATCCGTTTCAATCCGCTCTTCCCCTATAAATAACCGCAGTACACGGCATTCGCTTCACCTGTTCTCATCAGAAGATGTGGGCTAATGTTGAATCGTCAACCCTTGTGTCAAGTATGCTGTTTAGGACTGACATACCCATGTATGTCAGATCATCATGGAGTGTCATTCATAGGACGGAGACAACCTATTGGAAGAGAAGAGTCTATGTGGAAAGACAAGGTTGCTTGAAGAGAGTTCTCTTCTATGGACCCACAGTAAGGAGAAGTTTAAGGAAGAGAAGAAGATCTGTGAGATGTCCTCTGTGTTAACAAGACAACGTTAACATTACACCTAACGGCCCTTTTCAGGGCCACTCATAAGTCTCGAAAAGATAGTAGCTTTCATTGCCACCCTTTTTTTCCCTTGTCCCTAGACAGTTTCCCTATACCCATACAAATCATATTCCCCATGTTCCATGTCCCTTGAGGCTAAATAGGCCCAAATAGTTCCCATGTTAAATTCCCCTTGACGCTAGATAGGCCCACCATGTTCAATTTCCCTTGACGCTAGATAGGCCCAAATAGTTCCCATGTTAAATTCCCCTTGACGCTAGATAGGCCCACCATGTTAAATTCCCCTTGACGCTAGATTAGCCCAAGCTGTTTTTGACTGGATTTTCCCTTGACGCTAGAGTGCCCCCTATTACTACTACTTTATCGTAAAAAAAATTGCGGGCATGCGGACAAATAAGTCATAGGGAGGCACTAGATAGGAAAATTTCACAAAGGGGTGGGGGACAGGGCCCCTTAAGTGCAAAGTATGAGATTATGACGTCACAAGTCGCTACGCGAAGTGGAAAGGCTCATGGAAGAGTCTGGAAACGAAGCATGCAACCAGAAAACAAAATTTAAGGTTAAAAATAAGTTTCTTTTCATGAATCCCGACAACTCGTGCCCAAAACAAATTGGAAATCACTTGTCAGCTTTACTTATCTCTCTACAACCTCACTCTGTAGCTCCCGTACTA